>OX387244.1:235952369-237202369 GCA_947561735.1 Cenchrus americanus
ATCCAGCTTGGAGAGAAGCTTAAGGACACCCTGTTCAGTGTTCTTCCGACGAGGGTCTACGACCCGAGTCGCTGGGACACGTACGACCACGCTCAGTACTTCGAGGTGACTTCAGAGGTGGAGGACAAGAAGATGCACATGGCCAACCAGTGCATCCTGGCTCAGGACCAGGCACTCTACTGGGCTGACAGTGAGATCACCTACTTGAGATGGAAGTGGGACAGGTGCTTGCAGCTTGCTCAGAAGCTGGAGTTGGAGAAGCTGGACTTGGCAGATCGACTGGAGCAGTCTCACCAGAGGAACGGTGAGTTGGTGCAGCTCGGGCTAGTAGACGCCAGAGCTAGTGCAGAGCGGGACACCGTGAGGATCGCCACCCTGGAGGCACGACTGAAGACGGCAGAGGAGAAGCACCGAGCCACGGTGGAGGCCACTCGCGTGGACAGGGAGAAGCTGGCAGAGGCCAAGTGCCTGATGGAGTCGGTTGGAGCTGCAGCAGCTGACTACCAGGTGAGAGTGTGGGACCTACAGGAGGGGAGCCGACACAACTACAACCACTTGTGCTACCTCGGTGGGTTGGTGTACGAGGAGAGGGACCGAGCTGCTAGGACCTGCACAGCCTGGGAGCGTTCCGACCAGCAGAGACTGAGGGAGCTGGAGGAGCTCTCAGCACAGCTACCGTCGAAGAAGAGGCCTCGACTGCGAGCAGAGACCTTTGAGCTACCACCGACGCTTCTTCCACGACTACGCCCGTACCCGAGAGGTTCCCAGGACACAGCAGAGATGGACCGCCAGGACACCCGTGACTACTACGGAGGACCAGCGATCAGGATGCCGGGTTACCCAGGAGTTCACTCACCACCGTTCTACTCTGTTCCACCAGACTCTAGCCCAGAGGCACCCCAGTGCACCCCGTGACGAGAGTAGAGTTCTAGCAGTAGCTCTTGAGATGTCTTAATGATCTAGCTGTAGTGCTACCACCCATGTTGTCATGACAGTAGTAGCTACCCCATGTTGTACCATGCGATAGCGTGATGTGTTGTCGTGTACTCTCAAAGGTCGTTGGAGTAAACCTCGAGATACACCCCTTTTGTATGGTGGCATTGATTGAGTGACATGGATCTTCGTGGTTTTCTCCGGATTTCATGCTTCTTACTTGTCTGTTTGAATTTGTCTGTTTGTTAGCAGGATTACTCCTTTATAGTTAATAACCTTATGAATATTCTCCCTACCACTACTAACTCTTGCAAATGGAACAGATGTCGGGAGCAAGGAGGTCCGGACTACTCCTGGCCCGTTTCGAGGAGGTCGCTAGGGACAACAGGGGGAAGGATGCCCCTAACCCAGCAGGAGCGAGAGGTTGCAGACGCCGTGGAGGTCACGCACCACGGGGAGGGCTCCGTGGAGGCCGAGGAGGCCGAGTTGGTGGGCGAGGACCCGGGTACGACGACGAGGGAGGTCAGGAGCAGGAGCTCGAGCACGAGCAGGTACCCGAGCCCGAGGGAGGAGCAGGCCAAGAGCAGGGACACGAGGTGCCACCACCGCCACCTCTCCCGAACTTGGCCGACGTGATGGCAGTATAGACCTAGCTGATGCAGATGATCACCCAGATGCTAGCTCAGAACAACAACAACCAACAACCACAGGGGTCAGCACCGCAACGCACCAGAGGGCTTCCAGAAGAAGGTTGAGAACTTCAACAAGCTGCGACCGCCAACCTTTGACCAGTCTGCAGATCCGATGGACGCGGACAACTGGCTGCGGGAGATAGAGAAGAAGCTGGAGTTGACTGAGCTCACTGAGGAGGAGTGTGTGACCGTGGCATCACACTAGTTGATCGGCACAGCCAGTGCATGGTGGGACAGCTACTGTGACTCGCACCCAGACCCGTTGCACATCGGGTGGGACGAGTTCGTGGAGGCCTTCAGGAACCACCACATTCCCGAGGCCGTGATGGACAGAAAAGCTGATGAGTTCAGGCACCTCAAGATGGGAGGAATGTCAGTGCAGGAGTACGCAAACCGCTACCAGGAGCTGATGAGGTACGTGCCAGACGACACTGACACAAATAAGAAGAAGGTCTACTGGTTCAGGAAGGGACTACACAAGGGGATGGCACACCACTTGTCCACGCACGACTGCCCGACGCTTCGCTCCATTATCGACAAGGCACTGATCGTTGAGAGGTCGAGGCTCGAGTACTTGGAGGTCCAGGAGGCAAGTCGAAGTGCACTGACCAGGAAGGACGCTCAGGTCCACCCCAGAGGCAGAGGATAGGTTACTCTCAGGGCCACCAGACGCAGCAGAGGCACCACTCCACCCAGTCACAGCCGCAGAGCAGAGCCAACCCAGGAGGGAGTGGAGGATAGAACAACTGGAGACCGAGACCACCACCGCAGTCAGCAGACAGAGCTAAGGTGACTTGCTTCAACTGTCGTCAAGTTGGGCACAAGTTGCTCGAGTGCCCGCAGCAGGTGCAACCAGGAGGTCAGAACCGCAGCTCTCAGTTCCAGACTCCAGCCAAGCCACCAGCACCAGGAGAACAGCCACCCCGTACACAGCAGAGGACCGCTCAGCCGCCAGCTACTCGAGGTCGCTTGAACCACCGCACCGCCGAGGATGCAGCAGCCGCAACTGACATCGCACTCGGTGAGTTCCTTTTTGACTCAGTTTTGGCAACTATTTTGTTCGATACCGGAGCTCAGTATTCGTATATTTCTACCAAGTTTGTTAAAGAAAGGTCGTTACCAACTAAGCCTCAACCAAGGCCTATCTTGACTAGCTCTCCGCTAGGAGAGAAGAGGAGTACGTTAGAGTGCAGGGGAGTGAAGATGGTTTTGAGGGACAGTCTTGGAGGCTACCGGCATAGACGTGATCCTAGGGATGGATTGGTTGGCAAAGCACAACGGGATGGTCTCTTGCAACCCCAAGTTTATACAGCTAGAACACCCCAGTGGAACGAAAGTGCGGATCAAACCTCAGAGTCCGAAGGCGGCTACGATGTTGTGCAACATGAGTGGGAAGGAAATTGAGGAAATTCCAGTGGTCTGTGAGTTTCCAGACGTGTTTCCAGAGGAGCTTACGGAGTTACCCCCAGACCGAGATGTGGAGTTCGTAATTGAGCTGATGCCCGGGGCGGGGCCTGTTGCAAAGAGTTCGTACCAGATGTCGTTCGATGAGCTGGACGAGTTGAAGAAACAGCTCAAGAAGTTGCTCGAGCAAGGGTTTGTTCGGTCGAGTGCCTCACCGTGGGGTTCACTTGTGCTCTTTGTGGAGAAGAAAGACGGCACCAAGAGGATGTGCATAGACTACCGCACGCTCGACTCGATGACGATCAAGAATAAGTACCCACTCCCCAGAATAGAGGACCTGTTGGATAGGCTCAAGAAAGCAAAGTTCTTCTCCAAGATCGATCTAAGGTCAGGTTACCACCAGATGAAGATCCGAGAGCAAGATATTCCTAAGACAGCTTTTACCACACGGTACGGCTTGTACGAGATCATGGTGGTTTCTTTTGGGCTGACCAACGCCCCTGCTTACTTCATGAACTTGATGAACAAAGTCTTCATGGAAGGGTTAGACAGGTTCGTGGTGGTGTTTATTGACGATATCCTGATCTACTCTGAGACTACGGAGGAGCACGAGGAACACCTGAGGGTTGTGCTAGAAAGGCTGAGGCAGCAGAAACTGTACACCAAGTTCAGCAAGTGCGAGTTCTGGATGGAGAAGGTCGCGTTTTTGGGACACGTGTTGTCAGCAGAGGGGATCTGTGGATCCGTCCAAGGTCGAGTCAGTTACCAAGTGGGAACAACCGTTGAACGTGACAGACGTCAGAAGCTTCCTTGGGTTGGCAGGATACTACCGAAGGTTCATTGAGAACTTCTCCAAGATCGCCAAGCCGATGACAGAGTTGCTTAAGAACAACACAAAGTTCGAGTGGTCAGAAGCGTGTGAGAAGAGTTTCCAGGAGTTGAAAAAGAGACTCACCACAGCCCCAGTGCTTACTTTGCCAGATATCAAGAAAGACTTTGTGGTCTACTGTGACGCTTCGAAGCGGGGACTTGGTTGTGTTCTGATGCAGGAAGGGAAGGTCGTGGCTTATGCTTCCAGGCAGCTGAAGAAACACGAGGAAAACTACCCGACACAAGACTTGGAGTTGGCAGCTGTTGTGCACGCACTCAAGATCTGGAGACAATACTTGATAGAAGGAACAAGTGTGAGTTGTTCTCCGACCACAAGAGCTTGAAGTACTTCTTCACCCAAACAGAGTTGAACATGAGGCAGAGGAGATGGTTAGAGCTGATCAAGGATTACGACGTCGAGATCAACTACCACCCAGGCAAAGCTAATGTTGTGGCAGATGCACTGAGCCGGAAAACATATTGCAACAATCTCATGGTGAGAGAAGAGCAACCTGCCCTACATGAAGAGCTAGAGAAGCTGAGGATCAAAATTGTGGACCATGGCCAAGTCAACGAACTACGAGTGACCTACGACCTGGAAGAACGTATCCGAACAGCTCAGAAGTCGAGTGCAGAGATCAAAGTTCTGCGGAAACTGATGAAGGAAGGTAAAGTAGAGGATTACTGCGTGGACGAGCAAGGCATTGTGTGGCTGAAGGAACGGATCTGTGTACCTCAAGACAAGGCACTCCTAGAGCAGATCATGAAGGAAGCTCATGATTCCAGATACTCGATCCACCTAGGCAACACAAAGATGTACAAAGATTTGAAGACCAGGTACTGGTGGAAAGACATGAGGAGAGATATAGCTCACTACGTGGCCTGTTGCGACACCTGTAGCAGAGTGAAGATCGAGCACCAGAAACCCGCAGGATTGCTTAAGCCGTTGGAAATTCCGGTTTGGAAGTGGGAGGGCATCTCCATGGACTTTGTGGTGGGACTTCCCATGACACCAAAGGGGAATGATTCGATTTGGGTCATAGTGGACCGACTGACCAAGGTGGCGCACTTCGTGCCAGTGAAGGTGACCTTTGGGACAGAACGCTTGGCAAACTTGTATGTTGAGCATATTTTGAGGATACACGGAGCACCCAAGAGTATTGTGTCCGACCGCCGACCACAGTTTGTCGCCAAGTTCTGGCGGAGCTTCCACAAGCTTATGGGCACTACTCTCAACTACGGCACAGCTTTCCACCCACAGACAGATGGGCAGACTGAGAGAGTTAACCAGGTTTTGGAGGACATGCTACGAGCGTGTGCACTCACCTATGGCACCGACTGGGAGAGCAGTTTTCCTTTTGCAAAGTTCTCTTACAACAACAGCTTTCAAGCCAGTCTTTGGATGGCACTGTTTGAGGCCCTCTATGGGAGGAAGTGCAGAATCCCGCTAGCTTGGTCAGAGGTTGGAGAGCGGACACTCTTTAGGCCAGCTATCATAGAGGAAGCAGAGGAGAAAGTAAAGAAAGTTCGCGAGAACCTGAGGATCGCCTAGAGCCGTCAGAAGAGCTATGCCGACAAAAGAAGAAGGGAGTTGACCTTTGCGGTCAGAGACAGAGTGTACTTGAAAGTCTCACCACTTCGAGGAACTAAGAGGTTCTTGGTGAAAGGAAAGCTCGCCCCGAGGTACGTGGGACCTTACCAAATCACCAAAAGGAATGGAAGTCTAGCCTACCAGCTCGCGCTACCCGAGACGATGGCAGGGGTACACCTAGTGTTTCACGTGTCACAGCTAAAGAAGAGTGAGAAGATAGTGGAAGCAAAGCAAGTGCCTATGGAGTTGCTTGACCTGCAAGACACCCTTGAGTATGCTAAGTATCTCGAGAAGATCTTGGACCGAGCAGTCAAAGAGACAAGAAGAACAACCATTCCCTTTTGTAAGGTACTGTGGAGTAACCATATAGAGCGAGAAGCAACTTGGGAGAAAGAAGGTGATCTCAGAAAGGAGTACCCTCACTTGTTCACGGAGGATGTCGGAGTCTAAATCTCGAGGACGAGATTCTCGGTGGTGGGGGAGAATGTAACAGATCAGAAATCTAGGTGTGAAATTTGCAAAAATTTAAAACTTTTTGATTGGAGTTGAGTGCTAACAATTTTCAAACCAAATTGTTAACCCTCTCCTAAATTCTCCACCTTTTTGACCCATTTATAAAAACATAAATTAAAATTATGGTAAAATATGTGAGTTGGATTTTTCTGGATTTATTTGGAGTTTATTTGTGTGAAGTTTGAATTTGAGAAGTGTTCAAATTCAAACTCTAAACCTAAGTTATCCCTTTACTTATTTCCAAAACCTTAACCGCCAGCGTGGGCCGACAATACCCTAAGACAACCTGACGGCCCAACTAACCTACCGGCCCAAAGGACCGCGAGGCACTGCAGCCCAACCCGCCAACGCTCTTTCCTTTCTGCTCTTCTTTTGCTGACCGGTAGGGCCACCTTGTCACCCACCGCAGCCTTACCCCTCTCACCTTTTTCCTCCCCGCCGCCGACACGTGCTTACCCGGCCGCGCCCGCACGCGCGCGCTTGATGGGACGGTCGCCGGCCGGCCCGGCCCGGACGCCGAGTCGCCACGCGCGAGCGCGGGTTGGTACCAGTCGGAAGGGGATTTCACCCATCTGCCCCTGCGCCGCGCTCTCCTGAGGCTTGGCCTGTGCGGCGGAGGCGGATGCCAACTCGGCCGGCAGGGAGGTCAAACCGGGGGCAGGACAGGGCTTTCGCGTCGCCTCTCGCGCCACCGTGATACAAATCCGGGGGGGCAAAACCCCACGTTCCCAAGCCACCAACCCCATTGGGGTTTTTGTTTCCTTCTTCTCCTGTGTGTGTGCCATGAGAGGAGGGGAGAAGGGGCGCCACCGCCGCGCCGTGCCGAGGAGGAGCAAGTCGGGCGTCGCGCCGCTGCTGGGGATCGCCGTGGACGTGAGGGGCCGAACCAGTCGCCGCAAGGAAGGAAGGAGTCGTTCGCGTCAGGGAAGGAGCCGGACCGGAGCACGGACCAAGACGCCGTCGTGAACGCCAACGCCGCGCCACCGTCTACCCCGAGCCGGCCACGACTACACCGTCGACCTGATGTGAGCGCCGCCTCAGTCCTCTTCACCTTTTCCCCTCCATGGCTTCTGCGCTGTGTTGAACCGGCGGCGTTGGGGTGCGCCGCCGTGTGACCATGCCTGGTTCCGTGCCTTCGAGCCGCAATACTACCGCCCCATGACCGTGTGGTGCTCTCGGGCCACTCATGCCCCCGAGCCCACCGTCGCCGTGCGAGGACCACGTGTGTGCACCGGCCGTCGAGCCGGGGAACTTCTTGTGCAGGGAACAAACTGCGCCGCCACGCCGCCTCGAGATGCGCCCCTGACATTCAGGTGGCTGCACCGGGTGCGCGTGGTGAGGCCACGCGTGCTTTAGGCACGGCTATGGCCAGCGCACGCCCCCGCGCGCTCCGTGCTTGGCCGACGGCCACCCGAGCCGCATGGGAGGCCGCCGCGACGCGCCGAGTCCTCGGGGCGACTATCGTTCCGGGCTCTCCGTCGCCGTGCAAGCGCCCGTGTGTGTGAGCGGCGGGCTTCGTCCCGTGGGTCTCCTTACGGGTGGAAGCGCGGGCGCCGCACCTCGTCGCACCGGCGGCGTGAGTCTCGTCCCGGCTACGGGTGGACGCGCCACGCGCGCGTTCGCGAGGTGGCTAGCGCGCGCCCGCAGGCCGGCCGGCGCACCCCGCCGCCGTGCCGGCGGACAAACAAGTGGGCGGCCGTGCCACCGTGTCGTGTTGAGTGCGCCGCCGCACGGGAGATGAGCGCGAAGCGCTCTGGCCGGGCGCTGGCGTTGCGCAGCGCCACCGTGGGAGCCACCAGGCATTACGTCGAACACCTGGAGGGCGGGCGAGTCCTGTGCGAGGTGCTAAAACGTTAGGTGGGCCGCCGGTGGGTTTTGGGCCCATCCGAAACCAGCAGACCACGACGGCCCAATCGAGTGAAGCGCAGTAGATCAGGGTCCTTTCCTGGACTTCTAGTCCTTGGGCCAACTGGGCCAAGCCCACTGGGCCACCTTCGGCCCAGTGGCACTTTCAGCCCACTAACGGCCCACGAACCGAGAGACGCTGACGTCATGCTGACGTCAGCAGCCTTTTTTAATTAAAATCCTTTTCTTTTTCAGAACGTAATTTCAGAAATGATTTTAAAATGGTTTAAACCTTTGAAAATCATAACTAATTATAGGAAGCTCAGAAAAATATAAAACTAATTTCTATAATTTCGTATTTTCGAAACCTTGTTGATTGTAGGTAGTTTGAGCTCTTTTGGATCTTCTAAAAAGTGGTTTCTATTTGGAGTTAATGCTTAGATGTGTACCGTAATCTTACGTTTGCGTCGAATCTCGTGCCGCAGACCCGAGCTTCGACCAGGAGGACGCGGAGGACCCCGAGTACACTGCTCCGGACAACGACTGCTTCAGCGGCAACGAAGGTGTCATGTCACTCCCAACCATGTAGATCCCATGTTGATATTTAGATGCTAGTGCTTTACATTATATGCATTGCTCTATTGATTTGCATAGCCAGTTGATTAGCCTTGCCTTGATTATTTGATTTATCCTGATTCCTTGCTTTACCTACTCCGGGACTAGCTACAGACCCCTAGCTAGTCCCATACCTCAACTATCCATACTTTTGTTGCTTGTTTATGGATGGTCTTCTGGCCTTGGACTGAGACGCGGGAGGTCTCGGTGTGTTTCTAGCGTGCGTTCTGGGTGCGTATCTCCTTGACGTGTTTTGGCGGGAGCGAGCCGCTTGGTTACCGGTGAACGTCTGTCTCGGGAAGATGCGATATGGCCTCTAACCCGAGAGGCGTGTCGTATGGGATGGAGATGGGGAGTGCTCGCTCTCGGCCCTTAAGGACTGATCGTCAGACTAACCATGCTTCTTTGGACTCTTACCGTACAAACCGCCCGCCTTGTTATAGGCGGGGGTGAGGGGTGAGACTTGTAGTGGATAGCATCCCTCCTGTAGGCGGATCGGTGTGATCGTGTTGGGAGTGGACTTTTTCCTCCTTAGAAAACTTTGCCCCGGCGAGGCTGGGGAAGGGTTCCACGGCTTCGAGGGACCTCTCGCGGGCAGTATGAGCTCTACCGCGGAGGCTGAGCCAGGTTCGGAGACGCGGGAGGGTACTATCCACTTACTTGGCCTTCAGCCGTATAGTAGGGTCTGGAATCGGTGACGGCCGGTTCCGGTCCTATTCGGGCGGGTACAGTTGTACAACCTCTGCAGAGTGTTTAAACCTATAGCTATAGTACATGTCCACTGGTTATGGACAGTCTTGAGATCTGTTATTCTGGCTAGATATTCTTCTCTTGAGCTTCTTCTCTCCCCCGAGTGAGTGAGCCCGGCTTTGGCCGTTGAGATGTGGGGATAGGAGCAGGTGGGCCCCACATCGCAGATGAGAGTTGGGAACTGGATCGTGGTTGAGATCTGGTTCTTTGGTGTGGTATCCTTGAGCGGGGTGTGGACCCCAGAGGTGTGGACCTCGGAAGCGTGAGCTTCCCCCGAGGTGTTGACCTCACAGTTGAATTCTGCTTATCTTGTTCGTTGCTTTGCTTAAGCCTTCTACAGCCAGAGTAGGGACAAATCCTGCATAGTAGAATATACACCGCTTTTGCTTCTTTGTTGGGAAGCTGACAAGACCTACCCGCTTATCGGGTAGACCCTGGTGTCTCTGACACAGAGCCGGACTACGACTTCGACAACGACGGATGGGAGGACTAGTGCTCTTTCTACGCTCGAGCTGCCTACGGATTTGGAGCTTCCCGCGCTTTCATGAAGACGCTGCTAGACGATTTATTTCTGTTTGATTCAGTCCTGATGGACTTGTACCCGGCATGTGCCGAAGAGATGTACTCTGATTAATGTAATAAATAAATGTTGTACTCTATCTGTTTCATTTTACCTTTCTGTATGCATTTTGGCATCGCGGATATAGGGATTGCACGTGGTAGCCCTCCTCGGACTACCACCGAGGTGCAGAGAGTCGGGTTTCCGCCCGCGGAAATCCGGTTCGTTTCATAACCCATGAGGTGAGAGGATGGCAACCATCTCTTGGAACCCTAGTTCATTTGCTTTCTTATTTTCCCTTCCTATTTTCTTAGGATTTACATAGGACTTTCTTGAGAGCTTCATGGTGAGATTTTTGTGAGAGGGTTGGATGATCGGGTGCAAGCTAGACCTTGTATGAACCTTCTTGGTATGTATAGATGATTCGGCGTGGTTCCTCAAGGCTTTGCTGTGTTGTTCCCGGTTGTTTTTAGTGGTGATTTTCGAAGCCCTCTCTTGGTGGTTTTCTCGATGTGTTTTCGGGACCTTGCTTTTGGGGATTTGATGGGGGAAATTCATGTGAACCCTTCGTGGTTCTTTTGCCTTTGATTCCCCTCCCAAATTCGTAAGTTAAGGGGCTCGATTTTGGGGGTTTTGGTATTCTAGGGTTAGAGGAGTTCTTGGCGGGATTTCTTCGATTCCTCTTGATTTGGCAAGTTTTGGTGGATAAAATCTTGGCTATGGACTCGTCATGAGGTGCTCCTACTATCCCCAAAGTCTTGTTCAAGTCCGTGGAATGATTCGGGAGATCGAAGTTTGGATTTGGAGGAGTTGACCCGCAGGTGCTGTTCATCCCGAGCTGCCCAGGTTACACCGGTCTGACCGGTGCTCTTGACCGGTCTGACCGGTGCGAGCCACTTGTGGGATTTGCCTCGGGTGAATTGCTTGACTCATGTGTCTTTGGGTCTTGGTGTTGCTTGTCAGTTCTTAGTCTGTTTATCTTTGTTTTGTTAGGTTTTGTGTAGGGTTTTCCTTCCGTGCAGGTTGTGTTTTGAGGGTGTTTTTGTTCCAGGGACTAGAGAAGTCACTGAGGCTCTCTGGAACGCTTGTTGTGTGGCTGTTGTAGCCACCGGCCTGACCAGCGCTATCCACCGGTCTGACCGGTGTCACCGTCCCCGACCGGCGCGAGCCATCGGTCCGACCGTGCGGCACGGGCGACAAGCCGTGCAAGTTTCCGCTGTGCGTGTTGGTGTGTTTTGACTCAGAAGGTTGTTTGTTGGTTCCTAGGTCCAGTAGCACTTCAGTGGCTGCGTGGGCTTGGCCAACTTGGGTAGTGAGTCAGAGACGTGTGTTGGAAGCCGTGTTCGTCTTGTTAGAGTCTCCATCTCCTTCGAGAAGAATTTTTATTGGCTCCCATTCACTGACCCCCTCTCTGGTCCATCGTATCGGAAAGGGTCAGATCCTTTGGGATGTCACGACGGACAACAGCTATGTCCAGTCGATGAACTTTCTTGCTCCAGGATCGAGGGACATGTTCGACGCCAATAACAAGGCGGTCGACTAATTGTTTTGTGCTCTATGTCAGCCTGAATTCGATCGGGTGCACACGGAGAGCTTGGCTTGTAGAATCTGGTCGGTGTTGAAGGAAGCTCATGTTGGGAATGCCTAGGTTCAGGCTCGGATGTATGCGACTTACCGGAGAGAGTACGAGAACTTCACTCATCTCCCCGGTGAGTCCATCGATGCCTTGTTCAGAGGTTCATGATGGTTGTGAACAACATGAGGACAAATGTTGACGTGCTCCCGTACGATGATCATGATAGAGCTGTCAAGCTCTTACACTCTTTAGATCGTACGGTTTGGGGCGGAAAGTTCAAGGCCATTGTGGAGTTGGAGAAGTATGACACTCTGATGGTGAACGAGCTGATCTCGAAGCTCAAGTCGGCTGAGGTGGATAGGGGCATGACAGCCAAGCTCAAGGTCCCAACCGACTCTCATAGTCTTGCCCTCGTCGGTGGTTCGAAAGGAAAGGCTAACACCAACCCATCCACCAGGATGTTCTCTTTGTCCTCTTTGATGTCTATGCCAGATGAGGAGTTCGACGTGCTTGGAGAGGACGACCTGGCGTTGCTGACGAGGAGGTTCGAGAGGCTGCATGAGAACCGGGTGAGCATAAGGAGAAACACGAGGACATGCTTCCAGTGCGGCAAGCCGGGACACAGTATCGGAAAGGGTCAGATCCTTTGGGATGTCACGGCGGACAACAGCTATGTCCAGCCGATGAACTTTCTTGCTCCAGGATCGAGGGACATGTTCGACGCCAATAACAAGGCGGTCGACTAATTGTTTTGTGCTCTATGTCAGCCTGAATTCGATCGGGTGCACACGGAGAGCTTGGCTTGTAGAATCTGGTCGGTGTTGAAGGAAGCTCATGTTGGGAATGCCTAGGTTCAGGCTCGGATGTATGCGACTTACCGGAGAGAGTACGAGAACTTCACTCATCTCCCCGGTGAGTCCATCGATGCCTTGTTCAGAGGTTCATGATGGTTGTGAACAACATGAGGACCAATGTGGACGTGCTCCCGTATGATGATCATGATAGAGCTGTCAAGCTCTTACACTCTTTAGATCGTACGGTTTGGGGCGGAAAGTTCGAGGCCATTGTGGAGTTGGAGAAGTATGACACTCTGACGGTGAACGAGCTGATCTCGAAGCTCAAGTCGGCTGAGGTGGATAGGGGCATGACAGCCAAGCTCAAGGTCCCAACTGACTCTCATAGTCTTGCCCTCGTCGGTGGTTCGAAAGGAAAGGCTAACACCAACCCATCCACCAGGATGTTCTCTTTGTCCTCTTTGATGTCTATGCCAGATGAGGAGTTCGACGTGCTTGGAGAGGACGACCTGGCGTTGCTGACGAGGAGGTTCGAGAGGCTGCATGAGAACCGGGTGAGCATGAGGAGGAACACGAGGACATGCTTCCAGTGCGGCAAGCCGGGACACTTCATCACCGACTGCCGAGAGAAGGTCGAGAACAAGGATGTCTACAAGCACAAGTCAAGAACGGATGGCAAGTACCGGTCGAGGCGCGACCACAAGAGCAAGCACAAGAACAAGCACAAGGACGAGCGACGATCGAGGAAGAAGGAGAGCCGAGGCAAGGCCCGAGCGATGGTTGGAGCGAGCGACGTCGACTCCAGTTCCGCGTACTCCACCTCGAGCTCAAGCAACACTGAAGATGAAGGTGATCATCGCAAGAGCAGGAAGTCGTCCAAGAACCTGAGCGGGCTGAGCTGCTTCACTAGAGACGGCTTCTGCACCATGGCGCTGAGCTCCGGCAGCAAGAAGAGCACACAGAGCGACTCGGACTCTGATTCCGACGATGAGGTGCGTGATGAACTCCCCTTCTTGCGTCAGGAGAACGAACAGCTTGGATTGTTGCTTGATAATCATGATGACATGCTTAGAGAGGCTAAGAAAATGAGGAAAGAGCTTAGAGCTTCACTCGAGGATGCTAGGACTAGAGTGGCTGAGCTAGAAACACAGAATTTGGATGCTAAACTTGAAATTGATTCTCTGAAATCTTCACCTGTTGTTTCTGATGAAGTTGAATGTGCTAATTGTCCTATTTTCCTTGCTGATCTTGCCTTGTTTAAGGAAAAGTACGCCTCCAAGTGTGAGGAACTAGATGTGCTTAGGGTTGAAGTGGTTGAGCTTAAGTCTAGACCTGCTTTGCTAGGTATTTGCACTTCTTGCCCTGTCTTGCATGCTAAAATTGATGAGATGCATGCTTATACTGTTTCTCTTGAGGCAAAGTTGAAAGAACCAATTCCTGCATCTTGCTCTACCTGTGAATTGCATGCTTTGAAGAATTTAGAACTTGCACATTATGTTGATCGTTTGCAGGATGAGAATGATGAGTTGATAAAGTTGATGGGTTGGTTGTCTGGTCATGAGCCTCAGTTGAGGATAATGATCGAGACATTCAAGAGGCAAGATGGTGAGGGACTTGGGGCAAACAAGGTTGGTGAGGGAAGTGGAGAAAACATTCTAGAGCCACCAAAAACCCATCACAAAAATGATTTCCCTTCTAAACTTAACCATCTTAGGAACGACTAGACACAACCCCAGCTCCACCCGTGTTTTCCCCACAAACAAATGATTTCCAAAAGCCTATCAAGTTTGTGAGCACTTCCGGGAAAGTGTTCTTTGGGAAGGAAAGTGAGAAGGCTAGTGAGGAGAAACCGGTGGAGAAGCCGAGTGGAGAGAAACCAAGTGAGCAGCCCAAACCCAAGCCTAAACCTAAGCTTGTGAGGTTCCATGGTGGCTATTGTGGGAGAGATGGCTATAAGGATGAGTTTTGCTTCAAGAGGAAGCAAGAGGAGAGAATGACGAAGGAGTGGGCTAACAAGGATAAGTACCACCCTTTTGATGGTGTACTTGAGCCTCGTGTGCAGATGCCCAGGGCCAAGGTGAGTGTGAGGACAGTTCCGACTTGGGGAGAGCGAAAGGCTGTTGGAGGTGCTGTTGGCCGGGCTACACCGGTCAGACTGGTGATGGGCACCGGTCAGACCGGTGCAGGCCTGAACAGGCAGCAGTTCGGGTTTCGTGCTCGTACAGGTGCGAGGTTTGGTTCTGGAGGTCGTGGTTCTGGTGGTTGGGCTGGAGAGCTTGCAGGAGGTCAGTTTGCTAGGCGATCTCCCCCTCGTGCTCAATACGGGGATGGGAGGAGTCGTAGCTTTGAGATGGAGAGGAGGGACGGTCCACGATACTCGTTTTGTGGTTTTGGTCCTCCTCCAGGTGGAGAGGGTTGGTTCCCTCGAAGTGGTTACCGTGGTGGTGTTCGTGAAGGTAGCTTAGGTACGAAAGATGGTTTGGTTTGTGCTAACCCCACTTTCGAGCAAATGGCTCGACACTGGTTTTACTCTTTTGGTACTAACCCCAGTGCTGAGTCGTTTGTTCGCTCACGTGCTCGTTTCTGAATTTCAGGTGGGAGACTTGAAGAACATTTGGTTGATTTACTCCGGTTGCTCGAGGCATATGACCGGAGACAAGGGGTGGTTCTCAAGTATCGTCTCGATGGTGACAAAGAGGTACATCACTTTTGGAGACAATGGGCGTGGGTGTGTGCTTTCAGAAGGTGAGATTAAGGTGAGTGACAAGATCACTCTCAAGCGTGTCGCTCTTGTTCAATCGCTTGGATACAATTTGCTTTCTGTGTCCCAGCTGTTGGATGAGGGTTTTGAGGTGTTGTTTCGGCCTGGTGGTTCTCGAATTTTGGACTCTTGAGGGGACCTTGTTTGTATGGTCGTTCTCGAGGGTCAGGTGTTTCGAGCTGATTTTTCTAAGTCTTCTAGTGTTAAGCGTTGTTTCTTGGATGGTTCTTCGAGTGAGTTGTGGAAGTGGCATAGGAAGTTGGGTCACTTGAGCTTTGACCTTTTGTCTCGCTTGAGTAAACTCAATTTGGTCCGAGGATTGCCACGGTTGAGGCTTGAGAAAGAGTTGGTTTGTGCACCGTGTAGGCATGCCAAGATGGTAGCCTCTTCTCACCCGCCTCTCACCAATGTGATGATTGAGCGTCCATGCGAGCTGCTCCGTATGGACCTTGTTGGCCCAACTCGTGTGCGATCCGCGGATGGGAAGTGGTATGTCCTTGTTGTGGTGGACAACTATTCTCGGTATGCGTGGGTGTTCTTTCTCGAGGATAAGGGGGAGACGTTTGGTTTTGTTCGAGATCTTGTCTTGAGGTTGAGGAACGAGAGGTACGGAGATGCCATACGAGCAATCCGTGGTGATAATGGCTCAGAATTCAAAAACTCTCGTTTTGAAACTTTTTGCCATGACTTGGGTCTTGAACACCAGTTTTTGAGTCCGTATACGCCTCCCCAGAATGGTGTTGTGGAAAGGAAGAACAGAACCTTGTGTGAGATGGCTCGGACGATGCTTGATGAGCATAGGACTCCAAGAAGGTTCTGGGCTGAGGCGGTGAACACCGCGTGCTATGTGTCGAACAGGATCTACCTCAGAATGCATAAGAAGAAAACCTACTACGAGTTGATGCACGGTTGCACACCCAAGGTGAGTCACTTCCATGTCTTCGGTTGTAAGTGCTCTATTTCGAAGAAAGGGAAGAAGTTGGATAAGTTTAAGGCTAGGTCGGTCGATGGTATTTTCTTTGGTTATGCATCTCACTCTAGAGCATATCGTGTGCTCAGTCTTGAAACTAACCAAATCGTGGAGACTTGCGAGGTAACCTTCAACGAGACACAGCCACATAGTCAGCTTATCTTTGAGTGTGCAGGTGATGATGAGCTTGGTGAGGAGATCTTTCAGGAGGAGAAGCATGAACTTGGAGATGATGACGATGGCGGTGTGGTGCTCCCGACTGAACATGTACCTACTACTTCGACTACAGTGGTGGAAGGCCCCTCTCCTACACCTACGATGACAAATCAAGATCGAGGAGAAGCTACAGTTGAGGGGGAGGTAGCATCAAGGCGAGAACCTCCCCGGCGAGTACAAGTGGATCATCCAGCTTCAAGGATCATCGGCGACATGAATGAACGTACTACACGGTCGAGGGTTCGAAACAATTATCATTTCGCTCATGCTGCATTTGTTGCTACTTTTGAGCCCAAAGACATTGGACACACATTATTTGATCATAATTGGGTTAATTCGATGCATGAGGAGTTGGAGAACTTTGAGAGGAATCAGGTTTGGGAATTGGTTGACCCTCCTCCAGGGTGTAAGCCGATTAGGACAAAGTGGGTGTGGAAGAACAAAGAGGGAGAGAAAGGTGAAGTGGTGAGAAACAAGTCGAGGCTTGTTGCTCAGGGGTTCAGTCAGAAGGAGGGGATCGACTACGAGGAGACTTTTGCTCCCGTAGCCCATTTGGAGGCGATAAGGATCCTTCTAGCCTTTTCTATGGCTAAAGGGTTCAAGTTGCACCAAATGGATGTGAAGAGTGCTTTCCTGAATGGTGTGTTGGAGGAAGAAGTGTATGTGAGGCAACCACCTGGGTTTGAGAGTGAGAAGTACCCCCACAGGGTGTACAAGTTGAGGAAGGCGCTTTATGGGTTGAAGCAGGCGCCTAGAGCTTGGTATGGTAGATTGAGGGGGTTCTTGTTTGAGAGAGGTTTTGAGATGGGGAAGGTTGATCAGACCTTGTTTCTACTTAGGCGGGCGGAGATATCCCGATTGTGCAGGTGTATGTGGATGATATTGTCTTTGGTGGCTCGTCTAACTCTCTTGTTGCAAGGTTTGCAGAGGATATGAGCAGAGAATTTGAGATGAGCATGATGGGCGAGTTGCAGTTCTTCCTCGGGCTACAAATCAAGCAATCAAAGGAAGGTGTGCACCAAGCTAAGTACACCAAGGACATTGTGCGGAAGTTCAAGATGGAGGGCTCCAAGGCTATGACGACGCCGATGAGTATGACTATAGCTCTTGATGCGGACGAGGAAGGTGAACACGTGGACCAGAAGGAGTACCGAAGCATGATCGGGTCACTCCTCTACTTGACGGCGACGAGGCCGGACATCCAGTTCTCGGTATGTCTGTGCGCTCATTTTCAAGAGTCTCCGAGGACTTCGCGTCGGCAAGCGGTGAAGCGAATTTTCAGGTACATGCGTCACACCCCCGACTTCGGCCTTTGGTACTCCGCGTCCTCTTCTTTGGCTCTTCATGGTTTTTCGGATGCGAATTTTGCCGGGTGTCGGTTGGATAGGAAGTCCACTTCTGGGACTTGCCAGTTTTTGGGATCTTCTTTGGTGTCTTGGTCTTCCCGCAAACAGTCGAGTGTTGCTCAATCCACTACCGAAGCAGAGTACGTTGCCGCTGCTAGTTGTTGCTCTCAGCTCCTTTGGATAACATACACCATGATTGACTTTGGTGAGGAGTATACCCATGTCCCACTTCAATGTGATAGCACCAGTGCCATAAGCGTTGCAAAGAACCTAGTGCTTCATTCCAAAACAAAGCACATAGAAGTGAGGTATCATTTTCCGAGAGACAATGTTGAGAAAGGAAAGATAACCTTGATCCATGTACCCACACATCACCAACTAGCCGATATTTTCACCAAACCCCTAGATCAAGCAACTTTCACTCGTTTGCGAGGGGAGCTTGGTGTGTGTTTGATTTCTTGAGTTGGGTGTGTGGGAGCTCCTTTGTAGCATATGTATAGTTTCCTTTGTGCATTTCTTGCATTTGGCATGGCATATGTAACATGATGTATAGGCATCCTTGTATCTTAGATTGCATGCATTTTGTATCATATGCATTGGCTAGGAAAAGCTTCTCCTATATACATTGTTCACCATGGAATGCTATATATGTCTTTGTGAACTTGTTTGGTATGCTATGGTTAGTTTGGCTTAGCTCTTGATGATCTTGATTTATAATCCATGGTTGATATTTGTCACACCCGGTTTTAAAGGCAAAACCGAATGCATTGATCACGTGTGCCCCAGGATCAAGTTACACACACGCTTAGACATTATGAATACCAAAATCAGTGCCACACGAATAAAGAGTTATTACAAACCATAGTCTTAAACGAATCTTAAATAAACGAGTTCTCGCGAGCGGACAAAATGCCTCCACGGGCGGTAAAGACCGAAGACTACGTACACCTAGAACTTCGGAAATCTCCTGGAATATCTTCAAAGTTCTCCCGGTCGAGCAGCAATTACGGGTATTGTAGATGCAAGAGAATAAACAAGCGTGAGCACATATCGTACTCGGCAAAAGAGAACAACATAACATGCAAGGCCATATGGTGGATGGCTAAGGTTCAAGCACTTTAGCATTTTAGTTGGTCTAGTTTTATTAGCAACCTGATTACTAAAGAGTGTAAGTTCATACCAACCCAATTAATAAGATATAAGCATCATAAATAAAGAATAAAACAGCAATTAAACATTAAAGTTCCATAATTTAATCATGTGAGTGTTCAGGCCGCTCTTGACCGTGAGCACGGCTAATCGATTAGTTTAACACTCGCGAGAGGTTGTACATCTTTACCCACAAGCGGCGTAAAAGATCCGAAGAACTTTGGACCCAACCATGCGGTGTTTGCAAGGCACCATATCACACTTCGAGGTGTGATTGCATAGGGACGCTACATGGCCTTTACAAAGGTTCCCTAGCAAGTTATGACCCACAAGGTCGGATCGATTAGCAAGGTATAAAGTCCCCTAGCGGTCGATACCCCACCATAAAAGAATAACTCACCCAACCCCCTGCTAGAGCAAGTACGTACCCCACGGTACCGCCGATCCCTTGTCCTTATCGGGTAAGACCATCCCAAGCTAAAGTTCCTAATTATTCAGCCAAGACCATTGCCCACTAGTTCTTGTGGTTGTCTTGTTTTCCTAGGTGGTTCTCCATGTTCGATTAACATATTAAAGTGGTCTTGTAAAGTAAAAGATCATAAACGGAACATAGGATAACAAAAGGTATCCAAGTTGATTAATACCAATTCCCGAGTTGAGCATGCTAAACAATAGCTACCACAAGATTAATTTAATTCCCGGTATCAAGGTAAAGGTAGTAAAAATCTAGGCATGATCCTTAATAGGTTCCCATCAAATTAATGCAAGCGGAAAAGTAAAAACAGTGAATTTAAATGCATGTTATGTAGGACAAACGGGTATGCATCAAGGAATACTTGCCTTCAACAAAACCTTGTTTGCTCAAACTCTTGCACGACTTGATCTTCAAATCCCTCGAACGAATCGCTCTCTACGGTCCACAATCATCACATACAAGCATACAATAGGAATAAATAAGAAACAGTCACCAAACAGATCAAACAGATCTAAACAGTAGCATAAAACTAATCTACGCTTCGAAACGAACGCGTGGACATAAAGAACGCTAAAATCGGAGCTAAAACGACTGAGTTATGGCTTAGGGAAGGTGTAGGGACCAATCTGTAAAGATTTGAAAAGGTTTTGGGCCAAAATAAAGAAAAAGGACTAAACTGTAAAGAAACTTCTAAGGTGGAAGGGTATTTTTGTGAATATCAGAAAACTTGGGGGGGTTTCTGCAAAACTGCCGGGGCCGGCGGGGTTTGACTGGTTGACTTGGGTTGATTCGATCTAGACCCGTTGGATCTAGATCCAAGGACCAGGGCGGCTTGCAGGCGGCGGGGTTAGACATGGGCGTCGGATCTAAATCCGGCGGTCGGGATCTTGCGCAGGCGGCCAAAACTGCGGCGGCCAGCGGAAGACGGCGGAGGGCGGCGGCAGGTGGCAGCGGAGCTCGCCGGTGTACCCCATCTAGGGCTCCGGGGCTCGGTGTGATGCGCGGGCGGCACCTACACGAAGCGCGCGAGCACGCGAGGCAAGCGAGGGACGGCGGTCGCGACGAGGAAGCGGCGGGGCGGCGGGTTGACGCGGCGGCGCGGGCTATGAACTCCGGCGAGGCCCCCCGGTTGCTACGGTGCACGAAGACGACGACACGTGACGCCGGCGGGTTCTTCACCTTCTTGCGCGTCTCCTGGGTGGCTTCACGGCGACGAAAGAGTGGCGACGGCGGCGGAAACCGGAAGCGGTGGCGCTAGGGTTTCGGCAGCTTTTGAGCTAGGCGTCGGGGCACGGGTGGAGAAGATCCAAGGGCGGCGGGCGGCTTATAAAGGCCTGGGGGACCGCCTTTGGCGTGCGGGCCACGCGGAGGACGCGTACCCTTGTCGGACTCGGGCGGCGGCGGCGCGGGCGAGTCTCGCGGTCGGGGACGAGCGCGAGGTAGGGGATGACCACCGGGGCCCACGGGTCGGCGGGCGCGCGCGGGCGGAGGCGGGGAGCGGCCGACGGCTAGACGGGCGGGCCGGGGCGGAAGCCGTTAGCGGGTTGTGCGGGCTGCTTGCGTGGGGGTGGCGGCCGTCGGCCGGGTTGGGCCGGCGAGCAAGCGGGCTCTTTGCCGAGTGCGGGTAAAGCGGGCCGCGGCTATGACGGGCTGGCCGGGCCGGGCCGTCGGCTGCTTGTGTTGGGGGCACGCCCAGCGGGGTTCTTTGGCCGGAAAAGGCCGGGTTGGGCTAGGAGGGGTTTTAGGAATTAAGGTTTGGGTTTCAAATCAAATAGAATTCAAACTTCTGAATTTGAATTCCAACAACCAAAAGAAATGCTCCAGCATGTATGCAACAATAAATTCCTATATTTCGTTAACTTTATTTTAGAAAAGTTTTAAATGCCTAAAAATAAATAAAGCGACCTTATTTTCCTTAAACAAATAAATGGTTTCTAGCAAATTTTAATAAAGCCAAATTTTTAGTAAAATTAGGGTGTTACAAATCCTACCCCCCTTAAGAAGAATCTCGTCCTCGAGATTCGGACAGATTGGGAAAAAGATCTGGAAACTCTGCTTTCAGCTCATCCTCTCTTTCCCATGTTGCCTCATCCTCTGCATGATTACTCCACTGTACTTTGCACATCTTAATCACGCTATTCCTGGTGACCCTTGTCATCGTTTCCAATATCCGAATAGGGTGTTCAACAATAGTGAGATCCTCTTTAACGTTTAGATCATCCAAGGGTAACGGCTCCTTGTCATGAGGACCAAAACCCTTCTTCAACTGAGAGATATGGAATACATCATGCACATCAGCTAGCTGGACTGGCAACTCCAATATGTAAGCCACTTCTCCCACTCTCTCTAGGATCTTGAAAGGTCCAATAAACCGAGGTGACAACTTTCCTTTAACTCTGAATCGACGCAAACCTCTGATAGGTGACACCTTTAAGTACACATAATCGCCTTCCTGAAAGGCCACATCCCTTCGTTTGCCATCTGCATAACTTTTACGTCTAGGGCGAGCAATCCTCAAATTTTCTCGATGATGCGAACTTGTTTCTCTCGCTTCTCCGATGATATCCGCCCCAAATAAACGCCTTTCGCCCTGTCTCACTCCGGTATAGCGGGGTTCTACACTTCCTTCCATACGGGGCCTCAAAGGGTGACATTTTGAGGTCGTCTTGGTAGCCGTTGTTATAAGAGAACTCCGCATATGACAAGCTCTTATCCCAACTACCACCATGCTTAAGCGCACGGGCTCTCGGCATGTCTTCTAGGACCCGATTGGTTCTCTATGTACGTCCATCCGTACGTGGATGATAGGCCGAGCCGAAATTTAGCTTAGTATCCATGGACTCATGCAACTTCCCCCGAAACGAGAAGTAAGCGAGTACCTCGTCGACACGATCTTCTTTGGTACACCATGCAAACACATAATCCTGGACATGTATAGCTCTGCCAACTTAGCTCCTGTATACGTAGCCTTTACCGGAATGAAGTGAGATACCTTGGTCAAACGATCCACAATGACCCAAATCGAATCATAACCATCTCGGGTTCGGGGTAAACCCACTATGAAGTCCATTCGATCTCTTCCCACTTCCACTCGGGCACCTTCAATGGTTGAAGCAAACCGGCGGGTCTCGATGTTCGGCCTTAACCGGTGGCAAGTGTCACACAAAGCCACATGTGCGGCCACATCTCTCTTCATACCGTACCACCAATACCTCTCGCTTGAGATCCCGGTACATCTTAGTACGCCTAGATGGATAGAGTAAGCCGAGTCGTGAGCTTCTCTCAAGATAGTCTCTCGGAGATCTCCTCTCTCGGTACACACAACCGGTTCTTAAACCACACGGTTCCTTGCTCATCTTACGTGAAATGCGGGGCTTCTCCTTGTTGCATACTCGCTTAATTTTACGTATTCCGGCATCCTCTAGCCGCCACTTATGTATCTCTTGCTCCGAGTGGACCGTACTTCCAAAGTCACTCCTTCCGCATGTGCAACCACTTTCAAGTTGAGCCTTTCAAACTCTTTTACCAACTCATCGGGGAAGCCGAATAATCATAGCCATGTTAGTGTGGCCCTTCCGACTCAAAGCATCGGCAACTAGATTCGCTTTACCGGGATGATAGTGAATCTCTAGATCGTAGTCCTTGATCAACTCTAACCAACGACGCCTGTCTTAGATTGAGATCCTTCGAGTGAAGATATACTTCGGACTCTTGTGATCGGTATAGATCGACACTTAGTTCCCATAATGTAGTGTCTCCAAATCTTCAATGCATGAACCACTGCTTTGCTAACTCAAGATCATGCGTAGGATAGTTCAACTCATGCTTCCTCAGCGACGAGATGCATAGGCTATAACATGACCTTCTTGCATCAACACACATCCTAGACCTTGTCGAGATGCATCACAATATATGTCAAAGCTCTTAGTAGATCGGGCATTACTAGAACGAGTCTTTGTGGTTAACCGCTTCTTTAATTCTTCAAAAGCGGGACTGACATGCACTTTGGTCCATTTGAACTCCTTGTCCTTTTCTAGCAATGTAGTGAGAGGCTTCACAATCTTGGAGAATCCTTCAATAAACCGAAGATAGTAACCGGCAAGTCCAAGAAAACTCCGGATCTCGGACAACGTACGAGGGGCTTCCCACTTCAATACATCACTAACCTTGCTGGGATCTACCGCATTACCTCCGTTGGTGATGATATGACCTAGAAAAGACACTTCCTTGAGCCAGAACTCACACTTGCTGAACTTTGCATATAACTCATGCTCTCTCAGCTTATGCAACACAAGCCTCAAATGCTTCTCATGGTCTTCCTCATTCTTGGAGTAGATCAAAATGTCATCAATGAATACCACAACAAACTTGTCCAGATACTCCATAAAGATCTTGTTCATCAAATACATGAAGTATGCGGGTGCATTGGTTAACCCAAAGGACATAACTGTGTACTCATAAAGTCCGTACCTGGTAGTAAAAGTTGTCTTAGGAATATCCGAAGGCCTAATCTTCAACTGATGATAACCAGATCGCAGATCGATCTTAGAAAACACTTTAGCTCCTCTCATCTAATCGAACAAATCTTCAATACGTGGCAGAGGATACTTGTTCTTGATGGTAACATCATTAAGGGACACTGTAATCAACACACATCCTCTCGTGTGCCATCTTTCTTACCCACAAAGATGACGGGTGCTCCCCAAGGTGATGAACTAGCACGAATGAACCCTTTACCCAATAATTCTTTAATGCGAGCTTTAAGTTCTTGTAACCGATCACTAGACATTCTATATGGGCGCTTAGAGATGGGAGCGATGCCGGGTAAAAGATCAATAACGAACTCAACATCTCGGTCGGGGGCATACACGGCAACTCCTCGGGAAACACATCGGGATAATCGCACACTACTCGTATGTCTTCCAAGGCTGCTCCATCAAGCTTATTCACGGCAACGGTGTTTGATGGTGCGGGATCTGCTCGCAAACTCAAACCTTTCACCAGTGGACTTGTAAGAAGGATTGATCTCTTAGCACAACGTATCACCGCATCACACGCGGTCAACCATCCCATTCCCAGTATCACATCGATCCCCTTTGAATCCAAGATTATAAGATTGGCACGGAAATCTCTGCCCACAATCTTGAGATGGACGTTATCACATTTATAGATGGCTTTCAATTCCCCCCAGGTGAGGTAACTAACATGTGTCGAGACATGGGACTGATAGGTAGATTATGTTGAGCTACGAACTGGGATGTAATGAAAGAATGGGATGCTCCAGAATCAAACAAAGCGAGGCGGGGAGTAGAGTTGACTAGAAACATACCGAGCACTACTGCGGGGTTCTCTCGAGCGACTTCGGCATCAACGTGCATCGCCTTGCCTCGTGCATAGCTCGTTGTCCTTTGTTAGGCTCGCGGGGTTTGGCTTCCGCTCCTTGTCTGCTGCCGGTTCCGCACGGGGGTGTGTGGAGAGTTCCTCTTTGGGCAAGCATTGGCATAGTGACCAAGCTCTCCGCACTTGAAGCAAGTAGTGGTGGCGAGGATTGGGCGGTGCCACGGACCTTACGGGGTGTGCCAAGCGGGGCTCTCTCGCTGAATTTGCTTTGGGAAACTAGGCGGGGAGTCCGAGGAACGGGACGGCCGAAACTGGCCGAGCGGTGCATCGTTGTAACCGCCGAGCGGGACGGCGGGGCTAGCTGCCGCCCAAAGTTTCCACCCGGTCCCCCAAAGCGGAACGGGGTGTTCGGCGGTGGGTTGAAGCGCGAGCGAGACGCACTCCCAAACTGCCCAGATCTGGCGGCCTTCCTCTTCTGCTCTCCGAGCTCCTTGCGCTTGTGCTCCAAGCGGATGGCGGCATCAACTAGGCTGGCCGAAAGATAGGGAAAGGATAGGACATCGGTGAGTGCTGCGGCGAACCGGCTAACCCATCCGGGAACGGCACCTGCTTCTTCCTATCTTCGGTAACCTCCTCGAGTGCATAGCGAGACAACTCAGTGAACTTGTCTCTGTACTCAGCCACTGACATTCCTCCCTGCTTCGGAGAAAGGAACTCCTTCTTCTTGATCTTCATGACTCCGGAGGGTATGTGATGGCTCCTCGAAGTTGGTGGTAAACTCCTCCCAAGTGATAGTGTCCGGGGGCGGCATGAGCGGCGGAATACGCATCCCACCAAGCGGTGCGATCCTTGAAGTCGTCTGCCGGCATACAAGACCTTCTCTCTGTCGTCACACTGACAGGTAGTGAGCATTTTCAGTACTGTCTTTAGCCAATCTTCAGCTTCAAGTGGGTCAGCGGCATGAGTAAACATAGGAGGGTGATGACTCATGAACTCCCGGTGCTTGTTGCGAGGCGCGGGTGGCGGCACCGGTGGATTGTTAACCTGGGCTTGCAAGTTTGTCACGGTGTTGGTCAAGTTCTGGAGGAGCCGGGTCCGTGCCTCCGAAGCTGGCATAGCGGGATCCATTTGTGCTGGCTGGGGTGCTCTTCCTGTTGGTTGATCAACACCTGATCCTGACCTGGTGTTCACCATCTGAGTGTTAGGGACATTATTTTAGATGATTGCACCATTGGTTTAAACTCAGGAAGATAAGGTAGCAATGATATTCGGATAAGACAGATTCTGTTGACTCCAAACAATCAGGCATAGCTCCCAGTGCGGGTAACCAAAAATTATGGATTTTGGACTGATAAAAGGTAATGAAATTACGAAACTACCCCAACTGGAATCACCTCAATCGGAGTTGTGTAGCTCTGGTTATAAAATAAACAAGTCAGGTAGGTCAGTAGTGTTTAACAGATTCGTAAGGCTGTAATGTTTCAGTTATAACTCTCTGGTTATCAATTCAAATATTCTGAATTTTTCACAGAAAATCAGTCACGAAATTCTTGAACTTTTCCAATTGGTTTTACTGCAATCGGAGTTCTGTAGCTCGAGATAAAATTAAAATAGTGCAGCTGACTCAGAAAGCTGCGCGAACAGATTTAGGGATCTCGAATTTGCATTAAGGGAAAACTTAAAGGGACAAAAAGATTAAGATAGATAATTGATTGAGACTGAATGTTAACCCCCACAAACTTACTACTAAACCAATGTCGTTGTGGTCATCACTCCACAACACATTGCACTCAACCAAAAATCCAACTCATACATTAAGCACAAAATCAAGCATTCAACCACACCTCTAAACTAAACACACTTTACCGATCGTCTACTAGCGATTACAAAGAGATCCTATCCTTAATCTTAAACCTAAGGACTATCTTCTGCCATGGCATCTGTGCGGGCGTCAGGGGAGTCGTAGTGTGGCCTCTTGGGTGACGGGGAGGTACATCCTTCTGTGGCTTCATGGGCTTCTGGCTGCTCCCTGTTCTGAAGTGCAGCTTCTAAGGCACGCCTCTGCGTCTCCAGAGTGAAAATCTGCTCGCCGTACTGCATATAGAGTGTTGTTGGCATCATCCAATGCGGTGTTCACGGTGCAAGTAGACTCGGACATTGTTCGGCGTTCCTTCATAGGGTGGTGCTTTGGGGCGATGTAAGTCTTGACTTCCCCGAGTTGCTGCGAAAGGTGTGTAACGGCGGTGGGTATCCTCCAACTTTGTCACGCTCCTTGTGAGAGAGCACATAGAGCACCCTCCGAGCCGACTCCGCTATCCCGGCATCCATAGTAGTCCCGTGAGCCACATCATGATGCTTGGACACCTCCTTCACTCCATGGCATGGAATGTACTCCTCCAAGATGGCGGCAACCTCCCAATGGGGCTCGAACCACGGATGAGTCCACGGCTCACAATGGTAGACGGGGGCCTTATCATAGCCCGGGCGGAGTACCATCGCTCTTGGGTGGTCCGCCATGGGAATGCCTACTCCATCGGCTACGTAGTGGTACACTTCCCCGGATCGCTTCCTCAGCTTCCTCCTCTTGCTCTTGTTCTTCTTCCTCCATCTCTTGATCAAGGTGATCCTCATCTTCTCCTGGCGCTTGCTTCTCTAGGTTTGGCTGTTCAGCTAGCTCATCCTCCTCTGGAATCATCTCCTCCGGATCTTCCTCATCATCAGGCACCATGATAAGGTTAGGGAAAACCATAGTTGCAGGCTCCATCTCAATCTCCTCGTCTGTGTCTCCATCATGCAAGTCATTGTATTGTTCTTGTGGAGCATACTGATGGACTGCTCCAGCCTGGGAGGTCTTCAAACTATGAACCATCTGTAGTGCAATGCAGAATGAAAAAGATGGTAAGGCAAAAGGATGAGAGCTAAAGCAAGCACAAGGTAAAGAATGCAGATAGCTCAAGAGTAAGGCAAAAAGGCAAGAGTAATGTATTGGTTAGGAAAAGCTTCTCCTATATACATTGTTCACCATGGAATGCTATATATGTCTTTGTGAACTTGTTTGGTATGCTATGGTTAGTTTGGCTTAGCTCTTGATGATCTTGATTTATAATCCATGGTTGATATTTGTCACACCCGGTTTTAAAGGCAAAACCGAATGCATTGATCACGTGTGCCCCAGGATCAAGTTACACACACGCTTAGACATTATGAATACCAAAATCAGTGCCACACGAATAAAGAGTTATTACAAACCATAGTCTTAAACGAATCTTAAATAAACGAGTTCTCGCAGCGGACAAAATGCCTCCACGGGCGGTGGCCGAAGACTACGCACACCTAGAACTTCCGGAAATCTCCTGGAATATCTTCAAAGTTCTCCGGTCCGAGCAAAGAATTCCGGGTATTGTAGATGCAAGAGAATAAACAAGCGTGAGCACATATCGTACTCGGCAAGAGAGAACAACATAACATGCAAGGCCATATGGTGGATGGCTAAGGTTCAAGCACTTTAGCATTTTAGTTGGTCAAGTTTTATTAGCAACCCGATTACTAAAGAGTGTAAGTTCATACCAACCCAATTAATAAGATATAAGCATCATAAATAAAGAATAAAACAGCAATTAAACATTAAAGTTCCATAATTTAATCATGTGAGTGTCCGGGCCGCTCTTGACACGAGCACGGCTAATCGATTAGTTTAACACTCTGCAGAGGTTGTACATCTTTACCCACAAGCAGCGTAAAAGCTCCGAAGAACTTTGGACCCAACCGGCGGTGTTTGCAAGGCACCATATCACACTTCCGAGGTGTGATTGCATAGGGACGCTACATGGCCTTTACAAAGGTTCCCTAGCAAGTTATGACCCACAAGGTCCGGATCGATTAGCAAGGTATAAAGTCCCCTAGCGGTCGATACCCCACCATAAAAGAATAACTCACCCAACCCCCTACTAGAGCGAGTCCATACCCCACAGTACCGCCGATCCCTTGTCCTTATCAGGTAAGACCATCCCAAGCTAAAGTTCCTAATTATTTAGCCAAGACCATTGCCCACTAGTTCTTGTGGTTGTACTGTTTTCCTGGGTGGTTCTCCATGTTCCGATTAACATATTAAAGTGGTCTTGTAAAGTAAAAGATCATAAACGGAACATAGGATAACAAAAGGTATCCAAGTTGATTAATACCAATTCCCAGTTGAGCATGCTAAGCAATAGCTACCACAAGATTAATTTAATTCCCGGTATCAAGGTAAAGGTAGTAAAAATCTAGGCATGATCCTTAATAGGTTCCCATCAAATTAATGCAAGCGGAAAAGTAAAAACAGTGAATTTAAATGCATGTTATGTAGGACAAACGGGTATGCATCAAGGAATACTTGCCTTCAACAAAGCCTTGCTGCTCAAACTCTTGCACGACTTGATCTTCAAATCCCTCGAACGAATCGCTCTCTACGGTCCACAATCATCACATACAAGCATACAATAGGAATAAATAAGAAACAGTCACCAAACAGATCAAACAGATCTAAACAGTAGCATAAAACTAATCTACGCTTCGAAACGAACGCGTGGACATAAAGAACGCTAAAATGAGAGATAAAACGACTAAGTTATGGCTTAGGGAAGGTGTAGGGACCAATCGGTAAAGATTTGAAAAAGGTTTTGGGCTAAAATAAAAAAAGGACTAAACTGTAAAGAAACTTCTAAGGTGGAAGGGTATTTTTGTGAATATCGGAAAACTTGGGGGGTTTTCTGCAAAACTGCCGGGGCCGGCAGGGTTTGACTGGTTGACTTGGGTTGACTCGATCTAGACCCATTGGATCTAGATCCAAGGACCAGGGCGGCTTGCAGGCGGCGGGGTTAGACATGGGCGTCGGATCTAAATCCGGCGGCCGGGATCTTGCGCAGGCGGCCAAAACTGCGGCGGCCGGCGACGGTGGCGGCGGAGCTCGCCGGTGTACCCCATCTAGGGCTCGGGGGCTCGGTGTGATGCGCGGGCGGCACCTACACGAAGCGCGCGAGCACGCGAGGCAAGCGAGGGACGGCGGTCGCGGCGAGGAAGCGGTGGGGGCGGCGGGTTGACGCGGCGGCGCGGGCTATGAACTCGGCGAGGCCCCCGGTTGCTACGGTGCACGAAGACGACGACACGTGACGCCGGCGGGTTCTTCACCTTCTTGCGCGTCTCTCGCGTGGCTTCACGGCGACGAAAGAGCGGCGATGGCGGCGGAAACCGAAGCGGCGGCGCTAGGGTTTCGGCGGCTTTTGAGCTAGGCGTCGGGGCACGGGTGGAGAAGATCCAAGGGCGGCGGGCGGCTTATAAAGGCCTTGGGGACCGCCTTTGGCGTGCGAGCCACGCGGAGGACGCGTACCCCAATCGGACTTGGGCGGCGGCGGCGCGGGCGAGTCCCGGTCGGGGACGAGCGCGAGGTAGGGGATGACCACCGGGGCCCACGGGTCGGCGGGCGCGCGCGGGCGGAGGCGGGGAGCGGCCGACGGCTAGACGGGCGGGCCGGGACGGAAGCCGTTAGCGGGGCGTGCGGGCCGCTTGTGTGGGGGTGGCGGTCGTCGGCCGGGTTGGGCCGGCGCGCAAGCGGGCTACTGCTGAGCGCGGGTAAAGCGGGCCGCGGCTATGACGGCTGCTGGGCCGTCGGTGGCCGGGGTTGAGCCGCGCGCGGGGTTCTTTGGGCCGGAAAGGCTGAGTTGGGCTAGGAGGGGTTTTAGGAATTAAGGTTTGGGTTTCAAATCAAATAGAATTCAAACTTCTGAATTTGAATTCCAACAACCAAAAGAAATGCTCCAGCATGTATGCAACAATAAATTCCTATATTTCGTTAACTTTATTTTAGAAAAGTTTTAAATGCCTAAAAATAAATAAAGCAACCTTATTTTCCTTAAACAAATAAATGGTTTCTAGCAAATTTTAATAAAGCCAAATTTTTAGTAAAATTAGGGTGTTACAATATTTTTGAAAATTGTCACATATATGGTCTCTCATGTGTAAATGCCTTTATATGATCTCGACATGTTTTAATAGCTTGGTTATGCTTAATTTGTGGTTGGATAGCTAGTTTATTGATCATATGGGGCCAAAGTCTCATTTGCCATCATGAATGTTTAGTCCTCTTGCTTTATCTTGTGGAGGGGCATAAGTTCCTTTTTGTCGCAAAGACATTTCATGTACCAAACTTGAACCTGAAAATGAAATGTAAAATGCTTTGAAAATGTGCTCCAATGTCATATGTGCTAAATTTGATTTGCTTTGGGTGCTAAACCGTTGCATGATGCCTACCAATGAGAAGTCTGATACATATAAGTAGGCACATGGCTCGGTGGCTTTGACATGACATGAGGTGCTCGTGGGTGTTTGTGATGGTCTTATCATTAGAATGGTTGTCCTAGCATGAAGTTTGTGTGGCTTTGTCATTTTGACATGTTTTGATCATGTTTAGGACTTTGCTCATGACAGGTAAATTTTTCGCAAAATTGCCCAAATTCATCTTAGCTTCGTCCAATGGTTGTGAAACTTGGTGATCTTGTAGTTGTTGTCAATACAAAGCTATAGAGTATCTAACTTGCTCATTTGGACATGTGTAGCATCCTATGTTGAATTTTGTCTATTTGAGAAGCTCTAGGTTGAAAGTTTTGCATTTTTGGCTTGATTCATGCATTGCCAACAAAGGGGAGAAGTTTGAGCTTGAAATCGCTTGCTGGATGCATTTAGAAGGTTTTCAGGTGGTTTTGAGCCATTTTTGGGCTCTGGTGTGCACCGGTCTGACCGGTCGAGGTCACTGGTCTGACCGGTCAGAGTGCTGGCCCTGTTCACATGTTGTACACCGGTCTGACCGGTGGTGTTGACTGGTCTGACCGGTCAGGGCTGAGTTGTTGCAGCTGCCCTGTTTCAAGTGGTGTTTTTGCATACATTCGTCCAGGGGGAGTTGCATTGGTTGAGGGGGAGCTTGCATGTGTGCAGGGGGAGCTCTTTGTGGTTTTTCGAGCTTTGGTTTGGTGGTTTGCGCTCTTTGCTTGAGCATAGTTTTGTCTCAGATGTGTCGAGCCGTTGCCCTTGCCTAAGGGGTCCGAGACTTGTCTTCTTCAGGTGATCTTTCTCTTTGCCTTTGTTTGGCTTTCGATCACTTGTTGAAGTTTCTTTTTATTCGTTTCTTTTCTTTTTCTTTTCTCTCTTGTTACTTTATGTGGGTGTTGTCAATGCACTCATCAAGGGGGAGATTGAGGACCATGTGTGGTTCGAGGACCGGTGGATGGTCGCTTCCTTGTGTGATGAGTGATTGACAACGTTCCGTGGACTGATTCTTGGCTAAGTATTGCATGTGCAGGTTGCGGCTTGACTAGTGTTGGTGCAGGTGAAGAACAAGCACGAAAGGTCGTCGCTGGTGAGGCCTCCAGGTGTGGAGAAGACAAGTAGGCTTCGTTCGAGGGACCCGGTGGCCAGCGGGGTCAAGTGCGGGCCGCATGGTAGCATGAACAACAAGATGAAGTCATGGACAGTTTCTTGGTTGAGCCTCAAACCAAGGTCGAGCCAGGACTACGTCTGAGCCGAGTCATGAGTGGCGATTGGCGAAGACTACACCGAGTTCGCGAGGTTTCAAGTGGTTCACCAGAAAATCACTGGGTTCCTTGGTTGATCCACAAAGCCAAGACCGAAGAACCGAAGACGGTGCTGCAACAGCCAGACCGATCTGACCGGTGGGTCTGACAGGTCTGACCGGTGGGTACCGGTCTGACCGGTGAGGAGCACCCGTCTGACCGGTGTGCGACGACGCAGTCCGGAGACTTCAAAGCGGAGGACACACATCGGGATCGCATGGCTTGCGTCGAGGCTAAGCAGGGTGCGATCGCCGGGCATCTGTCCGATGAAAAAAATCTAAAGACTTCCAAAACCGTCCTTGAGGGGCTTGTATCCCTAGTTATTAAGTAAGGGTATTTTAGATTTTCGGTTGCCTCCATATAGCCCATGAGGTGAGAGGATGACAGCCATCTCTTGGAACCCTAGTTCATTTGCTTTCCTATTTTCCCTTCCTATTTTCTTAGGATTTCCATAGGACTAGCTTGAGAGCTTCATGGTGAGATTTTATGAGAGGGTTGGATGATCGGGCGGCAAGCTAGACCTTGTATGAACCTCCTTGGTATGTATAGATGATTCGGTGTGGTTCCTCAAGGCTTTGTTGTGTTGTTCTTGGTGGTGATTTTCGGAGCCCTCTCTTGGTGGTTTTCTCAGTGTGTTTTCGGGACCTTGCTCTTGGGGATTTGATGGGGGAAATTCGTGTGAACCCTTCGTGGTTCTTTTGCCTTTGATTCCTTTCCCAAATCCGTGAGTTAAGGGGCTCGATTTTGGGGTTTTTGGTGTTCTAGTGTTAGAGGAGTTCTTGGCGGGATTTCTTCGATTCCTCTTGATTTGGCAAGTTTTGTTGGACAAAATCTTGGCTATGGACTCCTCATGAGGTGTTCCTACTATCCCCAAAGTCTTGTTCAAGTCCGTGGAGTGATTCGGGAGATCGAAGTTTGGATTTGGAGGAGTTGACTCGCGGGTGCTGTTCATCCCGAGCTGCCCAGGTTATACTGGTCTGACCGGTGCGAGCCACTTATGGGATTTGCCTCGGGTGAATTGCTTGACTTGTGTGTCTTTGGGTCTTGGTGCTGCTTGTCAGTTCCTGGTCTGTTTGTCTTTGTTTTGTTAGGTTTTGTGTAGGGGTTTCCTTCCGTACAGGTTGTGTTTTGAGGGTGTTTTTGTTCCAGAGCCTAGAGAAGTCACTGAGGCTCTCTGGAATGCTTGTTGTGCGGCTGCTGTAGCCACCGGCCTGACCGGCGCTGTCCACCGGTCTGACCGGTGTCACCGGTCTCACTGGCGCAGGCCATCAGTCTGATCGGTGCAGCACAGGTAGCAAGCCGTGCAAGTTTCCGCTGCGCGCATTGGTGTGTTTGGACTCGGAAGGTTGTTTGCTGGTTCCTAGGTCTAGTAGCACTTCAGTTGCTGCGTGGGCTTGGCCAACTTGGGTAGTGAGTCGGAGACGTGTGGTGGCAGCCGTGTTCGTCTTGTTGGGGTCTCCATCTCCTTCAAGAAGAATTTTTTCAGCTCCCATTCACTCCCCCCTCTCTGGTTCGTCGTATCGGTCCTTCACCAACCCAAGGCCAAGGGGATTAAAGAGAGGAGTGAATGAGGTCTGAATGTTTGCAGGTCGAAAATAAGCGAGAGAGAGAAAGGGAAGTGTGGAGGGGGCTTTTATACCTCGAAAAGAGCCGTTACAGCTCTAAGACCCGGAATGTCCGGGAAAATCTCGGAAACTCCAGGAAGTCCGGAGACTCTGGGTAAAACCCGGATACTCCGGACTTCTAAGGTCAGCACCCAAGAAATTAATCTCATGATCGTGTTGGTGCAAAGGTGTCTCTCATAGGTTTTGTTTTGACAACTAGAGCACTTGTTCGACTCTTGGAGGATACATTTCCTATCTCTCTTTATAGTACAACGTTCCTAGGACTCAAATTCAAAATACAAAATAAATAAGCCTTCATAGGAACCCTTTGTAGTATCACTTCCTTTTTGTATAGACAATGAATCACACTTGATGCCACATACATTTTAATACCTGCTCATACACTCAATAGATCATTAGCCACTTAAGCGTGTGTCATTAAATCACCAAAACCCACTTAGGGCCCCTTTGGCAGCACATGACTAATTAACCCTGGGACAACTAGTCCGGAGGGGTTTTTCTTTTTGTTTTTTAATCCTCTCCACCACATGGCATCGGAGCCCCCTCTCCCACCCCCTCCCCCGTCGCTGTTTGGAGGCTGAGGCGTGGCAGCCCCGTCCAGCACTCCAACTGCATACACAGATGTGGATATGTTGTTCATCATAACCTTTTCAAAAAGTGCTTCCATCATGAATTTTAACTACATGGTTCACAAATTCTTTAAAAATACCTAAAAATCATGGGAAAATCAAGAAAATCCAGGAAAAAAGAAACTCGATCTCAATCACCATTATTACATTTGCATCTAGCTGGACTATAATAAAAATAACATTAGCTACAAAACTCTACTGTTAACACAATTGTTGTCGCATAATCAAATTATTGTATAAGATATTTATAGCTAGTAAAAAAAGCCAAGGATGTTCTCCCCAACATTCTTTTGCCTATTCATGTTCTTGAATACTTTGCTGCTCACCGATTCTGCAAAAAAAGGTAAGGTCAGCAGTAGAAATACACAATCAACACGCATCTGATGTACCAGTAGCACAACATGTGCTAACCTACGTACACAATGCCTCTTTAGACTTATCATGGCATTACATCAAAATTTATAACACCCTCTTGGTTTTCAACCTGACAGTTCAACATGACCATATTATGAAAGAAATCAGAGCAAGATCCATGAGAGCACAACCAATATGATCACAGGAAGTTCTATATGACTATAAGTACATTATCATCATGTCAAGCTATAGCAAGAAATCATCTAGATTCCAAAAATTTTAAGTAACAGTGCAGCACATAAGCAACATATGTTATGAAGCACAACAAAGGACCAAACTGCACATCAAATTTCATGTCGATGCATGCTAGTGATATTGCAAAAAGAAAAAGGAAATAAAGAAACAGTACCTGACTAGTTTTCACTAATGGCAGCACTGGAGGGGGCACAAAGCCGAGCAATTTTTTTCTTCAACCAAATCAGCCTGACATTTGGATTTTTGGTACCCACAAACACTTTCCTGTGTGTTTCATTTTCAAAAACTTCATTTGCATCGGCCTTTTCTTCATCAGACAGCCCTTCCATGGCATCCACAATGTCAATACATTTCTCAATTGAGTAGTCTTCTTCACGTTTCTTTTTGTCTTCTATTGCTTCTTGAGCCTTTTGAATCCGAGCCTTTCTAAAGCCCGGTAGTCCCCAAGTTTTGCCGCCATTTGACTTTGCTTGCGTTTCTTTCCACTCGGTAATATCTAGGTCCTCTAAATTGTGAGTACTTATATCGATCGAACTTCTAGGCCTTCTACACCACCAAGACCAATACGCTGCCGAGATGGAGGTGGTACTAGGGGTGGCTGATTTGAGATACTACTTCGGGGATTGGGTTCAGGTTGCAGCTCACGTCTTTGTGGTGGATGTGGCAATAGTGGAGGTGGTACTGGTTGAGTTGATGTGAAGTTTAGATCACCTGTGGCAATGTTGCCTATAAAACAAACAATTAAATAATTGAGTTCATGTGCATCCTTTGCATCTGATGTTGCACAAAATGCACATTTCAACACCAATGGATGCAGGCTCACACAATATCTTATACAAGCATTATGTTAAACACAAGGTGCACATACCAGCACAGAATAGCTTTCATAAGTAGAATCGTATTATCAGGCATGCAGGATGCTTCAGTACTAAGATGGTCGATTTGTTCAACATACTATCCACGTGTAAAAAACATACTCATACAACTCTCATAGCTAGTTGTAGAATGTAGGCCTTTCTGTACAGACCAGTGCACAAATATGTCTGTGAACCAAAAAAACAAAGAAGCATGTTTTATGAGCAGAACACCATAAACTGTGTGTTAATTTGGAACAAACAAAGAAGCACTGACGCAAATGCACTACATACAACTTTTAACTAATAAAATTTCAGGAAACAGAGGAACTAAAAAATGACCAAATGGCAGTAGCCATGAGTAAACACAGTTACACAGATTGACATTATTTTACAGAAAATATCAATTGGGCTTAAGTAATTTCAACACAAAATGCAGGTGGTCCTATGTTCTGAAATTTTCAGTTTTGGAAACATAAAAGTAATTCTGGGTTGAAAGCAAGTATGTCATCTGAAGGCCCAAAGCCAGTTGAAGAAAGTCTCCTCAAGATCATTGATCATGCAAGAAGGTCTCACTTACTAGAGCTCTTGTGCAAGTGCCTAATAGCTTTAGGTTCAGGCATAGTATCAGGTTCTACTAACATGGTACCTGCAGCTTGTGAGGCATGCAAGGCTGTTTGGTATCTAGCTCATGCTGTTGAATAAAAGGAGGTTTCACACAAAATGTTTAAGTGCAGAACAAAAGATTTATTACAAATCAGCTAATCAGAAAAACTGAAACTGAAATTGAACATGCAAGAAAGTGCTATATTAAACTTAGATTATATATTACCTTCATATAGTGATTCCAGACTGCTATATAGAGGAAATGGTTTCTTGCGAAATTTGCTGACTTTGGGATTGTCTTTTATCATTTTTTCCCATCCTTGTGGTTCGCAATGATCATGCCAAAAGTGTCATTCCAGCCCACACCACTTTTCCTAGCTTCTTTTATAACCTTGTAGTTGCCTTTCGGCTCCTTCTCCTTTTCTTGTACTTGCTGTTTACATCGAAGTTTGCTCTTGGAAACATATCATTGAATTTGTTTGTGATACTCCTCCAACCTTCGGTAGTCCACCCATTCTCGCCCCTTAAACATTGGTATGTTACCAAGCTCTTTCAAAATATCCACCAATCCCTTCTCATACGTGAAGGTCCGGGTGGCCCTTTCGATGACATTCTTGCAAGAAATAAACAAGATTAGATTAAGGATACGAAATAACAATGAAACAAAAAAGTACGAAACAATAAATTGATGCATCCTAGTGCTTCACCTAATTATTATGGGCAGCCCACATCCGATGGGCAATTTGGTCTCGTAGGGCGTTTCCATCAATCGATTGAAGTTCGTCCGGGTAATTGTCATCCCCCCTCCGGTAACTCAACAAAATCGGTTGGATCGATATTGTTTGGTTGGTGATCCAACCACCCTTCATCCCCATTTAGACCTCTAATGAGATTGTGAAACACTGCAGTTTCAACTGGAATTTTAATACGATTCTCAATGGGATGAAAGGTTCCAACTTTTAGGATTGGAAATCGTTTCTTTAGCACACCAAAAGCCCTTTCAATATGATTGCGAAGGCCGAGCATGCCTATGGTTGAACAATTCCTTGTAATTTGCATACCGATTGCCTTGCCTCCTAAACTCGCTAAGGTGATACCTAACGCCTCGGTATGGAGCAATAAATGAGGTTGTATTTGCATAACCACCATCTACAAGGTAGAACTTTCCTTCGAGCACATGAAACCCCTTGGAAAGTGCGGACCGTAGGACCCCCGCATCGATGACGATCCTTCCCAACCACATGAGATGAAAGTAAAATTCAAATCAAAGTTGCAAGCACACATCACATTCTGTGACAAGGTCCCTTTCCTATTTCTGAAGGGAGCAGCTCTTTCTTGTGCAATAGTGATAGGGACATGAGTGCCATCAATGGCCCCAATGCAGTTCTGGAAGAAATGCATGAAACGAGGATCTGATGCAATCTTCACATGGGTATGGTCCACATTTGGGAGCTTCACAAATCTTTGTGTAAGTGTTGGAATTATATCGAAGACCTCCGTTATTTTCCTATGGATAGTCTCACTACTGTGCTGAAATTCCTTCTTTAGCCTATCAGTGCTAGCATTGTAAGCAAGCATGAACATGAACATCCCTAGTGCTCCTCAACTTTAACACCACGGGTGTCATGCAATAAATTCTCGTGTCCTAAGATAATGTGCCGCAACTCTAAATATCTCGGGCTCCATCCTAAACTCCACTCGCACCAATTCGGATGGCCTTCTAATATTTCTTTGATCTTTTGTGCACCGAAAGAGAAGAGGTGTGCTCGGCCTTTTCTCATCATAAAGGCACGGTTGAAGTGCGAGGAGCAAAATAAAAAAAAATTCATCATCCTCTTCCTCCTGCTCTAACATAAATCTCCTAAGATCATCCTCCCAAGTTTCCATAGCAGTATCTAAGAAATAGCTGGTCCTGTGAAAGTCAAAAGTTATTCTAAGTTGTGAAATTCGTGTGCACTACTGCACTCTAACACTTTTGGTGAAATGATAAGAGCTGTATGAAATCATGAAACAGATACGTAAGAAAAGGATATCATAGTCTATAATTTTGTTTGAATACGCAGGGAGAGCTGGGTATGATTATATTGAGAACGAGCCACAACACAACAAAGCTATTATATCAAAGCGTAACAGCAACAGCAGCAGCAAGTGGTTAGCGTATGTAAACGCAACGAAGAATCGCAACAATGCAAGCAACACCCACAACACAACAAAGCTATTATATTAGCTGCCTTAAGTTCCCCGGTTGATTACCTCAACAATGTACTTACACAACAGCATTTAGCATATAAATGTTAACAACTAGGAAAAACAAGTGTCACTCAGAGATGCATGCTGACAGTACAACTAAGACTTTATTCTCGCAGCCAGCATTATCACCACTGCCACCCTCCCGGGAAGAACCCATAGTAAAAAGTTAAAAGCGACCCCCCCGTTGAGGTAAATAATTACACCACCAGCACCAGCAGTTACAAGGAGACTGAAAGAAACACTGCTTTCTCCAAGCATGAAGCAAAGACTATAGGTAAGCAGTGTACATCAGGAAAAATAAGAGTAACCAAACTGAATTTATAACATGACAAAGATCTAACAAGAATAGAATAAAGCACTAGGGCAATGAGACTGCAGATCAAACAAGAAACCATATATGATAAAGCATCCATATATAAATAAATGGGACAGAATAGGAGTACAACATTAATTTGAGCGAAGAACAAATAGAAATAGAACAATTTACTATTGATACACTGATGCACGCAGAGCCTGAAAATTAGTGGCTACGATCTGTTGGTTCCAAAAAGAAAATCCAGCCCAAATCGACAATGCTGAGGACACCCTATAGACGACTGACGCTGTTACTGTTTACCGTGTCACCATGATCTAAGTACCCTCCGAGTACTGGTAGCAGGAAAGGAACACGTGCACCCTATAGACGCACTTGAAGCCGTCGGTTGTGTGTCAAAAATAAACTGTCAACATCAGCTTATCTGGCACACCACATATATTAGTATGCTCTGTTTTTCTATGTTTGCAAAACAAACTGTTTACCTGACCAAAATCGATAACTACGTCTATGTGCCTACACGCTAACGTTCTCTTCTTCTTTCCTTCATCAAATTCATTGTCGAATTGTTTCCAGCTACCTCAAGGCCTCAAGTGATTCGAATACCATCAGTTCGAGAACTCGGACTTCATCAGTCCTGGCCCACGTGCGGTGAGTCGCTGAGATGTAAAAATGCGGTGGCGATCCGACAACTAATATAGATTTGTGGTCGTAAACGGATCGACGAGAGAGTCTTCAAGGGACCGAGAATTGAGAAGGCATTTTTATATTATAGGCCTTAGGAAAACTAGTTTTTATGACATCGATCGACCCTCCTCATGTACCGGATCATAAACTTTGCCTCCATATCTAGTATTAGATAACTTATCATCCCTCGGCTAAAATTGTGGTATTAATTTCCTATTACAAAACTAACAAATGGATCAATCAAACATTACCCATAAATTACGTAATAGCAATGTTTTGAACTCGATGAGTCGAATCGATTACGAGCGTTACGAATCATCAAAACCGCAAATCATTACTAATAAACAAGTAGAGCATACAGGCAAAGGAAAACATACCAACGATTTCAACACTGCTACCACTAATTTTTGTTCGTACAGTCTGATGTGGTGTTAATCAGTGGTACAGATTGTGTCAAAGAATTCAAGACCTATCTCCCTCTACTCAAATAAGTAGAGTCATTTCCTACAAAGGAGAACATGAATCTTGAAGCTAATACACCAAGATCGAATCAAGGAAAAAGGAGAGGGGGAGGGGGGAACTGACCAAGATCTGCCAGAAGGACAGTGGCGCTTGGGTGTCGGTGAGCACGAGGGTGTTGTAGATCGGCGAAGAGGAGCAGATACGGTGGCGGTGGCGGCAGATGGTCGGGGACGAAGATGAGGACGCGGAGGAGCAGTAGCGGCTGGATAACGACGAGGAGGGGCGACGACGTGGTACAGCGGACGATGAGGGGAGCGTGGCGGAGCAGACGGGGAGGCGGCGCGACGCGGTACACACCGCTGCTCCAGAGGGCCGGCCTCGTCGCCTGGATGGCGGCGACGTGGTGGAGCAGATGGAGACGGGCGTGGTGGAGAGGTTGCGGCGTGGAGGGGAAAGAACGGGGCGGCGCTGCCAGGAGTCGGCAGGTGGGGAGATCTCACCCGGTGGAAAACACAGGGTTGGGGTCAACCTCCCACGCCGGATGGGCTCCCAAACACCCATGTATTTTGGCCCGGGGTCAAATCGTGACGCGGGAGTCCAGCCCAGGGAAATGTCTGGGAACCCCCCGCGGATTGGGCCTTCCAAAGGGGCCCTTAGGGGGTCAAGATACTCTTCAGAAGTGTTTTGAGATGTTCCAGTTTGTGTCTCCTGATGTCGCATGAAGCGTTTTGAGATGTTTCATCGGTGGTATCTGATGTTGCACGAAGTGATTTGAGATACTTCTCCCAGTGCTATTCAATGTTGCATGAAGTGATTTGAGATGTTTTCACTATTATTTTGATGATGTTGCAACAATTGTTTTCTGTGTGTTCATCTGCTACTTTTAATATGTTGCAACATATGCATCTTAATGTTTCAGTGTGATTTAGCAAATGTTGCGGATGTTGAGTTTCGATGTTGTAGACATGTGATGTTGGGTTTTGTGTTGAGGAGGACGGCGGAGGAGGGCTCCTAATGTTGCATGTTGCATGCAACACGGGTCGAAACATGGTCGCAATATAGTCGCAATATGGTTGCAACATGGGGGGAGAAGACCCACATTTGTTTAGATGTTGCACGCAACATGCTCGCAACATGGCTCGCAACATGGCCCCTGAACATTTTTTCGATGTTGTAAAAGTTCATTTTGAATGTTGCAAAGACTCATTTCTATGTTGCGAACATATTTTTGGATGTTGCGAAGTATCAGATGGGAACGTTCCCATCGGACGTCCGGGTGCTAGTACAACCCTTAATATTTCTAGAAAGATTTTACAAGAAGGTTTAAAATTTTAGGGATGTCAGGTAAAAAAGTGACAACAATTGAAACTATAAGGCATTTGGCCTGCGCGACGACAGTCCGCACGGAAGCACGACGTTTTGGCCCGGCCCGCTAGCCGTGCCCGTGCGCGGGCCACCACCACAACATGTTGGGCGGCCGACACGACACGACACGCTGGGAACAGTGCCGACCCGCTAGTGGCCCGCTAGATCCTTCATCATATATAAGCAGTCCAAATAATCTCTAACCCTAACTCCCTCCTATCCTATCCCTTGTGCGCCCCCACCTTTCCCTCCCGTGCCGCCGTGCAGTGCCAGGCTGCCTCCCACCCGCACGGATCTGCGGTAGGCGGCGAGCCGGCCCGCCGCGTCGCCCGCGACGCCGCGCGCCCCTCCCCCTTCTTCGCCGCTCGCCGCTCCCGCTCCCCTGTCCTCTCCACGGCACCATCACCGCAATCCCACCTCTCGAGGATCTGTGGCAGGCGGTAGGCCGACCATCCGCGACGGGCCGCGACACCGCGCCCCCTCTCCTTCTCCGCGACCCCTGCTCCCACTCCCTTGTCCTCTCCACAACACCAGTACCGCAATCCCATCCTTCTCCGGTGCTCCTTCCCATGACGAGGAGGCGAGCAGTGCAGCAGGCCACCACTCCGCTCCCCTACATCTTCCCTGGCTCCCAGCACATATTCACGGCAGGTCGGCCAGCCGACGACGACGGGCTGCTCACCTCTCCACTCCTCCGCCGCCTGCGCCCTCCATCCTCTCCACTGTCGATGCGGTGGCGCTGGCCCCCTCTCAACTCCTGCTCCGCTGTTGGTAGTGTGGGACTAGTGCAGTTGCGGGCTTGGGGCCGCCCGTGTGTGGCGCCTAAGGGTCGGGCTATTCCGAGCTGGCCTGGCACGAAACGACATGACAACCCCGGGCTTTGGCCTTTGCCACAACCCGTGGGCGGGCACGACATGGCACAATGGGAATTAGGCCGGGCTGGCCCGGCACGAAGTTTAGCGGGCCACCCCGGGCCCGGGCTAGGGCCGGCCTGGGCGGCGTGAATGCCCATCTATAATTGAAACGTTGTTCTCCTGGAAATATTTCGAAAGCAATTTTGACACGTCACCCTCCCGTGTCCTGCGCTTTCCTCCATTTTCTCGGCAGTTTCTCGCGTCCCCAAAACCCGACCAAAACCCCTCCCTTCTCTCTCTCCGCCGTCTCCATCCATCTCTCCGCCGCGCCCACATCCCCCATGCCCGCGGCGGCCTCCCCGCCGAAACCCTAGCTCCGATTCCCTCCTCTATGGCGGGTGCGGCGACCGCGCGCGACGTGGAGGAGGTCATCCAGAAGCTTCACTCCGATCGGGCCAGAGTCCGCGATGTGAGTACCCCTCCTTCCCCTCTTGCAGAAACAAACAACTGTTCCGTTCTGCTTTCCTGGTGACCGCTTCCGTCGTGTTCCGTAGGAGGGGGTGAAGCTGCTGGGTACATGGCTGCAGAGCGACCGCGCCGCCTCTTTCTGCCGCCTCCTCGGCCGCAACACCGCCAGGGTCAAGCCCAGCCACGGCCACCTCACAGGAGGTCAGCTCGTGCATTTCGCTTCGCTTTTGTGGTATCATTGCCCGATGAGCTTTCGCTTTTGTTCCTGATGACCGCCGATGCTGTTTATTTGCAGCGACTACGTGGCCACTCCTCATCCTGGCGCTCCTCAACTGCATTAAGGAGGACATCTCAGGTAAGAAGCGCGGGGCCACCAAAAGCACTGCCGCCCGGATGCTCCGCGTTGCCATCCAGTGTGCTGAGGACGTCAAATTATCAGGTTTGCTCTGATTCGAAGGGCTTCAGTCATCTTCAGTGCTGTACAGTGTTTGCTTTGCTGTGATTAATTGAACTTCGCCAACATATGTTTGTAATTCAGTAGAGATGAGGTGATGGCATTATTTGTAGTCGCTTCTGATTTTTATCTCTCCAGTATAGTATAGAGAGTGGTATTCTTGCATGTGAATTTGTGATGATGAGAATTCTGGCATGTCACTATCAGTCTATCAATTCAGATCAAAACCATTTCCAGACCATGCTTGAGTGTTGGTTGTTTCCAGATCATGGTATGGATTTGCACAACAAAAATCAGATATGTTTTTTGTTTTGACCAAGCATGAATTCTGTTAGATAATGTATCTGAATTGGCAGGTGACTGAAAAACATTTCCTGTGATGCTTAAAAAACGGAATATAATGTCTTTATATATTGAACACTTGTGCCTTTTGCTGTCTATGTCATATAGCCAGTGTATTCCATAATGTTACATAACTTGTGTTCTTGTTATTGTCAAAATTTACAGTAAGTTGCTACCTCCTCATACATTCTGATGATTATTCCCTCCACATCTGCTTGCTTATATGAAGTTTCAAGCAGCATGTAAATATTTTTATCATCTAATGCTAGAGTTTTCGTTTTGTTATAGCTTTCAGAGCATGTAACATGTTCAATAGCATTCAATTTCGTATAGTATCGGATGAAGGTGCCTAGGCGTATTCAATGTATATTTTTTCTAACCCTGATAATAGCTTGGTCTTGGCATTTTGTCGGGTCATGTGTTTCAGCATTCTGGTAAATTCTTGTTTTAGATGTATATCTTCCACTTTCTAGCATCATCTTTCTGATGCCTTATGTGCATGCTAATATGCAATCAATTTGTCAATATCTCTGAAGAAAAAATATATCCTGCATTTCATTCAAGAGGCTACCTGTCATTGCAGGGCATTCCTTACTTTTGATCTCAGTTGCTAGGCAACTTTTCAGTCATGTATGGGAGGTCGTAAAAGATGGCCCCAGCTTTCAGTTAGAGTACAGCATGATTCTCAGACAACTTTTAGCTGTTAAGGAGTACCGCTATCAGATGAAACCTCGAACATATAGCAGTGAGTTTCCTTATCCAAGGTGTTGTATGCTCATAATAGCACTCATTTATTTCTTATATTTCCCACATTCTTGTCAGGTTTTGTAGCATTCTACATGAAGAAGATTGCTACAGTTTTCAATGCAAAATTCAGCAACCAGGCGAGCTCGAAGGATGAATCCTTCCGTTGTACATTAACACTTCATGTTCTACTTGAAAACCCACCTGGTGATTACCCTGATATCATGAGGGAGGAGGTTATTAATGGATTTTGTGCAATCTTCTCACATATCAGGCGAGTGGTCTGTGCCCATGTTCCTTATTATATTTTTAGTTGCTGTTTGTATATACCTAGAAAACTTTATGGTCAAACCTGTGCTTTGGAGACTGTTTGGTCACCCTAAATTACAAATAATCAGACATGAGTTAATAGATAAATTGATTCTGTGAAATCAGAGAGGAGGGAAAGCTGACCCGCAAACTTATGGAATGCATTAACACCTTTTTACTGAAGGATGGGCCAAACCTGGGATACAAATCTGTGGAGATTCATTATGCAGTTCAAGAGTTTATTTTTCATTGTTGGCCGGCAACTCTTGATCAGGCTTTGAAGGTTCTGGTGACTTGACTTGCACTGTTGTATACTTTGTTTAGAATATAATCTCATCACATTTTCTGCCTCATGTATTTGATAGTCATTTTTGGTTCCAGAGTTTGTTTATCACCTATGCAAAAGTACAGCTGAAGCTTGCTAGGGCTATTCCAGAGATTTTGGAAAAACTTGTTGACATCATTATAAAGGAACTGGACAAAAATGTTAACACCGGACCTGGTTTTCTATGGTAGTGCAACTTCTGTTACTGACAGCACCTTATGATTTTGAGCTCTTCATTGATCAAGTTCAATTAATGCAGGTGTGAGGCACCTCGAGATGAGAAAGCTGGATCGTTAAGATGCTTCCAAGAGGAATGCATGGATCTGTCTGCTACTGTTTTTTATCTGGTATGAATCTGCCCCTTGCTATATGCAAACAGACATCCCCAACACCATGCAAGCACTCACTGCGAATCTTTTACTTTGTACAACATATCATTTTTGGACATTTACAATCAGTGTTTTACAAACATTTAGGCCCACAAATGCACACTGAAGACACAAAATAGGGAGAAACGGTTGAAGACAGAGCACATTATGAACCTCATCGTTGATGGCCTTTTGAAAGGATCTCTATTTTGGTAAGTTTATTACTCATCATCTGTAACCCGTCAAATGAAAAACATTTTTTATATGGTCATGTTTTAAAGCTTAGGTGTGTACCCTTAGCCCCCCCCCCTGCCCCGTACAAGCTGTAAGCACTTGGTCCAAGAGCCGTTTGTTATAAATGCCATCTTTTCTGCACTTCTCCATGGCTCTAAATTTGGTTCCTTGTTTGTGTGGTGGCCATAGCTTCTTCTGACAGGAAGAAAGTACGGTTTTCTGCACTTCTCCATGGCTCTAAACCGAATGAAGTTTTTCTTTTATGAAGCTCATGCAAGCCTTGCTTCCCTGAAAAGAAAATCTTCCATCTCGTGTAAAGTTATTCTATTTCAGTGTGTTACCTGAATCCTCCTTACCTAAATCTTATGCATCATTATGTTTTAATAAATGTTAGAAGTTTGGTACTTTGGGGTACTTCCGTCTATGCACACCCTGGCACGTAATGTGTTGTCTCTTTAGTTGGACTGTGTGTCATGCCCCTTACAATCGATATCCTTGCTGCTACACTGATATGCTACTATTAAGAATTTTCGTTGTGCTTAAGTGGTGAGAACAACTCTACCATTTTATGCTTTTCTTATCTTGGTCTCCCTCAGGAGTGGTTCTGTTTGCTTTCTGATCCACAAGTATGGATATCGAGTGGACAAATCTTTGCTAATTAGTTGGTTTGAAGCAAGTTGCAAAGCTTTGAGAAGGTAACTTTAGTTTCATAGTTTTTCCCTTGCATGATAATTTTCCATAGCTAGTAAATTGGATACTAGTGCTTTGTTTCCTTCTTTCTGATGCCTGCTTGCTGTAAATACTTCTGGTATTACGATCTTGTGGTTTTTAGATGTATAGTGTAGGCATTCGGCATTCCAAATCACATGGTTGAAATTAACTCTACAATGGTATAGAAAAAGTACAACTTATAAATGAGCATATATAAATTCCAATGCATGCATGGCTTTCTTCTCTATTAAAGCTAGAAACTTGCTATTTCTCCTTCTCAACACAGACAAAGCATGCTAACTGAACGAGGCCAACATCTTTAAATTTTGAAATTGAATTGAATAATAGACGGTGGATGTCTCTAAAGTTCAATTATTTTCACATGCTTCAGAAGATGCTCATGTTAACTAGTTTATACTCTGTGACTTTGGTTGTTCTTTAATATTTGATTCATTGGCTACTGCTGTTATGTTACAGTGTCTTGAGCCATGCAAATGCCATAAGGTTTCAGGACTCAATACTCTGGCTTCTCAGGTTTGTTTTGATTGTACTAATACCTCCTTTTTGTTTTGTTTTTTGTTCCCTTTTTGTGTTTGGGGTTCACCACACGGGGGGGGGGGGGGGGTATGCATTCATAGATTTTCGAAATATAAATGGTGACCAAGTGCAAATGATATAGAGTTAATCATCACCCACTGCTTGTAACTTTGCTTGTACCAGTTTTAACTTGTCATTGTTCTTAACAGGGCTATCAATGAGTTCTCTAGGGTGCTCTTGTTCAATCCTAGGGAGGAATCACAATTTTGTTTAACAAAAAGCGAGGTTAGATTTTCAAATCCACATTTTCTTTTGCATGTGCTGTTTGAACTTCAGGTTGTTTCTGGTGCTTAGCTTCTTTGCTCGAGTTAAATATTAGTCAACTAGCCTGGGTTCTTCTTATATTACTTACTAATTACTATAAGCATGCGTAAAAAAGTTTGCTGCATCATTTGCAATCTCGTAATGCTCGAAAAAGAGAACATTCGCCAAGTTGTTATTGCCTGCGAATATCCATTGAGTGATAGTAAGATTGTACACGACTCTATTAGTCTGTGAATTTTGCTTCCTAGATTTGTTTGGGGAAACTGCTCCAAAAGATCAATTCTCGAATGGATCAATGATTACATATGAGGTGCTACTTTTGATGTTTAAGTGATATCTCTGTTGCATTTTGAGTTATATGCATCTCATTTACACTACAGTCATCTAGATATCCCATTGCCTTCGTTTTTTGATCTAGCTGAAAGAACAACTTTTGTTGCTTGCAACTACACCATCTAACTTGTGGATATTTTTATAGGAACATATTATTCTCAGCTAGTCAATAGACAACCCTTTAAATTGTATGCATATATCATGAGTTGGGACCAGCCCTTTATTATACGTTAATCGTGTAAATAGTACTGCTTTCGAACTGGTTCTTTGTAAAGTTTGGACCCCCTCTGTAGCTCTTGTCTAATGCTTCCTCAGAGCAATGACTTATTTTCATGTTAAATTTGATTATAATCTATATTCCAACTTATTGTTATGAGCTTGCTGAAAAATGACATTATGTTTTATCATGCTTCAGTGCTTTTCCCCACCAAGTTTTATCCTTTTTGTAATGCAGTGTGAACTTAATGTCATGCTATAAGTTCCTTGTTTATTGCAGATGTCAAATGTTGAAGGTTGCTGGCAAGACATATGGAATTCTATTATTCATGCACTCCCTGTGTTTAGCAGCATGGCACTACTTGTGAGCACCCTTAATCTCTATATGGCCTTTTTCTTATATGGTTGTATTGCTACTATATTTTTTAAACGGCAATATATCCTATGCAAACCAACTTCACATGCAAACTATGCAAACTCACATCACAGTCACTAGATTCCCATCCGATGGCCAGGTAAAGAGATGGGAAATTTAGCACTTAAATCCTCCCACCCTTAACTTTGCTAATCACAATTTTCATGAAACCCCCTGCAAAGCAAGCCTGGAACGGATGGATCCACGCTGCCTCGATCTGTCTCCTTTCTCGTGCTCGAGTCGCGACCTTGCCGTTGCCGCCGCCGGGATTCGACGCACTAGGACGCCGCTGCCACTCCGAACCGCCTGCCACCGTCGGACTTCGACGCACTGGGATGCCGCCTCCACCCGGAATCGCTTGCCGCCGCCGACATGGATCGCTCGAACCGCAGTGAGCCACCACGCCCTGATCCCACGCCCAAACGCGTTGTGGATTCACAACCTTGATTCACGCCTAGGCGGCGGCGGCAGGGTCCCGTGAGAAACATAGACGTAGCATCACGGTGTGGATCTCTCCGTTCCAGGATTGGTTTGGAGGGGGATTTTAGGAAAATTGTGATTAGCAAATATAATGATGGGAGGGTTTAAGTGCTAAAATTTGCCACCTCTTTACCTGGCCACCGGATGGGGATCTAGTGGCTGTAATGTGAGCTTGCATATGAAGTTGGTTTGCATAGGATACTTTGCCTTTTTAAACAGTACTTAGCATAACAAAGTGGTGACCAATTAGCCATAAGCTGTGTTGTGTTTATTGAACAAGCACTAAACTAAAATTAAATTAAATTGGCAATTGCTGTGCACTGTTTATTTGATAATGGAGTTACAAACAGCAGGATAGATCAAATAACTTGCCCTCCTGCAGGAGGCGCTGAGATGCTATCTATTTTCTGCTTACCTAACGTAGGACTCATGGTCACGGCAGCCTTTTATAGACATAAGGCACCTAACAAACCTACTAAGAAGTCTTATCCAAGAAAATACTAATCCTATTTGCCAACAAACTTGAACGACTAATCCTACCTGTTGCTGCTGAACTGGTTCTGGCCGGGGCTGTCCCTCTTTACAATAACTACAGTTAAATGGAAGAGTAATATGACTCTTTTGACCTTTTTTTGGTTATTGTATTCTATTTCCATTTCTTTTATTGTCCACAATTTCCAGGATTCAGAACTCTCAAATGCAATGATGTTTTTGCTAGTCCGCATACTGGATGGACTATTCCATATTAATAGTTTCTATATGCTGCTGATGCCTCACTGTTTCTCGCAAAGCTGTGAACTATCCCATAATTGCTTGAATGCAATTAAATTTCTCTGGTACTGCATTTGAGTATGTGAAATTCGGAAACTTGTAAAATTTGTCCACATTGTTATTACTTATAAAATTGCGTTTGAAGTAGTGACTTCTACCTGATTTACCATGGTTCATTACATTTTTTTAACAGGCTACATTTGATAGCTTAGCACCACAATCAGTTTATTTTTTATAAGTTTATTCGATGTGACAGTTGGATGGTTAGAAGATTTTACTGTTTTATGATGCTTCTAGAGCATGTTTTGGAGTTGCTGTTTGCCTAATAATTCTAGGTAGAACTCTGTTTCTTTATGTACAAAATTGCAGTCTTTTGCTGGAGAACTGTTTCTGCCCCATCTTAGAAACAGTTCTTCATGTGGCACCTATCTAGTTCTACCCTTTTACTGTGTGCACTTTTTTAGGCTGATTCAGCGCTGATTTTGCTTGGTGGAATGATTGTGCGGGTTAGTTTCTCATCCTTAGTTACCAATTTACCGTGCAGCACTTGGTGTGAATAAACTTGTAGCTGGCACTTGGTGTTTCTAATATTATGTTCCTTTTCCCTTCTTCCAGGACCAAGTTCATACATCATTTCTATCAGAAGATACATGGAATCTGCAAATATTTAAACAAATGCCATCACCGTATGCCTTCTTCTTTCTTTCTTTTTAAATCTTTGTTCCTCGAACATGCAGGAGAACTGTGTATCATTGTCTTAATAGAATAATAGTAGAAGAGCCACACAGAAAGACCCCCCCCCCCCCCCCCCCCCCATTGCCGTATGCCTTTTTAAAATTATTTTCAACTGATTTTATCCTGCCTCAGTTTCTACAGTGCACAATTTTAGCTACTAAGTAGATAACAGATAGATAAAAGAGTAGCAGAAGGTTCAACTTCTTGAATAATACCCGCTTGGTTATTGGAACTCTAAACCAACTGCTTTAAGTCAGTCTGAGATTATTCAAACTTTACACAAGCCAATTCACATTATTTGAACTGAATTAGCCGCAGAGTGATGTGAAATTTCTCTATATAGATATACTCCCTTTGTTCCAAAGGTCCGAAGACAAACCATCCTAAGTTTGATCCAAGTTTATACAAAAAAGTGCCAGAACATACAATACCAAATAGGTACCATTAGATTCATCGTGCAAAATATTTTCATATACCTCTTTGGTGTCATAGATATTGATGCGTTTCCTTATAAATTTGGTCAAGCTTAAGATAATTTGACTTAAGAAAACTCTAAAAGTGCACTATTGTTGGGCTGGAGTATATGACCATTAAATTTGAGAAATGACAGTTACTATATTACTGAGATGTTGACTTCAGTAGGAATCAGTTCTTTGAATAAGTGTTATCCTGCTAAGACAGTTATGTCAATTATAAAATTACCATTTACATTTCATAAAGATTATTTAAAATGGCTCCAATTGCTACAGATTAATGTACATGTACACCTACTTGTTAGCGATTTCCTTGTCCCCTTTGGCCGGTACCCTGTTGCCTTGCTGGAACACTATAGGCTGTTGCCATATCATGGGTGATCTCCCTTGTCTCCTTTCTCTTGATTCTTTTTCCATAAATCAAGGTGGTTAGGATTGCACCAATAGAGATCTGTATATTGTAATCCTGTCCTATGAGTTGAATACAATCCGATTGCATGAATTCATCTGCTATCACTACTGAGTGAGACTATCGTTGGATTGAAAAAAAGTAATTCTTACATTATATATCAGCTATTTAGGCTCCTTAATGCAATGGTGGTACATTTTATTTATGGGAACTGGAGAACAATTTTTCCTCTCATAAACCAGAAACTGAAAGTAAAATTGCAAACATATTGTTCAAGGGCTTGCTTGCACCAAGAACATAATGGATTGGCTGCGATTGTGGAGAAAAGTAACTTGTGCACCATTGAATTGATTCCTTGAAATTGTCAGGTGAAGTCATCTTCATGGTGTCATTGTTTATCAATCCGTGATATGTGTTAGAGTATATGTGTATATATGTGAGTGTGGCCCATATGGCCTGTGTATAGCCCATGTAGAGGGTTGGAGGAATACACAGGAAATTATTCCCCAAACAATATGTCCGACATCTTTGCCTAGTCTTTCATTTAACATCCTTTACTTAAGTGGATGCTGTAGCATATAGTCATTTTCAATATTCTGGCTTATTGCGAGTTAAATTCCTAGGCTGTCATGTTGGTTACTATGGAAGTGATGCTTACGGGCTTTGTTGCTCCTACTTGCTGTTTTAGGTCTGCTTTGTATTTCATTGCTTGTTACTTCTCAAGAATAGGCTTTCAGGTATGTTTGCTATCTTGTGCTACTTTTGTTACTGCAACTGTTCTTCTATTTGGAAGTACTGTTCTCCCATATCTTTTACTCCTGTAATTAGAAGAAAGTCAACAGGACAGGACTGTAGAGAACATTCTGAGATCATTCTTTCAATCCTTTTATTTCAAAAATAGTATCAGTTGATTTGGTTATGTAGCTGAATCAGTTCCCAAATGAAAGCTTGTTTTTTTTTTGTAATTTTGTTTTTGTATTGCTCAGTGATCACATTTATTGTGAGAACTATAATGTGCATAACTGTATTTATAGTTATTAATGGTTGTTATGTTGCAATTGATATCCTTTGCCCATTTTGCCAACAATGAAACCTGAAAAATGAGTGAAGGATGAGAATTCTAATCTTGAGTTTGTGTACTGTCTATGCTTGCGAGACTACAATGTTAGAAATGATTGTGGTAAATCAGTCCAACTGAATGTGTATTGAAAAGACATTTATCCATGTACAGTTTTGTTCTTTCTTTCCCTTATATAATACTACACAGTGGGGGTCTCCCCCGCTATATAGTTAAAAAAAAGACCAACTGAAAAAGTTAATTTGATTTGTATTTTAATAATGTGTGTGGCAAGTATGTATACTTGTAAATGTGTTGGGGCCTTGGGGAAGCATTGGAGTGTGTTTAATGGCTGGTTTTGTACTCCTCGATATACTTAATGAAATGGCACACAGCTGTCCTGTATTGTTCAAGGAAAAAAGGCAACTGCAGTCACTTGTGAATTAGTTGATATTAAATATGTTTTTTTAAATATGCTAAAAATAATGATTCTTTTCTTTGATAACACGCCACGCAGGGTGACTTATCCACTTCTATCTTTATTCGGAAGAATCTGCTAAGATCGACTTTGGAGCTAGTTCATTCAAAGGTTATTGCTCTATATTTGTAAGGACAGATGTAACAAACTTTCTATCTTCTTAATGCAATAACAAGCAGTTCACTGCGCTTTTGGGGGAAAAACTTTCTTCTAGTTATTATTGGTTTCACTTTTGTTCTAGTATTCTGCACTCCTTGAGAAATGACTGTATTCTTGTTCTTGCCGAATATATAAGTGTGTGTACAAGTTACCTGTGGTGATAGATAAATAAACTTTGTGCCATAGTGACACATTTAGGCAAGGGACAAAATATGTATAAGCATCGTCAACTTGATTTTTTGACATTTATATACAGAAGTGAATTGTGATTCATTGCGATGTAGCTGCATTGAACAAAAACACAGATGGATGATGCCATTTGTATATAATGCTGTTGTTGCACTTCAGTTTGGGCCTTTTTTGTTTACTATATTCTACCATGATGATTATATTTTTGCTATTTTTACTATAGGCTTTTAGTCTGGCTGTTTGTACTTGTTATTGGTGACACACAGTTTCTCCTGGTGGTTCGAGGAAAAAAATGGTAGGGCAGTGAACTTGTGGTAACATTTCCACCTACTTATTCCTGGTGGCGTACCCTAACATATGTGGTGCATTTTGTGATAAAGCACTTGTCCCTGTGCGCTAATTTATTGTGTGATAAGCGCACATCTGCGTTTATGAGTTTGCTGTGCATGTGCCTTTTCCGTGTAATTGCCCCAGAAATGTTATAGTGCTATATGGGTTAGCATTATGTTGAATAAGAGATAAATGGACTTCAGTTCACTTTTAGAACTCCATAATGTATTTGTGATTATGCTATGCACTACTAATCCATCTATAATTTGGGTGTAATGGACCATCCATTATTTTTTTCTTGGGATATGCAAGCTCAATTACTGGTTCATTTTTATGGCAGGAATTCTCTCTCCTGAATGAGCAAAATGTTGTTCTCATTCCTGAAGCTATTTTCTCACTGTGTGCTGCTTTTTCGTCATTACCAATTAATTCATCAGATATATTACAGCGGTTTGGTGATTGTAAAATTTATTCCAAGGTATGTTATTAGTATGTCATAATATTTTACAGATTACATTGAGTTTTTTTAGCTTACTCATTTGTTGACCTTGCACTGATTCGGTTGTCATAAAGTCTATTGAGGACGAGAGCTGGGTTCTCAAAGATGAACAGCTCTACTTAGTGGAAGCTTTATCAGAAATCACTCTGGATAATTCTGCCAAGGTGCTTTCCGCTTAGTCCTTTTTTTTCTGAGTTACTCTGCTAGTAGTCCATTTAAACTTCATGAATGGTAACACACTTTGCCTTGTAATGTATTCTTCTATTTCTTCTCTCTTTGATTTGGGTTTTTGAACCTGTGACTGAAGCTTTTTGGCAAACAATTTTTTCATATTGTAACTAGAACTCAATATCCTTACCCACTGAAATGATACATCATACATAGCACTTCTACATGTTCATGGAAACCAAAGCATGCTTTGAGTTGCATTTCTTTTTTATACTTTTTCTGTACACATGTTTGGAGATGGAGGGGTCTTTCACTATTCATGGGCTATGGTGCACTTACAGACCACCTCCACAAAAGAGATCTGAGAATCAACATAGCACTAATTACACTCTGCATTTTTAGCACGGAAGCGGTTTAATTGAAAGAGTTGATCTGACTTTGCACTTTTGCAGTGCGTATTGGTGGCGTTTACTATTAATTAAGCGTCAGTGTACTGGTGCATTCCATCTGCTTGGTAGTTTCAATGGTTCACTAAAGTTTAGCAAGGGTTGCAACCATGGTTCTTTGTCTTAGTAAATCATACTTTGGTGGTTGTAATTCATGAAATTCAAATTTTGTTTTATTGCTTTCATCATAAAGTCACAGAAGATGCTTTATTGGTAAACAGGTTATTTCTGATAAATGCCACCGTGTACACCTTCCTGGGACTATCCAGCAACCAATGCTTCTTGAGTTCATGGACTTCATCAAAGGATTTGTGGCCTCAAATGAGCAGTTTGAGAAATTGGACATGTCTAATCTTGTATTTGTTTGTTCTCTTCTCTGCAATCTGATTCATCGTGCATTGTTGTCAAGGTATTTGTTCAATTGTCATCTCTTAGCCTGCATTTATACCTTAGTGTACCATTGGTACAATGCTTACATCTATAAGAAAAAAATTGATCAAGTGAGATTGAGTATTCATATCTTGATAATATTTAGTTTTGCCTTGACTTGACAGCAATGTACCTCTTCCTTTAATTCATAACTTTGCCATGATAGGGAGATAAGATAAAATGCCCTGTTTGTGGGATCTTGGGTTCGAACTCCACCCTCCCCCATTTTTCTATTCCTTTTGCATCTATTGGCCAAAGTCATGGCCCAGCCTTGGTCTAGTCCTCGTCGCTCTGAGGCTGGTGAACTGGGTGGTTCAATAGGCTGGTTTCCAGTGGTTCCATGTAAAACTGGCACCAACCACTTTATTCTGGTTCACATGCATGTGCAGTGCAATAATTCTTATGATATTTTTCTATCGTTATGCTTAACATCCTTTTTGTTTTTTCTGTGAGGTTTTCCAGGGCCATGGGAGATAAATCTTCACTTATGCAAGAAGTATTCAATTATATCACCAATATTCTAAAACATATCGTGTCATTTGTTATGAAGAGGAACGATGAACTTTCTCATGGTCTCACTAACCTAAGTTTACCATTGGATTCAACGGGCTCTGCTTTATCCTCATTCAAGAGCTTTCTATCTTCTCCAATCTTTATTCTGTCGAGAGTTGATAATAGAGTTAGTTCTGTGGTTATCAAAGGTGTTACTGAATTACTTGATGAACTCTTGGTGGCAATTTCTCTGCTGTTTTCTCAGCTCTCTAGTTTAGTGAACAGTTTTGATGGAGAGAATGCCGGAAAAGTGTTGCCAATATCGTGTGTCAACTCACAGGATCTAAATCCTATTGTTGACTGCAAAAGTAGTGTTGCTGATATGGATCTTGATGTGATGGACTCTGGTGAAGTGGATTCTATCACTACTAGTGTGAGTGGAAATATGGGTAGCTTCTTACGACCATTGGAGTGGAAACTAGAACTAGTTAGCATTATTTCAACTTTTTTCTCAGTTTCGTCACTTCATACATGGGAAATCTTGTACAACTTGGTGGTGAAAGAAAGTGACATGAAGGTACACATTTGTAACACGCCTCTTTTGTTCTTTACATGCTATCGTTGTAACATCTGGTTTCATTTTGCAGGTTCGTCAGGTCATCTTGCTCAATCTTTGCAGAAACATCTCTGCTTCGTCTAGAACTGTATCTTCCATGGTACTGTCTGACTTATATTTTGCATTGCTGGCTTACGACTTTATTATAACATGTTGATTTTGCTCATGCAGGTCCATCTTATTAATGATATGAGGGATAGATGCACAAGTTCATTACTTAATTCTACAGAGTTCTTAGCTTCTGTACACGCTTTGTTAAGAACATTGGTAGCTCTGCGTAATAGTGGGCAAACTACTGACGGAAAGCCACATGGATGCAAAGGGATTTTCAGTGAGGTTGGTAGTTGACATATAATATATTTGAAGTAATTGATCAGCTCCTCTAACATCTTAGCAAAGTCAATGGAGTTGGTAAAACTCCTCAAGTGAGCTAGCCGTAGAGGGCTGCAGTGCAATGAGTAGACGGGCAAAGCATGCCCTGCTGTATTGTACATAGTATTAGGTAGTAGTTCTCAATAGTTGGTAGCTGTACTCATTATAGTTTGTACCTAGGTTTGACTTTGCATTCTATAAAGTAAGAGAGCAGATGCAGCTCTCAGCAGTTCAGCAGCACCGAAAGGAAAACTGAGTCAGGGACTTGGCGTGTGTGTCTGCCGTGCTCTTCCTCCCCTTCATCTTCTACGTCTAGCTGTTAGACAGCATCCTTAATTCCCTCTTGGCTGCCGCACAGGCCTAGTGCCTTGTGCCTTCTTAACTCTGCTAAGTGTTCACACCTTGGACCTTTTGGCTTCCCTCTTGGCTGCCGCACAGGCCTAGTGACTTGTGCCCTCTTAACTCTGCTAAGTGGCTGTTCAGTGTGTGTTCACACCTTAGACACCTTGGCTGTTGGCCTGGACGCCCAGCCTATATAATGTAAACCCCTTGTAATCCATCTATCAATGTATAATACAATTGCTTTCATGGTATCAGTCGCCTAGGTTCCCACCCAGGCCCTCCCTCTTCCGCACCGGCGCTGCTCCCAGCGCGCCGTCCAGGCGCCGCTCCGAAGCACGCCGGCCCGCCGCTGCTCTAAGCGCGCTCCCCGGCGGTGCTCATAGACGCCGTCGACGCCGACGCCGCCGCCCACCGCCGCCGCCCTCCAAGAGGCCCGCGACGCCGCTCTCGCCCGTGCCGCCGAGGCGAACGCGAGGCCGCCTTGGTTCGGAGCCGACCGGGACGCGGCGGACGCCGGCTCCGTGCCGCCCTCGACCGCGCCGCCCGAGAGCGTGCCGCCGCCGCCCACGGCACCGGCCCCGCGACGACGATGCTGCCTCCTCCTACGCCACCGGCGACGCCGAGCCCCTCCGGGATGCTCTCGCCCAGCACGAAGCCAAGGCGCTTCTCAACCTCCACTCCCAAGCGGTCGGCGTCCTGAACATCCGGCTGCTCGTCCCACTTCGCCTCGATGGGACGTTTGCCTTGTACGGGCGCTGGCGCGAATCCTTCCTCACCCTCGGACGGTACTCCCTGGAAAACCACGTCTTGTCTGATGCCGCCGCCCTTGCCTCCGCCGATTGGGTTCGAATGGACTACGTCGTGCGCACTTGAATCTTCGGCACCATCACCGACGACCTCGCCGACACCGTCTCCGAGCACCGTGCCTCCGCCCGCGACATCTGGCTCGCCATCGAGTCGCAATTCCTCGGCAATCAAGCGACGCGTGCCCTGTACGCCGACGCCGACTTCCGTACCTTCTGCCAAGGCGAGCTCTCCATCGCCGACTACTGCAGACTCTACAAGCGCAAGGCTCAGGATCTCCGCGACCTCGGCAAACCCGTCTCTGACCGGTCCCTCGTCCTCAACATCATCCGCGGCTTGAACGAGCGATTCGAAGCCATTGGGCTTCACCTCTGTCGCACAGACCCTCTGCCCAGCTTCCTCAAGGTATGAGCCGAACTTCAAATTGAGGAGCTCACCATGTCGAAGGCAGCACCGCCTGCCGCCCTCCTCTCCGGCTCTAGTGGCGGCACGGGGTCCGCCGACGGGGTCCGCCCCGCCCGCCGTCCCCCCCCAAGCCGCCACACCATCCCCGGCGGGGGTCCCCCGGCGGCTTCCCCGTGTGCGCCCGTCGCGGTGGCAAGAAGAACGGCGGCGGAGGCGGCGGCGGCACCTTCGGCGGGCACTCCGCCACGGGGGCGGCGGCGGCCGCCCTTCCCCCCACACCGGCGGCGCGGGCGCGGGCTCGACCGGGGGATACGGCCCCGACGCCGTTCCTCCCTGGCTCGCTTACCAGCACCCCTGGACCGGGCCTTTCCACATATGGCCCGGGGCCAGGGGCCCTTCCCGCCCACCTGTTCCTGGGCCGACCCAACCGCCCCATGCCTTTGTCGCTGGGTCGCCTGGGCAGTGGGCTGGTTCGTGGGGCGCCCCTTCTGCAGGCCCACCACCGCCTCCCCCCTTGGTGGACAGCCTCTCTACTGGTTGGGACCAGCAGGCGTTGGCTGCTCAGTTCCAGACCATGCAGCTCCAACCTCCGGCACAACACAACTGGTATTTTGATACTGGTGCTACGAACCATGTGACGTCCGATGCCGGTATACTCTCTTCAGCCTCCCCTTCTAATTCTTCTCCTAGCATTGTTGTTGGAAATGGCAACCTCGTTCCTGTCATCTCCACCGGCTCTGCTAAACTCCCTCACAACCTTCGCCTTAATGATGTTCTTGTTGCCCCCAACTTCATTAAGAACCTTGTTTCTATTCGGCAATTTACTGTTGACCCGTTTGGCTGTTCTGTGAAGGATCTTCCTACTCGGTGCGAGATCATCCGATGTAACAGCACCGGGTCCCTCTACCCTCTACAGCTACCAGCATCGGCCCTCCTTGCTTCCTCCTCCTCGACGCTCTGGCATCAACGCCTTGGACACCCAGGACATGAGGCCCTCTCCAAGCTCGTCCACTCCAACGCCATCGCCTGCACTCCCAGCACCACTGTTGGCTTATGTCACGCTTGTCAACTTGGCCGCCATGTGCGCCTCCCTTTTTCTTCATCATCATCCAAAACTAGTCGTAATTTTCAGTTAATACATTGTGACCTATGGACCTCTCCAGTTACTAGTGTCTCCGGTTACAAATATTATCTGGTTATTTTGGATGGTCACTCCCATTATTTATGGACTTTTCCTTTACGCCTCAAATCTGACACCTTTTCCACTCTAACCAATTTTTTTGCTTACGTCCGTAGTACCCAGTTCGGTGTCACCATTCAGGGCATACAAAGCGACAACGGCCACGAGTTCGATAACCTCGTCGCTCGCTCCTTCTTCCAGTCCCACGGAGTTCTCTTTGGCATGTCCTGCCCCTATACCTCCGCGCAAAACGGCAAAGCTGAACGCATTATTCGCAGCACCAACAATGTCATTCGCTCCCTGCTGTTCCACGCGCACGTTCCCCCGTCCTACTGGCCCACCGCTCTAAGCATGGCTACTCACCTGCTTAACCTTCTCCCCACCAAAACCCTATCCTTCTCTACACCCCATTTCGCCTTATTCGGGGTTCAGCCCTCCTACGAGCACTTACGGGTTTTCGGGTGTGCCTGATTACCCCAACCTCTCCGATACAGCTCCACATAAACTTTCTCCCCGATCCTCCCTATGCGTTTTTCTCGGCTACTCCCCTCATCACAAGGGTTATGTTTGCCTTGATCGCCACACCAATCGCACCATCATCTCCCGTCATGTCATCTTTGACGAATCATCCTTCCCTATCGCCAAAGACCCCTCGCCACCCCTTCTTGAGGCCTTTGATTTCCTGGAAGACCCCCCCTAACCCAGTGATGGTCCCATTTCCATCATCACGCTTGTTTCCCCCTGCAGGTACAGCAGTCGGACCTCCTGCTCCGGCTCTTCGACCCTCAGCAGCCACTCCGGCTCCTTGTGGTCATGGGCCTGCTTCCTCAGCTGGACCGCTTCCCCTTGGCGGGTCGCGCCCGCTCACTGGAGGCTCACGGCGGCTGTCTCCTCCCCCGGGGTTTCTCCGCCCGGACGCTCCTTCCCCGACGCCTTCCGCCCCGCCGGCGGCGACGTTCGGCGCTTCGGCATCACCTACTCCCGCGCGCGCGCGGCCCCCGCCGGCACCACCTCGACTCAAGATGCCCCGGCATCCGGTCTTCGCCGACCTCCGGTGCCCCCGGTGGCGCCGGCTCCCGAGCCTCCCGCGCGGCCTCGCCGGCGCCCCCGCCCCACGCTCGCGCCCGGCGTGCCGCCCGCGCCCGCACCCCGTTCGCGTCCGCTCCGGGCGCCCCGTCCGCACCAACAACTCCACCGCCGCCCGGAGCCGTGCCGGTTCCACTCGTCGTCAACCAGCACGCCATGAGGACGCGCGGCAAGCACGGCTTCCGCGTGCCCTCCATCTACCACGCCGCGCCGCTCTCCCCGGTACCGCGCACGTTTCGGGCCGCCCTGGCCGACCCGAACTGGCGAGCGGCAATGGAAGCTGAGCACTCTGCTCTTATTGCCAACAACACCTGGGACTTACTTCCTCGACCACCCCATGCCAATGTGGTCACTGGTAAATGGGTGTTGAAGCACAAATTCAACGCCGATGGTTCCCTTGAGCGATACAAGGCCTGATGGTTTTGAGGATTCCACTCACCCAGATTATGTTTGCCGCCTCAACCGCTCGCTCTATGGATTGAAACAAGCGCCACGTGCCTGGTACAGCCGTTTTGCCTCATTTCTCCTCCGGCTCGGCTTTGTTGAAGCCAAGACAGACACCTCCCTGTTCATATACCATTCTGGTGCAGACACAGTCTACTTGCTACTGTATGTTGATGACATAATACTCACAGCATCATCCTCAAGTCTTCTCACAAGGACCATCACCACTCTTCAGCAAGAATTCTCCATGAAGGACCTTGGACAGCTGCACCACTTTCTTGGCATGCACGTCCAACATACTCCTTCTGGTTTATTTCTATCTCAGCGCCAATATATGCTTGAGATCCTTGACCGAGCTGGCATGGCTGATTGCAAGCCCTGCACCACACCAGTTGCCCTGGACCCAAAGCTTTCTGCCAGTGGTGCTCCGGTTGCTGATCCGACAGATTTTCGAAGCCTCGCCGGCGCACTACAGTACCTCACTTTCACCAGACCGGATATCTCCTATGCAGTTCAGCAGATTTGCCTCCACATGCACGATCCCTGAGGACCCCATCTGGCAGGCCTCAAGCGTATCCTGCGTTACCTCCGCGGTACCCTCCACATGGGCTTACTCATTCGCCCATCAGCACAGCAGGATCTGGTTGTCTACTCCGATGCCGACTGGGCCGGTTGTCCAGACACACGCAAGTCCACCTTTGGATATGCTGTTTTTCTTGGAGACAGTCTCATCTCATGGTCCTCCAAGCGCCAGAACACGGTCTCCCGGTCCAGTGCCGAAGCTGAGTACAGGGCAGTTGCTAATGCCGTCGCCGAAGCCACCTGGTTGCGCCAATTACTGACTGAACTGCATACTCCCCTGCGCAAGACCACCTTGGTTTACTGCGACAACATCAGTGCCATCTACATGTCCTCTAACCCCGTTCAACATCAGCGCACCAAACATGTGGAGATTGACCTCCACTTCGTTCGTGAACGGGTTGCTGTTGGGGATGTCCGTGTGCTTCATGTTCTGACGACTTCCCAGTTCGCCGATATCTTCACAAAGGGGCTGCCTTCTTCGGTCTTCGCAGAGTTTCGTTCCAGTCTAAATGTCTGGTCACCAGACGCTTCGACTGCGGGGGCGTGTTAGACAGCATCCTTAATTCCCTCTTGGCTGCCGCACAGGCCTAGTGCCTTGTGCCTTCTTAACTCTGCTAAGTGTTCACACCTTGGACCTTTTGGCTTCCCTCTTGGCTGCCGCACAGGCCTAGTGACTTGTGCCCTCTTAACTCTGCTAAGTGGCTGTTCAGTGTGTGTTCACCACACCTTAGACACCTTGGCTGTTGGCCTGGACGCCCAGCCTATATAATGTAAAGCCCTTGTAATCCATCTATCAATGTATAATACAATTGCTTTCACTAGCTCCTAGGTGTGGCTGTGGGTGTGGGGAGTTTAGAACTCACCTGGGCTGCTGCCATTGCCAACAATATAATCTGATATGCACGCCCTATTGACTTTCTGTGTCACAATTTGTTTGAGCGCATTTTGTTTGATAGCTTTTGTTTTGTAATAATTTATTTATTGTTTTAGGTATGAATATGAGCTTTGTATGCTGCTACTTTTAATTTTGTATTTCATGTAATTTTGATTTATTGAACCAAAATGTCTGACTACATTAGACTTCTAGCAGCCACAGTAAACCATGTCATGAAATTGCCTTTCATTTCTTTAATCATGAAATACTTTCTAATCAAGTCAAGTGCAAGTCTTTAAGGTATGATTTATGCGCGTTTTTTCTGCTGATCTGCTAACTTCAAACTCTTCAACTTATTTATAGTTGATCTATTTCTGGTACTACACCATTTGTGGATGTTCTTTTCTGGACCCTTTTTTTGAACTGAATTCTTTTCTGGACTTTGGTTGGATTGATCATTCTAAACCAGCAGTTTCAACTAGTGATGAGCTTATATATTTTATCCTCCATTGAGCTTTGTGTTAACTGCTAGATATATCCCTATTATCTGCAGAACGAGAATGCCCTATTAGACTTGGTAAATAAGGCTACAGAGATAAGTTCTGCAGATTGGTTTTCTCGCATCAAGCTCATTGATTGCATCTCATCTTTTATTTGCCTGTTCCCTGATGTTGCCCAGGTGATTTATATTCTCTTTGTGTTACAGAACTGTCATTTAAAATGACTCCTATAATAGTAATTGGTTTCCATTATTATGATTGCAGGATCTGATTGGATGTTTGCTTGACATGCTGCATGATGCTGATTATCGTGTCAGGTTGTATTTGGCCAGGGAAATTGTTGTGCTATTCCAAACGTGGGAAGGGCATAATGAATTATTTCATGATGTTCGGTAGGTATTTGACAACTAACATCTTATGGCTTTGAGTCAATGTTCTAAATGAATTAAATATTTGATATAATGTCTTACAGTTTTAGTTCATTATCATTTATCTTAAACATGTATTTGAGATAGGCTGTTGCTTTTCAGAACATAAACTAGCACCTAAACTAAAAAAGTTTGCTAATACAGTTAGAAACTTAGGATTGATGTATGGACCGCTAGCAGATGGCTGACTGCTATGCTACATGACTGGAGCTTTGCTATTTGATATTGTATTGCAGCTAATTCACTACTTCAAAGGTAGCATGGTAGGGGAATGACAGCTAATTGGGCAGGGGAGGAATGCATAGGAAGAGGGGTGTATATTTTTGGTAGTCGTTTTTTTTTCAGATAGGATTGGCAATCTTTTGGAGCAATAAGCTCTTAAATTGTAGTTCTTTTGGCATTGGGGATGGAATTAGCAATTCACTGGAGTGTAGAGAATTGGTTTAGGGGGCAATTGGCCACACCTCAATGGGAGGGGGCGCCTTCTATTATATAGGGCCGACTGGCCTTCCTGTACAAGGCAACAAGGATTCTTTCCTTGATTTACATCTGCTATCTATAGTGACTAATCCAAGGATTCTTTCCTTGATTTACATCTGCTATCTATAGTAACTAATCCCCGATTTACATCAGCTATCTATAGCAGCTAGGATATCCACGAAGGCATATTCTATTGCCTAACACCCGCCCGCCGCATCGCGAGCGGGAGGCTCCCGGACGCAAAGGCCGGATCGAAATTCTCGAAAGAGTCCTTGTCGGAAGCCCTTTGGTCATGATGTCGGCGAACCGGTGAGAGGAGGGCACATGGAGAACCCGAATTTCACCAAGGGCCACCTTTTCGCAGACGAAGTGAATGTCGATCTCGATGTGCTTCGTTCGCTTGTGGTGGACGGGGTTGGTCGTCATGTAGACGGTGCTGACATTGTCGCAGAAGACAACGGTGGTGGAGGGCAGCTGGATGTGGAGCTCCTGGAGTAACTGTCGAAGCCAGCAGCACTCGGCCACAACGTGAGCCACAGCCCGATATTCTGCCTCGGCGCTGGAGCGAGACACCGTGGTCTGGCGCTTGGAGGACCAAGAGACCAGATTGTCGCCGAGATAGACGCAGAAGCCGGAGGTGGATCGTCGAGAGTCTGGGCAGCCTGCCCAGTCAGCGTCAGAGTAGGCAGTCAGTTTGTCGACAGAACTGGTGCCAATGTGAAGACCTGAAGAGAGGGTCCCCTGGACGAAGCGTAGGATGCGCTTGATGAGCGCACGGTGAGGCTCGCGTGGGGCGTGCATGAAGAGGCACACCTGGCCGAACGAAAGATATGCCGGATCAGGACGAGTCAGCGTCAGGTACTGGAGAGCTCCCGCCAAGCTCCTGTACTCAGATGCGTCCTTCTCTGACAATAGATCCCCGTCGGTCGCGGATAGCTTGGCGTGAGTGTCAACAGGTGTTGATGTCGGATGACACTCAGCCATGCCCGCGCGCTGAAGAAGCTCGACGGCGTACTGGCGCTGGGAGAGGAAGAGACCATCTGAGGAGCGCGTGACGCCGATGCCGAGGAAGTGGTGAAGAGCGCCAAGATCCGTCATGGCGAACTCGCAGCTCGGGCCCGAGTCATGATGCGCCGGCAGAGGGCCGAGGACGAGGCGGTGAGAATGATGTCGTCGACGTACGGCGGTAGGTAGGCGAGACTCGTCCCCCTCTCGTAAAATGAAAAGGGACGTGTCGAAGGTGGAGGCAACGAAGCCGAGCTTCCGGACGTAGGTGGCGAAGCGCCGGTACTAGGCCGCGGAGCCCGCTTCGCGTCCATACAAGGACTTCGCGGACGGCGAGACGTGATGCCGGGGCGCCGGGGTCGATGAATCCCGGCGGCCATCGGCGCAGACGGTCTCCTCGAGGTGGCCGTGAAGAAAGGCGTTCTTCACGTCCGGTGCCGGGTGAATGGGCCGGGCGCGGGATGCCGCGATGCCGAGTACGGCACCGAATGGTGGCCGGTTTGACGGCCGGCCGAAGGTCTCGTCGTAGTCGACGCCCTCGCGGCGGGGAGAAGCCGCGAACAACCCGGCCGAGCCTTGTGGCGGGCGAGGGACCCGTCGGCATGAAACTTGTGCCGGAAGATCCATTTTCCCGTCACGACGTTGGCGCCGGGGGGCCGCGAACGAGCCGCCGGGGTGTTGTTGTCGACGAGGGCACGGTACTCATCCGGCATCGCGGCACGCCGCCTGGCGTCGGCCGGCCGCACCGCGGTAGTTCGTCGGAACCGGCGACGGTGAGGATGACGCCGTGGCCGCCGCCCCCTTTATAGCCGACGCGAGGAAGGGCACCCGTCATGGTGCGAGTGACGCGCGGTGGTGGCAGCGGTGGCGGTGATGGAACCGGGAGATGCCGCCGGGTGCGGTGTGGGCGCCGTAGGTGGCGCCGGGGCGTCAGGAGCCACAGGAGCTGCTGGGGCGGTGCCGCCGGCTCGGACGTAGATGCCGTATGGGAGCGGCGGGCGTAGACTCGTGAGAAGGGGACCACACCGGGTCCAGGTGGGGGCACGCGACCACGCCCACCTGGTGTGGAAGAAGGCGATCCGTGTGAGGCCGCGACATGATCGAGGGCGGTCGCTCAACATTCGAGTGGGATGGAGCAACCACGGGCGTCGAGGATGGAATCCCACCTGCAACAACAGTAGAACAAGGCACCGAAACCTGTAAGTGCAATCAAGCCCTATGAGGGTTTTGGTGATGTTGACCACACAATTAAAGAGCTAATGAGCCTTTGAGTTTGGTGTGCAGCATAGAGTTATTATCACAGGTGCAAAAGATTGATTGGAGACCCCTCAACTTATTACAAAAAGGGATGCCTATGCTACTTGGAGGAGTTTATTTATTTTATCTTTTGAATTTGAGTATAGGACAATCCGTACTATCAAGAGGGATACTAATGGTGAGTTAGGGTGGTTTCAAGTGCTCATAATCCATCTTTCCAAAACCTTAATCCTCACCCCAAGGGAAGTAACCTGCGTCGCTTTGCTTCGCCGATTGCTTCGTTCGGAGGTTCCGAAGATTTTCTCGGAGGTTCCGACCGTACGGGCTACGATCCGCGAGTTTTCAAAAGTCGGAAGTTCCGAGATTTTTCTCGGAGGTTCCGAACTCCGGAATATAGCCGTTATCGTTCCGGATGCGGGGGTATTTATACCCCACGGTCCCCCAACGGTTATCTTCTTCCTCCCACCGCACGAACGCCGTTTCTTGTCGTTTCTCTCACCTTGCATTCACTCCTAACCTACTCTTTTCCAAATCCTTGCCTAGCATTGATTGAGAGTGGATTCTTGAAGTGAGTGAGTGAGCCAATCCCTTCTCCCTTGGTACTTGAGCACTTGGAAGAACCCTAGCAAGCTTGGTGGATCTATTACTCTTGGAGCTTTGCTCCTAGACGGATAGAGGTTCTTGGAAGCTCTCCAAACCGATTTGTGGAAGCTCCAAGGTGTTTGTATTACCCCTTGTGATTCTAGTGGAAAGCCTCCACCTATTACCCAAAGTGATAGGTGTGAGAGAGGAGTTGACCTTTGTGGTCCGAGCCTTTTGTGGCATCCTCAACAACGTGGACGTAAGCAAGCCTTTGTGGTGAGCTGAACCACGGGATAAATCTTTGTCTCTTGCGTGCTCTCATTTACTTACTTGTTCATGTGTGTGCTTGACTAGATCTATTAGGGTTTGCTCCCGATCTACTTTGTGGTGCCTTTCTAGCTTGTACTTTGCTTAGAAATCTTCTTGCTAGGTCCTAAGTACCTCCTAGAATTTAGTAGATCTGGTTTCCATCAAGTTTCTCGTAGCTCTTGTTATTAATGCTCTGTTCTAACAGCTGTCGGAAGTTCTGAGTTTATTCTCGGAGGCTGCCTCGTTCGGAGGTTCCGAGAATAATCTCGGAGGTTCCGAGGTCTGACATTGTTTTCGCAGAAAAAGTTTAATTTCTGTGTGCAGGCCTATTCACCCCCCCTCTAGGCCACATTGCCTCGATCCTTTCAAAACCATATCGTCGTCGAGGAGAAAGTCTAAGGAAGCGGAGGAGGGTGAGGCGGCTGAGGTGGCTGCGAGGGGAAAAGTGGTCTCGTCGAATGTGACATGGCGAGAGATGATGATGCGACGGGTCGATAGGTCAAGGCAGCGGTAACCTTTGTGCGAGGGGGGGGGGGGGGGTATCCTAGGAAGACGCATGCCGTGGAGCGTGGGGCGAGCTTATGTTTGGAGGTGGCTTGCATGTTTGGGTAACAGAGGCACCCAAAAACACGCAGGTGGCTATAGGTTGGCGGCTGGTTATGCAGACGAGTGTAGGGAATTTCATGCTGGATGGAGGAGGATGGGCGCCTATTATGGAGGTAGCAGGCTGCCATGAGCCCCTCGGCCCAATATGGGGGCGGCAGGGAGGCATGGAGGAGCATGGTACGAATGGCATTGTTGAGAGTGCGGATGATGCGTTCAGCCTTGCCATTTTGGGGTGATGTGTAGGGGCTGGAGAGGCGAAGGTGAGTACCTTGAGCAGCGAGGAATTTGATGGTGGCAGTGTTTACGAATTCAGTGCCGTTATCAGCCTGAAAACATTTTACGGGGAGGCAGAATTGTGTTTTGGCAAGGGCAGCAAGCTCAACTAAGTGTTGGTGGACATCAGATTTTTTTCGGAGCGGATAAACCCAGCAGTAGTGAGTGAAATCATCCAAACAGACCAAGTAGTATGAAAAACCAGACAGACTATTGATGGGTGAAGTCCATACATCACAGTGAACGAGTTCAAAAGGTGCATGAGTTATGGAATGCGAAGAACTGAAGGGCAGACGCGTATGCTTGCCTATCTGACATGAGTGACATAGCGAACGGTCTACTTTATTACAGGAAACAGCATGAAGTTTGTGAAGACGCTCTAATGCGGCGGGGGCTGGATGACCAAGACGTTGATGCCACAGGGTCGACGAAGCAGCCAGGAGAGCATGAGGTGGGGCGCCAGGTGTGGAGGCAGGCATGGTGTATAGGTCCCCGGCGCAGTTACAACGGAGAATCACGCGTCCCGTCCGGAGATCCTTAATAGAAAAACCATGTGCGTCAAATTCAAAGGAACAACTATTGTCGCGAGTGAATTGACGAACAGATAACAGGTTGCGGACTATGGATGGTGCGACAAGAATATTATTAAGAGCGAAATTTGTTGTAGGTGTAGTAAGGATGGAGTGACCTCTAGACGTAACAGGAATATAAGTGCCATTACCTACTGTTATTGAGGAGATGGAGGGGGGAAGGCGTTGGGTAAGCATACCATCCGAGGACGTCATGTGCGTAGAGGCGCCGGAGTCAACGACCCAGGGCGAGTTGCCCTGCAGTTGCATGTTCTGCAGGGCAGCGATGAGGCCGGCTGCATCCCAGGTGCTGGTGGAGGTGTTGGAGCCGTTGGTGGACGCCTGTAGTGGAGCAAAGGCGGTGTGGGCCTGCGGGGAAGACCCGAGGATGCCCTGGTTGCGCCCAGCCGAGGCATCAGGACCTCCAGGAGTGCCAGAACCTCCTTGGCGGCACTGTCCAGGAGGGGTGACGCGCTCTCCAGGGGCCACACGTTCGCCGGTCCAGGGATTGAAACCCTAGGGAACGCGTTTGTTGGTGCTGGGACTGTTGGGGAAGGGCTGCTGGGCGCCCCTTTTGGTGTTAGGGCGCCGACCACCCTGCTGCTGCTGCTGCTGTTGGAAACCGCCATTGGAGGAGGCAGCAGCCAGGAGGGCAGCAGCAGCGCGCGTCTTTTCGTCATTTTGCAGCCGCAGCTCCTTGAGGAGGAGCTGATGGCGTGCGGTGGCGAGGGTGAGGGGCTGCTGCCCGGCGATGTTGTCGGCGACGCCAGAGTAGACCTCGTTGAGGCCGCGCAGGAGGTTGAGGACGAGGTTGGGCTCAGAGACGGGCTGCCCGACGTCGCGCAGTTCGTCGGCCTTCTCCTTCATGCGAACGCAGTAGGCGTCAATGGACAGGTCCCCCTGAGTCATCGAGTGAAACTCGTGATTCAGGAAGATGGCGCGAGGAGCTTTGTTCGCCTGGAACACCCCGCTGATGGCCGTCCATAGAGCGCTCGCCGTCTGCTTGTCGTCGGTCATGGCGAGGTTGAGGACGGCGTCGGAGACAGTGCTGTACATCCATCCGCGGACGCAGAAATCAGCCTGTGTCCAGGCCTCGTCGGTGGGGCGCGAGGTGGAGGTGGTGGCGAGATGATGCAGCAGCCCGAACTTCCCACACGTGGCCTGGAACGCCGTTGACCACTTGGTGAAGTTGGAGGGCTTCAACTCGAGGGTCATGGGGACGTGGATCTTGATGTTGATGGTGGCGAAGGGGCAGATTGCAGGGACAGAATCGGTCACAAGAGAGCCGCTGGTGGCAGAGTGGAGGTCCGATGCGGTTCCCATGGGAGGAGAGGAGGAGGGGAGGAAGGGGGCGGCGCCAGAGGGGGGTTTTGCGAGGAGGAAGGGAGGGGGGCGGCGATCAGAGGGGGATCAGGACCCGGACGTCTGATACCATGTAGAGAATTGGTTTAGGGGGCAATTGGCCACACCTCAATGGGAGGGGGCGCCTTCTATTATATAGGGCCGACTGGCCTTCCTGTACAAGGCAACAAGGATTCTTTCCTTGATTTACATCTGCTATCTATAGTGACTAATCCAAGGATTCTTTCCTTGATTTACATCTGCTATCTATAGTAACTAATCCCTGATTTACATCAGCTATCTATAGCAGCTAGGATATCCACAGACGGCATATTCTATTGCCTAACATGGAGATATTATCATTTCCTGGAATGAACTGGCTACAAATAGGTGCAATCTTGTATCCAGTGTTTTCCCATATTATTAACATATATAAGACCTCTGATAGTAGGTTTATCGGATCCTACTTCCCTCTACAAGACTGATTTTCTTGTATTTCCATGCCCTGTCACTTAGTTGAACTTGAAAAGGTGATATGTGTAATATAGATAAATCATAGTTGACATCAATATGTATAGCACCATTATAAATGTGTTTATTGACTTGCCATTTTTTTCTTAATATCAGCTCAACTATTGGTGCCAAGATGGTGGCTTTCTCAATTAACTCTCCAGTTACAGCTAGAGAAGTGTTAGCTGTTGCTCCACAATCTGTTCTTGTAATCGAAACTGCCCTCATTACACTAGCTCATTTGTCTGTACACAGTGAGGATGTTGAAGTAGAGGTATACTCTTGTTTTTTCTATCGAACTTGTGGAGAGCTGTGCATCTTTGTATTAAGAGAGAGTGAATAGTCCAGTTCCCAAAAAAATATCATCTCATCTTGGACTATTGAGATGACGGTTTTGAGCAGAAAAATAAACCTTACAGAAACATTAACTAAAAGGGTCTTGATTATTAAGATTGAAGTTATTTATTTCCTGCTTTTGACGGTTGTAGAACACGTATTGTCTTGACTTGCTTAGACTTGTGTGGTCTCACAGAGGAACATCTGTTGATTAGTTTCGGTTCAATATGTCTTGTGATGCGTATGCAATTCATATTTTAGTTGTTCACCTGAGCTTTAGTCCTCTGACTTCTCACTCTGCAGTGTGTGTTCATGATTTCTGCTGCTGCTGCTATAGAGCCTTCTCAGCGGTATTTTCACAACCTATGAGCTGTATTTATGTCGGTGCTTGATTCTGTAATGATAATTGGGAACTGATTTGACGCTTCCTTTACTTTTATGCCATTTTCTTTTCAGTGAATTAGCTTATGCTTTATTTGATTCCATCTCAAAAAGGCTTGGCTATGCTTCACGAAGCAAGGTGAGTGGAGATTGACTCTGCCATAATTTGCTTATAATTTATTCTAAAAGTGAATGACCTGCTGGCACTACAATTTAATATTTGGGTTACCTTTCTGGTATGCAGTATAGAGACCAAGTGATGGGTCCGATTCTTTTTCGATGGGTTGCTTGCGAGATGAGCCTAGTTTCACTTGTTGAGGTAACTTTCTGTTCTGATACTATAAGCGATCGTCATTGTGAGATTAACCGAACTTTAATCATGTGAACCTTTTGAATGTTTGATCATTTTTAAGGAAATTTGGTAGTTATCCATGGACCGTATTGGAGAGGAAAGCCAAAGGTCTTAGATTGCTTAATGATAACAGAGTACAGGGATTACATATATAGGAGAAGTGACGGAGCCCAAACGGCCAAGCCAGCCTGGAGAGGTTGCGTTTACAGATGGGCAGTAAAGTACAGCAAATAGCCTAGGAGACTAATGACTAGTCTAACAGACCGATTAGGAAATATATACATGACAGTGTAGATAAAACGAGTAAAAGCCTGTATGCCCGTCTAAGACATTTGTGAAGCACTTACTTGAACCATCATACTACCTCCGGTCGGTAATACTTGACGTTTCAGATAGACCTGCAATTAGTTCTTTTGGCTTGTCGGAAACGCCAAATGAAAAAAGATGGAGGTAGTACCACCCTAGCCTTTCACAGGGAAAGCTAGATTTATTATCAAACACACACTGCTAGCTAGATTCCTATTTTTTTATTTTCTGTATTGACTGCAGTTTGACGCATCTTGTCTCACTGGGGACTGAATTTTGAAAACCATTAACATTTTGGAAATTTGAGAAGGCATAAGTCACTTTCTTTATACACAAGAACAATCTGCTTTACAAAATATTCCCCCCTTCACATTTCTGCTGCACTTTTCCATCACCTATGTATTGCATGTTTTTTCTTGGTTTAATTTACTTTTTTTTTTTAAAACGCAGGAGAGCTGCGCTTCATTGCAATAGAGAGAGAAAATTAGTCCCGATACAAATCCCGTCTCTCATACGGGGACCAAATATGAGAGATAGGTTCAAAAGCACAAAACTAGCCTATGCCGCAAAAAGGACATGGTCCAAAACCTTGACCTACCTATCTAGAGAACACCAGATAAGCCCAGGCCTTGTAGCTTTTAGCACCGACCGGGGACCACAACCTGTGTTCATCCTTGAGCTCCCTCGTGATGGAGTTAACCCAGGGGGGCCATCCCCTTTGGTTTAAGTTACTACTACACTTTTATAATTGGGGGGGGGGGGCAAGTTATTTATGCTTTAGGCCATGATGATGTCCATAACCTTTTTAAACAGTTGTTACCATATTTAATATACTTTTTTTCGAAGTTGTAATGTCCTATACTGCTAACACAACTTTTACAGGTGCAAGAAATGTTTGGTTATAGTTCAGCTGAGCCAAAGAACTTTGTTGAACATTGTAGCTTATGGCTTCTGCCTTTCCTTATTCTCAAGGGTGATGCTGCTGACCTGAATTGGATATCGAAGGTGGAATGATTACTGTTATTCTTGAAATAGTACTAGTTAGTACACCCTCCATCCCAAAATAAATGCACATTACGCTTCTTGAGAAGTCAAACATTTTTTAAGCTTCACTAAATATATAGAAATTATATTAACATTGCATCTCGAAATAAATTTATTAGAAAAGTATACTCTGTTTGGGGAATTAATCTCCTGTGTATTCTTCCAACCCTAGGAAGGGTGGGTTTATAGAGTTAGCTATACATGGGCCTCTATGGGCTGTACAAGGCCATATGGGCCACTCACATATATATGCACTAACACCCCCCCCCCCCCCCCGCTCCGGACTACCGCGCAATGCGGCGGGGTACAAGACCGGCCAACAAAGAAAGAAACTCATACACAAGGCCCCCCCCGCAGCCATAACTAGCCACTGGCTACGTTGAGGCTGGACCGGAACTCCGAGAAGGTTGAGGAAGGAAGACCCTTGGTGAAGATGTCAGCAAACTGGGAGGTGGTCGGTACATGGAGAACCCGAACATCGCCAATAGCCACCCGGTCTCGAACGAAGTGCAAGTCAATCTCCACATGCTTCGTCCGCTGATGCTGAACCGGATTGGTGGAGAGGTACACGGCGCTGACGTTGTCGCAGTAGACGAGTGTGCTCTTGGCGAGCGGGCTGTGAAGCTCAGCCAAGAGCTGTCGTAGCCAGGACGCCTCAGCCACGCCGTTAGCAACAACCCGGTACTCCGCCTCAGCACTCGAGCGAGAGACCACCGGCTGTCGCTTGGACGACCAGGAGATCAGGTTGCCGCCGAGGAAGATGGCATAACCCGAGGTAGAGCGGCGGGTGTCCGGGCACCCGCCCGGTCCGCGTCGGTGTGACGACCGGCTCGGCGACGGAGGAGACCGGTGGAGGACCAAGCCAAGGTCAACAGTGCCCCGGATGTAGCGAAGGAGGCGCTTCGGCGCGCAAGGTGTGACTCCCGTGGATCATGCATATGGAGGCGGATCTGGCCGGACGGCGTAGGTGAGATCCGGCTCGGTGGAAGTGAGGTGCGTAAGGCGCCGAGCAAGACTCCGATAAGCAGTAGGATCAGCCACAGGATCACCTAGAGTAGCAGACAGCTTCGCCTGAGTGTCAACAGGAGTGGAGCAAGGCTTGCAATCAGTCATCCCGGCACGCTCGAGTATATCCAGGGCATACTGGCGCTGGTGAAGGAGAAGACCTGTCTGACAGGGCTCAACTGTCACGCCCAAGAAGTGATGAAGCCGACCCAGATCCTTCATGGCAAACTCCTGCTGAAGTGAGGTGATAATCCGCTGAAGCACCGTGTCCGGAGGCGGTCGAAACAATGTCATCAACATAGAGAAGGAGGTAAGCAACCCCATCGGCATGGTGATATATGAACAAGGAAGTGTCCGACTTGGCCTCAACAAACCCGGTGTCGGCCAGGAAGGTGGCAAAGCGAGAGTACCATGCCCGAGGAGCCTGCTTCAAACCATATAGAGACTTGTTCAACCGACGAGACCATATTCGGACAACTAGAGTCCACAAACCCCCGCCGGGCCGGCCGCAGAGATTGTCTCGGTGAGAGTGCCATGAAGAAATGCATTCTTGACATCGAGCTGGTGCACGAGCCAAGACCGAGAGAGAGCCAAAGAGAGAACTGTCCGCACTGTAGCAGGCTTCACCACTGGACTGAAAGTCTCGTCATAGTCCACACCGGGACGCTGAGTGAACCCCCGAAGGACCCAACGCGCCTTGTAGCGCTCCAGAGTACCATCAGCACGCCGCTTGATGGTCCAGATCCACTTGCCGTTCACCACATTGCAACCCGACGGTCGTGGCACCAGGTCCCAAGTTTGGTTGGCGAGAAGAGCTCTGTACTCCTCTTCCATCGCCCGATGCCAGTTCGGATCGGCCAGAGCCTCACGAACCGACGTCGGGATCGGAGAAAGCCGCGGCTCCCCCTCGGTGGCGGAGAGGGCCTGTGGCCGAAGAACCCCGGCCGCCTGCCGGGTCACCATGGGATGGGTGTGACAAGGATCCCGATGGATGACCGGCGGGTGGTACACGACCGACTCCACCCGAGAGCGACGTGGGGGAGGCGGCGGTGGCGGCGGCGGAGGCGGCGGTGTGGGCGACGGTGGTCCCGGTGACGGTGGAGGAGCCGGAGCCGTGGAGCGGGCCCGTAGACATGGCGCGGAGGAGGGACATAGTCTACAGGCACCGCTGGTGAAGGAGCCGGAGAAGGTGGCGGCGGTGGAGGCACCGACCGGCGCTGGAACACCTGCACAGGCTCGGCGTAGCGTGCGGGTGGTGGTGGGGCCGCGCGTGGCGCGGGGTGGAGGCGCCGGAGCCGCGTGTGGCTCGGCGAGGGGCGTCGTGGGCTCGGGGCCGCGGGTGGCACGGCGAGGGGCACCGGTGACACCGGGGCCACGCGTGGCGCGGCCGAAGGCACCCAGCCCACGTCAGGTGCGACGAATGGCACCGGAACCACGGGTGGTGCAAGAGGAGGCTCAGGCGCCACCGGAGGAGCCAGAGTCGGTGGTGTACCGGAAGAACCTGCTGGAAAAGGAAAAACAGAAATAGGCGGCTGTACCACAGGGTCAGAAAACATGGACTCAATGTTAGGATCCGGAGTGGGTGTGGAGGAGGAGGAAAAGGGAAAGTCCGACTCGTCAAACACAACATGTCGGGATATAAGAACCCGACGAGAGGTGAGATCGTAGTAGCGGTACCCCTTATGGTCAGGGGAGTAACCAAGGAACACACAACGGGTCGAGCGAGGTGCAAGCTTATGAGGAGCAGTGGCAACAAGATTCGGGTAGCAAGCGCACCCGAAGGCACGAAGGTGAGTGTAAGTGGGAGGGGTACCGAACAGAGCGTGGTGAGGAGTCGGAGCGGGAGAAGCGGTGGAAGGAAGACAGTTGAGAAGGTAGGTGGCGGTGTGAAGACTCTGCCCAGAAGCGCGGGGCAAGGGAGGCCTGGATCAGAAGAGTGCGCATGACATCGTTTGTGGTCCGAATCATGCGCTCTGCCTTGCCGTTCTGTGGCGAAGTACATGGACAAGACATACGGAGCTGGACACCACGGGTGAGGAAGGAGCGAGAGGTGGAGTTATCGAACTCACGCCCGTTGTTGCACTGGACGGCCTTAATGGTGAGGCCGAACTGAGTGGACACCCAGGCAAAGAAGTGAAGAAGGGTGGGGAAGGTGTCTGACTTAGCACGCAAAGGGAAAGTCCAGGAGTAGTGAGAGAAATCATCAATGATCACCAGATAATACTTATAACCAGAAATGCTGAGTACATGAGAAGTCCACACATCACAGTGGATAAGATCAAAAGCATGTGCGGCATGCGAAGAAGAAGAAGAAAAAGGAAGCCGAACATGACGACCAAGCTGGCATGCCTGACAAAGGTGCTCAGCAGTAGTCCTAGTACAAGAGATATCTCCACTACGACTAATCTGAGCCAAAACATCTCGGCCAGGATGACCGAGTCGGCGGTGCCAAGTGGTGGAGGACGGTGTCACGGCAAGAGCAGCTGACGAAGAAGACGAAGGTGAAGTGGAGGCAGCGAGGAAGTCGAAGGGTGTAAAGGGGCCCGGTGCTGTCACATCAGAGGAGTGGACGCCCGTAGCCAAATCCTTCACAGAAAGACCAAAAGTGTCAAACTCCACAGAACAAGAGTTGTCAGCTGTAAATTGACGAATGGAAAGAAGATTATGAACCATCTGAGGAGCAACAAGGACATCAGAGAGACGAAAAGGACCGGGAGCGAGAACCCACGAAGTGACCGGAAGACAGGATCCATCACCGACCATGATGGAGGAAGGACAAGAGGGGTGAGGAGGTCGGACAGAAGAAAGGATACCCGCATCAGGAGTAGTGTGGTAGGAAGCACCCGAGTCGGCGATCCACTCGGTGCCGACGGGCGGCGTCAGCCCCACAGTGCTGAAGGACTGCGCCAGTGCAGTCTGATCCCACCCCCCGGCCACGACGAGCTGGGTGGTGGAGGTGGAGTCCATGTCGGCGCGTAGGAGGCAGCACTCGTGACCATGGCCGCTGGCTGGTGCGTGGGACGAGGCCCCCCTCCCTAACCTTGGTAGGGCCACATGGAGATACGCCCTGACCACGGGTGGGAGACGGTTGGCCAGGGCGTACCTCCGGGAAGAGGAGCGAGAGGGGGGGTCTGAGCCTGGGTGGGCGTCCCACGACCCCCCACCACCGCGTCCTCGGCGGCCTCGGCGCCCCCCATGGCCCCCCCACCCCCGCTTGGTCCGGGGGGAGGAACACCAAGGAGGGAGGCAGGGGGAGAGGCGGAGGACGGTGGTGGGGCAGCAACGAGTGCACGTGAGGTAGAGGACGAAGGTGTGGTCGAGGTAGGGGTGTGGAGGCCCCGGGTGAGCTCCTCCAGGGTGAGGGCATCACGGACCTCCAGGAAGGTGGGCGGTGGTTGCTGGTGCGTGAGCAGCGTCCGCACGGCCTCGTAGCTGCTGGGAAGGCCCCGCAGAACATTGAGGACGAGGACGTGCTCCGGGACCGTGTAGTCGCCCACGGACCGGTCACCCTGCTCGAGCGTGCGAAGCTGGGCGTCGAGCTGTAGGGCGCGTGTCTGTGCGTTCCCGAGAAACTGAGTCTCGAGAGCCAGCCACATCCCGCGCGCAGTAGGATTCGGAGTCCGCACGATGTCCTGGAGGTCGAGGGAGATGGTCCCCGAAATCCAGGACATGGCGATGCTGTCGCGGCGTCGCCACGCTGGGTCGCGAGCAGGGGCAGGGGTGTCGGTGAGGACGTGGCCGTCGAGCGCGTAGCGACGGAGGACGAGGAGGACCTGGTCCCTCCATCGAGCGTAGGAGGTGGAGGTAGAGTCGAGGAGGACGGAGACCAGGTTCTTGATGTGCGGGACCCCGGTGGCCTGAAGGTGGAGGTAGGCGACCATGGGGTCGTCCGTGCCACTCGGGGGTCCAGCACTCGACGCGGGCAGCGGAGGAGGTGTCGGCTGCAGGGAAGGGGTGACACGCTCCCCCGTAGAGGCATGGAGGAAGTGCTCCACCTCGACGACCTGGCGAGCAAGAGCATCGGTGGTGGTACGCTCGTGCTCCCAGGCAAGGGCGGCCACACGCACGCGCTCCTCGGCGGCGGCGGCCGCGGTCCCGGCGCGCTCCAGGGCCACAGCGAGGGCGCTGTCGGCGGCAATGACGGTGGTGGGACGGGGCACCTGACTCCGGAGGAAGGTGGTGGCGGAGAAGGGCGCAGATGGGAGGTAGGGAACACTCGGGATGCCGAAGGAAAGGTGCCACTGGTGTCTGTACCTATGCCACTGCTGCCAGGAGTCACGCCAGCAAGACCGGTGCGGCTCGCAGCGACAGGCTGCAGAGCAGGGACCAAGCCCCTACTGGCAGCGGCCAGGCCATCACGGCCGGCGCGAGGAGCAGCTAGAACAGCCCCCCCCGACCTGCAGAACAGAGGAACCGGTCGGGGTTGTAGTCGCAGCGGGCAGGGCAGGAGAGGCCCCTGCATCTGCGCGGATCGGCCCAATGGGGCGACCCCTAGCGGCAACCCCTGCGCCCGCGCAAGGCGGGGAGCACGCGGAGGGCCATGGCCACCGCGTCCGCCCTTGCGCGGCCACGGCCGCGGCCGTCGCGAGCGCGCGCCCCCGCTCCCGGGAGCTCCGCGAGGGCGTCGAGCTCCGTGAGGAGGACGCCCGCGCCCGAGCGCCGCGCGGAAGGCGGCGGCGGGGGTCCGGAGCGCGGGGGCGGTGGGGAGGCGGGTCGGCGGCGGTCGAATCGGCCGTGGTGCCGTCCGCGGTGGTCGGAACAGAGGAGGAAGGGAGGGACGACGTCGGCGCCGGCTCGTGGGGCAAGGCGTCCGCGCCCAGGTCGGCGGCCAGAGCGCCGGAAGAGGAGAGAGGAGGGAAGGAGGAGAGGGGAGGTGGAGGGACCGGCGGCCGACCGTCCATGGCTGGCAGGAGGCGGCGGCGGCGCTACAGTGCTAGAGGTCAAGAGGAAGGAAAACCCTAGCTGATACCATGTTTGGGGAATTAATCTCCTGTGTATTCTTCCAACCCTAGGAAGGGTGGGTTTATAGATTTAGCTATACATGGGCCTCTATGGGCTGTACAAGGCCATATGGGCCACTCACATATATATACACTAACATACTCAATCAAATGATACTTATTATACATCATAAATAGTAGCACAATGATCAAATTTAATAATTTGACTCCTTGGGAAATGAGATGTGCACTTATTTTGGGTTGGAGGGTGTACTGAGGTAGCATCTTTATAAGAACATCACCTTTCATTTTAAAGCATATTTCAGAGACTAAGTACAGCATTTATTCAATCATATTTTTCTAAATAGGTTTCGCCACATTTTACAACTTTTGTGTTCAAGTGCTGTCTTCATGCTTTAATCCTGTTTTTATGTGTATTTGTGGCTCAGATTTTATCCCAACCTTTGCCCGACATTATCAAGAGATACTTTGTTTCAATCTTCGGATTGTCCATTGCCGCCAGATGTGGTACAGGGCCAGAGAAGGATTTAGCGGAAACTGCCTTGTGTGAATCACTTTTGCAGCTCGGAGAAATTTCTGAGCTTGAGCGTGACAATCTCATAAAAAAACATATGGTATGCTGCTTGAGTAGAATTTCTCTTAAGCCATACACTTTATAATGTTCCCTAGCCATTGTATTTTGTCTTGTACCTATATCATATCTTGTAATTATTTTAACCGCCCAGGGTTAGTGGCGTATCATGTTTCCATGAAACTGAAGTGACATTATTTATGTTCTTTTTTTTTGTGATTGTGGTGTTGTACAGTGCCATGGATGTGATACTAATTTATTATTCAAAATGAGTGTGTAGAACAGATTTATTGGAATTGTTGATGTCATTTTGGACATGCGAATCAAGGAAGGCCAAATCTTCATCGCTAGTAGGATAATTTTTTTTCGAAAAAGCTAGTAGGATAATATTATGATCACAGTTGACATCTGTTGTCATTGAAAATTTCTGACTAAAAGTGCAAAATAGAAGTTACAAGAACGGGATGATCTTTGCATTACCCCAAAAGGCACAAAATTGTGCTCAATGCTAGCATATTCTCGATTTGTAGTTTTCATCCTTAATTATGGTACGGTTGGCTTTCATACTGTCAGAAATTTCTGGTGTGTTTATTTGATTATCTTTAATTGTGTAAAGCTGCTTCAACCTTTGATTTCTTATGGCACTCATTCTTCTATTTTCAGGTTTCAATTGTTGCCTTTTTGCTCTCGGTTTCATCATCTTCTCCTGGGTCCCAATTTCCATATTTCTCCAAGGAGATTGTTGCAATTTCGGTGAAAACAGTCGTTGATGGATTTGTGGATACCATGTACCTCCTGGCCTGATGCATTTCTTATAGCTACATTTTAATGCAATGAACTATAGTATCATCACCGTTTCACATTTCAGGGACGATGATTTGGCTGATACAGTTGTTATTGATAAAATTAATATATTCCGTGCTGACAGAGTATTTAAGGTATTCTGTTTTATTTCTTATCTTATTTCTCAAAGTATAATGCATCTGTCCAGCCCCTAGATGCTGCACTGCCTTTTATTTTATGCAGTCTCAGGTTTCCAAAATCTGGTACTCTAATACCGAGGTACCATGCTTGTATCATGTCAAGGAAACGAAAAATTATGAGTAATTAAATAATAGAAGAATCAAATTAAAATTTGTCCTACCAGTGTCCAAAAATGTGTAGTTACTGGTTAGTAGCCCAATTACTGCATCCAATGAGATTTACCTAAAATTGATATGTAGAACCCTACTTACTGGTGGGATGTGTGGTACTTCATAGTATAGCATCCACTATTGTTGTTATGCTCGGTTACATAGATAACTTCCCATTGAGCAGTTATTTTGGCAACGTATCAGGTGGAAACTACAACATTCGTGAAAACCCGTCACAAACCACGGTAAAAGTCATCTAAATTCAACAAAAAAAATCACACATTTAGATGATATGATGATACACAACCTTGTAAAATATCTTGTCCAAACTCGACTTCGTTTGTGTTTATATATCACAAACAAAGTTTAGTTTGGACAAGATATTTTACAAGGTTGTGTATATCATCTACATGTGTGATTTTTGTGGTGAATTTAGACTAGTTTTTTGTCGTGGTTTGCACGGGTTTTCACAAAGGTTGTGGTTTCCACCAGATATGTTCCCAGTTGTATTATGTGTCACCTTAGATCATTTTAGATATATTTGTTGATATTTCTGAAGTATAGGGATGTATGTACATGTTACCAGGTACCTGCATAGATGATTCTTTTGCATCATCCTGCCTTTGCTATAAATGATCCTTTTATCTGGTACGAAAGATGGGATTAGATGGAAGTAGCTATATACACGATTGTAAAGCACCAGTGTTTCTGTGTGGGTCTGAATTCCTAATTTGAACCAATATAAAAGTTCGATCATACAGTCTGTTCGCATGTGTAGCAGGATTCGATTAGATTCACAATAGACCCACAAAATAACACTGGTATTACAACTTGTCGTGTGTATATTTATTTCTGATATGGAACTTATCATCTAGGATTGTTGGAGTATTAGTGAATTGCCCACCTATCCTCATCAGTTTAAGCTTTTGGGTTGAACTGGTTGGTGCATGCAACTCAATATGGTATCAGAGCGAGGTCTCAGGTTTGAGTCCTGGCGGGCGTGTTAACTAAATTAATTACAGCCCACTCCAATACGTATGCGGCCTGGGGGAGCCTGCACGTGAGGGGGAGTGTTGGAGTATAAGTGAATTGCCCACATTTCCTCATCAGCTTAAGCTTTTGGGTTACTTTAATGATAAATTCAGGGCAACTCAGATATCAACATTTTGTAGTAAAGAAGAATACAACATCAAATGGAAATTTCTTTGTATAAGATTCTATAATTATTTCTATTTGCGTATCCATCATTGTCCAATTTATTTTATACTTATATTTTTGATGGTTATGTAGATGTATTTTGGTTTGCTTACACTGTGATTAGAATACTATATGTATTTGGTGTTCCCTCTTAGAAAATAATCTTTCATTTTCACCATTTATTTGGTATTTGGGTATATTGTGTTTGCCTTACTATCTTATTTATTCTCACAAACAGTTATTCGTGTAATATCTGTGGCGCATTCTGTGATTGTGACCAACTTCTACCTGCATTCTTAATTCATGCAGTTCCTACTTGCAATACACCAGCAAGTTGCAGATGCTTGCCATCCCCGGCACATGGGTAACCGGCTTTGTGCAATTGAAGTTTTGATAGATGTACTTGGACATAGAGTGGTTCGTGAGAGCACTTGCTTGTGAGTGTCTTTTTTGAACTGTTTCTTGTGTCAATACTTGTGCTGTGTTTGCAAGATGTCTGCCTGTTTGGCAGTTCGGGTAGTACAACAACTATGCAATTACCTGGCCAAAAAAAAATGTAGCAGCTACTATGGCAAAAGAATCGACAAACGGAAAGAAAGAAAATAGCCAAAAACCACTTGTTATTTGGTTCCTATGTAACACTTCTCATGTTAACTGAAGGCAGAATGCCAACTAACTCAATTGATTGATAGAGTTTACACAGGGATTACAAATATATAGAGCCTGAGAAGGCCAAAGGTCTAGTCCACCTAGGGTGGCGCATAGCAGAATAATTAGGAGAGGCTAGCTAATACAATGACCGAGGAGTCACTAGTACAGTAAATGAGGCTAATCTAATATTAACAGCTATTGGAAATACATTGTTCAATGCTTTTTGAGGACAAGTAACTTGCCTTATAATAGCACTTATATTTTCTAGGTTCTAAATTCCTATCTTAGTTTGGCTTTATTTGCTGTGAGTTAATGCCATCCTGTGAGCTTTAGTTTAATAACTGGTTGGTGTTATTAATTTTTATAAAACACCAAAAAGGTTAGACTTGTGATCATTTTTGGAAGATGAGCACACACAAAAAAAAATCCTCTGTTATCGTAGTGGGTCCTGCTTATATATGTTACATAAAAATAAGTACAGTTACTAATTGCTACATTATATTGCATGATGTAACTATGTCTTGGACATAATTATTAGGGAATAAAGATTGATGTGTTATTCCTCCAACCCTAGAAGGGTGGGTAAGTGATACATGGGCCTCTATATGGGCTATACACGGGCCATATGTGCCACACTTACATATATACACATATACTGTAACACCCTCCGCAGTCTGGACTACCGACGCAACGATGTACAAGACTGGTCAATAAAGAAACTCACACACAAGGCCCCTCGCAGCCACAACTAGCCACTGGCTACGTTGAGGCTGGACTGAAACTCCGAGAAGGTCGAGGAGGGAAGACCCTTGGTGAAGATGTCGACAAACTGGGAGGTGGTCAGCACATGGAGAACCCGAACATCTCCGATAGCCACCCGGTCACGAACGAAATGCAAGTCAATCTCCACATGCTTCATCCGCTGATGCTGAACCGGGTTGGTGGAGAGGTACACGTCGCTGACGTCACAGTAGACGAGCATGCTCTTGGCGAACGGGCTGTGAAGCTCAGCCAAGAGGAGTTGTCGCAACCAGGACACCTTAGCCATGCCTTTAGCGACAGCCCGGTACTCCGCCTCAGCACTCGAGCAAGAGACAACCGGCTGTCGCTTGGATGACCAGGAGATCAGGTTGCCGCCGAGGAAGACGACATAACCTGAGGTAGAGCGGCGCGTGTCTGGGCACCCTACTCAGTCAGCGTCAGTGTAGACGACCAGCTCAGCAGAAGGAGACCAGTGGAGGACCAAGCTGAAGTCAATCGTGCCTCGGATGTAGCAAAGAAGGCGCTTTAGCGCAGCAAGATGTGACTCCCGAGGATCATGCATATGGAGGCAGATCTGCTGCGCAATGTAGGTGAGATCCGGCCTGGTGAAAGTGAGGTACTGTAAGGCTCCAGCAAGACAGGATCACCCAGAGTAGTGGACAACTTCGCCTGAGTGTCAACAGGAGTGGAGCAAGGCTTGCGATCAGTCATCCCAGCGCGCTCCAAGATATCAAGGGCATACTGACGCTGGTGAAGGAGAAGACCGGCCTGGCGGGGGTCAACTGTGATGCCCGAAAAGTGGTGAAGCTTTCCCTGACCCTTCATCGCCGGCTCCTGCTGAAGAAAGGAGATAATTTGCTGAAGTAGTTGTGTAGGCAGTCAGAACAATGTCATCATCTTAGAGGAGGTAGGCAACCCCATCAACATGGTGATATATGAACAACGAAGTATCTGACTTGGCCTCAACAAATCCCAGTGTCAGCAAGAAAGAGGCAAACCGAGAGTACCAAGCCCGAGGAGCTGCTTCAAACCATAAAGAAACTTATTCAGCCGGCAGACCAAATCCAGACGACTGGAATCCACAAATCCTACTGGCTGGCGGCAGTAGATTGTCTCGGTTAGAGTGCCATGGACAAATGCATTCTTGACATCAAGCTAGTGCACAGGCCAAGAGCGAGCCAGAGAGGACAGTGCGCACTGTAACAGTTTTCACCACTGGACTGAAAGTCTCATCATAATCCAGACCAGGTCGCTGAGAGCAGCCCCGAAGAACCCAACACGCAACGCTCGAGAGTACCATCAGCCCGATGCTTGATCGTCCAAATCCGCTTGCCGGTCACTACTCACCAAATTGCAACCAGACGGACGCGACACAAGGTCCCAAGTCTGGTTGGCAAGAATAGCTCCATACTCTTTCATCGCACGACGCCAATTCGGATCTGCCAGAGCCTCACGAACCGACGTCGGGATCGGAGAGAGCTGCGGCTCTTCCTCGGTGGCGGAGAGAGCCCGCGGCCGAAGAACCCCAGCCGCCTGCCGAGTCACCATGGGATGGGTGTGACGAGAATCCCGATGGATAACCGACGGGTGGTACACGGCTAGCTCCACTCGAGAGCGGCATGGTGGAAGCGGCGGTGGTGGCGGCGGAGGCGGTGTGAGTGCTGGTGAAGGAGGCGGAGACCTCGAATGACATTTGTAGACATAGCGCACAGGAGGTGCATAGTCCACAGGCACTGCCGGGGCAGGAGCTGGAGAAGCTAGCGACTGTGGAGGCACCGAATGGCGTCGGCACGCCTGCACTAGCCCGGCCTAGCGTGCAGGTGGTGGCGGGGCCGCGCCATGCGCGGTGGTGGGCGCAGCAGAAGGGGCCGGAGCCGCGCGTGGCATGGTTCGAAGGCACCAAGCCTACATCGGGTGCAACAAAGGGCACCGAAACCGCGGGTGGTGCAAGAGGAGGCTCAGGCGCCGCACGTGGCGCAGCTGAAGGCGCCGGAGCTGGTGGTGTACCAGAAGGACCTGCTGGAAAAGGAAAAACAGAAACAGGTGGCTGAACCACCAGGTCAAAAAACATGGACTCAAGATTAGGATCAGAAGAAGGTGTGGAGGTGGAGAAGGGGAAGTTCGACTCGTCAAACACATGTCGGGAGATAAGAACCCGATGAGAGGTGGTGGAGGAGAGGCAGTCGGCGAGGCGGAGGACGGTGGTGGAGCAGCGACGAGTGCGCGAGAGGTGGTGGAGGACGAAGACATAGTCGAGGAAGGTTTGTGGAGGCCCCGGGTGAGCTCCTCCAGGGTGAGAGCATCGCAGACCTGCATGAAGGTGGGTGTCGGCCTCCTGTGGGTGATCAACGTCCGCAGGGCCTCGTAGCTGCTGGGAAGGCCCCACACGACGTTGAGCACCAAGACGTGCTCCGGGATCGGGTACCCAAGGTCGCGAAGAGCGTCATGTGTGCCCTTCATCTTCCTCCAGAACTCACCCACGGACAAGTCGCCCTGCTCAAGCGTGCGGAGCTCGGCGTCAAGCTGGAGGGCGCGAGTTTGGGTGTTCCCGAGAAACTGGGTCTCGAGAACAAGCCAGACCTCACGCGCGGTGGCACCCGGAGTCCGCACGATGTCCTGCAGATCTAGTGAGATGGCCCCAAAGATCCAGGACATGGCAATGTCGTCGTGACCAGGGTTAACCGAACCGTGGGTGGAGCGGTTCCCACGGTTCAAAAATACCGGCCGGTTTCGGGAGGTAAAAATTACAGGCACGGTTTAGTGGTGGGAACCTGACCGGTTCATGTACCGGGCCGGACCGGTTCCATCGGGAACCGGCCGAACCGGACCGGTTCCCACCGGTTTTGCGAACCCTGGTTGTGACGCTGCCATACCAGGTCACAGATCTGGACTGTAGTGTCGGAGAGGACGTGGGCGTCGAGGGTGTAGCGACGGAGCGCGAGGAGAACCTAGTCCCTCCAGTGAGCGTAGGAGGTGGAGGTGGAGTTGAGGAGGACGGTGACCAGGTTCTTGATGTGCGGGACCCCGGCGGCCTGAAGGTGGAGGTAGGCGACCATGGGGTCGACCGCGCCACACGGCGTCCAGCACTCGGCTAGGGCAGAGTAGTAGGCGAGGCCTTTTGAGGGGAGGCAACGTGCTCCCCCTGAGAGGCGTGGAGGAAGCACACCGCCTCAGCAACCCGGCGAGCAAGAGCATCAGCCGCAGTGCACTCGTGCTCCTAGGCGAGGGCAGCCACACGAACCCGCTCCTGGGCTGCAGCTGCCTCAGTCTTGGCGGCCGCTAGGGCCGCAGCGAGTGTGCTGTCGGTAGCAGCGACTGGCCTCGGAGGAAGGCGACGACGTAGAATGGTGCAGTCGCGGGGGGCATGCCCAGCCCGCAGAGGTGAGAGAGGCCACCGGCGTATGGGTAGCCCAGGAAGAGCGGGGCGTCTGTGCCGCCGAGCAGTAAGGCACCACCCGCGCCCACTGCACCAACACCGTGTCCTGGAGGAGCACCCACGCCCGGAGAAGTCCCAACAGAGACAGAGGCGGCAGGCTAAGTGGAGTCTAGGCCAGTAGAGCCTGCGATGACTGGGGCCAGGGCAGCCGCGGCGGCATCCAGGCTCCCTATGCCCCCCCACAAGAAGGGCGGCAGCCACGGCTTCAGGCCCGGCCGCAGCAACGGCGGCCATTGTGGCAGGGGAGAGGCCATGGGCGGTGACCAGGGCTTCGAGGCGGGTTGCGGCCGTGTCTGGGTGGCTAGGTCGCCGAGTGCGCCGCGCCAAGGGCGGTGGCGGAATCGAGAGGAGAAGGGGTCGATACGAGGCCGGCCGCATCTACCGCACGGGCCGCCGAGGTCCGGGTGCTCCGCGTCTTGGTGCGTCGCGTGGAGAACAGCGGCGGAATCGTCGGCGCGGGATCAGAGAGGGGCGGCGGCGAGGGTTGGGCCACGAGCCCGTGCGTGACCGCGTCAGACACGGGTCCGCTGGCCACGATGGAGGCATAGGAGGGTGGGGGAAGGAGGAGAAAGGAGGGGGCGGCAGCCAGCCGGCCATGGCAAGGGAGGTCGTCGGCGGCTGCTCAGGGAAGAGGAAGAAGGGTCCGGCGGAGAGAATGTTAAGTTTACCGGCGACCGTGAGGTCTTCACCGCACGGTTGATTTTTCACCCGCAACCATCCACTTGCATATGGTGGACCCCACATCTTATCTCTTCCTCCACAGTCCCTCAGCATCTCATTTTCTTTCACTTCTGTCAAGCAGTCTAGCGAGCTCCCTAGCGAGAGGGCCGCTCTCGGGAGTGCCAGCCTCGACGAGTGGGCCGTTCGCGGGGCCGCTGACACGGGCAAGCTCCCCAGTGCATCGACCGGCCGTGGGAACAGCAGCCTGTGGGAGCTCCCATGGACGACCGCGCGAGCGTCGGCTCAGGTGAGCTCCCCGGCGAGCCGACCGCCCGCGGGTGAGCTCCACGGCGAGCGGACAGTCGCGGGACCGTGCAATCCCGGTGAGCTCTCGGTGGTTTGTTTTCTTTTTCTTAGTTTTTTTTCTGAATTTCAGAATTATGTTAAAATGTTAAGTTTCTAAAGTTTCTGCAAAATCTTTTGTCAAAATTTTTCAGATTCGTTGATAAATGTTTCGAAAAGTTTTTGCCCGAATTTTTTGTATCAAAATTTTCTTTGATTAATTTTGTTCTAAACATTTCAGAAAAAACTCTGTTCCTACATGTCAAAACAAGTCTCGAATTTTTTTCTTCTAAACTTTTATCTGATTATTTTTGCTAGATTTTTTCTTTTAAGTTATTTTTTACAGAAATACTTTTATAGAAAATTTTTCCGAAGTTTTGCTTAAAAATTTTGTTTTAGATTTTTTAATAAACTTTTGTACCAATTTTTTTATAAAATCTTTCTCATTTTTTTGCAAATTTGTTGGTACAAAATGTTTTGGACAAATTTTTTCTTATAATTTCGATTGATTTTTCTACAAATGTTTATTCAAACTTCCGCGGACAAGAGAAGAGATAGACGCACGTGTGCAGGCTGTCTGATCGACCGCTAGCAGCCCACCGTGCAGGCGACCGTGAATTTGCAATGCCCGCCGGCAGCTGCTCAGGGAAGAAGAAGGCCTAGCTGATACTATATTAGGGAAGGGATTGATGTGTTATTCGTCCAACCCTAGAAGGGTGGGTATATAGAGACAGTGATACACGGGCCTCTATATGGGCCACACTCACATATACATATATACTCTAACACTAATTGTGTGTTTATATGGCTTTATGTTTATCTGAACCTTTGAGATATTTCATGTTTCAACTGCAGCTATATTATTTGTATAGTGGGGAACTACATCCAGCAAAAACCATTGCAAGGACAGTGCTGTAGTATTTTGTCGAAATTGTTGGCTTATTTTGATGGAAATTCCTCTGCTGAAACTGTGGAAGTTCTTGGCAGGCAGCTTCAGGTGGATTTCACGAACAGTTCTCTGATATTTATTCTGTTTAATTGAAGTTCAGCCTTTTTTATCGAACTTCTGGTTACCTGTGCTTCCAACTGAACTGTTACAGGTTTTAGTTCCGAAATTGATCACTGCTTGCCTAACTAATGAAAAAGAAGAAACAAGTGGTATTGCAGATTCATCAAGGGTTCTTTCTTTGCTTCGGCAGTTGACAGTGGATGCTGATCCTATGCTTTATGATTACATAAGAGTATGCTTCATATCCTCTATGTATCTAATGCATTCTTACTGGTAGCGTTGTGATATTCTTTTCTATTGTATGCATAAGCATTTCCTCGGTTGATTTATTTCATTCTCAATGGCATTGACAATGAAACTCAATGGCCTTACAGGAGTTAGAACCACTTCCTGGTCTTGATTGCTTGAAAGATATACAAGAGTTTCACGCTTCACTTTCTGCCTCCTATGCTTCAAGAGATCAGTTCTTAAAGGTTCCTCCCCTTGATATTATTTTCTTTTTCACCTAATGTTTATTATGAGCTGATTCATTATGTTTTACTTCCAGTTTGTTGATAGGGCCCCTCATTTACCTCCGGAACTGTTCTTGTTAAGGTAATATTTACCTATTTGTCTCTAGATTTGGTGCTTTTTAAAATGGGCCTGTCAACTGGAGTGCAAAATGTGTAGCTTAGAAAGTTACAATATTGTGTTATGTTTTTCTTTTCCATTTTTCTGACCACTTCCTTCACGCTGTTCTTGTACTCTCAGTCTTCGTATGTATCACAACAAGTTATTGCTGGGAGAAATTATCAGTAGAAGTGATCTATCTGCTGCTGATACCGACGTAGTTAACTGCTGGTGCAGTGACTCAGATGTAGTTTCTGCTGTATGGACTCTTGTTGACCTTTGCAGCTCATCTCCTGTAGCAAATGAAGCTTCTCCTTTGGTTGCTGATTTTATCTCCAGGGTGTGCTTTCAGTCTTTCATCCGTTTTCATGCTACAGTATGTTGTTGTGCATTTTTGTCTTCTCAGTTATTTAGTTTTATTAATATTCATGCAGGCTGGCTTATCCAATGCACATCAAGTAATATTCCATCTGCCAACCCTTACTCAAAAGCATCCTGTAGAACTACATAGTGGTTCTGCTTCCAAGGATGATAAATTGTGCTCAGACTATGGTATTTCTGATGATACTTTAGTTGGGCTTCTGAAACTTTTGATGACTTATTTATCTGATGAATCTGTAGAGATAATAGATGCTGCTTCACAAACATTGAGGGTATGTATTAAATTGTGCATTTCTTTATAATTGTTGAGTAAATTCTGACACATACTTTGGCATCAATGCTGCCACTGGATTTTAGACCTTATCACTTTAGAGTAACTTTTTTTCTAGCTTGTACACAAAAATGTATCTAATGATATTTGTGCACCAAAAGATATCTTCCTTAGAATGCCCTTTCTACATTTTAATGTGTTGGAATGAAACTTTTTCGTTCTTGAACTATTAGATATGCTGTATAGGCTGTTTACATATTACCTAGTATAGGTGATTGACTTTCCTAGTATAGGTGATCACCCTTCCTAGTATAGGTGATTGTATCTTGTACAATAAGCCTCCTGGGCTTTATATATGAGAGGTCACCCCCCATTGGGTGGGTGGTGTTTTCCCCCATTCTATTCTCTCTACATGGTATCAAGAGTCCGGGGCATCCCCTGATTCTTCCCTTCTGCTGATCTAGCCGCCGTCCCTCCCAGGGACGTGCGCCCCTTCCTTTATCCACCCACCAGGCGCCGCCCCACTCCTCGGCCGCGCAAGCCCCATCGCCGCCTCCCCCTCTGGCCGCGACTCCCCCCACCTCCTGCCGTCGCGACTCTCCATCGACTGCAGCAGTTCCTCCCCTATACTTCGTCCGCGAGAAGGTGGCTCTGGGACAGGTTCGGGTCCTCCATGTTCCTTCGACTCATCAGTTCGCGGACATCATGACCAAAGGCCTACCTGTACTGTTGTTCACTGACTTTAGGTCCAGTTTTTGCGTCCGAGATCCTCCCACTGCGACTGCGGGCGGGTATTAGATATGCTGTATAGGCTGTTTATATATTACTAGTATAGGTGATTGACTTTCCTAGTATAGGTGACCACCCTTCCTAGTATAGGTGATTGTATCTTGTACAATAAGCCTCCTGGGCTATATATATGAGAGGCCAACCCCCCCCCCATTGGGTGGGTGGTGTTTTCCCCCATTCTATTCTCTCTACATGAACACATGAGAATTGTGTCTCGTTGCATTAAGAAGATGCAATTGTTTGTTATAACTGTCATTCCTGTTTTTTTTTTCTTGAACATGCTGGAGAGCTGCTTATCTTTGTATTAAGGAGAGCAGATGGTAACCTAGTAGAATAGAGAGATTGCAAAGAAACCTAGTAGAATAGAGAGATTGCAAAGAAACCTGGTCCTTCCTGTTTCTAGATTTACATTCGCGCCCTTTTTAAAATTTCATGAATAACCACAACATATGTGCTATCCTCTGCTGGCTGCTAAAGCACCTACTCTTTTGTGCCGGCATGGCACTGGATTGGAACCTTGAGTGATCGTTCATTTGGTCGCACAGGTATTATTGGAAAAAAGGGAAAACATTATGTGCCCTTGATCATGCAAACTTAAAGCCTGGAACCTGTGGCTTCTACTAATTACAGAAAACATAAAGTAGATCATGCTATCTAGATGTGCAACTAGTCTTGATCTAGTTTAAAACCCTCATCCCAAAAGAGTTTTGCAACCTATATATAGACCAATCCTATCAAGATACTACTCTAGGAAAGTAGAGGCACACAAGTTTCAAGCATTTCACTATTATCTAAATGTGCAACTAGTCTTCATCTAGTGTAAAACCCTAATCCCAAAAGAGTTTTGCAACCTATAGACAATCCTATCAATATAATTAAGAAGTAGAAGCACACAAGTTGCAACTATAAGATGCAGAAACGTAACTAAGGGATGAGAGGAAGCAAACTCTTGACACAAGATTTATCCCGTGGTATCTGTATGCACTAAGCCACCCCTAGTCCACATTTTTTAGGCACTCACATAAGAGTATTGCTTCTCCATCACTAATTCTCTCCAAGGTGCTCCTAGACTTGCCACAAAGGCTCACGCCAAGTCCTTCTGTCACCTTGATGCCGTCTGCACTAAGGAGCTTCCCATGAAGGAAGGGGTTCTCCACATCCCTCACACACGATCGTCGACGCCTCTTCACACAAAGACGGAGTGTCGAAGACTTGCTTTAGAGCCCCAAGAATCCAAGGCTCCGGTACACTTGTGGTACAGGTGGTTCAGTATAGAACCTGATCACAAGGTTGCCACACTCTAGGCCTATCCTAGCACTAATCACTCTCTAAAGCTTGTGTTAAGCCTTTTGATGAATCACTTAAGCACTTTGGTGGCTTGGATGTGTCTTGGTCTTTAGAGGGCTCCTCTACACTTCAATAGCATCCAGCAACCTCAATGGGCGAGTGGTGAGGGCATAGATAGCCCCAAGGGCTGAAAGAGCAGCTGCTCTAACGGCTAGCGAATTTTGGTACTATTGGATGTTTTCGATGGTTTATTTTTGGCCTGCACCGGAACATCCGGTGCTACTAGCTTTTGACCTCCCACACCGTCGGATCATCTAGAGCTGATGGTTTTCTGATCAAAACCTCTTTGCATAGTTTCATAGTAAATATGCTTTGTCCGATGCCTCTTGACCTACCATTGGATCATCCGGTGCTACATGATTTTCTTCAACTTCTAGCTCTGCCTCAAGAATTCATCTAACTCTACTAAACTCTAGGATATCGAATCATACAATGCCCCCCTTGACCTTGACCTTAACATAGCGTACCAATGTCTCCAACAATTCACCCGACGCTCTTCTAGGTGACCATTGGAACATCCGATGGTGCATTTTTTCTGTTGTTTTACTTATTTTTGTTGGTTCTTTCTTTGGCTTTGATTGTGGTTGCTCCCTTGGGACCTAGAATACCTTCAAGGCATGTATTAAACACTTTGTTAGTCCCAATGACTGTTGCACATGAATAGGCAAAATCATTGAACAAATGGCTTCTTAGGAACATGTTCGCTAATGGCTACAGAATCTAAAGGTGGATATATGGCACAATATTCATCTATTTTGTACTGCACCTATATATATTGGCTTGGCTCTTAGGAGTACTCCTAATCTACTATGCCTGAAACCTTTACAATACTGAAACTTGTTCCTCATGTTGCTCAGTTTTGAGCTTATGTGCGTGAACATGTTGAAAGCCTTGTTGCTTTTGTTCTATGGACTCTCTCTGTTATTTAAGGGTGGGTAATATGGTAGTTGTACACATGGGCCTAGAAGGGCCTATGCACAATAGACATGGGCCTCATACACATATACACTAACACCTCCCTGCAGTCTGCCGGCGCAACGGAGTTCAAGGCTGGACAACAAAGAAAGTACATCACAAGGGTAACAACCCCCCACCCCCCTGCGCGCGCAGCCACAACTAGCCACTTGCTATGTTGAGGCTGGAGTGAAACTCCGAGAAAGTTGAGGAGGGCAAACCCTTAGTGAAGATGTCGGCGAACTGGGAGGTGGTCGGGACATGGAGGACCCGGACATCACCGATAGCAACCCGGTCACGAACGAAGTGCAAGTCGATCTCCACATTCTTTGTCTGCTGATGCTGAACCGGGTTGGTGGAGAGGTACACAGCGTTGACATTGTGGCAGTAGACAAGTGTGGTCTTGGCGAGCGGGATGTGGAGCTCAGCCAAGAGCTGTCGAAGCCAAGACGCCTCAACGACGGGTTAACAACAGCACGGTACTCCGCCTCGCCACTGGAGCGGGAGACGACTGGCTGCCGTTTGGACGACTAGGAGACGAGGTTGCCGCCTAGGAAGACGACATAACCTGAGGTGGATCAACGAGTGTCCGGACAGCCAGCCCAGTCAGCATCCGTGTAGACAACCAGCTCAGCAGCAGAGGAGCGGTGAAGAACCAGGCCGAAGTCAACCGTGCCACGGTCAGCAGTGCGCATCCGCTCTGATAATGTTAGAGAATGATTCTCAGTGTATTCCTCAAACCCTAGAAGGGTGGGTAATATGGTAGATGAACACTAACATGGACCAAAAGATCTCATGAAATTATCTTTCATTAACCGATCTTACCATCCTAGCCTTCAGCTCTCAATTCTTTTTTTCTAGGCAAATGAACTGCATAGAGAAAATGTTGCAATGCTTGCATTTTAAAAGTGCACATGGAATGTTTTTGGTTCCTCTGTACTTTTTTTTCAGATGGAGCAGAATCATTATGTTTCAGAAAGTACTCCTGTGTTTTAGAATTATAAATTGCTGGAAGAAGGGCTTCTTTTTTTATTCTATAGGTGTCAGTAGCATCATTATCCTTCAATTCCCTTAATATTATTTTTATGCACAGGGTGTTCTGTCAACAGCTAAGGGGCTTAATGCTCTTCAGAGCCTTGATTCTCTCGATAGGTCTTTACTGATGGTATGCATGAATTGCTGTATCTTTGTTTTCTTAATTGCATTCTTCTGTTAATCTATCTGCTCCAAAATTACTGCACATGCAGGTTCACTCTAGAGGTGTAAACATCCAGATAGTTGAACAGACTATATTGGGCATGGAAAAGTACTCTGGTGGTGAGTGATATTTTACTACCGTGATGTGTTGGTGCTTTTTGTTTTTACTAATTTCTTTAGCACCTTCAGTTTGCTACAGTAAAAGTGTATGCACATGATGTAAAAGTTTGCTTCCTTTGTTTCAGTATGGTGCAGAAAACTAGCCTCCTAACTAGATAATTTGAAGACCTACGCCATATGTCCAAAATAAATATCCACCCATACATTGAGATTCTCTTAAAAAAAATTTTTTTACTGCTTGCTATTTAAGTCAAGGTAAAATGCATTCTGTGTTTTGCACTGGAGATTGGAAACTATAGTTTGTGAAACTTGCGAGTTGCTCTCTATTGATCTCCATACATGATAGAATATTTGTAATCAAAGTGCTCTCAATTTGGCTATCCATACACCAAATTTCGTGGGCAATTCATCTGTACATGTTGTGGATGCCTTTGTTGGGCGCACCTACAGGTGGCGTAACAAGAAGGCACCTGCAGCTCCGGCAACTTAGGCGTTCTGTTGGTTCAGATAGTAGATGGTCTGGATGTTATCCAGACCTTGATTTGTTAGCATCTGGCAAGTTTATAAACCAGTTAGTTCATTGTGATTGGTATGCAGGGATTGAGTTGTTGAGATTCGGAGCCTCTTCGATTGGAGAGTCAGACTCATACTTGCCAATTTGCCATTGTTTCCCTTTTCCTCGATCAGTAAAGTTAACCCAGTTCCTTGCCAATAGAAAAAACTTGTCTCTTGCACTGGTTAGAAATATTTCTATAATCTGCATAAATTGGGTCCTGATACTTTGTAGCAACATAATTTCGATTTTCTACATCAATGAAGATACTTTTGTAAAGGTGCATCAGATGTACCTTGAAAATTGGTCATTTTTTATTTGGAAGAAAATTTTGTTGTATGCAGTTTATCTCAGGTTAACTGCCTTTTCTTGAATGTTGATTCTGTAGTTTCACTTGAAGATTCGGACATGTGGCAAACTGATGGTCGAACTTACGAGCAATGGTTGTGCACCCTAGTGAGCTCACTCATTTGCCATTGTGATGACATCATCTTGAGGTACTTTTCAACTAAAAAAGTGATCTTAATTCTTAACATTGACCAAAAACTTATTGACCAAAAACTTAAATATCAACACTCTTCAATAAAACATCAAGATGTATGGCTTCTTGACATTTATATTTTTCTCGTAGACTTTGTAGGAGTCTTGCTTTTCTCAAAGTTAAGGCTGCTGAGCTTTTGTTTGCAAGCACTCTCGTGAACATTGCTGGCAATGTTGATTCTAATGCTGCCATCTGCAGAACAATTTCAACCAAGGTTTGTTAATTTTCAAAATACTCTCACTGTCCACAAATATAAGAGATTCTGTTTTTTTATGAAAGAATAAGGCGGATAGAAAAAGGTTTGCATGCCCCCACGTTAATACTCTAGTGCCAGCTCCTGATCAGCTATGTTATAAGGGGGTCTGTTTGGTGTAAGCTCCTGATTGGCTAGATTAATGGTGAAAGCCCTGTTTGGATCCCCTTGCTTAAGGTTAGCAACTTTGGATCCAAACAGGTCCAACTAAAACTTTGCTAAAGTTTAATTGGAGCCCAAAAAGTGCTATAGCCTTTAGCAAGCCAAGGGTTGCTAAAACTTGCTAAAGTGGTGAAAGATCAAAATACCTAAGCATTCCTCAAAACTACACACTGCCAAACAACATTAATTAAGATGAGAAAGTGAAGATTGGTGGGAAGTGAAAGAGAGGGTATGATATGGGCTGCAGGAACAAGATAGCTTTATTGATCAAATCCTAACCAAATCCAAGGAACAATGGCAAGGTACAAAGTGGATTCGCCCTCCTAAGGAGCCTCTGAACCTTAACGACCTAATTCTTGCTTAACCTCAAAACTAAGATTCTGCCGGTTTAAATAATACCAGCCCTAACAAACCCATCTACTAACAAACCGGGTTTATCCACTAACAACCAAATCCTAATGCTATCCTCTTGCTAACAAACTAGGCGCCTAACAGGTGGAGCTGTTGGCGCCGGCTGCTGCTCCTTCCTGCGGCGGCCAAAGTGCTTGCCATAAAAAGCGTCCATAACAGGGTAGGATGGTCAAATATCTCAATTAGGTGGTGGATCCAAACACATCTTGCTTAACTTTAGCCAGCTACTACTTTAGTTTGCTGAAGTCTAGTTGGATAAATTTAGCAACTAAACTTTAGTTGAGGTGGATCCAAACAGGGCCTAAATTGGTGCCTTGGGGCCAGAGTACCTTATATTTGTGGACAAAATTTGAACCCTGGTGTCCATTGTATTTGTGGACAGCGGGAGTATTTCTTATTTTACAGTTGCTATTAAGGTTTAATCCCAATCAATTGAGGATCTGCAATGTGCTGTAGGTTGAGAAAATAATTTTTTCTGACTCCAATCATTCACTGAAGTCAATCCATCTGTTTTTGGACGCACTTAATGTCATTAGATCCTTTTATGTTGCTGAAAAGGCCAGAAGTTGCCCTTCTAATACTCTCAAGGTATGATGTTACTGTTGCTTTCTAATGAAGTGATATACATGCATTGTATATTTGTGTTGCATATAGTGTTTCACGGTGAAGCAATCATTAAAGTGATCTATCATTCGATCACCATGTACCACAATCAAATATGAAGTCGGGGATACACTTAAAATGTAATGAGTACCATTTCTGAGTTGATGAGTATCAACTAGATATCATTGCTTATACTTCTGACATGTGTAAGCCAGGGAAGAATGGATGGACCACTTCCACTTTAATATGAAAAGCTCGGCTGTGATAATGTCTTGTTAATGACCTCTTTTGAGGTAAATGCATAGGGGCCCCTACTGTGGTAAATATATAAAAATAGTGTTAAAGAAACTGTACAGAAAAAAAGAAAAGTAGTCAGAAAAAATCTTCGAGGATGAAAACTATTAATGACCTCTTTGAATCTTTTTATATTGCTAGCACTTTCTAATTGTCCTCTTTGTTAGGAAAGGGGCACATGTAGCCTTTTTATCATACAGTACCTGGATGCTTTTTGTTAGTTTTTATAACCTTAGTCTAAATGTCTATTTGCCAATTTGCCTCATAATAACATTCTGAACTAGAGATACTTGTTTCTCTTGGTTTAATCTTTTTATCTTCACAGGATGGTAGGTCTGTTAGATCAAAAAGTCGATCACCTGCAACAACTGCGTCATCGTCGTGGAAGAAGGCAAACATTCTACTCATATTCTATGTTTTTATTCCAGAAAATAATCTTACGAGACTTTCTCATGCATTTATGAGGCTAGACTCTGACTGGTAGGTTCATCATGGTTGTCATGTTTACCATTGCTTGTCATAATGCGTTTTGATATAGTTACAAAAGCTTATGAGAAGTGAGTATCAAACATGTAAAATGAAGGCTATATTGATGTCCTAAACAACTTTGTCGAACATCCCAAACAACTAACAAAGTGATCAAAGGCAAAATCTTTAGATGGTGTGTGCATGTCGGGAATTGTAGCAATCAGCAGAGAGAAGGGTTAGGGTTTTCAGTGTTCAGAGCTGTTGGGCTGTATCCATAGCCAGCAGGCTTAGTGGGAGGGCCTGGGGTGGCGGGTAGTGAGACAAAGCTGTGAGAGCACCGCCGGTCAGGGTTGTGGACGACAGCTGGTGGTTCATGCCGCTGGGGAGGTCGAGAGGTGAGGTTACGAAGGTTGGGATAGAGGCAGTTGTGGTGGGAGTTGAACGGCAGCCACCGGTGGTGGTCGAGGCCAGCAGTAGGTGGTGTTGCTTGATGACGTCGATGTGGTAAGGAGGAAGAGTGGACTGAATAGGAAGAAGGAATGAGATAGAAGAATAGTAGATCTGCTGCTTTGGTCACTGCTAGTGGATAGCAATGCTCACACACTAAGGGGTCGTATCGTTTTCGCTTGTATGGATTCTTATTGGTACATGCATGTGTTATATTCCTGTGTCAACTGACAGATGCAAACTAATGTTTGTTTCTCTAAAAAGATTTTCTGCATCCAGTGTTCATTTTCTAACATGTTTATTCTATAGGTGTACTGGCTTTCAGTTGATTATCTTGTTGCAGCCAGAGCTGCTAGTGTAAGTGTGCTACCTTTTCATCTATTATCAATTTTATCTTCCTATGTATTTTGATTTTTTTTGTTTCCTGTATTATATGTGATTCTCTTAGTAGATAGTCATCAGATTCCTATTTAATTTCTATTCAATCTATATTTTGAAACTAGGGACCCCAAGGTTCTTTTTTTGTTCTGTGTTTATCCTCATGCCTCTATCACTGGGAGCATGTATACTGTTTTGTGGGATTTTCCTACTTGGTGATCAGCTAACTAGCAGTCAGTTTCTCTTTCTGTTATATTTGTTTGATTCCTTTTAGGTATTGCTCCCTGTTTCGGCTTGTTGTGATCCTACACGCCCCATAATTCTGTGTTTTACGTCCCTTTTCTTTTTCATATTTCTTGTCAAGAAGCCCATCCCTCTTGTGGTTGTCCTGATATTCTTATATTAAAAAATTTCAAGTATTTCATTGAACACTTTTGTTGATTTACAGCTTACAAGAATTGTTTTCTTTTTTAGATTTCACATTTTAACTTGATACATTTGTTATGAATTCAACATTTATTTTCTAAGGTGATATTTATTAAAGACTGATCATTTTTATCTAGTCAATATTTTTTGCTTTTGGGTTGAACTTGTTGGTGCATGCAACTCAATATGGTATCAGAGATTGAGGTCTCGAGTTCGAAATCTGGCGGGCGCGGTTAAATAAATAATTGCAGCCCACTCAAATTTCCATGTATGCGGCCTAACGACACGTGCATGTGAGGGGGGTTGTTGGAGTATAAATTAACTGTTCACGTTAGGGTGAGTGTTAGAGTATAAGTTAAATGTCCACCTTTCCCTAGGGATGAAAGCGGATCGGGTAATACCTTTTTCACATCCACACCCGTATTTCTTTTGTCGGATGCGGAGCGGAGCGAATATTACACGAATGCGGTTACGAATGCAAACTTTTTCGGATTTTGGAAATGGTGTGGAGTCGGATCGAATGCAGATTTAAATAGTCGGATAATACATGAGCTTCTTATGGTGATCAATAATTTCTAAAACAAAAATGTAAAGTAGCAACATAATACAAAAAATACTCTTTATAGTTTGCAAATAATTAAAGTGATATTCACCGTCGAGAATGACACTTCAAACTTGAAATCATAAGGTCAGAGTGTATAAGCTGTATTAGGCATGTCGTAGTAGTTAGATATCCTATCACATGCCTCGGATTATCCGCGTTCAATTATCGGATAATCCGTATCTGTCGGATCACGCTAACACCATATCCTACTTTGCATCCGTACACAATCGGATTCGGATTATCCATATCCTCATCGATATCATCATATCAAAAACTCTTCTCCATATCCTCAAAATTCGGATTAAGATTGGATTAGATGCGGAAATTATCCACACCACTTTCACCCCTACGTTTCCCTATCACCTTTTGCTATCAACTTAACCAAAGAGTTGAATTGGTTGGTGCATGCAACTCGATAGGTCTTTTCATATTTATTTTATGAGACCACTAATTCAACATTTTTTGTTCAAAAAGATTGAAACTTGTGGCCTCTAATTCCTAAAAAAGTTTATTGACTTTTTGTAACTACAACTAAATGGTGATGGTAATGGGACTTTTTCGGAACTTTTTGGCATCACTGGATGCACAAAAGAAACTGAAAGAGAAATTAAAAACCGCTCTTCATTCGAACACGCATACAATTACATACATCATGTAGGAAGAAGGTAGCAACTAACCAGTGCGCTGAGTTCAAAAGCGCATTAGTATGGGCCATGTGCATCTGTGTGCCAATGCCCTTCACTTAGCTCTAGTTGACAATTAATCTAGTCTTAAAGAAAGCTTATAAATTTGGAGTCTTCAGTATATCTCCTACAAACATCTCCTTAAGGATTCCCCTTTTCGGTTCATGCCATTCTTAAGGACGAAACACTAGTAATACAACAACAACAACAACAACAACAACAACAACAACAACAACAACAACAACAATATAGCTTTTTATCCTAAGTTGGGTAGGCTAGAGATGAAGCCCAAAAGAATGAAGGGTAGGAGAAACACAAACAACCACAAGATAGCAGTTAGAGTTAAGGGTAAATAGAGAAATAAGAAATAAAGTTCAGGCACGATGATTGCTAGTATTGAGTTGCATGCACCAACCAGTTGTGATGAGGAAAGGTGGGCAATTCACTTATACTCCAACACTCCCCCACACGTGCAGGCTCCCCCAGGCCGCATACGTGGATATTGGAGTAGGTTGTAATTATTTAAGTAACGCGCCCACCAGTATTTGAACTCGAGACCTTTGGCTCTGATACCACATTGAGTTGCACGCACCAACCAGTTCAACCCAAAATCTTAAGCTGATGATTTAAGGTGGGCAATTCACTTATACTCCACAACTAGTCTCCAAGCACTCCTATCCATAGCTAACTCCTTGGAGATGTTCCACTCCTTAAGTTCTCTCTTAACCGACTTGGATTAGGTCGACCTCCACCTCTCTTTAAATTATCGACCTGCTCTAGAACCTCACTGCACGTGGCCTCCCATGATCAATCAAACCATCGCAACCAATGTTGAATCAAAATTTCCTCAATCGGTGCCACCCTGACCGATCTTGATTATCTTTGTTTCAGACTATCCTTTCTTGTGTGCCTACAAAACCAACACAACATACCCATCTTTGTTGGACATGTCCCCCTTTTTTTTAGGCCAACATTCGGCACCGTACAACATCGTCGAGCGAATCGGCGTCCTATAGAACTTACCTTTTAGCTTTTGAGGCACCCTCTGTGTCAGAGGATGCTAGAAGCTTGATGCCATTTCAACCAACCGGCTGAAATCCTATGCCTAACATCTTCAACTATGTCACCATCCTTTTGTAGCATCGATCCTAGATACCGAAAAGTCTCCTTGGCCTTCACTTGCCCATCAAGGCTAAGACCGTCCACAGCAAGGCTACTCATCTGCAAAGTCAAATAGCCTGTATGAGGTGAGCAGAGAGAGGAATTTCATCCCAGAAAAGAACGAGCTCCCAGCAGTCTCGCGCACCCGCAAACGCATTGCAGTGGCGGTTGGCTCCCGCGAGGAGGGAGAGCAGCACGCCGCCGCCGTCGTTCCTGCTCTGACTCGCGCCGTCGTCGCCGTTCCTGCTGGAGCTCCGCCAGATCGAGGTCTGGATCGAGGCGGATCGAGAGGAGCCCCTGCTCGAGGCGGATCAAGAGGAGCCCCTGCTCGAGGTCCAAATCGACCGAGCGAGGAGCCCCTGCTCTGCCTCTCCTACTCCGCCTCCGTGCCGGCCCCACCACCGCCGCCCTTCTCCAGCCCCTGCGCCTCTCTCGGCCGGCCGCCGGCGGTGGACTCGAGGCGCGCGCGCCGCCGGATCTTGAGACCGCGCCGGCCGCCGCCGTTGGGGTCGAGCGCGGCGTGCCCGTGCGCCGCGGCAAGCCCCGCGCCCTCGTTGCCGTCTTCGCGCCCCCTCGCGCCGGATCCGGCTGCCGCAGCCTTGCTCCATCTCCGATTCGCGCCTGCCGTTGCCGAGCAGAAGAGAGATGAGAAGCAGTTGGGAATAAAATGATAGAAAAAGATAAGGGAGAGGAGAGAAGCACCTGTGATTGAGTGCCTGGAGGCCTCCCCCCTCCAAAATGGGGATGCAGGTGAGGGAGCTGCTGGAGATGCTACAGGAGAGATATCTTCCTCATTTTGAAGGTGGGTGTGCACATGAGTAAGCTGCTGTGGATAGTCTAACATCTCCATCCTCATGTCCAGTCGCTCTGAAATTGCACCTCATATACTCGGTCTTGGCCCTACTAAGTTTGAAACCTTTGGACTAACGTGTCCTTCCATAGCTGAAGCTTCTCATTAACATCTGCCCTAGTCTCGTCAACTAGCACCACATCATCAGCAAGGAGCATACACCACGGGATATCACCTTGTATGTCCCATGACACATCATCCATCATCAGAGCAAATATATAAGGGCTCAATGTTGACCCCTAATGTAGTTCTATTTTAATAGGAAAGTCACTAGTGGTCATCCCATGTTCGGACAAACGTCCTTCATCCTTGTACATGTCCTTGATGAGGGCAATGCACTTAGTTGGGACTTTGTGTTTTTTCCAAGGCCCACATGACATTTCTCGGTACTTTGTCATACACCTTCTCGAGGTCAATAAAGACCATGTGCAAGTCCTTCTGCTTCCTATATCTCTCCATTTAATTGTTGTATTAAGAAAACCGTCTGCATAGTCGACCTTCTAGGCATGAACCCAAACTAGTTTTGGATCACACTTGCCATTCTTCTAAGGTGGTAGAGCTTCATCGTATGGCTCATCAGCTTAATCCCCCGTTTGTTTGTACAACTTTGAACATCTCCCTTGTTCTTGAAGATCAGTACTAATATACTTCTCCATTCTTGAGGCATCTTGTTTGCCTAAAAAATTGACCCAGACATCTCCACACCTCAATGGGGATACCATCAGTGTCCATCGTTTACCTCCCTTCATCCTCTTCAAAGCCTCCTCAATTTCAGCCTCATGAATTCTCCTTGCAAAACATTTGTTGGTATTGTTGGTGTATAGATGTCTGGCCCATACGGCCCATGTGTTAGGCCCGTATAGAGGCATGTGTATAGCTACTATATTGCCCACCCTTCTAGGGTTTGGAGGAATATACTGAGAATCATTCCTCTAACAGGTATCATCAAATGAGTCATCCAACTCAAGAGTACGACTCACATTCTCCCCATTAAACAACTTGTCGAAGTACTCTCGCCATCTGTCCTTGATCTCCTCATCCCTCACCAGAAGTTGATCTGTCCCATCCTTGATGCATTTGATTTGGTTGATACATGAAAGAGATGGAACACTAGTAATACATACATGAAATAAGCTTTCACTTCTAAAATACATGATCTATGTGATCAAAGATGTTCCTGGCAGTTTTTACTTGAAGCTTATCACCTGCAGCCTGCTGAGTTGCAGGAACAATGGCAAAATGCTTGCCTTGTGGGCGTCTGAACCTAATATATATTATTTTTCAAGTCTGACTTATATCTAAAGGGGTGATTGTGTTGACGATGGCTTCTTAATCTTTGCAGAGATGCTCATGTGACTTCACTGCATTAATGTATGTTGAGCTTTGGTGTGAGGAAGAATTCAACAGGCTGGCAATAGGACCTACAGATTTTTCACATGAAGAGTCGGTGAGCCCTCCTTTTCGATTCTCCATGTCTTTACTTAGCTCTGTCATTATGTCACATGTTGATTTATACTTTTCACTGTTTTCAGCTGCCTCCACATGTTGGTTTGTTGGTTGCTGCGTTTACTCGGATAAATGAACCAGATAGCATTTATGGGATCACACTAGCCAATGAGGTTATCTTTAAACTTTTTGTTTTGTTAATCCTCCTTAATGTAGCTATGGACATTTTATCTGCTACCCTATTTTCTGTTATATCTTTCATGCATCCCCCCATAATTTGGGATATTCACAGCCTGCAAAGTGTCAAAACTACGTTGGTTATTTTAAATATTTTTTATTTCTGAATTTTCATCAGATATGTTTTACAATTTCAATATTATGTACCGAAGACTTGGTCAATATTCTTGTTGTCTCCTAGCAGATAACATCTCAGATCATCAGATACGAGCATGAAGGTGATTGGAGTAGTGCTCTTGAATATTATGATTTGCTCGTAAGGTCAACACCAAAGGAGCACCTTGGAAATTTAACGGGTTCAGTGTTGACTGGCTCATCTGCTTTTAGACCAGAAGATAAGATGGTGAACTGCAAAATGCATAAAGGTTTGATGAGATCCTTGCAGAAAACTGGATGTAGTCATGTGCTTGATGTCTACTGTGAAGGTTTGACGCACCAAAAAGGATCTCTTCAACAAGATGCAGAGTTTATTGATATACAAGTTAGTGTAGCATCTCTTGTATGACATATTTGCATTATATTACCATTTTTTATTAATTTGTTACCTGTTTTATCATCTACCTTGCAGTATGAAGCTGCTTGGAGGGCAGGAAACTGGGATTTCTCCTTTTTCATTCCATATTCATCTCGTTCTTCAACTAGAACCCAAAGTTATTGTCTTTTCAATGAAAACTTACACAGGTTCATAATTTCTATTATCCCTTTTATTTGCAATCACCACTCTTTGCACTTTCGATCTGAACAAGGGCATGAATATGTGCTGCATTGTCTTTGTTAGAGTATAAGTGAATTGCCCACCTTTCCCCATCAACTTAAGCTTTTGGGTTGAACTGGTTGGTGCATGCAACTCAATATGGTGTCAAAGTCAGAGGTCTCGAGTTCGAATCCTGGTGGGCACGTTAATTAAAATAATTACAGTCCCACTCCAATATCCACGTATGCGGCCTGGGGGAGCCTGCACGTGAGGGGGAGTATTGGAGTATAAGTGAATTGCCCACCTTTCCCCATCAGCTTTAGCTTTTTGGTTGACTGGTTGGTGCATGCAACCCAATAGTCTTCAATTTAAATGTTATAGTATCTAATTATTGATCAAGCCCTTGGACTTTCTAGAATAAAATTAACTGAGGTTCCAGGTAGGCTTGAGGACCAATAGTGTAATTTTTATGATACTAGAAAATATTCATATCGTCATTGTCATTATCAGCATAAAAAATCACTGCATTCATGTAAGGCATGACTGTTCTTAAGATAGAATATTTGTAGGCATTTAGCATTACTTGCCGGAAGCTGTATCATAAAGTATATGGATGTTTATTATCTATAAGAACAAAGTTTATTTTACTCCCTTCACCTTCACTTTGTCCGTCCCACACCCTCACCAAAATGTTGGCTTAATTTACTCACTCATCCTATGATACCGGCTTAAATTAATACTAAGCAGCATTTGCATCCGGTTTGTCCTACATGGCATGGCTATAAACAGTGCATCACTGACTGGACGACATGCCAACAAAAGAAACAGGTGCAGTGCAGTATGACCCAGGACATCTGGAGCGAACGACCGATTATGCTGATGAGCAGCCGGGATTGCAACCCACAGCTTGAGGTGTTGGCACTGTGGATCGGTTCGATTCTGGCCATTCTGTCCACGTCATACAGATGAGTTAAGACTACTGAAAACCATGCCATGTAGGACAAACTGGATGCAAATACCGCTTAGGAGTTAATTTAAGCTAGTACCAATAGGATGAGGGAGTAGATTAAGCCAACATTTTGCTGAGGGGGTGGAATGGACATAGTGAATTGGCGAAGGGAGCAAAATAGACCTTTTCCTATATGTAATTTCCTTTTTAAAACTCATTCATTATTTCTTATCGTAGGAAAGTGTTCGTGAAATGTTTATGTGATTAGCTTATTTCTGGGTGACAAAGAAAAATTATTTGTTGTTTTGTTAAATTTCCACAATCTAGTTCTGTGAGAAGAAGCTTACAGAGCCTTAAAATACAGTTGCAAAATTTAGGAAACCTCACTTTTGTTTAGTCTCCACAATCTCTTCTGTGACGACCAAACTGACTGGGCTATGCAGATGGCGTTAATTTTATTTATTTTGAACGCCTTTACAAATCTGCTTCCTAACTTCTGATATTGCTGGCTTATTTGTTAAATGCTTCAGTTGCTTAAGATCTCTGGACAGTGGTGATTCTGAGGAGTTCCTTGCGAAACTTTGTCAAGCTAAGATGGTATTATTCACAACTTCTTCTGTGGTAACTTCCATATTTTGGAATTGAAGTGAATGTTATTTTATAATATTTATTTTATCCCCTTCTAGGATCTTGTGTTGGCTTTGTCAAGTACTAGCAAGGAAAGCACAAAGTGCATACATTCTACCATCCTTAAGTTACAGGTTAGGCCTTCTTATCGCATGGTGTACATATTGGTGTATCATTGGGGTGCATTATGCCTTGTTTCCCACAGATGCTTGATCATGTTACCATGGTTTGGGACCTGCGTTGGAGCCTTTGTCAGAATCAAACATCAGAATCTTTACCAGGAACCAAGAAAATTTCTCCTGTTTCCACTATCCCTACTGGGATGCAGGTTCTTCTCACATCTCTTTGCTAGTTCTATCATTCTGTTTTAGATGCATGCAGTTCAATTTATATTAACACTGATGTGTTCAGGAACTTCGGGTGCGTGTTTATTAGCATGATATTTGTTAGTGTATATATGTGTGAGTGGCCCATATGGCCTTGTACAGCCCATAGAGGCCCATGTATAGCTAACTCTGTATACCCACCCTCTCTAGGGTTGGAGGAATACACAGGAAATTATTTCCCAAATATGGTACCAGAGCCAGAGGTCTCGAGTTTGAATCCTGGCGGGCGCGTTAATTAAAATAATTACAGCCCCACTCCAATTTCCACGTATGCGGCCTAGGGGAGCCTGCATGTGAGGGGGTGTTGGAGTATAAGTGAATTGCCCACCTTTCCTCATCAGCTTAAGCTTTTGGGTTGAACACTATATACCCACCCTCTCTAGGGTTGGAGGAACACACAGGAAATTATTTCCCAAACAATATTGTATGTTGATGTGTCAAGAATTGTGAATAGGGACATAGATTTACTTGAACTTAGCAGTTCATTCCCATTGGCTGCTTCATTTGTAATTTTGTACCTTCAAGATGCTGTTAGCTTGGCCAAAATTAAGCTTTCCTCTGTCGAAACAAATAAATTGTATAACTAAATAGAAATAGTGTTTACTCTAATACCTCTATTAGTTCTTTAAATTTTCTTGGCTGACTAATTTCTTTAAATTTTTGCTATGTAGATGGAGGTGCTGGATAAAGAGTGGAACTTCATCATGCTCCAAACAAAACATAACCTTGATCTTTTTGAACCTTTCCTAGCATTCAGGCGCACCCTCCTTAAGGTTTTAGGTTGTGAAGAACATCTCGTAACACATTTATTTCAATCTGCTTCTGCACTCCGAAAGGTATTCTTACTGTTGTCAATCATGGCCACTGTTTCACATTGTAGTTCTTACGTCATTATGATTCTTTTTTCTGGATTCAGGGATTACGGTTTTCTTTGGCAGCAGCTGTTTTATATGAACTGAAAGAACATTGTTTTCACCAAGAGGGAGGCATCATACCAAATACTTATTTCCTTTCAAGGGTACACATTTTACCATTGAGTTAACAAACTGTTGGTTCCGTATCAGTACTGTGCAAACTCTATCCTGCTAGCATTGTTAGAAATTTTATTGCAACTTGAGGCTTTGTTTATGCTACTATACATTCTTCTATGTTGAGGTTCTGTGAGTCCAAGGGCAATGCTCTAAAATAATGCTCCAGCTGGTTTCTTTTTCTGTGCTGTACTGGATTTGTGAAATTTTACCAAGAATATATTGCTTTCAATACAACAAAAAATCTATTCCTAAGCAAGTTGGGGTAGGCTACAAATGAAACTTCAATTTTTACCAAAATGTATGGCATTCATGCAGTTTAATTATATTTTCTCGTTATTCGTTTTTGTTGTAGCCTTGAGTTGCTGGAGAGATTTGTTGATAGATTGGAAGGGGAAATTGTTGGTTTAGTCCCACATCGGAAATTGATGGTAGGGGAGCACAGTAGGTTACAGATACGCTCCGGATACCCTGGATATGTTTCAAATCCAGATAGTCATAGAGTTGTGTCATTATGAAGTTTTGTGAATGGACTAAGCAGCTTCTGAGATGTTGTGTGTTCTAATAACACACCTAATGATTTTTTTTGAAATATACTGAATCTACACCTTTGTTTCAGCTTAAACATTTTACTGATTATTAATCGCCTCCTTGTGAGTGTTTGTAGTCTGTAATCTATTGTGCTTGTATTATTGTAGAAGGAATAATTCTCTGTGTTATTCCTCCAACCCTAGAAGGGTGGGTATATAGTCAGCTATACATGGGCCACTATATGGGCTATACACAGGCCGTATGGGCCACACTCACATATACACACATATACTCTAACAATTATGATAACCCTGCATTTGTTTTCTCTACAGCTTGAAGAGGCTAAACTGCTGAGAGCACAAGGGCAGCATGATATGGCGATTAATCTTGGTAAATACATACTACAGAAGCATTCTGACAAGAAAGACATATCAGATGTCTATCGACTAGTGGGCAAGTGGTTGGCTGAAACAAGATCGAGCAAGTAACTATTGACACTTTGTGGCTCTCATTTGGTCTGTCTTATAAACTGTTTCAGTTTTTTCGTGTGTAATAATATGGATTCTTGATAACTCTGTAGCTCCAGAACTATCATTGAGGATTATTTAAGACCTTCCATGGATCTTACTGAATTTCAGAAGAGCACAGATAAAAGGTACATGTCCAGGCAGTGTCGAACACATTTCCATATGGCACATTATACATATAGTTTATTCAAAAGCTACGAGGAAAGACTTTCATCTAATGAGTGGCAAGCAGCTCTGCGACTAAGGAAATACAAGGTAACCTATTGAATATGACAATCTGTCAATATTTGGCTTCAAACTGTATTACTTTTAACACATGTTCTATTCATTGCAGACAAGGGAGTTGGAGACACTGATTAAAAGACTCAAAAGTTCATCTAAGGCAAGTAGATGCGCATTACTTTTGAGGTCCTTCAAATTTCAATTCTTTTGTTGGTGATAACTTCATGCTAATCTTTCGATTCTCCAGGGTGTGAAGACTGATTACTCAGTCAAAATCCAAGAGTTGCAGAAACAACTTGCACTAGACAGAGAAGAAGCACAGAAGATTCAGGTGCGCGCTTAGGGTTGGTATTTTGTAATGATACTTTGTAGAGGATCTTGAGGATAATTTATCATCAATTATATTAGAATGTTTGATCATCAATTGTAGAAGTATAACTATAGTCCGACCGTTGTATGAAACATCACTTAACTGAAATAGCTAGCATACATGAACACAATATTAATGGGTCTAGCAGACCCTTATTAACATGGAAAACATGTATTAAAATACTGTGACTGCCAAACACATTGTTGTTTTGCAATACTGCAAAATAATGTGGTATTTTGTGCATGATGTTTCCAGAAATCTAGTTTTAAAAATTAGTAAGACTTAAACAGGCCCTTAGTTGCCATGTCCAAAGTTAAATGGCAAAATTTTCATCCTGCTAACTGGGAACAATGCTTCCATTTATGGTTAATTTATGAGAAGTGCATAAAATCACTATTCTAAAAATTTATACCAAAACATAGATATATCACATGAAAATACAATGCACTGCCCACATTTGATTAATTATCCAATCATCTACAATGCAGCAGTGGAACTTTACTCGATAGCATTAGCATATCATTAAATATTTTACATGAATGGAAAATTATTGGATTTTTGTGGAACATTGCATTATGCAGTTTCCATGAATGAGGTGCAGCCATTCAGTCTCCATTTGGGCACCAAATTCTGGATCACTTCTGTACTTAGATTTAGATTAGATGTCAAATAATCTGAACACTTGATCCCTATAAGGCCCTGTTTGGATGTATGCATTGAAGGTCAGAATTGGAAATTGGCATTAGAAGACCCGAATTCTTGTGTTTGGATGGCCTTGGAATTGATGGCCGGAATCTCCATTCAACCAAATCGCATTCAGCCTACTGCCCACAGCCCGTCCCCAATGCCAAGCCATCCACCTCCGTATTGGGCGGAAATTGCCATCACCTTCTCCTGCAGTCCCGCATCGCTCGCATGTCGCCCCCGCGGCCCTGCCCTTGACCTCCCGCGTGTGGCTCTAGCGGAGGGCAGGACGCGGCTCGAGGCGAACGAAGCCGACGCTCCAGCAGACGAGGGCTCGGGGTGGACGGAGCCGGCACTCCGACGAAGGGCGGGGCATATCTAAGGTGAGCTTTGCCCCGGGCGAGTGGTGCGGCCTTCTCTGGCAAGTCAAGAGCGGCGCAGGTGAGCTCGGCAGGGCGGCGCGGCCGTCTCCGACGAGGCGAGGGCGCTGTGCTGGTGGCCTCCGCCCTGGTCTATCTCCGGCGAGGCGAGGGCGCGGTGCTGGTGGCCTCCGCCGTGGCCCGTCTCCAGCGAGGCGATGGCGTGGTGCTGGTGGCTTCTGTTCCCAAGTCCGACGCCCCCCTTCCCTCCAGGCCACACCGCGGTCCTGTCCCTCCGCGGGCGGCGAGCCACTCCCCGCTCCCCTCCCTCCGCCGGCAGGCTGTGCTACCCCTCTGCTCCAAGGGTGGCGGACTGGATGGCATGGAGTGGAGGACGCAGCAGCAAATTCCAATTTCTTGTTCTCGCACGTCCAAACAAGAATTGATTTTGACTGATATCTTGTGATTCTGAAAGTGAATGCAATAGCATCCAAACAATAATATTGAAACTGTGGTCATTTCAATACCACGACTAAATTGGCATTGGCTCCAATTCAATAACAAGGTCTCCAATATCTACATCGAAACGCACCCTAATGAATAATGGATGGAGAAGCAGTAATACGACTCTGCTTTAGATTTTTTCCCATTATGTGTGTCCTTTTTCTATTTATCAGTTTTAGGGATGAGAATGATGTAAAAATTTCGTTGGGTGCTGTTGCAGAGGCAGGAAACGATTTCCTTTTTTCTCAAAAAAATCTGAACACTTAATGTCTCATAAGAAATCAGTTACATAATTTAAACCTTTTTGTTTAGAAGTACATAAATGCGCTGCATAATCTTCCGATTAATATTAATCTTGTGTCATTATTATCCAATTTGCTTTTTTATCTTTTGCTAAATTTGAATTCTCTGGTTAGGATGACCGGGACAATTTCTTAAATCTAGCACTTCAAGGGTACCAACGTTCCCTTGTTGTTGGTGGCAAATATGACCTACAAGTGGTATGTCATTTGTATTCGGATATCCATACATCTCCTGCTAATCATTGTTATTCTTTTTTTTCTGCCATATCAACCAAACTATTCTTTTGCTCGGAATTCATTTTATTTTGCTTTACCGGAACATTTTCTCTTCAGGTTTTCCGGCTGGTCTCACTGTGGTTTAGTCTTTTCTCAAGGGATCAAGTTGTGAAAGCAATGATGAAAACAACAAAAGAGGTTAATTTTTAAGTAATTTTCTTTATTGAATTTGTATTTATGCCAGCTTCATAAAAAAGAAAGTTCACTCTTGTTGTATAGGTTCAATCCTACAAATTCATACCATTGGTTTACCAAATTGCTTCGAGACTTGGAAGCTCCAATACTCAGGGCTCATCAAACTTCCAGGTTTGTGTATGGTTTATAATTCATTTTTTCTGTGGATTAACGTAACCTCTCAAGTGACAATATTGTTTTCTGTAGCAGATTGCATTAGCTTCACTTTTGAAGAAAATGGCTCTTGATCACCCATATCATACAATATTCCAGGTACCTTATATGGAAAAAATGATCACTAAATATTACTCCCTTGGTTTCATATTGATTATAATATTGCTACTAGTGTTAATGACTAGTGCTATCTGGTAAGAACAAATATGGTTTATCGCGAAAGTATTGTTTCTCAAGATAAGAGTTGCTAGTATCCTAATTCCTATTGCCAGTAAGTATTGTGCGAGTTGGTTCTTGTTTGTGTGACATTTGTGATTCTATGAACGCTCATGATCATGAGGATACAAGGATCCATAACGTAAAAGCAAAATAACAGGTGATATGATTACAGTAAGTTTTATGGATTGATGAAATGTGTATGCTGATTACTTACCAGTTTGCATATGTAATGAGGGCTACTGAGGAAAACAAAGGCCCATTCATCAAACTTGAGTTCCATCCATAGTATTTTCCAGGGACAGTAATACAGTATACATGTGCTCAGGCTGACATATTCAGAGTGTGCATCTCAACTTAGATCTAACAGGTTACCGCAGTTAGTGTAGTGTGAAGCAACTGCATTATGTCTTAAATTAATCTCAATTACCATATCTTTTTCATATTATTTTCTGAACTTAGAACTAACTGTTTTGCTGTGCATATCTGTTAGTGTATATATGTGTGAGTGGCCCATATGGCCTCTGTATAGTCCATATAGAGGCCCATGTATAGCTAACTATATACCCACCCTTCTAGGGTTGGAGGAATACCATGTAGAAGAGAATAATACAGTGTATTTCTCCAACCCTAGAAGGGTGGGTATATAGTTAGCTATACATGGGCCTCTACATGGCTATACACAGGCCATATGGGCCACTCACACATATATACACTAACAATATCTCTTCTGTGATTAATTGGTTTTTAGCTTTTGGCTCTGGCAAATGGTGATCGTGTTAAAGACAAGCAAAGGAGTAGAAGTTCTTTTGTTGTTGATATGGAAAAGAAGCTTGCTGCTGAAAATCTGTTAAAGGAGCTATCTTCCTGTCATCGAGCTTTGATTTGTCAGGTTCCAATTCTATTGAAACTTTGACATGTTCTTACCGCTGAAGTGGAGCAAGTATTTGCTGTTACAAGATATTCTTTATGATGTTCATTTCCACATCTTATAGATGAAACAAATGGTTGAGATCTACATTAAGTTGGCTGAACTGGAGACCAAGAAGGAGGTCAGTGCACTTTTCCAAAAGGAACTTGGAAACTTTATCAATATTCATCATGTTGACATTATTTTCCATCCAACTTATTGTCAGGACACTAACAAAAGAATTCCGCTACCCAGGGAGGTCCGGAGCATTTCTCAGCTTGAACTTGTAAGATAACCTTTTCTATGAAATATGTTTTTGTGAACTTGTTTTGTGTCCATAGCCATTGGAGTGTTCAACTTTACAACAGCAAACCCTTTAAGCCTTGACTTGTTGGGGATTTAATCCCTCCCAATCCTCCTCCAATCCTCAAATCGAACTCATAGGTAGTATCAAATAAAATGACTTGTTGGGGATTTAATCCCTCCCAATCCTCCTCCAATCCTCAAACCGAACTCATAGGTAGTATCAAATAAAATGAAACATTTTGTTCTTTATTTGTATGTCTCATAACCCTTTTCAAAATTATTGTAGCTTGATTTTTTCTTTTGTTTTCTCGTTGCTTTCAACAGGTTCCTGTTGTGACTGCTACAGTTCCAGTTGACCCTAGCTGTCGGTATGAAGTAGGTTCCTTTCCACATTTTAGTGGGTTGGCTGACTCTATTATGTAAGTTGTGTTTTGCGTTTTACACATGACTTGCTTGTTGGTCCTGGAGATTCTGTCTGATATTTGTTGACTTTTGTCGTTCTTTTGGCAGGATAATGAATGGGATTAATGCTCCCAAAGTTATAGAATGTTTTGGCTCAGATGGTAACAAATACCGCCAACTTGCAAAATCTGGAAATGATGACCTGCGACAGGATGCTGTATGTTCTTCTCTTTCAGTTTTAATAATGAGTTTTCTAAGAGTTGTGTTTAGCATAAAGATGTTGACAACTACAAAGAATGTTCTAGCATTTTTATCCGTTGTCCAAGCATGAAATTATGTAGGTTCTGTTCAACCTTCTAACTGCAAGTGATTTACAGAAAGATTCCAATTTTTTCGAACACGCAGGAGAGTTGTGTATCTTTGTATTAGAAAGATTCCATATTTATCATTAATTATATTTTTCTGCCATCAGTGCACAGATATTTCTGTCTTCATTAGTTACACCGATATACACTGGCATAGGTGTAACCAGTATACACACAACTGCTGGTAGCAACCACTAGATAGTTTGTTTGGTGACTAGACCATATTAATGAGTATAGATTATGGTTCTGTTGACTAGATTATTTTGGCATAATTAAGTACTAGTGTTTTATTAGATTCTCAGCCAATTCAATGATATAGTCACATCAAGTTCACTTAGCCTTCTCTATGTCATGTAATCTGATAATGTTCCCCTTAAATGTCGTGAGTTGAAGGCAGGAAAGAATCTGAGTTGAGTTGCTAAATGATAATCTGTTTTGTGCAGTAGATATTTTGGGATGAATGAGTAACGTCAAATGTGAAATTGCAGGTGATGGAGCAATTTTTCAGTTTGGTAAATACTTTCTTGCAAAATCACAGAGATACTTCTCAAAGGAGATTGAGAATCCGTACATACAAGGTAGCAGCGAATGCCATAAATTTAGTAGTATTCTCTCTTTTGTAATTTCATCATTGCTTAGTTAACTTATCCATCAAAGCACTTGTCAGAGTTTTAATCTAGGAACACTTGTGAAGGACGCATCACAAGTGCATGCCTTGTTCTTTTTTCTGAAATAGTAGGGGAGAGACCTACTGAATTGACAAAAAAAATTAAGCATTTAGTTATAATACAAGAGGATGCATATGATGACAAAGACCTCTGACCCAATTAAGATTAGATATAGGATCCTAAGGATGTCTTAACATGGCAGGTAGAAAGCTTGATTGGTACATAATAATACCTATATGCTTCTAACTTATTCGTGGTTGAATTGAAATAAGGTTGCAGAAGTAAAATTCTTATGTTTGAAAAGATAGAAATTTGCACATCTCTATCTTTTATAGTACATCTGTAAACTTCAATTATTGTGAGCTTGGCACATTTATTCACACTATATAAAGCACAAAACTTAAACAGATGCCCCATCATTGCAGGGCAAAATATCAAAAGAGTTTCATTCAAAAATTTAATTAGTGTTATATACTGTATGGTGGCATTTTATTAATTTACTGGTGTGGAATTAAAGTTGGAATTCTAGATGCTTACTATCTCAAGATTTCTCAGCTGTGAATTATAATTTGAATTTTTCATGTTTCAGGAGACCTGATGTTTGGTACTCCTTAACATTTTATGGATAATCCTTAACATTCTACATTTCTACTTGCTTTTGCATTTTATGGATAGTCCTTAACATTTGACTGATTTATTTGCGCCTCAAACTGTGAGCCATCAACAACTATTATTAGCAAAAATATTTTTTATTTTCAATTCTTTTAAATATAATGTTTAATTGCTAACCTTGCCCCCAATTTGTTTTTTTAAATAACCCCTTTTGTCAAACCATGGGTTTTATCAAGTTGTCGTAGCAAAACTGTCTGCCACACCAAGGCACATGGCTGGTATGGCAAGGATGGGACCACACCATGGTCTTTAGCATGGGCAAACGTGTGATCACACCAAGGCCCTTAACATGGACAAACAGCTGACTGCACCGAGGCCCCTCGCATTGCAATGTTGCCACAAAGGCTCGATGAGGGTTATTCTAAAATCGTTATTTTGGGGAGGAGTTATTAATTATTAAGACTTTAAACTCCATAATATTGTATTCTTTCTATTTCTTCCGCAATTTTAACTCCTGAGTTCTGATATACCTTTGTTTCCATTTATTTTCTAACTTCCTAGTATGAATGCAGTACATCACTAGGCAGTAGGCACTCACTAGCTACGGTTCTGTAGCATGTTTAGGGTAATAATCACATAATGTGTATAATGGCACCATTTGGTGTAATGTGCCTGGTACTTGTATCGTTGGTAAAGCCTGATTAATCATACCCCCACTTATTATTGGAAATATGACAAAATTCTAACTACTTGCTCCTGTATCTTAGGTTGTTCCTTTTACCCCAAGTGCGGGTGTTGTTGAATGGGTAAATGGCACAGTTCCACTCTGCGAATATCTATTGGGGAGGTCTCTGTATACATGATCTCAGTTCTAATATTTAAACTCTATCCTGAATGCTTTGTATTTATTTGCCTTTTTCTTGGGTTTATACAGTACTAGAATCAGTGGAGCACATGGACGATATGGAACTGGGGACTGGACATATCTTCAATGCAGAGAGTATTTAATGAGTGTATGTTCGCATGTTGTCTAGTTTTTCGAAAACTATTTTTGATGATAGATCGTAATGAATGTATGATGATCTGAAGGAATTTATTTTGTAGGAAAAGGACAAAAGGAGGGCATTTCTTAAAATATGCAATAACTTTAGGTATTTTCTTTATCTCTATTTCCATTTGCTGATAATCTGATATGTACACAAATGCAAGATACAGACATACAAAAGCATATCATGTGTTCTTACACTCCGCCCCCCCCCCCCCCCCTTTCCTACAATAAACAGGCCTGTAATGCACCACTTCTTTCTCGAAAAATTCTTACTGCCTGCTGATTGGTTCCAAAGTAGACTTGCTTACACAAGAAGTGTGGCAGCAAGCTCAATGGTAATTTCTTTGTCCTGGACGACTACTAAGAATATTGAAATGCAACTCACATCATTGTCCTGGACGACTACTAAGAATATTGCCTGTTATTTTTATGTGTTCAGGTAGGATACATCGTGGGACTTGGGGATCGCCATTCCATGAATATTCTAATTGATCAAGACACAGCCGAGGTTGTACACATTGATCTTGGTGTTGCATTTGAACAAGGTCTCATGCTTAAAACACCTGAACGGGTATGTGATGAACCAGAACCATACATTGTATTTTCTGAGCTTCTGCAAGTAGTGTTTGCTAGTTCTTCCTTTGTGAACCATATTCTTTTTTTTTTCTCCCTGTTTGTAGGTTCCATTTCGCCTGACAAGGGACATTATAGATGGCATGGGTGTTACTGGTGTTGAAGGTGTGTTTAGAAGATGTTGTGAGAAAACTCTGTCTGTTATGAGGACTAATAAAGAAGCATTGCTCACAATCATCGAAGTATGTATATTAACAAATGTTTTTAAGTAACTAAGTGAGTTCAATACTTTAGCTCCTCCTGAGACCAGATCAAATGTATCAGGTTTTCGTTCATGATCCTCTTTATAAATGGGCACTCTCACCACTGAAAGCTTTACAGCGTCAAAAGGTAAGAAAATTTGCTTGACTTGATTTCATAACACTCATGTTCATACAACTGGAAGTTACCGGCATGCTTTGTTATGACTTGTTATGAACCGTAGTTCATTAGGTGATAACTTCTTCATTGATTGATTGAATGGAGATACAATCCCATCCTTGTGTAGATGAGAAGACTTGACCCTTAAGAAACTAATCTCTATAATTAGGAACTTAGTCAAATTTAATTACTCCCATGCTGATCCTTATCACTTGACGTGAACAGTAGATGGAACCCTCTGGCCACCCATAACACTACACCCATAACAGGACTTGAGATAGGTAACCAGTACAATCAATAGCAGCCAGTATTAGGGACATGCCACTTTGTTGTAATCAAATGAACTCTCGGAAGCAAGGCAAATTAAAAGGTCGGAAACCTAATAAAACAACAACAGCAACAACACTTTTTGTCCCAACCTTTTTTGTGCAACTGCTATTTGTGTATACTGGTTTTTGACCATGCTGTTGAACACCGATATTCTGTCGGTAGAATCTTCCTGCAGGCCAACCTATTGAACTGGTATATATGTTTTGCAGGAAACAGAAGATACTGACTCGTGTTTGGATGACTCTCAAGAAGCTTATGAGGGCAATAAGGATGCAGCTCGTGCTATCCTCCGTGTTAAACAGAAGTTGGATGGGTACGAAGATGGCGAGATGAGAAGTGTGCAGGGCCAGGTAACCATCTCGTTGATGCCAAAGCATTAAGATATTTACACCTTTGCTAATGCAAAATCACATTGATCTCTTTGTTTGCCTTTTAGGTCCAACAACTCATACAGGATGCGGTAGATGTTGATCGATTGTGCCAAATGTTTCCTGGTTGGGGACCTTGGTTGTAAGCTCCGGGAATGGATGTAAATTTTGATCGAAAGCAAGAGCAAGTTTGTTACTTGTGAAGCTTTACACGTATGGGGTGTTTTTCCACTTACCCCATTAGACCCCCCTCCTTCGTCAACGGGGCATGATTTTTACTGCCTTCAGTACCTTAGCTAAGGGAAGCATCAAGCATGTCATCTGGATGGAGGTCAAGGGGTTGTAGTTGTACAGTTATACATACGTACCACTGCCGATCGCTGTTAGATGGGGCTGGAGGAGGGAATTTGAGTGCCTCCCTTAGTCTAGGAGTTGCTTTTATTATTTGGTACTTCTTCCATTTCAAATTGTAGATCGTTTTGAAATTTTTTAGGTTCATGTGCAGTGGTGGAACTGGAGAGAAAAATCAAAGAGAGCTGTACAAACATCAACCGATTCAAGAATCTAGCAATTTCATTGGTCATGTAAGTACACAATACCTGGTCATGACTATATATAATGATTAACTATGCAGTGGTAATATACAAAAGCGAATAATTGCAAAGGTGGTCAATACACCTTGTTCATTTAAATTTCACTCCAAGATTTTTCACTGTATTGAAATAATCAATAATCGAATTTATGTGACCATTGCAATATCTTTCAATATAAGATAAGAAATTAAATCGGAAAGAGTTGGATTATAAATTAGTGAAATAGGCTTGCTTACATTACTTAGTATGAGGACACCTTGTATTTTTGCATTTAGAAAAGTCGAAAGTCAAAATGACAAGAAAATGACATTTAAAGCACGGTGTGAGTGCCACCGGGTGAAGAGCTGCTCATTCATGCGCCCTGCCCAGGGTTAGACTTACCGTTGGTAACCGGCCGGTTTACCGCGGTAACCGGCCTTACCGGCCTGGACCGGTTACGGTACCGGCCGGTTACCAACCGTTAGGGTTAGAAAATTTTGAATTTGAATTCCAAAAATTGAAAATTGTGGAAAAAATCCCTAAAAATACTTCGTGATTTATTGAATATAATGGTGTCATATTTGTTGCAAACTTAGTTCATTTAATATAAATTTCAACCAAAAGAAGTTAAACCAAAAATGAAAAAAGAAAAAAAATACGGCGGCCCAGGTCGGCCCACTAAGGCCCAAAGATGGGGGGGTCAAACTAACCCTACCCCAGCTCCCCACCCCATTCCACCCGTGCCAAAACATCTATAACTGCCTCCCCTCTCGCGTCCGCCTCCCCTGGTCCGCCGTCCGGCCGCCGCCGCCTAACCGGCCCCCGAGCGCGGCTTACCGCTCGGTCGACTCGGTAAGCCGAACGGCCGCCGGATCTACCCGCGCGCGCACGGACGGGCGGTTTACTCGACCGGACCGGCGGTTAGCCGCGGTAAGGCCGCGGTAAACCGCCCCAGCGCAGGTACTTCCTCCCCCCCCCCCCCCTTTGATTTATCTAGTTTTTCAATATGTTTTGATATACAAGTGTAGAACATTTTGATTTAGGATGCGTATATGATTTGACTCAGGTGTTTACATGATTTAGGTTTGTAATTGTAGATATGTAGACCATAAATGTAGGATTTTGGTAGAGCATATTTAGGTGTATATTTGATTTCATTTAGGATGTGTGTATGATTTAGTTGTATATATGATTTCATTAAGGATGCAGAAATTTGGAGCATATTTAGGTATATGATTTATGTGATTGATTTGTGGATGTTGTCCATTTATGCAGATACAAAATGACATCTAGAGATGTTGTCTGGGAACACGGTGAAAATCATCACCCCGGATGGCGATGCAACTATTGTCATATGCACAAAAGTGGAGGTGGTGCGACTAGGTTCAAACAACATTTGGTATTGTATTTGTATTCACGATTAGCACTATCATTATGGTATTGTATGTACAATTATTACTATGACATTGTTTGTATGCAAAACTATGTTATTATTCCTTTGGTGAGGTTTTGTGATGTTCTTTACATTAAGTTATGCATAGATCATGCTAATATTTTCATTAATTCATCACCGGAGAACCAGAAACACACGGTCGGTTTTCCTTCCTTCAGCTTCGGTTTACCGCCCGTACCGATCGGTAACCGGTCCTAACCGATCGGTTTACCGATCCCTAACCGAATGAACTGGCGGTTGATTTGAAAATTTAAATTTGTTCGGTAACCGCCGGTTACCGCGGCTTACCGGTCGGTAAACCGTTACCGAGGGCCGGCGGTTAGGGCGCACGGACCGGTAAGGTTAACCCTGGCCCTGCCCTGCGATCTTTTCCCTTCCAAAACGACCAACATGCTACCTAAACAATGGAGTCCGATCCTTTTTGACGGATCTTCACGACCGACTTCCTAGCTTGGAGCCACCAAACAGCTACTAGTGATTCCACCGTTGGAGTGAGCCCACAAGGCGCGGAACCACTATATGTGTGCGTCTATATGAATGGCCCATATGGTCTTGTACAGACCATAGAGGCCCATGTATAGCTAACTCTATATACCCACCCTCTCTAGGGTTGGAGGAATACACAGGAATTATTCCCCAAACATGATATCAGCTAGATCTTCTTCCTTCTCTCCTCTCCCCTAAGCTGCAGCCGCCGGCGACCTCCATGGCGAACTGGCCGCCACTGCCCCCTCTCTCCTCCTTCCTCCCTCTCACCTACGCCTCTGCAGCTGCCCGCCGCCTCGCTCCCGGTGCAGGGGCGCACGGCTTCCAGGTCGCCCCTGCTGCCGCCTTCCCTCGCGCCGCTCCGCGGCCTCCCCTCGCTGATCCGCGTGCTGCTGCCGCCTTCCACATGGCGCGGCGGGGTGCGGATGCGGGGGCCGGCGCGGCGCCGTGGCCAACCCCCGTGGGCGCCGTGGTCGACGTGCGGGCCTCCGGGCCGCACGCGGACGGCCCCGCGGCGCGCGGGGCGACCCCGCGGGCGCGCGGGTTCCCGATGCCCACGCCGGCAACTCCCCGCCGACCGTGCGGGGGGGGGGGGGGGGGGGGGGGGGGCTGTCGGTCGCCGACGCCACGCGGCCGGCCTACGGCCTCTCCCCTGCCACAGCCACCGCCATCATTGCGCCCGGTCCCGACGCCATGGCTGCTGCCCTCCGGATCTTGACCAACTCCACCGAGGCTGCTACCCTGACTGCCACTCTCATGGGCAGCCCCACCAAATCTTCTACTACCGCCCCCGCACTTTGCTGCTCGGCGACCCCGGGGTCACGCTCTTCCCTGGCTACACCCACGGTCCCCTCTTGATTTAGCACACTAATTTGGAGGAACCACTCCAAGGTGTTGTAGGTAGATCTAGCACAAAATGTTGAATGAACAGCTTCAACGTGCTAGTAAATAAGCCCTAAGGGTGGTCTGAATCCACAGGCAACAAGAGCTTAATCCAAAGCTCAAAGAACAGATCTAGTCCAAGATCTATGATAGGAACATCCAGTTCTATTCATATGGTAGTGGGTACAATGTAACTTACAAAACTAGAGGCCATTGCCTCTATTTATAGGCTCATAAGCCTTACACAATCATATCCAACTAGATGACAGCTACTAGCCAATTAGATGGCAGCTAAAGCTAAAACTAGACCTTACTCATTACAACTCATATATGACTCAATAACACCTAAGATACAACTGTATAGAACAACCATGTATCTTCTCGTAATATGATGACATATGTAATGACATAATCATACTTCTTGACTCAGATAAGTATGTGTTATAGATGTAAAACACAAGTTGTCTTCTAGTCCTTGGAAGCAAAATTCTAATTCACTTGCAAGACTTATAGTTCAAGAATTTTCCATATTATGTCCCTCATCATCCTCCCCTTCTTGATTGGAACTCGACCTCGAGTTATCTTCATAAAGTGCTTGTTCTGGATGATAGAGTGATAGATCAGCCACATTAAAAGTGTTAGAAATATTCATTTCTCTTGGTAGATCAACTACATAAGCATTATCATTTATCTTCTTCAAAATAGAGAATGGGACATATCTTCTTTGCCTTAATTTTCCATGAACTCCTGCTGGCAATCGCTCTTTTCTTAGATAAACCATCACTTGATCACCAACTTTAAATGACATCGGTCTCCTTCTTTTGTCTGCTAGTTGTTTGTATTTCTGGTTTGATGCTTCCAAGACATCATGAAATTAAACAGTTCAGAATAATTTTCAGCAAAGCTTGCTGATGATCTGGAATTCTCCCTTGATGGTAGCTTCAGTTAATCAACCACATGCCTTGGAACCTTTGTGTAGACAATAGAGAATGGACTTCTTCCTGTAGACCTGTGCTGAGAATTATTATAAGCAAATTCAGCAAGAGATAAAGCTAAGTCCCATTGTCCTTTCTTATTTCCACATATGCAGCGAATCAGGTTGCCCAAGAACTTGTTCACTATTTCAGTTTGGCCATCTGTTTGTGGATGAGCTGTGCTTGAAAATTTCAGTTCAGTGTTGAATTGCTTCCATAATGTAAGCCAAAATGCAGCAAGGAACTTGTTATCTCGATACTGAAACAATAGATCTTGGAACACCATGTAGTCTAACAACTTCTCTGAAGAAAAGATTAGCCACATGATGGGCATCTGTTGTCTTTCGGCATGGAATAAAATGAGCCATCTTAGAGAATCTGTCCACCACAACATAAACAGCATCATTCCCACGCCTTGTCCTTGGTAAACCAAGTATGAAGTATATTGATAGGTCCTCCCAAGGTGCACTTGGTATTGTTAATGGCATATATAAATCGGTGTTTTGATCTTGACCTTTGTAGGTTTGACATATAGGACATCTTTGCACAAACTTTCCATCATCTCTTGAGTTGTGGCCAATAATAGCGTTCCTGTAGGTTTGCGATGGTCTTGTCACGTCCAACATGACCGCTAAGATCACTTGAGTGTAGTTCTCTAATTAGCTTGTCACATAGAGAACTTCTTGGAATGCACAATCTATTATTCTTGAAAAGATAGCCATTTTGCACCACATATTCTCTATCTAGTGCTTGCCCTTGTAGATGCTTCAACCAGATTTGACCAAAATCATCATCATTCTCATATAAATCCTTGATCTGATCCATACCCGGCAGTTCAGCTTCAAAAGAAGTTAGGAGACAGGCACGCCGACTCAAGGCATTAGCCACTCGGTTGGTTGCTTGAGACTTATGCACAATGAGATAGTTAAATCTCTCCAAGTATGCTGCCCATCTTGCTAGCATGCGATCTACATGTTTCTGGTTTCTAAATTCTTCAAGGATTGATGGTCCGTATACACAATGAACTCCTTAGGTAATAAATAAACTTCCCAAGTTTTAAATCTCTAAAAACTGCATAAAGTTCTTGCTAATATGTACTCTATTTCTGCCTTGCTTCACTTAGTTTCTCACTGAAGAAAGCAATGGGTTTTCTTTCTTGGGATAAAACAACCCTGAGCTTGTTGAAAAGTCTTGCTGAAACTCGTTTCAGCAGCTTCATTCCATTGGAATTTCCCTTTCTTCAGACATTTAGTAATTGGTGCCATAATAGTGCTGAAGTTCTTCACAAATCTTCTATAGAATGTTGCAAGACCATGAAAACTTCTAACTTCTGTAATGGTCTTTGGAGTTGGCCACTCTTTTATTGCGGTAACTTTAGAATCATCAACATGAATACCCTCACTTGTTATGACAAAGCCCAAGAAAAGAAGTTTCTTATGTACGAAGATACACTTCTTCAAGTTTACATATAGCTCATTCTGCTTTAGAACTTCCAATACTTTCCGGACATGCTCAAAGTGTGTATCTTCATCTTTGCTATAGATTAAGATGTCATCGAAATAAACCACAACAAATTGAGATAGAAAGGGTCGGAGGACTTGATTCATTAAATGCATAAAAGTGCTTGGTGCGTTTGAAAGTCCAAATGGCATAACCAGCCATTCATATAGCCCTTCCTTGGTCTTGAAGGCTGTTTTCCATTCATCACCAAGTCTGATGCGAATTTGGTGATAGCCATTCCTCAAATCAAGCTTAGTGAATACCTTTGCCCCACTTAATTGATCCAACATATCATCCAAACGGGGTATAGGAAATCTGTACCTAATGGTAATCTTGTTAATAGCCCTACTATCAACGCACATACGCCAAGAACCATCTTTCTTTGGCGTTAGTAAAGCTGGTACAACACATGGACTAATGCTTTCCCGAATATGTCCTTTATGCAGTAATTCTTCTACCTTCTCCTTCAATATATCATGCTCTTTTGGACTCATTCGGTAGTGTGGCAGATTAGCAAGACTAGCACCAGGAATTAAGTCAATGCGGTGCTGAATTCCTCTCATAGGTGGTAATTCTTGAGCCTCCCCGGGTATACTCTGAAATTCAGATAGGAGACCTTGAATCTCATCTGCAATTTCAGCAATAGGCTGCTCTTCACCCTTAATAATAAGTGCATCACACAAATCAGCCTTCTTTAAGGCTGTGTTTGGTTGAGCTGTGGCTGTGAGAAAAGCTGTTGTGAGCTGTGAGCTGTGGTAAAAGCTGCTGTGACCTGTGAATTGTGAAAAAGCTGAAAGTCATTTGGTTGAAACAACTGTGAGCTATGAGAAAATCTGATGTTTGCTAGACAATGTCTATAATGCCCTTAAAATGCCAAGGTGTTGATTTTCAAATTAATTGTAGTAAATTATTGTTTTATTCACTAATTCTCAATCCATTTACAAATTTAGAAAACAAAATTTAGTTATTTATATGAAAATTACATCCATTACCATACGAGTTTCTTTACTTTCCAAAAAAGTACAATTTCTAATCTCTCAGTAGGACAAAAGGCAGTACAATTTCTTCCACACAAAGTACTGAGAGCTTCCTCTGCCGCTTGGAGAGCAGAGAATAGCAGGGAGATGCCCGGGGAGCAGAGCAGGTAGGGGCGGCGTCGTTCTGCTGCAGCTTGCGCCGGGGATGGAAAGGGGCACCTTCTGGCACCGACGACGTCCACTTGCGCCGCCTGCTCGAGTGGTGAAAAGGGTGCTAGCTCGCCGGAGCCGAGGGGGAGCACGAGCTGCGAGCACACCGGAGCCGAGAAGGAGATGGGCAGCATGAGCGGTCCGCCGTGCGGCCAGGTGCTGTCAGGGAGAGGCTACAGGAGCCGCGAGAAGGGGCAACCGGTGGATCTCGGGCCTGCGTCGAAGCTCTCTTGCAGCGGTGGGTCGCGGCGACGGAGCTCGCAGCAGCCGGCAGGTCGTGAGTTTGGGCGCCGGCGGGCAGATCTGGCTTGGTTGTTCTTTTTCCATCGAGTGGGGGAATCGAATCGGTATTCTCACTTGGCAGTGGCAGGCGGGTAAATAAACTGAAGTGTTCGTTTCCACAGCTGAGAAAAGAGGTACCACCCAGCTGTGAAATTCCTACTAGGAGAAAGTTAGCTTTGGCCCAAAGTTGCTTCCTAGAAATGAGCCTTTGGTTCAACTTATGACTTTTTCAAAAAGCTACAGCTGCTAAAAGCTGAACCAAAGGCACCCTAAATCTTCCACAAAGTCACTTGGAGTGTGAGAAATAGTCAACATATTCTTCTCCTCCACCTTAGAAATAGAACCATCTAGCTTGTTAGGTAGAATGACTATTTTCCGCTTATTCCATATGAAAGAATAAGTATTTTCTCTTCCTTTATGTGTAGCATCCACATCAAATTGCCAAGGTCTTCCAAGAAGAACATGGCTAGCATCCATGTCAACCACATCACAAAGCACATTTGAGCGATAATATTTGCCTAATGACAGTGGCAAATTTCATTGCTTTGTGATCCACATGTTCACTCCTTTCTTGATCCACCCAATGGTGTAAGGATTTGTATGATCATGAGTGTCAAGCTTCAAGTGTTTGACTAAATTTTGAGAAATTAGATTCTCACAACTGCAGCTATCAATCACCAATTTGCACACCTTGCCATTCACAGTGCACTTGCTCGCAAATATCTTCTTTCTTTGTGTGTCTTCAGCTTGTGGTGTGGAGCACAAGAGACGTTGGATTACACATACTACTTCATCACCTTCCTCTTCACAAATGTCCTGTTCTTCCTCAACTTCATATTCATCCTCAACATTATCACTATCATCATCACTTTCATGGCGTGTAGTATTGACAATTTTCCTTCTAGGACAGTTGCTGGATACATGTCCTTCTTCACCACACTTATAGCATTTAATAACATTTTGGTTTCTTCTTGCTCTAATATTTTTGACAGCTTGCTTGGGTTCAGATTGCTTTGCTTTTGATTGAGTTATTTTACTCTTTGCTTGCTAGTATAGCCTTTTGATGAGCCCTCCATGTGAGAGTATGATTGAGACTTGGTTATCTTCTTTGTCTTCACATGTCTTTCATCTCTTAATGCTAGAGTGTGGGCTTGATCTATTGACCAAATTTGTTGCATGGCCAACTGATCCCTTACAGCATCATTGAGACCATTGATGTACCTTGCAACTTGTTGATCTACAGTCTCAGCAAGATTGCACCTCACTTGCAGCCTCAAAAACTCTTGTGTGTAGTCTGAAATAGACCTATTGCCTTGTGTACAGTTCTAAAATTCAGTGAAAAGGATCTGCTCATAATCAGCGGGCAAGAATCTAGCCTTCAAAAGTGTCTTCATTTGATGCCAATATCTTATGCGAGGTTCACCCCTCAACCTACGCTCTTCTTGATGACGGTGCCACCATGCACCGACACCTCCCTTCAGCTTATATGCAACTAAAGGTACTTTGCGATCTTGGCTGATATCCATGATCTCAAAGAAAGTTTCAACTTCATATAACCAATTGAGAAACTCTTCTATATCAACACTTCCACTAAAAGAAGGAATTTCAGCTTTCACTTTGTATGTATCTTTGCCATATCCAAAATGCTTCTTTGGTTGTTCAAAAAGATCATCATCTTCATGCAGGTCTTCTACTTCACTTTCCGAAGCATCGCCAACAGTCTTTTTATGACCAGCAGGACGCTTTTGTTGCAGCTTAGCTTCAACATTAGCTTGCTTGCGTTTCTCTTGCTCCTCTTTAGATAAGGCCCCTTGAGTGCCAGTAGCTGGGATATGACTTTTAATCATCACTGCTAGCTGATCAAATCTTCTATTGAGTTCTTCTCGTAAGGTTCGAATCTGCTCCTCAACAACATCAACTCTCTTCCCCAATTCCTCCATGTCTTGCTACAGGTTCTCTTAAAGAAAACGACAGCAGGAGATGATCAACGAAGCTACGATTACCAACTTTGATGCGGCACACTAATTTGGAGGAACCACTCCAAGGTGTTGTAGGTAGATCTAGCACAAATTGTTGAAGGAGCAGCTTCAACGTGCTAGTAAATAAGCCCTAAGGGTGGTCTGAATCCACAGACAACAAGAGCTTAATCCAAAGCTCAAAGAACAGATCTAGTCCAAGATCTATGATAGGAACCTCCAGTTCTATTGATATGGTAGTGGGTACAATGTAACTTACAAAACTAGAGGCCATTGCCTCTATTTATAGGCTCATAAGCCTTACACAATCATATCCAACTAGATGACAACTACTAGCCAATTAGATGGTAGCTAAAGCTAAAACTAGACCTTACTCATTACAACTCATATATGACTCAATAACACCTAAGATACAATTGTATAGAACAACCATGTATCTTCTAGTAATATGATGACATATGCAATGACATAACCATACTTCTTGACTAAGATAAGTATGTGCTATAGAGGTAAAACACAAGTTGTCTTCTAGTCCTTGGAAGCAAAATTCAAATTCACTTGCAAGACTTATAGTTCAAGAATTTTCCATATTATGTCCCTCATCACCTCTACGGCGTGCCTCCTGCGACCGGACCCTTCTCTGCCACTGCCTTCCTCCGCGGGATGTCTCCGTGTCCCTCCACCGTCCCGACCGCCGACAGCGCCCTCGCTACGGCCCTGGAGAACGCCAAGACCAGCAGCCGCCGCCGAGGAGCGCGTGCGTGTGGCCGCCCTCGCCTGGGAGCACGAGCGTACCAGCGCTGATGCTCTTGCTTGCCAGGTCGCCGAGGCAGAGCGCTTCCTCCACGCCTCTACGGGGGAGCACGTCGCCTCCTCTCAGCAGCCTCCGCCTACGGCTCCGCTCCAGCCAGGTACTGGACCCCCGGCGGCACGGACGACCCCATGGTCGCTTACCTCCACCTTCAGGCCGTCGGGGTCCCGCACATCAAGACCCTGGTGAAGAGTATATTGGCCCCCTAAGTGGGTTTTGGTGGTTTAAATGACACACACTTAAGTAACTAATGACTTGTCTAGTGTATGAGCAGGTATTAAAATTGTTTGTGGCATCAAGTATAGTTCATTTTCTATACAAAAAGGAAGTGATGCTACAAGGGGTTCCTAAGAAGGCTTATTTATTTTATATTTTTGAATTTGAGTCATAGGAACGTCGTACTATAAAGAGGGACAGGAAATATGTCTTCCAAGGGTCGAACAGGTGCTCTAGTTGCCTTAACAAAATCTATGAGAGACACTTTTGCACCAACACGTTCACGGGGAACTTTTTTTGGGTGCTGACCTTGGGAGGCCGGAGTATCCGGGTTTATCCCGGAGTCTCCAGACTTCCCGGAGTTTCCGAGTTTACCCCGGATATTCCGGGTCTTAGAGCTGTAATGGCTCTTTTCTGTGTGAGGGGGTATAAAAGCCCCCCTCCACCCCTTCCTCTCTCTCTCACTCTTGCCCATTTTCGACCTGCAAAGCTTCAGAACACATTCACTCCCTCCTTTACTCCATTCGGCTCCAAGTTGGTCAGATTTGGTGGGGATTTAAGAGGGATTGAGAGCAAGAGCTTGGAGAGTGCTAGTGAGCTGATTTCCCATCTCTAGAGCACCTCGTTCTTCACTTGGTTGACAAATTTCGTGTTTGTTACTCTTGGAGCCTTGAGCTCCTAGCCGGCTAGGCGTCGCCTTGGAGCATCCAAAGATTGTGGTTGCCCAAGGAAGTTTGTATTACCGTGAAATTGAATAAGTAACTCTAGCTTGATCTTTGTGGTCGCTAGAGGGAGGAAAGTGACCTAGGTGTAAAGGTCCACCCTTTGTGGGTACCTCAACAGAGACGTAGACCTCAAGGTGTGAGGTTGAACTCCGGAAACAAATCCTTGTGTCTCTTGTGCTTGTTCATCTTGTTGCATGCTTGTATCTCTCTTGAGCACATATCTAGGGTTTGGTGCCGATCTACTTCATGTTGAGGTTCCTGCAAGTTTTGAGTGGATAAATAGACTTGTCTCATCTCAGTGCATAGCCTATTTTCACAGTTTTACATTTGAGCAAGTTTAATTTCTGTCGGATTTGATTCTCCCCTATCAGGTCGGACTATCCGGACATTTTCCCGGATTCTCCGGATTTTCCGGAGTATCCGGAAAAATATCCAGAAACTCCGGACCTAGACTGACAGCTGCGAAAAAGTTGTGATTTTTCAAGTCTGACTATTCACCCCTCCCCCTCTAGTCGACATCTTGATCCTTTCACCTGGTCACTGTCGTCCTCGACTCCAACTGCACCTCCTACGCTCGATGGAGGGACCAGCTTCTCCTCATTCTTCGCCGCTACGCTCTTGACGGCCACGTCCTCTCTGACACTCCTGCCCGTGCTCGCGACCCGGCGTGGTGACGTCGCGACTACATCGTCATGTCCTGGATCTCTGGGACCATCTCCTTGGATCTCCAGGACATCGTGCGGACTCCAGATCCCACCGCACGCGTGATGTGGCTATCCCTCGAGGCTCAGTTTATCGGGAATGCTCAGACATGCGCCCTCCAGCTCGACGTCGAGCTTCGCACGCTCGAGCAGGGTGACCTGTCCGTGAGCGACTACTGCAGGAAGATGAAGAGCACGACTGATGGGCTTCGCGACCTCGGCTTCACGGTCCCGAAGCACATCCTGGTCCTCAACGTTCTGCGGGGCCTTCCCAACAACTACGAGGCTATGTGGACACTGCTCACGCACCAGCAGCTGCCACCCACCTTCCTGCAGGTCCGTGATGCCCTTACCCTGGAGGAGCTCACCCGGGGCCACCACACACCTGCCTCGACCACACCTTCTTCCTCTACTTCTCGCGCACTCGTTGCTGCCCCACCACCGTCCTCCGCCTCGTCGTCGGCCTCTCTCCTTGGTGCTCCTCCCCCCGGGCCGAGCGGGGGTGGGGGCGTGGGGGCCGTCGAGGGCGCGGTGGTGGGGGTCGTGGGACGCCCACCCAGGCTCCGACCCCCCCTCTCGCTCCTCTTCCCGGAGGTGCGCCATGGTCGACCGTCTCCCACACGTGGTCAGGGCGTATCTCCATGTGGCCCTATCAGGGTCAGGGAGGGGGGCCTCGTCGTGGCCGGGGGGGTGGGATCGGGGCCGCTCGGGCACGATCCTTCGACGCCCGTGGGGGCCGACGCCTCCCGTTGGCACCGAGTGGATCACCGACTTGGGTGCCTCTTACCACACTACTCCTGATGCGGGTATCCTTTCTTCTGTCCGACCTCCTCACCCCTCTTGTCCTTCCTCCATCATGGTCGGTGATGGATCCTGTCTTCCGGTCACTTCTGTGGGTTATGCTCCCGGTCCTTTTCATCTCTCTGATGTCCTTGTTGCTCCTCAGATGGTTCATAATCTTCTTTCAATTCGTCAATTTACAGCTGACAATTCTTGTTCTGTGGAGTTTGACACTTCTGGTCTTTCTGTGAAGGATTTGGCTACCGAGCGTCCACTCCTCCGATGTGATAGCACCGGGCCCCTTTACACCCTTCAGCTTCCTTTCTCCGCTGCCTCCACTTCACATTCGTCTTCCTCGTCAGTTGCTCTTGCCGTGACACCGTCTTCCACCACTTGGCACCGCCGCCTCGATCAACCCAGCCGAGATGTTTTGGCTCAGATTAGTCATAGTGGAGATATCTCTTGTACTAGGACTACTGCTGAGCACCTCTGTGAGGCATGCGAGCTTGGTCGTCATGTTCGGCTTCTTTTTTCTTCTTCTTCGCATGTTGCGCATGCTTTTGATCTTATCCACTATGATGTGTGGACTTCTCCTGTACTCAGCATTTCTGGTTATAAGTATTATATGGTGATCATTGATGATTTCTCTCACTACTCCTGGACCTTCCCTTTGCGTGCCAAGTCTGACACCTTCCCCACCCTTCTTCACTTCTTTGCATGGGTGTCCACTCAGTTCGGCCTCATAGTTAAGGCCGTTCAGTGCAACAATGGGTGTGAGTTCGATAACTCCAATTCTCGCTCCTTCTTTCTCACCTGCGGTGTTCAGTTACGTATGTCTTGTTCGTATACTTCACCACATAACGGCAAGGCAGAGCGCATGATTCGGACCACAAACGATGTCATGCGCACTCTTCTGATCCAGACCTCCCTTTCCCCGCGCTTCTGGGCAGAGAACCTTCACACCGCCACCTACCTTCTCAACTGTCTTCCTTCCACCGCTTCTCCTGCTCCGACTCCTCACCGCGCTATCTTCGGTACCCCCCCACTTTTTCTCACCTTCGTGTCTTCGGGTGCGCTTGCTGCCACTGCTCCTCATAAGCTCGCACCTCGCTCGACCTGTTGTGTGTTCCTTGGTTACCCCCCTGACCATAAGGGGTGCCGCTGCTACGATCTCACCTCTCGCCGGGTTCTTATCTCCCAACATGTTGTGTTTGACAAGTCGGACTTCCCCTTTTCCTCCTCCTCCACACCCACTCCGGATCCTGATATTGAGTCCATGTTTTCTGACCCGGTGGTGCAGCCACCTGTTTCTGTTTTTCCTTTTCCAGTAGGTTCTCCTGGTACACCACCGGCTCTGACTCCTCCGGCGATGCATGAGGCTCCTCTTGCACCACTCGCGGTTCCGGTGCCATTCGTCGCACCTGACGTGGGCTTGGTGCCTTCGGCCGCGCCACGCGTGGCCCCGGTGCCCCTCACTGCGCCACATGCAGCTCCGCCACCACCAGCACGCTATGCCGAGCCCGTGTTGGTGTTCCAGTGCCGTCCGGTGCCTCCACCGCCGCTACCTTCTCCGGCTCCTCCACCAGTGGTGCCTGTATACTATGTGCCTCCTCTATGCCATGTCTACGGGCGCCGCTCCACGGCTCCGCCTCCTCCACCACCGTCACCAGGACCGTCTCCATCTCCTCCACCGGCGCCCACACCGCCTCCGCCGCCACCACCACTGCCTCCCCCACAGTGCTCTCGGGTGGAGTCAGCCATGTACCACCCGCCGGTCATCCATCGGGATCCTCGTCACACCCATCCCATGGTGACCGAGCATGCGGTCGGGGTTCTCCGACCGCGGGCCCTCTCCGCTACCGAGGAGTCGCGGCTTTCTCCGATCCCGACGTCGGTTCTTGAGGCTCTGGCAGATCCGAACTGACGTCGCGCGATGGAAGAGGAGTACAGAGCTCTTCTTGCCAACCAGACTTGGGAAACCTTGTGCCACGTCCGTCAGATTGCAATGTGGTGACCGGCAAGTGGATTCGGACCATCAAGCGCCATGCTGATGGTACACTGGAGCGCTACAAGGCTCGTTGGGTCCTTCAGGGGTTCAGTCAGCATCCTGGTGTGGACTATGCCGAGACTTTCAGTCCAGTGGTGAAGCCTGCTACAGTGCACACGGTTCTCTCTTTGGCTCTCTCTCGGTCTTGGCCCGTGCACCAGCTCGATGTCAAGAATGCATTTCTTCATGGCACTCTGACCGAGACTGTCTACTACAGTCAGCCAGTAGGGTTTGTGGACTCCAGTTGTCTGGATATGGTCTGCCGGTTGAACAAGTCTCTGTATGGTTTGAAGCAGGCTCCTCGGGTATGGTACTCTCGGTTTGCCACCTTCCTGCTGACACTAGGGTTTGTTGAGGCTAAGTCAGATACTTCGCTATTCATATATCACCATGTTGATGGGGTTTCCTACCTCCTTCTCTACGTTGAAGACGTTGAAGACATTGTTCTGACTGCCTCTAGTCCACAGCTGCTTCAGCGGATTATCACCTCACTTCAGCAGGAGTTTGCCATGAAGGATCTGGGTCAGCTTCACCACTTCTTGGGCATGACAATTGAGCCCCGTCAGACTGGTCTTCTCCTTCACCAGCGCCAGTATGCCCTGGATATCCTAGAGCGTGTCGGGATGACTGATTGCAAGCCTTGCTCCACTCCTATTGACACTCAGGCGAAGCTGTCTGTTACTTTGGGTGATCCTGTGACTGATCCTACTGCTTATGAGAGTCTTGCTGGCGCCTTACAGTACCTCACTTTCACCAGGCCGGATCTCACCTACGTTGTCCAGCAGATCTGCCTCCATATGCATGATCCACGGGAGTCACACCTTGCTACATTGAAGTACCTCCTTCGCTACGTCTGTGGCACTGTTGACTTTGACTTGGTCCTCCACCGGTCTCCGTCTGCTGAGCCGGTCATCTACACTGACACTGACTGGGTGGGGTGCCCGGACACGCGCTGCTCTACCTCAGGTTATGCCGTCTTCCTCGGCGGCAACTTGATCTCCTGGTCGTCCAAGCGACAGCCGGTTGTCTCTCGCTCGAGTGCTGAGGCGGAGTGCCGAGCTGTTGCTAACGGCGTGGCTGAGGCGTCCTGGCTCCGGCAGCTCTTGGCTGAGCTTCACAGCCCACTCACCAAGAGCACGCCATCTACTGCGACAACGTCAGCGCCGTGTACCTCTCCACCAACCCGGTTCAGCATCAGCGTACGAAGCATGTGGAGATTGACTTGCACTTCGTTCGTGACCGGGTGGCTATTGGTGATGTTCGGGTTCTCCTTGTACCGACCACCTCCCAGTTCGCTGACATATTCACAAAGGGTCTTCCTTCCTCGACCTTCTCGGAGTTCTGGTCCAGCCTCAACGTAGCCAGTGGCTAGTTGTGGCTTGGGGGGGCTTGTGTGTGAGTTTCTTTCTTTGTTGGTCAGTCTTGTACACCGTTGTGCCGATAGTCCAGATTGCAGGGAGTGTTCATGTATATATATGTGAGTGGCACATATTGTCGGTGCGAAAAGTAGTCCCGACACTAACTAGTAAAAAGCGTTGAGATCTGTCTCTCGATGGCCGGTGCTAAGCAACTAGTGACACTGGGTTTTATCCTGGTTCCGGCCGGGGGCCGTACGTCCAGCAGGGGTGTGCTCGAGGCACTATATTGCGCGCGGGGGAGCTACAAGCGAGGTGGGAGAGGAGGCCGGTCCTCTAGATCCCAGAGGTACTGATTGAGGCAAGTGCCAATATCGTGGTCAAGGCGGAAAGCTTGCGAATGAGCGATGTCCGTCATCCCGTCCTCCTGCGGCTGGGGGATTGCCCTTCCTTTTATAGGTCAAGGAGGCGGCAGTTTACAAGCGTGCCGCACTATTTGTCTACGTGTAGAGGCATGGCGTACAGTGCCACGGAGTAGACGGCTTTCCTGGCGAATCTTGTATCTAGCGGTGCATCATGGCGTGCCCTGTATCCATCCAGGAGCGGCTTCGAGGGTGGCAATGTAGGGGTCGCCTGTTTGGTTGCCGTCCGTACATTGACTCGAGGGTACGGCTGACGGGAGGCCGCAGGGCGCACAGTAGCAGACGTGGCGGCGTCTTGTCGCCTGTCCCCCCCCCCACGGTGTTGGTGATGGTGATGCAGTGCCCGGGATGGCATTGGGGACGGCGGGGATGGCCGCACAGGGCCGATGGCGACGGAAGTGACCGGTCCCGCCGGCCCGACGTCACGGCGTTGTCCTTGCGCGGGTGCGGCATAGTCGTCCGTCTCCCCTTCGAGGGCTTTGCCGTCCTCTTTCGAGGGTGTGGCGCGCCGGCCGTACGGGAGCGGGTGGCACAGTGCCATGAGGTTGTTGCTGGCCATGCCGCACAGCGTTGCATAGTGGCAGGGATGGCCTCACCGGGGGAGTTGGCGGAGCAGTGCCGGGGCGTGATTCCCAGGCGCGTCGTGGCGTGGATTCATCTTTGACCTGGGCACCTACGAATGTCAGTGCATTAAATCCCCCGGTTGGGGGAGCAGGTAAGGAGGCGGTGGGCCGGTGATGTCCTCGAGTGAGACGGAAACTCACTCGAGGGGGCGTTCAACTCTCGATCGAGACGGGACCTCGCTCGAGGGGGTGCCTGGCCCCCGAGCGAGGTGGAACCTCACCCGAGTGGGCGACCGGCCCCCGAGCGAGGCGGAACCTCACCCGAGGGGGCTACCGGCCCTCGAGCGAGGCAGAGTTTTACCGGTGTGGCACCGCGCCCCTCGAGCGAAGCGGAGTTCCGCCCGAGGGTGGCTATGCCGGCTGTTTGGTGGGCCGTGGGCCCGTGGGTTTATTTTTATGCATATTTTTAGATTCGTTTGTGTTTGTTTATTATGAAAGTAAGCGGGTTTTCCCTGGTTGTTTAGGGGACCCTTATGGCTGTCCCCGACAGTAGCCCCCGAGCATCTGTGGGTGTGTCCGTTAGGATCCCGCTGATGCTGACGCTTGCTGATGGGACGTTCTTCCCCCCTGGTTGTTGGTGCTATTCCGTGGGGCCGCGCTAGCGGACCCGCAGGTCTAGCCCCCGAAGCCTTGCAAGAGCGTGGGTGCTCCTGCAAGGTTTTTTCACAGGATCCACCGGTGTGTGGGGTGTTAGATTCAGCCGGCATCGGTGATATTTGAGCCGGCTTCGGTGGTGCCACGCGCACGTATCTGGCATCGTCTGCGTCCCTAGGAGGTGTAGCCGTGCGTCGAGCCCCCGAGCTTGGGCCCGTTCGAGGCGATCGGGGTGGGCTCTCTGACTAGTTTGTACGTTCCCTCGCCGTCCCTCCACGGGACGGAGGGTGAGGTTTCCGCAACCCCCATCGAGCGGGTCGCGAATTGCGGATTCCTCATTGAGCTGTTATCGGGCGGTTCAAATGGACGCCCATGCCCCATTTGATAAGGGTAGGCTTGTGGTCCGAAGACTCGTCCATGAAAGCGCTTGCGTGGGTTTGCTAGGTAGGGCTCGGCCCCATTCGCTAGGGGTCGAGGGCGCGAAAGCTCTCCCTCGATGGGATACCTCGACTAGCTGCCCTCGCTGGCTCTTGAACACGACTTGTGGGGCGCCCTCGAGCTGGTGAGCTCGAGGATAGGCTCGAATGTGCGCGCCCTCGTCGTCCCTGACTCTGTTGATTTGGGGCGCCTGTTCGAACCCTTCGAGGGTCAGGCTTCGAACCCCTGATAAGTAGGGCCGTGGCGGGGTGGCAACTGGGTGCCCCCGTCTTTTCTACATCTACAGGACTCGTATGCTCGCGGTTGAGCCGGTCCACGAGTTGCTGATCAGTAAACCTCTTGAATCGAGGGCACATGTGGTGCCCGCTCTTGCTGAGCGGGCTTCGAGACCACTGGTCAGTAATCGCACCCTTCGAGGGTCGGATTTTGCAAGCACTGCGCTCGGGCCGTTCGAGGGCTTCGCTTACGCGGTAAGGAGCCAGGCCGTTCTAATGCCCACAGTCGCGGCCGTGGTCGTGCGCTGCGGGCGCGCCTTTTTGGGCGACGCAGCCGCGCGCGTAGTGGGCGACGTGGGCAGGCGGACGTGACGGCCCACCGCGGCTCTTCGGTTGCCGCGCCATAATGATCACACGCGTGCATGCGCCTCGCCATTTCGGTCGCGGTGGGGTCCGCTCGTCAGTGACGGGTGTTGTCGCCTGCAGTTAATGCGCACGGCGTGCGCGGTTCGGGAGCGTGGCTCCCATGGATCTATAAATCCAAGGGGAAGGAAGGGGAGTCCTTTACCTCAACACTTAGCACCCGTCGTCCTTGCTCCTTGCTTCCGCTCCAGAGCGCGGCGCGCCCTTTCGTTTTTGCCTAGTGTTCGCCTCGTCCCCGCGCTCCTTCGCCGATCGAAATGGCTCCCCCGCAGTCGATCACCATGCTGGACCCGCTGTCGTGGAGCCGCTCGATGGTGACGAGGTTCGCCTTGAGCGAGCTTGTGAACGGCAGCCAGCTTGCGCCGAATGTGGACGGGCAGCCCGCGGCGTGGATAGTCCCGCCGGCGACGGATCGGGAGCCCAACCCGCCGCACGGCTACGTGGTCAGCTTCATCCGGCACCATGAACGCGGCTTCACCGCACCGGCGAGCCGCTTCATGCGCGGGCTGTGCCACCACTACGGGGTGGAGTTGCACAACTTCGCCCCGAACGCGATCTCGCAGGCGGCTACCTTCGTCGGCGTCTGCGAGGGGTTCCTGGGGATCCCAGCAAACTGGGATCTCTGGGTCCACCTCTTCCGTGCGGAGCTGCACACGCTCACCACGCCTGAGCCACGGGTGCGCCGCGCGGTGCGCGTCGGCGGCATGTCGATTTCGCTGCGGGAGTCACGCAGGGAATTTTACATTCCCTACACGATGACCTCCAACAACGCGGAGTGGGAGCGGGGGTGGTTCTACCTCCGCAACGACGAGCCCGGCCTCCCCCCTAGACCGGCAAGGTTCTGAAGGAGAAGGCCGACTCTTGGTGGCACGGCCTGTCGCCCTCTTCGCGCCAGGATCGGCTGGAGTCAGCCCTGCTCGCGTTGAAGAGTGTAAGGAATCAGATGCTCGTTAGCCTAAGAGGGGGAGGGGTGAATTAGGAAACTTAAAACCTTAACCTATGGCTTCACTAAATTTACTCAAAGATAATCTAGAACATACTATCTAGATGTGCAACTACGGTTGTTCTAGTGTGAAACTTTCATCCCAAAATAAGGTTTGCAACCTATAGCCAATCCTAGCATGATACTACTCTAGAAAAGTATAGGCAAGCAAAGATTGCAATAGAGTAAATGCGGAAACGTAAAGGGGGTGAGAGGAAGCAAACTCTTGACACGCGATTTATCCCGTGGTATCGGTAGGCACTAAGCCACCCCTAGTCCACGTTGTTGAAACACTCACACAAGAGTATTGCTTCTTGGTCACCAAGTCTCTCCCAAGAGCACCACTTGACTCGCCACAAAGGCTAGCCACTTAGGCACTTGCCAAGCTCCCTTGGTCACCTTGATGCCGCCTCCACTAAGGAGCTTCTCCAGCAAGGAAGGGGGTCTCCACGTCCCCTGCACAAAGTGTCCTCGCCGCTCCACACCAAGCCGGAGGAGGGTCGATGATGATTGCCGGTGAGCCACTTAGGCCCCAAGGCTCCGGCGAACCTTGTACAACTTGATTCACTCAAAAGAATCACCTCACAAGGTTGGCACAACCTTGCACTCACTCACCTCTAAGCTAAGCCTAGCACTAAGCACACACACAAAGTATATGCAAGTCTAAGGATGAGCAATTAAGCACTTGGATGGATTGGATATGATCTTCAGTGTGTCTTGAACTCCTCTGCACTTCCACACAATCCAGCAACCTCAAATGGGTGAGTGGAGGGGGTATAAATAGCCCAAGGCATCAAACTAGCCGTTGGCTAACGTCCACTGAAAAAGGTAGCGTCGGATGAACCGATGCTAGATTTTCCAGGGCGTCGGTTCATCCGGTGCCCCTCCCACGTCACATAGCCGTTGAGATTCTCCTACACAACTGCTCTGACGCTATGCACCGACGGTGTGTCGGATCATCCGTGTCTTGAAGACTTTGTCTTGGCGCGTCTCTGTTTTGATTCAAACTGAGCGTCGAATAGACCGACATTGTCCTCACTTAGACCATCGGATCATCCGGTGCTACTGTCTTCGCTGCTCTTCCTCTACAACTTGTCCGACGCTACTAGAAAATGTACCGTCGGTTCATCCGACGGTGCCTAGGGTTTCAACCAGTGTACCAACTCGTCCGACGATTGCACCGACGCTTGCTACATTGGTACCGTCGGTTCATCCGACAGTGACTTTTTCCTTCTTGTTCTTCGCGTCTTCAACTTGGACCTTTGCTTCAACTTAACATACTTAACATTCCTTTACTTATAGCCTCAAAATGTATACTAAGTCCTCAATTTTGTTGTAAGTAACCTAACACGTCCATGGTATGTTAACTTGTGGTATGACATGTTAGCTTGGGCATGGTATGTTAACTTCTGCATGGTATGTTAACATGTGGTAACATCCATGGGACCTAGGAATGCCTACAAAGACATGCTAGACAATGTGGTTAGTCCCATTACTTGTGTTAGCATGAATCACCAAAATCAACTCAAACAAATGGCAAATAGGGCCATGTTCGCTACAAAGTGCCTGGCGGACGCTGGGCTGGGCGCGGCTTCGGTCCTCGCGAACCTCCACCACAGGCGGATCGTTCCCCTCATGGAGAGGGAGCTCCGCATTTACGAGATGAGCGAGACGGCCAACCCCATGTCGCTAGCGCGCTCGCGGTTGGTGCACGACCGCTTCCCTCTGGAGTATGCAGCTACGAGAGTGAGGTGCGCCATCAGCCTCAAGGCTGTCAGGCATAGCAACGATGACCTCTAGTCGTCCGTTATGCTTCCCGACGCCCCGCCGGTGAGTGGGCTCTCCCCCTTCCCTTTATTCCTCCGTGACGTGCCGTCGTGGCTCTCACATTTCACTCTTCCCAGCAGAGGGTGGCCGTGAACGCCGCGCGGTCTGACCCGCCCACGCCCCGAGACCGAGCGCGCGCGCGGCGCAGCAGCGGGTGCAGGAGCGAGCGGTGCACAAGGAGCGAAGGATCCGGCGGTGGGAGCATTGTGAACAGAGGGACGAGGAATTCCAGTTGCGCGAGCAGCAGGGACTCTCTCCCCCGGCGACCTCGGAGTACTCGTCGTCGGGAGAGGGAGAAGAGGAGGAAAGCGACAGGGGGCAGGCCCCCTGAGAGGTGGGAGCCTGCACCCCCCTCATTGAGAGCTGCGGAGGTGGCAGAGGAGCAAGTGCCCGGGGCGGGCGCGGAAGCGCTCGCCGCCGGCGGTCCCACAGAAAAGGCGGCGCGCGCTGCGGAGGCGTCTGGGGTGCTGCAACGACGATGCCGGCCGCCGCCACGGCGTCCATCGAGCCCTCGAGGAAGAGAAAGCGGGGCTTCTCCACCTTGAGGTAAGCAGCCGCTTCTCTAGATGCTCCGGTTTCAAAGGGTTGGAGTTCAAACTCGCGCCGATCGTTCCCGACCTCGCACCTGCTAAGGTGCTGAGGTCAGGCACGTCTGTGCCCACGAGGCGACGCTCGTCGAGGGTGTCGAGGGCAGCAAAGAGTGCTGCGGCGGCGAGCGAGCCACCGCACGGTGGGGCTGAGGCCACGGGGTCACAGCAGGTGGTGGCAGCCACAGTGCCGCGGCCGCCTCGCCGGCGGTTCCCCCCGAGCCCATCCCCACCGCGGTCGACCAAGAGGCCGTGGTAGAGATCCCCGACAACGACGCCCCGCCGCCCCGGATGGGGTCAGTGGGAGAACTGGCCCGCGCCAGCCCCCGAACCCGCGGCGGGGGTGCCGGTGGTGCGGGGAAGACGGCCGCGTGGTGACGCGGTGGCGGACGCATGGCGCCGAGGCTTTGTCGTCACACGCCGGCCTCCCCGCCCTAAATACCGCCGTGGTGGGCCTGGAGCAAGAGCGGGAGCCCGCCGGCGCGCCGCCAGCCTATTTCAACGAGGCCCAGGCCGATCAGGCCCTGTGGCAGGAGTTTCGAGACCACGGGGCCTCGCTCAACAATGCGTTGAATGAGGCCCTGCGGATCTATGCTGGTCCTACGTGGTAGATCTTCAAGGTACGTGCTTTCGTCGTCGAATTCGAGATTTTCTCTTGCCACTTTCGCGCCTGTGCATTCTCTGATCTTGCCTTCTCCCGCGTCTCGTTCATCGTCGACAGGAGCTTGAGGGTCATGCTCAATAGAGGTATAACCGCCTCGATCAGCTGAGCTCCAAGCGCAACTGGTATCGGGACCGGTATGATGCTCTAGACGCGCTCGTCGAAGCCCCGCGAACCGACGGCGGGTGGGCGGAGTACGGCCGCGCGCCGTGCGGGACGAGCTCCGGGAGGAGGACGCCCGGGCGCGCGAGAAGACGTCTCCGCCGCCTCGAAGGTGCGGGAGGTGCTCTCGGAGCGGGACGAGGCACCGCGGAAGGCGTGTGAGGATGCGGCCGCGGTGCAGGTTGCGGCGGCGAAATTCGAGAGGGAGTTGGCTACCGCCCGAGCTCAGCTCCAGCAAGACCGCGCCACCCTCGAGGGGGCGCGATCCTGGCAGAGTCAGGCTGAGGAGAAAGCTAAGGAGGCCGAGCTGCTGAGGACCAGCCTGGCTGACAAGGCCGCCTCCCTCGCCTCGATGGAGGAGCGGCTCCAGTGGGAGCAGGATGCGCGCCAACAGGCGGGCGTTCAGCTTCAGCAGGAGTGAGCCGCCCTCGCTGAGGCTCAGGTCGCCCTCGAGCGTGAGCGCCTGGCGCGGGAAGAGGCCCAGGGCCGCCTCCAACAAGAGCGTGCCGCACTCGAGGGGGCACAGGCGACCCTCAAGCAGCGGGACGAAGAGGTCTCGCGGCTCAACGGGGAGCTGACCCAACTCAGCATCTCACACAAGGACCTACGCCAGTCCCTCGAGGAGCAGGAGGCCACGGTTCTCGGCCTGCGGCAGGTGGCTGAGGACGCGCGCGAGACCCTCGAGGCGGAGAAGAAGCAGGTCGAAGGTGACTTGGTTTTTGCCTGTCCTCTGCTTGTGCGTTCGACTTGTTTGGGATCCGCTCCCAACTTTTGTTTTTCGTTTATGATTTTCAGGCTTGCAGACTGCCCTGGGGAACTCGGCAACCCAAGCTCAGGCTGTGCAGACGGCCTACAACTCCTCGCATCAGGAGTTGGAGGAGCTCCGGGCCGCCGCCCTCGAGGCCTGCCAGGAAGTCGAGGAAGGCGAGGCGCAGGCCGGGAGCTCGATGGCGAGTTGCCTCCGCGCCCTTGGTGGGCACGTCACCCGGCGCATGCGCCGCGCCCTTCACCTGGGCATCCAGAAGGCGCTTGGTGTGGTGGCCTCCCACTATCAGGTCGACCTCGAAGCCGTCTCTACGGGCTACGTTGTCCCTGTCGTCGTCGACGATGAGGTGGCGATGAACCGTGCGGACGCGCTCGTCGCTCCTGCTGCCGACATCCTCGCCGAGGACTTCACGGACTTCCTGTTCCCGGATGCTCCCGCGACCGGCGACCCTCAAGCCTGAAGATCACTAGACGTCCGTGCTCTTGTTGTTTTAAGTATTAGCATTCGAGCCATGTGGCTATGTAATAAACAATTACTTATTTGAAACATTTGGATATTTGTAAATTGAAGCAATGTTTTTTACTCCGCCAACTGTATTGTTCCGCCTCCCAATTTTCTTAGGTGAACCCTGGCTGGGAAAGGTTCGTTCGTACGAGTAGCTTGCAGGCGAAGCGGCGAGGGGGAAGGGCCGTATCCTGCCGGAGGCGTAGGCTATCCCCGACTCGCGCTTCTTCACCCTTTAGCCGCTCGCGTCCTGTGTAAATTCACCCAGAACTTGGGTCGAGGCGTACTTAGTACATTTGCGACATTTTTTTTGCGAAAAAATGGGACCATTTTGGGGGGGATGCCCCCCGCAGTAACCCCTGAGGGTGGCTTGGTTTTCTGGGGAAAGCCAAGTCGCCCTTTGACTTTATTCATCTTGGTGAAAGTTTACATTCGTACAGCCAACTGGGGTGTTGCGTGCGTAAATAACAAAAAGAACTTGGAAATCCTTCCTAAGAGTAGAAGCGACGTAGCTATTGGATGTTCCAAGCGTTGGTGAGTTCTTCACCATCCTCGTTGGCCAGCTTGTAGGTGCCGGGCTTGAGAACTTTGACCACGACATAGGGTCCCTCCCACGGGGGCGACAACTTGTGGCAGCCTCGATTGTCTTGGCGCAGCCTTAGGACTAGGTCCCCTTCGTTGAAGTCTCGATGCCGTATCTTCCGGGCCTGGTAGCGCCTCAGAGCCTGCTGGTACCTTGCCGAGTGCATCAAGGCCACGGTGCGGGCTTCGTCCAGTTGGTCCAGCGAGTCCTCGTGGGCTCACTGGTTGGTGCCCTCGTCATAGCCCCGGGCTCTGGGCGACCCGTATTCCAGGTCCGTGGGGAGGATAGCCTCCGCGCCATAGACTAGGAAGAACGGGGTGAATCCCATGGCCTTGCTCGGGGTGGTTCTGAGGCTCCACACGACCGTTGGTAGCTCCTGGAGCCATTTTCGACCGGACTTGTTCAGTCTGTCGAAGATCCTGGGCTTGAGACCTTGTAAGACCATATCGTTGGTGCGCTCCACTTGACCGTTGGTCTGTGGATGCGCCACGGCCGTCCAATCGACGCGGATGTGGAACTTATCGCAGAACTCCAGGAACTTCCTGCCGGTGAATTGGGACCCATTGTCGGTGATGATGGAGTTAGTGAAGGGCCGATACGGCGAACCAGAGGGGGGAGTGAATGGGAGCTGATAAAAATTCTTCGAAGGAGATGAAGGCTCCAACAAGACAAACACGGCTTCCAACACACGTCTCCGACTCACTACCCAAATTGGCCAAGTCCACGTAGCCACTGGAGTGCTACTGAACCTAGGAACCAACTTCCAACCTCACAGACCCGAGAACGCAGCGGAACACCAACCTCGAGTCCACTGACCAACACCGGTCAGACCGGTGAGCACCACCGGTCAGACCGGTCCCTGCTGGTGAGACTTGACGACTTTCACAGAAAGGCTTCACACCGGTCAGGCCGGTGAAACACACCGGTCAGACCAGTCTTAGCCAGAAAGCCCCCAACTCACCAAACAGGACTACCGACCTCCAAACTAACCCAAACTCGAAATAGCTGCAACACAGGACAACAGCGAACACACCCAGACGTTCACCCGAGCAAAACCCAACAAGGGTTGCACCGGTGTGACCTGGGCTTCTCGGGATGAACAGCACTCGCGGGTCAACACCTCCAAATCCAAGCCTTGATCTCCTGAATCGCTCCGCATGCTTGAACAAGACTTTAGGGACAATAGGAACACCTCATGAGGAGTCCATAGCCAAGTTTAATCCCACCAAAACTTGTCCAAACAAGAGGAATCGAAGAAATCCCGCCAAGACCTCCTCTAACCCTAGAACACCGAAAACCCCAAAATCGAGCCCCTTAACTCACAGATTTGGGAGGGGAATCACAGCCCAAAGAACCACTAAGGGTTCCCACAAATTTCCCCCAACAAATCCCCAAGAGCAAGGTCCCGAAAACACCCCAAGAAAACCACCAAGAAAAGGGCTCCGAAAATCACCACCAAGAACAACCGGGAACAACACAACAAAGCCTTGAGGAACCATGCGGAATCATCTATACATGTTGTTAACACCAAAATTTGGTAAGGAGTCCGACTTGTGGGTCCGGTTCGATAAAGAGTCCGTCCGGTGGAAGGGAAGGATATTTTCGGAGATATTCGGCAAAGAGATCCGCGGTCGGCTATCCGCTCCGGTTCGGCAAAGGAACAAGAGAGCCGATTTTGCGGGATTGGACGGTGACGTGGCTCAATCGGGGAGTCGAATGGATGGATAGGCGATCGAGCTTAGAGATAAGTTAGGCAACGAATCCATTCGAAGTTGTACTCGACGGTATAAATATGACCCCCGAATGTATGTAACGGACACATTCATTCTTCAATACACACCGGCCTTACGCCAAACCCTAGAGTCCTTTGTCGTGTCGTCGAGTTCTTCGAGAGGGCTTATCGATCCGTCGACCTCCGTGAGTACCGCAACCTTGTATCATGTCTAGTATCATGCGGTGGATTTAGATCTGATGCAAGTAGTCTTGTTACCATGCTTCGTGTCATGCGGTAGATTCAAGCTTGGTTCAAGAGGGTTTCTTGTTAGATCATGAGTCATGCGGTAGGCTAAGATCTAGCTTGAAGCTAGTTATCGGCTCTATTGGATTTTGGCAAGATCCTAGATTCATTAAGTTACCCCGTGTTATCTTGAGTTTTACTTTATGTTTTAATTCATGTAACACACCTTTGCCCAATCTTGATAGGTTTGGATCGGCTTTATCTTTTTTATGATCCTTGTTCGAGTAGGTTTCGTGTTTTAACACGTGGATCTTGTGTTTTCCGATAGCCGAAACCGAATCGATCTAGGTTGTTACGTGTTGCGGGTTCAAGCTTGCTAATGTTCGTATAAATCTTGAAAGAACCGGTATCATGCGGTAGATGCGTGGTTTTGGGTTGCTTTGGAGCTAGTCATCCAAGTGGATTAGATTCCCAAATCAATCCGATAGATTTATTCACGTGGTAATGTTTGTTCCTTCTTCATGGACCCGAATCGGTACGTTCGGCCGTATTCGGTTATGTTCTTCACGAGTAGAACACGTGCTTTATCTATGCTTTAAATGATGTATGCTTTTAGCTTTCCATATTTAGATTGTATCATGCGGTGGATAGATCTATTTGTGGAAAGTGGTACGGTTTTTCATGCAAGTTGTATCATGCGGTGGATAGATTTGTTTGATATCGTACCCGACGGGTTTTAAAGTAACTAGACATACGGTGGACTAGTGCTTTGGATCTATGCATGCTTGTTTAATACATGATCATGTCCGTGCTTTACTTTATTCATTTATTTAATGTTAATCTTCATGGGGATCGGTCATGGCCTCGTGCATGCATCCTTGTTCAAACGAGACCGATCGCCGTCATGCTTACGTCATCCATTCGGCGGTGTTACTTTTTCCCCTTTGCGGTTTCCCGAATGGTTGTAGTTCGTTGGCGGATAGCTTTCTATAGCTATGTGTCATCCCAATTTGGCTCTTTAGCCGTAAATATGGAACCGCATGCGGTACCACCCGGCAAGTTCCAAGCTTTGGTATCTAACTCGCTTTGTCTTTTGTTAATTTTCGGGAAAAATTGATCGGCACGTCTTTCGCTCTCTCGCGCGTGTGAAGCCGCCTTTGTTCGGCTTGCCGTGTGTTTGGCGTTGAGTGCACTTTTCGCGTCAACACACTTTTTGGCACGCCGGTGGGACTCAGCCAAATAGATTCAAGATGCTCCGAAATCGCGGACCTCATGGATGTCAACCTTGAAGATCTTTCTCCAGAGCAGCGGCGCGCAGCTCCAAGACGTCGTGGACCGGTTTCGGCGAAGTGTCCGCTCGTCGTTCAAAAAGAATAGAAGTGGCGTCCCGTATCTGAAGAACGAGATGCCCAGGGTGCTGCTACCAGGAGAGAGCGATGCCACATCTCAGCAGGAAAAGGAGGAATGCGCGCGAGTATTCCAAGAATCAGCAGATTACATGCTTAGCAAGCACAACAAGGCTTTCCTCGGATCGCTCCAGCAGATGATGGTGGCCATCTTTGGCCCGGGCATGGAGCAAGCGTTCGGCAAGGCACCCGTCCGGGGGGCACCGTGGAGCCGGGGTGAGTCAAGCTCTCGGCCGCCGTTGCGGGAGCCGACCCACAGCAGCCTCCCCTCCTCGCAGCTCGGAAGCCAAGCGTTCCAGCCTCCTCCGCAGGGCACTGGGGGGCAGCCAGTTCAGCCCCCGTTACAAGCTTCGGGGAAGTCGGCCCCGTCCCCGCCGCCACCACAGAGCAGCACAGGTCAGCCTGTGCAACAGCCGAATCCGTACCAGCCTACGTATGGAGACCTAGCGTTCGGCTCGTCTGGGGCCCCTCTTGATCCCGGTCGCAGGATTGCTCCGGCGACCAACTGGCTGCAGAGGAATTTGTACGGCGGAGGTTATCATGAAGTGGGAAACTACGGAGCGTTTGACGCCTTCCCGCACCCAGGATACGCGCTAGTTGCGGCGCACAAGAGGATGACGCCCCGGCACGGAAAATGGCCGAATTGATGCAAAATCGGTTCGGCCTAAAGCCAAAAATGCAAGGACCCGCCTATAAGCCGCCGTTCCCGTAATGGTACTACAATGTGCTCTTGCCGCCAAGGGTGAAGCCGCCAACGGAGTTCACAAAATTTTCGGGGCAAGACGACACGAGCTCTGGTCGAGCACATCGCTCGTTACCTCATGCGGCTCGGGGAGTGCTCGGCTACCGAGGAGACATTCGGGGTCCGCTACTTCCCCCGCATCACCGACAGTCCAGCGTTCCGGTGGTTCTCGTCCCCGCCTCCCGAATCGGTTGCCGCGATGGAAAGACTTGGAGCGGAAATTCCACGCTCATTATTTCGGTGGCGGCTCGGAGAAGAAGTTGATCGACCTCGCCACTGCGAAGCAACGGCACAGCGAAACGCCGCTGGAATTTCTTAGAAGATTCAGGGAAGTCAAAGGCATGTGCTTCTCGCTGAACTTGCCAGACGACCAGTTGGCTGATATGGCCGTCGCCGGGATGCTGCCGGCCGTGCGCGAGAAGTTGTTTGGGATGGAATTTGAGAATCTGGGCCAGCTATCGCAGAAGCTATCACTGATGAGCAATCAGGCATATGGCTTTAAGAAGGACGCCAAATTTGGCAAGCAGCACGACGTCCGGCGACGTCTACAACCGCTTCTTGGACAAGGCTGATCTGTTCGAGGATTCTGATGATGAATTGGATGTAGCCGCAGCAGAGATCATGTGGGGGAAGGAGCCTTTGACAATGAATCACCGGGGGTCAAGCGGACCAAGGGAACTTATGATTTTGATATCACGAAAGCCGATAAATTGTTTGAGCTCTTAGTGAAAGAAGGCCGAATCAAGCTGCCTGAGGGGCATTCCATGCTTCGGCCCGATGGAGTTAAAGCAAAACGTTACTGTGGCTTCCATGACAGAGGATTCACACTCCATCAATGATTGCAGGGTCTTCAGGATGAAGATCCAGAAGGCCATCCAGGAGGGTCACCTCAAGTTCCATAACAAAATGAAGCTTTGGATGGCCACCCCTTTCCTCACAACATGGTGGGCTTTTCTCTGCGGTAATGTGATAACAAATTCGAGGAGAAGGGAAAAGTCAAGGTCTTGACCCTCGCCCAGTGTCTAGACAAGGTGGAGCAAAGGGGACCCGCAGCGCCAAGTGACTCGGGAACAGTGCAAGGTGACGCCCCCGCATTCTTAAGAGTCACATCGAGATTGGGGAATCATCCGCAGCTAAGCCCGTGGTGACATCGCGCATCCTCCTCAACAAATGGCAGCGCCGTATAGAGAAAGAGCGCTACCCGTCGGGGACCGCCCTAGGGGTCCCCTTAAACAATGGGGGAACCCTCACTTAAATCCCCGCATCGAAATAAGCTAGGCCTAACAATGCAGAAACTAACCATGCAGACATGGCCCGTGCGGCAGACTCCCCGAGGCCCACCAAGACGGCCCGTCCGGAAGACCCCCGAGCAAGCTCCGCCTCGCCCGAGGGCACGCTCCTCCTCGAGCGGGCTCCGCCCCGTTCGAGGGGCAACCCCCTCCTCGAACGGACTCCGCCCCGTTCGAGGGGCGACCCCTTCCCTCGAGTGGTCCCGCCCCGCCGAGGGCTCGCACCCCCCTCGAGCGAGTCCCGTCTCGCTCGAGGGTCCGCCCCGCCCTCGGGCCGGGGCCCGCCACGCTCACGGCGCCCCGCACGCGTGCGCCGGCCCCGTACTTGGGCATTTAACGCCCGACGCCGCGGGCGGCGCCATCATGCGCCCGGGCTCACGCCCCGCGCCGCCGCACCAACTCCCCAGGGAGGAGCCCATCCCCGCCACCGTGGGATGGACCGTGCGGACGGCCGTGTCGTCCCATGACACCGCGCGCCCACTACCGTACGACTAACGCGCCCGACCCCCCGAAGAAGGCCGGCGCACCCTCGATTCACTTTCCCGTGACCCCGCAGTTAGGTGAGGGGCGCTAGGCCGGTGGATGGCCATCCCGCCATCGTAACGGCGCGGCCGCCGTACCCACGCGTGCGTGCGCACGCCCGACCCCGCAGGCGCACGCCCGGCACCGCAAAGAACCACTCCACTACCGCGTGGCTCATTGGGAAAGAACGCCGTTCGGCCCCGCTCCCCGTACCCCGTACCCGCCCATCATCGCACCTCCCTCGAAGCCTATCGAGGACGCCATCACCATCCGCCGCCTTTCCTACCCCTCGAACCGCCACCGTTCGGCACGGGGTAGGCCATCATGACCGGATCGCAGCGAAGATCGTCCGACGGCCGCCCACTCTACACCGTAGCGCGACGTGCTCCTTCACGTAGCTAGGCGCCGCGGCGTGCATGTAACTCGCCGCCCCCTTGGCCTATAAAAGGGGAGGCGAGCCCCCCGCCCGCGGGGAGAGACAGTTCGGGGAACGAGCACGCCGAACACAACGCACCGTGCATTCACTCTCTCATTCTCCCACAACATCTTCGACCACTCTCACAGGGACTTGGAAGCCACGCTTCCTCTCCCGCCTTGCTTGTACTTGCCCCACTACAAGCACCCCCGGTGCCGAGCAATATAGTGCCACGAGCACACCCCTGCTGGACGTACGGCCCCCTCGGCCGGAACCAGGATAAAACCTTGTGTCATTCGTTGCTTGGCATCGACCATTGAGGGATAGACCTAGGCGTTATCTACTGGTTAGTGTCGGGACCATATTCCGCACCGACGCTGGCGCCCACCGTGGGGCAAACGAGCGCCTAAGGTCATTTCGCCAACTCCCTCCATGGTGATTCGCACTGAGTACCGTGCTACGCGCTACAACATGGGTAGCTCGGACCCTCTCCCCGCCGGGTTCGAGATCCGCTTCCGCAGACTTGAACTTCTAGGCCACGGGGACGGCTATCTCATGCGCCTCACCAATCGTGAGGAGCCGCGCGCGCCGCCGCGAGGCCAGTCCGGCTCTCCGGTCTCCGCCGCACGCACGACACGCGCGCGCGCGCCCGCGGACACGGATGCCGCGGGGCCCGCGACGCCGCGACGCCGTCGCCGCTCCGGCTACGCTCCCGCCGTGCGCGGTCCGAGCGGCGGCAAGCCGAGCGCGCCGCCACCCAACGCGGTGCGCCCACCATCACAACAGCCCGCCACCGCCCGGCGGGGGACCGCGTGCGGTCTCGTAGACCGCGCATCCCCATCGGCCGCGTGGCGCCACGACGGCCCATAACGCCAACGTGAACACGACGATGCGCCGGTTCCGCCCGGCCGCCACGTCTTCGTCGCCGGGATCCCGCGCCTCGGCCAGCGACGAGTCGTCCCCCGGGGCTCCGTCGACACGATGCCACCCGCCAACCGACACGGCACGCGGAGTGGGACTTCTCCCGGCGTGCCGGACCCGGGGCCGCGCTCGGGCGCTTCCTCGACGCCACGGACTACCGGGTTTGGTCGCTCCGACGACTCCGCACGGGAGCTACGACCCCACGCGGGAGTGTTGCGCCGTCATCACCAACGACCCGCCCAACGCCGCCGGCGCGGCGGGTGCCGGAGACGGGGAAGTCACGCCCGCCCGGGATCGCTACGCGCCCGGCCGCGGGGCCGAGCGCTCCCGCCGGGGCCGACGTCGACGCACGCCTGGCCCAAGCCCGCGAGCTCGAGGCCAAGCCGGCGGAGGAGTACAGACAAGGCGGCTACTCCGCGCCTCGATGGCGGGGGAGGCCTCCGCGCGCGGCGAACGCGCGCGGGAGCCGGGGCCGACAAGTCCGTGACCGCCTCCAACCCCGTCCCCAACGTCGACAATGCGGATACTCCGCCACGGCGAGCCAAAGCTCATCGCCGCCGCGACGTTGCTACGCGCCATGCCAGCACCATCGACCCCCGAGGCTCGAGACATGCACCGCGAGGTGCAGACTCTCCTTGAGCAAGCGGCCGTCCAGCAGGCCGAGAGCTCAGCCTCACGCATCCGCCAACAGGGGGACGCACGGGGTGATGATCCTGCACCAGGAGGCGAACCCTCGGTGCACGTAGGTCAACCTGCTGACCAGGGACGCACGCCGGCCAAGGAACGGCTCCTCGACACGCGCAGGGCGCTGGATGGCGATGCCCGCAACGTCATCAACGCCAGGCGCACCAGCAAGGCGGACGCACGAGCGGCTAGGGGGCTACCACCCTCGAAGGGGTGGACGCTACGACGGGGCCGGTGAGGATCGCTCCCCGACACCGAGCCCCCGGCACCCGTGTGTTCGGCCGGAGAGATCCGCACGCGCCGGCGTTCCCCCCGCCTTCCGTCGCCCCTCGACGATCGTCAAATACAACGGGGAGACGGACCCTCGTGTCCGGCTCAACGACTACCGCCTAGCTTGTCGGCCGGGCGGGGCCACCAACGACGAAGTAATCATCCGCAACTTGCCCCCGCATCCGGGCGACGCGGCCCGACGTGGCTCGAGCACTTGCCCGCCGCCCGCATCCATAGCCGGGACGATCTAGTCCACACCTTCGTGGGCAACTTCCAGGGCACGTACGTGCGCCCTGGGAACTCCCCGGGATCCGCGCTCCCCGCACGCGTGAAGCCGGCGAATCACTACGGGACTTCATACAACGCTTCTCCAAGCGCCGCACGGAGCTACCCAGCGTGGCGCAGTCCGAGATCGTGCACGCGTTCCTCGAGGGCACCACGTGCCGGGACCTTGTGCGCGAGCTGGGACGCAGCCCGCCCACGGACTCGAACGAGCTGTTCGATATTGCCACCAGCTTCGCCTCCGGAGAGGAGGCCGTGGGGGCAATCTTCGACGGCAAGAAGGGCAAGCGCTCCGAGGACACGCCCGCGGAGGGCAGCGGGTCCAAGGTGCCGCGCCGCAACGACAAGCGGGGCAAGAAGGGGAAGAAGCCGCGCCGCGAGGCGCGCGAGCCGGGGCGCAACGGCGGCAACGCCGAGGCCCTCGCCGTCGACCCGGCTCGACGGGCCCTCGACCGGCTCCCTCGAGGCCCGGGGTGTTCGATGACATGATGAAGAAGCCATGCCCCTACCACAAGACCCCCGTAAACCACACTCTTGAGCAAGTGCGACATGCTCAAGAAGTTCTATGGCCGCGCCGCCGCGAAGGAGGCGAGGCCAAGAAGGATGGGGGCGATGGCGACGCGGGTGGTTTCCCCGCCGTCGAAAATGTGTTCCTCATCTTTGGGGGGACCTACCGTCGACATGTCGACCCGGCAACGCAAGAAGGAGCGGCACGAAGTCCTCGCCGCAGAGGGCACCTCCGGCCTTTCTCAACCGGTCGAAGGATGCCATCACCTTTAGCCGGGACGATCACCCAAACCGCATCCCGAACCCGGCCGACGACCGGTGGTCGATCCCATCATTGGGAACGCCCCGGTTTTCGAAGGTCCTTGTGGACGGAGGCGTAGCCTCACATTCCTCTTCGCGCATACATTGCGCCCGATGGGGGATTGGGCCGGACCCACTGCGGCCCGGCCACAAAGCCGTTTCGCGGCATCGCGCCCGCCAAGCGGGGTTCAACCCCCTCGGGCATCGATCCGCCCGTCTGGTTTGGGACCCCCAAGAATTTCCGCAAGGAAACCCTCACCTTCGAGGTGGTGGGATTCAAAGGGGCCTACCATGCCATCCTTGGGCGACCATGCTATGCCAAGTTCATGGGGGTCCCCAACTACACGTACCTGAAGATGAAGATGCCAGGTCCAAATGGCGTCATCACCGTCGGGTCATCAATCGAGCATGCATTCGACTGCGACGTCGAGTGCGTGGAACATGCAGAGGCACTAGCGCTGGATGAAGCGCTGGTGAACACACTGGAGAAGATGGTCAACGACGACCTCGCCTCCGCCGCCAAGCACGTCGGCACCTTCGAGGCCGCCGAGCAAACCAAAGGGGTCCCCCTCGACCCGTCGGCCCCCGAGGGCAAGGCATTGAGGGTCGCTCGACCCTCGATCCTAAATAGGGAAGCAGCAAGCTCGTCGACTTCCTCCGCGCCAACGCCGACGTCTTCGCGTGGAGCCCCTCGGACATGCCGTGCATCCCGAGGGAGGTCGCCGAGCACTCCCTTGATATCTCCGCCCAACGCTCGCGCCGTGCGCAGCGGCCGCGCCGCTTCGACGAGGAGCGGCGACGGCGATCGGAGCGGAGCCGCGGAAGCTCCTCGAGGCCGGTTCATCAAGGAAGTGTTTCACCCTACGTGGCTAGCTAATCCCGTGCTTGTAAAAAAGAAAAATGGGAAGTGGAGGATGTGCATAGACTACACTAGTCTCAATAAAGCGTGTCCAAAAGTTCCCTTTCCTTTGCCACGCATAGATCAAATCATTGACTCTACGGACCGGTGTGAACTACTCGTTTCCTCGATGCTTACTCGGGATATCACCAAATAAAAATGAAGGAGTCCGACCAGCTCGCGACTTCGTTCATCACACCGTTCGGGACGTTCGTTACGTCACGATGCCTTTTGGCCTCGTAAACGCGGGCGCAACATATCGCCGCCGCATGCGCACGTTTTTGGGGACCATATCGGGCGGACGGTCGAGGCTTACGTGGACGACATTGTCGTCAAGACCAGGAAGGCGACGACCCGGTTAGCGATCTTGGCATCGCGTTCACCGCCTACGGCAAACGGGGTCAAGCCGAACCCCCGAAAAATGTGTCTTTGGAGTGCCGCGGGGCATGCTCCTAGGGTACATCGTCTCCCGGCGGGGAATCGAGGCCAACCCCCGAAAAGGTCGCGGCCCTCGAGCGAATGGGTCCAATTCGGGACCTCAAGGGAGTGCAGAAGGTGTTGGGATGCCTCGCCGCCTTAAGCCGCTTCATCTCGAGGCTCGGTGAGAAGGGCCCTCGCCCTCTACCGGCTGCTCAAGAAGCACGAGCGCTTCTCTTGGACCACCGAGGCCCGGAAGCGCTCGACAAGCCGAGGCGGCCGCCGACGCACGCCCCAATCCTCACGCCGCCGCGAGACGGCGAACCCCTCCAACTCTACGTGGCCGCAACCACCCAGGTGGTCAGCGCCGTGATCGTCGTGGAGTGCACGGAGGAAGGGCATGCCTTGCCCGTGCAGGCCGGTCTACTACACGCCGAAGTCCCGTCGGACACAAAGACACGCTACCCCCGTGTCCGTGGCCGTTGTACGCGGTAGTCCCCGCGCGGCGCAAGCTCCGCCACTACTTCGAGGCCCACCCCCGTTACGGTGGTCTCCTCCTTCCCGCTAGGAGAGATCATTCGCAACCCCGACGCGGCAGAGCACTGCCAAGTGGTCCGTGGAGTTGATGGGCGAGACGCTAGCCTACGCTCCGCGCAAAGCCATCAAATCGCAAATCTTAGCCGATTTCGTCGCCGAGTGGACGGACACGCACCGCCGCCCCCTCGCATTCGCGCAGAGGCCGGACTCTCGTTCTTCGACGGCTCGGTGATGAAGACAGGAGCGGGCGCGGCTCCGCTCTTCGTGTCACCCCTCGGGAACACATGCGCTACGCGAAGGCGCCTCCACTTCCCCGCATCCAACAATATGGCGGAATACGAGGCCCTTCTCTCGCGGCCTCAAAATCGCCATTGAGTTGGGCATCAAACGCCCTCGACGTGCGAGGGGGATTCACGCCTCGTGATCGATCAAGTCATGAAGAACGCGAACCGGCCACGACGACAAGATGGAGGCTTACCGTAAAGCCGTGCGGGCCCTCGAAGGCAAATTCTACGGCATCGAGCTTAATCATGTACCCCGCCGTACAACGAGGAAGCGGACGAGCCGGCAAAATAGCGTCCGGCGGATCACCGTTCCCCCCGAACATTTTCGCACGCGACATCGCGCAGCCCCTGGTCACCTTCGAGCCCTACCCCTCGAGCGACGGCGCGGACCCTCTGGGGCTCCCTCGAACCCGCCGGGTGCGGAGCCCATGGAAGAGGACCCCTCGAACGAGGCGTACGTGCTCTCCCTTCTCGAGGGGTACGGCTCCCATGAGGTCGTCGCGATGGACATCGAACCGGCTCCCGTCCGTGCGGACCGGCGGGAGAAGTACATCGCCCGGATTGCTCGAGGGGAACTCCCCACGTACCGGGCCACGCCCCGTGCGCATCGCCGTGATGGCCAAGTCATTCACCCTCGTCGATGGCGAGCCGCACAAGCGCGCGCCGCGTCGAGCATCCTCCGGGCCGATGTATACCCATCCCCGAGGGGCGCGAGCTCCTACGGGACATCCACGCGGGAATCCGTGGCCACCACGCCGCGCCACGCACCCTCGTTGGCAACGCGTTCCGCCGTGGCTTCTACCGGCCTACCGCGGTCACGGATGCCGCGAAATTGTGCACACCCGCCAAGGGTGCCGCTCTATGCCCGCAAGTCCAACTTGCCCGCTCACGCCCTACAAACAATCCCCCGTAACATGGCCGTTCGCCGTGTGGGGGTTGGACATTGTCCGGCCCCCCGCGAAGGCGCCGGGGGCTTCACCCACCGCTCGTCGCGATCGACAAGTTCTCCAAGTGGGTGGAAGTGCGCCCCATCACGAATTTGAAGGCCGAGCAGGGCGGTCACGTTCTTCACCGACATCGTCTACCGCTTTGGAGTGCCAAACTCCATCATCACGACAATGGGTCCCGCCTCACGGGCCGGAAGTTCTTGGAGTTCGCGACAAGTTCCACATCCGCGTGGATTGGGCACCGTGGCACACCCACGCACCAACGGCCAAGTAGAGCGTGCCAACGGCATGATTCTACAGTGGCCTCAAACCCGAATTTTCGATCAGCTCAACAAATCCGGCCGAAATGGCTCCAAGAACTACCAAATACCGTGTGGAGCCTAAGGACCACCCCGCAAGCAGCCACCGGTTCACACCGTTCTTCCTAGTTCATGGCGCGAGGCCGTCCTCCCCACGGATCCGGAATACGGTGTCGCCCAAGGTTCGAGGCTACAACGAAGATGCTAACCGCCGAGCCCGCGAGGACTCACCGGACCGGCCTAGACGAAGTACGCCTCGTGGCGTTGATGCACTCCGCAAGGTATCAACAGTCCCTACGACGCTACCAAGCACGCAAGATACGTCGGAGAGATTTCAGCGAGGGGGACTTGGTCCTGAGGCTACGCCAAGACAACCGAGGGCGCCACAAGCTATCGCCCCCATGGGAGGGACCCTACGTCGTGGTGAAGGTGCTCAAGCCGGGCACGTACAAGCTGGCCAACGAGGACGGCGAAGAACTCACCAACGCCCGGAACATCCAACAGCCTACGTCGCTTCTACCCCTAGCTAGGATTTCCAAGTATTTTCTCGTTGTAAAAACGCATGGCCAACACCCCCGCTTGGCGTCACCTATGTAAATACACCAAGTCTAATAAAAGGGCAACTCGGCTTTCCCCCCGAAACCCAAGTTACCCTCGGGTTACCGCGGGGGGGGGCACCCCCCCCCCAAATGGTCCCATTTTTTCGCGCAAAAGACGTAACAACACGCGCTAAGTTTGTTTCCTACTTCAACCTCGAGCCATGATTCGAACAGGCGCAGGTGGCATAGCGGAAGGAGCGTGCGAGCCGAGACGCCACGCCGCGTGGCTATGGCCCGTCTCTCTCGCCCTCCAACCCGCCGGCCCCCCGCGAAAAAACGAACTCCCCCTAACTAGAATCTACTCATGAAGAAGGAGAAACAAAAGGCGTAATAAGCAAACAACTTCATTTACAAGAATCGCTATGTTCACAAGACGACTTGTTTATTTACAAAAAGGCCACGAGGCCGAATCCGATACACATGAACAAAAAACGGCCTAGCGCCCCGCATGCTTTCGTGCGGGTGGAGCAGCGCAATCGGCGCGTCCGGGAAGAGGAATTCTTCGAAGGCCCCTCGGCGAGCGACCCCGGCGGCGTCGCCAGCAAGTGCGTCCGCGCGCTCCATGGCCACCTCGTCCCTCGACGCCCTCGGCACGATATAGCCCTCCGCCGCCGCTCAAGGTTGACCTCGTAGTGGGATCGCACCACTCCGAGGGCCTTCCTGACGCCCAAGTGCAACGCCCGCCGCATCCGCTCCGTGACGTGGCCGCCTAGGGCGCGCAGCGGCCGGCCGGCCGAGCCGCCGCCCGGGCCTCGCCTTCCTCGACGACACGGCAAGTCTCGAGGGCCGCGCCACGCAGCCCCCCCGCAGCCTCCCCGCTCGCAGGAGTTGTAGGAAGCCTCGGCAGGGCCTCGGCCCGCCCCGCGCGCGTGCCCCAAGGCCGTGCGCAAGCCCGGAATCATCAAGACGACAAGAAATCGAAAGGGAGAAGCGAACCCCTCTAAAGCAAAAAACCAACAAACAACGAGTCGAAAAGTCTCACCCTCGACTTGCTTCCTCTCCAAATCGAGGTCGCGGCGCGCGGACCGAGTGCCGCCGAGACGCCGGGACGGCCTCGCCTTGCTCGCGGAGGGCCGCCCCCGGGCCGGCGTTGTTGATGCCGAGCGTGAGCGCCTCATCCTCAACCTTGGAGAATGCGGCGTTCCGCTCCTCCGCGCCGATTTCTCCGCCGCTCGCGAGCAACGCGCTCCCCCCTCCCGGCCGCCGTCCGGCGTCGCCGAGGGCAGCCCTCGGCTCTTGCCGGAGCCGCCCCTCGCCCCCGGCGGCGACGCGCTCCCCGCTCGGGAGCCGCTCCTCGCCGACGACGAGGGCCGCGCCTTGGCGCCGAGGGCGGCCTTCGGTCATCGGCCTCCTTGGCGCGCCGGCTCCGCCCCCGCGCGCCCGCCTCCTCGCCCGGCGCCGCCGCGCCCGCGCCCTCGAGCGACACACGCGAGCTCCCGGTCTCGGCGCGAGCGGAGCCACCTCCGCCTCCCGCTGGCGCCGCCGTCCGCGTCTTGTCCGTGTCCTCGCGCGCGCCTCGCCGCCCCTCGGCCGCGATCGACGAGGGCCGCGTGGATCCGCCGAGACTCGAGTGACGCGTCGTGTCCCCGCCCGAGCTCTCCGGGAAGCACGTCGCACCACGCCATCGCCCGCACACCGGCCCCACCGTCCGGCGTCCCGAGAGCATCCGCAAGCGCGTCGAAAGCGCCGCATCGCTCCCCGAGCCGGGCGGGCCTCGGCGTTCACCCCGGTCGAACGCGTCGTACTTCTCGCGGGCGCGCGCGCTCGAGCTCCCGGCGTACACACATCGAATCTCGTAAGTGCCAAGGCTTGAATGCGGCACACGAAAACGAAAAAGGAAGAGAGACGAGCAACCGCGGCTCACCCGGAAGACGAGCCGGGCCGGGCCGCCGTGGACATGCGCCGCCCTCGTTCAACGCAGGCTGAGCGTGGCGCCGTGGTTCCGAGCTCGCCCCGCAGCTCCCGCTCCCCCCCCGGCGTCGGCGAACGCAGGGGGATCCTCCACGGCCCCCCCACCCCGGCGCGGCCGACCGGCGTGGGAGGACGAGGCCTCGCATCGTGCCCTCGGCCCCCCACTACCATGCGACCCTCGCGCCGCCCTCACGAGGGCCCCCCTCCCCGGGGGTCGGGGGAGTTCGGTGGGGCCGCCTAGCCCACCGGTTCCACCCGTGCGGCGGGGAGTCATCCGAGAGCTCCACCACCTCCGCCCCCGGAGACCGCCGGCGAGAGGAGCCGCCCGCTCCGCCTCCGCCGGCGCCCCCACCCGCGCCTCCGCGGCCACGGCGCCCGTGGTGGCGCCGTCGCCGCCACCTCCGCCGTGCCGCCGCATCGCCGGCGCTCCCGCAGCTGCGCCCGCTCCGCCTCCCTCCGCAAAGGGCCGCCACCGCGGCGGCACCTCCACCGCAGCCACCGCCGCGGCCCGCGCCTCCGCGGCGACCGCGCCGCCGCCCCCCCGCGACCTCCGGCCGCGCCGCCCGCGGCGGCCGATCCGCCGGCCGGGGCCTCGAGGCCCCGGCCGGGCCTTGCGAGCTCGTGCCCGCCGCCGCGCTTGTCCCCGGCGCGACCCCCTCGACGAACGCCGCCGGTGGGGGATCGACGCGTCCGTCCCCGCACCTTGGCAGTGCAAGAGGAGGAACGGTGGGCACCGCCCCGCGCGTACACGAACGGGGGGGGTTAGAGCATCTAATCACCAAAGAACTAAAACCGAACAAAGGAAGACAAAGCTCCTTACCTCGCGGAGGAAAAGGCCCGCTTCCTTTTCCTCGAGGCCTCCGCGGACGAGGCCGGCGCAGGCGGCCGCCGCGCGTGCTCCCGCCTCCCCGACGGCGCCGCCGCACGCACGGGCACGCCCGCCCCGCGCGCGGCGCGCCCGATGCCGCACCCCCCGAAGAAGCCACCGCGCGCGGGGGGCACGCTTGCCCGCGCGCGGGCACGCCCGCCGACGCGCCCCTTGACGACGACGCCGCGCGCGCGCGCGCGCGCCCTCCGCGCACCCGCGCGCGTCCGCCGCGCGTACCTCCGCGGCACGCGCCGGCACCTCCACGCGCGCGCGCCGCCCCCGACGACGACTGCCCGGCGGCGGGCGCCGTGCGCCCGCCCCGTACGAAACCACCCCCGACGCCGGTGCGGGTTCCGACGACGGGCGCGGGCCGCCACCCGTCCGAGGGGCCCTCCCCCTCGTACTCTTCCTCCTCGTCCCCGCTCCGAGGACGAGGGCTCCTCGATATCCGGGAGGAGAGCCCCGCCTCCTCGCGCCGCCGGCACTCCGCGGACCGTGCGGCGCGCGCGCTTGGCGCCGCCCCGCGTGCTCCCTCTTGCGCGCCGCTCGCTCCCCGGCCGCTCCCGCCGCGCCGCCCCGCCGAGCGCACGGAGTCTGGGGTGGGTGGAACGGACTTGGCGATGTTGAACTCCACCACCGCACACAAAAGTGACAATGGCGGATCAAGAGACGAAAACAAGACCGAGAACTAATACGAAATCGGAACCCAACTCACCCGCGGGCCCGTAGGGAGCATCTCGATGTCCCACGGGGGTCCGACCCGCAGTGGCGCGTCCGGCAGGGCGACGGCGCTCCGCGCCCGGTGAGCGCGCGTACGGCCGCTCCGGGCCGCGTCGGGAGCATCCGCGACCTCGCCAGTCGACGGGGTTGGCCGCCTCTCGTCATCTCGAAGATGCGTAGCGGCCTCTCCATCAACGGCACGACCCGCCGATGGTGGAGGAAGGCGAGGACGCTCATCGCGTTGAGCCCGTGCTTCGCCGCCCGCCGCAGGCGGCGAGGACGCGACTCTTGCCGCGCCCGATGATTGGCCGTAGGCAACCCGTAGCCCCAGGAGTCCGGCCTCTTCTTGAACACCCGACGGCGTAGGGAGGGAGGCCGGGCTCGGCGTTGCGCAAAAAACCATCCCCGCTCCCGGCCCGGCGTTGTTCGTCATCATGGTGCAGTGGGATGTAGAAATCCTTGAGCCGCCCCCGCGAGGCAAGCGACATCCCGCCGGCGCGCGCACCGCGCGCGGGTCCCCGGCTCCGACGTGGGCCGCGTGGATGAGCTCCCCGCGGAAGAGGTGTACCCCGCAGCTCCCACCCGACCGGGATCCCCGGTACCCCTCGCACGCCCACGAACGTGGCCGCCCGCGAGATAGCGTTGGGGGCGAAGTTGTGCAACTCCACCCCCTAGTAGAAGCACAACGCCCGCATAAAGGTGCTCGCCGCCGGCCGCGTTGAAGCCGTGCTCGTGGTAACGGAGGAAGCTCACCACGTAGCCCTCCGGCGGGTTGGGCTCGAGGTGCGTCGCCGCGGCACGATCCACTCCGCCGGCGCCCTTCTTCGTTGGCCGACACTGGCCGGCCGGGCGACGACTAGCTCGCCCGGGCGAGCCGGGTCACCGGCCGACCTCTCCCGTGCGTACGGCTCCGGGATCCTGGACGGGGAGCCGAGGCGGCGCCCATAAGGGGGACGAACGAGTGCGAAGACGGAGGACAAGGAGCGAGGGAAAGGGCGCTAGCGCCGAGCCAACACGCGCGCGGCGAAAGCGAGACGAAGGCGAAGGGGCGGGGACCGAAAAACGGTGAGAAACCAAGGTAAAAAACCGCCGTCCACTCCTCCCCGCCAGCTTTATAGGCGACCCGGCGAGTTCTCCGAGCGACGCCCCCGCCGCATTAACCGGCAGGAATCTTTCCATCGCGTCGACGGCGGGCCCCACCCCACGACCGCAGCAGCTCTAACACCGCAGGCGGGTCATCATTACGGCGAGGAACGGCCGCGACCGAGGCAAAACCGTCACATCCGCCCCGCCGCGCCGCCCACTACGCGCGCGCGCGCCGCGCCGCAGCGCCCAAAAGGCGCGCCCGCGCTCGCAAAACCGCGGCCACGACCGCAAAACGATTAAATGCCCGGCCCCTTGCCAAGCAAGGAGAGCCCTCGAGCGAGGCGAATCCTCGGCTCGAGACAAAGGCGACCCTCGATGGGATGACAGCGTGAGAAGGTCGCCCGGACTCGCTCGGTGTAGAACAACGCAACCGCGGCACCCATGCCACGTGAAGCCCTCGAGTGGCGTGACCCTCGCCTCGAAACAGAGGAGACCCTCGACGGGATATCAGCGTGAGAAGGTCGCCCGGGACCTGCTCGATGTAGAGCAGTAACCGCGGCACCCATGCCACGTGAAACCCTCGAGCGGCATGACCCTCCGGCCCGAGACAATGTCAACCCTCTAAAAGAAGGCACGCGCGTAAGAGGATCGCCTGTGTCACGCTTGAAATAGAGCGGCACCGAAAGCACTCATGCCGCGCCATGCCACCAACCAAGACCTCGAGGGCTCGGCACGTCCGTACCCCTCGACGGCCGCAAACGCGAAAAGACGGGGCCGTCCATGCACAGCCCCGCACGGCCTTATCGATCGAGGTTCGAAGCCCGACCTCGACGGGTCCGAACAGCGCCCCCGCATCACGCAGTTAGGGGACGACGAGGGCACGCGCATTCGAGCCGTTCCTCGAGCCCGTCGGCTCGAGGGTGCCCCACATGTCGTGTTCGAGAGCCGCCGAGGGCGGGGCCTAGCCGGGGGATCCCACCGAGGGAGAGCTTCCGCGCCCCCGGCCCCTAGCGAACGGACCGAGCCCCACCTAGCAAACCCACGCAAGCGCTTCCATGGACGTGTCTCCGACCGCGCAGCCCTACCCTTATCGAACGGGGCATGGACGTCCACTTGAACCACCCGCTATGCGCCTCGACGAGGAATCCGCGATTCGCGACCCGCTCGATGGGAGTCGTGGAGACCCTCACCCTCCGTCCCGCGGAGGGACGGCGAGGGCGCGTTAAAAAACAAGTCGTCGTGCCCGACCCGATCGCCTCGAACGGGCCAAGGCTCGGGGGCTTGACGCGCGGCTACACCTCCTTGGAAATTGCACCCGCCGGGAGACAAAGGATAGGGAGCGTGCACCCCCGATGCCGCCGAAATACCGCCGATGCCGGCTGGCATGTGCCACGCCTTTCCGACCGAATTGCTCGCGGTTAACCCCCGCAGAGAGCCCACACCGCGCGGCCGGGCTTGGGGGACCCGCGGGTGCCCGCCGACGCGGCCCCACCGAAAGCGTTCGCAAACAAGGAGGGAAGAACGTCCTATCGCAGGTCTCCGCACCGCGGGAGCCTCAATGGCAAACCCGCGTATGCTCGGGGCCACCGTCGGGGACCGCCCCTAGGGGTCCCCTTAAACAATGGGGGAACCCTCACTTAATCTCCGCATCGAAATAAGCTAGGCCTAACAATGCAGAAACTAACCATGCGGACATGGCCCGTGCGGCAGACTCCGAGGCCCACCAAGACGGCCCGTTCGGGAAGACCCCTCGAGCAGTGCCCGCCCTCGCCCGAGGGCACGCTCCCCCCCTCCCCGAGCGGGCCCCCCCCGTTCGAGGGGCAACCCCCTCCTCGAACGGACTCCGCCCCCGTTCGAGGGGGCGACCCTTCCTCGAGCGGTCCCGCCCCCGCCGAGGGCTCGCACCCCCTCGAGCGAGTCCCGTCTCGCCGAGGGTCCGCCCCCGCCCCCGCCGGGGCCCGCCACGCTCACGGCGCCCGCACGCGCGTGCGCCGGCCCCGTACCTGGGCACGTAACGCCCGACGCCGCAGGCGGCGCCATCATGCGCCCGGGCTCACGCCCCGTGCCGCCGCACCAACTCCCCCAGGGAGGAGCCCATCCCCGCCACCGTGGGATGGACCGTGCGGTACGGGCCGGTCGGGCCCATGACACCGCGCGCCCACTATCGCACGACTAACGCGCCCGACCCTCTAAGAAGGCCGGCGCACCCTCGATTCACTTTCCCGTGACCCCGCGCCAGGTGAGGGGCGCCAGGCCTAGTGGATGGCCATCCCGACCACCGTAACGGCGCGGCCGCCGTACCCACGCGTGCGTGTGCGCACGCCCGACCCCGCGTGCGCACGCCCGGGCACCGAAAGAACCACCCACTACCGCGGGGCTCACTGGGAAAGAACGCCGTTCGCCCCGCTCCCCGTACCCCGTACCCGCCCATCACGCACCTCCCTCGAAGCCTACCGCAGGACGCCATCGCCATCCGCCGCCTTCCTACCCTCGAACCGCCACCGGTCGGGTACGGGGTAGGCCATCATGGACCGGATCGCGCCGAAGATCGTCCGACGGCCGCCCACTCTACACCGTAGCGCGACGTGCTCCTTCACGTAGCTAGGCGCGCGGCGTGCATGGAACTCGCCGCCCCCTTGGCCTATAAAAGGGGAGGCAAGCCCCCACTCGCGGGGGGCGGAAGTAGTGGGGAACGAGCACGAGCGGAACACAACGCACCGTGCATTCACTCTCTCATTCTCCCACAACATCTTCGACCACTCTCACAGGGACTTGGAAGCCACGCTTCCTCTCCCGCCTTGCTTGTACTCTCGCCCCACTACAAGGCACCTCCGTGCCGAACAATATAGTGCCACGAGCACACCCCTCGGCTGACGTACGGCCCCCCACGGCGAACCAGGATAAAACCTTGTGTCATTCGTTGCTTTGGCATCGACCACCGAGGGATGGACCTAGGCGTTATCTACCGGTTAGTGCTCTGTGGGACCATATTCCGCACCGACACCGGGGGGCCTCCTTATGTAGGTGAGGCCGCCGTGTCTTCTCCCCGCCCCTGCCTTTCTTTCAAAGACGATCATTTCACCGCAACTTTCCCCGCTTCCGCGTGCTCCACGAATTGTACCGCCCAAACGCTCTCGTACACTCCTTTTTATTGGTCCTTCCACTTGATGCTTCATGTTTTGGGTCATGTCCATGCTCCCTAGCTCCGTCTGTTTCACATGCCACCATGAAATTCCTACATAGTTGATGCTTGTCATTCACCATGCTTATCCGTATGTGAAATCGGGTGAAATTTGATGAAAGGGGAATCCAATGGTGGATGCATGATTACTAGATTGCCTCCATTAAGGTGTGTTTAAGGTTAAGCACTCTAATTGAAATTTAAAATATTTTTCATATTTCTCACAAGAGCTCGAACATAATTTTAGAGAAGTTTTTAAACCATTAAAAACAAATGCAAGTCGAAAATATTTTATTTTTACGTCGATTTCCGGTCTCACCGGTATAGTTTGCCTTCATCGGTTGAGAGCAAACATTTTCCCGCTTGATCATGAGGGCATAGGTTTAGGTTCTAATTTTGGCTAAATAAGAAAGATTTGAATAAAACAAAATTAGAATAGGCTTAGAAAAATTCTAATCCTAGAGAAACCAAGGATAAAGATTTTAAACCAACCAAAAGCTTTGATTTCTAGGTTCACGCGAGTCCTACCACGTGCTGAGTTTTATTAACACTTAAACATAAATCGTGGTCACTGTGGGGTGGTTTTAAAGATGAAAATAAGTCAACCTCAGCACCATAATGAGGGTGAAAGGTTGAGTTAAGGTTCCTAAATTATTTGGTTGAGGGCCTCGAAAAGAAAAGAATCAAACAAGCACATAGGAGGGTTCATGCAAAGGGTTTATGATAAAGCAAACATTCAATCAAGAATTATGTCTCTAATATTGTTCAACCACTTCTGTTCAATGTCTTTTCGTAATAAAACTCAAAAACTAAATTATTAAAAAGACTCGAAAAAACCCGGAATCGGGTTGTCCTCCCGTAGCTTATTCTTGACTTGACGAAACGGGTTGCTCTCCCGCCTACCGCTTCGTTTATAGTCCATGGCTAGACTTCTTTCACTTGATTACTTTGATCAACGCTCTTTGTGGGCGTTGCAATCTTGGGTACCCGCTTGGGCTTAGTCAAATTTTTTTTTGGTCTTCTAGCTGTGCCGTCTTGTCCTTCGTCTTGACGGATGCAACATCACTTCCTTGTGGCTCGGCATCTCGAACTCCGGTCCTTCGGTCGTGATCTTCATGGTCTCTAATGTGATCCTTCATCTCTCCCGAATGAGCTTGAGTAGCCTTCGCCGTCTTGGGACCTTGGAGTTGTCTCGGATATTCTTCTTTGTTACCCATCGGGCGCCCGGCAAGTTGTCCCACTTGCGTCTAGCATCTTCATCACGATGAACACTTCATGTATAGAGCTTCCGACCTCCGTCACCTTGCCATCTAAATTCTTCAATATTTTCTCCATAGCCTCGAACTTAGTGACGGCGTCCTTGGACATGGTCGTACTCCACACACTCCTTGCATGAGGATCTTGCTTCGGCGGCCTTTAGGTGTTGAGCTTCTTTCTCCATCTCCATCTTCTCCATCCTCCTCTTAAGTAAACCGATATGCCACTCAAGGAATCCGACTCGTATGCATTCGGCTCTCGCAATCGTCATGCGGATAGTTGAGACTTTGATCTTGAACGGCCTCCCGGCGTCTTGAAGGTTTATGATAGGTAGATCAACGATGTCGGGGTGCGCAGCGCTCCGGTGGTTGAGGTTGATCTTCCTTTGGACTTGGAGGTGGTGATTCCCTTGGAGATTTCGACGGTCCTTCGACTTCAACTTTTGAATCTAGGGTTTCCACCCCTTTAGCTTGTGTTGCATGTCACCTTTGCCCGTAAAGTTTTCCCTGGATCATCCACAAAAAAGCTTGGGTTTCTTGGAGAGGTAGCCAACCATCTCCGGTTAGGGTTAGCAATAAGCAAAGTATGCAAAAACTAGAAAGGAAAAATAAATCTATGAAAACTAGGGTTAGACAAACTAGATTAGATGTAATTTGAGGATGATCAAAGTTTAGTAGATGCAAAAAGAAAGACAAAAAGAAAACTGAAAATTACGAAAAGGCAATAAAAAACCAAATCTTGATCACTTGTTCCCCGGCAACGGCGCCAGAAAAAGGGGCTTGTTGACGGTTAATAATTGTATCAAAGTTCGTTTGTGACTCGCAAGCGTACAAGTCTCCCGTCGTAGTCAAGGGACCCTTCTTCCCTCGAGTGGTGAACCCAAGGTATCGAATCCGTGGAACAAATGTGTGACGCAAGAGTTGATCTAGTAAAGCCAAGTAACTTCAATCTTTGGTAAAAGAGAAACCCTAATGCATCTAGATAAGAACACAAAACAAAGATAAATCTAATCTACTAAAGACCGGAGAAAACAAAGTAAGATTGGGTAGATAAACCGATCTAAAGGGATCGGGGTAAGCTTTTTGTTGAAGTTCCAAGCAAGAGAAGAAGTAGCAAATCGAATCTTAATAGAAGCCTCTTTAAATCGTGGTTTCCCGTCCAAATCCGAAAACATCCGCCTTTCGAGACCCCCGTTCGTCACAACGTATCCCTATTCATGCGGGGAGCTTAGGGCGAGTCAAAAGACAAGTCGAGATTCTTTCGGAAGATCCGGCGTGTACCTCTAGCCACCGCGGCTACAAGAACACCCTATGTAATCTATCGTACGAATAGAATTGGAATAAGCAAAGCCGATCGAAAAACGAAATCTTCGAGGAAACACTTGATCGCTAAGAAAAGATTCAACTTGATAATTCAACTATGACAATGATACATACACAAGATCACCACCGGGATCCTTCCTTGATCTTGCTTCTAGCTCCGGGAACTCCGACGTGGTCTTCCATGCAAGGTTCCCACGTCGGCTAGGGAAACCCTAGTCAACTAGCTCGACCCTCTCCTCTCCGACATGGTGTCCCTCTCTTCTCTGCTCCTCGGCGGCCGATCCCGAAATCTTCTCCCCGTGGCTCTCGGTCAGGGGACTATAAATAGCCCGATTGGCGGCTAGGGCAAAGGAGGACGGATTTGGGCCCAAAATGGGCCTGGGCCGACCGGACTGGGCCGGCCGGCCTGGGCCCATTTAGGCCCAGCCCGTGGGCTCCTTTGCCCGAGGTCGGTTCCCTTGCTTCCTGGATGTTTCCCCCTTCTGCATGTAGGTCCATGTCGTCGGTTTCTCTCCGAATTGGACTCAACTCCTTGTCTTGCAAGATTCAGCACTTTTCTGGTCAGGTCCCTGGAGTCTGTCGTCTTCTCGGATCAAGTCCCCGGCTTCTTGGAGTTAATTTTGCTTCATTGCATGACTTGTTCAGGGCTTCAAGGTCTTGTCATGAGGTGCTTGATGAACTAATCCCGAAAGTCTTGCATTCAACACTAAAACCCTGCATAAACATTAAACTCCAAAACCGACATGCACACGTGAACTTGTTATACCACGGGGGTTAATACCAATGGATAAGGTATAAAACTCATGCCAACACCGAAGGTAAACTCATGGCTAGGTTGACGGATTTTCACCGTCAACAGCGGCGTAGGCTATCTCTGGCTCGCACGCTCCTTCCGCCGTGCCGCCTGCGCCCTGTTCGAATCGTGGCTCGCGGTTGAAGTAGGAAACAAACTTAGCGCGTGTTGTTTTGTTTTTTTTTTGCGCGAAAAAATGGGACCATTTTGGGGGGGTGCCCCCCCGCAGTAGCCCCCGAGGGTAACTTGGGTTTCAGGGGAAAGCCGAGTTATCCTTTGCATTCAGACTTAAAGTATTTACATAGTCATTGCCAACTGGGGCGTTGGCGATGTGGTTTTTACAACAAAAAATACTTGGAAAATCCTAGCTAAGGGTAGAAGCGACATAGCTGTTGGATGTTCCAAGCGTTGGTGAGCTCTTCACCGTCCTCGTTGGCCAGCTTGTACGTGCCCGGCTTGAGTACCTTCACCACGACGTAGGGTCCTTCCCATGGGGGCGATAGCTTGTAGCGCCCTCAGTTATCTTGGCGCAGCCTTAGGACCAGATCCCCCTCACTGAAATCCCGTCGACGTATCTTGCATGCTTGGTAGCGTCTTAGGGACTGTTGATACCTCGCGGAATGCATTAAGGCTACGAGGCGTGCCTCGTCCAGCTGGTCTAGCGAGTCCTCGCGGGCTCGCTGGTTAGCATCCTCGTTGTATCCTCGAACCTTGGGCGACCCGTATTCTAAATCCTTGGGGAGGACGGCCTCCGCGTCGTGGACTAGAAAAAATGGGGTGAACCCGATGGCTCTGCTTGGGGTGGTCCTTAGGCTCCACACGACCGCTGGTAGTTCTTGGAGCCATTTTCGCCCAGATTTGTTGAGCTGATCGAAAATTCTGGGCTTAAGGCCCTGTAGGATCATGCCGTTGGCACGCTCCACTTGGCCGTTGGTCTGTGGGTGTGCCACGGCCGCCCAATCCACACGGATGTGGAACTCGTCGCAGAACTCCAAGAACTTCCGGCCCGTGAACTGGGACCCATTGTATGTGATGATGGAGTTTGGTACTCCAAAGCGGTAGACGATATCGGTGAAGAATGTCACCGCCTGCTCAGCCCTTAGGTTCGTGATGGGGCGCACCTCCACCCACTTGGAGAACTTGTCGATCGCGACTAGCAAGTGGGTGAAGCCCCCGGCGCCTTCCGCGGGGGCCCGACGATGTCCGGGCCCCCACACGGCGAACGGCCATGTTACGAGGATGGTCTGTAGGGCATGGGCAGGCAAGTTGGACTTGCGGGCGTAGAATCGGCACCCTTCGCGGGTGCGTACGATTTCGCTAGCGTCCGCGACCGCGGTAGGCCAGTAAAAGCCTTGGCGGAACGCGTTGCCGACGAGGGTGCGGGGCGCGGCGTGGTGGCCACAGATCCCTGCATGGATGTCCCGTAGGAGCTCGCGCCCCTCGGGAATGGGCATGCACCGCCGTAGGATGCGGGGGGCGCGCGCTTGTACAGCTCGCCGTCGACGAGGGCAAAAGATTTGGCCATCCTAGCGATGCGCCTAGCCGCGGCCCGGTCCGCGGGGAGCTCCCCTCGAGCGATCCAGGCGATATATTTTTCCCGCCAATCCACTTGGACGGGGAGCCGGCTCGATGTCCATCGCATCGGCCTCGTGGGAGCCGTACCCCTCGAGGAGGGAGAGCACGTACGCCTCGTTTGAGGGGTCCTCGTCCATGGGTTCCGCACCCGTTGGATTCGAGGGAGCCCCCGAGGGTCCGTCGTGGCTCGAGGGGTAGGGCTCGAAGACGACCGAGGGTTGCGCGATGTCGCGCGTGAAAACGTTCGGGGGAACGGTAATCCGCCCGGACGCGATCTTTGCCAGTTCGTCTGCCTCCTCGTTGTACCGGCGGGGTACATGATTGAGCTCAATGCCGTAGAACTTGTCCTCGAGGGCCCGCACGGCCTTGCAGTAGGCCTCCATTTTGTCATCATGGCAGCTCGCGTTCTTCATGACTTGATCGATCACGAGCTGCGAGTCCCCTCGCACGTCGAGGCGCTTGACACCCAACTCAATGGCGATTTTGAGGCCGCAGAGAAGGGCCTCGTACTCAGCCATATTGTTGGACGCGGGGAAGTGGAGGCGCACTGCGTAGCGCATGTGCTCCCCGAGGGGTGACACGAAGAGCGGGCCCGCGCTCGCTCCCATTTTCATCACCGAGCCGTCGAAGAACGAGTCCGGCCTCGCCTGGATTTGTGGGGGTGGCGGTGCGTGTGCTCAGAACTCGGCGACGAAATCCGCCGGGGATTTGCGATTTGATAGCCTTGCGTGGGGCGTAGGCGAGCGTTTCGCCCATCAGCTCCACGGACCACTTGGCGATCCTTCCCGCGGCGTCGGGGTTGTGGATGATTTCTCCTAGCGGAAAGGAAGAAACCACCGTGACGGGGTGGGCCTCGAAGTAGTGGCGGAGCTTGTGCCGCGCAAGGACTACCGCGTATAGCAACTACGGACACCGGGGGTAGCGCGTCTTCGTGTCCGAGAGGACCTCGCCGATGTAGTAGGCGGCCGCCGCACGGAGCAAGGCATGCCCTTCCTCCGCGCGCTCCACAACGATCACGGCGCTCACCACCTGGGTGGTCGCGGCCACGTAGAGCTGCGAGGGGGCTCGCCGTCCTGTGGCGGCGTGAGGATCGGGGCGTGTGTTAGAGACGCCTTCAGCTTGTCGAGCGCATCCTGGGCCTCGGTGGTCCAGGAGAAACGCTCGTGCTTCTTGAGTAGGCGGTAGAGGGCGGGGCCCTTCTCACCGAGCCGCGAGATGAAGCGGCTCAAGGCGGCAAGGCACCCCAACACCTTCGCACCCCTTTGAGGTCCGGATCGGACCCATTCGTTCGAGGGCCGCGACCTTTTCGGGGTTGGCCTCGATTCCCCGCCGGGAGACAATGTAACCCGGGAGCATGCCTCGCGGCACTCCAAAGACACATTTTTCGGGGTTTAACTTGACCCCATTGGCCCGTGGCGGTACCGAACGCGACGCCAAGGTCGCCTACCGGGTCGTCCGCCTTCTGGTCTTCACGACGATGTCGTCCACGTATGCTTCGACCGTCCGCCCGATGTGATCCCCAAAAACGTGCTGCATGCAGCGCTGGTATGTTGCACCCGCGTTTCTGAGGCCAAACGGCATCGTGACGTAGCAGAACGTCCCGAACGGTGTGATGAACGAAGTCGCGAGCTGGTCGGACTCCTTCATTTTTATTTGGTGGTATCCGGAGTAAGCATCGAGGAAGCAAAGCAATTCACACCCAGCCGTTGAATCAACGATTTGATCAATGCGTGGCAAAGGAAAAGGAACTTCAGGACATGCTTTATTAAGACTAGTGTAGTCTACACACATCCGCCACTTCCCATTCTTCTTCTTTACAAGCAAGGGATTAGCGAGCCACGTAGGGTGGAATACTTCCTTGATGAATCCGGCCTCGGGAAGCTTCCGCAGCTCCGCTCCGATTGCCCGTCGCCGCTCCTCGTCGAAGCGGCGCGGCCCGCTCGCCGCACGGCGCGGGCGTTTGGCAGGATGTCAAGGGAGTGCTCGGCGACTTCCCTCGGGATGCCTGGCATATCCGAGGGGCTCCACGCGAAGATGTCGGCGTTGGCGCGGAGGAAGTCGACGAGCACTGCTTCCTATTTGGGGTCGAGGGTGGAGCTGACCCTCAATGCCTTGCCCTCGGGGGCTGAGGGGTCGAGGGTGGAGCTGACCCTCAATGCCTTGCCCTCGGGGGCTGAGGGGTCGAGGGGGACCCCCTTGGTCTGCTCCGCGGCCTCGAAGGTGCCGGCGTGCTTGTGGCGGGGGTCGAGGTCGTCGTTGACCATCTTCTCCGGCGTGTTCACCGGCGCTTCGTCCCGGCGCCGGTGCCTCTGCGTGCTCCACGCACTCGACGTCGCAAGCGCCAGTGCCTCTGCGTGCTCCACGCACTCGACGTCGCAGTCGAATGCGTGCTCGATGGATGACCCGACGGTGATGACGCCGTTTGGGCCGGGCATCTTCATCTTCAGGTAGGTATAATTGGGGACCGCCATGAATTTGGCGTAACAGGGTCGCCCAAGTATAGCATGGTAGGCCCCTTTGAACCCCATCACCTCGAAGGTGAGGGTCTCCTTGCGGAAGTTCTTAGGGGTGCCAAATCGGACGGCGGGTCGATCCGCCCGAGGGGTTGAACTCCGCTTGCGGGCGCGATGCCGTGGAACGGCTTCGTCTTCGGGCCGCAGCTGGTCCAACCCGATCCCCATCAGGCGCAATGTATGCGCGAAGAGGATGTTGAGGCTACTGCCTCCGTCCATGAGGACCTTCGAGAACCGGGCGTTCCCGATGATGGGGTCAACCACCAGCGGGTACTGGCCCGGGTTGGGGATGCGGTTCGGGTGGTCCTCCCGGCTAAAGGTGATGACGTCCTCCGACCAATTGAGGAAGGCCGGAGGCGCCCTCTCTGCGGCGAGGACTTCGTGCCGCTCCTTCTTGCGCTGCCGGGTCGACATGTCGACGGTAGGCCCCCCAAAGATGAGGAACACATTTTCGACAGCGGGGAAGCCGCTGGCGTCGCCATCGCCTCCGTCTTTCTTGGCCTCCGCCTCCTTCGCGGCGGCGCGGCTATAGAACTTCTTGAGCATGTCGCACTGCTCAAGGGTATGGTGCACTGGGGTCTTGTGGTAGGGACATGGCTTTTTCAGCATGTCATCGAACACCCCCGGGCCTCGAGGGGCCGGTCGAGGGCCCCGTCGAGCCGGGTCGACGGCCGAGGGCCTCGGCGTTGCGCCGTCGCGCCCTCGCTCGCGCGCCTCGCGGCGAGGCTTTTTCCCCTTCTTGCCCCGCTTGTCGTTGCGGTGTGGTTCCTTGGACTTGCCGCCCTCGCGGGCGCGTCCTCGGAGCGCTTGCCCTTCTTCTCGTCGAAGATCGCCCCCACGGCCTCCTCCCCGGAGGCGGGGCCGGTGGCGATGTCGACCGGCTCGTTGGAGTCCGCGGGCGGGCTGCGTCCCGGCTCCCGCACGAGGTCCCGCACGTGGTGCCTTCGAGGAAGGCGTGCACGATCTCGGATCGTGCCACGCCGGGGAGCTCCGTGCGGCGCTTGGAGAAGCGCCGTATGAAGTCCCGCAACGACTCGCGGGCTCGCGTGCGAGGAGCGCAGGTCCCATGAGTTTCCAGGGCGCACGTATGTGCCCTGGAAGTTGCCCACGAACGTGTGGACTAGATCGTCCCAGTTATGGATCTGGCTGGCGGGCAAGTGCTCGAGCCATGTCCGGGCCGCGTCGCCAAGGTGCAGGGGCAAGTTGCGGATGATGACCTCGTCGCTAGTGGCCCCGCCCAGCTGGCAAGCCAAGCGGTAGTCGTTGAGCCACACGCGGGGGTCTGTCTCCCCGTTGTACTTGACGATCGTCGAGGGTTGGCGGAAGCGTTGGGGGAACGCTGCCGCGCGGATCTCCCGGCTGAACACACGGGTGCCTGGGGGCTCCGGCGTCGGGGAGCGGTCTTCGCCGCTGTCGTAACGCCCACCCCGTCGAGGGTGGTAACCCCTTGCTGCTCGTGCGTCCGCCTTGCTGGTGCGCCTGGCGTTGATGACGTTGCGGGCGTCACCATCCGGCGCCGGCGTGCGTCAAGGAGTCGTTCCTTGGCCGGCGTGCGTCCTTGCTCGGTGGGTCGCCCACGCGTGCACCGAGGGTTCGCCCTCCCGGTGCGGCTTCATCGCCCCGCTCATCCCCCCCCGTTGGCGGATGCGTGAAGCCGAGCTCTCGGCCCGCCGGACGGCCGCTTGCTCGATGAGAGTCTGCACCTCGCGGTGCATGTCTCGGGCCTCGGGGGTCGAGGGTGCCGGCATGGCTCGCAGCGGCGTCGCGAGGGCGATGAGCTTTTGGCTTGCTCGCGGCGGAGCGTCCGCGTTGTCCACGTTGGGGACGGTGTTGATACGGTCGCGGACCTGTCGGCCCAGCTCCCGTGCGCGTTCGCCACGCGCGGAGGCCTCCCCCCCGCCATTGAGGCGCGGAGCAATCATACCGTTCGTACTCTTCCGCCGCCTTGGCCTCGAGCTCGCGGGCTTGGGCACCGTGCGTCGACGTCGGCCCCGGCGGGGGCGCTTGGCCCCGCGGCCGGGCGCGTGGCGATCCCCGGGGCGGCGTGACTTCCCCGTCTCCCGGCGCTGCCGCACCGGCGGCGTTGGCCGGGTCGTTGGTGATGTCGGCGCAGCACTCCCGCACGGGATCGTAACTCCCGTGCCGGGAGTCGTCGGGAGCCCGAACCAGTAGTCCGCAGCGTCGAGGAAACACCGGAACACAACTGGGTCAGGTACGCCGGAGAAGTCCCACTCCGCGTACCCGTGGCGGTTGGCGGGTGGTAACGTGTCGACGGAGCCCAGGGATGATTCGTCTCCTGCTGAGGCGCCGGGACCCCTGGCGACGAAGATGTGGCGGCCAGGTGGAACCCTGAGCATCGTTGTGTTGACGTTGGCGTTGTAGGCCGTCGTAGCGCCACGCAGCCCGATGGGGATGCGCGGTCCGGAGACCACGCGCGGTCCCGCCGGGCGGTGGCGGTCGTGACGGCGGGCACACGGCGGCCGGGAGGCGGCGCGCTCGGCCGCCGCCGCTCGGACCGCTCCTGGCGCGAGCGGCGTCCGAGCGACGACGGCGTCGTGGCGTCGACGGACCCGCGGCATCCGTGCTCGCGGCGCGGCGCGCGGTGTCATGCGTGCGGCGGGGGTCTAAGCAGACCTGGCCTGACGCTGCGCGCGGAGTTCCTCACGGTTAGTGAGGCGCATGAGATAGCCGTTCCCCATGGCCTGAAAGTTCAGGTCCCCGAAGCGGATTTCGAACCCGGCCGGGAGGGGGTCCGAGCTACCCATGCAGTAGCGTGTAGCACGGTACTCAGTGCGGATCACCATGGAGGGAGTTGGCGAAATGACCTTAGGCGCTCGACCGGCCCCACGGTGGGCGCCAACTGTCGGTGCGGAATATGGTCCCGACACTAACCAGTAGATAGCGCCGAGGTCTATCCCTCAATGGTCGATGCTAAGCAACAAGTGACACAAGGTTTTTATCCTGGTTCCGGCCGAGGGGGGCGTACGTCCAGCAGGGGTGTGCTCTCGGCACTATATTGCTCAGCACCGGGGGTGCATGTAGTGGGGCGGCTACAAGCAAGGCGGGAGAGGAAGAGAGGCTTCCAAGTCCCTGGCTGAAGATATTGTGGGAGGATGGGTGAGTGAGTATGTGGTGCGTTGTGAGTTTGGGTCTGAGTGAACCTGTCTTCGTATATTCGTCCCTGCGGTTGGGGGTTCGCTCCCCTTTTATAGCCCAAGGGGGAGGCGAATTACATGCACGCCGCGCTATCTAGCTACGTGGGGGAGTGCGACGTGCTACGCTGTAGAATGGGCGGCCGTCCGGTCGATCCTTGCAGCGATCTGGTCATCATGGCCTGACTTGTACCCGAACGATGGCGGTTCGAGGGTAGTAGACCGGCGGATGGTGGTGAAGTCTTCTGATAGGCTCGAGGGAGGTGCTGACGCAGGCTCGTACGGAGTACAGGAGTTGGCAGAACGGTGTTCCTTCCCGGCGCGCCTCACAGGCCTGGAGTTGTTTCTACAGCGACAGGCGTGCTCCTGCACGCGCGGGTACGGTGGCCACGCCGTTACAGCGACAGGGATGGCAGTCCACCGGCCTAGCGCCTCCACCTAACCCTGTAGGGTCACGAGAAAGTGAATCGAGGGTGCGCCGGCCCCCTTTCGAGGGCTCGGCGCGTTAGCCGTACTGGAGCGTGCGCACGGTGTCACGGGACTGACACCGGCCGCGCTGCACAGTCCCTCCCCACGGGGGCGGGAATGGGCTCCTCCCCCGGGGAGTTGGTGCGGCGGCACGGGGTGCGAGCCCGGGCGCGTGATGGCGCCGGCCCCGCCGGTGTCGGGGCGTTAAATGCCCGTGTACGGGAGCCGGGCGCACGCGTGAGGGGTGCCCTCGAGCGTGGCGGACCCCGGCCGAGGGCGGGGCGTACCCTCGAGCGAGGCGGAGCCTGCTCGAGGGAAGTGCTGCCCCTCGAACGGGGCGGAGCCCGCCCAAAGGGAGCACGCATCCTCGAACGGGGCGGAGCCTGTTCGAGGGGATCTCTAAGTGGGCCGTCCCGATGGGCCGTCAGAGTCCCTGTGGCGTGGGCCGTGTCCTGCGTGGTTAGGCACCTGCATGGTTAGACTTAATCGTGTTTTGGTTTCGTTGCAGGTTTTAAGTGAGGTTTTCCCCATTGTTTAAGGGGACCCCTAGGGCTGTCCCCGACACTTGTATCATATCTAGTATCATGCGGTGGATTTAGATCTGATGCAAGTAGTCTTGTTACCATGCTTAGTGTCATGCGGTAGATTCAAGCTTGGTTCAAGAGGGTTTCTTGTTAGGTCATGAGCCATGCGGTAGGCTAAGATCTAGCTTGAAGCTAGTTATCGGCTCTATTGAATTTTGGCAAGATTCAATAGATTCATTAAGTTACCCCGTGTTGCTTTGAGTTTTTGCTTTATGTTTAAATTCATGTAACACTTTTTGCCCAATCTAGATGGGTTTGGATTGGCTTTATCCCTTTTGATGATCCTTATGCGAGTCGAATTGGAAACTTTAGTTAATTTAACACGTGGATCACGTGCTTTTCGATAGCCGAAACCGAATCGATCTAGGTTGTCACATGTCGCGGGTTCAAGCTTGCTAAAGTTTGTACAAATCTTGAAAGAACTTGGTATCACGCAGTAGATGCAGGTTTTGGGGTTGTTTTGGAGCTAGTCATCTGGTGGATTAGATTTTCAAATCAATCTGATAGATTTATCTTGCTTGGTAATGTTCGTTCCTTCTTCATGGATCCCGAATCGGCTGTTCAGCCATGTTCGGTTATGTTCTTCATGAGTAAAACACGTGCGTAATTTATGCTGTGAATAATGTATGCTTTTAGCTTTCCATATTTAGATTGTATCATGCGGTGGATAGATCTATTTGTGGAAAGTGGTACGATCCCAAGCAAGTTGTATCATGCGGTGGATATATTTTCTTGGTGTCGTACCCGACGGGTTTTAAAGTATATAGACATGCGGTAGACTAGTGCTTTGGATCTATGTGAGGACCAGGAGCGTCCCAGTAGTCGATGGATGACCGCTCCTCAGTGATGAGTGATTGACAACGGGTGTTGGACTGACTCTTGGCTTAGTGCGCAGGTGTAGGCTGCGGCCTAGTTCGTGTTGTTGCAGGTGAAGAAAGGGCGCGAAAGGTCTTCAGCCTTGAGGGGCCTCCGGGAGATGGAGAGACAAGTAGGCTCGGTTCGAGGGACCGGTGGACGGCGGGACTAGGTGCGGGCCACATGGTGGCGACACGAGCAAGACGAAGTCATGGACAATCGAGCCGGTGCACGGTGGCGGTCGAGTCAAGTGGTTTGGCGGAAGGCCGGACCGAGCACGCGGGGTTTGGTGGTTTGCCCACAAAACCATCGGCGGACGGTTTCTTGGTTTGGGCCTCAAAACCAAGTCCGAGGGCCCAACACGACGGAGACGGGATCTGGGCGTGTCGGGAAGCTTCGAGGCGGAGGACACGCGGCGGGATCGCATGGCTTGCATCGGGAGGACGCGGGGTGCGGCAAAGGCGTGGCCGTCCGATGGCAAGACCCACAAACATTACCTAAATGCCCCTACGTGGGTTGTATCGCCAGTAGTTTAGTTAGGGGTAGTCGAGTCATTTACCACTCCGGCGGGACTCGATATATAAGCCATGAGTGTGTGTGGATGGCTCTCTCTCTCCGCGACTTAGGGTTTTATTTGCTCTCTCCTCTTTCTCATTTCGTAGCTATTTTTCCTCCTATTTTCTCTAGGCTAGCATGAGAGCTTCATGAGAGATTTGTTGAGAGGGATGGATGCTAGGGGCGGCATGCTAGACCTTGTGAATCTTTCCTGGTTTGTATAGAAGATTCGGGGTTGTTTTTCGTGGCTTTTCGTGCTTGTTTTCGTGCCTTTGTTCCCGGTGTGATTCCGCGGATTTGAGTGGGTTTCTCCCCGGATTTCTTTGAGGGAAACATGGATAGATGTCTTGTGCATCTTTGTGCTTGATCTTGTGCCCTCAAACGCCGGAAACCACTTCGATTCGTGAGTTTTCGTTCGTTGCTCTAGCTTTTGGTGGTGCTCAAAGGATTCGCGATTCCCGGTGATTCAGGGAGTTAGGAGGCAAGATTTTTGGGCTATAGCATCCTTGTGTGACGCTTTTCAAGTCCCCAAACCCTTGTCTCCATAGCTTCAACCGTTTGGGAAATCCGATGATGATTTGGGGGAGTTGACTTTCGGGGTCGGGTTGTTTCTGTTCTGTCCGCGCGGCGCGGACGGTCCGCGGGGGGGTCGCGGACGGTCCGCGAGGAGCGTGTTCGTCGAGTTCTTGCGCGTCCTTGCTTTCGATCCGTTTTGGCTTTTGGTTTTGGTTGCAGCCAGTTTGCGGACGGTCCGAGCTCGAGTAGCGGACGGTCCGCGGGGTGGCGCGGACGGTCCGCCGGCCTCGGCGGACGGTCCGTTTTTCTCGGGTCGCTCTCGGTGTCCGTGTGTGTGTTTAACGGACGGTCCGCGGGGAGGGCCGGACGGTCCGCGGCGTCGGCGCGGACGGTCCGCGGTAGCAGGTCGGACGAGCCCGCGGTTCATCGCGGACGGTCCGCCTTGCCGGGCCGGACGGTCCGCCGGGGAGAGCCGTGTGCAGTGTTGTTTGTTTCGATTCCTTCCTTCCCTTTCTAGTGCTTCCGCGTGTGCTTCTAGGAATCGTTCCTAAGGCTAGAGGTTGATCCATAACCTCGTGGTCTTGGCGATTGGTGCGTGATTCGATCCATCGCTTGTGTGTGACCGGGGTTTGTCTAGGGTATAGGCCGGATTCTTTTGGAAGAATTTTTACCGCTCCTATTCACTCCCCCCTCTCTAGTCGCCATCTGATCCTTCAATTGGTATCAGAGCTTGGTGTCGGATTCTTTGCGACTTTGACAAGTCCCGAATCCTAAGATGGCGTACGTTGAGCGGGGCGGTCCGCCGCACTTCGATGGCAAGGGTTACCACAAGTGGGCGGCTCGTATGATGATCTTTCTTCGTGGGAAGCTGTTGGATTTCATTGTGCTTGACAAGACCTATGCTATTCCTGGGTCAACATCCATACTCTTATGGTGACCGATGCTGGTGCTAAGGCCAAGTATGAGGCTAATGCAAAAGCCGTTGATCACTTGGTCGGAGCTTGTGTGATCCGAGTTTGAGCGTGTTCGCCATTTGAATCTTGCTTGGCAAATTTGGGAAAAGTTGTTGGTTGCTCACGGTGGTGATAACCATGTGAAGGCTCGCCTCTTTGTCTCTTACCGGATGCAATATGAGAATTTCACTCCACTTCCCGGTGAGGACATCGATGCGATGTTTCAGAGGTTCACCGTCATCGTGAACAACATGAAGGCTAATGTTGAGGATTTTCCGTACACCGAGCATGATCGGGCTTTGAAGCTCTTGCATGTCTTGGACCCAAATGTTTGGGGTGCTAAGGTTGAGGCCATCAAGGAGTCCGGACATTATTTGACTATTGAGTTGGATGACCTCTTTTCTAAGCTCAAGTCGGCTGAGGTTGACGGGGAAGTTGCAATCCAAGCATGAGGGCTCGACTGACCATAGTCTTGCTCTTGTGGGCGGATCAAAGGGCAAATCTAACCCTTCCTGTCGACAGTTTTCCTTGTCTTCTCTCATGTCCATTCCAGATGAGGAGTTTGATGTGCTGGGCGAGGAGGAGCTGGCCTTGCTCTCAAGAAGGTTTGAACGACTACATGAGAGTCGGAGGAATGCAAGGAGGAGCTCAGGGACGTGCTACAAGTGTGGCAAGCGTGGCCACTTCATCGCCGAGTGCCCGGAAGCGGAGGAGAACAAGTACAAGGTGAACGAGTACAAGGCGCACCCGAGGCGTGAAGACAAGTACTCCTCCAAGGGCAAGCACTTCAACAAGTCCAAGAGCAAGGACAAGGACAAGCGGCGACCGAGCAAGAGCGGCTACAAGAAGAACAAGGCGAGAGCGATGGTGGCCGGTGCGAGCGACGTTGACTCACGCTCAAGCGAGGAGCGAGCCAAGCTCAAGCAGCGAAGAAGAAGACGCCGGGAGGCGCAATGGCAAGAAGAGTGCAAGCCGGAACCTCAGCGGGCTGAGCTGTGTGGCGCTTGAGGGCTTTTGTGGCATGGCTCATAGCTCAAGCAGCAAGAAGAGTGTGAAGGAAGACAGTGACTCCGACTCGGAGGATGAGGTAAACCGTGACCCCAACTCTTTGCTTGCTGAGATTGCTAGGTTAAATGGTTTGCTTGATAACCGTGATAGTGTGCTGAGAGATGCCAAAAAGATGAGGAAAGATCTTAGGGCTCAGCTTGAGAATGCTAGCGAGAAAGTAGGAGAGTTAGAGTCAAAATTGCTTGAATTGAAACTTGAGAATGACTCTTTGAAACTTGCTCCTACTCCTCCTGATGATGTTGAATGTGTTGAATGTGATGCTTGGTTGAATGAGATCAAGCGCTTAATGAGAAGAATGCTTCTATTTTGGCTCAACTAGATGCTCTTAGGATCGAACATGATGAGCTTAAGGCCGGACCCACTTTGCTTGGTGCTTGCAAATCATGTCCTACTATGCATGCTAAGCTTGTCGATGCTCGTTCTACCATTAGTTCTTTGGAAGCATCTTTGAAATCTCCTGTTGCAAATGCATGTTCTAGTCGTGATGAAGTCACTTTGCGTAATCTTGAACTTACTTCCCGTTTGGATGTCATCTATGAGGAGAATGACTATTTGAGGAAGGTGTTGGGTTGGTTGTACGGGCGAGGAACCTCAATTGAAAATCATGATTGAGGAGTTCAAGAGAGCCGATGGTCGTGGTTTGGGGTTTGAGAAGTTGGGTGAGAAAGTGGGAGAGAACAAGTGGGGAGAGTGTGTACGAGAAGTGTGTTGAGTCTAACCCCCGAGTTTGAGGTGATCGGAGAGATCCAAGTCCCACTCCCAAAAGCACCCAAGAACTCTTTCACACCAAAGCCCAACTACCTTAGCAACAAGCTTGACACAACCCAAGATCCACCCAAATTCCCACCTAAGACAAATGATTTCCGAAACCGAGTGAAGTTTGTGGGTGAGAAGGGTGAGAAGCCTAGAGAGAAGCCGAGCCAAAACCAAAACCCATCCCCTTCGGGTGTGAGTATTGTGGCAAGGAGAGGCATCTTGCGAGTTTTGCTACAAGAGGAAGAGGGATGAGAGGCTTGCTAGGGAGCAAGCGAACCAGGACAGGTATCGCCAGCCTCATGGTATTCCTGAGCCTAGAGTGCCACTTCCACGGGGTGTGGGAAGTGTGAGGAGTGTTGGCAGGTTCCCACAGAGAGGAGGTGGTGACAGGTTTGTCAGGAGAGATGATGGTGTGCGTGCTGGTGAGAGGCTTGGTCGGGCTCGTGGTGGTTTTGCTGGACGTCCTCCTACTCGTCCTCAGTACGGGTTTAGGGGAGGTGATCGCAGCTTTGGGTTCCAGAGGAACTACGGACCACGTTTTCCCCCTCGTGGTGCTCGTACTCCTCCCATGGGACATGGGAAGTTTGGTGGCAAGGGAGTGATGTTTGCTAACCCCTCTTTTGAGCAGATGGCTCGACACTTGGTTTAACTTTCTCTGTGCTAACCCCAGTGTCGAGTCGCTAGCTCACTCTCGTTCTTGTTTCGATTTGCGAGCGGGGAGGCTTGGAGGACATTTGGTTGATCGACTCCGGGTGTTCTCGACACATGACCGGAGATAAGAAGTGGTTCTCCAGCCTCACCCCAGTGAAGGAAAAGATGTACATCACATTTGGGGACAATGGACGAGGTAGGGTGCTGTCTGAGGGTGTTGTGCATGTGAGTGACAAGGTAACATTGAAGAGAGTGGCTCTTGTGAAGTCTTTGGGTTTCAATTTGCTTTCGGTTTCTCAGTTGCTTGATGAGGGTTTTGAGGTGCGTTTCAAGTCTGGTGAGTCTCGTTTGCTTGATTCTCGAGGTGATCTTGTCTGTATGATCATCCCCGAGGGTCAGATTTTCAGGGCTGATTTCTCTCGTTCTTTGGGTCTGCTGTTCGCCGTTTGATGGCTGGTCCTTCTTCGATTTGTGGAAATGGCATAGGCGGTTGGGACACTTGAGCTTTGATTTGGTTTCCCGCTTGAGTGGTCTTGACCTTGTCCGAGGATTGCCGAGGTTGAAGCTTGAGAAGGATTTGGTTTGTGCTCCTTGTAGGCATGGTAAGATGGTAGCCACTCCCCATCCACCCCTGACCGATGTCATGACCGAGCGTCCGAAGCGTAGCCGTTGCATATGGACCTTGTTGGGCTAGCTCGAGTTCGCTCGGTGGGTGGGAAGTGGTATGTCCTTGTTGTGGTGGACGATTACTCTCGCTATGCCGGGTGTTCTTCTTGGAGGACAAGAGTGAGACATTTGGTTTTATTCGAGATCTGATCGTGAGGTTGAAAAACGAGAGGCATGGGAATGCTATACGAGCTATCCGTAGTGATAATGGCTCAGAGTTCAAGAACTCTCGTTTTGATGCCTTCTGTCATGATCTAGGTCTTGAACATCAGTATTCGACCCCCTATGTGCCCCCTCAAAATGGAGTTGTGGAAAGGAAAAATCGGACTGTTTGTGAGATGTAGACGATGCTCGATGAGCACAAGACTCCTAGGAGGTATTGGGCTGAGGCGGTCAATACGGCTTGTCATGTCTCCAACATGATTTTATTGCGAGCTTTCAAGAGGAGGACCTGTTATGAGCTTATGCATGGTCGGGCACCCAAGGTGAGTCACTTCCGAGTTTTTGGCTGCAAGTGCTTTATTTTGAAGAAGGGAAAACTCGACAAGTTTGAGGCTAGGTCTAGTGATGGTATTTTCTTTGGATATGCTAACCATTCTAGAGCCTATAGGGTGCTTAACCTTGAGACTAACAAAATCATGGAGACTTGCGAGGTGACCTTCGACGAGACAATGCCATGTACCTCTCTTGGCTTTGAATGTGCGGGTGATGAAGAGATGGCCGAGGACCTCTTTGAAGAGGAGAAAGATGAAGCCGGAGATGATGATGGGGAGAACCATGCACACGAAGCCGAGCATGTACCCACTACTTCCCCTACAACCACTTTGGAGCATGGACCGTCTACTTCATGGACAACGACGGTGCAACAAGAGGACCGAGCGAGAGAAGGCCGAAGTTGAGGGGGAGGTAGTCTCGAGGCGTGAGGCTCCCGGCGGATTCAAGAAGTGCATCCCCTGTCGAAGATCATTGGGAACATCGACGAACGCACTACACGGTCAAGGTCCAGGAATTCCTCTCATTTTGCTCATGCTGCTTTTGTTGCTACTTTTGAGCCCAAGGACATTGGACATGCTTTATCTGATGCAAACTGGGTCAATTCTATGCATGAGGAGTTGGAAAACTTTGAGAGGAACCAGGTGTGGGAGTTAGTTGAACCACCTCCAAATTGCCATCCCATAGGAACCAAGTGGGTTTGGAAGAACAAAGAGGGAGAGAATGGGATGGTTGTGAGGAACAAGTCCAGACTTGTTGCTCAGGGGTTTAGTCAGAAGGAGGGGATCGACTATGAGGAGACCTTTGCTCCTGTGGCCCGTCTTGAGGCGATTCGGATCCTTCTAGCCTTTGTCGTGGCTAAAGGGTTCAAGTTGTTTCAGATGGACGTGAAGAGTGCTTTCCTGAATGGGGTCATAGAGGAGGAGGTGTATGTGAAGTAGCCACCTGGGTTTGAGAGCGAGTTGTACCCACACAGGGTATACAGGTTGAAAAGGGCTCGTATGGGTTGAAACGGGCGCCCGTGCTTGGTATGGGAGATTGAGAGGTTTTCTTTTGAGCGAGAGGGTTTGTGATGGGTACCGTGGATAGGACCTTGTTTCTCCTCAAGCATGGAAATGACTTGTTGATTGTGCGGATATACGTGGATGATATTGTCTTTGGTGGCTCGTCACATAACCTTGTTGCCAAGTTTGCGGATGAGATGAGCGGGGAGTTCGAGATGAGCATGATGGGCGAGTTGCGGTATTTTCTCGGGTGCAGGATTAAGCAAGTGAAGGACGGTACATTTGTGCACCAAACCAAGTACACAAAAGACATGCCGAGGAAGTTCCGGATGCAAGATGTGAAGCCGATGTCGACTCCCATGGGGAGTACGGCCACTTTGGATGCGGATGAGGACGGAGAACCGGTGGACCGGCGGGAGTACGGGAGCATGATCGGCTCCCTCCTCTCTGACGGCGACGAGGCCGGACATACGGTTCGGCGTGTGTCCGTGCGCTCATTTTCGGGCTTCGCCGAGGACATCACATCGACGGGCCGTCAAGAGGATTTTCGGTACCTACGATCCGCCCTTTGGTCTTGGCCTTTGGTATTCTTCCTCCTCGACTCGTCTCTTCATGGTTTTTCCGATGCGGATTTTCTTTGGTTGTCGAGTCGAGAGGAAGTCTACTTCGGTACTTGCCGGTTTCTTGGGTCTTCGTTGGTGTCATGGTCTTCCCGCAAGCGGTCTAGTGTAGCTCGGTCTACCACGGAGGCGAGTATGTTGCTGCCACGAGTTGTTGCTCCCGTTGTTGTGGATTTCATACACTTTGAGAGACTTTGGTGAGGAGTGCACCCGGATCCCACTTCTTTGTGATAGCACCGGTGCCATAAGCGTAGCCAAAAACCCGGTGCTTCACTCCGGAACCAAACATATAGAAGTGAGGTATCATTTCTTGAGGGACAATGTGGAGAAAGGAACCATTGTGTTGAGCCATGTCCCTACCCAAGATCGCCCTTGCGGACATTTTCACAAAGCCTCTCGACCAAGCTACATTTGTGCGCTTGCGGGGGGAACTTGGGGTTTGTTTCCCTTTCTAGTTGATTCTTGGGGGATTTCCTTTTTGTACCATATGTATCATACCATGTTTTACTTTGATGTACATACATGCTTTGCTTGATGTATAAACCATGGTAGGATAGCCATCTTGTCATATATCATGTTGCATTTGTATCATATTGCATTTTAGGATGATGAGCTTTTTCATATGCCATATTTGAGTCTCTTTGGCTATTTGTGAGATTTTGGTCATATGTGTGGAGAAATGGTGATGTGAGGCTATGCTCTTGGAATATTTGAGATATATGTGTGGTGAGATAGCCCTTTTTGAAATAAATGCTTAACTTGACTAATTTTTGATGAAATATGCTCCACTCGTGTGTAGTTGTGTATCCATGTCACAGTTTGGTCTAAATGTGCTTTTCATGCTTAGATTGTGCTTGGATGCCTTGTTCTTGCATTTGGGCCAAAGGCCGAATATCATTGTTAATGTTTAGCCTATGTTGCATTCATGGGGGAGCATAAGCTTCTTTTTGCCGCAAAGGCACTTCATGTACCATGAAATGAATTAATCTTGAAAAGAAGTGTGAATGCTTGAAAAATGCTCCATCCATCATGTCTATGCTTAAAATATATTATCTTTCACATATGGGTGCTAAACATGTTGCATGATGTTCACCAGTGGAGAAGTCTCCCGAAGTGGACACATGGCTCATGAGCTTTGACATGACATGCTTTGCTTTATGGGTGTTTGCCATGATCTTTTGCTGAGAATTTGATATCCTTGTATGATCTTTGAATGGTATGCATGTTTGTGGCTCAAGTGTGACATGGATAGGCTTTTACATGTGAAGCGAGCCTTCTTTTGGTAAAACTGCTTAAATCTGAAAATTTTGTTTTGTCACATGCTTGTATTTTCATATATTACTTGTGGCGATGCTTTGACTATGCTATGATTCATATGTGTGATCTTTGTCTCATTTTTAGCCTTTGACACTAGATTTGGCCTATTTGAGAAGCTCATGTAGTTGTTTATATGCTTTGTTTTGCATTTCTGCATTTTCACCTTGATTCATACATTGTCAACAAGGGGGAGAAGAGGTGAGCTTAATGAAAATTCAGAAGAGGTGAGCTGAAGTTTGGAAGTTTGCATCCACATGTTCAGGGGGAGCTTGCATTTGTTCAGGGGGAGCTTTCTTGCTGTTTTCGGTGTGGATTTTGTGCTTTGCTTGGCTTGTGACCTTTCTTTGCCTTTCTTCGGCTTTGGTCATGAGTTGAGCTTCTTTGTTTTTCTTTCTTCTTCTTTTCTCTTTTTCTCTGAATTTCATTTCGCGTTGTGTGTTGTCAATGCACTCATCAAGGGGGAGATTGAGGACCAGGAGCGTCCCAGTAGTCGATGGATGACCGCTCCTCAGTGATGAGTGATTGACAACGGGTGTTGGACTGACTCTTGGCTTAGTGCGCAGATGTAGGCTGCGGCCTAGTTCGTGTTGTTGCGGGTGAAGAACGGGCGCGAAAGGTCTTCGACCTTGAGGGGCCTCGGGAGATGGAGAGACAAGTAGGCTCGGTTCGAGGGACCGGTGGACGGCGGGACCGGTGCGGGCCACATGGTGGCGATACGAGCAAGACGAAGTAATGGACAATCGAGCCGGTGCACGGTGGCGGTCGAGTCAAGTGGTTTGGCGGGAGGCCGGACCGAGCACGCGGGGTTTGGTGGTTTGCCCACAAAACCATCGGCGGACGGTTTCTTGGTTTGGGCCTCAAAACCAAGTCCGAGGGCCCAACACGACGGAGACGGGATCCGGCGTGTCGGGAAGCTTCGAGGCGGAGGACACGCGGCGGGATCGCATGGCTTGCGTCGGGAGGACGCGGGGGTGCGGCAAAGGCGTGGCCGTCCGATGGCAAGACCCACAAACATTACCTAAATGCCCCTACGTGGGTTGTATCGCCAGTAGTTTAGTTAGGGGTAGTCGAGTCATTTACCACTCCGGCGGGACCTGATATATAAGCCATGAGTGTGTGTGGATGGCTCTCTCTCTCCGCGACTTAGGGTTTCATTTGCTCCCTCCTCTTTCTCATTTTCGTAGCTATTTTTCCTCCTATTTTCTCTAGGCTAGCATGAGAGCTTCATGAGAGATTTGTTGAGAGGGATGGATGCTAGGGAGGCATGCTAGACCTTGTGAATCTTTCCTGGTTTGTATAGAAGATTCGGGGTTGTTTTTTGTGGCTTTTCGTGCTTGTTTTCGTGCCTTTGTTCCCGGTGTGATTCCGCGGATTTGAGTGGGTTTCTCCCAGGATTTCTTTGAGGGAAACATGGATAGATGTCTTGTGCATCTTTGTGCTTGATCTTGTGCCCTCAAACGCCGGGAAACCACTTCGATTCGTGAGTTTTCGTTCGGTGCTCTAGCTTTTGGTGGGGCTCAAAGGATTCGCGATTCCCGATGATTCAGGGAGTTAGGAGGCAAGATTTTTGGGCTATAGCATCCTTGTGTGACGCTTTTCAAGTCCCCAAACCCTTGTCTCCATAGCTTCAACCGTTTGGGAAATCCGATGATGATTTGGGGGAGTTGACTTTCGGGGTCGGGGCCGTTTCTCGTTCGTCCGCGCGGCGCGGACGGTCCGCGGGGGGGTCGTGGACGGTCCGCGAGGAGCGTGTTCGTCGCGTGTTCGTCGAGTTCTTGCGCGTCCTTGCTTTCGATCCGTTTTGGCTTTTGGTTTTGGTTGCGCCGGTTGCGGACGGTCCGAGCTCGAGTAGCGGACGGTCCGCCCGGCCTCGGCGGACGGTCCGTTTTTCTCGGGTCGCTTCTGGTGTTCTGTGTGTGTTTAACGGACGGTCCGCGGGGAGGGCCGGGGGACGGTCCGCGACGTCGGCGCGGACGAGTCCGCGGTAGCAGGTCGGACGGGTCAACACATGCCACAAAGGTTCATACAAGGTCTAGCTTGCCGCCCGATCATCCAACCCTCTCACAAGATCTCACCATGAAGCTCTCAAGCTAGTCCTATTCAAATCCTAAGAAAATAGGAAGGGAAAATAGGAAATCAAATGAACTAGGGTTCCAAGAGATAGCTGTCATCCTTTCACCTCATGGGTTATATGGAGGCAACCGAAAGTCTAAACTACCCTTACTTAACAACTAGGGATACAAGCCCCTCAAGAGCAGTTTTGGAAGTCTTCAAGTTTTCTCCATCGGACGGATGCCCGGCGACGCCTCGCTTAGCCTCGACGCAAACCTTGCGATCCCGACGCGTGTCCTCCGCTTCGAAGATTCCGGATCGCATCGTCACACACCCCCGGTGGCGGGGCCGATGTCCTCTCGGGGGGGCGCGGGACGGGGCCTGTCGCGGGCCGGGGGGGCACCGTCTTCGGTTCTCCGGTCTTGGCTTTGTGGATCAACCATGGAACCGCGTGGTGTTTTACGGTGAACCCTGGGGCTTAGGGCGGAAACCTTGCGAACTCGGTGTAGCCTCCGCCAATCGCCACTCATGACTCGGCTCCCAGTAGTCCCGGCTCGACCTTAGTTTTGAGGCTCTACCAAGAAACCGTCCATGACTTCATCTTGCCGTTCATGCCACCATGCGGCCCGCACTTGACCCCGCTGGCCATCGGGTCCCTCGAACGAAGCCTACTTGTCTTCTCCACACCTGGAGGCCTCACCGGCGACGACCTTTCGCACTTGTTCTTCACCTGCACCAACACCAGTCAAGCCGCAACCTGCACTTGCAATACTTAGCCAAGAATCAGTCCACACAACGTTGTCAATCACTCATCACACAAGGAAGCGACCATCCACCGGTCCTCGAACCACACATGGTCCTCAGTTAGGCACCCCGAACCGGTAGATGATGTCAGTGAAGAACGTCACGGCCTGCTCTGCCTTGAGATTCGTGATCGGGCGCACCTCGACCCACTTGGAGAATTTGTTGATGGCAACCAGTAGGTGGGTGTAGCCCCCGGGCGCTTTCCGCAAGGGCCTGACGATGTCCAGCCCCCACACGGTGAAGGGCCATGTGACGGGGATTGTCTGGAGGGCGTGCGCAGAGAGGTTGGTCTTGCGGGCGTAAAACTGGCACCCTTCGCAGGTGCGCACGATCTCACTAGCATCAGCGGTCGCAGTGGGCCAGTAGAAGCCCTGGCGGAACGCGTTGCCCACGAGGGTGCGTGGCGCTGCGTGGTCGCCGCATACGCCCGCATGAATGTCTCGAAGGAGCTCGCGCCCCTAAGGGATGGGCATGCATCGCTGCAGGACGCCTGACGCGGCGCGCTTGTATAGCTCGCCATCGACGAGGGCGAATGACTTGGCCATCCTGGCGATGCGTCTCGCCTCGGATCGGTCCGCGGAAAGCTCCCCTCGGTCCATCCAGGCAATGTATTTGTCTCGCCAGTCCTCCACGCGGGGGACTGGCTCTGTATCCATGGCCTCGGCCTCGTCCATGCCATACCCCTCGAGTAGGGAGAGTACGGATGCCTTGTTCGAGGGGTCCTCGTCCATAGGCTCCGCGCCCGTTGGGTCCGAGGGAGCCCCCGAGGGTTCTTCCTGACTCGAGGGTGTCAGCTCGAGGTTGACGGACGGTTTGGCGACATCCCGCGCAAAAACGTTCGGGGGAACGGTGATTCGCCCCGACACGATCTTGGCGAGCTCGTCCGCCTCCTCGTTGTACCGGCGGGGCACGTGATTGAGCTCTATGCCGTAGAACTTGTCCTCGAGGGACCGCACGGCATTGCAGTATGCTTCCATCTTGTCGTCGTGACAACTCGCGTTCTTCATGACCTGGTCGATCACGAGCTGCGAGTCTCCCCTAACGTCTAGGCGCTTGATGCCCGTCTCGATGGCGATTCTGGGGCCGCAGAGAAGGGCCTCGTACTCCGCCATGTTGTTTGACGCAGGGAAATGCAGGCACACCGCGTACCTCATGTTCTCCCGAGGGGTGAGATGAAGAGCAGGCCCGCGTCTGCCTCGGTTTTCATCACCGACCCATCGAAGTAGAGGGTCCAGCATTCAGCCCGGACTTGCGGCGGCGGCAGCTGTGTGTCCGTCCATTCAGCGACGAAATCCGCCAGGATCTGGGACTTAATCGCCTTGCGCGGCGCATAGGCGAGCGTTTCGCCCATTAACTCCACCTAGCACTTCGCGATCCTACCCGCCGCGTCCAGGTTTCGGATAATCTCCCCCAACGGAAAGGAGGAAACCACCGTAACTGGATGAGCCTCGAAGTAGTGGCGAAGCTTGCGCCGTGTGAGCACCACCGCGTAGAGCAGCTTCTGGATCTGCGGGTACCGCGCCTTGGTCTCGAACAGCACCTCGCTGATGTAGTAAACGGGCCACTGGACTGGCCGGGCGTGTCCCTCCTCTGTGCGCTCCACCACGATGACAGCGCTAACCACCTGAGTGGTTGCGGTGACATAGAGGTACAGAGGTTCGCCATCCTGGGGCGGCGTCAAGATGGACGCGCGGGCGAGTGTCGCCTTGAGCTTGTCAAGCACCTCCTGGGCCTCGACGGTCTAGGAGAAACGCTCGTGCTTCTTCAAGAGTCGGTAGAGGGGTAACCCCTTCTCGCCGAGCCGCGAAAGAAACGGCTCAAGGCGGCGAGGCACCCCAACACCTTTTGTACCCCCTTTAGGTCTCGAATCGGGCCCATCTGTTCGAGGGTTGTGACCTTTTCGGGGTTGGGCTCGATCCCCTGCTGGGAGACGATGTACCCCAGCAACATGCCTTGCGGCACCCCGAAGACGCACTTCTCGGGGTTCAGCTTCACCCCGTTGGCTCGCAGGCAATCGAATGCCACACGTAAGTCGCTAACCAGGTCGTCCGCCTTCCTAGTTTTTACGACTATATCGTCTACGTAAGCCTCAATGGTCCGCGTTTCAGAGACCAAACGGCATCGTTACGTAGCAATACATCCCGAAGGGCGTGTTGAATGAAGTCGCGAGCTGGTAGGACTCCTTCATTTTTATTTGATGGTACCCGAATAGGCATCAAGAAAGCATAAATAAGAGTTCGCACCCTGCAGTCGAGTCAACGATTTGATCGATTCGTGGCAAAGGAAAAGGAACTTTAGGACATGCTTTATTCAAATTAGTGTAATCTACACACATCCGCCACTTCATGTTCTTTTTCTTAACTAGTACAGGATTAGCTAGCCACGTAGGGTGGAACACTTCCTTGATGAACCCGGCCTCGAGGAGCTTCCGCAGCTCCACTCCGATTGCCTGGCGTCGCTCTTCGTCAAAGCAGCGCAGCCGTTGCTGCACGGCGCGGGAGTGAGGTAGGATGTCAAGGGAGTGCTCGGCGACCTCCCTCGGGATGCCCGGCATATCCGAGGGCCTCCACGCAAAGATGTCGGTGTTGGCGCGGAGAAAGTCGACGAGCGCCACTTCCTATTTCGGGTCGAGGGTGGAACTGACCCTCAACGCCTTGTCCTCGGGGGCAGCAGGGTCGAGGGGCACCTCCTTGGTTTGCTCAGCAGCCTCGAAGCTGCCGGCGCGCTTTGCTGTGGAGTCGAGGTCCTCGTTGACCAGCTTCTCCAGGTTCACTACGAGCGCTTCATCCAGCGCTAGTGCCTCAGCATGCTCCACGCACTCGACGTCGCAGTCGAACGCGTGATTGATCAATGAGCCCACGGTGATGATGCCCTTGGGTCCCGACATCTTCATCTTGAGGTAGGTGTAGTTCGGGATCGCCATGAACTTGGCGTAGCATGGCCGCCTGAGAATGGCGTGGTACGCGCCCCTGAACCCCACCACCTCGAAGGTGAGCGCCTCCTTGCGGAAGTTGTCTGGCGTGCTGAACCAGACTGGCAGATCGATCTGCCCGAGGGGCTGGACGCGCTTGCCCGGCGCGACGCCATGGAACGGCGTCGTGCTGGGCCGCAGCTAGTCCAACCCGATCCCCAGCAGGTGCAAAGTGTGCGCGTAGAGGATGTTTAGGCTGCTGCCTCCGTCCATCAGTACCTTAGAGAACCGTGTGTTCTCGATGACTGGGTCGACAACCAGCGGGTACTGGCCCGAATTGGGGATGCAGTTCGGGTGATCCTCAAGGCTGAAGGTGATGGCGTCCTCCGACCAGTCGAGGAAGGATGGATGCGCCTTCTCCGCGGCGAGGACCTCGTGCCGCTCCCGCTTGCGCTGGCTGTTGGACATGTCCACGGTTGGTCCCCCGAAGATGAGGAAGACGTTTTCCACCGCGGGGAAGCCGCCGGCGTCACCGTCACCCCCATCCTTCTTGGCCTTGCCATCCTTCGCGGCGGCGCGGCTGTAGTATTTCTTGAGCATGTCGCACTGCTCGAGGGTGTGGTTGACCGGCGTATTGTGGTACGGGCAGGGCTTCTTCAACATGTCGTCGAATACGCCGGGGCCTTGAGGGACCGCTCGAGGACCCCTTCGAGCTGGGTCAACAGCGAGGGCCTCGTCCCTGTCGTCGTCGCGTTCCTACGCGCACGCCTCACGGCGCGGCTTCTTGCCTTTCTTGCCCCGCTTGTGCTTCTGCTGGGGCTCCTTGGACTTGCTGCCCTCCGCGGGCGCGTCGTCCACGTGCTTGCCCTTCTTCCTGTCGAAGATGGCCCCCACCGCCTCCTCGCCGGAGGCAAAGCTGGTGGCGATGTCGAACAGCTCGTTGGAGTCGATAGGCGGGCTGCGCCCGAGCTCACGCACGAGGTCCCGGTAAGTCGTACCCTCGAGGAAGGTGTGCACGATCTCTGACTGGGCGACGCTCGGGAACTCCGTACAGAGCTTGGAGAAACGGCGTATGAAGTCCCGAAGCGACTCGCCGGGCTTCTGGGTGCATGCGCGCAAATCCCAGGAGTTCCCAAGGCGCACGTACGTGCCCTGGAAGTTCCCCACGAAGGTGCGGACCAGGTCGTCCCAGTTGTGGATCTGACTGGGCGCCAGGTGCTCGAGCCACGTCCGCGCCGAGTCGGCGAGGTGTAGCGGTAGGTTGCGGATGATGACCTCGTCGGTGGTGGCTCCGCCCACCGGCATGCCGGGCGGTAGTTGTTGAGCCATACACGGGGGTCCGTCTCCCCCGTGTACTTGTCGATCGACGTGGGCTGGCAGAAGCGTTGGGGGAAGCTCGCCGTGCGGATCTCCCGGCTGAACACGCAGGTCCTCGGGGGCTCCGACGTCGGCGAGCGGTCCTCCCGGCTATCGTAGCGCCCGCCCTGTCGTGGGTGGTAGCCTGCCGCTGCCCGTGTCTCTGCGTTTCCCGTCTGCCGGGCGTTGATGGCGTTGCGAGTGTCGCCGTCCTGGGCCTGCCCGTGCGTGTCAAGGATCCGCTCCCTGACCGGCGTCTGGCCTTGGTTGGCGGGCTGCCCCGTCACACTGCCCGCGTGAACTGACGCCTCAGGGCCTTGCGCGTCCCCGTCGTCCCACGCGCTCCCCTGCAAGCGAATGCGGGACGCCGAGCTCTCGGCCTGTTGCACGGCCGCTTGCTCGATGAGCGCCTGCGCCTCGCGGTGCAGGTTCCGCGCCTCGGGCATCGAAGGAGCGAGCATGGGTCGCAGCAGTGTCGCGGCAGCAATGAGCTTTTGGCTTGCTCGTGGGGGCGTGCTCGAGTTGTCGATGTCGAAGTCGGTGTTGATGCGCTCGCGGGCCTGCTTGCCCAGCTCACGCGCGCGTTCGCCGCGCGTGGAGGCTTCCCCAGCGATGGTGGCGCGAAGCAGCCGTACCGCGCGGTACTCTTCCGCAAGCTTGGCCTTGAGCTCGCGCGCTTGGGCTAGCTGCACGTTGATGTCGGCACCCCTCGGCGGTGAGGTGGGGGCGCGCTTGGCCCCGAGCCCTGGAGTGGTCCAGTTCCCGGGTTGAGGGGGTCCTCCCCGTCGCCAGCTCCTGCCGCGTTTGCGCCATTCGCCTGGTCGTTGACCACGACGAAGCACTCCCGCGCGGGGTCGTAGCTCCCGGCGCTGGAGTCGTCGGAGTAGCCGAACCAGTAGTCTGCGGCGTCAAGGAACCGCTGGAACATCACCGGGTTCGGTACGCTGGAGAAGTCCCACTCCGCGTACCCGTGCGAAGTGGCGGGTGGCAGCTCGTTGGTGGAGCCGTGGTAGGACTCGTCGTCACTGGTGGCGGTGAGGTTCCTATCCGCTAGGAGGTGGCAGCCGGGATGGCCCTTGTGCGCCGCCACATCGGGGTTGGCGGACGAAGCATACGCCATCGCGGCGTTGCACATACCGTGGGGAACTGCGGTTTGGTAATCTCGCACTCCCCCGCGGGAGCAGTCGCCGTCTCGCCAGTGGTTGCGTCGCGTTGTGATGCGACGCGCGCGGCCCAACGTCGTTCCATCCGCGCCTGTCGAGAACGCTGGCCGGAGCGTCGTCGGCGTCGTGGTGTCGAGGGGCCCGCAGCGCCCGCCTGGACGGGCGCCGGGGCGTCAGCACCGGGCGTGGTGAGGACCGGTCCCGGTTCGGTCGACCGCCATGGGGGAAGCTCGTCGCGGTTGATGATGCGCTTGAGGTAGTCGTTCCCCGTGGCCTGAAAGTTCAGGCTCCCAAACCGGATTTCGAATCTGGCTGGGAGGGCGTCCGAGCTGCCCATGGAGTACCTCTGGCCCCGGTACTCGGTGCGAATCACCATCGAGATGGCTGGTGGGAGCTGATCTTCAGCGCGTGAATCCCCTAGCTGGCGCGCCAACTATCGGTGCGGAAAGTAGTCCCGACACTAACTAGTAAGAAGTGCTGAGATCTGTCTCTTGATGGCCGGTGCTAAGCAACTAGTGACACTGGGTTTTATCCTGGTTCCGGCCGGGGGCCGTACGTCCAGCAGGGGTGTGCTCGAGGCACTATATTGCGCGCACCGTGGTGCTCGTAGAGGGGGGCTACTAGCGAGGTGGGAGAGGAGGCCGGTCCTCCAGGTCCTAGAGGTACTGATTGAGGCAAGTGCCAATATCGTGGTCAAGGCGGAAAGCGTGCGAGTGAGCGCTATCCGTCATCCCGTCACCCTGCGACTGGGGGACTGCCCCTCCTTTTATAGTCCAAGGAGGCGGCAGTTTACAAGCATGTCGCACTGTTTGTCTGCGTGTAGAGGCATGGCGTACAGTGCCACGGAGTAGACGGTTGTCTTAGCGAATCTTGTATCTAGCGGTGCGTCGTGGCGTGCCCTGTATCCATCCAAGAGCGGCTTCAAGGGTGGCGATGTAGGGGTCGCCCGTTTGGTTGTCGTCCGTACATTGACTCGAGGGTACGGCTGACGGGAGGCCGCCGGGCGCACAGCAGCCGACATGGCGGCGTCTTGTCGCCCCGTCCCCCCACAGTGTTGGTGATGGTTATGCAGTGCCGGGTTTGGCGTTGGGGCGGCGGGGATGGCCGCACAGGGCTGATGGCGACGGAAGTGACCGGTCCCGCCGGCCTGACGTCACGGCGTTGTCCTTGCGCGGGTGCGTCATAGTCGTCCGTCTCCCCTTCAAGGGCTCTACCGTCCTCTTTCGAGGGTGCGGCGCGCCGGTCGTACGGGAGCGGGTGGCATAGTGCCATGAGGTTGTTGCTGGCCATGCCGCACAGCGTCGCACAATGGCAGGGATGGCCTCACCGGGGGAGTTAGCGGAGCAGTGCCGGGGCGTGATTCCCAGGTGCGTCGTGGCGTGGATTCGTCTTTGACTGGGCGCCTGCGAATGTCAGTGCATTAAATCCCCCTGTCGGGGGAGCAGGTAGGGAGGCGGTGGGCCCGTGATGTCCTCGAGCGAGACGGAAACTCGCTCGAGGGGGCGTTCAGCTCTCGATCGAGACGGGGCCTCGCTCGAGGGGGTGCCCGGCCCCCGAGCGAGGCGGAACCTCACCCGAGGGGGCGACCGGCCCTCGAGCGAGGCGGAACCACACCCGAGGGGGCTACCAGCCCTCGAGCGAGGTGGAGTTTTACCGGTGCGGCACCGCGCCCCTCGAGCGAAGCGGAGTTCCGCCCGAGGGTGGCTAGGCCGGTTGTTTGGTGGGCCGTGGGCCTGTGGGTTTATTTTTACGCATATTTTTAGATTCGTTTGCGTTTTTTTTACGAAAGTAAGCGGTTTTCCCTGGTTGTTTAGGGGACCCTTGTGGCTGTCCCCGACACATATGGCCTTGTACAGCCCATAGAGGCCCATGTATAGCTAACTAGATATACCCACCCTCTCTAGGGTTGGAGGAATACACAGGAATTATTCCCTAAGCACAAAGTTTCTCCCTAGAGTTTCATATGAAAGACTACGTGTATGAAAGACATTGGCAATTTCAGTCTTTTTGTCAATGTGTTGATTAGCTAGGTAGTTACCACAGGGTATGTGACTATATGGATGAGCATAACCTGGTCCATTTAAATCAGTTAGAGTTAAATTAACTTGCTAGCATTAGATTCAAAAGGCGTTTATAAATTCGGAAAAGTCTACTTCACCCCAAACCTATGAGGGTTGGAACACATCACTCCTCAATCTATGAAAATAGATTTTTTTTACCCCTGAACTTTCTAAAACAGGACAAATCACCCCTGAAGCAGTTTTGAAAAATCATAGTAAATCACAGAAAATCATAAAAAGGATTTACTATGATTTCTCAAAACTGCTTCAGATGGTGATTTGTCCCGTTTTGGAAAGTTCAGGGGCTAAAAAAATCCATTTTCATAGGTTGAGGGGTGATGTGTTCCACCCTTCACAATAATTCTATGATAAAGCTATTTGATTTTTATTTACGGTGAAATTTCGTCAACCTATCCATGAGTTTACCTTCGGTGTTGACATGAGTTTTATACTTTATCCATTGGTACTAACCACCTTGGTATAACAAGTTCATTCGTGCATGTCAGTTTTGGAGTTTAGTGTTTATGCAGGGTTTTGACGTTGGAAGCAAGACTTCCGGGATAAGTTCATCAAGCACCTTGTGATAAGACCTTGAAGCCCCGTACAAGTCATGTAATGAAGCAAACTTGACTCCAACAAGCCCAGGGACCAAACCCAAGAAGATGACAAACTCCGAGGACCTACCCAGAAAAGTGTCGAATCTTGCGGGACAAGGAGCTACGTCCAACTCGGAGAGAAACTGACGACAAGGGCCCACATGCAGAAGGGGGAAGGATCTAGAAGACTCGAGAACCGACGTAGGGCAAAGGTGGCAGGCAACTAGGTCAGGATGGGCCCAGGCCGGTCGGCCTAGGCCGGCCGGCCCAGCCCATTCCAGGGCCCGGTCGTCTCCCCCTTTGACCTAGCCACCATTCGGGCTATTTATAGCCCCGGGTCGAGAGCCACGGATCAATCCATTCGTCATCAGCCGCCGAGGAGCATTGAAGAGAGGGACACCATCTCGGAGAGGATAGGGTCGAGCTAGTTGACTAGGGTCTCCCTAGCCGACGTGGGAACCTTGCAAGGAAGACCACGTCAGAGTTCCCGGAGCTAGAAGTAAGATCAAGGTAGGATCCCAGTGGTGATCTTGTTCATGTATCTTTGTACTAGTTGAATTATCAAGTTGAATCCGATTTCTAGCGATCAAGTGTTTCTCCGAAGTCTTCGTTTTCGATCGACTTTGTTTATTTTAGATCTATTCTCGAGATAGATCACATAGGGTGTTCTTGTAGCCGCGGTGGCTAGAGGTGCACGCCTGACCTTTCGAAAGATCTCGACTTGTCCTCAGACTCGCCCTAGACTACCCGCATGAATAGGAGTGCGTTGTGAGGTGGCTCTGAAAGGCGGGCGTTTTCGGAGTCGGACAGGAAACCACGGTTTAAAGAGGCTTCTAATGAGATTGAACTTGGTACTTCTTCTTTTGCTTGGACTTTCAACAAAAGTCTTGACCCGATCTCTCTAGATCGGTTTATCTACCCCCTCTATCTTTGTTACCTCCGGTCTTTAGTAGATTAGATTCGTTTTTTATGTTCTTTAACTAGATGCATTAGGGTTTCACCTCTTGTAGATTGAAGTTACTTGGCATTACTACATCATCTCTTGCGTCACACATTTGTTCCACGGATTCGATACCTTGGGTTCACCACTTGAGGGAAGAAGGGTCCCTTGACTACGACGGGAGACTTGTCTGCTTGCAAGTCTAAACGAACTTTCATACAACTATTAACCGTCAACAAGCCCCTTTTTCTGCCGCCGTTGCAGGGGAACAAGTGATCAAGATTTGATCTTTTATTGCTTTTTTGTGATTTTCAGTTTTCTTTTAGTTTTTCTTTTTGCATCTACTAAACTTTGATCATCCTGAAAATAAATCTAATCTAGTTTGTCTAACCCTAGTTTTTCATAGATTTGCTTTTACTTTTTCGTTTTTTGCATATTTTGTTTATCGCTAACCCTAACAGGAGATGGACGGCTACCTTTAACAAACCCGATAATTTTGTGGATGATCCAGAAAAACTTTACTTGCTAAGGAGACGCGAAGCACAACAAGCTAAAAAACTGGATTTTGTAGATTCGAAGTCGGAAGACCAAGGATCGTCGAAATCTCCGAAGATTTCACCACCTCAAAGTCCTCGGGAGAATCAACTTCCACCGATGGGACATCAACCGCAAGAACGCAAGATCAGGGAGCTATGCACCCCGGACACCATCGACCTACCAATCTTGAACCTCGTGGAGATCGAAAGGCCGTTCAAGATCAAGACCACGACAATTCGCATGGTGCAACACTCACCATTCACCGGTAAAGAAGACCCGAACCTTCACCTCCAAGCGTTCATTCAACTATGTCAGACTTTCAACATGGATGGGGTGACTCAAGACCAAATGAGGGCAAGGCTTTTTCCGTTCTCTCTACTCGGGAAAGCTTTGCAATGGTTCCACTCTCAACCGGCGGAGACGGTGCAAGATTGGAATGCTTTGATGAGGGCCTTCATAAAGGAGTACTACTCACCGGGTAAAACTCAAAGCTTGCGTAATAAGATTGCCACTTTTGCTCAATATCCTACGGAGACTATCTCGGAGGCATTCGAGCGCTTCAATGAGTACACTCGGGCGGTTCCACATCACAAGTTCCCGAAGGAGGACCTCGTTCAAAAATTCTACCAAGGACTCACCATGGCGTCAAGGACGATCATCGATGCATCGACGGGAGGATCAATCATCGAGCTTACACCGACTCAAGCTTTCACTCTATTCAAGAAGGTCGCGGATAATGCCACGTGGGCGTCATCCGGACGCCTACTTCCAGTTCAACCCACGGGGAATGTCAAAGGAGTCTTGCAAGTGGAGAAGGAAAACATTCTTGAAGGCAAGATCGATTCACTCATGCGGAGGTGTTGACGGTAGATTATCGTATCAAAGTTCATATGGATTTGCAAGCGGACAAATCCCCCGTCGTAGTCAAGGGACCCTTCTTCCCTCGAGTGGTGAACCCAAGGTATCGAATCCGTGGAACAATGTGCAACGCAAGGATTCAATCTAGTAAAGTAAGGATAGCTATCTTATGAAGAACCAAATTGTATCTAATCTAAGATATCATCAAGTAAGCACATCTAATCTAATCTACTAAAGAGGTAGCAAGAGAAAGCAAGAGATAACCGATCTAGAGAGTCTAGATCATGCTTATGTTGTAGCTCCAAACAAGATAAATGAAGATAGAAAATCGAATCTCATTAAAAGCATCTTTAAATCGTGGCCTCCGATCCGATTCTGAAAACGCCCGTCTTTCGGAACCCCCATTCTGTCACAACGTATTCCTATTCATGCGGGTAGTCTAGGGCGAGTTCGATAAGAACAAGTTGAAATCACTTGGTCGGTCCGGTATGCACCTCTAGCCACCGCGGCTACGAGAGCACCCTAAGCAATCTATCTTAAGTATAGATTGGGGAAGAAGAAAAACCAAGAAGAAAACAAAATCATTGAGAAGGCACTTGATCGCTAGAAATCGGATTCACTATAAAAACTTCACCATGAATGATTACATGAACAAGATCACAACCGGGATCCTACCTCGATCTTGATCCTTGCTCCGAAGCTCCGACGTGGTCTTCCATGCAAGGTTCCCACGTCGGCTAGGGAGACCCTAGACAACTAGCACGACCCTCATCTCCGAGATGGTGTCCCTCAAGCTTCTCTGCTCCTCGGCGGCGGATGACGAATTGGTTGATCTGTGGCTCTTGGTTAGGGGACTATAAATAGCCCGAGAGGTATCTAGGTCAAAGGGGGGCCGACTGGGCCTCGAAATGGGCTGGGCCGACCGGCCTGGGCCCACTTCGGCCCAGTTCCTGGCCTCCTTCGCCTGGTGTTGCTTCCCGAGTCTTCTAGATCCTCCCCCCTCCTGTGTGTGGGCCCTTGTCATCAGTTTCTCTCCGAATTGGACGAAGCTCCTTGTCTCGCAAGATTCAGCACTTTTCTAGCTAGGTCCTCGGATGGGTTGGGTCCTTGGGCTTCCTGGAGTCATGTTCACTTCATTGCTTGACTTGTACCGGGCTTCAAGGTCTTGTCATGAGGTGCTTAATGAACTTATCCCGGAAGTCTTGCTTTCAACGCTAAAACCCTGCATAAACACTAAACTCCAAAACCGACATGCACAAGTGAACTTGTTATACCACGGGGGTTAGTACCAATGGATAAGATATAAAATTCATGCCAACACCGAAGGTAAACTCATGGCTAGGTTGACGGAATTTCACCGTCAACAGCTCCCCCATGCTTAAACCTTACTCGTCCTCGAGTAAGCTTTCGATGGATATCATCGTTGCCCTTCATTGTTTAAACCTTGCACTTGATCATACATGAGAAAACATAATGCTCTCAAAAAGTTTAGTTCGTTAAAGTTCCATAATGTACTAGACTTCATCCCTACGGAGGGTAGATATTTAATTAAGCTTATCCCACAAGTATTAACATGCTCCCAAAATTCAAATGGATCTCAAAACTTTTGAAATAAAGAACAAGATGAAAAAGAGCTAAACCAAGTTCACAAATTTAAACCACCTTGCATCTTGCTCATGCACTCTCATCTCATCTTGTCTCTCGAGCCTATTTATTCTACTCCTTTCCCTCTCATAACATATATGTAAGTGGTAGGCTTTATATGGAGCTCTTGGGAAAGTTTAGTCCTACCAAGATATTATAAATGAGATGTTGTCAAAACAAGACAAGCTTCTCATGGTCTTACCGAGACTCGTCAAAAAGGTCATTGGAAAATAATGTTATATCAAGGAGGGGAAGAGAAAAATACATACACTTGAGATGGGTGGACATGTGCAAATGGCAAAGAGTGATCCCGAGGCACAAAGGAAGTCCTCGTTATCGGATTGCACTTGGTTGGAAAGATGAGTTTGGATCCTTTACTCGTGAAGCCTTGAAATTCCTAATGCACTTTAGAGAACCGGGGAGTTCAGTTTATTTTATTTTTATATTATACAAACTCATATTTTTTTCTTTTCTCAGTTTTTTCTTTATACTCACTTTTTTATTTTTCTCATTTTTTTCTTTTTATTTCTCATCAAATTTTTTATTTGCTCCCCTTTGAACTCTAAAATTGCATTGTACCTACCTCCTCCCCCATGCTTAGACGTTTGCTCGTCCTCGACCAAAGAGGTGATAGAGATAAGGTAGGTACCGGAAATAATTTTCCTTTGGAGAGATACTTGAAATCTTCAATATTGGCACCATCTTGCGATCTTCCTTGAATTGACGATCCATTCTCAACGATAGGTTGTGGTCAAGGAGGTAAACACAAAAGATGATATTTGGTTTTAAGGGTGGATATCCGGCGAGGTTTGTGAGATCTCCGATGTGGAAACGAAACACGAAGTACCTAATTAATTACCAGCAGAGGTGTTGAGGGCGGGATGGACTCTTCTTGCGGAAACCCTAACTCTGATCGCCATGATCCCAACCCAAATCTGGAGAGGGATTCAAGCACAGTGACGCGCCCGCGAGCTGCGGCTGCGCAGTCGCATCCTTCGTCGCCATCGACGCCGCGTCAGGATGATCCATGCCATGGCAAGGTGTTCGTGGGCGGTTTTCCATGGGCGACGACATCGGAGGGGCTGAGGCAACATTTTGAGAAACACGGAGAGGTCAGGGAAGCTTTCGTCGTGAGGGATCGACTCTCATGAAGATCGAGAGGGTTCGGATTTGTAACCTTTGGGGATTCAGAGGCGGCGAAACGTGCACTTTCGCTGAAGAACCCAGTGATTGGTGGAAGGATCTCTGTCTGTGACACGGCGAAACCGCCTCAGGTATCAATTTCCTCTTTCAACTCGGCACCTCAGTTCCGGATTAGAAAGGATTTCGAGCTCCTTGGATCGCAGGACCGAACAGGGGGGTTTGCAGAGAGAGCGGTAAAAGCGCGATATCTGAATCAAAGGGGGAGGTCTGAAATTGCTCGTCAAATTACGTGGTAGGAACAAAATGGGGGAAATCTGCGTAATCTAGGATGGGAATTGGAGGTAGAACGTGAGCGTCTGGCACGGGAAATCAGAAGAACCTTGTTCATCGCTGATACGGTTAGAGATTCAGAGGGGGAGATTTTGATGCACATCGATGCTTCTAAACAGAACAAGGAGATGGGGAACTCCAAATCTGCGCAGTTGGGGGGTGGAATGCTGGATGAAGATCGAGTTGTTGATGATTCCATCAATAATTCCATCCTGAAGCATAGATTGCCGGATCAAAAAGATGCGGGAGATGGGCGTGTGAAGGAACCTGAAGCAGAGGGTGTGTTTTTTGGGAGATCAATTTCTGATATTTTTAATCACTCTTGGCGGGCTTCACGGGCCTCGAAATGGTGTTGGATTGCAAAGCCCATAACTCTGGGGGGAGGAATTTGTGGCGCGGCCTGAAGAAGTTAGACGTGAGGGATGGAAAGCAAAGAGACTGGTCAGAATACCACATCCTCCACCCATTCGCAAAACCTACGCAGAGGCTACCGCCGCCGCCGCCGCCAGTGCGTCGGCTGACGAGATGGCCAGAGATCTTGGTGGTGGGGATCGAAGAGAAGATATGAAGAGGACAGATCTGGTGCCAGGTACTATTCTGAAACCCTAATTGGAGGAGGGGTGGGGAAGAGGATCTGCGCAGGGAACTGGAGCTGCGGGATCGAATGTTTCGGGAAAGGGAACCACAGCAGCTTGGGGGTATAGACAGTATAGAGATGATGGGCGTGAAGATAGGAGAAGGGATGCTGAACTTAGGGGATCAGGTTATGGTAATCGTGCAGATTCGGAGAGGCAGAGGGAGGGGCACCTGCAGGCTGAGTTTGCTGGACAAAAACGTGATAGGATGGGGGGAGAACCAAGAAGTCTGACAAACCAAGGCAGAACTGGTCAAAGTGTTGATCTGAACAAGTCCTCCACAAGAAAATCTGAGGGGATCTGCTTCTGGTGTCACCAGGAAGGCCACCATAGTTGACTGCACCAATCCACCTTTTTGTTTTCGCTGCAAGGAGTCTGGGCATATAGCAGCTAACTGTCCTAGTGCTAAGAATAATTCTCTTCATATGTACGGGTTTGGCTTCCCAGGACAGGGTTACTATTGTCTAAAAGTGCCAGGTGCAAGTAAAGCACAGCAGCCAAGGGGGAATGTGGGCAAAATAACAGTGAAGAAGGGAGAGGCAAATGAGAAGATAGAAAAAGAGCTCAAACATTTGATAGATGGTAGCTGGCAATGGAGAGTGAGGAAGCTCAATGACTATGAATATCTTGCAACATTCCCAAATAAGAAGATTCTGGAGACCTTTTCAAGGTCTAATGGACTGGAATTGGCCATATATAATATCTCTATCATGATATCAACATCTGATATGGATCCTGAGGTGTCTGCGCTATTGCAAACAGGTTGGGTCCGTCTGACAAATGTCCCTAATCCGGCAAGAAATGTTGAAGGAATCACTGCTATTGCAGAACTGGCTGGGGAGGTAATTTCTGTGGATGAAGTTACTCTCATCCGTGATGAGCCTATCAGGGTCAAGATAAGGGCAAGGGAGATAGCTAAAATCAATGGATCTGTTGAGTACTTTGTTGAGGGTGTGGGCTTCTTCATCAAATTCACTCCAGAAGCTAGGGCCCAGAGAGGACCTTCTGATAAACAGCTACCCCATGATAAGAAGAGAGATGATGATGACCTCGATGATGAGGAAGAAGATACCCTTTTTGATTCCGATGACGATCCAATCAAGAAAATGAGAGGGGGAGATGAGGATGGGGGTCCTCCTTCTCAAAACAGCAGAGGTGGCCAGAATTATAAGGGGAAAATCAAACTGGGCTAGGGGAGCAATGGGAGGAGAAGGTGGAAGAGGCGGTAACAGATAGCTTGAGAGAAGATGAGGGCTATATCTCAGGCCACAAGATGGTAGAGGTAACTGCGAACATTGTTAAGGATACCTCACATATCAACACTCAGGTTGGGGGGTATGAAGAGGATCAGGAAATCAAAAAAGAGGCTAGGACAGCAAAGGGAGACCAAATGGAAAGTTCAAAACCCAACACTGAAAAAGAAGATGATATGAATAGTAGTGTCCTGAAAATATCTCCTTTGGCAATATATGACCCTACCACGGATACCATCTTGAGGTTGCAGGATGACAATAGAGGAGGGAGTGAGCCAGAAGATGGAGTGATGACTACCCAGGAGGAGGAAATGAATGGCGAGGAAAACACCAAGGCCGATTTCTTTGTTGTCCACACTGAAGATGGCGGGCGTCGGCTGATGCACAAATCTAAATGGCCCCTTCTAGTGCCAGAGAGCTCAGCAGCAATAGATGAAGACAAAAGGGATGAGGGTTTGGTGAGTGGCAAAAAGAAACAACTGCAGGGGGCAGATGGGTTGATGCTAAAAGAAGGTGTGGGGGAAGGAAGTGAGAAACACAGGGGAGCTGGACTGACCCAGGACTCCGGGCTGGAGGCGCAGCAAACTGATGGTACGACTATAGCCACTGAGGTGGGAAAAAACAAGGAAGGTGATGGCGGGGGAAGTAAATGGGAAGTACAAAAAGCCACTGGAGGAGGGAAGAACAAGCAAAAATATCAGCTGGTGGTGGCTGCTAGGAAGAGCGCTAGGGGGGAGACCTGTTGTGACCACAATGAACCCAGGTATGGTGCTTAACCCAAGTAACAACTTTCTAATTTTAGATTCTTACGAGGACACTGCTTTAGAGGATATAGCTTTGGATTGTGATATTAAACTGGGAGAAAACCATGAGGAGGCGGTGGAGATCTTAAGTGCAATGAAGGCAGAAGAACAAGCAAGAGCAGCGGTGGCTGAAGCTATTTACAGGAGAAAGCTGGAGGAGAAAATGAGGGGCAAACATTCTCTGGAGGGGGAGAATCTGGAATTGGTAGCAATTACAAATGATGACAGGGGTGTGGATGATGCCAAAACGGGGGAGCAAGCTGGAAAGAGAGCTTAAAAGAATTAGTATCAAATGAATATCCTTTTCTGGAACATCAGAGGCATGGGGAAAAAGCAAGAGTTCGTCAGCTTAAGGAGTTAATAGCAGATAAAAAGGTGGATATAGTGGGGGTGCAAGAGACGATTAAAAGACGGCTTACGGATGCTTTCGAATTAGAAAGCTTGGCACCAGGCAAAGGTTTTACTTGGAACTGGATTGCAGCCAAAGGACATTCGGGGGGCATTTTTTTGGGGGTGAGAGAAGATGTGTTGCTGGTAGAAGACTGGTGGGAGGGGGAATTCTACATGGCAGCGACAATCAGGAACAGGCTAGATAACTGGCGATGGAATATCATGGTGGTTTATGGGTCGGCAAACCATGTTCACTCTAGGCGCTTCCTAGATGAATTGGGGACGGAAAATATGTTTCTACCAACGATCATGGGGGGCGATTTCAATCTGACCAGAGAAGAAAAAGATAAAAGTAATGGGGTGGTGGAGAGAGGGTTGATGAGGGCTTTCAATGAGTTCATTGAAAAAAATGATTTGAGAGAAATTCACAAGGTGGGGGGGTAGGTTCACATGGTCAAACAATCAGGATTGCCCGGTCATGAGCAATATCGACAGGGTGTTAGTAACCACTGAATGGGAGAATAGGTTTCCTAAGTGTGTTCTATCTAGCTTCACAAGGGTGGGGTCTGATCACAACCCAATCTTGTTGGACACAGGGGGGCGATGGGAGGGGGGAAGCAACAACAGTTTTTCTTTGAAAGACAATGGAATAAAATGGATGGGTTCACAGATTTAGTAGCAGAGAAGTGGCGAGGTTTTAAGGTTAAATGCCCGACTGAAGCCTATTCCTTAGATGTGTGGCATGGCATGATGACCAACCTGAGAAGATTCTTAAAAGGGTGGGGGCAAATGTCAGGGGGGAGTACAAGAAGCAGAAAAAACAAATTATGGCGAAAATACAGAGAATAGATGAGGGAGGGGGTGATAAGTTGCTAAGCGAAACCCAAATTAGGGAGAGGCAAGATCTGGAAACGAAGTTGGAAAAGTTGATGGAAGAAGAGGAAATTTATTGGCAACAGAGAGGGGGGGAGAAGTGGGTTCTGGAAGGTGATAGCAACACAACTTTTTTCCATTTAGTGGCAAATGGCAGACGGAGGAAGAAGTCCATTATTTCTCTACAACATGAGGGGGTGAGCATAACTGATCTGAAAAAGATTCAGGAGATGATTTACAGGTTCTACAAAAACTTATTTGGGTCTCAACCTGAGAGAAAAGTGTGTTTAGCTGAAGAAGCATGGGCTCGACAACACAGACTCACACCTGGGGATAATGAAGAATTGTTGAAACCGTTTACTTTGGAAGAAGTGAAGGAGACGGTGTTTGAAATGAAAGAAGAATGGCCCCTGGACCAGACGGTTTTGGGGTGAGCTTCTATAAAAAACATTGGGGTGATCAAAGGGGAGCTGATGGACTTGGTGAATGACTTCTTCCGAGACAGATTAGACCTAGAAAGACTCAATTATGGGGTGATTACACTTGTGCCCAAGAGTACTGACGCTAATGAAGTCAAACAATTTAGGCCGATTTGTCTCTTGAATGTCAGTTTTAAAATCTTCACGAGATTGCTTTATAGGAGAATCTCAAGATTTGCTACAACCCTGATCAGCCCGCACCAAACTGCCTTCATTAAGGGAAGATACATTGTGGATGGGGCGGTAATGTTACACGAGATAATGCATGAGCTTAGACGTAAGAACATGCGGGGTGTGATACTGAAAATTGACTTTGAAAAGGCATACGACAGTGTTCGGTGGGATTTTGTGTAAGAAGTGATGAGGAGGAAAGGTTTTTGTTCGAGGCTACGGGGGTGGATCATGAAAACTATAAAAGGAGGGTGTGTGTGTGTGAACATAAATGGGGTAAATGGCCCGTACTTTAGGACATATAGGGGGTTAAGGCAAGGTGACCCGCTTTCGTCGTTAATGTTTAATCTGGCAGCAGACACGCTGGACCACATCCTGGAAAAAGCAAAGGAGAAAGGACATATTAAAGGAGTGGTGCCAAACCTGGTACCGGGGGGTTTAACGCATCTTCAGTACGCGGATGACACAGTGGTGATGGTAGATTGTGACAAGGCATCCATTGCAAATCTTAAGTTCCTCTTATATTGCTTTGAATGGATGTCGGGGTTGAAAATAAATTACCATAAAAGTGAGGTTGTGGTGTTTGGGGTTGACAAGGAGACTGAAACCAATATAGCTAAGGCATTAAACTGCACAACTGGGAGTCTCCCCATGAAATACCTGGGCTTTCCTATCAGCAACAAAAAATTGAGAATGGAAGCCTTTGGAGGGGTGGTAGACAAAATGAAGAAGAAGTTGCAACCATGGAAAGGGAAGCACTTAACATCTGGGGGGCGTCTTATCCTAACAAATACCTCACTGAGTAGTATTCCCATCTATACCATGAGTATGTTCTTGCTTCACGAGGGCATTCATGCGCAGATGGATACTGTAAGAAGTAGATTCTTTTGGAGGGGGGACCTGAAAAAGTTCAAGTACCATATGGTGAAATGGGAAAATGTTTGCTTACCAAAGGACTTTGGGGGGCTAGGGATTATTAATACAAGGATCCTGAATGAAGCTCTAATATTAAAGTGGGCTTGGAGGCTTCACAAACTGGAGGGGGGTGATTTATGTCGTCAGCTTCTTAAGGCAAAATATTTCCCAAATAAGCCTTTTGTCCAGAGTAATATGCTGCCAAAGGCTCACAATTCTGGTCGGGGGTGCAAACTGTTCGGTGGAAACTGAAGTGGGGGCGATCAAATAGGTAAAGAGCGGGGATCAGACCCGTATGTGGGAGGATGTGTGGCTTGGGCAAGTCCCTCTGAAGCTATCCTTCCCCAGATTTTATGAGATGTGTAATGACAAAAATAGCCTGGTAGGGGACTGTTACAATCAAGGGGACTGGGTGATAGAATTCAGGAGGACTTTTGGTCCGGGGGAGCTGACTCAATGGGAAGAGATGTTAACAGAGATGAGGTTTGTGAGTATTCAAGAAGGGCATGATGAGATTCGCTAGTGTTTGGAGAAATCAGGCCAATATACGACCTGATCTATGTACAGGTTCTTAATCCACCGAGGAGTACTTAACATGCATATGCGGAGAGTGTGGAAAGCCAGACTACCCATGAAACTGAAAGTCTTCATGTGGCAAGTATTTCAGGATAAATTGCAGACAGGGGGGGGACTTAAGAAACAGAATTGGAAAGGGGATGGAAACTGTATGGTGTGTGGAGTAACTGAAACCAGGGATCACATTCTTTTCCTTTGTCCGATTGCCAAGTTCACTTGGTCTTGCTTCAGAGAAGCCTTGGGGTGGGATAAAAGTCTGAGGGGTTTTCAAGACTGCCTGGATGGGTGGATCCCCTTAGGATGTGTAGATTATAAACTTAAACTCTTTATCCTGGGTGTTGTTCTCTAGGTTTTATGGAATACTAGAAATAAATTGGTGATAGAAGGGGTTTGTCCAATCTCACCATCTGATGTTGTGTATGAAATGATCTCTTACATGCAGCGATGGCGCGCTCTGTTAAGAGGAGAAGAACAAGCCAAGATGGAAGTCAAGCTGCAACAGGTTGGGGGGATGAAGGGGATCCAAGAGAAGCTGAAAAGATCTACGCGAGAAGAAGATGTAATCTGAAGGAATCTGCCTGTTAGGTTCAGTTTGGCCTGGTGGCCCTGTTAGTCTTGTTGTGCTGATACTCTGTGCAATCCTGTCTAAACTTTTAGCTAGTCTCCGTGTTTTGTCTGAGCCTCTCTTTTGTAAGCTGGTGTCCCCAGCTCTTGTGTGGTTGTGTGAACCGGTTTGAACTTATATGCTTTCAATAAAAGCAAGGAATTTTCCTTTGTCTAAAAAAAAGATCTCCAATGTGGGGATACACAATGCACGGATAAAAGGCTAGCAATAAGATAGATACGCAAAAACGGAATGACCAGCTTCTTAGTCTCGGGCCAGAGAAATCATGGACTAAAATAACTCACCCAAAAATAAATCTTGTACACTAAGGTTTAAACACTCAAATATTTATATGGCTCTGGATAGGTAGAGCAACACGCAAGTGGTATTTATGACAAGGTTAGCATTACTTTTAAAAACAAAAATAAATCATCTTTAATCCATCTAAAACTTGAGAGCACATAAAACACTATGGGTCTTTATTTTTATCATAACCTCCGCTAAAGATTAAGCTAGCATTTAGATAGTTTCAGATTTGTATTTTAAGAGAGCACTAGCTTTAACATACATAAATCAATTACAAAGATAAACAAAGCGGCAATTATAATCATATATCATCATGGCACAAATTTTTGTAACTTTACCGATGGTAAAAACTTGGTGGTGACTTTATTCATGATGAAAATAAAAAAACTAACACACATGCTGAAAATAAACTAACACACATGCTGAAAATTTAAATAAAAACTGAAAACACTACGCATACATAGGCGCATACAAGCTGAAAATTAAAGAAAAGGGGGTAAAGGAAAGATAACTAAAGCTCCTCCTCTCTCTAATCTTCCGCTGGTGGTTGATATTGATTTTCTTGGTTGTTGCACCCTTGCTCATAATAGGATTGCACCACTCCTCCTAAGAATTGTCCCGGCAGTGCTAAGTGAAGGCGTCCAAGCTCATAAGCGATGTTTGCATTACCTTCACACATTTGGTTTGCATTGTTTAGGATGGCTGCAATAATTTGCATGTTCCTCACAGTGTATCCTCCAATGATGGCCACATTTTGTTGTGGTTGAAGAAGGTGTGCATATGGCTCCGCAAAGGCTACGTTGGGCACCGCAAAATTTGGTGGGGGTATGGCTGCACCACTCCCCCATGCTTGCATTGGTACACCATCGTAGTAACTTGGCAGCGCCGGAATTCCTCCAGATGGTGGCACATAATTTTGTTGTGCACCTCCTTCTTGCGCCATAGAAGATCCTTCTCCTATAATCCTTCTCTTTTATTTTTCTTCGCCGGCACAAGAAGTCCTTCCTCTAACCAATCTTCTTTCCCCTCAAGAAAAAGTCTAAATCTTCCATCCGATAGGGGCAAATTTACTTTGGCCACTTTGAAGCCTCCTCTCTCATCTTCACTTATACATTTGCTTTTCTTCATATATTCAATCCTAGGGAGGTCCCGGCTAGGAGATGCTTCGGGTTCCTTGTAATACCCGGTTTCAAAGAGATAGCCAACATGGAGAGGTAACACCCCGAAGAATGGGGTCGATTGGCTACCTGGCAAAGCCGAGTAAAGCCAATTCAACTCCGTGTTGGTTATCTTTGCCTCTCTTATTCTCCCCAAAATCCTTTTGCACATCCATGAGTGAAACTCTTGGATGATGGGGTTCCGGATAAAATTTCTTTGTTGCTACGCTTCTCCCGCGATCATACTCCAAAAACCTTCCCATGTGCCTCCATGCACATCAACTTGTTCCGGGGCTCCCTTTTGAAAACCGAGCTATTCCCTAATACATAGGGAACCGATTGTTCAATCAAGATAGGAGACATCGCCCATGGGTCTACAATACTAGAACATGCAATCGTTTTGAACATGCAAACCAATCTAATCTATCGGGGGTTGTGACCACGGTTTCGCCCTTTCCCTCCTCTCGTACTCACTACGCGAAGGTATTCATGACTAGACCTATGATGGACACGGCGTATTGAATGGATCCAAGGAAGCATTGGAGCTCTACTCCCTTTATGGCATGGTAGCTAACCTTAAGCAATAAAGTATATCCAACACAAGATGATAGATAGATAATCCAACAAAGTATGATTACATCTCAAGATCGATTACAACCCATGGATGAATAAGGAGATTAACCCATCAAGGTGCTAGACATAGAACTGTTGATCACAGTTACCCTTCCGACGGTATCTTCCTTCTTCTCCACTTGTGGGTGCTTCCTTCGAGGTGGTTGATCTCCCTCCGGAGATCTCCCTCCTCTCTCTCTCTAGTTTGTGGATGGCCTCCTGGTGCGAATGGCTCTCTCCAAACGGAATGAGAGACTCAGCACTCCTTCATCAAGGATATGCGCCATGGTCATGAGAATTTCCTAGGCGAATTCCTTGTGGGTGTTTGCCGACACTCCGTTAGAGAATTGCACCCAACCTCGGTGTCCCGTATGAAAACCCAATATGTGGAGAGCTTGGTCGTCGAAGTCGACGTTCGTTACAAGCCTCTACTCAAGGCGAGCGAGCTTCTTCTCCTCCTCCTCCGTCATGATGACAAACCCCTTGGAATACCGCAGAGCATATGTAGGTGGAGCGGATGATCGTGTCGAGTGGCGAGGTCGGACGGGCGGCTCCTCCATATGTCCTTGAGGTCTGGTGAACGTCATAAACGAGTTTCGTGTGGCCCTCATGCCACCGAGGAGAAGAGTGTGGTTCCCCCTCGGCGGTGTCGTGTCCTCCTCAATACTCTGAGGATACTCGGAAACCGAGCGCCTCCTCGAAGAGGTTGTCGATGATGGCTTAGACGACGATGATCCCTTCTTCTTTGGTGAAAAAGCTTGTAGGTTTCTTCCATGATTGTAGCACTCTCCCTCACAAATATATATCCAGGGTTTTCAACCGGTAACAAGGTACACAAATATTATTTTGGAGTCTGGACTTTGAGTGGAATTAGGATGTGTTTTGTTGCACGAAACAATCGAGGTGGATGGCTAGGTCTAAGGTGGTTCCGGACTACAAACTAGAGCACACGAACAAAGAGCTGGATGGGAGACTTACCTCTCTCCTCCTCTTGCCTCGGTTCTTCTCTAGCGCACTTTTAGCTTCGTGACCGCGTGCACCTTACAAACGTTCTCGTCCACTCCTTCGCTTGCATTATTATTCCTTCCACTTGATGTTTTCGCTTTGACTCACTTCCATACTCCCTTGCCTCACATGCCTCCATGATATTCCTACAAAACAAAGCCTTGGCTGCCCCCCCCCCCATGCTTGTCCTTGCATGTGGTTTGATAAGATGTTAAAGGGGCACCCCATGATGTATCATGGTCCATGTATGGTCAGATTAACTAGATTGCCTCCCTCTAAGCATGTTTTAATGCTAAGCACTCCTCTAATTTCGAAAATAAAAAATAAAATCAGAGCTATCAATGAGTTTAAATATAAATTTAGAGGGGTTTTTAAAGCATTAAAAACAAATGTAAGTCGAAAAATATTTCTGACTACTTTTATGTTGGTCTTAACGGTATCGTTTGCCTTCATTGTTGAGAGCAAACTTTTCCCGGCTTGATCATGGGGGATAGGTTTAGGTTCTAATTTTGATTAGATAAGAGAGATTTTGAATGAAATAAAATTAAATGAGGCTTAGAAAAATTCTAATCTTAGAGAAACCAAGGATATAGATTTTTTTAAAACAACCAAAAATTAAGTTTCTAGGTTCAGGCGAGTCCTACCACGTGCTGAAATTTAAATAACATCTAGATACAAGTCGTGGCTCTACTCGTGTGTTTTTAGCATGTAAAATAAGTCAACCACAACATCATAAAGAGGATGAATGGTTGAGATAGGTTCTGAATTTTTTTGGTTTTGGTTTCTTGAAAAAGAAGCAAACAATCACATAGGATGGTTCATGTAAAGGGTTTATGATCAAAACAAAATATTCAACCAAGAATTATGTCTCTAATATTGTTCAACCATTCTAAGTCTAATGTTTTGCGTAGTAAAATTAAAAACTAAATTACTTGAAAAGACTCAAAAAACCTGGAATTGGGTTGTCCTCCCGGTAGCTTATTCTTGACTCGACGAAACGGGTTGCCTCCCGCCTAGCGCTTCGTTTATAGTCCATGGCTAGACTTCTTCACTTGATTACTTCGGATCAACGCTCTTTGCGGGCGTTGCAATCTTGGGTACCCACTTCCGCACCATCTTGGGCACAGGCTTATTCTTCGGCTTAGTCATATTTTTTGTCTTCACAGGCTGGCTTTGTCCTCTGGTCTTGACGGATGCAACAACTTCCTTCATGTAGTGGCTCGGCATCTTAAACTCCGGTCCTTCAGTCGTGATCTTCGTGGTCTCCTAGTGTGATCCTCCATCTCTCCCAAATGAATTTGAGTAGCCTTCACCGTCTCGGGACCTTGGGGTTGTCTCGGATATTCTCCTTTCCTACCCATCGAGCGCCCGACAAGTTGTCCCACTTGCGTCTCTAGCATCTTCATCATGATGAACACTTCATGTATAGAGCTTCCGACCTCCGTCACCTTGCCATCTAAATTCTCCAATATTTTCTCCATAGCCTCAAACTTAGTGACGACGTCCTTGTTGATCTTAGCTTGCTCATCCATGAACTCCTTCAATTGTGCAACCAAATCTTGAATCGACGAACTTGCATTAGATCGGGGTTTACCTTGGACATGGTCGTACTCCTCACACTCCTTGCATGTGGATCTTGCCTCGGCAGCCTTTAGGTCTTGAGCTTCATTCTCTATCTCCATCTTCTCCATCCTCCTCTTAAGTAAACCGATATGCCACTCAAGGAATCCAGCTCGTATGTATTCATTGAAACGCTCCAAAGCTTTCGCAATTGTCATGCGGATAGTTGAGACCTTGATCTTGAACGGCCTTCCGGCGTCTTGAAGGTTTATAATAGGTAGATCAACGATGTCCGGGGTGCATAGCTCGATCTTGCGCTCCGGTTGTGGTTGTTCTCCCATGGGTGGCGGTTGAGGTTGATCTTCCTTTGGACATGGAGGTGGTGATTCCCTTGGAGATTCTGACGGTCCTTCGACTTTGGCTTTTGAATCTAGGGTTTCCAACCCTTTAGCTTGTGTTGCACGTCTCCTTTGCCTGTAAAGTTTTCCTAGATCATCCACAAAAGAAAGTTTGGGTTTCTTGGAGAGGTAGCCAACCATCTCCGGTTAGGGTTAGTAATAAAACAAAAATCTAAAAAAAAGAAAAATTAGGGTAAATCAAAAACTAGATTAGATTGATTTTTTTTCTTTTTGAGGATGATCAAACTTAAGAGATGCAAAAGAAAATCAAAAGAAAAACTGAAAAATTAGCGATACTATATTGGATCTTGATTGCTTGTTCCCCGGCAACGGCGCCAGAAAAAGGGGCTTGTTGACGGTAGATTATCGTATCAAAGTTCATATGGATTTGCAAGCGGACAAATCCCCCGTCGTAGTCAAGGTACCCTTCTTCCCTCGAGTGGTGAACCCAAGGTATCGAAACCGTGGAACAATGTGCAACGCAAGGATTCAATCTAGTAAAGTAAGGATAGCTATCTTATGAAGAACCAAATTGCATCTAATCTAAGATATCATCAAGTAAACACATCTAATCTAATCTACTAAAGAGGTAGCAAGAGAAAGCAAGAGATAACCAATCTAGAGAGTCTAGATCATGCTTATGTTGTAGCTCCAAACAAGATAGATGAAGATAGGAAAGCGAATCTCATTAAAAGCATCTTTAAACCGTGGCCTCCGACCCGATTCCGAAAATGCCCGCCTTTCGGAATCCCCATTCTGTCACAACGTATTCCTATTCATGCGGGTAGTCTAGGGCGAGTTCGATAAGAACAAGTTGAAATCACTTGGTCGGTCCGGTATGCACCTCTAGCCACCGCGGCTACAAGAGCACCCTAAGAAATCTATCTTAAGTATAGATTGGGGAAGAAGCAAAACCAAGAAGAAAACAAAATCATCGAGAAGGCACTTGATCGCTAGAAATCGGATTCACTATAAAAACTTCACCATGAATGATTACATGAACAAGATCACAACCGGGATCCTACCTCGATCTTGATCCTTGCTCCGGAGCTCCGACGTGGTCTTCCATTCAAGGTTCCCACGTCGGCTAGGGAGACCCTAGACAACTAGCACGACCCTCATCTCTGAGATGGTGTCCTTCAAGCTTCTCTGCTCCTCGGCGGCGGATGATGAATTGGTTGATCCGTGGCTCTCGGTCAGGGGGCTATAAATAACCCGAGAGGCATCTAGGTCAAAGGGGGGCCGACTAGGCCTCAAAATGTGCTGGGCCAGCCGGCCTGGGCCGACCGTCCTGGGCCCACTTCGGCCCAGTTCGTGGCCTCCTTCGCCCGGTGTTGCTTCCCGAGTCTTCTAGATCCTCCCCCCTTCTGCATGTGGGCCCTTGTTGTTAGTTTCTCTCCGAATTGGACGAAGCTCCTTTGTCTCGCAAGATTCAGCACTTTTCTGGCTAGGTCCTTGAAGTTTTCCATCTTCTTGGGTTGGGTCCTTGGGCGTCTTGGAGTCATGTTCACTTCATTGCTTGACTTGTACCGGGCTTCAAGGTCTTGTCATGAGGTGCTTAATGAACTTATCCTGGAAGTCTTGCTTTCAACGCTAAAACCCTGCACAAACACTAAACTCCCAAACCGAAATGCACAAGTGAACTTGTTATACCACGGGGGTTAGTACCAATGGATAAGATATAAAATTCATGCCAACACCGAAGGTAAACTCATGGCTAGGTTGACGGAATTTCACCGTCAACAGGAGGTTGGAGAAGATGGAGATAGAAAAGAAAGAGGCTCAGGACTTGAAGGCTGCCGAAGCAAGATCCACATGTGAAGAGTGCGGAGAATATGGCCATGTCCACAAGGATTGTCCGGAGGAAGCCAAGGTGCTCGATTACATGAGGAAGGGAGATTTGTCGAACTTCCGCAATGGGCAAGGTAGACCTCAATTTAATGCAAGCGCATCCATTACAAATTCGGTTCCACTTCGTATACAATTGAAGGACTTCATGGACGAGCAAGCTAAGATCAACAAAGACACCGTCACCAAGTTCAAGGCCATAGACAAGGTGTTGGAAATCATCGATAGCAAAGTGACGGAGGTTGGAAGCTCCAACCATCAAGTGCTCAACATGATGAAGATGCTCAAGACGCAAGTGGGACAACTTGTCGGGTGCCTCACTACTAATGAAGGGAAGCTTCCGGGACAACCTAAAGGTCCTGAATCGGCGAAGGCTATTCAAACACGTTCGAGAAAGGAGACCGAAGATCTGGAACGTTCCGCGGGGGCAAGGAAGCCTAAACCATCCACCGAGGCGGAAGAATTTGCTAAGGAGGAAGTTACGGAGATCGTCACCGAAGAGGCCGAGTTTGAGATGCCGGGAGAAGACACGAAGATACCGCAACTCAAGCCACGCTACTTCTGAGGTAAACTTGATAACCACTTTGAGAACTTTGTGGAGGTTGTGCGTAGACGTAGCATCAACATGCTGTTATTGGATGCCCTTCAAGTACCTACATATTCTCGCTACTTCAAAGACATACTTGCAAATAAATATGAGATAGCAACACTCAGAGTACATCATGTCAAGATGTCCAAGCAATGTAGTGTTGCTATTGCTAATGGGCTAGAGAAGCAAAAGGACCCCGGATGCCTGACAATTCCATGTTCCATTGGTCATTCAAGTTCGATAAGGCGTTATGCGACCTTGGATCAAGTGTGAGCGTCATGCCAAGAGATGTGTTCAAGAAGCTATGCCTACCGTTGGAGCCTACGGGTATGTGCTTGGAGTTGGGTGATAACTCCATTCGCTATCCCTTGGGCATCACCGAAGATGTGCATGTGAAGGTTGGACACCACTTCATCCCCGTCGACTTCGTGGTTCTCGAGATGGGAGAGATGGAGAAGCCGCCGCTCATCCTTGGGAGGCCTTTCCTCAAGACCGTGGGAGCTACTATTGATGTTGGCAAGGGGGAGATCATGTTCGACATTAACGGAGAAAGGAGTTCCTTCAAGTTCCGACCACGCCTCGACGTATGCAATATGATTGAAGTTAAAAATGTTCCACCTCATCGTCACGTTGTTAAAAATGTTCGACATTAACGGAGAAGGAAGGGCTGAAGAAGAAGAAAGAGCCGAAGAAGAAGGACGTAAAGAAAATCAAGGAAGTTGTTGCATCCATCAAGACGAATGAAGAAAAGCCGCCTGTGAAGACCAAAAAGATGACTAAGCCGGAAGATAAGCCCGTGCCCAAGGTGGTGCGGAAGTGGGTACCCAAGATTGCAACGCCCGCAAAGAGCGTTGAGCCGAAGTAATCAAGTGAAGAAGTCTAGCCACAGACTATAAACGAAGCGCTAGACGGGAGGTAACCCGTTTCGTCGAGTCAAGAATAAGCTACCGGGAGGACAACCCGATTCCAGGTTTTTCGAGTCTTTTCAAGTAATTTAGTTTTGAATTTTACTACGCAAAGACATTAGACTTAGAAGTGGTTGAACAATATTAGAGACATAATTTTTGGCTGAATATTTTGCTTTGATCATAAACCCTTTACATGAACCATCATATGTGTTTGTTTGCTTCTTTTCGAGAAACCACAACCAAATAAATTCAGAACCTAACTCAACCATTCATCCTCATTATGATGTTGTGGTTGACTTGTTTTTCATGCTAAAAACATACGAGTAGAGCCACGACTTGTACCTAGGTGTTAATTGAATTTCAGCAGGTGGTAGGACTCGCATGAACCTAGAAACTAAACTTTTGGTTGGTTTAAAAATCTATATCCTTGGTTTCTCTAAGGTTAGAATTTTTCTAAGCCTCATTTAATTTTATTTCATTCAAAATCTCTCTCATTTAGCCAAAATTAGAACCTAAACCTATGCCCTCATGATCAAGCCGGGAAATGTTCGCTCTCAACCAATGAAGGCAAGCTATACCAGTGAGACCGATATCAATGTAGTCGAAAAATATTTTCGACTTACATTTGTTTTTAATGGTTTAAAAACTTCTCTAAATTTATGCTTGAGCTTTTCCATAGCTCTGAAAATATTTTAATTTTCGAAATTAGAGGAGTGCTTAGCCTTAAACATGCTTAGAGGGAGGCAATCTAGTTGAAGTTAATTATGCATGCACCATAACACATCGTTGGATGCCCTTTCAACAACTTTCATCAAGACCACATGCAAAGGACAAGCATGGGTGGGTAGCAAGCATAACTTTGCAGGAAATTCATGGTGACATGTGAAGCAAGTGGAGCAAGGGAGCATGGACATGACTCAAAGCATGAAGCATCAAGTGGAAGGACAAATAATGCAAGAAAAGGAGTGGACGAGAGCGTTTGGACGGTGCAACTCATGGAGCACGCGGGCAAGAAAGTCACGGAGGGGAAATGATCGTGCTGGGAGAAAGAGCCGAGCCTGGGGGGCCGAACCACCCCAGGCCGGTCGGCCCAGGCCGGCCGGTCTGGCCTATAAATGGTGCCCCCCGGCTCCAGTCTTCTGCAGGCAAGTAGCCCTCTCCTTCCTCAGTTTGTGTGCTCAAGTTTTCGTGCCTAGAACCACCGTAGACATAGCCAACCTTCCTGAGCTTGATTGCTCAAACAATTCACACCCTTAATCCACTCAAAGTCCACATTCCGGAGTAATTTTTAAGTGCCTAGTTACCGGTTGAAACCCGGAATTTTAGTGGAGAGAAGAGTGCTGCAATCATGTGGAAGAAAACCACAAGTCTCTTCACCAAGAAGAAGGGGTCATCGTCGTCCAAGCCATCTTCGACGACGTCTTCGAGGAGGCACTCGGTTTACAAGTCTCCTCGGAGCATGGAGGAGGACACGGCACCGCCAAGGAGTGAAGCGTCCTCTCATCCGAGGTGACCAAATGTGACACAAATACCGGTCCCCGGGAGGGCCGGTAGCACATTTATTACAACGGGTGGAATCGGTCTTTTACATTACGGTTACGTAAAGGGCACGGTAATGCCAACGCTACAATGAACAACACAAACGCTAACGACCACACTACGATCGCAAAGGCTTCCATAGCCTCCTCGAGTACCACACCATGGAAGCTTTAGGTAGGGCCCCGGTACACGAGCACGGTTGGGTGTAGGGCAATGACCTACTCAACGTCTTTCGAGATGTAATCGGGATCCTCCTCTCGTAACATAGTTAGTAAACAAGAGTGAGTACATACGTACTCGGCAAATCCGACCCCACCCACGGAGGGGCTTACAAGCGGAATCATGCATAAGGTATAACAAGGATCGAGTTAGGGTTCATTTTGCAAACTTACACATGCAGGGGTTTATTTCAAAAAGGTTTTCGCAAATCATTTTCATAACCCAAGTACTCACTTGTTTTAGAAAAACCACTGTGGATCTACCGGACTCCCCGTCCGTCGTAGCCCAGGCACACAGCCACACACCTCACCCAGAAAACAACTCACACCAGAAAACATCCCATCCCAAACACTAGTTTTTGTGACCACACCGTGACTCGTCCAATACCGTGGACACGGCTATTCGAATAGGTTTGACACTCTGCAGAGGTTGTACATCTTTACCCACAAGTAGGGTACCGTCACACGGACACCTCAGCGCCGGTACGGATCCTATCATAGCCATTACCCACCTTAGCTAACACTACGAGCCACCACGGAAGCACCCAAGGGGTTATACCACATAACCAGGGCGTACCTCACACAGAGCGTACCCCGACTCCTTGGTCTTCCGCTGCTCACCCGCACACCAGATGGCAAGTAGATTAACTAGTGGGGTTTATGCTAAGCCGTTGCCACATACAACGGTCGAGTGGTTGTACGATGATTTGGGTCAGGTGAGATGTCACGCAACCCGGTCCTTAACCGACAAGATGGACAACTCCCAACACGCTCAACCACACAGGTACGAGCTCACCCATACTCCTGACACACACGTCCATCTCGTCTACCCAGTTCTTTACTCATTTTCCAAAAACATCCCATTTCCATTTTTAAAGCACTCACACATTTTGAAAGCACTCACACATTTTTAAAGCACTCGTTTAGGCCAAAACAAGGTTCAATCATAGCAATCAAGGGTGGCTATCCTACCATGTTTTGCAGTAAAACAATATGCAATTTATAAAACGGGTATAGGATATATTTTTAAAACTAGGACAGAAGCATGCATCAAAGGGGAAGGTTGAACTTGCCGTCTTCGTAGTCTTCGGGGAGTGCGGCTCGGCGTCCGGATCTCGGGCTCCCGCTCGCGGTAGTCGGCTCGACTTCGGCTCGGGGTACCTTACTCCGTCTACTCCGTCGGCTATGGCATACACACACACAAGCAAGCGATATTAGCACTCACGGTTCCGCCGAGCTCGGGGGGGGGGGGGGGGGGAGGTGAGCGGTGAGGAGTATTTATAGGCCCTAGGAAAGGAGTTGGTTCGGCGGGGGGTGCGGCGTGTATGAAAGGCTAGGGGTTATAAGTATTTAAGGACCTATTGGTAATCTATATTATTGGAAAAAAGGGGGTGATTGTAATAATATATACTTGATTAGGGCACGATTTGTACTTTATTTGGGGTCTAACGAGTATTTAATCTTATAATTAATCATTGATCTAGGGTCTATTTGAAAGAATAAATAAGGGGGGATAAAGGCGGGGGCCTTTTAGGAAAACGAGGGAGGAGGCGGGGGGGTTTTGGCCTATAGGCCTTCTTCTACCTTGCGGACGAACGAGAGGGGGGAGCGGACCGTGCGGGGAGGCGGCGGGGGGGGGGGGGGGTTAATGGCGCCGGCCGCGTTGGTCGGCTCCGGCGTCCGGCCGGCGTGGGCCGCGGTGGCGTGAGGAGGCGGTGACCTTGCCGGCGTGCCGAGGAGGAGGGGGGCGGCGGCGCGGGGGGCCCGGGGTCAACCCCCGTCGAGGGCGCCGGTCGGGCGCATGCTCGGCCGCGCGGGAGGAAGGAGAAGGGAGGGGAAGGAAAAGAAAGGAAGAAGAGAAGGGAAAAAGAAAAAGAAGGAAGAAAAAGGAAAAAGAGAGAGAAAAAGAGAAAGGAAAGGAAGAAAGAGAAGAAAAAGGAGGAAAAAGGGGGGAAAATGAAGAAGAGAAAAGGAAAGAGATTTTGGAAAATTGTTAGGGGAAATTGGGAAGGGTTTTGCGGGGGTTTTCCCCCGGTTTTTCGGGCGTCGGCGCATTCTCGGGACGGCGGTGATGGCGAGGCGGACCGGGCATCGGGACCTCGGCGTGCGCGGGATTCCCGGCCGGTGGCCGACCGCGGCGTTGGGAAGGCGCGCAAGGGTGCGGCCGTGGTGCGGTGCCGGCGGGATTCGCGGCACGCGCGCGGGGAGGGGGGGGAGAGAGAGAGAAACGGCGGCTAGGGTTTGAATGGTAACCGAGCTCGGCGGTTCGTTTTTGAAAATACGCATGATTTGCCGGGTGATTTATTTAGAGCTAAAACGCGGGCGTTACAAACCTACCCCACTTAAAATGAATCTCGTCCTCGAGATTCGGCTAAGTCTCGAATAGGTGGGGGAATTCTTTCTTCAATGCGTCTTCTCGTTCCCACGTGGCTTCTTCCACTCCGTGCCTACTCCATTGGACTCGCATACCCGTACTTCGGTCGTCCTCGTCCGCTTAACCACGGTGTCTAAGATCTTGACGGGCACCTCCCGGTACCTAAGGTCCGGGCCGTAGGTCGATGTCCTCCATCGGTACTCGCTTTTCTTCCGAACCTTCGGACATCGGCGTAGGCCGGGAGATGTGGAATACCGGGTGTATATATCGACATTTCTTCGGGTAGCTCCGGCCGATACGCCATCGCTCCGACTCTCTTGAGCACTTTATACGGGCCTATGTACCGAGGGGCCAACTTCCCGTGTACTTGGAACCTCCGAGTCCCTCGGATGGGTGAAACCTTGAGGTAGACGAAGTCTCCGGGTTGAAGCTTGCTTCACGCCTTTTCTTGTCCGCGTAGCTCTTCTCCGTCGGGACCGGGCGGCTTTCAACTTTTCTCGGATGTCCGCTACTCGCTCCTCGGCTTCCTTTATAAGCGCGGGCCCAACCGGGGCACGCTCTCCTCTCGACCACATCGGGGGTGTTCGCACTTTCTCCCGTATAGTGCTTCGAATGGCGACATTCCCGGACTTGCTTGGTAGCCGTTGTTGTAGGAAAATTCCGCATACGGCGAGGCTCGCTCCCAATCCTTGCCGTAGGTGAGGACGCGAGCTCTCAACATATCTTCCAAAATTTGATTCACCCTTTCGGTACGCCGCCCGTCCGTCCGTGGGTGGTATGCGAGTTGAAGTCTAGCTTGGTGCCCATGGCTTTGTGCAAGCTTTTCCGGAACCTAGAGGTGAAGCGGGTCCCTCCGTCCGAGACTATTCGCTAGGCACTCCATGCGGCTTCACTATATTTTCTATGTAGAGTTTCGCCAATTTCTCTCCACCATAAGTGGTCCGTACGGAGTAAAAAGTGAGCGACTTTGGTGAGTCGGTCCACGATTACCCATATGGAGTCATGTCCCTTCGAGTCCTTGGCAACCCTACTATGAAGTCCATACCTATCTCATCCCACTTCCACACCGGGATTGGTAAAGGTTGCAACGATCCTGGGAGCTTCGATGTTCGGCTTTGATCCTCTGACAAGTGTCGCAGTGGGCGACGAACCGTGCAATGTCTGCCTTCATCCCATTCCACCAATACTTCTGCTTCAAGTCCATGTACATCTTGGTGGATCCCGGGTGAATGGAGTAGGCTGAGTTGTGTGCCTCATCCATGATGGTCTGTCGAAAATCTCCACCTTCGGGCACGCATATCCTGTTCTTGTACCACAGGGTGCCTTGGTCATCTACCCCGAAGTCGGGGGCCTTGTTCTCTCGGTATGCTTGCGGATCCTCATCGGATCCTCGTCGACTTCTTGGGCCTTCCGGATCTTCTCTTCTAGGGTAGGCCGAACACTCGAGGCGGCGGACGTAGCCTTGGGGAACGATGTGTACGTTGAGTCGGGCCATCTCCTCTTGCGGTTGGGCACTCTTGGGTGCCGCCTTCTCATGGGTCTTTCGGCTTAGAGCATCTGCTACCACATTGGCCTTCCCCGGGTGATAGTGAATCTCTAGATTATAGTCCTTGACTAGCTCTAGCCATCTTCTCTGCCTTAGGTTCAAATCGGGCTGGGTGAAGATATACTTTAGACTCTTGTGGTCTGTGTAGATTTCACACTTGTTCCCGATCAAGTAATGTCTCCATATCTTCGGGGCATGCACTACGGCCGCAAACTCCGGATCATGGGTGGGATAGTTCTGCTCATGGGGTTTAAGGCGACGGGAGGCATATGCCACTACCTTCCCATCTTGCATGAGAACACATCCCAACCCTTGTCGGGAGGCGTCGCAATACACGACAAAGTCCCGTTGAATGTCCGGCGGGGGTCGCACGGGGGGCCGTGGTCAACCTCTTCTTCAACTCTTGGAAGCTTCTCTCACGAGGCCTCGGTCCGGTTAAACTTCTTCTCTTTCTTGAGCGGCTGTCATGGGCGGGCGATCTTGGAGAATCCCTCGATAAACCTCCGGTAGTACCCGGCTAAACCTAGGAAACTCCCGATCTCACTTACGTTGGTGGGTTGCCGCCCGTTGGAGACTTGTCTCAACTTTTCCGGGGTCTACGGCTACTCCTTCTGCGCAAGTCAATATGTGCCCAAGAAAGGATATTTTCTCTAGCCAAAATTCACACTTGCTGAATTTGGCGTATAACTTGTGTGCCCTCAATTTTCCCGGTACCACTCGGAGATGTTGTTCATGCTCCTCCACACTCTTGGAGTAAACAAGTATGTCGTCAATGAAGACCACGACAAACTTGTCCAATTCTTCCATGAACACCTTATTCATGAGGTTCATGAAGTACGCCGGGGCATTGGTTAGTCCAAAGGACATCACCGTGAACTCATATTGCCCGTAGCGAGTGACAAAGGCGAGTCTTGGGGATGTCACTTTCCCCGATCTTGAGTGGTGGTACGCCGATCTTAGATCCACCTTCGAGAAATACTTGGCTCCCTTTAGTTGGTCAAACAGGTCATCTATTCTGGGAAGAGGGTACTTGTTCTTAATAGTGACCTCGTTCAGCGAGCGATAGTCCACACACATCCTCATGCTCTTATCCTTCTTCTCCACGAAAAGCACTGGGGCTCCCCATGGTGATGAACTTGGTCTGATGAACCCACTTCGCTGGAGCTCTGCTAGCTGCTTTTTCAATTCTGCCAACTCAGGGGCTGCCATCCTATAGGGCCTCTTGGCTATGGGAGAGGTTCCAGGGATAAGGTCGATCACGAACTCTATGTCCCTGTCGGGTGGCATTCCTGGGAGTTCTTCGGGGAACACGTGCGGGTATTCTCGTACTACTCGGGACATCTTCTATGGACTTGGCTTCTATGTTGAAAACCATTATATCCGGCCTGTGTCCCCGGGTGTGACGAGTCACTTGTATCCCGTCCGGGTTGGTCGGGTGCACTACTTTATCGGCGCGGCTTATGAGGCCATGGTGTTGGCTTAACCGGTCCATACCAAGGATCACATCTATCCCCTTGGATTTCGGTACTACCCGAGTCCGCTAGGAACTCTACCCCACTTAAAATAATCCTTACCGGGGGCATCCCGGTTGACGAGTTAATGTCACCTCCGGCGTTCGAGTTATTAGGGGTGCTTTTAGTAGTGTTGTGGGTATGCTATGCTTTTCCACAAAGCTTGAGGATATGAATGAGTGTGATGCTCCTGAATCGAACAAGTATGGTAGCCAAAAGCGGGCGACCGAGGAACTCACCGAGTACCACTCCTTGTGCTTCTTGTGCCTCCTGCGCATTGATGTGATTCACCCGGGGCGCGTCCATACGACCGCCGGGGCTGCCTCATCTGCTGGTTGTTGGGGTTGTTGCCGAAGCCGTTGTTGCTTTGCGCACCGGCATGCGGTTGGCTCCCGACGCAAGTGGCCTTGGTCCGTTTACCGAGTTGGAGTAGGTGGTGGTGGGCGGCTTTTTAGCATAGGGGCGGTTGGCGATGAAGTGCCGGTTTCCGAGCGGTTGAAACACACTCGGGGAGCTGTTGTTGTTGTTGTTGGTAGTGAGCTGGCTGGTGTTGTTTTGTGGGGGCTTCATGGCATTCGGTTGTAGGAGGGCTTGAAGCGGGCTGCGGGGGGCTTGTGAGCTTGTGGCTTGGGTTTGGGTTTCGTCCGCATAGGGGCTTGGAACCCGGACGGGGGGGTGTCCAAAGTTTCTTGGTCTCCGGGACCGCTCTTCTTGCTTGGCCTTGTGTTCCATGAACTTGCGCTTGTTTTCCTTCTTCTCCTCGGCCTTTGCCCTTTCCGTGAGGATTGCCATGTTCATAAGGGTATTAAAGTCCGGGTAAATGCGAGGAGTCGGCGGTGTCCTCGGTTCGGAGTCGACCCCTTCTTGAACATCTCTTGTTTCTTGGAGTCTTTATCCACCTCCTCGGGGGCATAGCGGGCCGGCTCTATGAGCGGTACGTGTACTCCTCCACGGACATGTTGCCTTGGCGGAGTTCGCGGAACTCATCCGCCTTCCGCTTCGGTGTAGCCTCCGGGATGTGGTAGCGGCGGAACTCCTCCACGAATTCATCCCATGTGATGGCGGAGGGATCCTTGGTCGCGGCGCGGTAATTCTCCCACCGAGGCTAGGGGCCGTCCCGGTGAGTTGGTGAGCGCCAAGAGAACCTTGTCATGGTCCTCGCAAGTGGAGGGGCTCTAGTTCCCTCGGGATGGCTCTCGGCCAATCGTCGGCGTCCAAAGGATTCACCGACCCGGCCGAAGGTGGGCGGCTTAGTCCCGAGGAACTCGATCGACTTCTCATTCATGCTCATGGCACGGGGTCTTGGGCGGTTGATGGCGTTGAAGATAGCCTCCATCGGGACGGTCGGTTGGCTAAGACTTGGGCCAAGTCAATAGGAGGGGGTGGTGGTGGCAGGACCACGTTCTCTCCTCCATCTTCGTTTTGGTTAACCTCCTGTTCGGGGAGACGCTCCCTCCGATCGGCTTGCGATCCCTCAGCATCCGACCGGTGGGTCCCGACAGGCGCCACGGAAACCATCCGTAAAGAAACGGGTTTTCTAAGAGATCTAGTTTTATGTGATGTTTAAGTGGATTATAACGGATTTCTTTTGAAAAGGCGGGGTTTATTCGCCGGTAAGCACACAACAAGCACATAGCAAACAAGCAAGCACAAACAAGTTTTTATTATAAACCGAGTGAGGAGGATACATCCCGACTACGCGGACACACTACACGACTAAAGGCTAAGGCGCGACTTGGACCGGTACGGCTTCATTCACACCGGGTCCGGAGGCACACTACTCGCGAGGGGAGCGTCTTCTCGGGGTCGAGTGTTCTTCCGGCGGAATGAGCGACTCGTCATCGTTTCCGCCTTCGGGGTCTCCGTTTTCCGGGGCCGTGCCGCGGCTTCGGTGGTAGCTGTTGGGGGTTCGGTGACTGCCGGTGGTGCTGGTGGGACTTCTATAGCTCCTCCCCATCCTACCGGGGGTGTTCCCGGCGGGACTTGAGGTTCTCCAATGGCCGGAACGGGCGTTCCGCCATGGGTCCATTCTTGCATGCGTTGGTCCCGGATCCTTCCGAGGCTTTCCCGGGCAACGGCTTCCTGCTTATGGCCGCGGCGGTCCTCGCTTCGGCCTTGAGCCACTCGGACTTGGTGCATCCGCACCGTGACTTCGGCTTGCTCGGCCGGCCGGATCCGTTCCCTCAAGTGTCCGGCCCGGTCATCAAAGAGCTTGTCCGGGGAGACAAGGTAGGCGACTACGTGGTATAGCGAGGTCTTCTTGGTGGCGGCGTCGCTCCAAGTTCCTCATGCGGGCCTACCAACCGGGGTCCCGATGGCGGGAGGGAAGTACCTCATCGGTGTGGGGACGAGGTGCTCTTCGTAGATTCGGCACGGGTAGCGGAGGGCTTTTTCGAGGGCCAAAGGGTAGGTGTCCCGATGTCGGAACCCCGTGGCGGTCACGCGCCACGGTTCGATGTTGGTGTGGCGGTTGCTCCTAGCGACGGAGAGGACCACTCTACGGCGGAGAGTGCCGAGTTGCTCGTACTCTCTGCCGTAGTACCTAGGGCGCTCGGTGATACCGAGGCGCTCCGGGGGAGTGGATGAGCGGGCGGGCAAAACCGAGGCTCCTCCCGGCACACGCCTTGGGTCCATCCATCTTCCGCCATCCGAAAACAAGGATAGGGTTGAACGGGTTGTGGTGGGGTACAAAAAGATAGATAACTTTATTTAGTAGGAAGGTTGGGGTACATCCTTCGGGGGTACACTTATTATTACTAGGACTCACTTCTAGCCTAACACCCTAGTCTTAGCCTCATGGCGACTCTTCCTCTAGTTGGATACGGCGCTTCTTCGGTGGAAGATCTTGCTCCGGTATCTCATCCTCGGTCCGGGTTCCTTTGTCCCGGTGGGTTTCTTCGGGTTCATTCTCTTCGCTGCTCCGGCTCCTTCATCTCTCGCTTCTACGCTCCTTCGGTTCATCCCATAGCTGTTTGTGGAACATCTGCGATCGTTCCTTTTCCCCGAAGTAGTCTTGCCTCATGTTGTGCGGCTCAACTTCGCTATGGTTGTCTTTACCCTTTCTAGTTCTATCCTCTCGTTCGCTCTTTCCGCTCCGTCGATCTGCTCGCTTCGGTACCGCCGGGCTTGCTCCCGATAAAGGTGGTCTAGGCCTCTCGAGGTATGTGGACGGGTGGGAAAGCGCCTCTTCTAAGTCTTCTTCCTCTCGTTCTAGACCTCTCATGCGATCAATCCACGAGCGTCCTCTTCCTCCGGAAGGTGGAAAGAATCCCATTGGAGTCCTTCGGAGGTGCGTCTATAAACCACTCGTAGGCGACGCGAGGCCTTCCGAGCGACCTTGGGGTAGGTGTCGGCAAAGCGAAAACCGGTGGCGAGACGAACCATGGCTCTATGTCGGGGTAAAGCGTGCTTCTTCCCACAAAGATCGGCGGCTTACACCGGAGGGTGCCGAAGCGTTCGTACTCCCGTAGACGAACTGCGGCGGATCCCTTACTCCGACGCGCTCTAGGCCGAGTAGCAACAGGTTAGGGAGGCCGAGCCGGACGGGGCAAATTCCTCCGTTCCACTCGGGGTTAGGCATGCGGGAAACGAGCAAGAATCAAGGTAAGGATTTGGGAAGGGTGAGCTTAGCAAAGGAAAGGTTAGAGAGGGCCGAGAGGAGGTCTCGTATCCTAGGGGTCATGTCCTACGGCCAACCTACGGCTCGATACCACCGAAGCGTCCCCTCATCCGAGGTGACCAAATGTGACACAAATACCGATCCCGGGAGGGCGGGTAGCACGTTTATTACAACGGGTGGAATCGAGTCTTTTACATTACGGTTACGAAAGGGCACGGTAATGCCAACGCTACAATGAACAACACAAACGCTAACGACCACACTACGATCGCAAAGGCTTCCATAGCCTCCTCGCAGTACCACACCATGGAAGCTTTAGGTAGGGCCCCGGTACACGAGGCACGGTTGGGTGTAGGGCAATGACCTACTCAACGTCTTCGGGATGTAATCGGGATCCTCCTCTCGTAACATAGTTAGTAAACAAGAGTGAGTACATACGTACTCGGCAAATCCAACCCCACCCACGGAGGGGCTTACAAGCGAGAATCATGCATAAGGTATAACAAGGATCGGGTTAGGGTTCATTATGCAAACTTACACATGCGGGGGTTTATTTCAAAAAGGTTTTCGCAAATCATTTTCATAACCCAAGTACTCACTTGTTTTAGAAAAACCCCGTGGATCTACCGGACTCCCCGTCCGTCGTAGCCCGTGCACACGGCCACACACCTCACCCGGAAAACAACTCACACCGAAACCATCCCATCCCAAACACTAGTTTTTGTGACCACACCGTGACTCGTCCAATACGGTGGACACGGCTATTCGAATAGGTTTGACACTGCGAGAGGTTGTACATCTTTACCCACAAGTAGGGTACCGTCACACGGACACCTCGGCGCGGTACGGATCCTATCATAGCCATTACCCACCTTAGCTAACACTACGAGCCACCACGGAAGCACCCAAGGGGTTATACCACATAACCGGGGCGTACCTCACACGGAGCGTACCCCGACTCCTTGGTCTTCCGCCGCTCACCCGCACACCAGATGGCAAGTAGATTAACTAGTGGGGTTTATGCTAAGCCGTTGCCACATACAACGGTCGAGTGGTTGTACGATGATTTGGGTCAGGTGAGATGTCACGCAACCCGGTCCTTAACCGACAAGATGGACAACTCCCAACACGCTCAACCACACGGTACGAGCTCACCCATACTCCTGACACACACGTCCATCTCGTCTACCCAGTTCTTTACTCATTTTCCAAACACATCCCATTTCCGTTTTTAAAGCACTCACACATTTTGAAAGCACTCACACATTTTTAAAGCACTCGTTTAGGCCAAAACAAGGTTCAATCATAGCAATCAAGGGTGGCTATCCTACCATGTTTTGCGGTAAAACAATATGCAATTTATAAAACGGGTATAGGATATATTTTTAAAACTAGGACGAGAAGCATGCATCAAAGGGGAAGGTTGAACTTGCCGTCTTCGTAGTCTTCGGGGAGTGCGGCTCGGCGTCCGGGATCTCGGGCTCCTGCTCGCGGTAGTCGGCTCGACTTCGGCTCGGGGTACCTTACTCCGTCTACTCCGTCGGCTATGGCATACACACACAAGCAAGCGATATTAGCACTCACGGTTCCGCCGAGCTCGGGGGGGGGGGAGGTGAGCGGTGAGGAGTATTTATAGGCCCTAGGAAAGGAGTTGGTTCGGCGGGGGGGTGCGGCGTGTATGAAAGGCTAGGGGTTATAAGTATTTAAGGACCTATTGGTAATTTATATTATTGGGAAAGGGGGGCGATTGTAATAATATATACTTGATTAGGGCCTGATTTGTACTTTATTTGGGGTCTGACAGTATTTAATCTTATAATTAATCATTGATCTAGGGTCTATTTGAAAGAATAAATAAGGGGGGGGGATAAAGGCAGGGGCCTTTTAGGAAAACAGGGAGGAGGCAGGGGGTTTTTGGCCTATAGGCCTTCTTCTACCTTGCGGACGAACAGAGGGGGGGAGCGGACCGGGTGCGGGGAGGGGCGGGGGGGGGGGGGGGGGGGGGTTAATGGCGCCGGCCGCGTTGAGCGGCTCCCGGCGTCCGGCCGGGGGCGTGGGCCGCGGTGGCGTGAGGAGGCGGTGACCTTGCCGGCGTGCCGAGGAGGAGGGGGGCGGCGGCGGCGCGGGGGCCCGGGGTCAACCCCCGTCGGGGGCGCCGGTCGGGCGCATGCTCGGCCGCGCGGGAGGAAGGAGAAGGGAGGGGAAGGAAAAGAAAGGAAGAAGAGAAGGGAAAAAGAAAAAGAAGGAAGAAAAAGGAAAAAGAGAGAGAAAAAGAGAAAGGAAAGGAAGAAAGAGAAGAAAAAGGAGGAAAAAGGGGAAAAATGAAGAAGAGAAAAGGAAAGAGATTTTGGAAAATTGTTAGGGGAAATTGGGAAGGGTTTTGCGGGGTTTTCCCCGGTTTTTCGGGCGTCGGCGCATTCTCGGGACGGCGGTGATGGCGAGGCGGACCGGGCATCGGGACCTCGGCGTGCGCGGGATTCCCGGCCGGTGGCCGACCGCGGCGTTGGGAAGGCGCGCAAGGGTGCGGCCGTGGTGCGGTGCGGCGGGATTCGCGGCACGCGCGCGGGGAGGGGGGAGAGAGAGAGAAAACGGCGGCTAGGGTTTGAATGGTAACCGAGCTCGGCGGTTCGTTTTGAAAATACGCATGATTTGTCGGGTGATTTATTTAGAGCTAAAACGCGGGCGTTACAAGGAGGAACGACACTCTCCTCCTTAGTGGCATGAGGGCAACAAGGAGCACGTCCATGAGGTTTACCGAACCTCAAGGGCGTCGGAGGAGCCGCCCGTCCCACCTCGTCGATCGACCCGTTCATCCGCGCCACCTCTATACACTCTGCGGTACTCCACATATGGCTTCATCATATTATTGGAGGAGGAGAAGAAACTCTCTCGCCTTGAGAAGAGGCTTGTGGCAAACGTCGATTTCGACGATCAAGCTCTCAACGCATTGGTTTCGGCACAGACATATAATATGTTGGGGCACCTTGGATGGGTGCAATTCTCCAACGGGGTGTCGGCAAACACCCACAAGGAGTTTGCCTTGGAAATCTTGATGACTATGGCACCTATCCTTGATGAGGGGGTGCAAAGTTTATCATTCTGTTTGGAGGGAATTCAACAAGTGGTTCCCTACGAGTATATTAGGGAGCTACTTGGGTTCCAAAAGGGAGCTCCGGAGAAAGTTGACGTGCCGGATGGCATGTTAGATGGATTTTGGAATTTAATCTCCGGAGAAGCCCACCAACAACGCAATTCCATCCGCAACCCCATTATCCAAGTATTCCACTCTTGGATGTGCAAGAGGATTATGGGGAGGATGAGGGAGATGAAGGTGACCGACACGGAGTTGAATTGGCTCTACTCGGCTTTAATTGCCAGGCAGCCAATAGACCCCTCATACCTTATGATCAACCGATGGTGTTGCGAGGCAACATCGGGATCGGGAGATATTGGTTCGGGGTGCTACCTCTCCATGTTGGCCATCTCCTTTAAGGCCGGGGATTACAAGGAATCCCGAATATCTTCTACCCGGGACCCCTCTCGGATTTGAGTATTTGAAGCAAGGAAAATATATTAGTGGAGATGAGAGAGGAGGCTTTCATGTGGTCAAGGTGAACTTACCCCTTCCGGGCCCAAGACTTAGGCTTTTCATTCAAGGGAAGGAAGATTGGTTGGAGGAGGGACTCCTTGTCCCGGCAAAGAAAAATAAAAGAGGAAGAATTGTAGAGGAGGGATCCTCCTCCGCGCAAGAGGGTGGTGCACAACCGAACTATGTGCCACCATTTGGAGGAATCCCTACTCCGCCAAGTTATTACGGAGGGCCATAAATGCAAGTATGGGGGAGTGGTGCACCGGTGCCCCCACAAAATTATGTGGTGCCCAATGTGACCTTTGCGGAGCCCTACACACAACACCCCCAACCACAACAAAGCATGGCCATAATTGGAGGGTATGTTATGAGAAACATGCAAAACGTCGCAGCCATCCAATCCAATGTGGCTCAACTTGGTGAAGGCAATGCAAATATTGCCATTGAGCTTGGGCGTCTTCACCTAGTACCGCCGGATCAATTCGTTGGAGAGGATGTCCAAACCTAATACGGGCAATGTTGCCCTAAACGCTAAACAGTAGTCGTTCGTTCAACCCTCATTTAGTGTGTTGGCTGTGTAAACACTGTGTACACGTCGTGTACACGGGTTACACGGTTTTGTACGGATGAGAGAAAAATAGCATTTTAAGCTTATAGTTGTTATAGTTCCCTGTTTCAAATAACATCAGCACATCACTAAATATTGAATACATGTGTTTAGACCACTCACTAATTCACTATTGTCTCATACTTTGTTGACTACAAGTCACATAGACACAGAATACATGGCCAGTCTTTGAAATACAATACGAAACATAGTTCACAAGTCACCTAATGGTAACAAAAAGTGAAAACGTTCATAAGATGGATAAAAGCATTGATGTGCAACCAACAGACAATGAACAATCACTGATCATCCTCTTGACCATCACCAAAACGGCCCATTACATGGTCTACACGCTGAGTAAAATCGTGTTTTGCTGTTTTTTGTGAGCTGTTTAATCCGTGTTTGACCGAGTTTGACCGTGTACACGGGCTAACTGTGTAATAAACCGTTTAGACCCTAAACTACACAGAAGTCTCCCGAGTAGCGTTTACACGGTGTGTAAACGGGCTACACGGCCGTTTACGGCAACACTGACTACGGGCAAGGGTACAACTACCAGGATCATCAATACCAACCACCGGCGGAGGATTAGGAAGAAGGAGAAGCTTTAGTTTTCTTTTCTTTTCCCTTTTCTGTAATTTTCAGCTTGTGTTTGCGTAGTATTTTCAGTTTTTATTTAAATTTCAGCAGATGTGTTAGTTTATTTTCAGCATGTATTTCAGTTTGTTTCCTTCATGAATAAAGGCACCACCTTGTTTTTACCTTTGGAAAAGTTATGAAATTTGTGCCATGATGATATATGATTATAATTGCCGCTTTGTTTATCTTTGTAATTGATTTATGCATGTTAAAGCTAGTGCTTTCTTAAAATACGAATTTGAATTTATCTAAATACTAGCTTAATCTTTAGCGGAGGTTGTGATTAAAATAAAGACTCATAGTGTTTTATGTGCTCTCAAGTTTTAGATAGATTAAAGATGGTTTTTATTCCTAAAACGTAATGCTAACCTTGGCATAAATATCTGTGTGTTGCTCTACCTATCCAAAGCCTTATATATATTTGAGTGCATAAACCTTAGTGTACAAGATTTATTTTTGAGTGAGTTATTGTAGGCCATGATTTCTCTGGCCCGATACTAAGAAGCTGGTCATTCCGTTTTTGCATATCTATCTTATTGCTAGCATTTTATCCGTGCATTGTGTATCCCCACATCGGAGATCTCACAAACCTCGACGGATATCCACCCTTAAAACCAAATATCATATTTTGTGATCACCTCCTTGACCACAACCTATCGTTGAGGATGGATCATCAATTCAAGGAAGATTGCAAGACGGTGCCACGATTGAAGATTTCAAGTATCTCTCCAAAGGAAAAGTATTCCTGGTACCTACCTTATCTCTATCACCTCTTTGCCCGAGGACGAGCAACGTCATAGCATGGGCGAGGAGGTAGGTACAATGTAATTTAGAGTTCAAAGGGGAGAAAAAAATTATGAGAAAGAAAAATGATAAAAAAAGAAAGAAAGAAAAAGAAAGAAAGAAAAAATGTATAAGAAAGAAAAAAATATATGCATGTGTAAAAATGAAATAAAATGAACTCCCCGGTTCTCTAAAGTGCATTAGGAATTTCAAGGCTTCAAGATTAAAAGATCCATACTCATTTTCCAACCATGTGCAATCCGATAACGAGGACCTCCTTTGTGCCTCGGGATCATTCTTTGCCATTTGCACATGTCCACCTATCTCAAGTGTGTGTATTTTTCTCTTTCCCCTCCTTGATATAACATTATTTTCCTTTGACCTTTTTGACGAGTCTCGGTAAGACCATGAGAAGCTTGTCTTGTTTTGACAACATCTCATTTATAATGTCTTGGTAGGACTAAACTTCCCCAAAAAGCTCCATATAAAGCCTACCACATATATATATATATATATATATATATATATGTTATGAAAGGGAAAGGAGTAGAATAAATAGGCTTGAGAGACAAAGTGAGATAAGAGTTTATGAGCAATATGCAAGATGATTCAAATTTGTGAACATGGTTTAGCTCTTTTTCATCCGTTCTTTATTTCAAATTTTCTGAGATCTGTTTAAAACTTTGGAGCATGTTAATACTTGTGGGGTAAGCTTAATTAAGAATCGACCCTCCGTAGGGATGAAGGCTAGTACATTATGAAACCTTAATGAATTAAAATTTTGAGAGCATTATGCTTTCTCATGTATGATCAAGTGCAAGGTTTAAATAATGAAGGGCAACAATGATATCCATCGAAGGCTTACTCCAGGACGAGCAAGGTTTAAGCATGGGGGAGATGTTGACGGTGAAATTCCGTCAACCTAGCCATGAGTTTACCTTCGGTATTGACATGAGTTTTATACTTTATCCATTGGTACTAACCCCCTTGTATAACAAGTTCATTCGTGCATGTCGGTTTTGGAGTTTAGTGTTTATGCAGGGTTTTGATGTTGAAAGCAAGACTTCCGGGATAAGTTCATCAAGCACCTTGTGACAAGACCGTGAAGCCCCCTACAAGTCATGCAATGAAGCAAACTTGACTCCAAGAAGCACAGGGACCAAACCCGAGAAGATGACAAACTCCGAGGACCTACCCAGGAAAGTGCCGAATCTTGCGGGACAAGGAGCTACGTCCAACTCGGAGAGAAACTGACGACAAGGGCCCACATGCAGAAGGGGGAAGGATCTAGAAGACTCGGGAACCGACGTAGGGCAAAGGAGGCAGGCAACTGGGCCGGGATGGGCCCAGGTCGGTCGGTCCAGCCCATTTCAGGGCCTGGTCGCCTCCCCCTTTGACCTAGCCGCCATTCGGGCTATTTATAGCCCCGGGGTCGAGAGCCACGGATCAATTCATTCGTCAGCGGCCGCCGAGGAGCAGAGAAGAGAGGGACACCATCTCGGAGAGGAGAGGGTCGAGCTAGTTGACTAGGGTCTCCCTAACCGACGTGGGAACCTTGCAAGGAAGACCACATCAGAGTTCCCGGAGCTAGAAGCAATATCAAGGTAGGATCCCGATGATGATCTTGTTCATGTATCATTGTACTAGTTGAATTATCAAGTTGAATCCGATGTCTGGCGATCAAGTGTTTCTCCGAAGTTTTCGTTTTCGATCGGCTTTGCTTATATTAGATCTATTCTCGAGATAGATCACATAGGGTGTTCTTGTAGCCGCGGTGGCTAGAGGTGCACGCCTGACTTTCCGAAAGATCTCGACTTGTCCTCGGACTCGCCCTAGACTACCCGCATGAATAGGAGTGCGTTGTGACAGAACGATGGCTCTGAAAGGCGGGCGTTTTCGGAGTCGAACGGGAAACCACGGTTTAAAGAGACTTCTAATGAGATTGAACTTGGTACTTTTTCTTTTGCTTGGAACTTCAACAAAAGGCTTGACCCGGTCTCTCTAGATCTGTTTATCTACCCCCTCTATCTTTGTTACCTCCGGTCTTTAGTGGATTAGATTCGTTTTTTATGTTCTTTAACTAGATGCATAGGGTTTCACCTCTCGAAGATTGAAGTTACTTGGCATTACTAGATCATCTCTTGCGTCACACATTTGTTCCACGGATTCAATACCTTGGGTTCACCACTCGAGGGAAGAAGGGTCCCTTGACTACGACGGGAGACTTGTCCGCTTGCAAGTCTAAACGAATTTTGATACAACTATTAACCGTCAACAACTTTACACAAAAAGTTACACTCCATTCGTCCCAAAATATAGCTCTGTTTAGCTTTTTCAAAAGTCAAATCTTTTCAATTTGACCAATGATAACTCTAAAAATTGTGAAATCGACATCTAAGCTCAGTCAGGATTAGCACAGCACAAACATACCTACTTGGCATCCCTAATTCACTAAAAAAACACATTGGAGTACTCCTTTTAAATTTCGGCATCATATAAAGTATATACTAGGTGATACCCCGCGCGTTGCTGCGAGAATTTTTTAAACAAAATTTTAAGGTGAAATATGAAAGTAATGACACCAAAGATATTACATGGCAATATTCCTTTGTAAACTCATTATATACGAAAGCATGTTATTTTGTTGAGAGTGAATCATTCTAAAATCGTGCTATAAGCCACATAAAATCGATTTAAGACATAAATATGTGATTTGGTGGATGATGACATGTCATATAGTGGATGGTGACATGGCGCATAGTGGATGATGACGTGGAATGATTGCATGTTGAGAGAAATCCAACCATGGCTTGTAGTGGGTCTCACCTATATAAGTTTTATAGATTAGTCAAATTTCTGCATTTCAAAAAATATACAAGGCGAAATATGAGATGGCGGATTATTTAATTATTTCCAAAAAACAAATATAATAAAAACACGATATGACGACATTGAAGAGTCATCGTGTGAGACGGCATGGCCTCCACTTTTTCCATAAAACCCCTGGCTTCGGATGAAATCGCACAAACGAAACCTCGTCTTGGTTGGTTCTGGTCCAGCCCCATTGCCCCCCAATCGAATCGAAGGCTCCCGAGACCTAGCGCCATGTCCGCCATGGAGACCGACATCAACGCACCGCCGCCACCCGCCCCCGCCGGTGAGGGCTCCTCCGCGGCCGGCCCGTCCTCCTCGTCCTCCCGCAAGCCCAACAAGCGCTTCGAGATCAAGAAGTGGAACGCCGTTGCGCTCTGGGCATGGGGTACGCAATCGCTCTCGTCCTTCCACCCTTGACTTGATTTCCCTCCTGTAGATTGGAATATGGATCCAATCTGACCTGCTGTTTGCCCCCTTTGCTCCCCTGCAGATATCGTCGTCGACAACTGCGCCATCTGCCGCAACCACATCATGGATCTATGTAAGTTCTAGGGTCCTTCGGTACCGTCCTAGTTAGGGTTTGGGGTCTGTGGTTTGGGTGTGAGCTTTGTTCGTTCTGTTGGGTGCAGGCATCGAGTGCCAGGCGAACCAGGCCAGCGCCACGAGCGAGGAGTGCACTGTTGCTTGGGGTACGAATCACAAATCCTCTATCCCCTTTGTTCTGTTTTGCTTATGTGTGTTGCTACTTATTTAACCTTGTCCATGTGCCACTTCATGTGGAGGAATTTAGCCCCGGGATCTAATTTTTGGATGCTAACTGACAACTATGATGGTATTGCTCTAGCTGGCGGGTAGCCCCCAGTGGGTACAAAGATGTTTAATGCTCTTTACAATGAGTTTACATTGCAGCAATTCATTGCACTAGATTCAGTCGCATTGAAGCGATGCTAGTAATTGACGAACCTCAAAATTGCATAACTCTCTAGTCATCTTCAAGAGGCTCTTCTTAATATGACTGGCCTACTTATGAACTGATTTTTGTTTGCAGACTCTTCTTAATATCACTGGCCTACTTATGAACTGGTTTTTGTTTGCCATCCCCAGGTTCCTCTTTATAGAAATGTAAAGCCCAGATTACTTGAAATGCTGTCAAATGTAGGACACTGGGTAGCATGGACCTCTTAAATTGGTAGATATCATGTATTTTGCGTATCTGTTGAGAAACAAATAATTTAGCAGTGAACTCTCATCTTAGATTGGTGATAGATGTGTGTTTCAGGATCTGGTCAGTGTCAAGCTTGTATCTGTAAATTACTGCACGTACCCAAATAAAAGTGGAACTTGTATATACTTATGTCTAGATACATAACAAAAGGAATGTAACTAGAAAAGCTAAAACGACTGGTAATTTGGAGCGGAGAGAGTACTTCTTGGCAGACCAAATTAAGCATGCCCACTCATCTGCCAATTGCTGCATGCATGTACTGCATTTCTATCCCAACAAAGGATGTTGCATACTTGCATCCTATAGCATCCGCATCAGCATGTTTGTGCTTGCGTTCTTGCAGCATCTGCTCGTACGTTCTTAGAATGTTCCGCTTGAGGTCCTGTGCATTGGAACTTTTCACTGATTATAGCATTAATGCTAGAGACTTAGCTTGCCCATGTTTACAGTTGGAAATGAAAAGAATTGCTGCTGGCTCAAAAAATAATTAAAAAAAAGCTCAAGCATGTACAGTCTGTATTTTTTCTTTTGTATATATACATTATCTGTACAAATGAATTATTGGAACATTCCATATGATTCTTCCTTATTAATGGCATCAAGCTTTTGTCATTGTTTTGGCTTAGTTGATTCTTCAGCTTCACTGGGTCTAACAAGGTGTGTTTTTGCATGCTACAGGTGTCTGTAATCATGCTTTTCACTTCCACTGCATCAGCAGGTGGCTTAAGACTCGCCAAGTGTGCCCATTAGGTAGCTGCAGCTCATATGTATGATTTAATCTTGTACTTCATTATTTTGAGCATTGCATACTGACAAACCACACTTGTCTTGCAGATAACAGTGAGTGGGAGTTCCAGAAATATGGCCACTAGGACCTGGGCCCACCCTCAAGTGGGAGCTTTGTTTCTGGCTACTGCTGCTGCAATCCAATGTGTTTGTCTGCCACAAATAGCTCCAATCTTTTGCTGCTTTCAATGCTTGCATCTATCGCCAGTCAATTATCGCTGCTAGTACATCCATCCTCGGATTGTATTTGGATGATTCGTAGAGAGGACATCATATAGTAGGCCTATTTTTATCAATACTATGTGGATCTGCATAAGTGAGCTTGAATTGTGCTATGGCACCATTTTTAAAGTCTGTTGCTTTTACATGCATCTACCTCGCCCTTAATATCTGTCTTGTCTTGAAATGAAGTGGGCCTGCCATCTTTTGCCTGAACAATTTTATGATATATTTGAAAGGTATGAGATTCTTGTGCAAATGGTTTTGTTATTGAATGCAGGGTAGGCTGGAAAGGAAGTGGCAAAAGTAGAGTCAAAGCCTTGTCTGGTTTATATATCTGGATTTGAAAATTCTTAGCTTCAAACAATAATTAGTTCTATTATACCTATGTTATTTTAAATAAAGCTGAAGTCAATAGCTTCGGATCTCCTAATTCGTTCACTGCTGATGATATATTGTAAGAGGAACAAAAGTAGACTTCTCTTTGATATATGTCGGAACCTATGTAATCTAATCACAACCTTTTGTGAAAAATTGTGCAAACCACAGCAAAAAAGTCGTCTAAATTTATAAAAAAAATCACATGCAGATGATATAATGATATGCAATTTTGTAAAATACTTGTCCAAACTTAACTTCGTTTGTAAGATATAAAATAACATTTGTTATTTTTATTATATCTCACAAACAACCTTGAGTTTGGATATCGTCATATCATCTATATATGTAACTTTTTTTAATTTAGACGACCTTTTGTCGTGATCTGCACTACTTTGTGTGTGAAAAGGGAAATGGAGGGTGCAAGATGGAAAGGAGCAGAGTGTGGGGACTATTACATGCAACATGCGCGTCACCTGCCAACGGGTTACACCGAAAGGGGCGCATCTGATTCTGCTCAAATTTACACTTCAGCCATCAAAAATTATATGAAACACATGCAATTTATTCATGTGAAGGCATGATTTACATTCAGGGGGAGGAGAGCTAGACGGCCACAAAAGCTTCATTAGCTCCAGAATAACCAATCGACCATGGAAACCAGTGAGCAGTGGGGGGCACATCGCCTACCAGCCCACACTTCATCTTAGAGCTCCCACTGTACACCATGATCACAGCAACCTATAGACATGCAACTTATACAGGGACTGGGCTCAGGCCAGTTGATGGTTGTAGGCTCGCTGCGTATCTCCTTGCCCACAGATCATAATGGACGATCTCCTCAAGCGACGGTCTTGTTACCAGCTCGTTCTGATGGGCGTCACATGTAAGCTCCACCACCTTGAAAATGTCTAGGTAGCTAATCCTGGAAATCAAGTGAAAATGGGGGAATGAATTCTTTGCATGCAGATGCAAACTGATGGTAGAAAACATGTGTTCTCGAAGCGCTGAATGCAGTAACAGAATTTCTCCTGTTTGAACTCATTTGGAAAAAGTAAAACCATTGCAAATCATGAGTAAGTTCTCCTTTTTATTAAAATCTGGAGCATGGCCACTCCACTTAATGGAGTGCGCGTAGATCAATATCTTATCATTTTTTAATACACAGGCATTTTACCTCAATACCAATCCATTATAAATGGCGATAGGTTGGCAATAGCAATAGCAGACAGCCTAACAATAGTTTAGATCAAGATTCTGTAAGTTATTCTAATCCATAATGTAGGCTCAAAAGGTGCTTGAGAATAATAGCTTTAAGGACATGCTTCTCCTTCCAACTCAATTTTTTTATATAAATAAAGTGCCGCAGATGCCCATGAACTTTGGTTGGCCCAAAGAAAATTTTTCATTGCAGCAATCAACAAAACATATCTCGCCTTATAAATAAGTTGCAGAATATTTGCAAATCAAATCAAAAAATGGCAACAAACATGCAATGATTTATCTGGAAGAAAGCAAACAAAAGTTAACACTGTGCAGAAAGAATCATACTTTTCATCAATGAACAACTCCACAGCCTTCTCATTAGCAGCACTCAGGACACCTGTCATGGTACCCCCAGCCCGCCCAGCAGCATAGGCAAGGTCCATTGAAGGGTATTTTACGTTGTCAGGAGCTTTGAACGTCAGTGAACCCAATCTGCATTAGCCAGTTGGAAATCAAATCTGAGTGCTAAAACATGCAAATATGGTGTGCTTAAAATTCAAGTGACAGTTTGCAGTTCCTTTAATTTCTTCACCTTTTGTTGTTTCAACATCCTTAAAGAAGCTTATTCCTGTTTGCAACCTAACCATGGTTACTACTTGGTTATTACTAGTAACCAGATGTGGGTTAGCCAACCAGTTAGAATGATATAATCATTTGTAAGTATTGCAGTGACTTCAGGTCAACGTCCAAGTTTAATGTGTTATGTCCAAATATAGTTAAGTACATTCACAGATTTGTTATTTTCTGTGGCTGTCATAATATTTGCTGCTTAAAACCTAGCTTAGATCCATTCTTAACTAACACAGATGTACACACCAAGGCAACAGCAGACTCAGGTGCCCCTGAGGCCGTGACCCATACACATCTTATCAAGTTTACCCATCATATATGGGTTGTTTATGAGAACTATCTTATACTGTAATCAAGAAAAATAAGTCACGACTTCTTGGAGGTCATTTCCAATAAAAGTACCAGCTGTACTGCAAAATAGCATAGGAGTTGTGGATGTCATACTTGCAAAGATCCAGACGGGGCCAGGTGACCTCAGAGCAATAGATTCTATCTGGCCAAGATAAGGTGTACAAGATTGGTAGCCGCATATCTGGCCATCCCAGTTGAGCTAGGACAGATGAATCCTGCAAAAATAGAACTTCATGAGTGCTAAAAACAATTTAAAACCATTTATAAAGCAAGTACAGAAACAAATCTTTGTGTACCATAATAAATTGAAACAATCATAAACTTCAGGTTATGCTCAGATGCTGGAATGCACTATACTAGGGAATAGCAGGTGGAAATAAGAATCCACATAAGGAATAAGCATGAACATGTTATTTGAGCAGAATACTTAAAACTTTGCTTTATGGTAAAGCAAATAACAGCGCTCACCTGGGTTTCAACCATAGAGTGTATGATAGACTGTGGGTGAATCACAATCTCAATGTCATCATATTCAGCTCCAAATAAATAATGTGCTTCGATAACTTCTAGGCCCTATAAGGATCAAGTTGTCACTTTAGTATTTGATAAAAGAAAATACAGATTCGGTAAATTTCAAAAAGAAAAAATATGACGGAGCTCTAATACACCTTGTTGAATAAAGTAGCAGAATCTACTGTGATCTTCTTCCCCATATTCCAGTTTGGATGCTTTAAAGCGTCAGCAACTTTAACATCTTTCAATTTGTCAACTGGCCAGTCCCTGTCATAATCAATTGATATTAGATGGATCCATGTGTTTCCAGAAGTACATAAATACATGTGGGAATGGACTTGCCTGAAAGCACCACCTGATGCAGTTAGAATAATGCGACGAAGTGCTCCTTCAGGCAAACCTTGTATGCACTGGCAACATGGAAGCATATAAGCAAAGAACGCTAGAAGAACATAAAATGTACTTCCACACCATTACAAGTTTTAGAGGCAACACCACCATCGCATTGCAGTGTGTTTAAACATCCTAAGCCAGTACCTATTTTTCTCGATCTTAAACCAAGAATGTGTGTAATGAAAAATATAGTTGTAGAAACAAATAATAGAAAATTTGTGAGATACCTGGAATATTGCAGAGTGCTCAGAATCAGCAGGAAGAATTTTCACTTTGTGTTTGTGTGCAAGGGGAAGCACAAAAGGGCCACCTGCAATAAGCGTCTCTTTGTTCGCCAATGCTATGTCTTTACCAGCTTCAATTGCAGCAACTGTAGGCTAACAGAATAAACAGTACAAAGTTTACTGAGTCGGTCAGATTTACTCATATTTTAGTTTGCTACTCATATGTCTAGGTGCATAACAAAAGGAATATCTAGAAAAGCCATAACGACAAGTAATTTGGAACTGAGGGAGTATCTTTTATTTGGATACACTACCCAAGACAGAAGAAACAAATCGTTATAATTGCACAAATCAAACCTATATGGAAGTCTGAAACAATAGTAATGGCAACACAATCTATTATGATTCCTCCACTTCTCCTGATACTGTAGCATAATAAAAATAGGGGGCCATGGAACTTGGTTCTCGAACAATACAAATATGACAGGCAACAGGATAGTGACATGTATACCACTACCAATTGAGTTGTTGCATCAGATTTGGGATGCTAAAGATGCCTATCTATGTCTGGTAACAAAGTAATGTTATATTCACATTATATATGATGTTGTGGTAGTTTTACCTGTACTCCTTTTCCTTCTAACTTATAGCTGTAAGCAACCCAAAATAGTTCAAATTCCTAGATAAATTTTTACTAAACAATTTTTTAACTTCAAAAGGAAGTTAACTTGCCATAAGGTCATCCAGTTCAAGCTAACTAAATGACATCTTTATAGCTTTCTCTTTTTTCCAAAAAAAAAAACCTACAGCAGCGCTTAGTGCAGATAACTTTATTGGCCTAACAAATGAATACTCCCTCCATCCCAAACTGTAGAAAAGCCAAAACGACCTAAACTTTGAAACATGCGGAGTATATTATGTGCAAGCACATACATATCGTTTGTATGCTAAAAAATTCTTGAAATACTTGAAAAGTATCAGGCAACAATAGATTCTTGGAATACCCAACAGAAACGGAAGCACAAAGACAAATATGCAAAATAGAAGGGACATTACCTTCAGCCCTGCACACCCAACTATCCCTGTGACAACTGTAACTGCATCTGGGTGGCGAGCAACCTATTATGCAAGTGTTGATTATTTGAGAAATTTCCAGACAAAACCTTTAGTCCTTTGCAGATATAGAATCACGAGAAATGCCTTACCTCTATGACACCTTGCTCCCCAGGAATAATTTCTGGCTTCTCCTCACAATCAGCTATGGCTTCTTTTAGCTCACCAACAAGTGATTCATTTCTTACAGCAACCAGCTTTGGCTTGAATGTTTTGACCTGTTAAATAGTAAACAAGTGCATAATTTTGTCTTGCCAGTTGAATGCTCAATAATAAACAAGTGCATATTTTCCTCTTTCAAATTTGATAAAAGAACGTACTCAGAAAACCACTGTACCTGATCAGCTAGAAGAGTCACATTGGAACCAGCAGCAAGAGCAACAACTCGGAACTTATCAGGATTCTCCGCAACAATGTCCAATGTCTTCCCATTATGCAAAAGATAGAACATTAGTGCTGCAGAATATCAGCACCTCTAGTTTCGTACCTATCATTAGGTAAATGTAAGATATGTTCACTAATTTCATAATATGTTGTTATTAGCGACACAGGTTGATTAGACTTGAGACCTAGAACAGCCCACATTAGAGAAGGATAAGAAATGTATTGCATCAACTAATATAAATGACCCACAGGGAAAATTCTAAAGCATAACATGCAAAAACTACTGATTCTATTAGTTTCAAATAGATGCATGTGCGACAATTCACTAAATTTTGGTGTATCCAGTACCAACTTTATTTGCACACCTACCAGAACAATGTTAAGGACTAACAAATTCCATCCATGAGTCTTCGGTTAATCTCTTTACCTGTGTTCCTATTGAACCAGTAGATCCAACAATCGAAATAGGCTTTGGGCCATCCCATGACCTCCGGCCAGGCTCAGCAACAGCTCGTCCAGGCCATGCTGGTGGTGGAGCCTGCTGCATAGAACAGCATGTCCTTCTAATAGAAATTGCTCTTTTGCCCTTCCTTTGAAAAGTAAAATCCACTACAATGAGATAGATCAAAGTAAGATTACAGAACACTACTAACCAGAATTCACGCTATTGCCAAGAAAGATCACTGAAAAGTGAAAAAAAATGTGTCGTGACTGCAATATGGTCAACAAAGTCAACAGATTTGAATCCTGAATTAATGCACCTAATTTTCATATCTTCACGTGAATTCAAGTCCATGTGTGCAGACCAATTAGTTTATCAGAGCGTCACACCACAGCAGTGCTACCACATCTGGATCATATCAAATCACTAGAAAGTAGTATGAATTGAATTGGAATAAATGGAGAATATATTCTAAGAACATTAGATATTCCAACGGCTGAAGTACCAAACGGCAAGTTGAGGCCCAGCTATTTTCAGAATTTAATGCACCCAAGTGATCACGAAAGAAGCGATTCCAGACACACGTAAGAAATGATTCTCGACCAAGAAAAGGCCGCATAACATTCTGGAAATTTCAGCCTTGGAACCCGTGTAGGAGAAAATTATGTATGTTCTATATCAAAGTAAAGAGTTACAACTTTCTCCCCCCAAGAACCAAAAAAATTCTGCCTTTTTGGATGTCAAAATCATAACAGTTAGAATCAGAGTTTGCAACTTTACAGTGACTATACCCTCCAAAAGAGTAAAAGACCAAAGCTGGCAGTTCCCATGCACCCTATACAGAGATGGGGCCCAAAAATAACTCCAAAAAAAAGAAAAAGAAAAATCACGAACCATACAAATCCAACCCAATCCTCACAGCACCAAACCTTCAACGCTGCTCTTAGCGTTTTCTAATTGCAGATGACGCAGAGACGCCAAGAGGGGAGAAGAACGATTGAACCATGATCAACAGGGCGGCATAAAGACGTAGTCTTTTGCTGAGCAACACTAAGAAATTTTGCTGAACAACACTGCAAATTTCTCCTTCTGCCATTGCAATCCGCTCGGAGCCCAAAAATATCTGTTGGAGTCAATCGGAATGGATAAGCCTCGAAACGACCGGGAAACACGGGATAGCAAAGGCGAGGGCATCAGGCCGGAAAAGCAAGAAGATAAGCTCATGCACCGATCGGGAAAGAGGAGGCGCCGAAAGAGGAAAAGATCCAACCTTTGTGCTGGCCGAAAGGTCCCCTGCTGGAGTCGAGGAAGGAGACGGCTGTGAGCTCCCCCGGGAACGACGCCTTGAGTGCAGGTGCAGCCATCCCGGCCGGCTTCTTGGCGAGGCTGCGGTAATGGCCGCGGAGTGAGTGGATGGGGAGATGAGGAGAGGGAGAGGAGCGGCGGTGGTGCCCGTGGTGGTGTCCGTCGCCGTGGGAGGGAGAGGTGGGAGATGGAGCTGAAGCTGAGTTATATAAACAGGAGGGGGGAAATGTGTGGAGATAAGACGAGGTGGGAATCTGAGAGACCTATGGATGCCACCGCAACCGGCCGATGCTCGCCCGCAGCCCACTCCCCATGGGGTTTTTTGTATGCTTGCTCTGTGAGCTGCGTCTGAGGCGTGAGTGCGGGCGGTGTAGTAGTGTGGATCGTGGACAAATAATAGGCTGGTGAATGGTGATAGACTGATAGTGGCTAGGCCTCAGGCCTGTGCTGCCGTCTCACCACTCGCTCATGGACTGAGTAAAAATGTCACTGCTACTTTGGAGTCTTATACTTTTCTTCTACGCTGGGTGATGCGGGTATTTTTTAAAAAAAGAACGGCGACGCGGTACACCTTGAGTAAAATTTGCTATAATTTGTACTAGGATGTCAAAAGATACATTTTGGGTTATTATGATATACAAGGGGCGAATCTAAGATTTGAAGTAAGAGAGGTTTATTTTCCCCTTCCTCCTCCTCTTTTTCTCAAATTTTTTGAGGAGGGGTCCCATGGGTTGCAACCCTCCCCAAGGCCCCACGCTGAATTCACCTCTAGATATATACTCTTATTATTTATATATATTTCTAAAGCATGATATGACATGGTACAATCTTCTAAAAATATTGTAACTATTTATTTATATTGTATTGTATTTTTAGCTGAAGTTAGTATTGGTACCTATTTTTTATATTTTTTTTATTTTTAACATGTTTAACTCACTTCCACAAGGAAGCCAACCCAAACATGTTAGATGATACTCAGGTACTCTAACCGCTAGACTAGAAATCTTTTCACTATCTTATATTATATTATTTATGAATATAAACTTATAACTGTAGTAGATTATATTTGTTAGGAACCCAAACATAAAGATATATTATAAAAATAAAAAATTAGTCAAATTATTAGTTAATGATTACAAAGTTTGAATCTAGATATTATGCACACCTTATATAAAAGTAATCAGTCAAACTATTTTAATTTCGATAGGAAGAATACTTAGAGCAAGACCTGTGCAAGCCTTAGGTCAGGCCGGACCAGCAAAAAAGTGGTTTCTTTTGAGCCTAAAATTAATTTTCACCCAAGTCCGTCAATTAACTCCACCAGGCAAAAAAATCAGGCCTAACTCGGGTCAGGCTCAAGCCTCCATCTTTTTTTATGTAAATGTAATTTATTTATTCAGGTTGAACACGGGTCTGTTATTTTGGGGCTACAAAACGCCCAAACCTAAATGAGTGTCGAGCCAGGCTTAGCTCATCGCGCTCGGTCCGGATCTATTTTGCTCGAGTCTATTCTATCTGTTTGGATGTGCTAGAACTAAAATAAAATTAATCCTGTCTTATTTGGTGGCCGACCTATTTTAAAACCTAATTATAGTAAAATTCCATTCTACCCTTAGGGGGTGTGGATTGTTAGTTTCAATCTCCCCTAAACCCAACGCCCAAAGGCCGTGGGACTCGTTCTCGCGCCCTTGGCGGGGGCGCCCAACCGGTTCGTGGTTGGTGGGCCCCCGACGCACGCCGTCTTATATAGAGAGGGGTGGGGGCCACGGCTCTTTTCACGAGGTTGACCGCGCCGCCATCACCCACCCCGAAACCCTACCGCCCGAGGGGGAGCACCGGAGCGCGGGAAGCTCCGCCGACGCCCCCGCCCCGTCTCGTCTCCGCCGCCGCTTCCCCAAGCCCGGAGGCCGCCCCTGTCAAGCCCGGAGGCCGTCCTCCACCTCACCGTGTGTCGCCGACGCCCCTGCATCGACGACGAACCACGACATGGCCAAAGATCTGACCGTCGCCGATGGTCTGCCCCTATCCCTTCTCTGTTGTAGTGGTTGCTAGGGTTCTAGGGTTCATGCTTAGTGTTTTAGTTCGATAGTGTGTCTCCTGTTTAGATCTAAGTCCCTTTTTTGTTAATCGAGTTAATCTGTATCTAGTACATGCATCTAGAGTTTCCCTGTGTTAAGTTCTAACAATGGTATTAGACGCCTACTAGATTGCTTTACTAGATCGGGTAAACAGTGTTTATTATTCAAGTTTTAGCCCCGAATCAAAGAGAGGAGGGGGAGAAAACACTGGAGATATATCAATCGATGCAAATCGATGAGAGCCGAAACCCTAACCCTAGATCCACACGGGTTAGGGTTAGAAAACGTGCGAATCGAATCGAGTCAAAAACGAACCCTAATGCATGGGTTAGGGGAAGCATACGAGCAAATCGAGCCAAACCGGAAACGGGAGAAATCGATTCACACAGTGGTAAAAAAAGTAAGGGCGCCACCACCGACCACTCGACGGCGGCGCGCTCACCCAAGTGGGTGGACGCGCGCGCCGGCGAGGAGCCGGCGGCGCCGCCATCAGTCACCACCGAACACCAAAAGTGCGGCTCTCACAACTTCCTGGATCTCGCGAGATGTGGGGGAGGGAGGTAGTGGGGCTAGCAGAGAAGAGGGAGGAGGGTGGCCGCTCGGGCTCTTTGCACCGGCGGCGCCGCCTCTGCCTTTAGAATTCTCAGATTTAGAGCAATGCATCGATTGCATCAAAGGCAAGTTTGCTAAACAAATTAAGAAAGGTGCCAAGCGAAGCACAGGAGTGTTAGAGATTATACACACGGACATTTGTGGTCCATTTTCTGTGACATCTGTGGATGGTTTTGATTCTTTCATCACATTCACATATGATTATTCTCGCTATGGCTACATTTATCCAATCAAAGAAAAGTCAGAAGCTTTGGATAAATTTAAGATATTTAAGGTTGAAGTAGAAAATCAGCACAACTTAAAGATTAAAGTAGTAAGGTCTGATCGTGGTGGGGAGTACTACGGTCGACACACCCCATATGGCCAAGCTCCTGGACCTTTTGCAAGGTACTTACAAAAAAATGGCATAGTTGCCCAGTATAGCACACCGGGCGAGCCTCAGCAAAATGGAGTAGCTGAAAGAAGAAACCGTACCTTGATGGATATGGTTAGAAGTATGTTAAGCTATTCCACGTTGCTAGTAAATTTGTGGATGGAGGCATTAAAAACCGCCACTCACATCTTGAACAAAGTTCCAACTAAGTCAGTACCTACAACACCATACGAGCTTTGGACGGGAAGAGAACTCTCCTTAAGATACATGCGCATGTGGAGTTGTCCTGCTGAGGCTAAAGTTTTTAACCCAAATGTTGGGAAGCTAGATCCCAAGACAGTGAGCTGCCATTTTATTGGATACACTGAGAAGTCACTGAGAAGTCAAAAGGTTATCGTTTCTATTGTCCTGACAGACGTACAAAGTTCGTAGAAACAAGACATGCCATGTTTTTAGAGAATGAGATGGTTAGAGGGAGCATAGTGCCTCGTGAGATTGAACTTGAAGAGAAGTGGGTATACGTGCCCACTCCTATAGTTGAGGAACCAGTCTTCGTGTCACGTGTCGCTCCGGCACCTACAGTGCAAACCACAACAGTGCCAGAGCCTGTTGTAAGTTCTCCTGTGCAAACGACGAGAGCAAATGAGGAACCTGTTATTCAGGAGCCTACAAAAATAGTTGTTGCACAGGAAGAAACTCAATAGTCCCACGATGCAGAGGTACCAGCCTCAGAGGGACAGGTGCCAGCCACTGAAGAGCCGAGCAATGAGATTTTGAGAAGATCTCAAAGAGTTAGAAAGTCAGCTATCCCTGATGACTATGAAGTTTACGAGTGTGAAGAAATTCACATAGAGGATGATCCTTCTTCCTTTGAAGAAGCCATGAGTCGACCAGATGCATCCAAGTGGCAAGAAGCCATGGAGGATGAAATGAGATCAATGAGTACCAATAAAGTTTGGGACTTAGAAGAAATTCCTAAAGGGGCTAAATTGGTAGGCTGTAAGTGGGTCTACAAGATTAAATATGACTCTGAAGGGAATATAGAAAAGTATAAAGGACGACTTGTGGCAAAGGGCTTCACTCAAAGAGAAGGGATAGACTACAACGAGACCTTTTCTCCAGTCTCTTGTAAGGACTCTTTCAAAATCATAATGGCTTTAGTAGCACACTATGATTTAGAACTGCATCAGATGGATGTAAAGACGGCATTTCTAATGGAGATTTGTATGAAGATGTCTATATGACTCAACCCAAAGGTTTTGTCGTAAAAGGCAAAGAACATATGGGATGTCGTTTGAAGAAATCCATTTATGGCTTAAAGCAAGACTCTAGACAATGGAATATAAAGTTCGATGAAACGATTAAGATATTTGGGTTTAAGGAAAATGTTGAGGACAATTGCGTGTATGTTAAGTTTAAGAAAGGGAAATTTATTTTCCTAATACTGTATGTGGATGATATCTTGCTTGCCAGCAATGATGTCAGACTACTACAGGAGACAAAAGGCATTTTGTCGTCAAACTTTGACATGAAAGATCTTGGTGAAGCCACGTATGTGTTAGGCATTCAGATTCACTGAGATAGGAGAAATGGGGTTTTAGGTTTATCGCAAAAGGCATATTTAGAGAAAGTTTTAAAGAAATTTAATATGCATGCGAGCAAAGCCATACCTATACCTATTCAGAAGGGCGACAAGTTTGGACTTTTCCAATGTCCAAGGAACCAATACGAGATTGATCAAATGAAAGCGGTTCCATATGCTTCAACATGTGACGCCCCAGGTTTTCAATTACCGTCATTAACGCTAATGACCGGATCAGCCGAGTCAAACCGGTCAAACACCGGTCAAACCTAGGTCAACCTGGGTCATCACCCCCGAAAACCTCGCCAATGAACCCTAATGAACCCCTTGACCAAGTCTACACACATCCGTAATGGACTCTTGGACAAAGACACGGTCAAAACTGGCTTAACCGTTGACGTCAGCGAATGTCGTCCGGAACTTTTGCCGCGTTCTCCAAAATTCACCTAAACACTTCAAAATCTACCTTTATGAAAGTTGTCCATCTTGTTGAGGGACACAACTTTCATGTAGATTGGCATTTCAAATTTTGGGTGGAAATTGGTGAAAAACTCGATCGACCGACGGTACCTCTGTTTAGCGAACATGCGGCATTCAAAGTTGGCACGACGTTCGTGAAAATCTGTTGAGAAAAACACTATACGGCTTTTGTGAAAGTTGTAGATGGTAGTGAGATCTACAACTTTCCTATTCACCACTTGGAGCACTTTTGTACAAATTTTTGAAGATTTAACGCGTCGAACAGGGGCACATCGAAATAACAGACCGCCGCGGACGCGCTCCGCGCGCGCGCGCGCGCGCCGCTCGCGCCCGGGCGCACCACCTCGCCGCCGGCGCCGTCCCGCGCCCGACCTCCGCCCGTCTCGACGTCCGTGCCGGCTCGCGCCTTCCCGAGGACCTCCCTCGCGCCTTCCCAACGCCGCTCCCGCCCCGAGACGCACGGAACGCCGCGCCCGCCGCGTACCGCGCACGGAACGTCACGCCGTCGTACGTCCTCCCTGCCCGGCGTGGTACGGTCGCCGCCCGGTCGTCCTCGCCGCCCGCGCTGCCCCTTCTCCCGTGCTCCCCTCGCGCGTCCCCTTAAAGGCGCCGCGCCGCCCGTTCCCCCGACGCGCGCCCCCCCCACGGCCAACTAAGCCGCCCGCCGGCGACCTTGCGCCGGCCGCGGCGAGCCCCGGCTGCGGGCCAAATGCAAGCCTAGTAGCACTTCCTTCACCCTTCCCGGCCTCTACCATAACTCGCTGAACCGCCCACCGGATCAACCGAGCCCCGACTCGCCGGGGGACAACGCCCGCGGCGGCCGCCCCTCCCGGCCGCCGGCGAGCCGCTGCTGCCGGCGCCACCACCGCCCCGACCGAGCACCCAAACCGGTCCTAGCCACTCCCTATACCCTTGCCCCGTCCTTCCCCGGCCGCGAGCACCGGCGAGCTCGCCGCATTTTGCCCACCCGCGCGCCGCCGCCCGCCCCGGGGACTACATTGCGAAACACGAGATTCTTTCCAGGGTCCCTGCTGCAAAAGGTTAACTCAAATAGTATTGTGATTTGGCTGATTCTTGTAAATTGCGTAGAAAATCACAGAAAAATCACCAAAATGTAAAACCAATTTTGTTGGATTCATGGTGAATTATCCTACAACTTTTGTTATTCTTGCCTGAGCTAATTCCTGTTAATTTTTGCATGAAAAATACAAATGTGAAAAACCTAGATCTGCAATATCTCAAAAACCATAAATCCTATGTAGCTAATTTTTGGATATGTTATGTGTTAAGTCATGACTAGCTTCTATGCCAAAAATTGCACAAAGTTATGATGTAAATCTTTTTATAAAAATGTTTTTCCATCTCTGCCAGATCTGCATAAATGATTTTTCTCAGCCTTGCTTTAAAACTGTTGTTGCAGGTGTTGTTGACCGGATGGGTGACGACAAGTGATGACATCACGGATGGCCTCCTGTGATGTCTACCGTTGCACTAGTTTAATTTATTTCCGCTGTTTTTCGAACTCTGAACCTTTACTCCATGTCATGAACAATGGTTTGTAATAAAATGTATAATTCATGTTGTACTCTGGACTCGTCTTTGCGTGAGTTTTAATGCATGTGTCGATCCTCTGTTCGATGTCCAAGTGATTTACCGGGCGTTAACCCGGCAACTAATGACAGGATGATACTTTACTATTGCTTAATGACCAAAGCGGATCGGTCTTAGGCGATAGTACGATATTTTCCTGGGTGGGTTGTCACAGCTGGTATCAGAGCGATTTCATGCACCAGAGCTTAATTAATAACCTTAATCACATGATTTTGGAATAAAAACTGCCAAGATTGCTAGATTTGCAAGATACGTTGGTCCGTTAAGGATAAACTAGACCGAGAGGCCCTAGAGGGAATTTTTGGTTCTTTTAGGTGGCTTATTAATCTATGGTTTATTTTGCTAACTTTCAGCACATTTACTTTATGTCAGACTTACTTTCTTGCACAACCCAACTAGGAGCCACGTGTTTTATACGTGTGTTGTTCCGCATCACGGGAATTGCGAGGGTTGATGGAGTGATCCATTCCACGGATCCAATCTTCATGTCTGGTTATAGTTGTGTCTCGCCACGTGTTTCATATGTGAGCATTCCGCATGTCGAGTATGCGAGTCAAGGATATACTCCATTCAAACGGAGGATGTCCGAGGTTGGACGCTGTCCATGCAGCGGCTTAACGCATGGATGCCGTTTCTATAGTGAACGGTAATGTATGTGGACGCTTTCATGAGTGCTGGCATGAAAGGTTCGTTGTGTTCGGTGGTCTTCTGCAGGTACACTAACCTCGTTTCGTAAGTGAAAGTGCATCTAGTCCCCTAAGTGGATTTTGGTAAATTGATTGACAAAGCGATTAAAGGGCTAATGATTTTGTCTAAGATTATGAGCGAGTTTTCTTTATATATTCATGAGCAACCATTGAAGTATTTTAATTATGGATATATTTTATGGCTCACACTTGCAAAGACAATCATATGGTGCAAGACTTCATGAGTTTATTGAAAGAGAACAAGATGATGAGTATACTTTTTTATGGTTCTAAAAATGGAAGCTTGCATATCCGTTGTCAATCAAGATCAAGCATTTGAAGCGGGATTTTCAAATGAAGGTTAATTGCATGTGAAGCAAAGTGGAACTCAAAGTGGATTGGATAAGTGATGAAGAGACCAACCGAGATGTCTAGGGTGAGGGACTAAGCAATCTTTGGGGTCTTGGCCGCCGCCATTAGTGTTTTGCTAGGGTGAAGTTCTAGCATCCGTGGGGTCTTCAAATATCATATTCAAGCCTTAACCGAGGGAAGCGTCGCAACATGTCAAAATGTTATGATTGACAATATGGAGTGACTTAAGGACTAAAGTGTTCACTCTCATGCAAAAAGGGAAAATCCTAAGTCACTATCTCAAGTATGAAGTTGCTCAAGACATCGGCTATGTTAAAAGCCCTCTTAATGGATTTACAAAAGTACGACAAGATTGAAGATCTACCAACTCAAGCGATCAACCGGTTTTTATATTTATTCTTGGGTTTAGGTATGCCGTACTATCAAGAGGGATGCAACATTAGCTCTAAGACAAAAGATCAAAAGTGCTCATTAGTTGACCTAAGCGAGAACAAGCCTTGAGAGAGTCTGCGAGTAGTCTAGCAAACCTATAACCCTTGACCTTTGCCTTTTTCAACTCATGTTGAAGAGCTTGTGAGAAGAGAAAAGGGTTTTGGGGCTCTCTCTGCGGGGCGGTCTAACCGCCTAAGGGGGCGGTCTAACCGCCCCTAGCGACCCAACGGCTAGTTTTCAAGGCGGCCCGTTGGGGGGCGGTCTAACCGCCCTAACCGGGCGGTCTAACCGCCTTTGTCCGAGAACTAACGGCTAGTTTTCCTTGTGAGGGGTATAAGTACCCCACGAGCTCCACTTGTTGGGGGGCTGCGATTCTAGGGTTGCTGAGGTGCTTCCCCTCGTTTTTCATAAGCCAAAGCCAAAGAAACCCTCCCCAACTCTCCCTTTGTGAGATTAGCTATTCAAGCCATATCCTTGTGTTGGGTTGAGAGTTTAAGCCTTTGTGAGCTTGTGTGAGCTGAGCAAGAGCAACCCATAGCTTGAGCACTTGTGATTCTCGTCGGAAAGCCTTTGAAGCATTTGTTACTCTTGGAGGTTTGCCTCCTAGACGGCTAGGCGTCGCCGGATAGCTCCCAAGGTTGTGGTGAGCAGCGGCAAGTTTGTAAGGGCTGTGATCTTGCCTCTTGGTGAAAAAGATCACCTTAGTGGAAGTGAGGAAAGCGGTTGAAAGAGACCCGGCTTGTTGTGGGAGAATTCCCTTACAAGCTCCTCAACGGAGACGTAGCCGTTCCTTTGTGGGCGGTGAACTTCGGGAAACAAATCCTCGTCTCTCCTTTGTGGTTTGCCTCACTTGTTTTGATCTCTAGCACATTTACTTTGCTTCCGCTCGATCTACTTGGGTGTGGTTGTCTTTGAGTGCAGGGATCATTACCCTGCTCGTGATCATCTACAGGAGCTACTCAAGAATTTCAGTTCGTGCTAGAAGTCAAGAGAAGACTTGAGTTGTTTTGCAGGTTTACTGGAAGGCGGTCTAACCGCCCCCAAACCCGGTCTAACCGCCCCCTGTGGTTCTGCACATCAGGGGCGGTCTAACCGCCTGGTACGGGCGGTCTAACCGCCTTGGCCAGTTAAGCTCAAGTTTTTCAGGAAAAAGGGTTTTATTTGGTCATCGCGCCTATTCACCCCCCCTCTAGGCGGCATCAAGGTCCTTTCAATTGGTATCAGAGCTTGGTGCTCCGATTCGAGCTTAACCGCTCGGAGTTTTTCGATGTCGACTACTTGTGAGGTACCGTTTGAGCCTCTAGCTTTTGATGGCTCAAACTACTCTTCTTGGCATTCCAATGTTCTCATTGCACTTAAGGTTTTGGGTCCCATCGGCGAGGGCATTATGGTTGCGAGTATCCTTCCGGAGGATGAGACTTGTGTCTTACCAACGGAATTGGAGAAGAAGCGACTCAATGCCGTTGTTACTAACCTTTTGTGTAGTTGTGTATGTAGTGAACTAAAGCATCTCATTCTAACAAGTAAAGGAATTAGCAAGGATGCTCATCTCATTTGGAAATTGCTATTTGGGATAGCACACATCAAATGGGATGAGGTTGAGAGTGAGGATGATGATGAACCGGTGGAGATGTGCCCTACAACCTCTACAACAACCACTGAACATCAAACATCAACTCTCAAGCAAGGAGACAAGATAAGCGAAGGAAGAGTCTCTTCGGAGGAGGCGGTTGAACCGCCCCCGAGGGGCGGTCTAACCGCCCCCGGCGCAGAGAAACCTCAACCCTTCGCGTTGAAGGCGCTTGTCTCGTGGCAAAGAAGAAAAGCAAGAAAAAGAGGCAGGCCAAGGGTGCAAAGAGTCAAAAGATCGAAGATTCAAGATCTTCGTCAAAAGAACTTGATCTTATCAAATCCGAACTTGCTTCCTTGGTTTGTAAGTATGAATTGTTGGCTAACAAATATGATCATGATATCAAATCTTTCTCGTCTAGAACAAAGATAGAAGAAGAAGCTAATGATGTGCTAGAAGCTCAACTAGCAAAGCTCACTAGTGAGCATATGACTTTGCAAGCAACTCACAAAGAACTTAAGTGTTCACATGAGAAGCTTGTGGATTCATATGCCTCACTAGAAATTGCTCATGAGGTTGTCCTCTCATCGGTAAAACATCTACAACCTCTCACACCCATTTGCACATGCTCACTTGTCAATAATGAATTTGCTTGTACTAAACCTTGTTGTATCCAAGCAAGCCAATCTAGTATTGAGCATGTATTTGTAGAAACCTGTGATGACCTCATTGCCCGAGAAAATGATGAACTCAAGCAAGAAGTTGAAAAGCTTAAAAGAGACTTGCATGTGTTGAAGGAAGAGAGCCAAGTGCAACCTTCTCAAGATAACCGTGACAACATGGTGAAGAAGCTTGAGAAGGGTTCAACCGTCACAAGCTCAACTCCCCAACAACATATCAAGATAATCAAAGGCAACATTCAAGCAAAGAAAACGGGGCATGACACTCCACATCGCCCCACCAAGCTCAAAAGTGAAGAAACACTCTCCAAGAAGAAAAGAAAATCAACCGAGAGGGAGATTGTGCTATATATGTAAAGAGAAGGGTCATTTGGCCGCGGATTGCAAACAAGATAGCCGCACGGACCGGGGGCGGTCTAACCTCCACCCCGGGGCGGTTAAACCGGGTGCGGTGCACAAATGCGCGATGAGAAGAAAGTACACCCTTCAAGCAAGAAGTCGCTATGCAAGCCAAGACAAGACAAGCAAGTGGATCCCAAGCCCGAAGCCCCCCAAAGGCCGCATTTGCTACACATGCCGTAAGAAGGGTCACTTGGGCAATAAGCGCCCGAATGGTAACACTCCTCAATCCAACCTTGTCCATTATGATCTTCATAAGCTTAGGAATGACAAGGTGGACATTTGTACTATGAGGTTGATTTGTTCACCTCAAGTCGGTACAAGGGCCATATGGGTTCCAAAGCACATTGTGACTAATCTTGTAGGACCCAACAAGCGTTGGGTACCAAAAGGTGCTTGCCGAGCTTGTAGGTAAATCGAGTTGCTTTGAAGTCATGGCAATGGAGAAACAATTAGCTACTTGATAACTTGCCATGAGACGGACTAGCAAGAGAGCATCACTCGGCCAATGCAATCTCGATAACTAGTACTTGAGCCGTGACTTGGTCACTCTTAGTCCTTTGTGAACACTCATGAATCACTAGACCTAGGTTTGTGAAGCATGAGGAAGTGACCTTGACACTTTCAATGATTTCATTGTCTCATGCCATTCGATGCTCCTAATGGCTCTATAAAAGAGCACTTGTTTTTATAAGCTTTGCGGGGGTGTATTACGGGTAAAATAGAGGCTTATCAAGAATCTAGAGCCAAAAGATCATCAAAACGACCAAGGAAGAGTAGGGCGGTCTAACCGCCCGGGGGGCGGTCTAACCGCCTAGCCCCCGAGAGATGTGTTTCGCGGGTGACCCGGCACCGGTGGCGGGGGTGACCCGATGCGCCTCTCGGAGTGTGGCGGGTGACCGGCACCTATGCCGGGTAACCCGACTTGGAGCGAGATCGTCGACATTTTGGTGATTACAAGGCGGTGGTAATGAGACCATCAGCATATTTGATTATTGTAAACCATTTTATGCCAAAGACATGCCTTTGTAGCAATCTCCCTTATTCTTTATTGAAATATGTGCTAAGTCTGAGAAATTCAAAATTCTCTACGCACTAATCAAGGGGGAGTTTACTTCAAAGGTTGTGTCTCTTGTGGGACTAACAATTTCTTCTAGTAAACTTGTAGTCTCATACGTTTGTGCATCTTAAGCGAGCGCTTGACTCCATCGATAAATCTCAAATAATCAAGTAAGCTATTTGTTCGCAAACATTATTTATGCACAAATTCAAGTGGTCTAAATGCAAAGGTATGTCATCATGAACTCATTTGTTTACCGAAATGCATCTAGGCCATAATACCATGCTAGTGTGCCTCATTCGGCTTGTAATTGCCTCAAATGAATCCTTGTGGGCTACTCTAGATATTTGGTTGATATCTTTCAATCACTCGTCTTTGTGTCTCGAGGATGGAGGTATGAGTCAAATATTCTTGAAAAGCCATTCATTTGAAGTGGATGCATGCACTGTGTGAAATAGGATAGATTTCTCAAAAAAAAAAAAACTAGCATGTGTAGGAAGTGTGCTTATTTTTAAAAATATACTTGGTTCTTGGTCTTTGTGACCCTATTGATCCATTTGTGACTATAGTTCTCCGTGTTTGTTTGATGGCTAGTCACAAGTGGTGATATTTTACTCAAGTCCATATTATCCCTAGATCCATATCTTTATCTCTCTCTCTCAAAATCTTTTGGAAGAATCAAGAATATGACTCATTTGGAGTATCTCAAACTCTTCTAAGTCTAGTGAATGTTGGATCAAACTCTACTCTATATCTTTCATCCAAATATTCCATGGAAATAAAGGATCAAAACCACTATTGCTGAAAAAGGTGATTTCCGGATCTACCGACCCTAGGGCGGAACTACCGATAAGGGCTCTCTGTCCAAAATGCTGGAATTTCTCGGTACTTCCGACACCACGTCGGTATTACCGATACGGCGTCTCCGGAACAATTTTTACGGAGGGCGGTTTAACCGGGTGCGGGGGCGGTCTAACCGCCCCCCGTCCAACGGGGGGGGGGGGGGGCGGTCTAACGGGTCCCATACCCGGTTAGGACCGGGACCCACGGGTCTTTCGTTTTTATCCAACCCGTGACTCTTCACCCCCTCAACCCTATCCTCTCACTCCTATCTCTCTCCAACGACCGAGAACGAGTCATTTTCGACCAGGGGTTCAACTCCTTCTTCCTCCTCAAGCTCTCACACCCTCCCATGGAGATTTCAAGTTTCCACCCCTAAAAATCAAATCCAATCCGTGGAAAGCACTCCCCTAAGGCGGCTGAACCGGCTCCCCACCGGTTCTTTGGATTTCATCCCGGTTTCATCTCTCCAAAGGTATTCAAATCTTGTTTTTACCCGATCTATCAACTCCATGAGTAGTTTTGAATATCCTTGGGTAGAACATATCCTGGCAACCCCTAGAAGACATTCCTAAAGTTTGGTTCCATTTCCTTTAGTACATTGTCATGAACTCTTTTTGGTTGGATCGGGGGGGGGGGGGGGGGGGGGCGGTCTAACCGCCCCGCGGGGCGGTCCTAACCGCCTGCGCATTAGTGAGCCATTTGTTGATCTCTCGCATGTACTTGAATCCTCAATCACTTTAGGGTCGTCTCATGAACGAAGAATCGCCTATTCAATATCCGTGTTCTTGTGTTTGGCCGAAAGAAGCCATTGGCTCAAAACTAGCAGGGGCGGTCTAACCGGCCCCCGGGGCGGTTTAACCGCCCGGCCGATTTTGTGCCAATTGCTCTCGGGACCGCCGAGCCTCGACGCTCATTCAAGCCAATCTTGTTCTCGGTATCTCACACACTCGCTTTTTCACATCTTGTGATCCGGGAATAGCAGCAATGCCAAAGGGTGCAGGTGTTCAGAAAAGGAAGAAAAGAGGTAGTGGTGAGGCTGGACCATCCTCCGGTCCTAGCGTTAATTTGAGACCAAGAGGACCGCCACCACCTCCTGTCTACTATGGGGATGATATTGAGATGAGTGACAGGGTGGAGAGTAGTGATGATGATGTTGAGGATCCCTCTCTCAACTTTGAGCTCATTTGGAGAAATCGGGGAGTTGCGAGGTGGAGGAAATGATAGCAATGATGACGAGTGATGAGGAAGAGGATGAGGAAGAAGAGCGACAAGGTGGTCAACAGCAGCGGCTTGGTAGGCCATACATCGAGAGAGCCTAACTATCCTTCCTACGAGAGGGCCCGTTGATTATTATCGGGCGGGGGATGGCGGTAACCGTAGTGAACTTGAGAAGGACTAACCCGGCTAATGATGAGAGGTCTGCTACGGACTACGGGTTTCGTACAATCTTTCGGCGGGACTACTACACCACGGCTATCATCACCGGCGAGAAAATCAAAAATCACTAATGATGCTCGGTATGTGGATTGGGAGTTTATGGAGAGGAAGAATAATCCGATCTTTGATGACGTAATTCGAGGCTTGTGAGGCTAAAGGGATTAAGGCCCTCATGGGGTTCAAGCAAAGCATTGGAATAAAGAACTCATTGCCCGAGTTTTATGCGACGGTGTATTTTGGCTATGTGCCAAAAGAGGATGGGCGGAGTGACAGAGCCATGTTTTGGATGAGCGAGGGTGAGAGTCACCACCTCTCATTCTCAAACTTTCTCACTCTGTTCAGGTTACCTGATGATGGGTTTGCTAGATTTCTTCATGATGAGGGTCCGCTTGAGGCAAAAAGGATGGCATTTATGTATCCCGAAATGCAAGGGACAGGTTGGGGACATGTGAAGGGCCTATACACATACTACTCCATCCTCAACCGTCTATTCGAAAAACGCTCACTCCTAGGGATGGCAACACCTCGGACATCACCGCTTTCGGAGGAACTTGATGGTGGCTATGAAGCCGGTGAGCCGGCATTTCATGTTGGTGACTTTTTGTGGCAAGAAATAAAGAACTCATCCGAAAATCCACAAAGGTTATGTAGCTATGGCCCCTACATTAGCTACATCATCAAGAAAGTAACACAAAGAGCTTATCCAAGTGACACAAAGCATCGTCCGTTGCAACCTAAACCCAAGAGGGACGGTGAGGGTGCCCTCTCCACGGGATGATATGCAAGAGGAGCAAGAAATTTTTGAAGAAAGGGAGGCGCGCGCGCGCGGGGAGGCATACCGGCCCGGGGGCGGTTCAGCCGCCCCCCGGGGGCGGTCTAACCGCCCCCGGGGGAGGAAAAGAAGCACACATCGCCTCTTCGCAAACCGATCGGTATCTTCCTTGGTATGTGCAAAACACAGAGAGACATTGAAGTTGCTCGGCAAGATGAAAGGAAGAAGAATAAGAAGATGAGGGATACAATGAAAGCTCTTCATAATCGGGCCGGTTGTCGACCACCTAGGTCTCCCATCTCACCATCCCCTCCAGAGGTTGAGATACCCTCCGTGGATGATAGGGTGAATGCTTTTCTCAACTCCGATCTTTACAATCAGTATGGGAGCAACTTTGGATCAGACATTGGTGCATCTTCCTCCTCGGCTCCTCCTCCTCCACCCCCTACAGGTTTTGATGCGATGTTTGTTGATGACACTACTGCCCCACCTCCATGGTTTCCTCCTCCATCGACTGATGAGTGGGCGGCACGTGTCTCACATGAATTCTTTGATCAGCCTGCCACTTCCTATGGTATGGATAGTTCACTCTTGTCTTTATTTCTGAAATCCATCCATATTTAGCTCTTTCTTATCCTAGCTTCTATTTTGTGGGTGCCTAGTTGCAAATCCAAGCACGGAGGCGAAACGTGGGATCGGTGGCGGCAGCAGTAATTTGACAAGAAAGATTTCTTCTCCGGGCCCTTTATGGATGTTTGATGACAAAGGGGGAGAAGAGATGGATTAAAGCCTTGTGTTTGTAGCTACTCGTGTGGGGCGGTCGACCGCCCACGGTAGGCGGTCTAACCGCCCTGCCCCTATGAGTTGAGAGTGAGTGGCTTGTAATAATTGAATCTCTACCCTATCTTGTGGACTTGAGTATTTGTATGAGTGCTACTGAGTGTGAAGAACTTCTTTATGTATCTTAAGTGACATTTGTGATAGTTTGTGATGCATAGCTTGGTTGATGAATGTTTTTGTAAGCTGAATGGGGGAGGCGGTCTAACCGGCCTGCAACCCCGGTCCGACCGCCCCCCGCCCAAACAGCCTACACTTCACTTTGTTGAGTGATTGCCATGCCATACGCATCACGGATTTTATTTTTGTCGCTCACACTTGTTGCACTCCACTGATTCCTAGATATAGGGGGAGCTCACACGCCTTTTCTTCCAAATTTGTGCTAATGGGATTTAAGGCCAACTTTGAAATCCAACTCAAAAGCACAAATTAAGGGGGAGCTCTAGCTATATCTAAGAATCTAAACGCGCTATATTGTTTTATTTGTAAGCTTTAATCGAATTGTCATCAATCACCAAAAAGGGGGAGATTGAAAGTGCATCTAGGCCCCTAAGTGGATTTTGGTAAATTGATTGACAAAGCGATTAAAGGGCTAATGATTTTGTCTAAGATTATGAGCAGGTTTTCTTTATATATTCATGAGCAACCATTGAAGTATTTTAATTATGGATATATTTTATGGCTCACACTTGCAAAGACAAACTTATGGTGCAAGACTTCATGAGTTTATTGAAAGAGAACAAGATGATGAGTATACTTTTTTATGGTTCTAAAAATGGAAGCTTGCATATCCGTTGTCAATCAAGATCAAGCATTTGAAGCGGGATTTTCAAATGAAGGTTAATTGCATGTGAAGCAAAGTGGAACTCAAAGTGGATTGGATAAGTGATGAAGAGACCAACCGAGATGTCTAGGGTGAGGGACTAAGCAATCTTTGGGGTCTTGGCCCGGCCGCCATTAGTGTTTTGCTAGGGTGAAGTTCTAGCATCCGTGGGGTCTTCAAGTATCATATTCAAGCCTTAACCGAGGGAAGCGTCGCAACATGTCAAAATGTTATGATTGACAATATGGAGTGACTTAAGGACTAAAGTGTTCACTCTCATGCAAAAAGGGAAAATCCTAAGTCACTATCTCAAGTATGAAGTTGCTCAAGACATCGGCTATGTTAAAAGCCCTCTCAATGGATTTACAAAAGTACGACAAGATTGAAGATCTACCAACTCAAGCGATCAACCGGTTTTTATATTTATTCTTGGGTTTAGGTATGCCGTACTATCAAGAGGGATGCAACATTAGCTCTAAGACAAAAGATCAAAAGTGCTCATTAGTTGACCTAAGCGAGAACAAGCCTTGAGAGAGTCTCTGAGTAGTCTAACAAACCTATAACCCAGCCTTTGCCTTTTTCAACTCATGTTGAAGAGCTTGTGAGAAGAGAAAAGGGTTTTGGGGCACTCTCTGCCAGGGCGGTCTAACCGCCTAAGGGGGGCGGTCTAACCGCCCTTAGCAGCCCAACGGCTAGTTTTCAAACTGACCGTTGGGGGGGGCGGTCTAACCGCCATAACCAGGCGGTCTAACCGCCTTTGTCTGAGAACTAACGGCTAGTTTTCCTTGTGAGGGGTATAAGTACCCCACGAGCTCCACTTGTTGGGGCCGCTGATTCTAGGGTTGCTGAGGTGCTTCCCCTGCTGTTTTTTCATAAGCCAAAGCCAAAGAAACCCTCCCCAACTCTCTCTTTGTGAGATTAGCTATTCAAGCCATATCCTTGTGTTGGGTTGAGAGTTTAAGCCTTTGTGAGCTTGTGTGAGCTGAGCAAGAGCAACCCATAGCTTGAGCACTTGTGGTTCTCGTCGGAAAGCCTTTGAAGCATTTGTTACTCTTGGAGGTTTGCCTCCTGGACGGCTAGGCGTCGCCGGATAGCTCCCAAGGTTGTGGTGAGCAGCGGCAAGTTTGTAAGGGCTGTGATCTTGCCTCTTGGTGAAAAAGATCACCTTAGTGGAAGTGAGGAAAGCGGTTGAAAGAGACCGGCTTGTTGTGGGAGAATTCCCTTACAAGCTCCTCAACGGAGACGTAGCCGTTCCTTTGTGGGCGGTGAACTTCGGGAAACAAATCCTCGTCTCTCCTTTGTGGTTTGCCTCACTTGTTTTGATCTCTAGCACATTTACTTTGCTTCCGCTCGATCTACTTGGGTGTGGTTGTCTTTGAGTGCAGGGATCATTACCCTGCTCGTGATCATCTACAGGAGCAACTCAAGAATTTCAGTTCGTGCTAGAAGTCAAGAGAAGACTTGAGTTGTTTTGCAGGTTTTCTGGGAAGGCGGTCTAACCGCCCCCAAACCCGGTCTAACCGCCCCCCGTGGTTCCCCGCACATCGGGGGCGGTCTAACCGCTTTGGTACGGGCGGTCTAACCGCCTTGGCTAGTTAAGCTCAAGTTTTTCGGGAAAAAGGGTTTTATTTGGTCATCGCGCCTATTCACCCCCCCCCCCCCTCTAGGCGGCATCAAGGTCCTTTCGGTAAGTCGCTAAGTAAGCATCGACTAGATCTCGACTAGTTATTATAGGGAGATACGTGTATGTGCCATGCCACCGGCGCTAACCCTGAGTTTTGGCTGAATGCCTTGTGAGGACGCATAGGACGTCTTGCATCATGCTAAAAGTCGTGAAAGAACCTAAACTGAACCCACGTCTGTTTCCGTGCTCTCTAAGGTAAAATAGTGATAGCGTGTTTGGTCCTGTTTAGCCCCTTTTAGGTGTAGATGTGTTGTCATGCTTAAATTTATTAGAGTTGTGGCTTAGATTGCTGTTCCTTGTCCAAGAATATTTCGTCTAGGTGAACTTAACCTAGGTTGCTCCAATCTAATTTAGTTCTACTCGCCGAAGTCACGTTCATACCTTGGTCTACCGCAAGTTATGCTTGGTAGTCAACCCTTGTCTTGACATCTCCCTAGAACCTTTTGAAACCTTGCTTGGTTAAGCACCTTCCTAATCCTCTGGCTCAACCTTGCGTACCCAACCGTGAGTCTCGAAACATTACTAAGTTGCTACGCAGAATTGAGAAGTGTTGGACTCCGATATGAGTTAGGATGTTCGGTTTCCGATTTCCAGAACTTGCACCATTTGGTATGCCTGCTCGTTCGAGTTCAGCATATGTTAGATCTTAGTATGCATAATGACCCCATACCTTAACCCCTACCCGTATTCGTGGATCGAGTTACCTTTGTACACTCGCACCCAACAGATTCTCACTTTTGTCGTTATGTCCAGATGGACCACGTTGGCTCTACATCGACTGATGTGGAATCATGGACTCTCGTCGATTACCTCGAGGAGGGTGGATTTCCTGCACTTTTGTGGGACACCCTAAAGGACTTTGGGTACACCACTTACCCAGAGTACTCAACACGTGAGGTCATGACCACAGGCCAACTCCTTCGTTGTGAAGTGAAGGTGAAGATTTCAGTGTGCCCGACCAATCCTGCTTGGGAAGAGTGGGAGTGTATGGCACACGGAAGAAACTTGTCCGACACGGTGCAGAAGGCTGCTCTCGTAGCACTCACAACTTCCTGTGGCAAGCACCCTGCCGAGATAGTCAACTCTGCCGCCAAAGTAATTCCGGTACCCGAGCGACACATTGCACCGGGTGGTGAACGTGAAACTATCCTTCTAGCCCAGAGCAACTCTCACTATAGCCCTGATCTTGTCACCTCAGTCCGCTTTTCAGAAGCCATGTACGACACCTACCGACGGATGGTGGGAGAAAGTGTATTCTATAGACACCAAATCTATAGATACAAAGTTAAGGAAGTGGAGTGTACAGCACAAGCGTTGAAGGAAGCCCGAGCAATGATAGCTACTCTCAAGAAGGAAAGACGCAAGGACAAGGCAAAGATACAAGAGTTAACAGAGATCATACATGAGCAGCATTTCTTGTTGCAGCATGTTTGAACTAGAAAATCAACTGGAAGCCCTAGCCGTTCCACTCCCAGAACCTGTCATTCCTGGACCAGCACAAGAAGAAGATGTTGAAGATATCCAAGGTGAATCTGGAATTGAGTCTGGACCCGAGTCACCGTAGACTTTCAGCGTGGAAGATCCCACCCTTGGAAGTTGGTCCATGGGAAATAAAATTCTGAGTCGTAAGAGTGTAGTGTTGTAAGGAACCCAAGTGTACCATCACCGCTTTTGGTTAACTATTGCGGATGGTTGAACTAGGAGTTTCTTTGTGCAGCTAGTCTGCATTGTAATTCCAAATGTTGTTTGGAAATTCTGAAAACCCTCATCGATGTAATGCCTTGATTAAACACCTCTTTCCGTAATGATCTTTGTAAGCATTATTTATGCTAGTTGTGATCAAACAAGTTCTGTGCTCCACCAATCTCGTGTCAATCAATATCCAATCGATTCCTCAGTCCTGAACTTATTCTTTTAGTCTTGCTCACAACCTTGTGTTTTAAATTAAAAATGTTACTTTTGAGCATGCACTGCATAGCATCTGCATTTGGGAAGCATGGGTATACTGGTGTGCATTCACATGAAAACTCTGTACTTCTGCCTTACCTCTCTGGATTGGTGATGTTGTTACCCCATAGCCAAAGGTGCCGCGACGGAACCTAGGGTATCGTGTGTGCTGCAGCCACCCGACTGCCACTAGGAGTGCGCTAGGTATCTTGGTTGTGAGATAGCAACTCGTCACACAGATCCTCTCCCTACTTTTGTTTGCCCTTGCAATCACTAACGCATGTGGGTAACCGAGTCATTCTAACGTGCATCATGAGCCCCATACCGCAGGAGCATGTGCATAGTGTCTTCACAAGCATACGCATCGCATCAACTTTGAAAAGTATTGCACTTTAAAAACAATGAGTTGTCAAAACCTCAAATTTTACGAAGTAAGTAAAGGTGTGAGCAAGATTATTCTGAAGTCTGCTTGAAGTCATCTTTCGTACAAGAAATTATGGAACTCTTTTATTAGCCTTCCTTTTCTTCATAATGGTCTTTTGGAAATTTCTGTCGACTTGGCCTCGTGTCGCAAATCTCGACGACCTTGTGGCATCCATTCTATTCCTGCTAGCCAAGTGGAAACAGTAGAAGTAGACACCTTTCTCGAGCAGTCAAGGTTCTCGAATAGTCAATATGGAGAAATCATCCATCGTGTATTCGTTCTTGGTCCGTGCTCATAACCTTCAAACCCTCAGAATCGAGCAAGGGAGTACGCCCAGGATCGATCGAAGCCTTTGGCTACACCTCTCTTTGATGCTATCACTAACGTAAAGCGTTGTACACTGAGCTTGCTCGTTCTTTTCCCCCACCACGGTCGATTCTTTAGACCGTTGAGCCTTAACATCGTCAGTATCACGACCGTACGACGCCATGACGTCGCTCTACCATCAATTTCCACAACCGTATTCATGACGCCGAGACCTCGCGAGCTGACCATTGTCGAGCTCTGTGTTGCCTACACCAGATCCTCGACTGGGTCAACTGGCCGTTACAGCCCCACAGCGGTTATAAAATGGAACCTGTTACCCGGAACCGCCGATGCGAAAGCTCCATTTTCATCCAAGCTCGGCATTATCACCGTCCTTGTTCCTTCTACAGCTAGCTTTGACCACTTTGGCACTAGCCATCTCTTCCATCTATTCCGTTCCTCGTCGAGCAAACTATTCTTCCGTGTTCGTCCCCGACGTCGAGGAGAAAGCTCAGAGTAGACTGAAAGAAGAATTCAAGCCAAGCTGTCACCCATGACTCCGTCTTCGGAAGAGCTCGAGTCGTTTCGCTGGACATTGCTAGGGATGTACCTCTGTATCGTAGGAGGATTATGTCTGCTATTAGCTGTGCATGTGCACATTCATCGTCTGCTTCCTCATGAACGGTATGAGGTAGTAGGAGAACGCACCTTGTACCTTTTGTTCCAGCTGCATTCCCGATCATGGGATGTGTGGACAAAGCTTTACCAATTTGATATTGTGACTGTTTGGATGTCCAGTTTGCATTGCTTACCGTGAACGAGTCTCGTAGAGTCTGTTCGAATTCTAAGTTTCTGGGTGAGATTCTGAACAAGTGCTAATTAGGGACTTAAATTTTCAGATGTTCAGACCGGCATGGAATAACCCCATTGGTTTTGATGCAACGGGTAGCGGTGACCTTACGCTACCGCCGCCCACGATGTTGACCGAAGCTTTCGTAGCAGCACATACCGAAGTGTTGTGCCAGCTCCTGCAGACACAACAACGGATGGCTCAACAACTACAACAAACGCCACCGATGCAACAGAAGATCCAATCTTCCAAGCCCTGTTCACCCGAAGTACCTACCCAGAGGGACATAAACGCCATTGTTGGCGCAACTCAACTGTTAGAAGGGCGAATCCGTCGTTTGAACCAGATGGTGTCCGATATCATCCAAGGACGTTATGGGAAACCATATCAGAATAGTTTGGCAGACAGTCTCTCTCAGTCCTTATCTGCCTCTATGGTCGAACAAGCCCGTTTGTTCAATTTGTTGGAGAAGTATGTTAGTCAAGACCAACCCCAAGCCTCCGACTCAATATTACCACCTTCTTGACTGCCAATGGATCTTAGAGCAGAAGAGAGAGCGAATCGAGGCAACAAACGAGTCTTATCCGAGATAGATGTAAGTGAGTGGGAAATTACCTGCACGGAGATTTGTCCGCATGAAGGCAAACGAAAATGTAACACTAGCAAGGCTACTCAACTCCCTGCTAGTGCAACACGTTCGCGCGCCGCGAGGTTAAAAAGGAAAAAGGAAAAAGGAAAGGAAGAGGCTCCGCCTTATCAAGAAAGCCCAGCAACAGATCTCCAAGCCCGGAGAAGTCCCACCCCGTTTGTGCTACAATTGTATACAACCCGGGCATTACGCAAAGGAGTGCCCGAACCCCAGATAGCAGAACCCCCAGCAACACAAGCTGAACCCCGGATCCACTATCGACAACCACGGCAACAAGCCAAGCCCTCAAGTGGAGCGAGGCCAACTGAAATTCTTAGGTAACACCTCTATCCCAGAATCATTTCCCCACCTCCTATTGTAAATTCGAATCTTGGGACGAGATTCTTCTTAAGGGGGGTAGACTGTGACGCCCTAGGTTTTCAATTACCGTCATTAACGCTAATGATCGGATCAGCCGAGTCAAACCGGTCAAACACCGGTCAAACCTAGGTCAACCTGGGTCATCACCCCAAAAACCTCGCCAATGAACCCTAATGAACCCCTTGACCAAGTCTACACACATCCGTAATGGACTCTTGGCCAAAGACACGGTCAAAACCGGCTTAACCGTTGACGTCAGCGAATGTCGTCCGGAACTTTTGCCGAGTTCTCCAAAATTCACCTAAACACTTCAAAATCTACCTTTATGAAAGTTGTCCATCTTGTTGAGGGACACAACTTTCATGTATATTGGCATTTCAAATTTTGGATGGAAATTGGTGAAAACTCGATCGACTGACAGTACCTCCTGTTTAGCAGAACATGCCGGCATTCAAAGTTGGCACGACGTTCCTGAAAAATCCGTTGAGAAAAACACTATACGGCTTTTGTGAAAGTTGTAGATGGTAGTGAGATCTACAACTTTCCTATTCACCACTTGGAGCACTTTTGTACAAATTTTTGAAGATTTAACGCGTCGAACAGGGGCACATCGAAATAACAGACCGCCGCGGACGCGCTCCCGCGTGCCACGCCGCGCGCGCGCGCGCGCCCGCGCGCGCCACCGCGTCGCCGGCGCCGCCCCGCGCCCGCCTTCCGCCGTCTCGACATCCGTGCCGATTCTCGCCTTCCCGAGGACCTCCCTCGCGCCTTCCCAACGCCGCTCCCGCCCCGAGACGCCCGGAACGCCGCGCCCCAACGCGTACCGCGCCCGGAACGTTGTGCCGCCGTACGTCCTCCCCGCCCGCGCGCGGTACGGTCGCCGCCCGGTCGTCCTCGCCCGCCCGCGCTGCCCCTTCTCCCCGTGCTCCGCTCGCGCATCCCCTTAAAGGCGCCGCTGCCCGTTCCCCCGACGCGCAGCCCCCCCCCCACGGCCAACCGAGCCGCCCGCCGGCGCCCCTTGCGCCGGCCGCGGCGAGCCCCGGCTCGGCGGCCAAATGCAAGCCTAGTAGCACTTCCTTCACCCTTCCCGCCTCTACCATAACCCGCCGAACCGCCCACCGGATCAACCGAGCCCCGGCTCGCGCGGGGACAATAGCCGCGGCGGTCGCCCCTCCCCGGCCGCCGGCGAGCCGCTTGCCGTCACCACCACCGCCCCGACCGAGCACCCAAACCGGTCCTAGCCACTGCCTAGACCCTTCCCCCGTCCTTCCCCGGCCGCGAGCACCGGCGAGTTCGCCGGATTTTGCCCACCCGCGCCGGCCAGCCGCCCCAGGGACTACATTGCGAAACACAGATTCTTTCCAGGGTCCCTGCTGCAAAAGGTTAACTCAAATAGTATTGTGATCTGGCTGATTCTTGTAAATTGCGTAGAAAATCATAAAAAAATCAGAAAAATGTAAAACCAATTTTGTTGGATTCATGGTGAATTATCCTACAACGTTTGTTATTCTTGCTTCAGCTAATTCCTATTAGTTTTTGCATGAAAAATACAAATGTGAAAAACCTAGATCTGCAATATCTCAAAAACCATTAATCCTATGTAGCTAATGTTTGGATATGTTTTGTGTTAAGTCATGACTAGCTCCTATGCCAAAAATTGCACAAAGTTATGATGTACATCTTTTTATAAAAATGTTTTTCCATCTCTGCCGGATCTGCATAAATGATTTTTCTATCTAAAAATATTTACGTTTTTGAGCTAAACTTTTGCACACTGTCCTTTAATTCCAAAACACATCTCTGGTGAATTAATTGCAATTTTATAATTACGAGAAATAATTATTCTTGAATTATGCTTGTTTTTCTTTAAAATTGCACAACTCAAGTTTCACAATAGTTCTAGGTGTGTGTGCTGCACCACTAGGCTATATTTGAACCTTATAACATGTGTGAGAAAGTTTGGATCATTTTGATGAGTAATTATTTTTGTGTGCATTTACCTTGTCCTTCTAGTTAGCTTTTGTTATTTTCAAAAATAATTATTTTCTAGCTATCCAAAGCTCGCATGTGTGTCCAGTGGCTTGCTATAGGTATTTAAAGTGTAACACACCCATCCAATGAATTTTCTTAATTAATTTCATGAATAAAAGCTATGGAAGCAATTAAAGGCTTAATAGTCGTTAAATGGGAAAAATCACCAAATCATCCTTACTAAACTTGTGTGTGGTTGCAAATCTTGTTAAAAAGCTAAATGCACTCACCCACTACTGTTTCTGAATTTAAATTTAATTAATTACATATATATGTACACAGTCACCGTCAAAAAGAATATCGAATAAAGAATTGCAATTGTTCCTTTTTGGAAGAGTATGCTAAATGTATTCTTATCTAGGTGAATGTGCCCAACAAATACACCCTTTGATTGTCAATATGGTTTGTAAGTGATTAAAGTAAAAACCGTCGAATAAATCTTGCATTTGCATTTTCGTGTAGATCTTTCCGCCAGTAGACGTACGCTCGTGTCGGAAGGAGGAGACGAAGGTGCTGACAAGGAGCTGCCGTGCGTGAACGTAGCTCAAGACCTGGACCCAAGTCCAGAAGGGCCCAAGGCCAACCTTGCCAGTGAAGGCAAGCCCCGGATCATTAACCCCGTCTTTTAAAATTATGCAATTATGTTTGCTATGATTGTGCATTTACATTTCAGGAGTTGATTTGAAACCCTAGATGCATGATCTTTAGGTACCTATGCTCTATCACTAGTATGCTAGGTCGGTAGCTGCTATGCTATAGGACCCGATAGAAGTCGAGTGATGTTCGTCACTCGCGAGAATAGGTTCCTAGATAGGAATCATAAGATATCCTTAAATGGATTGCTCATGTGTTAAGAGCATGGGATTGGGCTCCGGTCCAGTGGCTTTCGTGGGCTAAGCTTTTGAACGTACTAAACATTCGCCGGTTATGGGGCCGGTAAGCCTAGTACCTTAATGAGGCGGCGCGGGATCCTACCGTTACTACTCTTGAGAAATCGCCTTAACGGCTAGCTACCGGGAAGGGGGGTGTATTGTGTGAGACTGGATACTTTGTGGGATATACCAGCTAACCTTGCACCCAGGACTGTAAGATTCGATCCCAACCCGAGGATTTCTGGAAACGGCCTGAGAAAGTTGTACCTTTGTGGGCAACCTACCGTGTGTTTGGGTTTACCTTGCAAGGTTTAAATCAATCGATTGTCAGCCTCTCACTGTTATCCGAGACTGCTTAATCAACTGGCCATGATATCCCATAATGATGGAACTCGAGGAATATTGTTGTATGAATTAATTGCTTGTCCAATTCTTGATTGAATTAGATGGCACATTTAGAAATGGTAACCAACTAGAACTTGTGCTAAAAGATTGAAAGTAAGGATCTACTTTTAGTAGCTGTTCAGCAAAAGGAACTCCACCGGCCAAAAGCCTTTCATGTCTAGACTTTGGTGATGTAGATATCACCCGACGGTTAAGTCTTGCTGAGTATTAGTATACTCAACCTTGCTTTAAAACTGTTGTTGCAGGTGTTGTTGACCGGATGGGTGACGACAAGTGATGACATCACGGATGGCCTCCTGTGATGTCTACCGTTGCGCTAGTTTAATTTATTTCCGCTGTTTTTCGAACTCTGAACCTTTACTTCATGTCATGAACAATGGTTTGTAATAAAATGTATAATTCATGTTGTACTCTGGACTCGCCTTCGCGTGAGTTTTAATGCATGTGTCGATCCTCGGTTCGATGTCCAAGTGATTTACCAGGCGTTAACCCGGCAACTAACAACAGGATGATACTTTACTATTGCTTAATGACCAAAGCGGATCGGTCTTAGGCGATAGTACGGTATTTTCCTGGGCGGGTTGTCACACAGCAGTGGGTAGCTTACAGTATGCACAAGTGTGCGGGCAAAGAAAGCATTTAGATATGTGCAAGGCACAATAGGCCTCATGCTAACATATAGAAGATCTGATGTTCTGGAAATAAAGGGATATTCAGACGCAGACTATGCGGGAGATAGAGATGATAGAAAGTCTACATCTGGATATGTATTCACTCTCGCAGGAGGAGCTATCTCATGGAGAAGTTCCAAGCAAGAACTAGTTGCAACATCTACGATGTATGCAGAGTTCATTGCATGTTATGAGGCAACTGGACAGGTTATGTGGCTAAGGAAGTTTATTCTCGACTTGAGAGTGGTGGATTATATCCATCGACCATTAAGATTATACTGTGACAATGCGCCAGCAGTATTTTACGCTCACAACAACAAGTCGAGTAATGCTACCAAACCCATAGAAATAAAGTTCTATGCGGTAAAATATAGAGTCTAGGATCAAACTATAAGTCTGAAGCATATAAGTACGAAAGATATGCTAGAGGATCCGCTCACTAAAGGCTTACCACCCAATGTGTTTGGAGAACACGTTACCGGTATGGGTTTAAGGGAAAGCCTGTGAATCCTGGACGGGCCTAGAGGAGATCCTTCAGAATGGATAAGTGTATTGTGGCTGGTTAATCTAATTATTATTATAATTAAGATGACCCATGCTCGATACATTTATCTGTGATGAAGTGGATACCCAGCAAGTGCTGAGATAAGGAAGTTTTAGTTGAGATCGAGAGGGAGAATGTTAGTTTCGATCTTGCCTAAACCCAACGGCCCAAAGGCCGTGGGACTCGTTCTCGCGCCCTTGGCGGGGGCGCCCAACCAGTTCGTGGTTGGTGGCCCCCCGACGCACAGTGCTATATAGAGAGGGGTGGGGGCCACGGCTCTTTTCACGAGGTTGACTGTGCCGCCATCACCCACCCCGAAACCCTACCGCCTGAGGGAGCACTGGAGCGCCGGGAAGCTCCGCCGACGCCCCTGCTCCGTCTCGTCTCCGCCTCCGCTTCCCCAAGCCTGGAGGCCGCCCCTGTCAAGACCGGAGGCCGTCCTCCACCTCACCGCGTGTCGCCGACGCCCCTGCATCGACGACGAACCACGACATGGCCAAAGATCTGACCGCCGCCGATGGTCTGCCCCTATCCCTTCTCTGTTGTAGTGGTTGCTAGGGTTCTAGGGTTCGTGCTTAGGGTTTTTTTTGCTTAGTGTTTTAGTTCGGTAGTGTGTATCCTGTTTAGATCTAAGTCCCTTTTTTGTTAATCGAGTTAATCCGTATCTAGTACATGCATCTAGAGTTTCCCTGTGTTAAGTTCTAACATGGATGTGTAGCAGAAAAATATGGTAAGGTTTCTATTGGGGTGGGGGTGTCTTTTGCCCCCCATCAGCTAAGTTTGAGGCTAATGAACAATTGAGGGTTAACTAATTTTTAGTCCACCTTTAGCCCCGCCGTTTGGAGCATCAGGGACTAATGTATAAATTAAAATTTAGCCCCTTATCCAAACAGAGCCTTAACTGCTCCTTTATAGTATTTGCATCTTTGATTTTTGTTAAACATAATTTATATGCCATTGGATACGAAGATAGAGGGAAACAAGGAAAAATAATACTCTCTTCACGCCAAAATATTGCTATGTTAAGTGTTCAAAATTTATCTCAAATATAACTACATTTGGAGTTCTCTGCTCACATTTTCCCTATGAACAGACCAAAGTACTCCTTGTCAGACCTTTGGTCCTGAGAGCATCTCCAAAGTATCCTAATCCCGTCCTAATCCTTGAGTTTTAGTAAGATGAGAAAAAATATTTTCCAAGAACTCCTAATACATCCTCCTAATATTTTAGGATTCCAGAAAAATCACCTCATTCCACGTAAAGTTACACGCTTCTAAGTTGTGCATAATCTAAATGTGGAATGGTACATAAAGAATAAAGAGTAGGTAAAGGTTTTTGATGTAAATATATAAGAGAGAGAAATATATAAAAGTGGTTAAGATAATTTAGGAATAGTATAATATTTCTGACGTAAAATTGTCTTCTATATTTTAAAAGTTGATTATTAGAAACTCTTGAATATGGTCTTCTTTATTTCTTCCAATACCATATTTTTAGAATGAGAAAATTGGATACTCTAACAACTGAATGAAGTGGCCAATGCGCTTGTTTTGGCGCAAACGAATCGTTCATAGCAGTGGTACCATGCAAATGGATGGGCGGCATCTACAATCTTTTCAAAAAAATTACTTTCACCCGCATGCAAGTGTTGACGGGCCAGGCAAAATCAAAGAGCGACTTTGTTTTTCGTTGGTCAAAGCGGACGTAGTACAGTCATGTGAGTTAGGGACTCAGTAAAAATCTTCAAGTTAAGATAGTTGATCAAAATTTTCCATATAAAAGTTGGATAGAAGTTTCATTAATTTAGCTTCTCTTGACGTGTGGCCTCACTCAAATTTCATTCTAGATCCGCTTGTGGTCCTCTGGTTGGTGCATGACTGCATGCAAACAAAACCAGCAGGTGGAGGTATCCACTCAATTTAACATGACGCTGGATGATGCTCCGTGATTAACCGGGACATGCGCACCAGTAGTTGAAAGTATAACCATAGGTAAAATAACCCACCTCAACATTGAGTATGGTTGTTTCTTGCCGAGATTTACTGCATTGCAAGGTAGAAGGTGCTGGGTGCAGTAGAAGCTACAACCGGATGGAAGACCGTGCGAAGCAACGGTTGATGGATCGACGGAGCCTTTGAGAAGGTGCACACCGGGCGACCAAAGAATATGCTAATTGCCGTCGCTACAGGTTGAAGGAGGAACTCCAAGTCTAAATTTAGGGGGAAGACGAGTTCATCGAGGCAGATCAGGTGCAGAGCTTCTTGGTGTGAGCTGAGGTTAAATGGATATGAGGCTGCATAGAGGTGGTGGAGGCGATGAGCAAAACCAGGTTGGGGAGGAGGTGAGGGCCAGCACCTGGGAGCAGATCCGCCCAACCAGAAGGCGAATCTGAAGGGGCAGACCTCAGATCAACCTCAAACCTAGGCGGATCTGGGGCAATGGCATGGAACCTCAAGCACCAGGGGAGAAAGGAGGGCAGCGATGGAGATGCTTGAGGGGGTGAGTTTATTTTACTCAAGCATACCTGAATAGGGGCTACGACGACGAAGTTGCTGGCGGTGAGCTTACCGGTGGCAGCGACAAGAATGACAAACACCAGCATCTAGGAGCACAAGACACAAAGGGGAAAGCCATAAAGGCACACAACTAAACTAGACTAACTAGCTACTAGATGCAGGGGCCCCTCTCCCCGCACGCTCCGGTGAACTCACCGGAGGCGGATGGGAAGGGACCGGATGGGCGGCAGATGAGAGGCTAGAGCGGTCCGCTTCCTTCCAGAGGAAGGGGACAGGGGTTGGTAGGTGGGTTCTTCATATTCAAAAGTTAAACAATTAAAGTGGATTGATGAGGTTAGTAAAATGGATTCCCGACAGGTAATCTGAGGGGCCTTTTCCCTCTGTTCCATGTTTCAGGATTTATTTTCTCTGTTTTTTTGGGTTTGTTCAGAGAGTGGTGTCTTTCTTTTTTTTATTATGTTTTTTCTTCTTTTCTTGTGTGTGTTTTGGATCTAGCACCTTTCAGGCCACGGGTAACTTGCTTTCTTACCATTTCTTAGAGCAACTCCAACAGCCTCCCTACTTGAAGCCCTATTAAAAAGTAGGGGCTGGAAGGAAAAAACTCACTCCAACAGCCCCCCTACCCGGGCACCAACTTTAGGATTGGGGGCAAATCCCCCCTCCGGCCCCTTCTCCCACGGGTGCCTGAAAGGGCCACTACTCGACGGTTGCGGTTGTTCTCTATGGGCATGGAATCTTCGACATTGTTGCCCCTTCTCCGCACGCCGCCGCTCGGGCTTCCTACCTGCCTCGCCCGAAGGTTTGCCATCATCGCTGCCTCCATGCCCGGTCGTATCTCGAGCTCCCTCCTGCCATGTGCGGACTGGAGGCTGAGCTCCCCCACGCCGAGGTCAAGCTCCTCCAATGGAGCACGAACCGCACCACCAAGCGTGGACCGCAGCTCGATCTTCATGGCCCCAACGAGATCCGCCGTCGTCTCGCGCCTAGTCGGAGGTCGCGTTGACCCGCGTCGCCGGTAACGCGCCTGGATGGAGCTCACATGGATCTCACGCCATCAGCACCACGCATGGCTGGAGCTCGGGCCCAGGCGGATCTAGCGTCGCCGACACCACGCCTGGTAGGAGCTCGGGCGGATCTTGCGCCATCAACACCGTGCATGGTCGGAGCTTGGTCCCAGGCAGATCTCGTGTCGCCGAGATCTCCCTCCACTGCTGCGGCTCGAGCTCCCACACTGACCGTCGAGGCCACCTTGAACTCCCCCGCAGTCACTGCCTTGCCGACCGGGAGGGCCGCTCCACAACGTCGTGCAGCCTCCTCACTACCCGGAGCTCAATTCCGCCGCCTCGTCGATTCCGCTTGGAGCTCCCTTTGAGGCCACCTTGAACTCCCCCGCAGTCACTGCCTTGCCAGTCGGGAGGGCTGCTCCACAACGCCGTGCAGCCTCCTCACTACCCGGAGCTCAATTCCGCTGCCTCGTCGATTCCGCTTGGAGCTCCCTTCGCTGCAACCGCCTCCCTTTATCGCGGCCGCCTGTAGCTCCCCTCGCCTCTTCTCGACCTGCATGACCAGCGCCGACACGAGCTCGGGTAGATCTCACTACTCAATGGAGCTCAAGCACGGGAGAGACATGAAGCTCGGGAGGAATCAAGGAAATGCGGAGGAGAGGAGATACCGGGAGGGAAGAAATTATATGACCCACTAACGATTAGGTCCCACGTGTCATACGAAAGTAGGGGCTATATAGTTGGGGCTATTGCTGGAGTTGAGTGTAAAATTTGAGCCCTAAAAAGTTGGGGGCAGCCCCTATTCAACAAAGTAGGGGGTCTAGGGCTATTGCTGGAGTTGCTCTTATGTAACGAAAAGTATCATGCTGGGATTCTTCGCAACTGTTTGAGGTGAAAATATTAGTTTAGAAATATGCATTTTTTATAACAAACAACTTTATAGATTAGCAGCATGAGGCTGTTATGTGGGAAAGATTCCCCCATATTACATGATCAAGAGCATCCTTGAGGGGGCAGCTCGAGATGTGAGAATGATTATTACAAGTGACAGCTACATTTGTAAGTGCAAGTGCACCTAGAGAAACATGAGAGTTATGCCTAGCTTGGGAGGCTAGGACATGAGCAGTTCTATTGAGGTTTCTAGATATCTTATAAATCCTGAAGTGTCTTCCTTCGCTTGCATTCTTAAAATGTTGAGTGTAAATCTTGGCATCCCATCTTGGAAGTTGTACTGCAGAAATAGAGTTAAGGTAGGTGACAAGTTGGTGATTGTCGGAGAGGAATGTCGCCTCAGAGATATTTAATCTGCGAACAAGAATAGCTGCTAAAGCAAGAGCTGCTGCTTCCGCTTAGTTATTTATAAGCACTTTGATAAATTTTACTTATCAACATTTCCAAATATACATTAAAAGAAAACAATAGGGATACAATTTAGCATCTTAAGATATACACCAACTTTAGGTGCACCTTTTTGCACCTCGTAAAAACAGTTATTTTTGATACCACAATAAGTAAATACTCCCTCCGATTCCCTATTAGAAGTTGTTTTGGACAAGGTTTGAGTCAAACATTGGGAATATAAATCATGAATAACTTTTAAGTCGTTGAGTTTGAAAATGTGAAAATCATATAAATAGATTTGTCTTGAAAATTACTTTCATAAGAATATACATATATAACTTTTCAAATACAGATTTTTATAGAAAAGATAAGTCAAAGTTGTGCTTTGGTGATCGTGTCGCTGTCCTAAATGACTTCTAATATGAAACCGGAGGGAGTATTTCCTTTGTCCCATAAAAAATGCAATTCTAATTTTTCTAAGACAAATTAGTGGTGGTGTGAAAAGACTATAATACCCTCATTTGTGAGCCATATGCTGAAAGTTAGGGAATGCAAATCAGATATGATTACTTAATTAGGTACTAGATAATTATATCTATTTTCTAAGATTGCACTTTTTTGAGATTTTTTTCAAATGTACATTTCACGGGACGGAGGGAGTATAGTAAATGACTCGTATGCATGGGCGGCATGATTAAACTGTATCAAATTATTTGGCGGCGGCGACGGCATTGAACAGCGACACCAACCTAAGATGGATGATGAATAGGTTTCCGAATAGTGTCTTTGTGATTTTTTATTTCATCAGGATGCCAACTTCAACTTCATCCATTAAAAAAATATCACTCTATAATTTAAAAGTTATAAAAAAGATAAACGGTTTAACTCAAATTGACATGTGCATATGGACATACTACATCAGTAGGAACAATCAAGGTAATTTTTGGTGGCTTATTTTTTGAACGGAGTGATCAATACATTCCCTTCCACTCAAAAAAAGGAGAGAGAGAAAAACTGGATTCGTGTGATGCGGCACAGTACAAAATGGGGACAGCACTAACACATGGTTGAATATCCATGCCGCCGCCGCCGGCGCCTCGGGTCGGCAGGCGAAAGGCGTTGTCGGCCGCACCGGACCGGAGAGACGAGAGAGGGACCCGACCGGCCGGCTACCTAACAAGTGGCCGATCCCGGCCGGGTGGAGTTTGCACGCTGCTGCTGCCGCCACTCTCGAGCTCCACAGGGTTCCATGGCTCCGCGGACACGTGTGCGCCGGTCGGCGGTGGTAGTGGAGTGCTCCAACGTGATTACAACTACTGATTACTTAGATTAGGATTAGGTGATTGATTACTGGGTGGCGGATCCACTGCGCGCAGCAACCGAAAGCGACGGAGATACGCATGCATGGTCCGGTCCCTTTTGACTCGCTTCAATTCGATAGATGCAGTGATGGCAGGAGAAGGAAAGGAAAGGGACCGGGTGTGGTGTGTGTATATGTGTGGGTAGGGCTCGACGAAAAACTCGAAGCTCGCAAACTCGCTCGAACTCGCTCGTTAGTAGTTTGGCTCGGCTCGTTAGAATTTTTAAACGAGCTGAGCTTAGGTTTTAGCTCGATCATATAATGAGCCAGCTCGAGCCGGCTCAACCTTAATTAATAACCCAACAAAATACATTGTCACCTCCTTGGCCACGACCACAACCCATAGCCCGCAACCAGAAGTCCACAATGTTGATGGTGACATTGAGTTTGTGGAGTTTCCAACCTGTATGGTGGGAAGCGTAAATGTGGATCGGATATTACTACGAGCACTCTTTGTATAGTAAAAATATTTTTTACTACTTCACTAAAATATTTTACTATTTGTGTATAGGCTACAAGTTTACCTCTTACAAGGAAAAGTCGAAAGGGAGACATGAAGTGAATTGTTGCAGCATGGAGAGTGTTTTAATTTGTTCTTAGATGAACTAAAATAATGATTTTTAGCATGCATCGCATGGAGTTTTGCAATTGGGTGAACTTAATGTTGATGATTGATTTAATGCTCAGATTGATTATATTTTTATATGTGCTTTGTTTATTTTTATTTTTGTTGTTGGAACTTATATAATATGACTAAGTTACAATATATTTCAAGATGTGATGATCTGGTCAGATTTTAAACGAGTTAGCTCACGAGCTAACGAAGTGACTCGAGCTTTTAAACGAGCCGAACCAAGCTAGGCTTTCAGCTCGGTATCTTAACAAGCCATAACGAGCCGAGCCGTAATGAGCCGAGCCGCCTCGATATCCACCCCTATGTGTGGGTGCCTCTGAAGATCACATGAAGGAAATCTGTTAAGTCTATGTTTACTTGGATAAAATCATTTAACTTTTCTCTATTCGAATTGAGTCGCATTTTCTCTCGCAACAGCGGTTCACACCTTTTCTCTGTTCTATCACTGTTCGTACGTGCAAATTGCCGACTTAAATGGTCCATGTTTGGAGTGCGGTCAGCAGCCGCAGCCACAGAGACCCGGTTTCTCGTCGTCCCGCGTGCTTGGATTCCGGTTGTTCATCTCCTGCACATGTTCAACCTGTCAGGAAATAGAACTCGAGGACAGGTCGCAAGTCAGCACATGTGGTGGTGATGTGCAGCAGCATGTGGTTTGAAAGTCGGAACGTTCTGCAGTTGACGTCGCGTCCTACCGGTAAGGGAGAGAGACCGGAGAATTCCTGAGATGAGAAAAAAAAAACTAAGCTGGTGGAGGTAAGACCGTTCCACGGTTTTCATTAAGAAGAAACCTCCCAACTTAGAAAACTTAGGAAGCCCGATTTCACCAGCGAAGGGATTTTTTAAAATCAACCCCATAATTCGCTCCGACGGGGAATTGACCCTGGGTGGTTGCGACCATACCTCAGCTCCACTAGCAAACTAGGACTAGAGGGCTTTGGTCTGAGATGAGCCACGAGCTTGGAAAATCCTTCCTCGATCGTGTGTGACTGTGTAATAAACTCTCAATCTGTTCGTTTGTGTTGGGGAATTCGGGAAAACACATCACCCTCGAAACGTCGCGGTCGATGGCACTCTCAAAGTATGTTTTCCGGGAGCAGAGGAATTCGCGAATCCGGGAAGTCCGGGACCTGCGAAGTCTCGGGTCGCGAATGTGCGAGTTCGGGGATTTTGATTCGGTGAAGAGGTGAAGTCATGAACACGCGGAAGCCGGAACCTCCTCGCGGAAGGTCCGAACTTCGGAGATTTGTTGGTTCCGGGAATCTGGTGAAGATTCTGTTCGAGACTCAGGAGCAAGGACATCCACGAACCCGCGGGAAGCAGGAGCCACTTCGAGAATCTGTGAAGGACTCGGTTCGGGAATTTCGGGCGAAGACATTCGCGAACCACGGAAGAAGCAAAGTCAAAGTTGTAGTCCCAAAAAGTCCGGGTTTAGAGTGTGAACTAGTGGCAGACTTGTAAATGTGTAAGGGGAGAAAAGACATTCTTGTATGTGTTCACATTAGGAATATTCTCTCGAGGCCGAGGGTGTTATCGGCATGTAAAAGTCCCTTCGTCTCCCTATAAAAGGGGGCGCGAGGGCACCTGTAAACGGATTCAGACTTTTTTGGGACTTGTGCTAGTTGCGGAGAGCATCACTTGTCTCTTTGCGCCCTAACTGTGTACTTGAACGTGTTGAGAACTTGACTCGTGTTTGGGTAGTTATCCGAATTTTTCGGGTATCCCCCCAACATTGGCGCCCACCGTGTCTCAAACCGAAAAAGAAACTCACGATGCCACCTCAAAAGAAATCCAAGAAGAATGCCCCAGTACAGGCGAACCAGGATGATCACCTTCCCACCCAAGGAAATGAAACTTCGTTTGTTCCTGAATCCTCGAATGTGACAGACCAACAGCGAAGAGAGAAGCTCGAAGCCCTCATGAAGGCAAGAGCGAGAAAAAACGGCTCACATCCAAGAACAACTCCGCCGAGCAAGCAAGAGCACGAGAATGCCGATGCCGATGATGAGTCCATAGACGAGAGAGCTAGCCATAGTAAACCAAAAGATACAACGGTACAGAAAGACAAAGAAAAGTTCAAGGCCCGAGTTGCAAGCGAAGAGGAAAATATCCGATAAGCTAGAACAATTTCGAACAAAGCAAAAGAACAAATACAAGCAATACAGAGAGAAATCGACGAAATGAAAGAGCAAGAGAACAGCTCCCTGTGGCAAGAAACACCGCAACAGAACACCGCGCCTGCAAGAGAATCCCCGAAGGAAAACTTCTTCGCGGGAAATGGAGTCTCACACTTCGTGGATTCTGAGTCACCACTGTCAATAGGGCTGCAAACAGCACCTTGGCCGCCGAAGTTCAAGCCAGTCTCTCTTCCAAAGTACAACGGTTACGGAAACTCCAGGCAATTTCTCATGAGATACGAGTCAGCTGTGAATTCGGCAGGAGGAGATGATGTTGCACTTGCCAAATCCTTCATCATAGCTTGCGAAGGACCGATCGAATTGGTACTCACCGTCGCTTTCTCCACACTCGATCTACGGTGGGTAGATCTCAAAACAAAGTTCATGCAAGCGTTTCAGATGTTCCATGACACAACGTACCGAAGCTTCGTATTTGTATAAGCGCAAGCGAAGGACGGGGAACCACTAAGAAATTTCGTGAGAAGATTCATGCGAGAGAGGTCTCGGATCCCCGATGCGATGACGGGACAACGATCAAGGCACCGATCAAGGGTCTCACCCCGGGGCCAACGGCCTCCCACCTCACAAGAAAGAAGCCTGAGACAGTTGAAGAATTATTTCGGGAATTGGAGGATTACATCCTGTCTGATGATGATCACCGCAAAAGAGTAGCCGAACGAAATGAGGCAAGACGAGGGCGGCAGAGATATGACCCGGAGGGCACCACCCCCAAAGATCCGCGAAATGTGAACAATGTTGGAAATCCTCAGCAAAGCAAGAAAGCGAGGCCAAGTGCCAGGGGAGGATTCAATCAAAGAGGAAGGGGGAGAGGAAGAGGAACCCCAAACCTTCCGAACCACAACCCAAGAGACCCTCACTTCTATTGTCGGTATCATGGAAGAGGCCACGGCACGAAGGGTGCCCCGAGACAAAAAAGAACATGGCACGAATCCAACAAGAGAAGGCGTTGATGAGCATCGCATCCTCGATGCCAACCCAGTTTCGGCCGAACTTTTGGCCGCCGCAGTTCGCGAGTCCGCAGCCAAGCTCTGTACCAGTTCAGCAATTTCCACAATCGCAATCAACATGGCAGCCTTCACAGCAATTCTTCCCTCAGTCACAAGCAATACAAATGATCAATCCGGACAGCCACAACCCATTCGGGAAATCTTGCCACCGCCACCAGAAAGCTCTTCAAGGCCTCAGTCAAGTTCGGGACCTCAGAATTCCAAAGCATTGCCATCATTCGGGACCATCATGCCAATCACAGGAGGATCGCCATGGAGTTTGAAACAAAGAAGCAGCGAAGCAACTACTTCGATATCCGTGAATACCATCATCAATGATGGTCCAGCTGCCCGTCCGGAGTGGGCGAAGGTGCCAATCACCTTTACGGAAGAAGATTTCAGGCTCAAATCCGCAATCCACAACGATGCTATGGTGATTGAAGTCAACATTGCTGGATGGGTCATAGGAAAAATCTTGGTGGACAACGGAAGTTCGGCGGACATCTTATTCTTGAAAACGTTCGAGAAAATGAATGCGAGCCGGCACATGTTGGACCCACCGAGTACCCATTGCGGGGGTTTGGCGGCAAGCCCATCAAGCCGGTTGGAAAAATATCGCTCCCGAGTTTCTTTCGGGGATCTTGAGAACGCCGGAACCGAGAACCTCACCTTTGATGTGGTTGACATATATCACCCGTATCTTGCGATCTTCGGCGGGGGTTTCATGAACAAGTTCGATCGTTGTCATAAGGCAAAGCAATTCCTCCGCATGAAGATGCCCGCGCCCAAAGGGGTTATCACGGTATTCGGCAATCAACAAGAGGCCCGAAACATAGAAAAGGGCCACACGCCCGGTCAAACGAACGTGTATCGCCCGAAAGCAGTCGAAGAGAGAAAGGGAACCTATGAAGAGCCAAAGCGGGACAAAGAGAAAACAAACATAGCCGCAGAAGATGAAACAAAGAGAGTGTATCTGGACGACATGCCCGACGGAAGCAGTCATAATAGGGGCGAACCTTAGCGCCGAAGAGGATGATGAACTCATGCGATTTCTGAACAGAAACAAGGATGTTTTTGCATGGTCAGCCAAAGATTTGCAAGGCGTGGACAGAGACATAATCGAGCATGTCCTCGAAACAGATGACAAGATACCACCAAAGAAGCAAAAACTCCGGAAAATGTCTGACGAAAAGGTCAAGGCAGTGGAAGCAGAAGTTCAGAGATTGCAGGATGCCCAAGTAATCAGAGAAGTCAAGTACCCAGTTTGGTTAGCCAACACTGTGCCAGTCAAGAAGAAAAATGGCAAATGGAGGATGTGTATTGACTTCACCGATTTGAACAAGGCGTGCAAGAAGGACGATTTTCCCTTGGAAAGGGTAGACAAAATCGTGGATGATGCAGCCAACAGTGAGATGCTTTCGCTCCTGGACATGTTCTCTGGGTATCATCAAATCAGAGTTCGCAAAGAGGACGAAGAGAAGACAAGCTTCATCACTCCTTTCGGAACATTTTGTTTCGTAAGAATGCCAGAGGGGCTGAAGAATGCGGGGTGCACGTTTTCAAGAATGATAGCAATAGTGCTGCACCAGCAGATTCGGAGAAATATCTTGGCATATGTGGATGACATAGTCGTCAAAAGTGTTCGAGAGAAAAGACCACATCGGTGATTTGGCGAAACGTTCGCGAACTTGAGGACGGCGAACTTGAAACTGAACCCAGAAAAATGTGTATTCGGGATTCACAAGGGGAAAGTTCTCGGATGCCTAGTTTCAACGAAGGGCATTGAGGCAAACCCTGACAAGATCAAGGCTTTGATAGAAATGCAAGAGCCGGCCTCAGTGAAAGATGTTCAGAAGTTGACAGGGAGAGTGGCTGCCCTTAACAGATTCATTCCCAGAGCCGCAGAAAGAAGTCTGCCATTCTTCCAAGTTCTCAGAAGTGCCAAGAAATTTCAGTGGGCCGAACCTCAGAAACAAGCTTTTCGCAAATTGAAAGACTACTTGTCCAGCATGACCAAGCTCGTCCTCCCGAGCCAAAATCGCCGCTTCGCCGTATGTGTACGCATCAAATTCGGCGGTAAGAAGCGCGGTCTTTGGTACGAGGAGAAGGAAGAAGAAGGAAAGCCGAGGCAAATCCCGTATATTTCGCCTCCGAAGCATTGTACGGTTCCAAGGTTTTCTATTCCGAACCGGAAAAATCGCGTATGCGGTCATCATGGCAAAGAAGAAAGCTAAGGCACTACTTCGAGGGCCACAAAATAAGAGTTATCACCAACCAACCGTTAAGTGACCCGTTCGCAAACAGGGGAGGCATCTACTCGAATCATCAAGTGGGGTCTTGAACTCTGCGAGTATGTAGTGGATTTCGAAAGAAGGAGTGCAATAAAATCACAAGTGCCTTGGCGGACTTCGTCGTGGACCGGACCTCACCTACTCGGAATATGGAGGAAAACATGCCCGAACCTTGGGTAGTGCGGTGTGATGGAGCATGGTGTCACAAGGGGGTTGGAATTTCGGTTTACGTTGTAACATCACCGACGGGCGTGGTTATAAGATATGCAAGCACGGCTCGTATTCGCGAATAATGAATATTCCACGAACAATACAACGGAGTACGAAGCTCTACTCGGGCACCGAGAAAAATGAAGGCCTTGGGACGACGAGACCTTCATAATCGAACGGATTCGAAAGTAATCCAAGAACACATCGAGAAGGAAAGTGAGGCCGAGAATCCGAGTTCTCATGAAGTATCTTGAGAAAGTCGGAGAAATGGAAAGACACTTCGAGAGGATATTCGATTCAAGATATCCCAAGAGATGATAACAATGAAGCGGATAAGCTCGCGAAGGCGGCGACCGGAAATCAAGAGCTACCACCGGATGTGTTCTTTGAAATCATCGAGAGCCTTCCATCAAAGATTCACGAACTCAAATCGTGAACATGGTGGAAATCCCGGATCGGAGAGCGAGAAATAATGGCCTACTTGAGGGGACATTACGAACCACAAGACGAACCGGAAGAGAAAAGGCCGAGGCAAAGGGCTCGGGGCTACACCGTGGTAAATGGAGAATTGTACAAATCGAGGAGTCACCGAACCTTGGCTACGCCGCATCACCTCCGAAAAGGTCGTGAACTCTTGAAAGAAATTCACGGTGGATTTTGTGGGGCACACATAGGCACCAAGGCTTTGGCTGGCAAGGCAATAAAACAGGGATTCTATTGGCCATCCATCAACATCGACGCCAAGATGTTGGTTCGGCAATGTGAAGCATGCCAGAAGACGGCAAATCAGCAAAATCTGCCTTCAATGCCAGTTCATTTAATTCCTCCAACCTGGCCTTTACAAAGATGGGGCATGGACCTAGTAGGACCGTTGCCAACGGCCCGGGGTAATTGCCGATTTGCGGCCGTAGCGGTTGACTATTTCACGAAGTGGGTAGAAGCAAAACCACTCGCGAACATCACGGCGACAACAGTTCGAAATTCTTTTGGCGAACATAGTCGCGAGGTTCGGAGTTCCTAGAGAAGCGACGGTTGATAATGGCAAACGGTTTGATTCGCTATACCTTCAAAGAATATTGCGGAACCCACGGGCACACAAGTGAAATTTTCGTCGTTTATCATCCACAGTCCAATGGAGCGATTGAAAGAGCCAATGGCCCGATTTTTTCGGGAATCAAGAAATGCTTATTTGATCGAAAAAGGGAAAATGGGTGGATGAACTTCCAAAGGTGATCCGGTCTCACAACACCACGGTTTCAAGGGCAACGGGTTTCACACCTTTTCGCCTACTCTTCGGGGCCGAGGCTATGACGCCGGAGGAGATCAAGAATGAAAGCATGAGAGTCTTGAAAGGAAAAGAGATAGAGGAAATTGACAAGAAGGTGGAGAAAGACATGATAGAGCTGACAATCCTCGAAGCAGCAGAAAACATTGAGAAATACCAGAGAGAGACAAGAGCGTGGAGAGACAAAAAGGTGGTCTGGAAGGACATCAAAACCGGTGATCTTGTCTTGAAAAGAAAGAAAAATTGGGAAAACCCAGGAAAGCTTCATGAGTCATGGGAAGGGCCTTACATAGCTAAGGAAACAAATATGCCGGGGGCTTTTCGCCGATGGAGCAAAATGGTGAAGAGTTGCCGTATTCGTGGAATGCCGACGGACTTAAAGAGGTATTATCCATGAAGATCTTAGTTGTACATAAGTGTAGCAGATAGCGGTTTTTCAATTTTCGTAACTTTATATCGTAAGAAAATAAAATAACCGAGTCACGTGTCTATAAGTGACTTCAAAAAATCAGTTTTATTTCTTAATCGTAGTTCTAGAATAAGAAGGACCGTACTCTTTTCCTTGCAAAGGGGGCTCTAAATCAAGAGGCAAGGTTTTTAACGAGGCGGATCCCGTGTAAATACTCTTTCCGATATATATATGAAAAGAGTCTTCCCCCAAATCGCATGTTTCGTGTTTTGTGTCTCGAGAATTCCATCGTGAAAAAAGAAGTGGTTCGTGAAAAAGGCTTCGTGATAGCCAGAATTCCATCGTGAAAAAAGAAAAAGTTCGTGAGAAAGGCTTCGTGATAGCCAGAATTCCATCGTGAAAAAAGAAAAAGTTCGTGAGAAAGGCTTCGTGATAGCCAGAATTCCATCGTGAAAAAAGAAGTGGTTCGTGAAAAAGGCTTCGTGATAGCCAGAATTCCATCGTGAAAAAAGAAAAAGTTCGTGAGAAAGGCTTCCTGATAGCCGAAATCCCATCCATCGAGGGATTCCCACTGAAAAGGCCTGAGACAACAACAAGTTGTGGCCTAGAAAAATCCCATCCATCGAGGGATTCCCATCGAAAAGGCCTGAGACAACAACAAGTTGTGGCCTAGAAAAATCCCATCCACGAGGGGATTCCCATCAGAAAATTCGCATAATGCTTTCGAGAAAATGAATGTCTAAGGATTTGCCTGTGTATTCTCACTTGTTGTAGATTGTTAAAAGTTTTTCGGTATCATCGTTGTAAGAAGAGGGCAAGGGGCTCCATCGGACGATCGCAAAAAAAACCTTGGTTGAAGCAACCGAGGGTTCTTTGTATCAACCGAGGCAAGTCTGCGATCCGGTCAAGTCCACAAAATTCGGAACAAATTTTGTCGACTTGCGCATTAGCAATCGAGGTTCGCGAGAAACTAAGGAAGACTATTCCTAGAAAGATATGCTAGAAAGCCGAGAATACTAAAGTTCGTGAACACCGCAATCTAGTTTTCATGCGAAACGGCAAGGCTGGGGGAGGGTGACGTTTTTTCAAAGAAAAAACATATTCATTGCCTTATTCGCATAAAAACTCCCGAATAGTTCCTCAAAAATTACAACAATCAATACGAAACTTAGAACGAAAGTTCTATTACATGTCCTGGTTCACGAACGTTGCTGTCAGCCACATCGCTTGCATAGGCGAAGTCAGACGAACCGGCTAAGGGGCTAAGGGGCTCTGTCTTCGGGGTCCTTGAGGATCGCGAGGTAGAGGATGCAGAACGGCTCTTTTTACGAAGCAAGAAAAACGAAGTAAGATCAAAACAACCTATGGAAAATTTAAGCGAGGCCTCAAGCCAAAAATCGGAAAAATCTTGCTCAGGATGTGCTTGTTTGAATAGACGCCATGCTTCACCACTAACAAACATTCTATCTCGATGAATTCGTAGTGGTAGCACGTCTGCGCGAGCCCGGCTTGCGGGACTGCGCGAGTTAAAATATACAAAACGTCCGTTCGAGAAAAGTTTGATGAATTTACACGAATGTACACCCGATCTCCAATCCATACAAAAGTTCGAGCATGATGTTTAATTCATAACATCCACCTTCGGTGAGTCTTCTTCGGTTCGGGGACTTGTCCACGATCGTTGCCACCGTCGGCTCGCCGCTGGGCTGCCGCCGCCCGAGCCATCCTCGCCGGATCCTCCCGAACTCTCCCGGAAGTAGATACTTCGGGGGGAGGCGGCGACGCGTTCTCGCTCCTCCTTTTCTCTTAGCTGCGAAAGAAAGAAAAGAGTAAGGAAATCTTAAGAAGCTGGAACACATACGACGAACATAAGTCACGAAATAGACAAAAGAATTACCTCGTCGAGCTTTGCCCGCGCGACAGTCTTAGCCATGTCCGCCCCGCCAACCATCCAGAATTCCTTCGCGAACTTTAGCTTTATAGCAATAACGTCAGGATTGTCTTGAAGTATAGTTTCGCTGGTAACGCCGGGGAACTGAGAAAGGTTTGCGCGAAACTTTGCCAAGTCAACACAGCCGTACTCGTGAAGGACCTTCAGAATGCTTTCCACAGAGAAAGATACGGCAAAATTGCCGGCACCAGAGATGACTTCGGGGAGAGCCTTGAATTCTTCCTCGAGCCGGTCCATGAAATCGGGGATATCAATGTTATCCGGAAGAGGAGGCCGGACGAACACCGTACTCATTCGGGGACTTCGGTACTCGGCGTAAAGCAACTTCAATTTTCCCGGAATTTCGAAATATGTTTCCTCGAAGATTCACTTTCGTCCGTCGGTGCTTTTTCAAGATCTACGATTTTCGATCCTTTGAACTCGGTGACTTGGCAAGGCTGGCGTTGTTGATGCGGAGATCTTCGAGGCAATCTTTGTAGCACGCTCTTGTTGTTGCCGAAGTTTCTCGATCACACTTAGGTCATCTTCGTGAGATTTCCGAACCTTCTCCGAGTTCTTTCTTGGAATCCTCGAGCGCGGCTTCGGCGACCTTCTTCTCGTCCCGACTCCTTTTTAAAGCTTCGACCGGCTCGGATACCTTCTTTTCCAGCCCTAGGTTCGTGGATTCGCGAGACCAAAGTTGCGCTCCAACTCCTTGGACTTTCGAGAAAGTTCTTCATTAATCTTCTCCTCGCTCGGAAAGACGCTCTATGGCAACTTTCCCGAGCATAGAGTACTTGAGAGTGTAGTCTTCATGAAAGCGCGCAAGTTTCGAAGGAGAATAGGAATGCAACGGTACTCTTGAATTCTGAAAAATTCAAGAATAAATCTCGGTGAAAATTCTACAATCACGAATCGCACAAGGAGACAGTGAGAATCAACGAACCTTGCTTGCTGAAGTGCTGCATAGTGACTTGTGTAGTTTCGGAAATAGATAGAGGCCTTTTTTCGGAGCCTTGAGCGGCTTCTTCAGGTTGTTCCGGCGCGCCTTCTCCTGTTTCATCAACAATTGTGGACGATTTCCATAGAGTTAAAAACTTGGACGCCTTGCCCCCGACGCCAATTGTCTCGAAACCAACACGCAACAGTTTGCCGCGATGAGACGTACCAAAGCTTTTGTTAAAGGCAGCCAAGGAGGGAGAAGGCGCTTGGTCTTCGGGGACGACCTCCCGAACTTCGATCAATGGAATATTTTCGGAAGGAGGGCCATCCCTTTGAATGGTTCGCTCAAGATCACGGGCAAAATCGGAGGAGACTTGATCGGCGGCGGTGGCATCGGCAGCAGGAATTTCGGCAGCAGCAGGGGACTCAGCGTGAGCAATGGTTTCGGCAGCAACAGTGGGTTTCTCGGCAACGGCGGGGAGACGGCTCCCTTCGGACTTCGGGAGCGGCATCTCGAAAAAGAATCGATGTCGACGAACTCATTTTCGGAACCGGCAGGACAAGTGTCTCGAAAGTTAAATAATGGCCAGAGGAAAACACCTTTGGGGCTATCTGGCTTCGTGGGAATGTCGTCGTCGAAGGCGGACGGAACTCGCCGAACTCCGGAGGAAGAGACCTTCTTCACAGCTTTCTTCAACTTCTTGCGGCCCATCCGGGCAAGCCGGAAGCGACACCGGAGTTCGGCTTACGAAGTTTGAGGTTCGGAGGTCTTTCGCTTCCGTTTCGACGACTCAAGAGATCTGGTCTTGGAAGGCTTTACTCCCGAAGAGGTTCCCTCGGTGGCGGGCGACGAGCCGCGCTTCGACGATCTGATCCGAGGAGCGTTGATTGGAGCGGCTGAGCAGCTGGCCACGGCGACGGCAGGAAGTTTAAGTTTCGGACCAGGGCTTCGAGAGCTGAAAAATTTGTCACCGCAGACCTCCGAAAAGACGCGGTTGATCTTCTTCTTGTGCTTCACCAGGGCCTTGTATGCTTTGTATTCGTTCATGGTGTATTCGCCAACCATGACATTGACCCTCTTCTCAACTTCGTCCATAAAGTCCTTGGCGCTTTGGCCCTCGCGAAGTTTAATCCCGAATTTCCGGGAAAGGAACCTGCCGATCTGCCCAGTTGACGTTGTAGTCCACGATTTCGGCGGGGGACCGACCCTTTGAGATAGGCCGGATTCTCGCGGTGACGAATTCTTCGATGATGTCGCGGCCGCCGAGTATCGTGCGGCCGGATGGAATGCACTCTCACAATTCCGAATTCCTAGGGCCCGCCGGTTGTACTTCCCCACATTCTTGCGGTGAGGGGCGCGATCGGGCATGGCGGCTTCGGCACATTGACCTTCGGGTAAAACCGGTAGGACTTCCAATCATCGGAGAGGTTAGTCTTGCGGCGGGGAGAAATGCGGATTCGGGTAATCCCTTGTCGAGTGTTTTGGCGTCGGGTATTGAAGGTACGGCGAGCATGCGGGTTGTGATAGAACCGCCCGTCTTCGCCTTTCGCAACCTCGGAATAATCACCAGTTCGTAGAACCGGGTGAAGGCGTCGATGGTAGGAGTGCACCCGAAGGTCTTCAGAATCCAAATAAACTTTGATACTTCAAGAAAAGACGTCGGGGTAAGCTGGTGGATCTTCAATGAGAAGGCATCAAGAATCGCCGGTAGCACTGGATCACAAGGAAATCGCAGCCCGCAGATGAAGAAGTCCCGAAAAACCACGATTTCCCCAGGCTTGGGAGTGGGAATTGTTTCATCAAGTGGGGCGCGCCCGGCCCCAGGAGAGAAGAATCCAGCCTTCTCGTACTCACGAATGATGTCGCTCGTCACCTTCGACTCTCCGAAGGCAAGCGAGGGCGGCAATGGGCCAGAGGTCCTCAACATAACGAGATCGTCGACGCCGGCGTCAACATCTCCGACGTCTTCGCCGCCGTCGGACCCAGCATCCCCGTCTCCATGGCTTCGAGAACCGCTAGGTGATACAGCATCTTCGGCAGGTGCAGCAAGATCTGCACTTTCGGCGCCTTGATCGAGTGGGAGACCGGCGGCGATCAACTCTTCGGTAGTCATTGGTCTAGGCGTATGTCCGATACGAGCCACCTAGCGAATATGGGCATTCGAAAGCCTAGACTAACGATCGAAAAAGAAGCTACGAAAATCGTAACATTATTACACCAAAGTTAACCGAACTAACGAAACAACATAGCAAGCATAAAGGAATACCTTAGAAAAGCGCGAACAAGGCCTGGAGTTCGCAAGTTGTCTAGCGTAGAAAGCTAGTTCCGCGAAGGAAGGAAAACGTCAAAGTCGTGAAAGGCGCCGGGCGGTAAAATTTTTTAACAGCGCCGGCCCGCTATTTATAGGGACGGGGAGGGGCAGTTTCGCGAAGTCCGCCTCGATTTAACCGCCGTTGGCTCCCTGAGTGACGCGTGTCCCCTCCGACGTTCCGAGGGTGACGTTTTTTACTAAATTTCCGAAACGTTCGTGGAATCGGATCGTCGGAGTCAACCCGCTTCCCCGAGGGGCTAGTGTTGGGGAATTCAGGAAAACACATCACCCTCGAAACGTCGCGGTCCCGATGGCACTCTCAAAGTATGTTTTCCGGGAGCGGGGAATTCGCGAATCCGGGGAAGTCGGGACTGCGAAGTCTCGAGTCGCGAATGTGCGAGTTCGGGGGATTTTGATTCGGTGAAGAGGTGAAGTCATGAACACGCGGAAGCCGGAACCTCCTTGCGGAAGGTCCGAACTTCGGAGATTTGCCGGTTCGGGAATGCGGTGAAGATTCGTTCGAGACTCGGGGAGCAAGGACATCCACGAACCCGCGGGAAGCGGGAGCCACTTCGAGAATGCGTGAAGGACTCGGTTCGGGAATTTCGGGCGAAGACATTCGCGAACCACGGAAGAAGCAAAGTCAAAGTTGTAGTCCCAAAAAGTCGGGTTTAGAGTGTGAACTAGTGGCGGACTTGTAAATGTGTAAGGGGAGAAAAGACATTCTTGTATGTGTTCACATTAGGAATATTCTGCGAGGCCGAGGGTGTTATCGGCATGTAAAAGTCCCTTCGTCTCCCTATAAAAGGGGGCGCGAGGGCACCGTAAACGGATTCGGACTTTTTTGGGACTTGTGCTAGTTGCGGAGAGCATCACTTGTCTCTTTGCGCCCTAGCGTGTACTTGAACGTGTTGAGAACTTGACTCGTGTTTGGGTAGTTATCCGAATTTTTCGGGTATCCCCCCAACAGTTTGGTTGGTGGGTCCGATCATTCGTTTGGCTAGTGGTTGGTCTTGATTTGTTACGAGATAAAAGTACCGTTGGCCAGATTCTTGATGGTGATTTCTTTACGAGAGAAAAGTATTGGTGGCTGATGGTTGATAAGTCAAACGAACAAGGCGAGGCTGGTGCTGATTTGTTCGGAGATAAAAACGCTAGTTGCTGCAAGACGAACATGGCGAGTCACGACGTCATTTGGAGTTAAATATAATTTAATTATAAAACTAATTACATAAGTTTTAGATTTTTTTATTTTTTCAAGAGACAAATCTATAAAACTCAATTAACACATATTTATAGCATCGCGTGTACTAATCATGATGTTATTAGACGAGACAAGGCTTGCAATAAGCGCGCTGCAGGAACCAAACAAAGCCTGATCAGCTTCAGAGTTTGGCACGTCGCCGTGTTCGCCGCCCTTTTCTTTCTCGGTTCCTCCTCGTGATCACGCGGATGTGACCACCGCCGGCCGACCGGCGACCGCCGATTAGGAGCGTCTCTCCTCCACCCGCCACTTGAATTTTTGTGACTAGCGATATTCACTGCTGTCCCCGCCGGCCCCGGAGCAACACGAATCCGCATGGAAAACAAGACGGCGAAGTCCTCCCTCACCACTCACCGATGCGGCAACGCCCGGGAGGGAAAGAATGTTTTCCATTTTCTGCGTGCACGAGAATGCGACCGGGGACCAACAACCTTTCTTTCTTTCTTCCAAGACAGACAGACAGTGACTTCCCGGAGTTGTGCAAAACCCTGAGATTCTTCTCTCTGTTTCGGAGAAACAAAACTCTGGATTTTGTTTCTGTGATTGTTGTTGATTGCTTTGCTTTCACGGAGGATTATGCATTTTCCAGCCAATCATGCATGACCCAAACCTTTTGCGAAAATAAATTTGCATCAGAGCCCAAGACAGTCGGCAAGAATGCAAAGCCTGTGAGCTGAAACACGCAACCACTTTTATTCATTTCTGCATCCACGTAAGCTTGATCAGCTGCAGTGGTATATCTACATATAGTTGCAACTTTATACATGAGTGAGGTGGATAAACTTTCATGTACAAGCTAAATACAGGTGTAGCAAAAGGCCAAAAAAAACATATACACCACCTCGCCACTCAGCAATGGAACTGTGCAAGGGCGTGTGAAACGCCGTCACTCAAGCGGCTTCCTGCTGCTGCTGCTGCTCTTCACTCGCAGCACTGCTGCTGGCGCCGGCTGTCACGGCACCACCACCATTGCTTGCCAACTCTCCACGGTTTGCTCCAGGGACGTCGCTCATCACCTCTGATGACGCCACGGCGAGCTCAGATGGTCTTGGGACATCGGTGCTGGGGGGAGCATCGGCTGCCTGCGGCTGCTGCCTCGGGACGGACCTGGTGGGCTGCCGGATGGCGGTCGCGGCCTCTGGCATGATGACGCCCGGCAGCTGCGGGGGGACCCAGCGGCGCTGGAACTCCGCTGCGATCGCTGCAGGGTCATCAATGGCATTGACGGCATGGTGATTCGAAGAAACCCATTGGTAGTTGCCCCGCAAACCGAGGTGGTTCTGCCGGTCATTGCTCATCTGGGGCTGGAATCCATACCCTGGCCTCTGCAAGCGCTGCTGGAATCGCAAAGTTCCAAATTTAAGGCAACTACCTTCTTCTAAGAATTGGAATGTCACATGACTCGGTGTAATTTTGACAGCAATTAGTTATGTCACACTGCTAAAGGGACATCAGGTTTTAGCTACACTGGGATAAGTTGGTGCATGACACGCGACACAAATATGGAATTCATAAGTACTTCAGCATGATCCCAGGATTACCTCAGTGTAAGATCCTGAATATGATGATCCATAACCATAAGCAGGTTCTGCGGGTAATGGCATGAATGAATGCCTCCCTGTCCAAGATAAACCATGAGTGAAAAGTAACTAGTGTGACAAACACAAAACATTTGGCTCGGAGCAAAAAGAAATATCTTTGATGGGTTCAAAGTGAGTTGGTGGCTCAACACACAGTTTCCTTACCTGGGTCAAAACTGCTGTTTGGTGGTGTCACTGGTATGGCATACATATTGGTTTGCTACAAATGAAAACATTGCATGAGATAAGACGATAACATAAAGTGTGTACAACTGCTGGAAAGGATTGGTAACTGCATGTTTTACCTGAGAAGCTCTCCCTTGATAATCAATCGGCCCTACAAAGAGAAATAAAAGCACAATGATGAGAGCCATGTTTGCACATGGTTATTGAAAACCTCAACATTAAACCTAAAGTTTAATACTTTATTCGTAGATGGTTCAAAACTACAGAGGCCTGATATGAGAATAACCAGATCAAAATTTACAAAATGAAGTTCCTGGAAATGCTAATATAAGGAAACCATCTCTGCAGGTGATGCATCAGTGATTAAGTATATGCCACTAACCATTCCATGGTACAGGCTGAACATGCTCTTCCAATAGGTTGTATTGTGAAAACCGATTCTCCCTGGCATGATTTAATATAGTCTCATTCAAGGATTTAAACACGTTTGCTTGTGACTCAAATGCTTCTCTTAACTTCATAAGTACCTCCCTATCTGTAAAAAAAAAGTTAAATGTCTCAAATAAAAAATCAAATAACAACAAAATATGTACTGTCAAATATGATAGATTATCAAAAACAAATTATGAAACCTTCATCTTTTGAAGCAAGCACTTCTTGGTTTGTTCTAGCTATATCAGAAAAGGCTGATGCAGAAACTTTTATGGCTTCCCTAATTTCTTCATAGACTTTGCAATTGAGTTCATCCTTCACCTTTTCATCTTCTTCAGTAACGACTCTACGGGTCCAAGATTTTAGACTAGGGATGAACCATTTCTGTGAACAATATGCATGGAAATAAGTTAATCACCTGAAATAATTTTCTAAAGAACCATGCACCTTTGCACCAGATCTACCTTGAGGGTTATGGCAGCACTAGTCCCCAAACCAAGAAAAACACCTGCACCAAGCAGTGTGTTGACCCAGCTAAACTGTGCATTTGCATGCGGGGCAATAGGTCCAGCAGTGACAGAGCCAATAGCTACTTGTGGTTGAACTTCTGTATAAGGTTGCAGCTCAACAGAATGGTTGTGGTTGTTTGCTGGCAGAATCAAAGAAAACAAGACAGTTAATAACAACAGCACAAAATTTGGAGCACTATGTACACACTATCATCGATGGAAATAACTCATAGTTCGTTAAACCTACAGAGACATCAAACAATTGAGAAAATAAGTGCTACACTGAAAGTACCTCATCAAGCAGAAATTAGTTACTAGAATTTTCAGGAGTATTATTGTTTGTGAGTTAGCCCGCCAAAGCTTAGAAAACACTCAAAACAGAAAGTAAAATCTCCCTCATGCAAGTTCCAGATGCAAATACAAATTGTGCATGATAAAAACGTTAATAGGATTTCTTATAATTAGGATCTGCTATTTTGTTACCGACTTATGAGTAACAGTACAATATAACTGGAATGGCCATAATCAGAAGAACCAAAACAATAAATATCAGAAAACAAATAAGTTAAAGATGATATCTGAAAAATGAGATTATATCACAGTAATCCACGCCATGTCAAGGGAGATAGACTACCTTGTGAACCAGCAGCTGCAGCATCAGTGCCATTTGGATTAGGGTCCTATAAGGTACTAATTTAGCTCAGAAACACTTGATCCAGGGTAAACAGGAGGGGTAGCAGGAAAATAAAATCTTACAGGAACCCTACGAAAGGCCTCATCAATTTCTTCATTTGTAAGACCTTTCTTTTCCAGGAAGGACCGCCTGTGAAATACTGGAGAATCCTTCACCTTCGGGTGTGAAAGAAAATTCACAGCATTTTTTATGTAATCCTCCCTCATCAGCTGTGAAGCTTGAATTACCAGATTGTCATAGGATTCACTCCCACCAGAACCATCTGCAGAGTCGGAAAAATCAGAATGTGACATTTTGTTTTGAGGCCATTTTATTTTGAGAGCATTGGAAGCACAGTGAGTCTTTAATAAGGGAACAACACAAACCCTCCGAACTGCTACTTTGCCCCCAGCATTCCATTTGCACAGAGCTGCTTAGAAATTCCAAACAGGAATTAAGTCTGTCGCACCACCTACTTCTCCTGATTTTTTTGTTGAGGACCAAGGAATGCACTGGTTCCAATTTGGTTTCATGCCTTGCAATCTAATTTCTCAGCCTTGCCAACAATCTGCAGCCATTAGGCTGCTGCTCACAAAAGCGCACTTTGTATCAATAGCCTGGTGCAGAAAGTTAGAGCATCCACTGCGTAGCTCAATTTCGAAACTTGTATGCCAGATAAGCGGCACCACTCAACCAGTCCTAATAACCAGTGAAGAACTATCAAAATACCAATAATCATAACATCCGCCAAGAACTCAGAAATCCACTTGTATTTAGGCCGATTCGACGAATTCGACCTAGTCTCCTACTCCCTCTAGCCGGCAGCCGCAGTACCAAGCTGCCGGATACCAACCAGTATACCACCAACGCCACAGACACCAAACCCTCGCCGCCGCAAATACTCGACGGGGATCCCCATAAAATCTACATCGTAAGCGTTACTACTTAATTAATCAGAAGAAATGACAAATCAATCCGGCATAGAGTCCCCACGGCAAGGAAAGGCCACAGCTTGGCACAAGAATCGCACGGGGAGAACAGATAAAACACCGATGCTTCAAAAGATTGGAGCCCTGAAGCATGAAGGTGTTTTCGACAACAGATGGGAAAGGAATTGATCTGACCTGGCGGCGCGGAGCTGGGAGACTGCTCCGCCATAGGGAAAATCCTCTCACTGCGTGGATGGATGGCGGAGCGACGAACAAAGGCAACTCCCTCCACTCGAGTCGGACGACGGCGACGACGCGCGGGCTACGAACGTGCGTGTTGACGGTCGGCCTTGTGTTAGTATTGCGCCGTATTCATCACAAGTATTTTATCTTCTGGTTACTACTATTTTCATGCATTTTTTGGATTTACTCTACAATAAATGAAGCAAAAGCTGGATGTGCCTATGCCATTTGTTTTCTAACCACCTTGACTACCAATGCAATAGGAGTAACCAGCACCAAGTTTTTTGCTTGGGGCACATAAGAAGCTCCATATCTGTTTTGTGGGCGATCCTTTGTCACCCATTCTTTTCAATTTATAGCCTGTTCGTTTTGGTGTCGATGGTATGTCTTGATTTGTTTACGAGAGAAAATCTTCTTTGGCGATTCTTTGGTGGCTGGTTTGTTGTGAGTAAAAAAATCTTTTGTTGGTGGTGATAAGCCAAACGAACAGGGTGTTAGTCGCAGATATTTTGACAGTTTTGATTGAGAGGTCAAAAGGCATGGGGTTCTTTGACGGGTTGGTTCCTCATTTAGTGGAGGATGGTCTCTTAATATTGCAATATGTAGATGATACGATTCTTTTTTTATGATGATCTAGAGAAGACCAAAGGCTTGAGAATAGTACTAAGTGCATTTGAAAAGTTACTTGATCTTAAGATCAACTTCCATAAAAGTGAATTATTCTGCTTTGGGGATACAAAGGAGAGGGATGCAGAATACATGAGGCTTTTTGGATGCAAAGAGGGTGAGTTTCCTTTTAGATACTTAGGTATCCCTATGAGTTCTAGTAGACTTCTCAATAGGGATTGGAGGGCAGTTAAAGAGAGATTTCAAAATAAAGCTTAGTAGTTGGAAGGGTAAGCTGTTATCATCGGGAGGGAGGCTTGTCCTTATTAACTCGGTCTTGTCAAGCTTACCAATGTTTATGATGTCCTTCTACAGAATAACCTAAAAGTGTTTTGGAGAAGCTGGACTATTATAGATCGAGATTCTTTTGGCAATGTGATGAGCACAAAAAGAAATATTGGTTGGCCAAGTGGAGCATTTTGCATAAGCCAAAAAGTGTCGGGAGATGGGTATTATTGATTTGGATACCCAAAACAAATGCTTGTTGAGTAAGTGGATTGTCAAATTACTCAATGAGGATGGAATGTGGCAGCAAATGCTCAAGAAAAAGTACCTTAAGGGAAGGACGCTATCACATGTAGCGAAAAAGAAGGGGGACTCTCGTTTCTGGGCAGGTCTAATGGAGGTCAAAGATCTTGTGCTACAAAGAGGTAGGTTTAGAGTTCAAAATGGCTCCCAGAATAGATTCTGGGAGGATCTGTGGTTAGGGAAAGATCCTTTGATGGTAAAATATCCAAGTCTCTACAAAATGTGAGAAATAAAAATATGTCAGTTGCCCAAGTGCTAAGTACTACCCCACTGAATGTATCATTTAGACATGCCTTAGTGGGGGACAGTTGGGACAAGTGGCTCGAGCTAGTGGGGAATTTCCTAATGGTGAATCTTAATGATCGCAAAGACTCCTTCATTTGGATGGCTAATAAGAATTTTTGGGTGAAGAATATGTACCATGACATAGTTCTGAGAGAAGGAACTCCGGTCTTGTTGGGCGTGGAAAGCCAAGATCCCTTTGAAGATTAAAACCTTCCTTTGGTTTCTTAGAAATGGGATTGTGTTAACTAAGAACAATTTAGTTAAAAGACATTGGAAGAGGTGTACAAAATGCTGCTTTTGTGCGGAACAGGAAACAATTCAACACCTCTTTTTTAATTGTCCCATAGCTCAACTTACGTGGGGAAGTGTGTGTTTTACTTTTGGGGTTAAAAAACCAGAGGGAGTGGAACATCTTTTACCTTGTGCTGATCGGTTTGGTTGCGATATGCTAGGCTTTGTGGATCAATAGGAATGATTTGGTATTTCAAAAGTCACAATATAAGTCTATTTTGCAGGTGATTTTTAGAGGAACATTCTGGATCGGGAGTTGGTCTGTCCTTTCTAAACAAGTTGGGAGAACTATTTTGAAGGATGGTTGTCGTGCATTAGAGGTTGCGGCTTTGGAGATATTTCATAAGTTTGGGTGGAATGCTCTCAAGCGTATTGGCAACTAGTGTTGCTTTGTGATGTAATCTGCGTACTTTGAATCTTGTTGTGCATTGTATGGGTGCATGCTTGAGTTGGTGTGAACTGTGCGGCCTACGTGTTGTTACGGGTGTGTGAGTTGTATGTTTGGCTGCAGACAGTTCCTTGAACTGTCGAGGCTGGGATTCTTGTTCCTTTATCAAAAAAATCTGGTTTGTGGCAATATGCCTTTTTCTATCTTTTTTGCTAGTGTTTTTAAGTCAAGTGATTCCGGTGGTATGCAATTTTTGTGGGTGCTGGGACATAAGGTTACAAAATGTGGAGATGGAGTTCATAAGTTGGAGGAAGAGTGGGGAGTTTGGCTGGTAGTCAAGTTCCATGCCATGGTATCAGGTCGAGCACCTATGGGTCGTGGAGGTCGTAGAGGAGGAATGCACGGAAGAGGGAGAAGTCGTGGGGAAGGTAACGAGATGGATGATGTGTATGTGGAAAGGGAGAACAATGAAGAAGGAAGAGTGACCGGAGTGGTGAATTTTTTGGAAGGGAAGAACCTGAATTGTGAGTTTAGTCCGAAGAAGTTAAAACAGAAGAAGAGGTTGAGAACCAGCGATGGGGTAGAAAACCAAAATACAGAGATGGCAACATCAGCTTCCTCCCTCGAGGAGGGTCGTCGGGCCCAATGAGGATCCTAGCTTGGAACTGCCGTGGGCTCGCAAGTGCCCGGGCAGTACGCTCGCTTCTGGATATACAGAGGCGTGAAAAACCAGATGTGATTTTCCTGTCTGAATCACATTTGGGAAAAGTTAAGGCAGAAAACTAAGGTGTCGTATTGGCTTTGATCATTTGCTCCTTAATGAGAGTGATGGTCGCCGTGGAGGTCTCTTACTTTTGTGGAGAAAAGAAACAAAGATTGTGGCACATGAAATTTCAAGATTTTGCATTGATGTAACAATTGACGATAAATCTGGATGGCGTATGACGAGGTTTTATGGAGAACCCACCTGGGAACGGGGAAGTGAATCTTGGGACTAGTTGAGAGCTCTATATGGGCGTATGAGTAAGCCTTGGCTTGTTGAAAGGATCAAGATGTCGACTAGAGGGGGGGGTGAATAGTCGAACCTGAAAATCACAAACTTTTTCGCAGCTGTCAGATGCAGGTCCGGAGACTCCGGATATTTTTCCGGATACTCCGGGAAATCCGGAGAATCCGGGAAAATGTCCGGATAGTCCGGCCTGCTAGGGAGAGATTAAATCGACAGAAATTAAACTTGCTCAAAAGTAAATCTGTGAAAATAGGTTATGCACTGAGGTGAGACAAGCCTGTTTATCCACTCAACACCTGTAGGAACCTCAACACGAAGTAGATCGGCACCAAACCCTAGATACGTGTTCAAGCAAGAAACAAGCATACAACAAGATGAACAAGCACAAGATACACAGGGATTTGTTACCGGAGTTCAACCTCACACCTTGAGGTCTACGTCTCCGTTGAGGTACCCACGAAGGGTGGACCTTTACACCTAGGTCACTTTCCTCCCTCTAGCGACCACAAAGATCAAGCTAGAGTTACTTACTCAATGTCGGGGTGATACAAACTTCCTTGGGCAGCCACAACCTTTGGATGCTCCAAGGCAACGCCTAGCCGGCTAGGAGCTCAAGACTCCAAAAGTAACAAACACGAATTTTGCCAACCAAGCGAAGAACGAGGTGCTCTAGAGATGGGAAATCAGCTCACTAGCACTCTCCAAGCCCTTGCTCTCAAATCCTCTTAAATCCCACAACCAATCTCACCAACTTTGAGCCAAAGGGAGAAAGGGGAGGAGTAAATGAGGTTTGCAACTGTTCAGCACGAAAAAGGTAGGGGAGTGGAGTAAATGAAGGGGTGGGGGGGGGGGCTTTTATACCCCCTCACCCAGAATATAGCCGTTGAGGCTTTATGACCCGGAGTATCCGGGGTAAACCCGGAATCTCCGGGAAGTCCGAGTCTCGGGGTAAACCCGGACACTCCGGCCTTCCAAGGCCAGCACCCAAGAAAAGATCCCCGTGAATGTGTTGGTGCAAAGGTGTCTCTCATAGGTTTTATTTTAGCAACTAGAGCACCTGTTCGACTCTTGGAAGACATAATTCCTGTCCCTCTTGATAGTACAGCATTCCTAGGACTCAAATTCAAAATTAAAAATAAATAAGCCTTCTTAGGAATCCTTTAGAGCACCACTTTCTTTTTGTGCAGTCAACGAGCTGTGCTTGATGCCATACATAATTTTAATACTTGCTCATGGACTAGGTAAATTCATTAGCCACTTCGGTGTGTGTCATTAAATCACCAAAACCCACTTAGGGGGCCAAGATACTCTTCAATCTCCCCCTTTTTGGTGATTGATGACAACACACTTAAGTCATATAAGAGATAAACAATGCATATTAAACGCTTTTGTAATACTCCCCCTTAATATATGCATTTTGATCTTGAATATCAATGGTCTTATTAGGGCCAAAATTTTGCACAACAAGAGAAACAAGAGAGTATTACAACAGTGGGGGTGCTTGTGACGTGCAACAGATCAAAAGTGAAATGCTCATGACAGGTTATGCATTCAACAAGAAGGAAAAAGAATTCTGGAGCTGAGAGGTCCGGAATCTCCGGGCCAGGTCCGGAGTGTCCGGAAAATCCGAATTCTCCGGGAAAAAGTCCGGACTCTCCGGGCTTCAGCACAACAGCAGAAAAACAGACATCACACAGTTTTCAATCTAGCATAAACTGTCCTTAGCAGATAAAAGGCAGAGAAAAAACATCACAAGCACACAACCAAATTTCTCAAGCTCACATAGTCTCACACAAACGAAATTTAGAGTTATTACAAGATGAGTTCCAAATTCAAATACAAGTTCATTGTTCCACAAGCACACAAATAGATAACTTCACTCCCCCTTTGGCATCAAGCGCCAAAAAGGAAGTGTGGAGCAGTGGAGTCACTCAGAGTCGTCGTCCTCCTCCTCCTCTTCTTCTTCATCATTGCCCTCCTCCTCTTCTTCTTCTTGGGCACCTTGGGCGTCCCACTCCGCAAACGGGTCATCAAACTCGGGAAGCTCGTGGTAGGGATCGGTGGGAAGGCCAAGGTGAGACTTGATCTCGATGATGTCGCGGCGGTTCTCATTTGTCTCCGTGGCTATAGTCTTGCTCATGTTGAATATGCTCTTGAGCACCCTCTTTATCATTGAGCCACGGTGCCGAAGGGGAGGTGGAGAAGAGGAACGTGCAGCGGGCAAATCATCATGGAAAGGAGCTGCACTCGAGATCCAACATACTTACGGCCTTTGGGAGGCCTCTTTGCGCGATCACGGAGGTGGCGAAGCGACTCATGGACAACATCCTTGGGGTAGCGGACATTTGTCACTCTCTCAATCATGTACATGAGATAGGGGGCATACGGAAGATGCTTCGTGGGATCATTCATGGCCCTCCTCAACTCATTCCAAATGAAGTCAAAGACACAAAATCCTTCATCCGGTGCCATCCTATGGAGAAGATTTGGAGCATAATATCTCAAAGCTGTAACATCTCCAATCTTAGGATCAGTAGTGGCACGAAAAAATTGATTGAGATAGCAGTAGTAGGGATTAAGTTGGTCCGCCTTGCCCTCAATGGCCAAATCTCGGCTAGGAAACATAAAGGGGAGCTCCTTGGGCTTGTACTTGTTCTCATTGTGCGCGGGGGAGCGCCTCTCATCCTTAGAGCCAAGACCCAAGAGCCTAGAGAAGGTCATGTAATCAATGGTGCACTTTTGTCCTTGAGTTGTCCATGTGATGGTATTGTCATGAGGATTGAAGTAGTAAGAGCAATGGAATTGAGCAAGAATTTCTTTGTTCCAATTGTACCTAAAGCCCATGATGTCATAGAGGCCAACTTCCTTGCACTTGTCAATAACCGAGTTGAACACGGTGTTTTTTATCTCTTCATAATACTTCCAATCAATGTACTTCATTGGCACAATGGGAGCCATGTTCTTGGAAGCTAGCTTGGGATTGCGGATCACGGATTGATAAAAATCCCGGTGAAAATCACACCAAAACCTTGCCTCAAGTCCCTCTCCCTTGAGATACAAATAGACATTCTCCTCTCTTTGCTCCCTCACTGCTAGAGAGTTCCTTGAGTAGTCCCTAATCATGTGTTCAGCAAATCCAAGAACTGAGCTGGGGTCCCTTAGCTTGATAGGGGTGTCAACTACTCAAACATTTGGTGGAAGGGTAGGAATAAGCCTAGGAGGGGTTTTGGGGCAGATGTGAGCAGCTACTCCTTGCTTATGTTTAGGAGGAACTCGAGTAGCTGGACGGCTTTGATGGACATATGGGGCTTGATGGCTTTTTTTGGGATGGGGCTTGTAGCGGGGTTTTTCTTTTGCTGGCCCCTTTCCATGGCGACGAGGAGGCTCAGGGGACTGCTCATAAGTCTCATCTTCAACTTCATCATCATCACTTTCAGTCCTTTCCTCTTCCTCCTCCTCCTCTATCTCTTCTTCACTCCTTTCGGCATAGGAGGAAGGAGGGTCACCTCGCCTTGGTCGAGAGCTGCGCTGAGAACCGTCATGCCCTAAGGCTTCTTGCACGGCCCGTAGAGCGGCGGGGTCGTGCCTAGCCTTGGTCCTCCTTTGGGTGGAGGGCTCCTCATTGCCACGACTGACCTTCACTCTCACCATCTGGATAGTTAAAAGGATATGGAAGTGAGAGATTATCAAAGATGGAGACACACTACACTTGTGGTTTAGGGTTGCAGTGCGAACCCCGGATACTCCGGGAAAAAGTCCGGAGACTCCGGAGATACCAGAGAGTCCGGGTTCTTCGACCCCGGAGAGTCCGGGTTTCGCAGCCGAAACCCTAAATCACAATGCAGCAAGATATATCCATCCAAACTGAGAGGAAACGCAGATCTAGAGTCTATAGAGTATTTCCTACCTATTCCCTACGAGGATACTACAAGAACTACGCTAGGGAAATAGATCGGGAAAAACTCCTTTGAATATACCTTGGGAAGAGAGGGGAGAAGACTTGAATCCTTTGAAACTTGAGTAGATCCTTGATCTTCACGCCTTGGGGCCTTCAAATCCTTACTTTCACGAGATTTGGTGGGTTGGAAGTGAAAATCGCCCAAGGAGATGGAGAGAGGCGACGGGAGAGATGAGGGGCGCGGTTAAAACTGAGTGGGAGTGAAAGATGCCCTTTTCACCGCGATCAAAGGTTTTTATACCTTTACAACCCGGAGTCTCCGGGCTAGGTCCGGAGTGTCCGGGAAACCCGAATTCTCCGTCCCCAACCCCAGATACTCCGCCCCCCTGAATCTAGCGAGCAAATTTTCAAGGAATTTGGTTTTGAATGGATTTGGAAGGTTTCTTATGTGATAAATGTGAGCCTGAGCAGTATCAACATTTTGGACTAGTCACAGACAAGCAATGAGAACTATAGTCCAAATGTTGTACTCTAAAGATCCAAATTTTTCAAAACAAATGCAATACAAGCTTTTCACAAATCTTTTGTTTTCAAAAATTCTATACTAGGTCACTCAAATATGTGCATGATTTCAAGCCAAGTTACGAGAATCCAAGATATTTAGCTCACTCCTCAAAGCACAAAACCTTAGTTCATCAAGAGGCTTTGTGAAGATATCGGCTAGTTGCTTATCGGTGCTCACATGATTTAAAGCGATATCTCCTTTGGCTTCGTGGTCTCTCAAGAAATGGTGTCTTATGTCTATGTGCTTTGTTCTTGAGTGGTTTACGGGGTTGTTAGCTAGCTTAATGGTACTCTCGTTGTCACACAAGAGTGGCACCTTGCTAAACTTGCAACCAAAGTCTCTCAAAGTGAGCCTCATCCAAAGTAGTTGAGCACAACAAGCGCCGGCTGCAACATACTCGGCCTCGGCGGTGGAAAGGGCAACAAAGTTTTGTTTCTTGGAACTCCAAGACGCCAAGGACCTTCCAAGGAATTGGCAAGTCCCGGATGTACTCTTTCTATCTACTTTGCAACCGGCATAATCCGAGTCAGAGTAGCCAAGTAGATCAAAAGTGGAGCCCTTAGGATACCATAAACCAAGGTTAGGAGTATGAACCAAGTATCTAAAAATTCTCTTAACGACCATTAGATGGAACTCCTTAGGATTAGCTTGAAACCTTGCACACACTAAGCATGATATCGGGCCTAGATGCACAAAGGTAAAGTAAAGAACCAATCATGGAGCGATATACCTTTTGATCAATGCTTTTGCCTTCCTCATTTAGATCAAGATGTCCATTTGATGGCATAGGTGTTTTGATGGGCTTGGCGTTGTTCATGTCAAACTTCTTAAGCATGTCATGGGTGTACTTGGTTTGACTTATGAATGTGCCATCCTTGAGTTGCTTGATTTGAAACCCAAGAAAGAACTTCAACTCGCCCATCATAGACATCTCAAATCTTTTAGTCATGATCCTACTAAACTCATCAACCCAAATTTGATTAGTAGAGCCAAATATAATATCATCAACATATATTTGACATACAAACAAATCATTGCCTCGTTTACGAGTGAAGAGAGTAGGATCGACTTTGCCTATTTCAAAGCCTTTCTTTAAGAGAAATTCCTTAAGGCATTCATACCATGCTCTAGGGGCTTGCTTGAGCCCATAGAGCGCCTTATGGAGCTTGTATACGTGGTTTGGAACTTGAGGATCTTCAAAGCCCGGTGGTTGCTCAACATAGACTTCTTCGGAGATTGGACCATTCAAGAATGCACTCTTGACATCCATTTGATGTAGCTTGAAGTTGTGATGAGTGGCAAAGGCTAAGAGTATACGAATTGCTTCAAGTCTTGCCACCGGTGCATAAGTTTCTCTAAAGTCTAAGCCTTCTACTTGAGTATAACCCTTTGCAACCAATCTAGCTTTGTTCTTGGTTACCACGCCATCTTCATCTTGTTTGTTGCGAAACACCCACTTGGTTCCAATAACATTTTGTTTAGGGCATTCCACCAAGGACCAGACTTCATTCCTAGTGAAGTTGTTGAGCTCTTCTTGCATGGCCATCACCCAATCAGCATCTCCAAGAGCATCTTCAACCTTAAGAGGTTCCAACATGGAAACAAACGAGTAATGTTCACAAAAATTTGCTAATCTTGAACGAGTTGTTACCCTCTACGAATGCTTCCAAGTATGTTATCAACGGGATGATCTCGTTGAACATTTTGTCGAACTCTTGGATGTGGGTCAGACACTTCTTTTTGGATCAAATCCTCAATTTCTTGACTGCTCTGTGAGGCTTCAGCAGCAGGTTCGGAGTCTCCGGACTTGTCTCCGGAGTTTCTGGAAAATCCGGAGTCTCCGGGTTTTTGTCCGGACTTCCGGGTTGCGTAGGAGGCTGAGCTGCTGCATCTTCTATTATGCAGTCCTCATCATCTTCTTCTTGAGGCCTGATTTCTCCAATGGCCATTCTCCTTATAGCCTTTTCAGTAGGCACTTCCTTTCCTACACACAATTCATCAACTTGCTCCTCTTGAGAGCCATTAGATTCATCAAACGTCAAGTCACACGTGACTTCAACACAACCGGTGGTTTTGTTGAGGACACGATAGCCATGAGCGTTTGAGGCGTAACCAAGAAAGATACCTTCATCAACTTTAGATGCAAACTTAGAGCTTTTGGGCTTCTTGTTGAGGATGAAGCACTTACAACCAAAAACTCCAAAGTAAGAGACATTAGGCTTTTTACCAATTAGGAGCTCATAGGCGGTCTTGTGGCGAAGCTTGTGAAGATACAAACGGTTGATAGCATGACACGCCGTGTTGATTGCTTCCGCCCAAAAACTATCCGAGGTCTTGTACTCATCAAGCATGGTTCTTGCGGCTTCAATGAGAGTTCTATTCTTCCTCTCTACAATCCCATTTTGTTGTGGAGTGTATGGGACGGAGAGCTCATGACCAATGCCTTCTTCATCAAGATACTATTCAATGTTGGTGTTCTTGAACTCGGTGCCATTGTCACTTCTTACTCTTTTGATCTTCACATCAAATTCATTTTGGGCTCTTGTTGCAAATTTCTTGAATATTTCATGAACTTTTCTCTTGTCTTTCATAAATAATACCCAAGTGTACCGAGAGTAATCATCAACAATGACAAATCCATACTTGTTTCCCCCAATGCTAACATAAGCTACCGGACCAAAGATATCCATGTGAAGTAGTTCCAATGGCCTTGTGGTAGATACAACATTCTTGGCGGGTTGAGGAGCACCAACTTGCTTTCCGGCTTGACAAGCACTACAAATTCTATTTTTCTCAAAATGAACGTTTGCTAGTCCTAGGATGTGTTCCCCCTTTAGAAGCTTATTGAGATTATTCATCCCAACATGAGCTAGTCAGCGATGCTAAAGCCAACTCAAGCTAGACTTTGCCAATAAGCATGTATCAAGTTGGGCTTTATCCGATGAAAAATCCACCAAGTAAAACCTTCCCTTGAGCTCACCCTTAAAGGCAACGAAGTCATCGCTCCTTCTAAAGACGGTCACACCCTCATTTGTGAACAAACAATTGTAGCCCATCTCACAAAGTTGTGAGACGGACAACAAGTTGTAGTCCAAAGATTCAACCAAATAAACATCGGAAATTGAGTGATTGATTGAGATAGCAATTTTACCAAGACCAACAACCGTTCCTCCACCATTGCCTCCAAATGCAATGCTTTCCGAAGGATTTTCAATCATGTCACAAGATGTAAACATTTTCTTCTCTCCGGTCATATGATTTGTGCATCCACTACCATTTTGTTCCACCGGAGGAGTATGCATACAAATCAAATTATGCTTGTGTTTTAGGTACCCAAGTGGATTTGGGTCCTAGAGTGTTAGTCACAAGAATCTTGGGCACCCACACATTCCTTTTTATCATTGTCCCTTTTGTGTGAGGTCCCACATACTTGGCAACCACCTTACCCTTGTGGTTCCAAGTCAACACATAATCGGCACAAAAGCTATCTTGTGATGCATGTGGTTTGGGCTTTTTGCTTGACTTGTTTGGCTTTGAAGGTGGTGCTTGGTCGTCACTTGGGTGCTCTTGAACTTGATCGGGGTGTTGTATCTAACTTGGTTGTCATAGTTCTTGACACCCAATTGCTTCATGCCGTGCACCACGTTTCTTGTTCCCATACCTTTGGTGTGGTGGTTCTTGATGAATGGAATGGGGTCTTTTGTACCTTGTTCTTGCTTACCAAGCCCCTTCCCATCCTCAAAGCCAAACTTCTTCATGTAGCTTGACCCAAACCCTTTGGTGTGGTTTTCAAACTCACCTCTCTTGGGTTCTTTCTTCTTTTCAATTATGAGAGAGTTTGACAACCTAGCAATTTCCTTTTTCATGGCATTCATCTCGGCAACATTAGTAGCACAAGCATTTATATCAATTCTATAACATCTAGAACAACCTTTGCTTGTTGATGTTTGAGAGTTAGAGAAAGCATCATTAGATGATGTTGTAGCATTGTTCTTGAGGTTGTCAAGTTGAACTTCTAATGCTATGTGACTAGTCTTTAAGCTATCAAAGCTCTTTTGAAGTTCAAGCTTTTCACCCTCAAGTTTCTTGCAAGCATCCTTAGCTAGGAAAGATTCCCTAGTTAATTCATCTACCAACAACTTATCTTTAGCTAGGGATTTCTTGAGGCTAAGAATTTCTATCTCCTTTTCCTTGAGCGAGTCCTCTTGCACCTTGAAACCCTTCTTTTCAATTACAAGGGCATCCTCAAGGGCAATGGTTTTCTCCCGCTCAAGTCTAAAGAGTTCTTCTTGCACCTCAAGAGTCCCATCTCTATTCTCAATTTCTTTCATTAAAAACATAATTTTCTTTGTTGCCTTTTTACCAAAGCTAGTGATCATTTTTTCAAAATCGAAATCATTCTCACTATCATCATCTAGGGGCGGGGTGGGAGTGTCTACCTTGGAGCCCCTAGCCATGAGGCAAGTGTGGGTGAAGTCATCTTCATCATCGGTGAGATCTTCAAATAGAGATGACTTGTTGATTGGTTCCCTAATGGTTATGGTAGCAAGGCCGGCTTCCATATCGGAGTCGGAGCTATCATCATTTGAATCCCACTCTTCACCCAAATGAGCTTCACCAACTTCCTTTTTCTTGTTCTTGTCAAACTTGTTGGTGTCTCTTCTTCTTACTTTTATGTTAGGGCACTCCGCAATGAAATGTCCCTCCTTGCCACACCCAAAGCATGGTCTCTTTGAAGTTCTCTTGGTCTTGATCTTGTCCTTGTCCTTGTTCTTGTTGAAGAATCCACTCTTCTTGAACATTTTGTTGAACTTCCTTACAAAGAGAGCCATTTGTTCGGGAGTCATGTGCATGTCACTATCTTCATCATCATCTTCCTCAACAATGGTCCTTGAGGTTGATGAGCTTGACCTTTTCTCCTTGATAGATGCCTTGAGGGCCACTCCCTTGTTCTTCTCAAGTTGTTCATGCATCTTTGACATTTCTTGTGAGAGCTTGGACTCCTTGACAGTGATAAGATGTTCTTCCATTCTTCCAATCACATCCGCCGGAGTGAACTTGTTGAACCCTCTCTTTTCCCTAATGAGAGTAGGGAGTTGAACATCCCTTGCCATGTAAGCGGAGAGGATCTTGTCAACCACTTCTTTTCTTCCCCATCTTGTACTTCCAAGTGATTTGATTTTGTTGATGATCTTGTTCAATCAGTTGTACATGTCTTGTGGTGATTCATCATCCTTGATGACAAACCGGTTGAGCTCACTTTCCAAGGCTCGGATCCTTCCTTCCCTTACTTGCTTTGTCCCTTCATGATTGATGAACAAGGTGTCCCACACTTCTTTGGCGGACTTCAACCCATCTACCTTGTCATATTCTTCGGCCATGAGTGAACTCTTGATAATGCGTATGGCTTGATAGTTGCTTTGTATCTCATTTGCTTGATCTTGAGTTAACGTCGCATCACCACTTGGAAAGGTAATACGCCTGTTCACAGTAGTCCAAAGTGCGGGATTCACCGCCATCAAATACTCCTCCATCGAGTTCTTCCACTTGGAATAGCCGGTTCCATCAAATTGGGGTATCTTCCCAATGTGGCTAGAACCCGATGGATGGTTAAAGGATAAGCGAGAGTAATCAAAATAGGTTCGAGTATAATCCCTTGATGGTCATCGAGCGGAGCGGGTGGACCTTGCATCATCGAACTCTTCGTCCTCACTATCGGAGGACTCATCACCTCGTCCATGCGCTTGATGACTAGTGCTTGCACCACGGGTGTTGTCTCCTCGAGGAGGAGGAGGCATGCCAACAACATTGTTGACGGGATCACCTTCGCCGAGAGGTAGGGCTTGATCATTTGGATTCGACATCTTCTCAACTCCAAGCGGTTAAGCTTCAAATATGGAGCACTTGGCTCTGATACCAATCGAAAGGATCAAGATGTCGACTAGAGGGGGGGAGGGTGAATAGTCGAACCTGAAAATCACAAACTTTTTCGCAGCTGTCAGATGCAGGTCCGGAGACTCCGGATATTTTCCCAGATACTCGGGAAATCCGGAGAATCCGGGAAAATGTCCGGACGATCCGACTGCTAGGGAGAGATTAAATCGACGGAAATTAAACTTGCTCAAAAGTAAATGCGTGAAAATAGGTTATGCACCGAGGTGAGACAAGCTCGTTTATCCACTCAACACACCGTAGGAACCTCAACACGAAGTAGATCGGCACCAAACCCTAGATACGTGTTCAAGCAAGAAACAAGCATACAACAAGATGAACAAGCACAAGATACACGGGGATTTGTTACCGGAGTTCAACCTCACACCTTGAGGTCTACGTCTCCGTTGAGGTACCCATGAAGGTGGACCTTTACACCTAGGTCACTTTCCTCCCTCTAGCGACCACAAAGATCAAGCTAGAGTTACTTACTCAATGTCGGGGTGATACAAACTTCCTTGGGCAGCCACAACCTTTGGATGCTCCAAGGCAACGCCTAGCCGGCTAGGAGCTCAAGGCTCCAAGAGTAACAAACACGAATTTTGCCAACCAAGCGAAGAACGAGGTGCTCTAGAGATGGGAAATCAGCTCACTAGCACTCTCCAAGCCCTTGCTCTCAAATCCTCTTAAATCCCACAACCAATCTTACCAACTTTGAGCCAAAGGGAGAAAGGGGAGGAGTAAATGAGGTTTGCAACTGTTCAGCACGAAAAAGGCAGGGGAGTGGAGTAAATGAAGGGGTGGAGGGGGCTTTTATACCCCCTCACCCAGAATATAGCCGTTGAGGCTTTATGACCCGGAGTATCCGGGGTAAACCCGAAATCTCCGGGAAGTCCGGAGTCTCCGGGGTAAACCCGGACACTCCGGCCTTCCAAGGCCAGCACCCAAGAAAAGATCCCCATGAATGTGTTGGTGCAAAGGTGTCTCTCATAGGTTTGTTTTAGCAACTAGAGCACCTGTTCGACTCTTGGAAGACATAATTCCTGTCCCTCTTCATAGTACGGCATTCCTAGGACTCAAATTCAAAATTAAAAATAAATAAGCCTTCTTAGGAATCCTTTAGAGCACCACTTTCTTTTTGTGTAGTCAACGAGCTGTGCTTGATGCCATACATAATTTTAATACCTGCTCATGGACTAGGTAAATTCATTAGCCACTTAGGTGTGTGTCATTAAATCACCAAAACCCACTTAGGGGGCCAAGATACTCTTCACTTGTCTTGGGGGATTTTAATGAAATTTTATTCAATTTCGAGAAGGAAGGGGGTTGGCCCCGACCACAAAGCTATATGCAATCTTTCCATGATGCACTGGCAGATTGTGGTCTGTCGGATATGGGTTATGAAGGAGATAAATTCACATGGCAGCGAGGAAGGATACAGGAGCGTCTGGATCGGGGGCTTGCCAATGGAGCATGGAATCAGTTGCATCCGATGGCTACACTTGTTAATTCAGAGATGACTAAATCAGATAATAGACCACTTGTAGTGGATACAGAAGGAGGGGATGTGGTACAATGTGGAGAAATGAAAAAGCAGTTTGAGGCACATTGGTTATCAGAAGCAACCGTTAACGAAATTGTGCACACCGCGTGGGAGCGTGCTAATAAGCATGGGGCAGGTCGGCGGGTCCCACTCTCAGTAAGAATATTAGCCAAGTGCACGAGGATCTTCATACATGGGATAGAAATGTTTTAAAAGCACCTGTTCGGAGGATGAAAAAATTGAAAAAGGAGCTTGAGAAAGTGCGAAGAGGCCCAACGACAGATGAAAATCTTTCAAGGCAAAAGGAGTTACTCTTGAATATTGAACTTTTATTAGAACAGGAGGAAATATATTAGGTCCAGAGGGCCCGTGCTAATTGGCTTAGGCATGGGGACAGGAATTCGGGTTTTTTTTTCAAAATTTTGCAACGAACAGACGCCGAAAGAATTTCATTAAGTTTTTGATTGATGATCACGGAGTAAAACACGAAGATGCAGTGAATATGAAGAATGTTGTTCAATCTTATTTTATAAATTTATTTGAATCAGAGGTGGATCATTTACATCCAGGAGAACTAGCTGATATTGAAACACGAGTCACACCGGAAATGAACAGTGAACTAATGGCCCCTTTTACTAGGGAGGAGGTAAAGTCTGCTCTTTTCAATATTGGAGATTTAAAGGCTCCAGGACCAGACGGCCTTCATGCCATTTTTTTCAAGCGGTTCTGGAACATGTTGGGCGAAGACTTGGAGAATGAGGTACTAGAAGCCATAAATTCTGCTATTATACCAGAGGGTTGGAATGAAACCACGATTGTCATGGTCCCAAAAGTGGAAACTCCAGAGAAGGTTACTCAGTTTAGGCCCATTAGTTTGTGTAATGTGGTCTATGAAGTAATTTCAAAGATCCTTGCAAACCGTTTGAAGAAAGTATTGCCGGATATTGTTAGTTGTTACCAAAGTGCTTTTGTGCCGGGCAGGTTAATAACAGATAATATATTGGTACCTTATGAGAACATTAATGCAATTAAGAAAAAGCAAGGAAAGAGGGGTTTGTGTGCAGTAAAGCTTGACATGCATAAAGCATATGATCGAGTGTGTAAGGAATCAGATGCTCATTAGCCTAAGAGGGGGAGGGGGTGAATTAGGCAACTTAAAACCTTAACCTATGGCTTCACTATTTTTGCACAAAGGTAAACTTAATACTATCTATATGTGCAACTAGGGTTGTTCCAGTGTGAAACTCCCGTCCCAAAACAAGGTTTGCAACCTATAGCCAATCCTAGCATGATACTACTCTAGGAAAGTAAAGGCAAGCAAAGATTGTAATAGAGTAAATGCGGAAACGTAAAGGGGGTGAGAGGAAGCAAACTCTTGACACACGATTTATCACGTGGTATCGGTAGGAACTAAGCCACCCCTAGTCCACGTTGAAGCACTCACACAAGAGTATTGCTTCCCGGTCACCAAGTCTCTCCCAAGAGCACCACTTGACTCGCCACAAAGGCTAGCCACTTAGGCACTTCCCAAGCTCCTTTGGTCACCTTGATGCCGTCTCCACTAAGGAGCTTCTCCACCAAGGAAGGGGGTCTCCACGTCCCCCGCACAAAGTGTCCTCGCCGCTCCACACCAAGCCGGAGGGTCGATGACGATTGCCGGTGAGCCACTTAGGCCCCAAGGCTTCCGGCGAACCTTGTACAACTTGATTCACTCAAGAATCACCTCAAAAGGTTGGCACAACCTTGCACTCACTCAGCTCTAAGCTAAGCCTAGCACTAAGCACATACACAAAGCATATGCAAGTCTAAGGATGAGCAATTAAGCACTTGGATGGATTGGATATGATCTTCAATGTGTCTTGAACTCCTCTGCACTTCCACACAATCCAGCAACCTCAAATGGGTGAGTGGAGGGGGTATAAATAGCCCAAGGCATCAAACTAGCCGTTGGCTAAAAGCTGCTGAAAAAGGTAGTGTCGGATGAACCGATGCTAAGCTTTTCCAGGGCGTCGGTTCATCCGGTGCCCCTCCCATGTCACTTAGCCGTTGAGGTTTTCTGACACAACTGCTCCGACGCTATGCACCGACGGTGCGTCGGATCATCCGGTGCTGAAGACCCCGCGTCCAAGTCGCCTCTGTTAGCTTTCACGCGACCGTCGGGTAGGCCCACGCTTCACCTTGACCAAGGCGTCGGATCATCCGGTGCTGAAGGCTTTGTCTTGGCGCGTCTCTGTATGAATTCAAACTGAGCGTCGGATAGACCGACAGTGTCCCCACTCAGACCGTCGGATCATCCGGTGCTACTGTCTTCCCTGCTCTTCCTCTGCAACTCGTCCGATGCTACTAAAAGATGGATCGTCGGTTCATCCGACGGTGCCTAGGGTTTCACCAGTGTACCAACTCGTCTAACGATTGCACTGACGCTTGCTGTTTGGGTACCGTTGGTTCATCCGACGGTTTCTTTTCTTTTCCTTTCTTGCTCGATTTTGACCCTTGTTTTTCTCATTTTGGCATGTGGTTTTCTTGCATCCTTGGGACCTAGAAGTGTCTACAAAGACATGCTAAAATAATATGGTTAGTCCCAATGATCATGTTGTCATGAATCACCAAAATCAAACTCGAACTAATGGCATATGAGGCCATGTTCGCTACAATCTCCCCCTTTTTGGTGATTTATGACAACACAACCAAAGCAAGCATAAATTCGCAAAAATTGACAGAATTAGAATCACTTACACTTACTTGGATGCTTACCATCATCCAAACTCCCCCTAAATCAAACTACCCCCTTTTTGATCTTCTCTTTCTATGTTCACATTCTCCCCCTTTGGTCTCATATCTTTGGAACCTAGCTTGCTTTGGTCTCACATTCTCCCCCTTTGGAATAAAATCTTCAAAAAGTCCAAAGCAAAAGGGCTCCAAGAAAACTAGCAAGTCCTAGCAAACATAGCTTGAAGAGAAATGTTAAATACAAGGGAGAAAGCCGCATGAACCATGATCCTTATGTATGACGTCAATGAAGATACCACATGTGAGAATAACTAAGGTGGATTACAAGCTCATGAGACTAGCATGATACAAACTAAGCTCCCCCTAAGTGTGGGCACACAAATATGGTGTGAAAACAAGTGCACAACTAGAAACTTGTAAGACAAGGAAGCTTAGAGCATATCATGCAAGGAGGTAGTTTAAAGGACAAGAGATAAAAAAATGGGTTCTTGTTACATTACCACTTGTAGATATCACTTGTAGTCTTTTGATCATTGCATACCTCCGGGGAATGATCCTCTTTACCTTGTTGGCACCACATTGAGATGAGCCACTTGGAAATGATATCACTAGGTGACACCACTTGAAAGAATCTTACATAGAAGGCACTTGGAGTACCACAAGGATTAGGAATGTATGAGTACATTACCTTTGAACTTATATAGACATAAGCTCGCAAGGACATGACTCAATAGCATGAAGCTCATATTTCTATATTCACTCTTTTATAGATGTTAGATCACATTGACAGTGAAATAGCATTCTCTTAGAATGAAGTACCGCACCGGAACGCGTCACCAAGGGACTACAAAAGATAAACTTGAAACAATGTTAGTCCCATAACCAAACCATAGGATGAGCTCCCCCTAAATGTGTGCATTTAGTGTTTGAATCACCAACCAAATGTATGCACATTGTCTATGACAACAAAAGGGAAGCTAATCCTATAGCTTGCTCATGATGCAAAGAGATATATATGAAAACATGCACCATGAAAGAACAAGTGTAGCTTTCCTACACACTAATCAATCCATGTAGGTTGCTCATAGGTTAGCACATGACACAAGCAACCTACCATATGTAAACATTGCAACAAATGCAACCTAAACAAGGCAATGGAGCTACAATGATACATGAGATGAGTTATAGTTTCCATTACCTCAACCGGGGAACTTGGGCAACGCATGTCCAACTTGCAAGCTTGACTTTTAGGCTTGAATCTTCTCATCTTCTTTGTGCCAAGCCTCCCAAGTCCCCGCTACATATGGCCTTCAAGTGGCCTTTGGAACCAAACCATTTGAGGCCCCTTCATGTTTGTGATGACTTCCTTGGGCACCCAAATGGGTTGGTTCCAACCCCGCTCCTTCTTCATCTTCCAAACCTTTTGTGCAACCACCTTGCCATTAGCCTTCTTCTTGATGATGTAGGTGTTGCTCTTGGTCTTGTTCTTGCGGTTGGGCTTGGTGTAGATGAGGAAGCTCTTGATGGTGGGCTTCAACTTCTTCTTTGCGCCCTTGCCCATCTTCTTGACAAATTGAGGGCATTTGTAGAACTTGTGCCCTTCTCCATGACACTTGTAGCAAGTCACGGTTGCACCCTTCTCAAGCTTCTTCACCATGGAATCACGGTTATCTTGAGAAGGTTTTGCTCTTCATGTCTTGAGAGATGTCCACTTGTTCTTCATCGTTCTTGCCCTTGCCCATCAAGCTTGCCAACCTCTCTCGGAGCCATTTCACTTCTTGCTTGAGCTCATCATTTTTCTTGCCTATGAGACAATCACATGCTTCTACAACAACATTCTCATTGCAAGATGGTGAGCAAGATTCATCAATTAAATCAATGCAAGAAGTTGAAGCATCTACCTTGGAGATAGGAATTGCACAAGGGATAGATGATTCGTCAAGCTCGAAGGAATTACTTATTTTAGTCTCATTGCTCTCAAGCTTAGATTTTAGCTCATCACACTCCTTGCTAAGCAATTTGAATTTGCACAACAAATGTTCATAATTTGTAGCAAGGGTTGCACTAAGATCATTGAGAACATTGAGTTCTTTAATTTCATTAGCTTCTTTCTCAAGAATTCCTTTCTGCTCATGGACTAGCTCAACAAGATTACCAAGAGAGGTGGTGTTGGATTCATCATCACTTACATTACTTTCCATACCTTTGGCCATAAGGCACATGTGTAGTGATGATGAAGGACCTTGCATGAAGCGGGTGGTGAAGTTCTTTCTTGATTCATCACTTGAGCTAGAAGAACTTGATTCTCCACCACTTGTCCACTCAGGGACGGCGATAGTTGCTTTTTGCCTTGGTCTCCTCTCCTTGACCACCTTCTTCTTGGGCTTGTGCTCGATCTTGGTGAACTTGATGTGTTGATGATGACGCCCTTCTCTCAAGTGGACGTTGTAGCCGTACATGTTGACTTTCTTCACATACTTGAAGATCTTCTTCACGTACTCGGCCACCATGGATTCAACCTCTTCATCACTTGAGGAATCTCCATCGTCACTATCATCACCATCATCCTCGCTTGAGCTTCCATGAGTAGCCATCCTACTCAACATCTTCTCTTGTTAGCTTGAGAGAGCATAGCTTGTAGTTGGAGAGGATGGTTCTTGGGGCTTTTCTTGGGGCGCCTTCTTTGACTTGGGCATGAGTTAAAGCTCATGTGCCATGATCTTTCTCAAGATATGAGATGGCTTCAAATCTTCGAGCTTCTTCTCGTAGATGATTGCCTTCACCAAGTCATAATTGGGCTTCCGGAGACTTTGAAGGATCTTGCGGTTGATGTTCAAGTCCGTGATGTCCTTCACACCTAAAGCATTGATCTCATTGACAAGCACATTTAGGCGTGAGTACATGGATTCGGCATTTTGATTAGCAAGTTGCTTAAAGCTATTGAATTCCTCAAGGAGACAACCGTAGCATTCATTAGCAACTTCTTTTGAACCCTCATTTTGCTCCTTGATGGTTTTCCATAGCTCATGAGCATTTTCACAAGTAAAAACTCTATTGAAAATGCCTACATCTAGTGTGGACAAAATGATACTCTTAGCAACCACATCAAATTGTTTTTCCTTCTTAGTACCATTTTTCATACCCTCATCGGTGACTCTCCAAACATCAAGGTCATTTGCTTGGAGATAGGCCTCCATGAGAACCTTCCACCGAGGGTAGCCCGTGCCATTGAAATGTGGAGTAAAACCTAAAGTATCCACCCCTTTCATTCCTCTATAGAGCAACTCACTATGCGGTGAAGCCTAACCGTTCCAATTGAGCCGGTTTTCACAATTTACCAATCGAATTGGCGTATCCTTGTGAAGGAAGTGAGTCCCGGCTCTGATACCACTTGTAAGGAATCGGATGCTCGTTAGGCTAAGAGGGGGAGGGGTGAATTAGGCAACTTAAAACCTTAACCTATGGCTTCACTATTTTTGCACAAAGGTAAACTAGAACATACTATCTATATGTGCAACTAGGGTTGTTCTTGTGTGAAACTCCCATCCCAAAACAAGGTTTGCAACCTATAGCCAATCCTAGCATGATACTACTCTAGGAAAGTAAAGGTAAGCAAAGATTGCAATAGAGTAAATGCGGAAATGTAAAGGGGGTGAGAGGAAGCAAACTCTTGACATGCGATTTATCCCATGGTATCAGTAGGCACTAAGCCACCCCTAGTCCACGTTGAAGCACTCATACAAGAGTATTGCTTCCCGGTCACCAAGTCTCTCCCAAGAGCACCACTTGACTCGCCACAAAGGCTAGCCACTTAGGCACGTGCCAAGCTCCCTTGGTCACCTTGATGCCGCCTCCACTAAGGAGCTTCTCCACCAAGGAAGGGGGTCTCCACGTCCCCCGCACAAAGTGTCCTCGCCGCTCCACACCAAGCCGGAGGGTCGATGACGATTGCCGGTGAGCCACTTAGGCCCCAAGGCTTCCGACGAACCTTGTACAACTTGATTCACTCAAGAATCACCTCACAAGGTTGGCACAACCTTGCACTCACTCAGCTCTAACTAAGCCTAGCACTAAGCACATACACAAAGCATAGGCAAGTCTAATGATGAGCAATTAAGCACTTGGATGGATTGGATATGATCTTCAATGTGTCTTGAACTCCTCTGCACTTCCACACAATCCAGCAACCTCAAATGGGTGAGTGGAGGGGGTATAAATAGCCCAAGGCATCAAACTAGCCGTTGGCTAAAAGCTGCTGAAAAAGGTAGCGTCGGATGAACCGATGCTAAGCTTTTCCAGGGCGTCGGTTCATCCGGTGCCCCTCCCACGTCACTTAGTCGTTGAGGTTTTCTGACACAACTGCTCCGACGCTATGCACCGACGGTGCGTCGGATCATCCGGTGCTGAAGACCCCGCGTCCAAGTCGCCTCTGTTAGCTTTCACGCGACCGTCGGATAGGCCCACGCTTCACCTTGACCAAGGCGTCGGATCATCCGGTGCTGAAGGCTTTGTCTTGGCACGTCTCTGTATGAATTTAAACTGAGCGTCGGATAGACCGACGGTGTCCCCACTCAGACCGTCGGATCATCCGGTGCTACTGTCTTCCTTGCTCTTCCTCTGCAACTCGTCCGACGCTACTAAAAGATGGACCGTCGGTTCATCCGACGGTGCCTAGGGTTTCACCAGTGTACCAACTTGTCCAAAGATTGCACTGACGCTTGCTGTTTGGGTACCGTCGGTTCATCCGACGGTTTCTTTTCTTTTCCTTTCCTTTATTGCTCGATTTTGACCCTTGTTTTTCTCATTTTGGCATGTGGTTTTCTTGCATCCTTGGGACCTATAAGTGTCTACAAAGACATGCTAAACAATATGGTTAGTCCCAATGATCATGTTGTCATGAATCACCAAAATCAAACTCGAACTAATGGCATATGAGGCCATGTTCGCTACAGAGTGGAGTGGATATATCTCAAGGAAATTATGGTTACTCAGTTTAGGCCCATTAGTTTGTGCAATGTGGTCTATGAAGTAATTTCAAATATCCTTGCAAACCGTTTGAAGAAAGTATTGCCGGATATTGTTAGTTGTTACCAAAGTGCTTTTGTGCCAGGCAGGTTAATAACGGATAATATATTGGTACCTTATGAGAACATTAATGCAATTAAGAAAAAGCAAGGAAAGAGGGGTTTGTGTGCAGTAAAGCTTGACATGCATAAAGCATATGATCGAGTGGAGTGGATATATCTCAAGGAAATTATGTTGAAGTTGGGTTTCAGTCAGCAATGAGTCAATATCATTATGAGTTGTGTTACATCAGTGAAATACAATGTTCGGTTTAATGGTATGGAAACAGAAGTGTTTACACCGTCACGGGGGCTGAGGCAGGGTGACCCATTGTCACCATATTTGTTCTTCTTGCTGGTTGCGGAAGGGTTGTCGAGCATGCTAAGGGGTGCTGAAAGTAGAGGCGAACTTGAAGGAGTTAAAATTTGTAGGGGAGCACCAGTTATATCACACTTATTTTTTGCGGATGATTCTCTTATACTGATGCATGCTGATCAACGCAATGCAGAGGTTTTGAAAGATATTCTGGATAGATATTGTGCTGCCTCTGGCCAAAAAATTAGTGAGGATAAATCAAGTATTTAGTGGTAACACAGATGTGGAAGTGAAGGCTCAGGTTTGTCAAATATTGAATGTGATGACAGAATCCCTAAGTGATAAATATTTGGGTTTGCCTGCATTGGTGGGAGCAGACAAAAGTGATAGTTTTTGGCACCTGGTGGAAAGAGTTCGAACAAGAATAGGGGGATGGAAGGAGAAGCTGCTAAGTTTGGGAGGCAAAGAAATTCTCATCAAATCGATTGCTCAAGCAATACCAGTATATGCGATGATGGTGTTTAGACTTCCTCAGAAAATATGTAAAGGAGTCTGTGACACCATTTCGAATTATTGGTGGGGCGACGACGACATGCAAAAGAGAATTCATTGGGCTACTTGGTGGAAAATGTGCATCCCGAAACTCAAAGGAGGGATGGGATTTAGGGACTTGCAGAGTTTTAATCTGGCTTTACTAGCAAAACAAGTCTGGCGATTGTTATGTGAGCCGGAATCTTTATGTGCAAGGGTTCTAAGGGCCAAGTATTATCCTGATGGTAACCTATTAAATGCAAAAATGAAGAAAGGATCCTCTTTTACTTGGCAAAGCATTATGGCAGGATTAGATTGTTTTAAAAGGGGTAGTATTTGGCGAGTGGGTGATGGAACCCAAATTAATATCTGGGAGGATGCATGGATCCCGACCAGTCATAATTTACGAGTTCAAACTCCGAGGGGCACAAGATTGGTGTCTAAAGTAAGTGAATTAATTAATCCAATTGATGGTTTATGGGATGAACAACTAGTGCGAGCTTTATTCTGGCCAACGGATGCGGAAAGGATCTTGCAAATACCACTTCATAATGGCCGGGAAGATCTAGTTGCATGGCATTTTAATCGCAATGGACTTTTTTCTGTTAAATCAGCTTATCATGTGCAATGGGAGCATAAATATGGTACCAGACCAGAAACTAATCAAGCAGGGGGGGTCGAGTTATACAAAGGTGTGGGATGGACTCTGGAAGCTTAAAATACCGAGCAAGATAAAAATTTTCGGTTGGAGAGCACTACGGGGTTTCATTCCATGCAAAGGTATTTTGGCTAATAAACATATTGGTAACCTGAGCTCCTGTCCAGTTTGTAGAATGAGCTGTAAAGATATTAAACATATTCTTTTCACTTGTGAGAGAGCACAGGCGGTTTGGCGCTGTCTGGGTGTTTGGAATCATATCCAAGAACTACTGAGTGAAGATATGTCAAGATCAGTGGTTATGGAGGAAATTATCAGGAGAAATGAAATCATACAAGACCTGGGTGTGGGTTTCGCTGAAATCGGGTTTCTTAAACAGAGCTGCTCTTTCCTGCCTCGGGAGCATTCCACGGGTACAGCAGAAGAACAGCAGGCAGCCACGTCGCCCTGATTATTTTCCTCCACATACGCGCCTGAGCGACCACGGCGTAGCAGGTGCCTGACACTGCCGTATGGGCCATGTTGTCTCAGACTCTCAACCACCCACGGTAGAAAAGGAAGCGGCAGCCGCCACTGTGCCCACGTCGAAATAAAAAATCCCCACGATTCCTTGCTGCTCCACTTCTACCGGCTGTACTGCATTTACATGCTGAACGGTGGGCCTTAATTACCCTTGGCCCCAGTAGCAGCGGCCAGGGCTGCCTATAGAGGCATTGCGCAAGAAAAATATTGGGGAGAGAAGGGGATGAGATGAGCACCCTTGGATCCATCGGATGCCGCCGTCGTCAACGAGGAGTGTTCCTGCCTGCAGCTCAATCCTTCCTGAACCAAACCTTGCAGATCCGTGAGCCCCTACCCTTTGTTGTATTTTGCTTATTTCCGATTGCGTTGGATTTGTTGTGCCTTGACCTAATCTGTGATTTGTTTCTTGTTTGTGCACAGGTGCGTAGCAGGTCATGGCGTCTGTCACTTGAGATCGGGTAATGTCTGTAATTAGCCCTGCATATTGTTTGGTGAAAAAGAGATATCCTTGCATTTGTTTCTGTGTGATACATGATTAGGTCTATTATAGTTGTGGTGTTCATCTTTACGAAAGATGTGTCATTGTAATTGTTGATTCAGACTTTCTTTTAATTGTGTCTGCAGGGAGAGTTATGAACAGGAGACTTCTATAGTCATTCAGGTGATTTCTTGCCTTCTTTCTTAGCCTACTTCTATTTGAACTTGTTCTGTGTATGAGCTTTGGATTCTGTAAGCATGCCTATAGTGTTTTTGGATGATGCTTATTGACATTTATTAATAAAGTGTGCTCTTTGCTTCATTTTAGATCTCTCCCCCCGCCGAGGGTTCTTGCTTCGTGTTTTCCAAAGATTTGCCAAGGTCGGTTTGTTGTTCTTGTGATGCTATACACTTTACTGCTTTTATTTTACATGCTGCATTTAAAATATGGCACAGAATAGGCTCATATGCTTCTTTCCTTATCTCTCTAGATGCCTCTCCCCTATGCCTATCTATTTTCACCTTATCTTATTCTCTACATAATATGATGCTCTCTCTTTCCTGTTGCGGTATTTTCCACGGATGCTGTCCATACATTTTCTTTAGCCTTCTCTACATCTTATTAAGTGCTCTTTCTCCTCTTCTCTAATCTTTATAGATACAGTCAGTCCCTTATTTTTAAAGTTGTAGGCTTGCCCTGTCTAATATGCTTCTTTCCTTACAAGCATGCTAAAACAAGCATGCTAATATTCTCAAATTCATTCTGTTAAAACAAGCAACAACAAGCGTGCTAATATTTCATCCTATATAAATTTCTTCCAAACTGTTGTATATATTGTTATAGATCACTCCAAGGAAAAAAAGGAGGGGTACCAATAGAGCAAGCTATAGAGCCTACAAATGAATCAAAAGCTAAGACTGAGACACCACATGGTGATGATGACATCATAGTGTCTCAGGTAAACTTCAACCGATACTCTATATTTTCTGAATGCATGAAACATACTTAACTCATTTATTTTCCCTGCTCTATACTACAGTCTGATGCTAATCCTAGCGGATCTGAGGATGTGGTTGTTGATTCTGCAAATAAAAATAAAAAAAGTGTCGCGAGGAAAAGGTTTGTCTTGCTAATAAAAAAATTATTACCTCATTATATTGCCAATATAATCATCACATATAACATATCTATTTATAGGTCTCGCTCCTCACCTAACAAGAAAATCGCCAAGAAGCTGATACTTGGTGAAGACTCTGGAAAAGAAGATGATAGTGGTTGTGCAGATGGCACAACTAAACCTAGGTAACAAATTGCTAACCCACGTTATCTCTCAATGGTTGGGCTGCCTCATATATCCCATTTTGTAATTCATGGTGTCTTCCTTTCCTAACAACTCTTCTCAACCATTGCATTTACAGTTCAAATGCCGATGCTTAGGAGGAACCATAAGATCAGTTCATTTTGTGTATACACAGATGCAGCCCATAACAACATATCTCACTGCTTGCTGTTGAAAGTTTATCTTCGGTTCTAGAACTCGATGCTTTATCATCTGTTAACTCTCTTTTGCGTGCTTTGTGGGTGCAAACTGTGGGACGTCCTACCTTTTTAAGTTTCCGTCAGACTTAATTAGTACTCTCCAATCTTATTTGGATCAGTATTCTTAGCTACCTAGAATGTTTGGTAGCTACTGATACTGATCAACCAATGTAATGTATGCATGGCTAGACAGAACCTATGGGCTGCGGACACATGCCATTCGATCAGCAGTATGTGACGAACTTGTTTGTGTAAGATATTGTCATGCAGTTGTATTGTAAGATATTGTCATGCAGTTGTATTCCCAATGTTCTCTCCGGTCCTGATAGCGCGCGCAACGCGCGTGTTATGTTCCAGTTATCTTAACAAGTGGTTGGTATCTCTGGTGGGAAAGGAGATAGGTGGTCCATGGTGAAGCTGTGCAAACTTTCGCTAGGTCTGCTATATCCATTCTGGTTCTGACCTTGAATAATATGAATGCTCATAAGGAAAGTGCTCAGGCGAAACAAGGATGGAAGAAACCATCAGAGGACTTTGTGAAAATTGATGTTGATGTGAGTTTCAGTGAAGAAACGGGAACAGGTGTTGTCATACGAGATCACACGGGAGGGGTAATTGCTATGGCGCAAAGATATTTAGCACATGTTGGTGATGCACCGATGGCGGAGGCTTATGCATTGCTGGACGGGCTTCGACTTGCCGAACAGGTGGGATGCAATCGAATTATAGTCAACTCAGACTGTATGCAAGTGGTTAATACCTTTCGTGATGGCTTCTCAGCAACGTCCGCAACAGCAATTTATGATGATTGTTTTTCGATCTGGATGAGTTTTAGTTTAAAAACTATAGAACATTGTAATAGGGATGCCAATCAGGTAGCTCATGAGCTAGCAAAGTTTACTTTTGTTAACAGGAGCACTTGTATTTGGGCCGATGAGCCTCCTAGGTTACTAATTGCTACCTTGGCTAATGATGTAATCCTTTTTAATGATCAATTAAGCTAGCCATGATGGCATTCCTCAAAAAAAACCAGCACTAAGTTTTTTTTACAACATCCAGCACTGAGCTTTGGTAGACTGAGTCCAACAACAACAAGCAAAATGGAGAGGCAAACCTCCATTTGCCTGTCGCGTACAGGTAGAGAGAGAGAGCAATGCATTTTTTCTGTATCCAACAACAACAATAGGCAGACCGCAGACGCAAAATCCACCCCCTCCCCCAACCTCTGTTGTTGCTCCGCCTCTGCTCCTCCGCCGACCACCGGCCTGGGGAGGGAAGGGGCGACGGGAGGAGCGGCCGGTGGGGGAGGCTCAACCCGCGTCCGCCGGCCAGCGCACGACCGAATAGGGGGGCGACAGGAGGAGTGGTCGGCGGGGAACCTCGATCCACATCTGCCGGCAGGGGAAGTTCGATTCGCGGCGGAGCTCCACCGACTCCCTCCCTCTCCCGGCACGGGGCCACCTCTGCGAGGCTTGGCAGAGCTCAGGGGCGGATCCCCTGCTCGCGCACGCGCCTGCCAGGCTCGGGGTGGTATGAGGTGGGGAGGCCTCCGACGCAGTGGAGGAGCGGATCCGACTGCCTCTCCCTCCCCTCTGGTGGCCCTCCTTCCTCCTCTTCGACGGAGACGGTGAGGTGTTGCTGCAGCTCCATCTCGCGCACGCCGTGGTGCTGGCCTCCTACTCCGCCTGTCCTCGCGCCCAGATGGAGCTCCCTGTCTCGACGACAGCTCCAACTCGCGCACGCCGCGGTAGTCTCTTCCCTGCTCCTCCTCCCCACTCGTCGCCTTCCTCCCCGTGGCGGGAGCAGCGCCCGCAACCGCTAACTGCCACCGCCGATTTGCATTCGAGGAGAGAGGGCGTGTTTTTTTCATCTCCTCTCTCCTTAGAGGCAAAATGCATGGCCCTTTTGCCTGCAATGTTGGAAAGGAGATTTGTGAGGCACAGTGTCGAATGGAGATGCAAAAGTGAAAATGTATTGCCTGCTGGACTCAGTCTTACGACATTTTATTTGCAAGTAATTGTGGTACTTGCAAATACTTTTGTAATCCTTTTTATCGAAAAAACAATGAATTTATACATGATTAAAAGAGTTTCATAGTAATTTATTACTATGTTTGCACTTCGTAATACTTTTTGAGTTATTTTCTGATACTTTCAGCGTTAGATTTTGTTGGATGGATGACTTTTCATTATTAATTACAAAAAATATTTTTTTAAAATAGCATTAAAAAATTATATAAAATTGAGATATTAATACTAATAACATAAACAGTTGAAATTATATGGACCTAAATTCATGGTAGGAGAAAGTATGTTCCCTTTGTTTCAAATCCATAGCATTTATCATATTCTAATTATTTTATTTTAGAACAGAAGGGGTATTATAGAACACTATGAGTTCCTTTTAACTTCATTATAAGTCCAACAGACCCGTGCTTCTGTAATGATTGTAATAGTGACCTGATGGTGATATACAAATATACTTGTCCGTCTGGTTTATCAGCCACCGGTCAACAATATTACTAGCAACCAACTACCAATCAACTAGCGATATTTTTCTCATGTAACAAATCAACACCAACCATCAGCCATCAGCTTAGCGAACATACTCTTAATTCTTTAGAGCAGTATGTAGTGACAAACTATCAAAGTGGCAACGCGACAGGATGCCACGTTGTCACCTTGATTAATTAAGAAGAAAAGTACATGTTTGATTGGAGGCCCAACTTTAGCTCCTCAAAAGCCCATTAATTCCGAATCAAAATAGGTCTAAAAACTCACGGCCCATTTTTCGATCTTTACTAACTGATGAACTGATGTTTGAGAGTGATTTGTACTTTTTTTTCAAGTTCTTTAATCAGAAATCAGAATACTCACACTATCATTTTGAATCTTTTTGGAGTGGACTCGAGTTGTTGAGCCAAGGGAAGATGGATTCCACCGGCCTCTCAAAGTTTTCGCAGTTCAAGTTTTTCAGTTCAGGCACCTCTGTGGTAATCAGGGTCAGCAATTCAAACCAAGTTTTTCAGTTCAGAACAAACACCCAATCGATGCGCAGGAACTTGCAATGAGTACCGTGACAACTGAGATCAAGAAGCAGAGTTCAAGGAAGAGCTGAGTTATATTACAATTACTGAGGCCCTTTCATGTTTTCCATCACTCAAAGCAAATGGCATCCATAGAAATTAACCGGAAGCTGCCTGCCTGCCTCACATCTCTACATTACTCAAGGCATCAATGACGGAAATATTTTACCAACAAGAGAAAAGATCAAACTAACCATACAGCATGCTAATGCCACATAACAGAGGGCCAGCGCACACATAGAGAAATGAAGAAATTTGAAAAGGGGTGCATATATTTTTACATTGCATCAATGAACAAAGGCCACAAGCCTCATAGGCTCATACTTTCATAGATGCAGATCGTCTCATGGAGAGGGAAGCACCGGAGAAGGCTCTGATGATGGTTGTGGTGCGGTGGAGGCGGTATGTACGACAAGAAGAACGATGGGTCCTCATTTAGGATCGCCACAATGTCATCAAACTGAGGACTTGCACTCTTAGTGCTCTCTTGAGTTCATTATTTCCTTTGTTGGAGGTTCTGCCAGAAGTTCTACTGTTGGCATGCTATTGGCTTAACAAAGCCCTCTAGTCCTAGTTGGCTAGTGGAGCTGAGGTATGGTTGCAACCACCCAGGTTCGATTCCTCGTCGGAGTGAATTATGAGGTTGATTTTAAAAAAATCTCCTCGCCGGTGAAACCAGGGTTCAGGGGTTTTCTAAGCCGGAAGAAGGTTTCTTCTTCTTAATGAAAACCGTGGGGCGGTATTTCCCCCACCGGCTTAGTTTGCATACTATTGGCTTACTGTGTGCTAGAGCCTTAGATGTTATGGGCTTCACTCAAATGGATCTGAATATATTCATTGATTATGGTAGTCTATAGATCATAGATCATTGTTTGGTGTTTATTCTTTTCATGCCACTATAAACTAATTCTTGTGCTGGACCGTTCGAGGGGAGGTATCGTAATAGGACTGCGAACTACCTGCCTAGCTTAGTCGTGGTTGAGCTTGGGGCAAACTGACCCTATCAAGGTAAAGTCATTTTTTCTATATAGCCCTTTCAGAGTGCACCTTTGTTTTCTAAATGAAAGATTGACTTCTGAATGTCATGTATGATAGTTAGCCATGGCAAGAAAAACACTAAATATAGCTTTCGAAAAATAAGAGAACTTTGTAATTTCCCCAATACTTAGAAAATATACTTTACGTATTACTCTCTCTGAATAATGTGGCTACTGATTTGACTTTTAATTTAGATAAAGGAATCATAGATCAATTTGGTGGTATGATAGCCAAGTATACTTTGTGTCTATTGTGGACACTTTAACTGAATTCTTGCTGGGTTACTGATATTTGGTCAGATGAAGCATTTGAAGCTTGCAGCACTTTACTTAATTTCTTGATGAGTCATAGATGTTTGGTCATGGTTTCCGTCATTATTTTAAACCATTGAAGAAGGTTGGAGGTTTCTGTTGGTTCATTCTGGAGGAGCAGGAACCCACACGGCCACACCGCCAGCAGTTGATGCCACCATTGCCATTGTTGATACACGAGAAGCTGACATGCACTTTTTTGGTGTCATTTCGGATCTCTTAAATACAAGGCAATTCAACTAAACTAATATCCTTAAATACATATTGTAACAAGTTTAACCGGTCATAGACTTTACTTTCTTTTTTTTCGAATTACACATTACATCGGAGACACTCACAACGCACGCACTCAGTATAAAACAATATTTGAGTCGCATCATGGAAATGTCCACACAATAGAGTCAGTGAGCTTGCGACGCCGCACTCCACGACTTTGTTAATTTCATGAACTTTGTTTTTTAGATTAAATGACACTTTAAAGTCAGTATTTTTTATAGTATTATTATCTTATTATGTGATCCGTGCTTTTTTTTACAAAGATTAGATATCATTTTTTAACAAAGAGTAGATATATTCGGTAGCAACGCACGGGAAACCTGATCATTATCTATACTATAAGGAGCGAAGATAATTGAAAATTTTTCTCATCCAATTTGGGCTCGCCTTACCCCTCACGTCGGACCCATCCGCAAGGTTGCATGGTGACTGAAAAGGTGGAACGACTATAAAAAATCGTAATTTGGGGAACGTTTCTGCCAAAAAAAAAAGCTAATGTTTCTTCACCGACCACGTATCTACCCACCAGCTGTACCCGCACCTCTCTGTCCAAGTTTTCGTTGAAACTCCTTAGACGGTACAGACGTACCAGTCCTATCTGCCCCACGAGACATTACCACCCTCTCTCCTTTTTTAATGACATCGCGCAGCTGCCCGCGAGGCAGTGGAGGAGCTGCGCGTGTAACCCAATGCTTGGTACGTAGTGTAGCCCTGAGCTCGTACGCATGCTTCTTGCATTAAAAAGGAAACGTACAAGATCAAGTAACTGGTGTGCCAGCCGCAGGCAGGCCGCGTCAGCGACGGGTGCGCATTCAGCTTCCGCACACTGGAGTTCGAGGTTTGAGCCTGGTGCTGGTGTGCTATGTCTTTGTGGTAGGCGTACAACACCCAAAGCCACTGAAGGGGAAGCTGTGCACATTGGATGATTTCGATGGCAACCCTGCATGGCTGGTGAGTTACTTTTTGCTGTATAATTTGTGCTAAATGTATCTAATTGCAGCTTGTTACTTAACTAAAGAAACACCTCTGTAATAATCTATCTATGTGAAATTATGAATAAGTAGAACAATTATTTGCTTTCAAGACATATATGCTCAGTGACGTTGTTAGCTGATTGGCGGGATGTATTGTAGTCCTTTCGACCAATTACTTTAACCTCTCCATGTTTGCTTGCATTGTTAACTTATTATAGATAATATTCATACAATGGTACCATTGTTCAAAACAATTGTATCCATATTTAAGATAATATTCATAGCATAGCTAAGATATAATAAGACTGAACCTATATGCATGTACTTGGATCCAATGTCACTATTGGTTTTGTATCTCGAAGATGAAAATGATTCTTCCATTGTATCAAAATTTTAATTGTTATCGTGTAAATATATAGCACACATGTGTCGCATCGAATTTGGTTTGCTGCATCCAGTGGTGGAGCTATAATGTTTTTGCCGCACCTCTCCCTGCTCCGGACCACTGGGTGGAAAATCCGTTTGGCGCAAAGGGCTCCAGGTATTTTTCATCGTTGGCAGAGGACAGCTGGTGGTGGCAATGCTAGGAAGTGGTGGCAGTAGACGACATCTGACAGATACGACCTGGTAACACCCGCCGCCTCCCCTTGCCATCGATGCTATCCCTTGGTTCTTTCCACATGTTCAGTCATGGATGAGTAATTAAATTTAGTCCTGTTGCGCTGCTCCGCCAGGCTAATCTATGGCCAAAGCTACGAATTTGGGTCTTCTGCTGCACAGTAGGGAATAGGAAAATTTTGAGGTGTCAGCGGTTATTGACTGAACTACTAAAGTAGTGAAACTAGATAAATTATGGTTGGTACGAGTGATTCAGCAACCTAATATCCGATGACCATTGTTGTTAGTAACGATGGTTTTATGGCATATAATTAAATGTTTCCTATTGAAGCTTCAAACCATACAGGATTTTCAGACTTTCATCTTCTCAAACAGTACCAAACTCTAGACAAAACACAGCTATATGTGCTTTCAATGTTATGCTTACCTTTTCTAACTTCATGTATTTATATGAATACATCAGCATTATTTTGTCAACTGCCTAAATACTACCCCATTGTGGTCCACCTCAGAGCGTAAAGCTTATTTTATTTAGTTAACTTGCCACTTGGACTAAGTGGTTTATGTGTGAAATAGGTATCACATTTTTCTTTTAGTTTAAGATTGGCTTCATTTTTTAACAACTAGATTGGCTTCATTGAAATTTCTGGAAGACTGTGTATATAACTAGATGGGTCAAAGTGGCGTCACAAGTTGAAGTCGGGCAGGTGCGACGCCATTGATGTCGTGGCGGAAGGGGGCGAGGCCGTGGGTGTTGGCCGAATCGACGACCAAGCAATCTGTGAGTGAAAGAGGTTATACATCCACCAGCAGCCAAACATTTCATGGAGGGAATTGGATGCTATATCAAACAAAGATCCTCATGTCTCTTTCAGAGGGAATCACATTTCTATGGCCAACTGAAACAACAATGTGCTTTACTTTCGGTGGAGGAATGCAGGAGGATTCTGGAGGAACTAATGAAGGAGAACGTTCTCAAGACCAGAGAATGCTGTGAAGCGCAAGTCTCTTTGTGATCTCCAGATGGAACTCATGAGGAAGTCAATGCACGCTGGCTTCTTAGGTAAGATCTTGGGATAAGATAAGTCCACTGTGGTTGTTTGGTCTTTAACTGCAGCAACAACTTGAGTTCATCAATAATTTTGCAACTAATCATAGTTCCAACATTTTCAGTTTTTCCGGGTTTGTGGGGTTTAGGCTTTCGTTACCAAATATTTTTTAATTTATTATATAAATATAAATTTTTAATATTATTTTTTAAACACGTGCGTGTCGCACGTGCATTCTACTAGTCTATACTATAAGGAGCGAAGCCAATTGAAAACTTTTCTCACCCAATTCGGACCCACCTTACCCCTCATGCTGGACCCACCCGTCATATGTTTTTGGAAGTGGATAGGGTGGAAGGAATGTAAAGTACCAAAAATCGCAATTTGGAGAATGTTTCTGCCAAAAAGTTAATTCTTTTCTCACCCACCGCAGGCGTACCCACCGACCTGTATCCGTTGAGCCCACTTCTCCGTGCTGTCCCGCGTACCCAAGTTGGACTCAACCGTCGCTCACCCGCACCCCACCTTCATCCCTACTCCGCCTCCGCCCATGGTCGATGGTGACTAGGAGGGGGAGAGCGCGCAGAGGGGGTCGGAGGAGGCCGGCAGCGCTCTCCTACTCCTCAGCGCGTCCACCTCCACCTCCCCCAATCTCGCGTCGTCCGCCTCAACCTCCTCCTCCCCTCCCTTTTTCCCCTCTGTCCGCCACCACGCGCGGGCATCCTGCCGCCGCCTCCTCTGCACTGGCATCAACACCACCTCCTCTGTGTCGCACCTCCGCCCCAATACATATCCAGACTGTGTGATCCCGTCGTACCCACCAGAGGGATCCTTGGACGAGTTGAAGATGGAGCCGAAGGCTGCCGACAGCGACGGTGCGGGCTTCTTGTTGACGGTGGCCTCCTTCGCGCCATGCCCCCATCCCCGCTGTTGTGGGTCGCCGCCACAGTCAAAGGAGTCCTTTGCCGTTGTGCGCAGACGACACTGACCTCTGCATCAAGGACAACCGGCCCCTGGTGTCGTCGATGTCGCTCTCGACCGTCTTCGACTCTGTTCATGTCCTCCCACGCATCAGCGTCCACCGGCTCGGTATGTTGCCAACAGGCCTGTTGTGAATGTTGCTGCTGTCGATGCTACACTTGATTTACTGACGCACCACCATCTCTTTTGAATCTTGCCTCAGGCGACGAGAGGGCTAACCTCAATGTCCATATTCTCAACGATTGTATGGAGCAAAACATATCAAGTATTTCTACGACATTAAGAACCTCATTAATCTCAGGGTATGGGTTCATTCCATTGTTATTTTAGCTTATCTTCCTCATATGACATTGGAGTTCCTATTACAGAAGTTACATTGTCCAGTTGTTTGCAGGCTAACCCAAACTACAAAGGCATTTGCCACATTGCACTTGCTCAGGAAGGCCACTAATGACCAGTCGAGTTACCTTACTGTCACCAAGTTTCCATGTAATCTGGGATTTTTTCATAGAATCATACAGGAAGTACTAACTCCAATTGTTATATAGGTTCTCCTGGAATTGGTACTGATTCTCATATGTGCAATGCCCCAGCATTGGTCAATTTGCAACTTTAATTGGAAATGTTAGTGCAGGTTTCGTGTTAAGCACTAGATAAGCACTAGCTAAGCTTCTGTAAACATGTGCCTTGGCACTATATTTTTTTAAATGAGTTCAAACTATAACTTATCACTCATGAATTTTTTAGTAGATTATATTTTGTGTTTAGCCCCTAATAATCAAAAGCCTTGCAGAGGTGAAGTCAATACTTGGATATTGGAGAATAAAGTTTCCTTGAAAAACAATGGGGTATGTTCATTCTTTTGTCAGAGATGCACTACTGTTGATGGTTAAATATGATCTTTGTATATATTTGCATCAGAGGCAATAGCAGCATGCACAGTCCAGAAACACTTATTTGATAGAAGCTTATATGCTTTTAATATACTTCCAGCTTGTATGTTATTTCTACATTTCCATTGCATCATAAAATTGAAAAATGCTATTTTTCTGAAAGGTATTGCTACCGAGGAATGTCTCTATAGGCATATGACTTCCAATTCAGTACATCTTCAATCAGCTAATAGTTAGTGTAGTGCTCTGAAATTTCTTAGTTAACAACTGACGTCTCTCTCTCTCCCTCCTCCCAGTTGGTTGAACCTTTACTCCTGATCTCTTTTGCTCACACTGCTAGATTTGTAGCTAAGCATGCCTCTAACACTTGCTGCTAACTTAATTAGTTCTTGATATTTGAGAACTCATATTCATGGATAGAATGTATGTCATATGGGCACACATGTGTCTGTTTCCTCTGTATGCATCTTGAATTTGCAATTTTATTGAAATTAGCACTTTATTCATAATTTCATAACTGATTTTTTTATATTCTTATAGAGCATAAGGAAAAAGCATACACCAATCTGTGGAGAGAAACTACAAGCAAACTTGTGTTAAGCTCTTTGCAGAGAATTTGGCCAAGAAGATCTCTGCACAAGATGTAATGCAAGTGATTTACAACTATCTGCGGAGGTGCGGCTAAAGGTGGTTGTACTCCTATACACATGGTGGAATGAAAGATGTGGAGTCAAGGAAGTTGAAAGTACACTGCAGAGGTTTCAAATGTTTCCTTTGTCTTTACCCCTATAAGCCGTGTAATAAAGTAGCTCATGGATGACAGTATTCCAAATTGTATTAATGACTACATTCAAGATGTGAGCCATTTAACAACATTCGGTTTTGACTTTTGACATATAGCAATACCAGCTAACTTTTTTTGAAATTAAAATACCAGCTAACTCTAAATGAAAAAAATGAGATCCATGATCTCGGTAATATAATAATATTTTCATGCAGTCAAATGGCATAAAAATCCAGAATCACTATGTGTATTTTTTTACGGAAATCGGTATGTGTATTAATGTTACATTATTATCATTATGTAATTATTAAAAAGCCATAAAGAAGTAATTATAGTAAATTTGTTTAAGTTTGCTTATTTCAATCACGAAACACTTATTATGATTATTTTGCAATAATTTTAGGGGTGTCCCTGCAATCTAGAACACCATTCATTTCAGGAAATATTTCTTGAAGCTATGCCTAAGGAGGTCGATATAATTGTGGGTGTTACCTATTTTTCAAAAAGTTCTATGAATTTCCTCATGCTTGCAAAAAAAAGTGTGTTCTAAATTTCACTCCCTGTTCAATTCCACCTCCCTTGTATCTCCCCCTCCACTTGCTCAACTGTTGGCAGAGACATGTAAAGCATACATCATAGTCCTATTTTATTCTTATTTTTCACCCAGGTTTTAATTTTCGATAAAGCATGGTGATTACATCAAATTGAGTGCACTTAAGTTATGGGATGATGGTTTTAATAATGTGTATGAACAAAGTTAGTAAAGTAGAATAATAAATCGTGCGGCACCTTAACCCTTAAGGTTTGTTTAGTATGGTAAATTGTCTTCGATGTGATGGGTGAACAGCGGTAACTTGTCATATTGGATTTCGTGCACGAGAGAGCTACGCTTCAACGACTCGTGTGCTTGGCCATTCAAATGCACTCTCACCCGTCGCTTGGATGTGCTCCGTGCGGATGGGATAGACAAACTGATCGGCTGATTGGGAACACGAGGGCATGAGGTGCTGCGCCAGCAACCTGTCTGGCGCGATCTAGATAACCAGGGAATCGATAGGCTTCGCACAGTAGACTCCGAAAAGAATCAAAGACACAAGCGATTCATAGATAAGAGTTAGCTTGTGGTATTCTGTTGGGCTAATAGACTGCATCTAAAAGCAAACGAAAAAATGAGGCTCTAGAAAAATTGGGGCCCTGTTCTTGTGCACCGGCTGCACACCCTCATGCACGGGCCTGTTGAACGCGATGACCAGCAAGCGAGCGCAGCGGTGCGGGTTAGTGAGCGCGACGACTAGCGACTGCTGCATATGGACAGCACGACCTTCACTGATGACGGCATGCAACCTTGTTGTAGGCTCGTTTCTTCCCAATGGTAAAGTTTTGTTTTCTTGCTGCATCGATTCACGAGTACACCTGGTTTTTCAGTTTAAACAATTTTCTAAAATTCTTCTATTTCTTCAATATAATTAGGCTGACACGTCATCGTTTTCTTCGATAATTAAGGATAGAAACCATCATTAATATTTCATTGAGACTACCCTAAGCATCACGACCACAAGATCACAAGGAAGCTGCACGAACACAATTTGTGCACGATGAGATACGAAAGTCAAGCCGACAAACGCCAATAAGTCTGAGGTACCCTATCTGTACACAATATTTAATACTTATTATATCAATTTTCACCATTTTTATTGTGGAGTTTTTCAATAAGAATTCGTCAGCAACATCAGCAAATACACACGTGCGCAAGAAGGGGCATCGTTGGTGCATCTTGGTGGTGAGAAGATAAGCAAAACACAAATAGCGGCAGCAGGCATACCAAGATATGAAACATGACGTAGGGGTAATTTATCAAACTTCATGGGGGCGTCGTTGCAGCGCTGAGGACAAGGAGGATGCTTCTGCATAGGGGGCGGAGTGCTCGAGCTAGGAGGTTGAGGAGGAGAAAAGGTGAAGGTGCAGGGGCATGAGGGTGAGGCGGGCAGGAGAAAGAAGGTGTTGGTGAGCACGTCGAAGAGACCCCACCAACCCTCTAGGGTTTTGGAAACTTTGATAAGTCCACCGACGTCACCACTGTGCTTCTCTACACCAACCCTTACGCTGATAGTTCTCGGCTCGAGTGGATTTGCGGAGGCGAGGAGGCAGCATAGAGAGGTAGGGGGTGAGATCAGAGATGGAGGCGCGATTAGGTTTTGGGAAATTTGGGACACTGTTAGAAGGTGTCTTTTTCTGTGGCACACTAAAATTTTGTGTCTTTTCTAAAACACATTGTTCAAATGTGGTAATTTGCTGGAGGACATTACATCTATTATTGTGTTAGATTTTAATAGAAGCTTACTAAAATTCCCAAATCTACCCTTGACTCTCACCTCCCCTTTAACTCGCATCGGGAGTTCTTCAATGGAGCGTCGTCGCCGCCGCTTCATCTTCCCCAATCCTGACCAGTCGAGCCTCTCCATGCCCGGGCGGCAGCCAGCTGAACCGCTTCATGCCAAGGTTGTGGAGTTGGGTGTTGTCTGCATGCTCAGGGAGCTCCTTCCTAGCACCGACCACCATGCCGCCTCCTCCAAGCACCACTAAAGGCGGCCTTGCCATCGCCGCTTGCCCATCTCCTCCTGGCCACCGTGGTCGGCCTTTCCCCAGCTATGCTCAAAAACACTTGCTTAACACTTGTGTTTTCAAAAGAACTCATTTTTATGGGTATAAAACTAGAGATAACATGTGTTCAATAGTTTTTTTAAAAAACACTTAGTGCACGTCAGCGGTGGTGGTTTGTAAACGGGGACAACGTAGGCTGCTGTTGGTGGGAGGCTGCGGAGGAAACAAGGGCATGTCAGATCTTTTCTAAGGCCAGGTGATGGCAGGATGTGTGTATGTATGGAGAGTTGTGGAAGACAACGTAGGAAGGAAGCATGAGGGGAAGCAAAGTAACACATGCAAGCTTACTGAATTAGTGCAATGATGGACGGTGGAAGCAGATCTGATAACAATGGACATCGAAGATACCAGAGTGGGCAGCACAAGGGAGAACATCAGGAGTAGAGGGGAGTGGTGTCACTGTATTGGTCGCAAGGAAGATGATGATTTTTCGTTTGTGGATTGCGTCACCGCGAGATTATTGTTAGGACTCCGTGTTCTCCTGGTGATAGAATTGCTGCCTCTGCTAACAAAATTATTGTAACAAAATTATTGTGATGTGGAATTAGATTAATTTTTTAATTGAATACACACATGACTTTACTATATAAATATATTTTTTAGTTATTTTTTATACACGTGCGTATCGCACGTACATTACTAGTACATCTAATTTTCTAACTCATTGTAAACGTTCCGTGTATAAGGTGCCCGATCCAATCCCACCATGGCAGTCCTATTTTATCACGTATCCTATCAATTTCCATCCTTATCGAAATGCCAGTCCTATTATATCTCTACCTAATATTAAAATAAGGACGGTTTCTGCCCAATTTCTCGTCCGTCCTGACAGGTGGGACCCCCTAATATTAAAATAAGGACGGTTTCTGCCCAATTTCTCGTCCGTCCTGACAGGTGGGACCCACCTATCAGTGGGTCCACGGAGAGGAGGAGGTGGCGCTGTGAGCAGTATAAGGGTCGCCGGTTGAAGATCCCGACACCGCACGCACCAGGACGAGGCCGCCTGCCGGAAGAGGAGGGAAGAGAGCGCCCAGCCTCGGCCCTGCCGCCGGATCCGGCCGCGAGGAGGAGGCCGCCATGGCCCTGCTTGCACCTCGACTCATCCGCCGGCGATAGCTACACGAGCTGCCTGCGGAGAAGTCCATCGTGGAGCTCGAGTCCGGTGGAGAAAGCCGGTGCGGAGGTCGAGCCCCCGGCAGCGAGGTCGCACAAGCAGTCACCTCCACCGGCAATGCGAGCCCCAGCTCCCGCAGCGATGATGGCTTCCGCCCCAGGAGCGATGCGCCCTCGTGGTCGCGCGTTGACGATGCCGCCACCGGATCAGCACCGAATGAATGGGGAGGAATGAACGGACGGAGCCAGGGTGCCTTGAGGTCGTTGGAGCGCCGATGCCCACGAGATCTCAACGGAGTGCTTGCTCACGAGAGAGTTGGTTGGATGGTGGCGTGCTGGATAGATAAGGCTCTCCGTAAGATTTTTTTCACCCCTCATATGACACACGAGCCAGGCGCATTATTGAAAGAAAAATAGAAGGGGAAAAGGGAAAGGGGAAAATAAAAAAGAAAGAAAGAAAAAATGAAAAAGAGAGAAAACCTCACAGTGAACATAGTGATAAAAATTTAGCTATCAAAGACTTGGAAACTCAAGAAGAATCTAATCAAGGGTAACGCTATGGAAACAAAGAAAATTAGACAAAAAAACATCATAACTATATATAATATCATTGTTATTTTTATAATTATTAAAAATTATTCTAACCATGTTTCTTTTATTTATGTTTGACATTATTCAATCAAATGGCCACACAATGGTATACACAATTTCATTTGCAGATGATCTTAAACTTCATGCAAATCATTAAATAGTTTAAGGGTTGTGTGAGGTGTCTGTACATCTGTCTATATGATAAGTTTGTGTAAGGTCAAGATTCTGCAGAGGACATGCAAGTTGTACATGCCCTTAGCTTCGTCTTGGTCTCTCATTCCCCCACCGTGGGCCACGCCACCCCCTGCGTGCCATCCTTCCGATGCCCACCATATTCCCTCTGTTTCATACACCGTGAACTCAATCCTCTCATCATTGCAAGCCTGCAATGCGCGAGACAGCGAATCGTAATCAAATCGGAAAAACCAACTGAAATCGGAAAGAAAACAAGAGAAAATAAAAGAGCATCAAAGTCTCAATTAGAATAGAGAATGAAGATGCATCGATTGGAACAAGATCAACCAGGATATACCTCTGAAAAAGGGTAACAACGGGCGAGGTCAGGGTGGTGCAGGCGAGGCAGAGACGATGATGAGGTTGGTGAGGTGTGAGGGCAGTGGATGTGGCAGCACAGTTGGGGTACACAAATGCAAGCGAGAATAAGGTGGCACGAGCGCGACGGTCAAGCCGGAAAGACAAGGATGATGGCATTGGGCGGGAAGGGTGACAGTGAGATTGGGAAGGTGCGGATGACAACTGGCGAGGTCGGGGTGACATGTGCACGATGGGAATGACGAAATGGCAGGAAAGGTGAAGTCAGACAAACGATAATAAGGTTCGAGATGCGTATAGGCCAACGGGCGAGGTTGGGATGTTGTGGGTGCGATGGGGATGACGACGAGGTATGGAGGCTGGGGTGTAGTGCGGTGATGGCACAGCCAGGGCATACAACAGTGAGAGCAAGGCGCACAAGAAATATTTTCTCCCATTGCAACGCATGGGCATTATTGCTAGTATGTGTATATATATATCGGGTGATACTAAAATGCACCCAGGTGCATCTGTATAGCAAATGCACAAACCCTGCGATTGCAACTTTGCAGCTGAACCAATTGCAACTTGACAGACCAATTGCAACTCGACGCGAACCAATTGCAACTTGACGGACCTATTGCAACTCAACGCGAACCAATTGCAACTAAACCCAGCCGAGCTGTAGCTAGGCGCGAACCAATTGCAACAAAGAGACTAACCGATTGCAACTGTGACACTATACTAATTGCAACTTGACGGAACTAATTACAATGAATCTTACTCTGTTGCAATTGGACACGAACCAATTGCAACTAGACTCCTAATTGCAACCCAACGTGAATAAATTGCAACCAGAATGAGCCCCAGTTGCAACTGGACAAGACCTAGTTGCAACAAGGGTGGGTGCATTCTCTATACAGAATGCACCCAGGTGCACTATAGCAAAACAGTATATATAGAGAATGCACCTAGGTGCACCCAGGTGCTCCCTGAGAATGCACTATATATACAGAATGCACCCAGGTGCACCCAGGTGTATATATACTGTTTTGCTATAGTGCACCTGGGTGCATTCTGTATAGAGAATGCACCCACCCTTGTTGCAACTAGGTCTTGTCCAGTTGCAACTGGGGCTCATTCTGGTTGCAATTTATTCACGTCGGGTTGCAATTAGGAGTCTAGTTGCAATTGGTTCGTGTCCAATTGCAACAGAGTAAGATTCGTTGTAATTAGTTCCGTCAAGTTGCAATTAGTATAGTGTCACAGTTGCAATCGGTTAGTCTCTTTGTTGCAATTGGTTCGCGCCTAGCTGCAGCTCGGCTGGGTTTAGTTGCAATTGGTTCGCGTTGAGTTGCAATTGGTCCGTCAAGTTGCAATTGGTTCGCGTCGAGTTGCAATTGGTCTGTCAAGTTGCAATTGGTTCAGCTGCGAAGTTGCAACCGCAGGATCTGTGCATTTGCTATACAGAATGCACCTGGGTCCATTTTAGTATCACCCTATATATATATATATATGCAACATATCCTATGCAAACTAGGTTCGTGTGCAAACTATGCAAACTCCTACCAGTCTCTAGATCTCCATCCGATGTACATTTGCTAATAAAAACTCCCTAATCACGCCCTGGAAGCCGTCACAGACGCATTCTTCCATCCGTCTCGTCTCGACGTGAATCGTCGCCACGCAAGTGGACGCCGACGTCTCGCTCGGTCTTGCCGCCGACGCCGCGCTGTTCGATGCCACCCCTTGGGCTGGACGGCGCCGCGCCCCAACGCCCTCAGCTGCACCACCGGAGGACGCCGGCACCGCGAGCGCCATAGATCAGCGGGCTGAGGCTGCAGCCTCACCGATTTGACGTGAGCGACCAGCAGATCATCGGCGCGTACGCCGGCGTAACAAGGCAGCGTCATGTAGCCCTGGTCGGCATGGGAGCTTGTCAATTCCACGTACGGGATGCGGACATGGGGGCCATGGGAGGCTGTGCGTGGCCCTTCCCACACGAGAGTACGTCCAGTCCAGCTGCGGCTCTCTTGTCCTCCCGACCGGCCGGGCACTCGATGTCGTCCACTGTGCACGACGAAGACGATCACATGCAAAAGCAGTACTACTACTGAAGGGAAACGGGGTGGCTACGCTAGCGCAAAACAAAATTTTCCCCCGCAAAACGAGAACCGCCGCGTCGTCGAGAGATCATGGGATTACCACTAGACGCGCGGATGCGGCGGAACCGTCTCGATGTAGACGAACGCGTCGAGGGTAGCGAGCGGTGCGGTTGCTCACGTCCTTCTTGACTTGCACGTGCGGCTCGTCTGATCCAAGTGCTCCAGATGCAGCACCTCCAAGGTATCCACACGTACGGAGAAGGAAGCGACGCACGCCGGACTGCTAGGACCGCGAGTGCGACGAGGAGAGAGCGTTGGCAGCGCGACTGCTACTTGAGAAAGTTGTGTCTGTTCTGGAGGGGTGTGGTCCATATTCATTGGGAGGAAAACCCCCCACACCATCGCCCATTAGCAATATGGGACTAATAGATGGTGTACCCCTTCCAACGCTAATGGGCTTTACAACATTTGTGGCCCATTAGGACTTTTACACCATAATGGATCAAATCCATCTGAGTCCACTAGTGGATCAAATCCAGTTGGCTCTAGGGCATATTTCCAACAGTCTCCCACTTGCACTAGAGTCAACTATGCAAGTATATTCATCCTCATTCGGCTTCCAACCCCTTAAGTGTGTGACCCTATAGGTTCACGTACACATAGACTTGACCCGAGTACACTACTCGATCAATAGTTGATAGAGGCCTCTAGCAAGACGTGTCAACTCCTATGCATACTTAAAGATCTTATCAGACAAACCATCACAACAATTCATACATGCTATTCCCTTTGCCTCACTATATTTGGTCTAGTTCCAAGCTGACCTCTCTTTCTCGACACTGTGATTCGGATCATCAAAAGGGGGTCAACCCTTAACCCAGCACGGCCATGCATTTCTTGATCCGATCACTCGAGGGGCCCAGAGATATCTCTCTCAAGTAGAGGGGCAAATTCTATCTTGATTGACCATGCCTCGCAAAGATGCTTCCCGACAAACCCGAAAGCCATCTTTATGACTACCCGATTACGGAGTAGCGGTTGATGGCCCCTAAGTAGGTCAATTCACATCTTGAGTACATGCGACAATCTCAAGTCTAAGGACATAGCGTATACGTTGTGTAAACAAAGAACAAGGTCTCAAATTGGGTCGGTCGGCCCCATGTCATACATGTGCCCACATTATTAGTTATACATCTCCATGTTCATGACTTGTGAAACATAGTCATCAACTAATTCATGTGCTAGTCATTAACTTATACTAGGGACAACTTTTGAATAACCATGCAGGTAAAAGAGTTTCACAAACAATTCACATAATTGCCAATCAAATACAAGTCGCCTTTTATGGATATTCAATAAAAGAACCAAGTGACATGGATATAATGAAATATAATCATCTCTATGATTCCTTATAGGACATATTTCTAACATCCTTCCACTTGCACTTGAGCTAATCTAGAATATATCTAATACCCATAGCTCTCATGTGCGCCTCATGCTTAGGCTGTGGAAGGGGTTTTGTCAAAGGGTCTGCAACATTCAAATCCGTGTGTACTTTGCATATCTTGATATCACCTCGTCTAAAGATCTCTCGTATCAGATGAAATTTCCGCAGTACATGTTTATTCTTTTGGTGGTTCCTTGGCTCCTTTGCTTGCGCAATAGCCCCATTGTTGTCACAATAAAGTCCAATGGGCTAGAGACACTCGAAAACACACCAAGTTCGAAAGGAACTTCCTTATCCAAACACCCTCCTTTGCGGCTTCCGAAGCCGCGATGTACTCGGCTTCGTTGTAGAATCGCCCATCGTCTCCTCGCTTGGAACTCTTCCAGCTCACAGCTCCACCATTTATCGTAAACACGTATCCTGATTGCGACTTTGAATCGTCTTGGACAGTTTGGAAACTAGCATCAGTGTAACCCGTTACAACGAGCTGCTCCTCACCTCCATAGACTAGGAACATGCCTTTAGTCCTTCTTAAGTACTTAAAAACATTTTTAACCGCTGTCCAGTGACCCTCACCTGGATCAGATTGGTATCTGCTTGTAACACTGTGTGCATACGAAATATTTGGACGTGTACATATCATTGCATACATAATAGATCCGATGGCCGAAGCATATGGTATTCTACTCATGCGTTCCCGCTCATCAGTTGTCGATGGACACTGAGTCTTGCTAAGATGTATGCCATGTGACATAGGCAAGAACCCTTTCTTAGTCTCTTCCATGTTGAACCTTTTCAACACTTTATCAATGTAAGTGTCTTGGCTTAATCCTATAAGCCCTTTTGATCTATCTACAGATTTTGATGCCCAAAATGTATGCCGCCGCACCTAAGTCCTTCATTGAAAAACTATTTTTCAATGAGGTCTTAGCGGCCTCAAGCATAGGAATGTCATTTCCAATCAGTAATATGTCATCCACATATAAGATTAGAAATACTACAGAGCTCCCACTTGCCTTCTTGTAAACACAAGGCTCTTCTTCACTCTGAATGAAGCCAAACCCTTTTACCACCTCATCAAAGCGAAGGTTCCAACTCCAAGATGTTTGCTTCAATCCATAAATGGATTTTTGAAGTTTGCACACCTTTCCAGCATTGGTTGGATCAACAAATCCCTCAGGTTGTGTCATATACACATCCTCAGTCAGATTTGCATTTAGGAAAGCTGTTTTGACATCCATCTGCCATATCTCATAATCGAAATATGCAGCTATAGCTAGAATGATCCGAATAGATTTAAGCATCGCTACGGGTGAGAATGTCTCGTCGTAGTCAACTCCTTTAACTTGTCGAGAACCTTTTGCAACAAGTCGAGCTTTATGGATGTGAACATTTCCATCCATGTCCCTCTTCTTCTTATAGATCCATTTGCACTCTATGGGTTTAACACCATCTGGCGGGTCAACCAAGTTCCAAACTTGATTGTTATCCATGGAACCTATTTCGGATCTCATGGCACTTTGCCATTTCTCGGAATCTGGGTCCATCATTGCTTCCGCATATGTCATAGGTTCATCATTGTCTAACAACAATATGTCGCGCTCTCCCGCGGTCATGAGATTGAGCTTATCAGTTGCGCGACGTGCCCTTTCAGACCTTCGTGGTTGTGGTGGTGCTTCTCTTGCCATGGGCATCTCAACTCGTTCAGCTACATTAGCATCAATTGTGAAATCTTGCCCAACCGGCTCATCTTGAACTTCTTCAAGATACACCTTCTGGCTACATTTTTCTCTTTTAAGAAACTCTTTCTCTAAGAAAACACCGTTCCGAGCGACAAACACTTTGCCTTCTGACCGGTTGTAGAAATAATATCCCAAGGCTTCCTTTGGATATCCCACGAATATGCACTTGTCCGATTTAGGTGTTAATTTATCTAATTGAAGTTTCTTCACATAAACCTCACAACCTCAAATTTTCAGAAAAGACAAACTGGGAGTCTTACCAGTCCACATCTCATATGGTGTCTTAACTACGGACTTAGAAGGTACCCTAATTAAAGTGAAAGCTGCGGTTTCTAGAGCATAACCCCAAAATGATAATGGTAGGTCCGACTGGCTCATCATTGATCGGACCATGTCCAACAAGGTTCGATTACGTCGCTCGGATACACCGTTTCTTTGAGGTGTTCCAGGTGGCGTAAGTTGTGGAACAATTCCGCAACTCTTTAGATGATTGCTAAACTCATGGCTCAAATACTCACCTCCACGATCGAACGCAAGGTCTTGATTTTCTTGCCACGTTGATTTTCTACTTCACTCCGAAATTCTTTGAACTTTTCAAAAGTTTCGGACTTGTGCTTCATTAAATAGACATAACCATATCTACTTAAATCATCGGTGAACGTTATGAAGTATTGGTATCCACCTCTAGCCGTCGTACTCATTGGTCCGCACACATCCGTATGTATAAGTTCCGGTAAGTTCGAGGCTCTCTCGGGAAAACCCGAGAAAGGCATCTTGGTCATCTTGCCTAGCAAACAAGCTTCACATGTCTCGTAGGATTCAAAATCAAACGAAGTTAAAAGTCCATCGTTATGGAGCTTCTTCATGCGCTTTTCACTGATGTGACCCAAACGACAATGCCATATGTAGGTCGGACTTGAATCATTAGGTCGAGACCTTTTAGCACTTATGTTACAGATAGGTGAATCATCAAGATTTAAAACAAATAAGCCATTCACAATGGATGCACAAGCCACAAACATATTATCCTTAGAGATCACACAACCATTGTTTTCACTCGCAAATGAATAACCATCCTTCATCAAACATGAAGGGGATAAAATGTTTCGACTCAAACTAGGAACAAAATAACAATTATTCAACTCCATAATAAATCCTGACGGGAGGTGTAGTTGCATCGTTCCGACGCTCAATGCAGCAACCGATCCGGTATCAAATACCCAAGAATTAGTATAAGAATCAGCGAGGAAAATATATGTAACATAAATATTAAGTGTACCTAAAGTGGAAGTACCCTTACTTCCATTGCTTTTCATAGAAGCTAAGTACAACTTACAATTTCTTTTCCAGTGACCGATTTTCTTACAATGAAAATATTCGACCTTGGTATTTGGACTAGCCTTGGGCGCCTGGTTTGGCATTGGGATCTTATCCTTGGCCTTACCTTTCTTCTTCCAAGAATTGCCCTTCCTTTTAAAGATCGGCTTGTTTTGGATCGCCATCACATGACTACTGCCCGTGCTTTTCTTAACATTATCATCTATTGGTAAGGGGGTGCCTAGAACTTCTTCCCTTTTCTCTGCTCTGAGAACAATTCTCAGATTACGAATCCAATTCGTAAAGTTTGTTCCAGTCAACTTGTCCTTCTCAAGGACCGAATGCAAGGTAAACGATGTGGTGTTGCTAGGTGCCTTTAATCTACAACAGAATAATAAATGCAAAACACCAAGACAATATGTCCATGACAGAGTAAAATAAAAAAATTTACTCCCACTAAAATCAATATCCCCACATTGATACTTAGTGATTCAGAATCCACAACTAACAAGTCTACTAGTGAGCTTTTGCGTCACCGCTAGTAAACAAGGTAGATCGGTAAGCAACTCTTTGCTAATCATATCACATATGACTTCTGTTGTTGGGTGACATCTCTATGTCTAGGCTCCCAACCTTTATGCCCCAAAATCCTTAACTGTTAAGATGACTTTGATAAGTAAACTAACACTTATGCGTGTAAGTATCCGATACAAACCCGTCTAGTCAAGGAAAACTAGTGGCACCCTAATTTCATAGACCCACCACTGATTGTATGAGACGTGGGACGGTGGCAAGTGTTGGGAGGGCACGTTAACTTAAAATTCCAAAGGGATCATTCTACTCGTAACATCACACGCAAGAAAATAACATTGTCGCATGTAAAAGTAGAACGGTAAGAACGACATTTACACAATTGTAACACGGTATGGCCTATTGTCACATGGTGATCTCCATCTCCATTGACCTGTACATCATGTTGATCTCCATCTCCATGATCTGTGTGTACCATCCTCCATGTGATGAGTCCTCCAAGAACTATCTAACGCGTGCTAGTAATGAAAGTTACACAATCGCGTATTATATCATCACAAATTGGTACGCAGACCATTACATTAATTTTGACAATACATGTGGCTCCAGCCGTATTGCCGTACGCGTGACACGCAGGTCATGAAAAAATTACACACATGCATCACATACACATATAGGCCATACCGATCACAAAACCTGCAAAACAGATTGTCGCAATTCTGACGTCCAAACTTAAAATGCCCGAAAACCCATCTTGCAAGCCGAATTTGGCAAAACTAATTTCGCCGAGACCAGCAATGCTGGTTTATCACATGTGTAAAATTTTCTGTAGATCAATTTTCATATAGAAAACTTCTTCATCCGAGTTAACCACGAAAAGTTATGGCTGTTTTACCGAACAACATGTTTTCTGGTTTTCCCGGGCCGGTAGCAGATCCAATCTGCCTCCGCCACGCATCCCATGCGCCAGGAACTTGACCTAGCTTCGATTCGACCAATCCAATTGATCTCCTTCTCGTTGTGACTGGATTTATATGTATCACTTAACTCCGATGGCGGAATTCCGACCGGTAGGAGTAATTCGTTACACGACCATCACGTCAAGAACACGAAGTCGATCAAAACTTTGATTTACATCTGCATATCTCCATATGCACACATCCCGAATCTAAAACTTAGCAGCTACGGCTCTGATACCACTGAAGGGAAACGGGGTGGCTACGCTAGCGCAAAACAAAATTTTCCCCGCAAAACAGAACGGCCGCTCGTCGGAGATCACGGGATTACCATAGACGCGCGGATGCGGCGGAACCGTCTCGATGTAGACGAACGCGTCGAGGGTAGCGAGCGGTGCGGCTTGCTCACGTCCTTCTTGACTTGCACGTGCGGCTCGTCCGATCCAAGTGCTCCAGATGCAGCACCTCCAAGGTATCCACACGTACGGAGAAGGAAGCGACGCACGTCGGACTGCTAGGACCGCGAGTGCGACAAGGAGAGAGCGTTGGCAGCGCGGTTGCTACTTGAGAAAGTTGTGTCTGTTCCGGAGGGGTGTGGTCCATATTTATTGGGAGGAAAACCCCCCACACCATCGCCCATTAGCAATATGGGACTAATAGATGGTGTACCCCTTCCAACGCTAATGGGCTTTACAACATTTGTGGCCCATTAGGACTTTTACACCATAATGGATCAAATCCATCTGAGTCCACTAGTGGATCAAATCCAGTTGGCTCTAGGGCATATTTCCAACAACTACCACGGCGGCGTCGGCTTCGTGCTAGCTCCAAGATGCCTCTCCCTTCATGAGCACCTCGGTGAACTCTCGGCCTCGGCGTGGTGCGACGCCCGACGCCCATTCATGGTGCACATGTGGTGCGTGTCATCATACCGCCGAGCGCACGGCGGTCGGCCGGGTCGGTCGTTACCACGCGAGCGGCTATTCAACGTACCTCGGCGTGTTGTTTGCTCCTGTGAGATGTGCGTTTTGCACGGCGGTAGCACACGTCTTGGTGTTGGTACGGTGAGCCCTCGTCGCAATCCGGTCGCTAGGTTTTGGCAACATGCTGGCGATGACAGGTGATCTGCTGGTCTCTCATGTGAATGTGGCGAAGCTGCAGCCTCTATGTCGTTTAGTTGCCCGCCGATCCATGGCGGCGCCGGCGTCCTCCGGTGTGGCTGAAGGCGCTAGGGCGCGGCGCGGCCCGGCCCCGAGGGGCGGCGTCCAACGGCATGGCGTCGGCGGCGAGACCGGGCGGGACGTCAGCGTCCACCTGCGTGGCGCGGAGCAGCCCGAGGGGTGGCAGCGGTGACGTTCGTCCTTCGGTGTCTCGCGCCTCGTAGAAAGGAGGGCGATGACGATTCGCGTCGCGGAGACGGACTCACGTCGCGGAGACGGACGGAGTAGCGGCGTCCGTGTCAACTTCCAGAATGGGATTAGGGATTTTTTTATTAGCAAATGTATTGGTGGGAGGGTTTAAGTGATTAAATTCTCTACTCTCAATCTGGTCATCGGATGGAGATCCAGCCACTATGGTAGGAATTTGCATAGCTTGCACACGAACCTAGTTTGCATAGAATATACTACCATATATATGGACGCGGCTAAAATACGGCCGGCCGTAGGTTAGTCCCATCGAACGGCCTTTCCTATATAAGCATAATCGATCTGCCGTTTTCCATTTTAGGCAAACTTATCACCGACACGGTTGGCAGACCCGCACACGTGATAACCGACCCGAACGCCACGAGCGTCAGTAGGGGCCAACAGTTTCCCGTGACGACACCGCCAAAATGAGATTCGATGAGCACGCCGGGTTTTTCCAAAAAAAAATCGGCATGCTGGCGCTGAGCAAGACGGCGGCGGCGACAAAAAAAGAAAGGATTACCGAAAAGCAAATGTGGAAGTGAAAAATCAGGATCCTGCTGAAGGGGAGAAAAAAGCAAGACAACAACATCACATCTATGTACACAGATCCGGAGTGATTTTTGCAGAATGTGTTTTTGGGATACTAAGATCCATGAAAATGCTGTAAACAAATTCACTCAGATTTGCAGAGAGAGAGAGAGACATGATGTTCCTCATTGCCTGATCTGTACTAGCTTCAAATTTCATTGCCTAAAATTGACTTGATCTGCTTCCCTGTTTTACAAAATTTAATCTTTGCGACTCACAGAATCAACTAATTTCAGTCCCTCGTTATTGACTTGATCTGCTGCATGCTTCGTACATTACTAGAAAAGTCCCGCGACATTGCCGCGGATGACCAGTAGGTTAGCCTGTTTTTATATGGGTCCAATTACGTTGTGGTTTTGTACGTGTTTTGTGGGTGTTGAGGAGGCCATCCATGTTGGCAGCTCATTGCAGGGTTGGAGTACTTAGTTTGTCATAGTATGTATGGTATGGATATGATTTGGGTTGAGGTGTGGATATAAAGGGAGGTGGGCCACCACACATTGTCTGGAGCTGGTGAGGCCGAACTCAACTTTGATGCTCACTAATGTTTTCACTACCGTTGATCAACCTTTCAAGTTTGAAGCGTGAAGATTGTTTGTCCTATGAAATTGAAGTTGAATAGCACAAATATGGAGGTAACAACATACATGAATTCTAAGGAATGAAGTTGCGAAGAGAATTTGCAAAACATACCTCATTCTAATATTGTACTTTAAAGAAATGAACTATTTTATAATATTACGGAATAATTTCTAATAATATGTTACATGGCGTACTTTAACAGGTGGGGCGGTTGCTGGGAGACTGAACACAGGTAACCATTGTTTGCTAAATTAAGGCTAACACAGAATATTTACAGGCTTATATGCAAATGAAAACCAAAGAGCATTTAAGAGGTTATATGTAAGTATAACCTCTCCATGTGACTATAACTTTAGCAAAGGATTCAAGCTCGGATGTTCATTTGTTTAATTTAGAAGAAAGTCATTAGTGAACATTGGAAAATGAAGTAGAAGTTTAAAGCCATCATCAGCCTTTAATGTTTGTAAATTAAGGTTCACACCAGGTTGTGAACTATATATACTACACTTTCTAACCATTACTTCAAGATTTAAGTACTTTGTTGACAATATCAATTTAAACAAAACTCTGATATAACTACATAGCTATACTACATAGTAACTGAAAAGGTATCATAACATGAGATTAGAAGATCAAACTATGTACCAAGTTAAAGGCTAATTGACACCGTACATCTTTTTGTTCCCGGGGTTTCATAGTTTATTTACAAAATTATTAGCAATTGATCTTTGCATATGTGCACATGCTCACGTTGCATCAACTTAAGTTTAGAGCTCATAGCAGTGGATATAGCTCACTTAAGCTTTTTTCAAACCTTCAAAACTTATTAACAATTGTTTAACATGGGCTAAATCAGACTGAATACAATGCACACACTTGTTTATTCAAAAAAAAAGAACGCACTCACTTTATCTTTTTGTTAAGAATCTTTGTACAGAACCAATTTAAAGCAAACTTTCAATATAGCTTCATGCCCTACAGGCCTAGATATGGAATGCCCTCGCAATTAGAAAAGAAGAATGTATTTTTTTATTAACCATTAAGATCAGTTCGCTGACGTCTGCTCATTGCTGCATTTCATCGAGCACATCGTGGCCTGCTCATTGCTGCATTTCATCGAGCACATCGTGGCCTCGGCACCTCACGGTGAGGACGTCTGAGGTCCTCGGTAGTCAGAACGCCCACGTCCTCCACCTGCGGCGGTCCCCGATGCAAAGGTCGCCTGCAGTGAAGTACGCCGGCAGCCCAGGTAGTGACGTGCGTCGCACTGCCGCTGGTGGCCGTCTCGCAGCGCTGCCAAGGTTGAGGAGCCCCCCCGGCGGGCGGCTTTCGGATTCACCTCTACCGCGGGAGCGGCGGTCGGCCAGGGCGGGGCGCGGAGGTGTGCGCTGGGAAGCCATGGGGAGGCGTGAGCGAACCTCCAGTGCTCTATTTCCATGGCTGGGAATGTACCGAGCTCCCTAGTTAAACGCCATGGCTGTCCGCGGCGGCGGAGAGCGAATTCGGGAGGGGGGCTGAAGCGTCCCCTCATCAGAGGTGACTAAATGTGACACAAATACCAGTCCCAGGAGGCTGGTAACACATTTATTACAACAGGTGGATCAGTCTTTTACATCACGGCGACACAGAGGGCACGGAAGTGCCAACGCTACAAGCAACAACACAAACGCTAACGACCATACTACGATAGCAAAGGCTTCCAAAGCCTCATCAGAGTACCACACCATGGAAGCTCTCTGTGGAGGCCCTGGGTACACAGGCATGGTTGGGTGTAGGGCAGCGACCTACTCGACGTCTTCGGGAACGAAATCGGGATCCTCCTCTGAAAAACAGTTAGTAAAAACAAGGGTGAGCACAAACGTACTCAACAAGATCAATCCCACCCACGGAGGGGCTTATAAGCAGAATCATGCATAGGGTATATCAAGGATCAGGTTTAAGGTTCATTTTGCAATCACACTCACTCATGCAGGGGTTCATTTCAAAAGAGGTTTTCGCAAATCATTTTCATAACCCGAGTGACTCAGTTGCTTTTGAGAAATCCACAGTGGAACTACCGGACTCCCCGTCCGCAAGCCCAGGCACACAACCACACACCTTTCCCGAAAACAACTCACACCAGAAAACATCCCAAACCCAACCACTAGTTTTTGTGACCACACCGTGACTCGTCCAATACCGTGGACACGGCTATTCGAATAGGTTTGACACTCTGCAGAGGTTGTACAACTTTACCCACAAGTAGGGTACCGTCACACGGACACCTTAGTGCCGGCACGGATCCTATCAAAGACATTACCCACCTTAGCTAACGCTACGAGCCATCACGGAAGCAACCAAGGGGTTATCTCACATAACCAGGGTGTACCTCACACAGAGCGTACCCCTACTCCTTGGTCTTCCGCCGCTCACCCGCACACCCGATGGCAAGTAGATTAACTAGTGGGATTTATGCTAAGCCGTTGCCACATACAACGGTCGAGTGGTTGTACGATGATTTGGGTCAGGTGAGATGTCACGCAACCCAGTCCTTAACGACAAGATGGACAACTCCCAACACGCTCAACCACACAGGTACGAGCTCACCCAGACTCCTGACACACACGTCCATCCCGTCTACCCAGTTCTTTACTCATTTTCCAAACATATCCCATTTCCATTTTAAAGCACTCACACAATTTTAAAGCACTCATACATTTTTAAAGCACTCATTTAGGCCAAAACAAGGTTCAATCATAGCAATCAAGGGTGGCTATCCTACCATGTTTTTGCAGTAAAACAATATGCAATTTATAAAACGGGTATAGGGTTATATTTATAAAACTAGGACCAAAGCATGCATCAAAGGATGAGATTGAACTTGCCGTCTTCGAAGTCTTCGGGGAGTTCCGGCTCGACGTTCGGGATCTCGGGCTCCTGCTCACCGTAGTCGGCTCCAAACTCCGGTCCGGGGTACCTTCCTTCGTTCACTCCGTCGGCTATAGCGCGCACACAAGCAAGCATGTAATCAATAAAAGCACGCACAATCTCTCCGGCTGAGCTCGAGGAAGGTAATTAAATAAAATAGGGAAATAAATACTATGTAGGGTTTTGGGTGTCGGATGGGTGGCGGTATACCCGGTACGGGTGTGGGGAAGTTTGGGCGCGATTTGGATGAAAATCGCGCATGAAATGACGGGTTACAGGAGGTGTTTAGGGTTAATTAGGGGCCTGTTAGTATTTTATTTTAAAAGAAAAGGACCTAATTGTAATATTTAAACCTAGCGAGGTTTAATTATAATAGTCTAGGGGTTTAATTGTAAAGGGGCAGGGTTACTTGGGTGGAAAGGGTTAAGAGTTGGGGTCTAATTTGAAAGAGAGAGAGAGAGAGAGGAAAAGAGGGGGGGGGGGGGGTTCGGGTAGGAAAAGGAAAAAGGACAGGGGCCTCCTAGCAAAACCGTCATCCCTTTCCTCCCCTTCGGTTCAGCACAGAGGGGGGATTGCGGGCGGTCCGCCGGCCGGCTCCGGCGACACGGCGCCCCGGTCACGGCAGCGGCTGGGGTTGGGGGCAATGAGGGAAGGTGACCGGGGGTTCGATCCCCACCCTTACCTTGAGCTGGGGCGGTGCGGGGGAGCGGCTCCCCGAGCGGCGGCGGACTGTGGCAATGGAGGTTGGGCGGCGCGGTAGGTGTTGCGGTGGGTGCAGAGCAAGCTTGCTTGGCGCGGTGTGGGGCGGTGAAGAGGTGGTGCCGGCCTTTTATAGGTGTCGAAGGTCGATTCCGAGGCAAAAATCTTCCCGGCGACCTTGGCGTTGATTCCGGCAGGGTGGGCCGCGGCGACCGGCCCTTGATTGGCGCCGCGACGACTCCGGCGAGGTGACTCTTCGACGCAGAGCTTGGTGACTTCACCGTCTAACGCGGCCGGTGACGAGACAGCCCGTGCAGAGGCACGTCGTGTCGGTCAACTCTGGGGCAGTGCGCGTCCTGCGGTGCGGGCCGGCGTCCGCGCGTGCGTGCGCGTGCGAGGGCACCGGCGAGGCGGCCGGTGCACGCGCGCGTGCCGCCGCCGCGGGGGAGGCCCGGTGGCGTGCGGGGGTGGGAAGGGGGCCGGTGCGGTCGGCGCCAGGCGCACGGGCCAGTAGCCAGGCGCGGTCTGGAGGAAGAAGAAGGAAGGGAAAGGAGAAAGGAGAAGGAAAAAAGAAAGGAAAAGAAAAAACAAAAAGGAAAGGAAAAGGAGAAAAAGAAAAGGAAAATGGGAAAAAAGAAAAGAAAAGAATTAGGGAAAAGTCCTAGAAAATTTAGGGGAATTTCTAGGAAATTAGGAAAAGGGTTTTTGCGGATTTTTCCGGGTTTCTCAGATATCGGCGTTAATTCCGGGACGGCGGTGATGGCGAGGCAAACCGACCGGCGGGACCGCGGCGTGCGCGGGATTCCCGGTGTGGTGGCCGACCGCGGCGCTAGGGCGGCATGCGTGGGTGATGGCCCGGGTGCGGGCGATGCCGGCGGGATTCGCGGCACGCGCGTCGTGGGAAAAGAATCGGCCGGGGTTTCGAAAGGGGGGGGGTAAATGAGCTCAGCGGGAAAGTTTTGAAAACACGCGTGATTTATTAGGTGATTTATTAGGAGCTAAAAACACGGGCGTTACAAACCTACCCCACTTAAAATGAATCTCGCCCTCGAGATTCGGCTAGGTTTCGAACAGGTGGGGAATCTCTTTCTTCATCGCGTCCTCTCGTTCCCACGTGGCTTCTTCTACTCCGTGTCTGCTCCATTGAACTCTGCACACCCGTACTTCTGATGTTCTTGTTCTTTTGACCACCGTGTCCAAAATTTTGACGGGCAGTTCCTGGTACCTAAGGTCTGGCTGTAGGTCGGTGGTCTCTACCGGTACTCGCTTTTCTTCGAGGACCTTCAAACATCTGCGTAGCTGGGAGATATAAAACACTGGGTGTATGTCTAACATCTCTTTTGGTAGCTCCAACCGGTATGCTACTGCTCCGACCCTCTTCAGTACTTTATACGGTCCAATGTACCGAGGGGCCAACTTTCCGTGCACCTGAAACCTCCGAGTCCCTCGGATAGGTGAAACCTTGAGGTAAGCGAAATCTCCCGGATTGAAGCTTGCTTCACGCCTCTTCTTGTCTGTGTAGCTCTTCTGTCGGGATTGAGTGGCTTTCAACTTTTCTCGGATGTCGGCTACTCGCTCTTCGGCTTCCTTTATAAGTGCGAGCCCAACCAGGGCACGTTCTCCTACTTCTGACCACATCAAGGGTGTCCTACATTTCCTCCCGTATAAGGCTTCAAACGGCAACATTCCTAGGCTTGCTTGGTAGCCGTTGTTATAGGAGAATTCTGCATACGGTAGGCTCTGTTCCTAGTCTTTGCCATAGGTGAGGACACATGCTCTCAACATGTCTTCTAGAATTTGGTTTACCCTCTCGGTCTGTCCATCAGTCTGCGGGTGATACGCTGAGCTGAAATCCAGCTTGGTACCCATGGCTCTATGCAAGCTTTTCCAAAATCTAGTGGTAAACTGGGTCCCTTTATCTGAGACTATCCTGCTAGGCACTCCATGCAATTTCACTATGTTTTCTATGTAGAGTTTTGCCAACTTCTCTCCTCCATAAGTGGTCCGTACGGGTAGAAAGTGAGCGACGTTAGTGAGTCGGTCCACTATCACCCATATGGAATCATGTCCTTTCCAAGTCCCCGGCAAACCTACTACAAAGTCCATGCCTATTTCGTCCCATTTCCATACCGGGATTGGTAAAGGTTGCAACATTCCTGCGGGTTTCTGGTGCTCGGCTTTAATCCTTTGACAAGTATCACAATGGGCGACGAACCGGGCAATGTCTGCTTTCATTCCATTCCACCAATACTTCTGTTTTAAGTCCATGTACATCTTGGTGGATCCCGGGTGAATGGAATATGCCGAGTTGTGGGCCTCATCCATGATGGTCTGTCGGAAATCTCCGCCTTCAGGCATGCATAACCTATTCTTATACCACAGTGTGCCCTGACCATCCACTCTAAAGTCTAGGCCTTATTCACTCCTGTATGCTTGCGGATCTTCATCAGGTTCTCATCGGTCTCCTGGGTGTAAGGAATCGGATGCCCGTTAGCCTAAGAGGGAGAGGGGGTGAATTAGGCAACTTAAAAACTTAACCTATGGCTTCACTACTTTTTCTCAAAGTAAACTAGAACATACTATCTAAATGTGCAACTAAGGTTGTTCTAGTGTGAAACTCCCATCCCAGACAAAGGTTTGCAACCTATAGCCAATCCTAGCATGATACTACTCTAGGAAAGTAAAGGCAAGCAAAGATTGCAAAAGAGTAAATGCGGAAACATAAAGGGGATGAGAGGAAGCAAACTCTTGACACGCGATTTATCCCGTGGTATCGGTAGGCACTAAGCCACCCCTAGTCCACGTTGTTGAAGCACTCACACAAGAGTATTGCTTCTCGGTCACCAAGTCTCTCCCAAGAGCACCACTTGACTCGCCACAAAGGCTAGCCACTTAGGCACTTGCCAAGCTCCCTTGGTCACCTTGATGCCGCCTCCACTAAGGAGCTTCTCCACCAAGGAAGGGGGTCTCCACGTCCCCCGCACAAAGTGTCCTCGCCGCTCCACACGAAGCCGGAGGGTCGATGACGATTGCCGGTGAGCCACTTAGGCCCCAAGGCTTCCGGCGAACCTTGTACAACTGGATTCACTCAAGAATCACCTCACAAGGTTGGCACAACCTTGCACTCACTCAGCTCTAAGCTAAGCCTAGCACTAAGCACATACACAAAGCATATGCAAGTCTAAGGATGCGAAATTAAGCACTTGGATGGATTGGATATGATCTTGAATGTGTCTTGAACTCCTCTCGCACTTCCACACAATCCGGCAACCTCAAATGGGTGAGTGGAGGGGGTATAAATAGCCCAAGGCATCAAACTAGCCGTTGGCTAAAAGCCGATGAAAAAGGTACCGTCGGATGATCCGACGCTATGCTTTTCCGGGCGTCGGTTCATTCGGTGCCCCTCCCACGTCACATAGCCGTTGAGGTTCTCTCGACACAAGCGGCTCCGACGCTATGCTCCGACGCTACGTCGGATCATCCCGTGCTTGAAGACCTCGCGTCCAAGTCGCCTCGTTAGCTTCCAACCGACCGTCGGATAGACCGACGCTTCACCTTGACCAAGGCGTCGGATCATCCGGTCTTTGAAGGCTTCGTCTTGGCGCGGCTCTATATGAATTCAACCGAGCGTCGGATAGACCGACGGGGTCCCCACTCAGACCGTCGGATCATCCGGTGCTACTGTCTTCCTTGCTCTTCCTCTGCAACTCGTCCGACGCATCTAGAAATTGGACCGTCGGTTCATCCGACGGTACCTAGGGTTTCACCCTGTGTAGCAACTCGTTCGACGATTGCACCGACGCTTGTATTTGAGGGACCGTCGGTTCATCCGACGGTGTCTTTTCTTTTCCTTTTCTTACTCGGTTTCTCAATTTGGCATATGGTTTTCTTGCTTTTTTGGGACCTAGAAGTGTCTACAAAGACATGCTAAAACAATAAGGTTAGTCCCAATGATCATGTTGTCATGAATCACCAAAATCAAACTCGAACTAATGGCATATGAGGCCATGTTCGCTACAGTCTCCCCCTTTTTGTTGATTTATGACAACACAACCAAAGCAAGCATAAATTTGCAAGAATTGACAAAATTAGAACCACTTACACTTGCTTGAATGCTTACCATCATCCAAACTCCCCCTAGATCAAACTTCCCCCTTTTTGATCTTCATGTTCACATTCTCCCCCTTTGGTCTCATACCTTGAAAGCACTTGTAAGCATCCTTGAACCCACTTGTAAGCTTAAGCCACAAGCTTGCTTTGGTCCCACATTCTCCCCCTTTGGAATAAAATCTCCAAAAAGTCCCAAAGCAAAAGGATCCAAGAAAACTAGCAAGACCTAGCAATCATAGCTCAAAGGAGAGATGTTAAATGCAAGGGAGAAAGCCGCATGAACAATGATCCATAAGTATGATATCAATGAAGATACCACATGTGTGAATAACTAAGGTGGATCACAAGCTCATGAGACTAGCATGATACAACCTAAGCTCCCCCTAAGTGTGTGCACAAAAAGGATACCACTTGTAAGACAAGGGAAGTGAGAAACAAGTGCGCAACTACAAACTTGTAAGACAAGGAAGCTTAGAGCATATGCAAGGAGGTAGCTTAAAGGACAAGAGATAAAACAAATGGGTTCTTGTTACTACCACTTGTAGAAATCACTTGTAGTATTTTGATCATTGCATACCTCCGGGGGTTGATCCTCTCTACCTTGTTAGCACCACATTGAGATGAGCCACTTGGAAATGATATCACTAGGTGACACCACTTGAAAGAATCTTGTATAGAAGACACTTGGGGTACCACAAGGATTAGGAATGTATGAGTACATTGCCTTTGAACTTATATAGAGACATAAGCTCGCAAGGACATGACTCAATAGCATGAAGCTCATATTGCTATTTTCACTCTTTTAGAGATGTTAGATCACATTGATAGTGAAATAGCATTCTCTTAGAATGAAACACCACACCGGAACGCGCTCGCTAAGGGACTACATAAGATAAGCTTGAAACAATGTTAGTCCCATAACCAAACCATAGGATGAGCTCCCCCTAAATGTGTGCATTTAGTGTTTGAATCACCAACCAAATGTATGCACATTGTTTATGATAACAAAAGGGAAGCTTACCCTATAGCTTGCTCATGATGCAAAGAGATATATATGGAAACATGCACCAATAAAGAACAAGTGTAGCTTTCCTACACACTAATCAAACCATGTTGATTGCTCATGGGTTAGCACATGACACAAGCAACCTACCAAATGTAAATATTGCAACAAATGCAACCTAAACAAGGCAATGGAGCTACAATGATGCAAGAGATGGGTACTAGTTTCCATTACCTCAACCGGGGAACTTGGGCAACACATTTCCAATTTGCAAGCTTGGCTTATAGGCTTGAATCTTCTCATCTTGATTGTGCCAAACCTCCCAATTCCCCGTTCACAAGGCCTTCAAGTGGCCTTTGGAACCCAAACCATTTGAGGCCCCTTCATGTTGGTGATAACTTCCTTGGGCACCCAAATGGGTTGGTTCCTACCCCGCTCCTCCTTCATCTTCCCAACCTTGTGTGCAACTACCTTGCCATTAGCCTTCTTCATGATGACGTAGGTGTTGCTCTTGGTCTTGTTTTTGCAGTTGGGCTTGGTGTAGATGAGGGAGCTCTTGATGGTGGGCTTCAATTTCTTCTTTGCTCCCTTGTCCATCTTCTTGACAAGTTGAGGGCATTTGTAGAACTTGTGCCCTTCTCCATGACACTTGTAGCAAGTCACGGTTGCACCCTTGTCAAGCTTCTTCACCATGGGATCACGGTTATCTTGAGAAGGTTGGACTTGGCTCTTCATGTCTTGAGAGACGTCCACTTGTTCTTCATCGTTCTTGCCTTTGCCCATCAAGTTTGCCAACCTCTCTCGGAGCCATTTCACTTCTCGCTTGAGCTCATCATTTTCCTTGCCTATGAGATAATCACATGATTCTACAACAACATTCTCATGGCAAGATGGTGAGCAAGATTCATCAATTAAATCAATGCAATAAGTTGAAGCATCTACCTTGGAGATAGGAATTGCACAAGGAATAGATGTTTCATCATGCTCAAAGGAATTACTTGTTTTAGTCTCATTGCTCTCAAGCTTAGATTTTAGCTCATCACACTCCTTGCTAAGCAATTTGAATTTGCACAACAAATGTTCATAATTTGTAGAAAGGGTGTTACTAAGATCATTGAGAGCATTGAGTTCTTTAATTTCATTAGCTTGTTGTTCAAGCATTCCTTTTTGCTCATGGATTAACTCAAAAAGATCATTGAGAGAGGTGGTGTCAGATTCGTCATCACTTACATTGCTTTCCATACCATTGGCCATAAGGCACATGTGTGATGATGAAGGACCTTGCATGAAGCGGGAGGTGAAGTTCTTTCTTGATTTATCGCTTGAGCTAGAAGAACTTGATCCACCACTTGTCCACCCACGGACGGCTATTGTTGCTTCTTGCCTTGGTCTCCTCTCCTTGACCACCTTCTTCTTAGGCTTGTGCTCGATCTTGGTGAACTTGATGTGTTGATGATGACGCCCTTCTCTCAAGTGGACGTTGTAGCCGTACATGTTGACTTTCTTCACATACTTGAAGATCTTCTTCACGTACTCGGCCACCATGGATTCAACCTCTTCATCACTTGAGGAATCACCATCGTCACCATCATCACCATCATCACCATCATCTTCGCTTGAGCTTCCATGAGTAGCCATCCTACTCAACATTTTCTCTTGTCGGCTTGAGAGAGCATGGCTTGTTGTTGGAGAGGATGGTTCTTGGGGCTTTTCTTGGGGCGCCTTCTTTGACTTGGGCATGAGTTGAAGCTCATGTGCCATGATCTTGCTCAAGATATGCGATGGCTTCAAATCTTCGAGCTTCTTCTCGTAGATGATTGCCTTCACCAAGTCATAATTGGGCTTCCGGAGACTTTGAAGGATCTTGCGGTTGATGTTCAAGTCCGTGATGTCCTTCACACCTAAAGCATTGATCTCATTGACAAGCACATTTAGGCGTGAGTACATGGATTCGGCATTTTGATTAGCAAGTTGCTTAAAGCTATTGAATTCCTCAAGGAGACAACCGTAGCATTCATTAGCAACTTCTTTTGAACCCTCATTTTGCTCCTTGATGGTTTTCCATAGCTCATGAGCATTTTCACAAGTAAAAACTCTATTGAAAATGCCTACATCTAGTGAGGACAAAATGATACTCTTAGCAATCACATCAAATTGCTTTTCCTTTCTAGTACCATTTTTCATGCCCTCATCGGTGACTCTCCAAACATCAAGGTCCCTTGCTTGGAGATAGGCCTCCATGAGAACCTTCCACCAAGGATAGCCCGTGCCATCGAAATGTGGAGCCAAACCTAAAGTATCCACCCCTTTCACACCTCTATAGGGCAACTCACTAGGCGGTGAAGCCTAACCATTCCAATGAGCCGGTTTTCATAATTTACCAATCGAATTGGTCTTTCCTTGTGAAGGAAGTGAGTCCCGGCTCTGATACCACTTGTAAGGAATCGGATGCCCGTTAGCCTAAGAGGGGGAGGGGGTGAATTAGGCAACTTAAAAACTTAACCTATGGCTTCACTACTTTTTCTCAAAGTAAACTAGAACATACTATCTAAATGTGCAACTAAGGTTGTTCTAGTGTGAAACTCCCATCCCAGACAAAGGTTTGCAACCTATAGCGAATCCTAGCATGATACTACTCTAGGAAAGTAAAGGCAAGCAAAGATTGCAAAAGAGTAAATGTGGAAACGTAAAGGGGATGAGAGGAAGCAAACTCTTGACACGCGATTTATCCCGTGGTATCGGTAGGCACTAAGCCACCCCTAGTCTACGTTGTCGAAGCACTCACACAAGAGTATTGCTTCCCGGTCACCAATTCTCTCCCAAGAGCACCACTTGACTCGCCACAAAGGCTATCCACTTAGGCACTTGCCAAGCTCCCTTGGTCACCTTGATGTCGCCTCCACTAAGGAGCTTCTCCACCAAGGAAGGGGGTCTCCACGTCCCCCGCACAAAGTGTCCTCGCCGCTCCACACGAAGCCGGAGGGTCGATGACAATTGCCGGTGAGCCACTTAGGCCCCAAGGCTTCCGGTGAACCTTGTACAACTGGATTCACTGAAGAATCACCTCACAAGGTTGGCACAACCTTGCACTCACTCAGATCTAAGCTAAGCCTAGCACTAAGCACATACACAAAGCATATGCAAGTCTAAGGATGAGCAATTAAGCACTTGGATGGATTGGATATGATCTTGAATGTGTCTTGAACTCCTCTGCACTTCCACACAATCCAGCAACCTCAAATTGGTGAGTGGAGGGGGTATAAATAGCCCAAGGCATCAAACTAGCCGTTGGCTAAAAGCTGCTGAAAAAGGTACCGTCGGATGATCCGACGCTATGCTTTTCCAGGGCGTCGGTTCATCCGGTGCCCCTCCCACGTCACATAGCCGTTGAGGTTCTCTGACACAACTGCTCCGATGCTATGTCGGATCATCCGGTGTTGAAGACCTCGCGTCCAAGTCGCCTCTATTAGCTTCCAACTGACCGTCGGATAGACCGACGCTTCACCTTGACCAAGGCGTCGGATCATCCGGTGCTGAAGGCTTCGTCTTGGCGCGGCTCTGTATGAATTCAAACTGAGTGTCGGATAGACCGACGGGGTCCCCACTCAGACTGTCGGATCATCCGGTGCTACTGTCTTCGTTGCTCTTCCTCTGCAACTCGTCCGACGCATCTAGAAATTGGACCGTCGGTTCATCCGGCGGTACCTAGGGTTTCACCCTGTGTAGCAACTCGTTCGACGATTGCACCGACGCTTGTATTTGAGGGATCGTCGGTTCATCCGACGGTGTCTTTTCTTTTCCTTTTCTTACTCGGTTTCTCAATTTGGCATATGGTTTTCTTGCTTCCTTGGGACCTAGAAGTGTCTACAAAGACATGCTAAAACAATAAGGTTAGTCCCAATGATCATGTTGTCATGAATCACCAAAATCAAACTCGAACTAATGGCATATGAGGCCATGTTCGCTACACTGGGCCTTCCTGATCGTTTCCTCTAGGGTCGGCTGAACACTCAGTTGGCGGACGTAGCCTTGGGGGACAATGTGCTTGTTGAGTCGCGCCATTTCCTCTTGCAACTGGGTACTCTTGGGTGCTGCCTTCTCGTAGGATTTCCGGCTTAGGGCATCTGCTACTACATTGGCTTTCCCTGGGTGGTAGTGAATCTCTAGGTTATAGTCTTTGACTAACTCTAGCCACCTTCTTTGCCTTAGGTTCAGGTCGGGCTGGGTGATGATGTACTTTAGGCTCTTGTGGTCGGTATAGATCTCGCACTTATTCCCAATCAGGTAGTGTCTCCAAATCTTAAGGGCATGCACTACGGCTACAAACTCCAGATCATGGGTGGGATAATTCTGCTCGTGGGGTTTGAGCTGGCGGGAAGCATATGCCACTACTTTCCCATCTTGCATGAGAACACATCCCAACCCTTGTCGGGACGCATCGCAATATACGACAAAATCCCGTTGAATGTCTGGCAAGGTCAGCACTCGGGCTATGGTCAATCTTTTTTTCAACTCCTGGAAACATTTCTCGCACGACTCGGTCTAGTTGAACTTCTTCTCCTTCTTGAGCAACTCTGTCATGGGCCAGGCAATCTTGGAAAATCCTTCAATAAACCTCCGGTAATACCCTGCTAAACCAAGAAAGCTTCTGATCTCGCTCACATTGGTCGGTTGTTGCCAGTTGAGACTGTTTCAACTTTCCCGGGGTCTACTGCTACTCCTTCCGCAGTCAGAATATGCCCAAGGAAGGATATTTTCTCCAGTCAGAACTCACACTTGCTGAACTTGGCGTACAACTTGTGTGCCCTCAATTTCCCAAGCACTACTCGAAGATGCTGCTCATGTTCCTCCACACTCTTGGAGTAAACAAGTATGTCGTCAATGAAGACTACGACAAACTTGTCTAGCTCTTCCATGAACACCTTATTCATGAGGTTCATAAAATATGCTGGTGTGTTGGTGAGTCCGAAGGACATCACTGTGAACTCATACTTCCCGTAACGGGTGACAAAGGCGGTCTTGGGGATGTCGTTTTCCCTAATCTTGAGTTGGTGCTACCCTGACCTTAGATCCACCTTCGAAAAATACTTGGCTCCTTTCAGCTGGTCGAATAGATCATCTATTCTGGGGAGAGGGTACTTGTTTTTGATAGTGACTTCGTTCGGCGAGCGATAGTCCACGCACATCCTCATGCTCTTATCCTTCTTTTCCACGAAAAGCACTAGGGCTCCCCATGGTGATGAGCTTGGTCTGATGAACCCACTTTGCTGGAGTTCTCCTAGCTGCTTCTTCAATTCTGCCAACTCAGGGGCTGCCATCCTATAGGGTCTCTTAGCTATGGGAGAGGTTCCGGGAATAAGGTCGATGACGAACTCTATATCCCTATCTGGTGGCATTCCGGGGAGTTCTTCAGGGAACACATCTGGGTACTCTCGCACTACTGGGACATCCTCTATGGACTTGGCTTCCATGTTGAAAACCATTATGTCTGGCCTGTGTCCTCGGGTGTGGCAGGTCACTTGTATTCCGTGTGGGTTGGTTAGGTGCACTACTTTATCAGCGCAACTTATAAGGCCATGGTGTTGGATTATCCAATCCATCCTAAGGATCACATCTATTCCCTTGGACTTCAGTACTACCAGGTCCGCTAGGAACTCTACCCCACTTAAAATGATCCTTACCCGGGGGCATCCCAGTTGACACTTGATGTCACCTCCAGGCGTTCGAGTTAATAGGGGTGCTTTTAGTAGTACTGTAGGTATGCTATGCTTTTCCGCAAAACTTGAGGATATGAATGAGTGAGATGCTCCCGAATGAAATAATATGGTTGCCAAGACTGAGCTGACCAGGAACTCACCGAGCACTACGCCTTGTGCTTCCTGAGCCTCCTGTGTGTTGATGTGGTTGACGCGGGCTCGTCCATAAGACTGCTGGGGTTGCCTCATCTGCTGGTTGCTGTTATTGTTGCCAAAGTTTTTGTTGCTGCGCACCGGCATGCGGTTGGCTCCAGACACGAGTGGCCTTGGCCCATTCACCGAGTTGGAGTAGGTGGAAGCGGTTGGCTTCTTGGCATAAGGGCAGTTGGCAATGAAGTGTCCGGTCTCGCGGCAGTTGAAACGCACCCGGGAGTTGTTGTTGTTGTTGGCGGTGACCTGGCTGGTGTTGCTCTGTGGGGGCTTCATGGTGTTCTGGTTGTTGTAGGGTTTGAACTGGGTTCTGGGGCCTTGCGAGCCCGTGGCTTGGGACTCGGGTTCTCGCATCGCATGGGAGCTTGGAATCCGGACACGGGGTGTCCGAAGCTTCTCTCGCCTCTCGGGAGCGCTCTTGCTTTGTTTGGCCTTGTGCTCCATGAACTTGCGCTTGTTCTCTTTCTTTTCTTCCGCCCTCGCTCTCTCTCGTGAGTATGGCCATGTTCATGAGGGTGTTGAAATCCGGGTAGATCCGAGGGGTAAGCGGTGGTCCTCGCCCGGGAGTCAATCCCTTCTTGAACATCTCCTAGAGTCCTTGTCCACCTCTTCTGGGGCATAACGAGCCAGCTCTATGAACTGGTAAGTGTACTCCTCCACGGACATGTTGCCCTGGCGGAGTTCATGGAACTCATCTGCCTTTCGCTTCATTGTGGCCTCTGGGATGTGGTAGCGGCGGAACTCTTCCACGAACTCATCCCAGGTGATGGCGGAGGGATCCTTGGCCGCAGCGCAGTAGTTCTCCCACCAGGCTAGGGCTGTCCCGGTGAGCTGGTGAGCTGCCATGAGAACCTTGTCATGGTCCTCACAGTTGAAGGGCTCCAGTTCCCTCAGAATGGCTCTCAGCCAGTCATCAGCATCCAAAGGGTTCACAGACCCGCCAAAAGTGGGTGGCTTCATCCTGAGGAACTCTATCAGCTTTTCATTCATGCCCAGAACTCGGGGCCTTGGGCGGTTGACGGTGTTGAATATGGCCTCCATCAGTACAGTCTGATTGGCCAAAACTTGCGCCAGTTCAATGGGAGGGGGTGGCGGTGGCAGGACAACGTTCTCTCCTCCATCTTCGCTTTGGCTTACTTCCTGATTGTTAAGACGCTCCCTTCGATCGGCTTGCGATCCTTCAGCGTCATTCCGACCGGAGCCTTGGTGGGTCCTAGCAAGGCGCCTGGAAACCATCTGTAAAGGAGCGGGTTTTCTAAGAGATCTAGCTTTTATGTGTTGTTTAAGTGGATTATATTGGATTTCTTTTTGGAAAAAGGCAGGGTCTACTCCTGCCGGCAAGCACACAACAAGCACATAGCAACAAGCAAGCACAGACAAGTTTTTATTACCAACAAGTGAGGAGGATACATCCCGACTACGCGACTGACACTACGCGGACACACTACACAACTCAGTGCGACAAGACCTAAGGGTACGATTCTAAACTCGGACCAGTCACGGCTTCAAACCCTGGGTCAAGGCAACAGGGGTATGCTACTCGTGGGGAGAGCCTTCTTCCGGGGTTGATTGCACTTCCAGCGGAATGAGCAGCTCGTCGTCGTCCTCGCCCTCGGGGTTTCCATTCCGTTGGGGCTGAGCTGCAACTTCCACGGTTGCTGCCGGTGGTTCGGTGACTACCGGTGGTGCTGGCAGGGCTTCAATAGTTCCTCCCCATCCTACAAGGGGTGTCCCCAGCAGGACTTGAGCTTCTCCAATGGCTGGAACGGGTGTTCCGCTGTTGGTCCATTCTTGCATGCATTGGTCTTGGATTCGCCTGAGGCTTTCATGGGCAACGGCTTCACTGCTTATGGCGGTTGCGGTCCTTGCTTCAGCTTGAGCCACTCGGACTTGATGCATCTTTACTGTGACTTCAGCTTGCTCGGCCTGACTGATTTGCTCCCTCAAGAGCTTGGCCTGGTCATCGAAGAGCTTATCTAGGGAGACAAGGTAGGCAACTATGTGGTACAGCAGGTCTTCTTGGTGGCGGCGTCGTTCCAGGTTTCTCATGCGGGCCTGCCAGACTGGGGTTCTGATGGCGGGAGGAAAATACCTCATCTGTGTGGGGACGAGGTGTTCCTCATAGATCCGGCACAGGTAGCGGAGGGCTTTTCTGAGGGCCAAGGGGTAGGTGTCTCGGTGTCGAAACCCTGTGGCGGTCGCCACGACTCGATGTTGCTGTGGCGGTTGCTTCTAGCGACGGAGAGGACCACCCTACAGCGAAGAGTGCCGAGTTGCTCGTACTCTCTGCTGTAGTACCTAGGGCGCTCAGTGATACCGAGGCCCTCCAGGGAGTTGATAAGAAGGCGAGCAAAACCAGGCTCCTCTTGGCACACGCCTTGGGTCCATCCATCTTCCGCCATCTGAAAACAAGGGTAGAGTTGAACAGGTTGTGGTAGGGTACAAAAGGTAGGTAGCTTTATTTAGCAACAAGGTTGGGGTACACTCCTCGGGTACACTTATTATTACTAGAGCACAGCTCTAGCCTAGACATCCTAGTCTTATCCTCATGGTGATTCTTCCTCTAGCTGAATGCGACGCTTCTTCGGTGGGAGGTCTTGCTCCAGTATCTCGTCCTCGGTCTGGGTCCCTTTGTCCCAATGAGTTTCTTCGGGTCCATCTTCCTCCAATCCAGCTTCTTCTTCTCTCCTTCTACGTTCCTTGACTTCATCCCATAGGGCTTTATTGGCTAATAAAGTGCGTTCCCTTTCCCTAAGGTAATCTTGCTCCAGGTTGTGTCGGGCAACTTCCGCCATTGTTGTCTTTATCCTTTCCAGTTCTACCCTTTGCCCCGCTCTTTCCGCTCTGTCAATCTGTTGCTTCAGTTGCTGGGCTTGCTCCTGGTAGAGGTGGTCTAGGCCATTGAGGTAGATAGACAGGTGGGAAACTGCCTCTTCTAGGTCTTCTTCCTCTCGTTCTAGTCCTCTCATGCAGTCAATCCACAAGCGTCCTCTACCTCTGGAGGGTGGGAAAAATCCCATTGGAGTCCTTCTGAGATGCTGCCTATAAACCACTCGTAGACGTCGCGCAGGCCTTCCGAGCAGCCTTTGGGTAGGTGTCGGCGAAGCGAAACCCAGTGGCGGAGACGAACCAAGGTTCTATGTCGGGGTAGAGCGTGCTTCTTCCCACGAAGAACAGCACCTTACACCGAAGGGTGCCGTAGCGTTCGTACTCCCGATAGACGAACTCTGGCGGATCCCTTACTCTGACGCGCTCTAAGCTGACTAGCAAGCGAGTTAGGGGAGGCCAGCCGGACGGGGGCGGACTCCTCCATTCCATTCTGGGTTAGCCATCTGGAATCAGGCAAGGATCAAGGTAAGGATTTGGGAAAAGATGAGCTCAGCAAAAGAAAGGTTAAAGAGGGGCCATAGGAGGTCTCGTATCCTAGGGGTCGCGTCCTACGGCCAACCTACGGCTCTGATACCACCTGAAGCATCCCCTCATCAGAGGTGACTAAATGTGACACAAATACCAGTCCCAGGAGGCTGGTAACACATTTATTACAACAGGTGGATCAGTCTTTTACATCACGGCGACACAGAGGGCACGGAAGTGCCAACGCTACAAGGAACAACACAAATGCTAACGACCATACTACGATAGCAAAGGCTTCCAAAGCCTCATCGAGTACCACACCATGGAAGCTCTCTCCGTGGAGGCCCCGGGTACACGAGCACGGTTGGGTGTAGGGCAGCGACCTACTCGACGTCTTTGGGGACGTAATCGGGATCCTCCTCTGAAAAACAGTTAGTAAAACACGGGTGAGCACAAACGTACTCAACAAGTTCAACCCCACCCACGGAGGGGCTTATAAGCAGAATCATGCATAGGGTATATCAAGGATCAGGTTTAAGGTTCATTTTGCAAACACACTCACTCATGCAAGGGTTCATTTAAAAAAGGTTTTCGCAAGTCATTTTCATAACCCGAGTGACTCAGTTGTTTTGGAGAAATCCACAGTGGAACTACCGGACTCCCCGTCCGCAGTAGCCCAGGCACACAACCACACACCTTTCCCGAAAACAACTCACACCAGAAAACATCCCAAACCCAACCACTAGTTTTTGTGACCACACCGTGACTCGTCCAATACCGTGGACACGGCTATTCGAATAGGTTTGACACTCTGCAGAGGTTGTACAACTTTACCCACAAGTAGGGTACCGTCACACGGACACCTTAGTGCGGCACGGATCCTATCAAAGCCATTACCCACCTTAGCTAACGCTACGAGCCATCACGGAAGCAACCAAGGGGTTATCTCACATAACCAGGGCGTACCTCACACGAGCGTACCCCTACTCCTTGGTCTCCCACCGCTCACCCGCACACCCGATGGCAAGTAGATTAACTAGTGGGATTTATGCTAAGCCGTTGCCACATACAACGGTCGAGTGGTTGTACGATGACTTGGGTCAGGTGAGATGTCACGCAACCCGGTCCTTAACCGACAAGATGGACAACTCCCAACATGCTCAACCACATAGGTACGAGCTCACCCATACTCCTGACACACACGTCCATCCCATCCACCCAGTTCTTTACTCATTTTCCCAACATATCCCATTTCCATTTTTAAAGCACTCATTTAGGCCAAAACAAGGTTCAATCATAGCAATCAAGGGTGGCTATCCTACCATGTTTTTGCAGTAAAACAATATGCAATTTATAAAACGGGTATAGGGTTATATTTATAAAACTAGGACCAAAGCATGCATCAAAGGATGAGATTGAACTTGCCGTCTTCGAAGTCTTCGGGGAGTTCCGGCTCGGCGTTTGGGATCTCGGGCTCCTGCTCACCGTAGTCGGCTCCAAACTCCGGTTCGGGGTACCTTCCTTCGTTCACTCCGTCAGCTATAGCGCACACACAAGCAAGCATGCAATCAATAAAAGCACGCACAATCTCTCCGGCTGAGCTCGAGGAAGGTAATTAATAAAATAGGGAAATAAATATTATGTAGGGGTTTTGGGTGTCGGATGGGTGGCGGTATACCTGGTACGGGTGTGGGGAAGTTTGGACGCGATTTGGATTAAAATCGTGCATGAAATGACGGGTTACAGGAGGTGTTTAGGGTTAATTAGGGGCCTGTTAGTATTTTATTTTAAAAGAAAAGGACCTAATTGTAATATTTAAACCTATCGGGGTTTAATTATAATAGTCTAGGGGTTTAATTGTAAAGGGGCAGGGTTACTTGGGTGGAAAAGGTTAAGAGTTGGGGTCTAATTTGAAAGAGAGAGAGAGAGAGAGAGAGGAAAGAGGGGGGGGGGGGTTCGGGTAGGAAAAGGAAAAAGGACAGGGGCCTCCAAGCAAAACCGTTATCCCTTTCCTCCCCTTCGGTTCAGCACAGAGGGGGATTGGGGGCGGTCCGCCGGCCGGCTCCGGTGATTGCCGGCGCCCCTGGTCACGACAGCGGCCGAGGTTGGGGGTGATGAGGGAAGGTGACCGGGGGGTTCGATCCCCACCCTTACCTTGAGCTGGGGCGGCGCGGGGGAGCGGCTCCCCGAGCGGCGGCGGACTGTGGCAATGGAGGTTGGGCGGAGTGGGAGGTGGTGCGGTGGGTGCAGAGCAAGCTTTCTTGGTGCGGTGTGGGGCGGTGAAGAGGTGGTGCCGGCCTTTTATAGGCGTCGAAGGTCGGTTCCGGGGCAAAAATCTTCCCGGCGACCTTGGCGTTGATTCCGGCAGGGTGGGCCGCGGCGGCCGACCCTTGATTGGCGTCGCGACGACTCCGGCGAGGTGACCCTTCGGCACAGAGCTCGGTCACTTCACCGCCTAACGTTGTCGGTGATGAGACAGCCCGTGCAGAGGCACGTCGTGTCGGTCAACTCTGGGGCAGCGCGCGTCCGCGGTGCGGCCGGCGTCCGTGCGTGCGCGCGTGCGCGGCGCGCGCGGGGAGGCCCGGTGGCGTGCGGGGGGTGGGAAGGGGGGCGGTGCGGTCGGTGCCAGGCGCACGGTCCAGGAGCCAGGCGCGGTCTGGAGGAAGAAGGAGGAAGGGAAAGGAGAAAGGAGAAGGAAAAAAGAAAGGAAAAGAAAAAAAGAAAAAGGAAAGGAAAACGAGAAAAAGAAAAGGAAAATGGGAAAAAAGAAAAGAGAAGAATTAGGGAAAAGTCCCAGAAAATTTAGGGGAATTTCTAGCAAATTAGGAGAAGGGTTTTTGCGGATTTTTTCGGGTTTCTCAGATATCGGCGTTAATTCCGGGATGGCGGTGATGGTGAGGCAAACCGGCCGGCGGGACCGCGGCGTGCGCGGGATTCCCGGCGTGGTGGCCGACCGCGACGCCGGGGCGGCACGCGTGGGTGATGGCCCGAGTGCGGGCGGTGCCGGCGGGATTCGCGACATGCGCGTCGTGGGAAAAGAATCGGCCGAGGTTTCGAAAGGGGGGGGGGTAAATGAGCTCAGCGAGAAAGTTTTGAAAACACGTGTGATTTATTAGGTGATTTATTAGGAGCTAAAAACGCGGGTGTTACCGGGGCGAGTGACCTTTCGCGAAGCTTTGCGAGCAACGGCCTCGTGGGTTCATGGGCGAGAACCGCGCCCGCACCAATCGAACGATAGACATCGCGAGGCAGCCGGATCCGACGGCTTGCGGGCTAACGGGCGACGTGGACCCGTTAACCACCCGCAGTATTAGCCACGTTTCGTATTGTAAAGATTTGGCTCCAATATTCTGTAGTTCATGGGGACACAGTAATGTACCTAAACAAAAAAATAAATAAATAGCATAATTAGATCGCATTTTTAACATTAAATTAACTTCATTATAAGTGTTGTTATGCATGTATACAAAGCCATGTTGCATTATGTGTTGCATGTTTGCTTTTTAATGAATAATTGCATTTTGATGTTCATCATGTTTAAACTTTAAATAAACTATATTAGTACTATATGGGCTCATCAGTACAACACAAATTACTATTTAGTGTATTAAAAATCATGCTTCTGTTTAATTTCCTATAGCTAGCATCTGCGGCTATTGCCTCATTTAGTTCAAGGGTCCCGGTGCATGCCCATCTAACATAAGATATTCATTGTTACCATGCATGTGAGCAACTTCGTAAATGCAGGTTCAATTTTTTTCGGAAAACTCTCACCATGTTATGAATTGCGATGCGAGGGGAAGGTGATTGGAGGATTAGAGGCTGATTTATAAAAGATTAGGGCTGCTGCGCAACAGTACCTGTGTGCTACAGTAGCCGTGAGTACTGTTCACACGGAGAAAGTTGAGAGGGGCAGCTAGGGTTGCTGGGTCGCAAGGAACGCCGGCCGCAGGGCTTCGCCCACGGCCGGCAAGAGAGAAGGGTTTTCCTTCTAATCTCTTGCTTCATTAAATTGATACATCTCCTCTCTTTAAATAGAGAGGATTACTTGACCCCTAAGCAAGGACTCAATCTTATCCCTAAAACTAACCCTAACGGGCCTCCCGGCCCATTAGGCCTTGACACCTGACACACTAGCAGAGGACCAAAAAGATGGCTAACAGACTGCGAAACTGCTAACAGGTGATTAAAACTTAGTCATGTCTTTATATTATGCCTACAGAATCAAAGCTCAAATCTTACCCCCACATAGTAAACCACATGGGGATTATGGCAGAAATTCATAACTAAACTATTTTACTGACCCCGACAATTGAAACAACATTAGTATCCGAAGCATTCTTATTGTATTGATATAATCAGCTCATAATGAAATGAAATATCCAGAGGAAAAAACAATCCATCTCAACAGTCATATTGTTACTAATTAAATTTATATTTGACCCTCATAGGTTTCCTAAGCATCAAAGTTCAGTATCATAGCCTGAGTCTGTAGAGAGTGAAATCATAGCAGAAAAAAACATTTCAAGCACTATGAATTCTAACAGCATTTCAGAGAATGCATTCTAAATGGAACAGAGAATGCAATGAGAAAAAGCTTTGAAAATCTTGATTTATAAATCATACCACAAACTTGCTTAACCTGGGATGCTAAATTTCTATATTTTGTGGCCTACAATGCTTTATCGTGGGACCTAGAATGCTTTATCTAAAAACTATGATTGTGGCACGTACTAAGATTGGTACCAAGAAAAGATAAACTAATCTGAATGGAAGCATTACAGGAAATACATGAAAACATACACTTCAATGGATCATTGATTATTCTGACTGATTATTTCAGTGGTGGGTTTTGGGTAGTGACCACCATACAGGAGACACTTGTTTTTGAAGGTTTGAAAAATTGAAAATATACGTACAACCATATGACGATGCAAAAGAAAAACTCGGTAAAAAAAAGTAATCTGGCAAACTAACAGAATAGAAAAAAGTAATTCAACATTTATTGAACAAGCAAGGTAACTAGTGGCGCATAAAACTATAAAAGCAATAAGCATATCTAAAAAAGTCAGTAAGGAGGTTAACCCAAAAACAGTGGATGCTCACCTTCCGTAAGCGCACCACTACAAGAAACTATTTAATCTGTGACGCATTCTCCGCGACGTTTTCAGAAAACGTCACGAATGTGCATTGCAGCCCAAAACACTGCGACGATTTCTTTAATTCGTCGCGATTCTACGACGTATTCCTTTTTTCGTCACGGATGTGCATTGAAGCCCAAAACACTGCGACGATTTGTTAAATTCGTCGCGATTCTACGACGTATTCCTTTTTTCGTCACAAACACTGCGACGATTTGTTTAGTTTGTCGCGATTCTACGACGTATTCATAATTTTTCGTCACGGACGTGCATGGATGGATATTGAAGCCCAAACCATCACGACGATTTGTTAAATTCGTCGCAATACGGCCCACAACACCGTGACGTTTTAGCATATTCGTCGCGATTCGTAAAAAACAGCCACCTCACCAGCACCTAGGACCCACCCACACTGCCACGCAGGCGCCACCTCACCCAGGCGCCACGTCACCACCACGTGAGTGCCCAGGGCCCACCTCACTGCCACGCAGGCGCCACCTCACCCAGGTGCCACGTCACCACCACGTGAGCGCCGGGGCCCACCTCACCGCCACGCGAGCGCCACCTCAACCGGGCGCCACGTCACCACCACGTGAGCGCCGGGGCCCACCTCACTACCACGCAAGCGCCACCTCACCCAGGCGCCACGTCACCACCACGCGAGCGCCCGGGGCCCACCACACTGCCACGCAGGCGCCACCTCACCCAGGCGCCACGTCACCACCACGCGAGCGCCCAGGGCCCACCACACTGCCATGCAAGCGCCACCTCACCCAGGCGCCACGTCACCACCATGTGAGTGCCCGGGGCCCACCTCACTGCCACGCAGGTGCCACCTCACCCAGGTGCCACGTCACCACCACGTGAGCGCCCAGGGCCCACCACACTGCCACGCAAGCGCCACCTCACCCAGATGCCACCTCACTGCCATCTAGGGCCCACCTCACTGCCACGCAAGCGCCACCTCACCCAAGGCATGAGTTCCTCGTAAAAAAAGGAAAACCTGCAGCCCAGGGGAATCGAACCCCCAACCTCACGCCCGACCCAGGCACGCTTCTACCACTGGGCTACAACGTTGTTTGTGACTGTGTCTAACATTTAAATGCCTTTGAACCTATCTACCCAGAAGAGTAAAAGGATTGAAGTTTCACATCAATCCAGATGCATACTTCCCTTCCGCCGCCGTTACCTACCACCAGCGGCGCCTCCCTGCACCGCCGCCGCCGCTATCCGCGTTGCCGCTGCCTACCAGAACCGACGCCCCACACCATCCCGCTGCTTTCCGTTGTCCGCGCCGCCGCCACCATCCACATCTCGCCGCTGCCCCTGCCAATGCCGCCATCCATGACGCCACCGCCCACCACGCCATCCCGCAGCACCGCCGTCGCCTTTCCTCCCGCTGCCACTTCCGCCTGAACTCCAATCGGTACCACGAGCTTCCCCCTGAACAAGGGGTGGCTACCACCACATCCCCTTCATCCTCCCGACCGTCACCACCATGCACGTGCTTGTTCCAGTGGTGGTGCCCGTGTCCGTGGTGGTGGATGGTGAGACAATGCGTGCAGCATTGCTAGTCCATTGACGCATCCAAGGCGCCTAGTGTCATTGCAGCCGAGGAAAGGTAAACATTTGTTTCTTGACTTTGTTGGACTTATAGATTTGAATTGGGGTAGAGGTGTTGATTTGTGTCTTTTGTGTAATGCTTGATTAGATGGATAGAAGATGGGTTCATGGAAGGTTGTTTTCCTCTGAACACATTGATGGAGTCAGACAATTTATGAGCTTCGTTGCAGAGAAGTTCAGTGACAATGTTGAGATTTTGTGCCCATGTTGAAGATGCTCGAATCACAAGTATCCGTTGTCACCGTTGTGAAGAAGCACATTTTGATGAATGGTATAGATAGTAGTTATACTCGTTGGTTTCATCATGGAGAGGATGTCAATGTAGATGTTGTTGAGCACCCTATTGATGTGCATGACGGTGGTGATAGGGGAAATGTGGGAGAGGATTGCGGTGTTGGTTGTGGGGAAAATGTGGGAGAAGATGGCAGCTTGCCGATCGTTTGGGGAACCTTATAAGAGACCTACATCTTTGGCAGGCAGAAGAGAAGGAAGAAAGGATGCAGAAAATGAGGATGCTGCTACAGACCCTCATGACTAAGTCATTTTTCAAAATAGTCATGAGAGAGGCAAAGCGTCAGCTTTATCCTAGTTGTAGCAAGTTTTCAAGGTTCTCATTTGTGGTTAACCTTCTTCATATGAAGTCCTTGTACAGGATAATCAATTCTGCATTTTCTGCAATATTGAAGTTGTTGGCTGAAGCATTCCTAGAGGGCAATGCACTCCCCAAATCATACAATGAAGCAAAGAATCTTTTGAAGGAATTAGGTCTTGGATACGAATCGATACATGTGTGCAGCAATAATTGTGTTTTGTTCAGAAAGAGATATGCCCACCTTGACAAGTGTCCAGTTTGTGGTCCTTCGAGATGGAAGGATGAAGAAAGAAAGAAGATTCCACAGAAGGTGTTGAGGCATTTTCCGCTAGCACCTAGGCTGAAGAGGCTCTTTGCAACCAAAGAAGCATCACTACTAGCACAATGGCACGACCGACAGCGGCAACCCAGTGAGAAGGAAATGAGTCACCCAGCTGATGGTGATGCATGGCAAGATTTCGACAAAGAATACCCGGAATTTGATAGAGATGCAAGAAACATCAGGCTTGGCCTTGCTACTGACGGGTTCAACCCATTTTCAGAACAGAACACAAGATACAGCATGTGGCATGTGTTTGTGGTGCCATACAACCTTCCACCTTGGGCATGCATGGAGGAGTCCAACTTTATTATGGCTTTGCTTATACCAGGTCCTAAATCCCCTGGAAAGGATTTTGATGTATTTTTGGAGCCTCTGGTGGAAAATTTGGTTGAGCTTTGGAAAGGTGTGCGTGCTTATGATGCCAATACTCGCAAAATGTTTGACCTTCATGCTGCAGTTTTGTGGTCCATCCATGATTACCCTGCTTTGAGCACTCTTTCAGGTCGAACCACAAAAGGTTATTTTGCATGTACTCACTGTGACAAGCACCCTCTTTCCTACGGCCTAAGGTCCAAAATTGGTTATTTTGGACACTACCGTTTCCTTCCAGAGGGACATCCATTGCGGAGAAACAATCTGTTTGCCGGCCTTCATGAAACCGATGATCCACCAGAGTCAATTCACTATGGAAGAGTTGTTAGCCGAACCGGAGAAAGCAATGAATCCACAAGTATGTGGGAAAAGGAAACGTTCTAACTCGAAGGTGCTCATGTGAAAATATGGAGCCGCATGATGTGCTTATGGAAGTTGCCATACCGGCATAAATTGAAGTGAAGGCACAATCTCGATGTCATGCACATCGAGAAAAACATATGTGAGAGCCTCGATTGCGACAATTCTCAATATACTTGGGAAGACAAAGGACACAGTTAAAGCTAGGCTTGATTTGAAAGATCTTGGAATTAGAAAGGAGTTGCAATTTAAAGAGAATGGAGATTCATGTGAGATGCCAAATGCTCGATATACTTTGTCCAAAAAAAGAAGGTGGCCTTTTGTGATTTTCTAAGAGAGGTAAAGTTTCCAGATGGCTTTGCTTCCAATATCTCAAGATGTATAAATGCTGATGGAACCAAGGTACAAGGCCTCAAAACGCATGATTGTCATATCTTGTTGCAAAGAATATTACCTGCTGCTATGAGAGGTTTTTTGGACAAGGATATATATGAAGCATTAGCAGAATTAGGGGAAGTTTTTTAGGGAACTCGCAGCAAAACCCTTAACAAGGATGTGTTGGCTGAAATGAAGAAAGAGATCCCTATAATTCTGGTGAAACATGAGAAAATATTCCCCCCGGCTTTCTTTGATGTGATGATACACCTTGCTGTACATTTACCTGATGAGGCTTTGCTCAGAGGCCCTGTGCAGTATGGGTGGATGTGCCCAATTGAGAGGCGGTTGTATACTTTGAAGCGCTATGTGAGGAACAGGGCTCGACCAGAAGGGTCTATAGCTGAGGCATATATTGCCGATGAATGTTTGACATTTTGCTCTAGATACTTGGATGGTGTTGAAACAAGATTTAATCGGGAACCAAGGAACATAGGTTTTTCTAATGAAGAGGCCTATGGTGTTGACGTTTTTGGGCATGGAGTTCATTTTATGTCGGCGCCTGAGCTTGTATATGATGAAGATTGCTTTGATCAAATGGTGTGGTATGTGTTGAACAACTCTAGTCAAGCTGAAAAATATGTCACGTAAGTTCTGACCATTATACTTCTATATGACAGCTTTGTGTCTTCTACATATGCTTAGTTAATTTTTTATATATGCAGAATGTTCAAAGAACAATTAGAGAGACAAGGGGTGGCTAACATTGAAAAAACAGCCTGGCTAGGATTCCAGACTTGGTTCAGGAACCATGTGAGTTTACTCCCATAATATTTTAGATAACCATATTTTGTAGTATAGATTTTGATGGGCTGTGTGTTGCATGACAGATCATGAAGTTGAGGAATGATGGTCAAGAAGAGATAGATGCTGATCTATTTACCTTGGCATGTGGTCCTGATTTCAGAGTCAAGAAATACACCTCATGCATAGTGAATGGTGTTCGCTTCAATACTGTTGATCGAGACAGCAACAAGAAAACAAAAAACAGTGGTGTAATGGCACAGGCCTCACATAATAATGAGCTCATTGATTTCTTTGGAACCCTGAAAGAGATAGTGCAGTTAGAATATCCAAAGGATGATAGGTCAGTGGTGCTGTTTAAATGTGACTGGTATAAACTGGATGGGAAGAAAACTGAACTTCAATATCATGGTTTTTTAAAAGCATCAATATTCAAAGTCTATGGTACAAGAATGATTGTTTCATTTTGGTCACTCAGGCTAGGAAAATCTTTTATTTACCAAACACCAAGTTGGGAAAAAATTGGCAAATTGTCCAAACATTTGACCATAGGCATCTTTTCAATGTGAGGGAAATTGAATCTGCACACTATAATGCTCCTGCATATCAAGAGGATGAGTGCTGTGAAGAGGATGGTACACGAGAACCAGTTTCAAGCACTACAACTGATAAGCCCTTGAATAGAGATGATGAACAAGGCCTTATGTTTGAAGCTGCTGATATTGCTCGGTTGATGAAAGATAGAGACGAAGAAGCACAAGTCAGTGGTGGTGAGGAAGAAGAAGATGACACACTTGGAGTACTGCAGCGATGAAGAAGCTGGTGCTGCAATGGAGGTTGACAGTGATGATGAATAAATGTAAGTCCATCTTCTCTAGCATTTTGCTGTTATGTGACAAAACCAATTTGAATAAATGTAAGTCCATGCTATTAATGTGGCAAATGTCCACCTTCTTACCACTTTTGATTTACTTCTTACCACTTTTGATGTGACTGAACCAATTTAGCTGAAAGTCTTTAGTTGTGTGTTTTATTTTCAGTGAGGAGTATCCGTGAAGTGAGGTGAAACAGTTGTTAGCATCCAGGGAGGAGCACCAGCTGTTGCTGGGCGTCCATGGCACATGTCCATGAGAGTTGTAACTTATTTACCTAGTTAATAACCTGGGAGTTGTAATGCTTGGGTTGTAAGACATGCAGTTCTAAATTATTTGAATGAGAAATTATGCAAGACATGTTGTGTGTAAGACATGTTCTAAATTGTTGTGCAACCAGCACATGCCATGGCTGTATGAAACCATTGCAATTTTTCTTTCCTTACTGAGAAACAGGCACATGTTCAGTTGTCCAGCAGCCATCACATAACAATCTGGGAATATATAGCATATATAAGGAATAGATTTCAGCCATCAGATCAACACATAGAAGGATAGATAATAGGACTAATTTTCATTAAGTTTACTACACTTAGCAGCAACATGTTTCTGATAGCATATATACATGACACATCATGACACATCACAGAACACAGATCCTTGGTTCTAAGCAAAAGAAGCTTCACTACTTGTTGCCGCCAAAAGCAAAAGAAGCTTCACAACTCCCGCATTGCCCTTGACTTAATTATTTATGCTAAGTACTACGACTTTACTACTTGTTGCCCTTGACTTTCAGCTCAAGCTTGCGGATCTTCTTCCCCATCTCATCTAACTTGTCAGCAACTTTCTCCATGAATTCCTTCAGGTGCTCTTCCATGATTTCATGTGTTCCATCAATGTCCAGCCTCAGGTCCTCAATCTACTCACGCAAATCATCATAGCGATCCTTCAGCTGCCTAACCTGATGGCGTACGGGAATTTTCTGCAGCAAGACAACACACATAAGTTGTTTGACTTTACAAGCATCAGTAGTAGACAATGCAGTCCTAGCTCACCTGTCTTTTCGACGGTCCAGCTGCTTCCGATGGCAACGGGTTGTTGTTGTTGTCTTGTTCACCATCTGAGTCCAGAATGATGATTCTCACATGCTTGGAGCAACCTATCTCACCACTACATGGAAGGAAATTGCAAAAATAAACTTGTGAGAAGGGACTGAATGTACCACTGAATTACAAAATATTCATGAATTCATCAATGAACAGGAAGTGAAAATTAGCATATGACAACAAAGAATTTAGCCTATGAACTGATTATTAATAAATCTAGCCCATTTAGTAAGAACTTGCAAGTTAGCGATCTTGATGCAAAATCAGTAACACATTGAAGGACAAACTTATTAATAAATCTGTCAGCAAACAGCCATTGAATTTTGATAACACATCTTCTACCCCTGATAACACATCGAAGAACACAAGCAACTTCAGTAAAATCAAACAAGGCACATTGAGGAGCAAGCAGTAGAGATACTCAATGGCCATGACAAACTTTACCTCTATTCACCATGGCCTCGCTTGCGTCCCACTACTGGCTGTCTCCTCTGACCCGATGGATGCTGGCCTTCGGACGATGTGGAGGAGATGACGTGCATCCCGGATGAAGACGAGGACGAGGTTCTGGCGCTGCGCGTACCGGAGGACAAAGAGGAGGAGGTCCCGCGGTGCCCACCGGAGGAGGACGACGTCGGCGGTGTACTAGCCGTGAAATGGCCACGCGCATCACGCTTCTGCGTGGCGGCGCTGTGGAGGCTACCTCCGCCGCGGCCCTTCACTCTGCTGTGGCCGCGCGCAGCGGATCCGTCGGTGCGGCCCTTCACTCCACCGCGGCCGCGCGCGGCGGATCCGTCGGTGCGGGCCCTCCCTCCGCCGCGGCCTCACACCGAGTCTCACTGCGGGTCCTCCTTTCGCGACCGCCGCTCACCTGGGTTGCTCCGGTGCGGCCCCTCGATCCGCCGCCGGCCCTCGCTGCGGATCCCTCCATGCCCGCCATCGGGAAGATGGGGAAGATGGGGAATGGAGGGGACGGAGACGCCTAGGCTGATCGGGAAGGGGATACATAAAAGAAAATGGACGGTGACGAAATGGGTCGACCCATCTAACTATTCCCCCTTTGCGCATCTCAGGTGCATCTAACTATTCCCCCCTTGGCGCATCTAAGTGTAGATCATTAGTCCCACCTCGGCGCCGTAGAAGAGCGCAACCCACCTTAAAAGTGCAGGCGGTACTGGCAATCTCGAACTCCGACATAATATCCATCAGTGCTTGCTTATCCTGCTATGTGGGGCTTAGTGGGCTGGCTCGGCCCACTCGAGCTCCTGTCGCTGGGCTTCACGCTCGCCGGTCGAGCTTGGGTGGGCTGGCTATGACTCTTCAGCCCCCATAGCACAATTTTTTAAAATTGTCCAAAAATTTAAACCAAAAAATTTGTCCAAAAATTGGGACGAGCCGCGACTCGAACTAAGACCGACATCTACAATGTGAGGAAGTCACACCACTGCGCCATATGTAAGTTCATTTATAAGTGTTGAAATTAACTTACTTATTCAATACACTGTAAGGGCTACCAGGTGTCAGCACCCTATTGGCTCGGCTATCTTGGCAGTGAAGAACACATAGATAGTTGGTATTTATTCTTTTGATCTGGAATTAAATCTTGCAACTAGTATTTCTTCGTCATACATAATCTGATTTCGACATTTTTTCCTAATTTTTTCTAAAATCACACTCTTTTCTTTAATGAAGTTTTCTGTACAGATTAAATTTTGTAGATCCTATTTATGTCCATTTATCTAGTTCCTCAAAAATACCGATTAGAAAAAGAGTTTGTTTTCGACAAATATTAGTAATGTAACTTCGTATTTTGCAATAATGAACTAAGCACAACCTTACGGTCAAGTTTCAAGTGTATGTGAATTCGAAATTTCAGAAAGGTATGATGCACTTGAATGTTCAAGTAACATTTCAAGAAAGTGTGTAAGACATGTATCTGTTTACAAACAACGTGTGTTCCGCCATTATTGAAATCATTTGAAATTTTTATGACAAGTTTATGGACCCAAATTAGGTTACCACGTCAATTCGTAGAACCATCGGAGCATTTTACGATATAATTTGAATTGCTACACTGTATATTCGAAATGTAAGTTTGAATTATCCCTATCAAACTGTTGCCAAACTAATTATTTACATTTGGATTAGCCATAAGTTTGTAGATATGGATGAGTCTTAAAACTTTGGTATTCATCACTTCTTCACCTTAAATCATTCAGGGTTTCAAAATGTGGTCTGAAATCACCACTTTGAAAAACATTTCAAATCTTGAATTGTTAAAACTTCATCATAGAACAAATGACAAAAACAAACACATTATATAGATAGACTTCGATTTTAGAAAATTTTAGAAAAAAGAATCAACCAATTTGGAGTTTTTATGAGGCATAAAAACTAGTTACAAGTTTTAGTCAAAGATTAAAAAGAGAAACCACAATTGTTCATCCCAGTTCATAGCAAGTGTAAATTTCTGTTTTAATCTTCGGATAAAACTTGTAAACTGTTTTTCTTCCTCGTACGAACTCCAAATCGGTTGATTCTTTTTTCTAAATTTTTCTAAATTCAATTTCTACAAGTTTCGTTTTAGTCTGTTCTTCATTTAAGTACATTTTAAATATGGATTTGTTCAAAGTCAAACACCATACCATTCCAATCTCATCTCAAAACTGGGCCCACCTGTCTGTCCCTCTCGGCAGCACACCCACCCCCGCTCAGCCCGCCCACCTGTCAGTGCGACATGAAAACTCACACTTCAGTGGCTGATGTGTGGGCCCAAGCAAGTTGGGACCCACACGTCATTGACCCAGTGGCAAGTTCGTCAACGTCATTCGCCCACCCACCGCGGGCGCACAATGCGGGTGCGGGATGTGAAATCCCCCAAATCCCACCCACCCACTCATTCTCCCCCTCTCCTCTCGACCTCTCCTCTCCTCAGCCGCCTCTGAAACTCTAGCCTCCTCAGCCGCGGGTGCCTCTTCGACGACGCCCTGGCCGGGTCCGCCCCTCGACGGCGCACGACTCCCCGGCCGGGTCCGCAACCCTAGCCCCATTTCCTCATCCCGCAGCCGCATTTCCCCATCCCGCAGCCGCGGTGTCGCAACCCTAGGTCGATGTCTCGCTTCAAGGACCGACGCTTCAAGGACTCGTCGGCTGTCCATCTACCACTGGCGTGCGGTGCAGCACCGATAGCAGGCGCGACGGCGCGGGGCCAATGGCCGGCGGGTGGTGCGGCATCGAGGGCCAGCGCGGCACCGACGGCCGACGCGGCGGCGCAAAGCACCCACAACCGGCGGTCGGCGCGGCAAAGACCGACGGCCGTCGCGGCGGGTCTCCACCTACCAGAAGATGGCTCCTACCCCAAGACCTCCACCACGCCAACAGCACCACGACAGATAACAAGTTTGTGCTCCTTCCCCCTGCTCCATCGATGTGGAATTCTGTTGTGCACTTGGGATTTCGACACGGAACTTTTATGTATGGATCATGTGTGAATTGGATTTGAAAACACTTGCCATGTCCTATGTTGCAAGAGCTGTTGTTTGTTTGTTGTCATATGCAGTAGAATGTTTGTTAGCCGTTTGTTTGTGTGCTACTATGATCCAGATAAATCCTTGTGTTGTTATTTAGTCAGCAGGTGGCAAAAGGAAATTCATGATGTTTATGTATTTTCTCTTGGGAAAGTTTGCCTGCTAAGTATTTTGCATTAGTTGGGTTTGTTGGTTGTAGAAACACAGCTTGAATTTGAATCTGTGCATCCATATAAGACACATGGCATAGAAGTAGGTTTAATTGTTCTGAGTATTGGATAGAATGTAGAATGCAAATCTTATTGTTGGATAGTATATTTAATCTGTGTAAGACATGTTAATCTGGATGTAAATAAATTCAGGGCTGATATTTGTTAACCTGATTGTCTGGTTTGCTCACATCTGATTATGAGTACTCCTATTTCCGTATTCAGCATTCAATATGCTTGTGCTATACTGCTATGATTATTGCCTTAAGTTTATTTGTTGAGTTTATTTGACTAAGTTACACTATTGGATTACCAGAAGCGGGTGGTGCGGCATCGAGGGCCGGCGTGGCACCGACGGCGGCCGACGTGGCGGCGCAAAGCACCCACAACCGGCGGTCGGCGCGGCAAGACCGACGGCCGTCGCGGCGGGTCTCCACCTACCAAAAGATGGCTCCTACCCCAAGACCTCCACCACGCCAACAGCACCACGTCAGATAACAAGTTTGTGCTCCTTCCCCCTGGTAACTGCCTATGATGAGTAACAGCCCTTATCTGGAATACAAGCTGAGGCCAATGTTTACTGTCTACCTAACTGCCTATGATGATAATCATATTTGCTCATTGAATTGATGAACTTGAACTTGTGAGGGACTCGAGCTGTTGGTCATCTATTCTGTTTTGCCTATGAAGATGTTTATTTTTTCTGTTCTATTATTCATGTCTGTTATCAAATCGTGGGACACATCCATTCCTAGGCAATCTGTCATGACTGCGATGGATGTGTCCCTTGGTTCCATGCCTGCCATGACATCCTCTTTGTTACCGCTTTGTATCCTTAAGCTCCAAGCTCAAGTTCAAATGAAATGCAAACTTATCTGAGGCCAATTTGTTAACCTGAGGCAAAGATGTAAATGATATGATGTCAATGTCATGAAATGTAATTAGTCTGGGGCTAATTGTTTGCACTTGTAATTATGCAGTTGTAATTTGCAAACTGTTACTCATTATTTGTAAACTCTTGCTCCTCAATTTAGTGCTGTTATTCATAAATTCAGTGCTGATATTAGGTCATTGGCGCGTCAAGATTGCCTTTTCCAGACTAGTATAAAGTTAGTTAGTGTACATGTTAATCTGTGTACATGTTAATCTGGATGTAAATAAATTCAGGGCTGATATTTGTTAACCTGATTGTCTGGTTTGCTCACATCTGATTATGAGTACTCCTATTTCTGTATTCAGCATTTAATATGCTTCTGCTATACTCCTATGATTATTGCCTTAAGTTTATTTGTTGTGTTCATTTTTTCTTGACTAAATTATTCTTCCTTGTCAATCCAGAACATTTCTGATTGCCCTAGTATTTGACTAAGTTACACTAATTGGATTACCAGAAGCGGGTGGTGCGGCGAGCGTACAAGTATCAGAAGATGGCGGCGCGGCCGGTGTACACCTACCACTGGCAAGCTCAAGCTCTTACCCCAAGACGTACTGCACCGACCCCAAGATCTCCAGCGCGAACCAAAAGACCACCAGCACGAAGCCCAAGACCTCCACCATGTCGGCGAAGGGTGGTGCGCAAAAGAAGCCACAAGCACCACGTCAGATCACAAGTTTGTGTTCCTTTCACGTACCTCCTCTGTATGGTTTAATCTCCTACTTTTATGATGGGATGAGTGCTTAGGGTGCATAGCTATGATTTACCTCTGTCAGTGTTAATCTCCTACTTTTATGATGGGATGACTTGCCATTGCATACTTGCATAGCAATGATTTACCTCTGTCAGTGTTAGCTTATGTTTATTTCGCGCAGTGATTTGCAAACCTCTGTCAGTGACTTTCTCAATTAGTCATGGAAGAATGTTAGCATATATTACTATGGTCAAATCCATGATGAAATATATAACATTTAATTGACAGTCTAAAGCCTTATAGGACTCTGAAAACCTGAAACTGGTGATGCATCTGTACCTTTTGGTGTTATATTACAGCTATGATGGTAGAACTGTCTTTGGTAGCATGGAATATTTAATTCTTTTTGAACCATTTGCAAGCTATGGTAAAGTGTAGTACTGTGTTCTAAAACTATGGTAAAGTGTGAGGTACTGATAATAGATGACTTGCCTTACTTGCACTCTACTTGTCGATCGGTTTCTTTTTTTTGTGTGTGTGCATTGTGGTTGTGGTGGTGGCAGCCAATGCAATATAATGGAGTGGCTTTCTGCCGGCTTGCTTGTATTATTTGCAAGCCATAAATAGACCCAAAGAAGACTTAGGTATATGAAATCATTGGGTGGCATATATAACTAGTAGCAAGCAAAAACCGGGAGTAGTTTGTCCGCTCATTCCCTCAACTCGGTCTTCACCGAAAGAAACAGACGGGGAGTGCGGGGAGGGAGGAGGTGAGATGGGTATAGGTAGCACCGTAAACTATTCACACGAAGTAGATAGCTATTATTTACGGGCATCGCAACCATGCTGTGGAGGCCCTAATATGTTCTTGTTTTCTCTTGTCTCTTAGAAACACCGTTGGAGGAGTACGAAGAGCTGCGTCTCCGAAATTGTATGCAAAACAGTGCACGGCTAAAGCAGCTAGGAATCGTTGACAACTATCCATACTTTCGAACATCTGCCATTTCTCAAGGAAATAACAATACCAAACAGCATAGTGAAAACTCAGAATCTGAATATGATCCTTTACAAGATGATGATGCTGAAGGAGATGCCATCTCATCAAATGGCACTGCAAAGGTGCCAATTCTTACAACTTCCCAATCCTTTCAATTGTTGTGTGCTTACTAATACATTTTTCCTTCTATGAAAACTCTATTCACTAATCCATGCTTCTATTTCTACCAGGCCAGTAAGACGAAGAGATGCTACGACAGTAAGAATCAAACTTCAGTTGCTCCTTCGTGTGGTGTTAGATTTGGGTCTCGTAAGAGGGTTTTTGCACATGAACCACCCACTAGACGTAAAAAGTCAAAGGAAAGCAATGCTCGGCCCCGCTGAACCAAGTGACCTCCACCTCCACATGCCGGCGGGCTGAACCAAGTGACCACGTGCCGGCGACCGAACCAAGTGACCACGTGGCGAGTTCGCCGAACCAAGTGATCACGTGGCAGCTGCCGAACCAAGTGACCACGTGGCAGCTGCTGAACCAAGTGACCGTGTGGCAGCTGTTCAACCAAGTGACCATGTGCCATTTGCCGTTGAATTAAGTGAGCTTCATGTGCCAGTTGCTGCTCATGGTGAGTACCATGGTTCTTCTATCATTCTGTAACATTTGTTTACATGATTAATGCAATCTAACTCGCTACATCTCTTTAGATGATGCAACTGATGCCATTTCTCAGTCTCACAATCTCACTCATATGGCCAGCGAAGGTGGTTCTTTCTAGTTCCATGTGTGTACCACTCATGCTAACCTTTGATTTGTGATGAATGCTAACTTACATCTTCTTACTAGATGATGGAGCTGATGGCATTCCCCAGTATGATGGTGACGAGGATAACATTGAAGGTGGTTGTTCATTATTTGTCATATTACATATCACATTGCTGGTTATGTTGTTGCACGCTAATAGCAATTTCATTGATCATTTATTACAAGGAGTAGAGTTCCCTTGGAATCGAGGAGCTAACATGGGGCATGGCCTCCAGAGGATAAACAGATCTCGCTATGGCAAGCTACCCATCATTATACCTGAAGGAAGAATCAGGCCCCTCACACCTATTATTGCTGCCAAGTTTGCCACTGAATGCAATATTTCAGTTAGAAACCATGTGCCTGCGTTGTTGCATTGGAAGGAGTACAAGAAAAGACCTACATTGGTTGAAGCTTTTCTGGGATGCCTTTGTGTAAGTTATTCTCTAAACTTTCCAAATCTGTTAGCAAATATGGTAGGAATCATGACATGACTTTTAGCTTACAACTATGTTAAATTAGTGAAATGGTACTCATTTTGTGGCTGCTACTTATACACAGCTTTTGAGTTGTTTCTGTTCATGACATGACTGTTTTTTGACATGATAACTGATAAGCTGACGACAACTATGTACTGTTTGATATTTATCTTATCTAAAAACAATTGATAAGCTGAAGTTAAATGTCTTGCAAGCTATTTCTTTTTTCAAATATTATAGTTCTTATACGTGTTCCATCTGGATAGGCCAAGTTTGACATCAACACTGATGATGCCACAACTAGAAAGGGTTGCGTTGAGATGATGAAAACTGCAGTTCGCCAACAACGACATAGGCTGAAGGAAAATTTTTTTGATCCTTTCCCACTTCATTTGGTCACGAGGACTTCTCCAATGAACCCGCCGACAAGTGATGATGAGTGGCTTCGCCTTGTGGAAGCATGGAAGAAACCTGAAAAAATGGTACAAAAAACCAACTATTGCCTTGTACTTCCTACTTTGGCACTTGTCTAACTTTTGTTCTTTATATGATGTAGGCGAGCTGTCAAAAGAACAAAAACAATCGGGATTTGGTCAAATTCCCTGGTACAACTGGATCATGTAGCTATCCAGTTTTTGTAGAGAAACTGGTAAGTTAGCCATGGTTATTTGCAACAATTGAAAACCAGTTTTGTTCAAGTTAACATGCTTTGTTTCGTTAGGTTTTAGCAAATCAATTATGTTTAATTTCTTGCTTGCACAAATACGAAGTTCGTTGCTGCACACATGAAGTTTCTTGATGCACAAACCTTAAGTTTCTTCTTTGCACAAATATGAAGTTTCTTGTTGCACATTCTTTTCGAGCGAGGCAAGAATGAGGGCAATGAATTGGATGCGTTTGGTTTGTTCAAGCTGACTCACTTCAGCAAGAGGAAGAAGGGCTACATGCCTAATGTACAATCTGCCATTGTAAGTTTGTTCCCCTATGCATGCTGTTTTCAGTTGCTTATTTTAAATTGTTCTAAGTTACAAATGTTATTTGCTGATGTCTTGCAAGATCGAAATGGAGAATCGGTTGGCGGCAGCACCAATTGAAGGTGAAGAACCAAGGCCTGCAACTTAGGTTGTAGCTGATGTCCTCCATGAAAAGTGCAAAAACAATACATTCCTTCAGAATGCGGGGATCGTGTCTGGGAAACCAAAATCTAGTGCAAAGAGTGTTCAAGCACGACTAGAAGTGGAGATAAGGGCCAATGGTGACCTTCAATCTGTTGTGAGCAGTCAACGTGTCGAAATTGAAGTTTTGTCAAGGCAACTGCAGGAAATGGAACAGGCAAGGTTAAGGGACAAGGAGGATATGGAGAAGAAGCAAGCTGCTTTGGAAGCAAAACTTGAACGTTTGCTTGGTCAGGCATGAGGGTATGTTATATTTTCCTGGAACCAAGAATATGTTGTTTTGCTAGTTGGATTGCCATATGTTGCCCTTTGCTTGTCCTTGCATGGATCTGGATCCTTGTTTACCCTTGATGGATGCACACAGCATGCGAGCATGTTAGCTCTCTAGAAGTTTATGTTGTTAGCTTGTTAATACTAACATGATACTTGATGTGGATTTGTGATTTAGATATTTGGGAACATTTGTTCCACCTAGTTTTTCTAATATTTGTGTATTTGTGGTTCAGTGGTTCTATATTGTAGGAATGGTTCTATATGTTTTTTTCTAAACAATCTGGCATGCTACTAGCTACATAATATTGTTTTTGTCTTGTTAGCACTGCAAGTTAACTGTCTTATTCTTTTGGTTTCGAGGTTCACATCCTGGTGACCTGCTGGTGGCTCATGGTGAGAAGTTGTTGGCTCATGGTGTGATGTACAAGCGATGCTCCTGGCGACCTGCATGTCTTTTTTGCATGTCTTTTTTGTTGGCCTTGCCTTGCTTCTGATGGAAAATGTGGCTGCTATATAGAGTTTTTTGTTGGTTCATACTTCGTTTGTGGAGCTTCATTTTTGCCGCTGAATAGATGCCGATGAGGACCGTTGTATAGATGCCGCCGATGCAAACTTTGCAACGATTTGTGTTGTGATGCAAAATGAGGCGGAAAAGATACAAATGTTAAATTACGGAAAATTATATGATTGTCTTATGGGCTGAATTTGATTGTATCTCGGGCTAAATTTCGTATGAAAGATTTTTGTGTTTATTATTCTGTTGGTTAAATGTGATGGGTATTTTTCGTGGGCTGAATTGATTTCAACAGGCTGAAATTCTGGGCCGAAATGTGGCCCACTGCTCGAATAGGGCCTGTCACACAGGGGTCCTAAAAATTCCACGTCATCACGCCACGTCATTGTCCACGTCATTGCTGTCGTCCAGGTCAGCTGCCACGTCAGCAGCCATGTGGCAAACTGCATCATTGTCCATGTCATCAAAACCATCCGAGTCGGCAGCCATGTGGCACGCCACGTCGGCAGCCAGGTGGCACGCCACGTCGGCATCCACGTCGGCATCCAGGTGGCATCCAAGTCAGCAACCATGTCACATCAGTTAGTAGCAATCCATGACGATTTTATTTTGTCACGGATAGTGAGCCATGGGTTGGGCTGCATGGGCCTCGGGCTACTCCGTGACGATTCAGATACGTCACGGACCGTGACGTTTATTAAGGGAACGTCGAGAGATTTAATCAATGACACTCATTCCACCACGAAAATGTAAATCGTCGCGGATGCTGATTTGCGACGAATTTTATTTAATCCGCGACAGAATGGTTACGTCACAGATTAAATAGTTTCTTGTAGTGCCCCCAAATAGTCTCACGCTTGCATATATATTCGTATTCGATGATGGGCATGGTAGCTAATTATTCGGAGCTTCTGGATGGGTCATCGATTTATATGGTAGCTGGCATGCATATTTTCTTGTGAGGTCACAACAGGCAATTTGCAAATGGAAACAAATCAGAGGACATGCAGGGTGCAATTGAGTAAGATGTAAACAGAACCACCTCTCTAGATTATGTAGAAAAAGAAAAAATGTAATAGATATCACAGTCAGCAAATGACTCACGTGGTAAACAAATCCTTTAAACAAAAATGATACAAAAACTATAAAAGTATTATGTGATAAAAAATGCTACAAACTTGCTCAATTTAGGGGGGCTAAATTCCTATATTTTGTTGCCTGCAATGCTTCATCGTATGTCCTAAGTTGAATTAGTCTAATCAATAGAATGTTTTTAGAACATAATCATAATGCACATGGTTGTCTCACTATTGCTGTTGAGTTGACACAATAACATATAATGCATCGATTTTTAATAACATACAAAGGAAAAAGAAAAAGTCTAAAAAATAATTAAAATCTTAACTATTTAAGAACCATAGTTTTACATATATTGGCTACATTATTGCATGGCAAGTAACATGTTGACTAATTAAAAAGGTAAGCATGAATGTAAACTTTAGATTAAGATTTTGGAGATAAAAATAGGATTTGAGGGTCATACTCATGCCAGGATGTTAAATGCTGGACTTGCTATAGCCATTGTATATATACTGATTGCTTCCAGCTTGATTTGATGTAGAACTATCAGATCTACACCACAGAGGATATCAGGTGAGTTGTTGCATAAAAACAAGCGAAAAATGATTTGAAGAAAAAAATCAGATGCGTGCACTGAGTGAAAGAAATAGACTAGCGCACACCTAACTTCTATGAAACATCATTCTAGTGTTCATTGCACACTTAGGTTAGTTAGGAAAATTAAATACAGCTTAAAAAGAATTGATGATGTGCTTTAATTCAGAGCATACATAAATGATTCCATGAAAATAAAAACATCATGAAACAACTGCTGGTTTCCAAGTGGCAAACGTGGGTGCTAACCAGGGATGCTAAAATTGATTATAATTAGGAGATTCTAAACCTCTGAAAAGAACATAAATGATAAAAAATCTATGAAAATCTTAAATCATACTAAACTTGCATAACATGGGGGGCTATTTTCCATATATGTGACCTACAATGCTTTATCATAGGTCCTGAATTGCTTCATGAAAAAAGAACTAATTGAATTAGTTTAATTAATTGGTATCACTCTTTTATAAACATAATCATCATGCACATGTCTGCCTAAATAAAATTGACGTAACATTAAAAGGCTATTAAAAATGAGCCTTAGCATCTCAGATTTAAATACACTACACTAGTAACATACACATGTATCTACTAAGAAAAAATGAAGTCTGAAACTGAAAAATATGCTCAGAATGGTCAGTCTTACCATTACTAATTTAAAAAGTCAAAGATTGTCAAGCTCGAGCCTGATGAGGAATGCTAGAAAATTATGAAAAAACAGAAAATAAAAAATATATAAAGTTGCTAAATCATACTACTGGAATGCTAATTTTCTATATTAAATGTCCTACAAATACTTCATCCTGTGATCCTAAATTGCTTTATCATATCCTATGTTGTGCCTTGTTTATGATTGCCGATAAGTATAGTATCATATATCAAGGAAACATAACATGTATATCGCCGCCAATCAGACACCACTAGCAGAATCCTTCAATGTCGACAAAATTGATATGCTATCTCACACACACCATATATATCGCCAAGCAGACGCCACAAAAACGGTAGAAAAAAAAACAGTTGATGCATACCTTTCTGAGAGCCCCCAAAAAAACACCCCCTCCTCTCAAGTATTTATTCCACTACAGCAATTAGACTGGTCAGGTAGGCGCTCAAACCCGTTGATGATGAATCCCACTATTGATTCCAGATTAATTTGTTCTTTGTTCCTCTACTTCCACCTGCATGAATCCAGAAATTTGATTATAATTAGGGGATGCTAAACTTCTGAAAGAACATAAATGATAAAAAAGTTATGAAAATCTTGAACCATACTAAACTTGCTTAACATGGGGGACTATTTTCCATATATGTGTCCTACAACGCTTCATTGTAGGTCCTGAATTGCTTCAAATTTTTTTTGGAACTAACTCCCAGACTACACTAGTATCAAATCACCTCGTAATGTAATGAGCTCCCAGCCTACAAAGTAGCACATTTTTTAATCTAATTTAGGCCCCGTTTGGTTCCCATAAGTAGGGTGACTTATAAGTCACCCGACTTATAAGTCACGTCACTTTAAGTCGGTCCTGTTTGGTTGTGGTGACTTATAATTTAGTGGGCTCCACACAGGGTGGTAGAGGAAAAAGTGGAAATAAGTCACTTTAAGTAGGGATGGAGCTACTTATGCAACTTATAAGTTGGAGCACTTTAAGTCAGGACTGTTTGGTTTCACATGTGACTTATTTTACACTTTTTGCACTTTAAGTCACACTACTTATGGGAACCAAACGGGGCCTTACCCTGACATTCATATCTGTTCACAGGGGTCTTAAAATGGTAGCTAGCAGTATGACATTTCATCATTAGGAATAAAAAACGGTGGGTGCACACCTTTGCTTGCGAGCTCGCAACACCCCCCACCCCCCATAGTTTTCCTCCACACAATGATCTGACGCCAATTTGTAACTGAACAAATCCTGCACAAATTGATGTAAAAAAATCAGATGATGGATGGGTGGAAAACAAAAGGGGGACTGGATGACCGAACCCTCACCTTCGTGCGCTGTGTGTTTTCCCTCTCCAGACAGCCAGAACACCCTACAAAAAACATTCAAAAATCAGAAAAAAACAGATGGCGATTAGAAGAACAACCCCATCCTCTGTCGATTCGTGCGCGCTAGCAATCACGCTTTCCTACCCTCGCCGGAGAGAAACCATAGGAAAAGGGACAATGCCAAAAATCAGACGAATTAGATAGCAATGGGGGGGGTAATCAGCAGGGATTCGCCGAACAAAACGCACCTGGAGTTCCGTCCAGCAAGCTTCTGCGCTTCTATGTCGTTGATCAGGAATCCTTGTGCCCGTGGATAGATGGATCCGAGGAGATTAGAGGATGCGGTGGGGAAATCGTCAGGGAGGGGGAAGAGAGAGAGGAACCCTAGAAAGATAAAGGAATGCTGGAAATGGGAAGAGACGACCAAGCGCAAGCCCCGAGATTTGAACAGTTTCGCTATGACAAGTGGGGCCAGAATTGATGCCGTCCGCAGTGCGCACAGTTGGATGGTGGGGTGGACGGTGGATATGGCCGGCCGTTCCGACCAACAAAAAGACGGCGGGCTGAGAGAGAGAGAGAGACACTATATATATATATACTATGTACGTAACGTACCCTCAAATCAGAATCAGTCCCCCGAATCGACAAGGGCCAGGGCCAAGCATGAAGATTGAAGAGGCCAACACAAGGAGCACATAAGGTGTTCAGTCGTGCGCTGCGCCTAAGGTGGCTCTGGTATCAATGAGTGGAACCTGATCGCCCATGGGTGGGTTCTGATGTGCCATGTGATGAAGTGGACAAGCAGCTGTTCCGTATCTCAACCGTGGTGCAGCTTGGAAATGGAAACAAGGCTCGCTTTTGGGAATCTACATGGTTAGATGGATGTGCGCCTAGGGACCCGGCGCCGAGGCTCTTCAAGTTGGCTTGGCGCAAAATCAGTCGGTCTCTGATGATCTAGCCAACGATAACTAGACGCGGGGGCTGTGGCGAATGACTGAAGCTGATGAAATGGTAGAGCTGATTAACCTTTGGAGTCTGATTCAAAATGTGCAACTTCTCCCTAGGGAGGATGATCTGGTCTGGCGATGGACTTCCCATGGAGTCTATACTGCCAAGTCTGCCTACCAAGTTCAGTTCCGAGGAACCTACAGTACCTTCAACAGCAAGGCCATGTGGAAAGCCAAAGCGGAAGGAAAACACAGATTCTTCACGTGGCTACTAGTCCAGAGCAAGTTATTAACAGCGGACAAGCTGCAAATTCAGAATTGGCCATGTGATCCGGTGTGCTGCCTGTGTGGACAAGAACCTGAAACTGCTGCACACATAGCTCTACACTGTGTGTTTGCTAAGGAGGTTTGGCTGTTGGTCCGTTCATGGACTGGGGGATGGCTCCCCTGCCTGGCCGGAGTTCGTCATTGCAGGACCGGTGGAACTTGACTCTGAAAGAAGCGCCGAAGGATTGCAAACAGCGACTGGCCTCTATCCTCATTTACACCGCTTGGAACTTATGGAAGGAAAGGAACATAAGGGTCTTCAGTCACGTCTATGCGCTTCCAAGCCGCATGCTTGCTCTGATCAAGGAGGAACCGAACATGCGCAACATGGCTTGTGGGGAAGCAGGAAGGGTGCTAGGAGTGACCTAAATTTTTTTCTTATGATTGTTGTTCCCCGAGTATTTGAGCCTTTAATCTTTTATGTAATACCGACTTTCGTAAAACTCGCATTCTTACTTCTTGCTCCTACTTAAGTGTTCGAAAAAAAAAACAAGGAGCACATAACCACCTTTTTTTAACTAAGTCAATCAAACTAATGTTTAAAGAGCATCCTCACTTAGAAGTTAGAATGAAACTGGATGGCAACCAGAGAAGAGCGTTGCAGGTACAATATAGGTCTTACATCATAAAACAACCCAAAAGCTTCTGCTAAGATATCATGCCACGATCAATATGGGGCTTCACCATGAACCGACCTAGTTGGCAGAGGTTGCCCAGCATTTTAATCATCCATTTAACATACGACTTCCACCAGTGCATCAGTGTTTAGGCCTCTTATGGGGAGTACCCTCACCACTGTTCTCATGGAGCTTTCGGTTCAGCCTTGGCCTGCGCCTGATCACCTCACCAGCCTTCGACACAGAGGTCACATGGTCCTGAGCAATTTGCTGCGACTCTCCTTTCTTAGCTTTCCTAACCAAGGACTCCAACATTTTTCTCTTGGCAATCCTCACATGATGGTTAGACACAACTGTGCGGTAGGCATCCAACCAATATGACTTAAATGTGACACCTTTATATTTACGTGCATCACCTTTCAACTGTGATACCACGTCTTCTGCAAGAACCTGAGAGGAACATGATTTAGCACCTGATATACAAGCTTCCATGAAATGCAAACTGAGCAGCGAAGTATTATTTACCTCATGAAAATCTGTGAGTTCTTCCACCTTAACAGCTACTGCAAGCTTCAGTATGTCCCAATCCTCACAAGCAATGCCAGAAATATCTATAATGTGGAGACCAGCATCGCGCAAGAGTCCTAATTTCTTCTCGTCATCAGCATCACAATGAAACAAGGCGCATGCCGCCAAAAATATCTTCTCATTGACCTGGACACAGAAGGCAATGCTTCATCATGGCTAAAAGAAAATTTAGGGGCCCTTTGGCAGGGCTTTTCCAAGTGCTTCTCTAATGGCTTCTACAGAAGCCCTGCCAAACCCCTGACTAAAAAACGGCTTCCAAGCTGAAGCCATGGAGAAGCCATTTTGCAATTTGTACTATGGAGGTGAAGCCAAAAATAGTGGCTTCCCGCGGCTTCTTCCCCACATGTGACATAGAAGCCACAACCACAGCCATTTTGCCAAACACTTTACAAAATGGCTTCAGCTTCACCAAAGAAGCCATTTTATTAGAGTAGCCACAGCCACAGCCGTTTTAGCCACAGCCGAAGCCCTGCCAAAGGGGCCCTTAAAAGCAAGCCTCCCTATGAAAGCTTCAACCCCAAACATTAGTCCCTTAAATAAAGGTTTCCAAGTCCAGAGCACAAGAGCTACATATAAAAGGTAATACTAAATAGCAGGGAATTATAAATCAGAAAGCATGTCAAGTCCAACTAGTGAACTCACCATCTCTGGTTTGACATCAAATCCACAATTACTCAGGAACTTCATTAGTCCTTGACTTGTTGGTAACCGGTTCTCTTTAGTCAGCTTTGATTTTTCTCTAGGCACTAATGTGCGCATGTGTTGTTGTATGCCCCACATTATCTCCAACACAGTTTGGCAACACATGCAGGGTATTCCCTGAAAAAGTCACGGGAACAATGGAACTCAAAGTTGTTAAAAAATATAACTATACAAGACACGGAGCAAATACTGACCAACACTGACTCAATGATCGTTTTATACTCAGGCCTTCCAACACACAAGTTCATCCCAGGGTGGTGCCACTTTTTTATCAGATCAGCAAGCTGGTTGTCAACACCAGTATCAGCACTGATGGCTCTGGATTTGTCCTCAAAAGATAGATCTATCCCTTCGGATAAACCATCTGATAATAAAGAAATAACATTAACCATGTTCATGGGCTCAAACAAACATTTAAGTACCATGTAAGTCTCTGGATCAGGAGAGGGGGGTGCATTGATTGACTGATTGATTATTTAGAATCCTTTAACCTATGGTGACATTTCAGAAAAACTAGCATCATGCTGCATGCTTAGAATTAGGAAGGAAATATGTTGAGGCTGCTGCTAGTGAACAATGAGCCCAAGTACATATTCTCCCTCAATGCAAAGATGGCTACTTTCAACTAATTCAACAACAAGCATATAACGACAGTAATCAGAAGGGAAAGCAAGATAAGTCGTTGGAACTAACCATACTTGCCCTGAGGTGATTTCCAAACTCTGCCCAGAGATTCTGTAGGAGACAAATGATAGAATAGAAAATTAGGTCATGGCCATAGACCACAAGAAATAGCAAGGACATCGTTAACAAAGGTTGGAAAGAATAGCATTACATCCACAGCACTATCTAGGTGGCAGTAAAGCCCATTAAAAGTGAAAAGTGCGAAGCCAGAGGGTGTCTCAAACAGCAGCATCATTAACCCATGGCAAACTGTCAGCTGCAAACAAGAAGTCAAACCTAACTTAGGCAAAGAAAACACACATAGACAAATTGACAGCAGATGGCAGGCTGGTTCACCTATAGCAGCAATCTTTTTCCCCTCATCAGTAGCTTGAAAGACTCCAATTCCACCATCGCTATCATCACTATCACCATAGTCAGAGGCAACGCGAAGTTCATGGTTAGCGAAAAGGTAATACTCATAATTGTCAGCGTCAGTGTCACTGTCACTGTCTGTAAATAGTGACGAAGACGACGAAGATGATGAAACAGCACAAGGAACACTCTGACTAGCACCTTCACTTGCCTTACTCTTGCATCCTGTCAAAGAATAAACAATGCAATGATGAATATGAAGGGAAACGGGGTGGCTACGCTAGCGCAAAACAAAATTTTCCCCGCAAAACAGGAACTGCTGCTGTCAGAGATCACGGGATTACCACTAGACGCGCAGATGCAGCGGAACCGTCTCGATGTAGACGAACGCGTCGAGGGTAGCAGGCAGTGCAGTTGCTCACGTCCTTCTTGACTTGCACGTGCGGCTCGTCCGATCCAAGTGCTCCAGATGTAGCACCTCCAAGGTATCCACACGTACGGAGAAGGAAGCGACGCACGCCGGACTGCTAGGTCCGCGAGTGCGACGAGGAGAGAGCGTTGGCAGCGCGGCTGCTACTTGAGAAAGTTGTGCCTTTTCAGGAGGGGTGTGGTCCATATTTATTGGGAGGAAAACCCCCCACACCATCGTCCATTAGCAATACGGGACTAATAGATGGTGTACCCCTTCCAATACTAATGGGCTTTACAACATTTGTGGCCCATTAGGACTTTTACACCATAATGGATCAAATCCATCTGAGCCCACTAGTGGATCAAATCCAGGTTGACTCTAGGGCATATTTCCAATAGTCTCCCACTTGCACTAGAGTCAATTGTGCAAGTATATTCATCCTCATTCGGCTTCCAACCCCTTAAGTGTGTGACCCTATAGGTTCACATACACATAGACTGGACCCGAGTACATTACTCGATCAATAATTGATAGCGGCCTCTAGCAAGACTTGTCAACTCCTATGCATACGTAAAGATCTTATCGACAAACCATCACAACAATTCATACATGCTATTCCCTTTGCCTCACAATATTTGGTCTAGCTCCAAGCCGACCTCTCTTTCTCGACACCGTGATTCGGATCATCAAAAGGGGGTTAACCCTTAACCCAAAGACGGCCATGCATTTGTTGATCCGATCACTCGAGGGGCCCGAGAGATATCTCTCTCAAGTAGAGGGGCAAATTCTATCTTGATTGACCATGCCTCACAAAGATGCTTCCCGACAAACCCGAAAGTCATCTTTATGACTACCCGATGCTACGGAGTAGCGGTTGATGGCCCCTAAGTAGGTCAATTCACATCTTGAGTACATGCGACAATCTCAAGTCTAAGGACATAGCGTATACGTTGTGTAAACAGAGAACAAGGTCTCAAATTGGGTCAGTCCAGCCCCATGTCATACATGTGCCCACATTATTAGTTATACATCTCCATGTTCATGACTTGTGAAACATAGTCATCAACTAATTCATGTGCTAGTCATTAACTCATACTAGGGACAACTTTTGAATAAATAACCATACAAGTAAAAGAGTTTCACAAACAATTCACATAATTGCCAATCAAATACAAGTCACCTTTCATGGATATTCAATAAAAGAACCAAGTGACATGGATATAATGAAATATAATCATCTCAATAATTCCTTATAGGACATATTTCTAACATTCTTCCACTTGCACTTGAGCTAAACTAGAATATATCTAATACCCATAGCTCTCATGTGCGCCTCATGCTTAGGCTGTGGAAGGGGTTTTGTCAAAGGATCTGCAACATTCCAATCTGTGTGTACTTTGCATATCTTGGTATCACCTCGTCTAACGATCTCTCATATCAGATGAAATTTCCGCAGTACATGTTTATTCATTTGGTGGTTCCTTGGCTCCTTTGCTTGCACAATAGCCCCATTGTTGTCACAATAAAGATCCAATGGGCTAGAGACACTCGGAAACACACCAAGTTCAGAAAGGAACTTCCTTATCCAAACACCCTCCTTTGCAGCTTCCGAAGTTGCGATGTACTCGGCTTCGTTGTAGAATCGACCACTTGTCTCTCGCTTGGAACTCTTCCGGCTCACGGCTCCACCATTTATCGTAAATACGTATCCCGATTGCAACTTTGAATCGTCTTGGTCGGTTTGGAAACTAGCATCGGTGTAACCCGTTACAACGAGCTCCTCCTCACCACCATAGACTAGGAACATGCCTTTAGTCCTTCTTAAGTACTTAAAAACATTTTTAACCGCCGTCCAGGTGACCATCACCCGGATCGGATTGGTATCCGCTTGTAATACTGTGTGCATACGAAATATCTGGACGTGTACATATCATTGCATACATAATAGATCCGATGGCCGAAGCATACGGTATTCTACTCATGCATTCCCGCTCATCAGTTGTCGAAGGACAATGAGTCTTGCTAAGATGTATGCCATGTGACATAGGCAAGAACCCTTTCTTCGCCTCTTCCATGTTGAACCTGTTCAACACTTTATCAATGTAAGTGTCTTGGCTTAATCCTATAAGCCTTTTTGATCTATCTCTATAGATTTTGATGCCCAAAATGTATGCCGCCTCACCTAAGTCCTTCATTGAAAAATTATTTTTTAATGAGGTCTTAGCGGCCTCAAGCATAGGAATGTCATTTCCAATCGTAATATGTCATCCACATATAAGATTAGAAATACTACGAGCTCTCACTTGCCTTCTTGTAAACACAAGGCTCTTCTTCACTCGAATGAAGCCAAACCCTTTTACCACCTCATCAAAGCGAAGGTTCCAACTCCGAGATGCTTGCTTCAATCCATAAATGGATTTTTGAAGTTTGCACACCTTTCCAAAGCATTGGTTGGATCAACAAATCCCTCAAGGTTGTGTCATATACACATCCTCGGTCCGATTTTCATTTAGGAAAGTTTGTTTTGACATCCATCCGCCATATCCCATAATCGAAATATGCAGCTATAGCTAGAATGATCCGAATAGATTTAAGCATCGCTACGGGTGAGAATGTCTCGTCGCGTTAGTCAACTCCTTGAACTTGTCGAAAACCTTTTGCAACAAGTCAAGCTTTATGGATGTGAACATTTCCATCCATGTCCCTCTTCTTCTTATAGATCCATTTGCACTCTATGGGTTTAGCACCATCGGCGGGTCAACCAAGTTCCAAACTTGATTGTTATCCATGGAATCTATTTCGGATCTCATGGCACTTTGCCATTTCTCGGAATACGGGTCCATCATTGCTTCCGCATATGTCATAGGTTCATCATTGTCTAACAACAATATGTCGCGCTCTCCCGCGATCATGAGATTGAGCTTATCGGTTGCGCGACGTGCCCTTTCGGACCTTCGTGGTTGTGGTGGTGCTTCTCTTGCCACGGGCATCTCAACTCGTTCAGCTACATTAGCATCAATTGTGAAATCTTGCCCAACCGGCTCATTTTGAACTTCTTCAAGATACACCTTCTGTCTACATTTTTCTCTTTTAAGAAACTCTTTCTCAAAGAAAACGCCGTTCCGAGCGACAAACACTTTGCCTTCTGACCGGTTGTAGAAATAATATCCCAAGGTTTCCTTTGGATATCCCACGAATATGCACTTGTCCGATTTAGGTGTTAATTTATCTGATTGAAGTTTCTTCACATAAACCTCACAACCCCAAATTTTCGAAAAGACAAGGCGGGAGTCTTACCGGTCCACATCTCATATGGTGTCTTAACTACGGACTTAGAAGGTACCCTATTTAAAGTGAAAGCTGCGGTTTCTAGAGCATAACCCCAAAATGACAATGGTAGGTCCGATCGGCTCATCATTGATCGGACCATGTCCAACAAGGTTCGATTACGTCGCTCGGATACACCGTTTCTTTGAGGTGTTCCGGGTGGCGTAAGTTGTGGAACAATTCCGCAACTCTTTAGATGATTGCTAAACTCATGGCTCAAATACTCACCTCCACGATCAGAACGCAAGGTCTTGATTTTCTTGCCACGTTGATTTTCTACTTCACTCGAAATTCTTTGAACTTTTCAAAAGTTTCGGACTTGTGCTTCAATAAATAGACATAACCATATCTACTTAAATCATCAGTGAACGTTATGAAGTATTGGTATCCACCTCTAGCTGTCGTACTCATTGGTCCGCACACATCCGTATGTATGAGTTCCAGTAAGTCCGAGGCTCTCTCGGGAAAACTCGAGAAAGGCATCTTGGTCATCTTGCCTAGCAAACAAGCTTCACATGTCTCGTAGGATTCAAAATCAAACGAAGTTAAAAGTCCATCGTTATGGAGCTTCTTCATGCGCTTTTCACTGATGTGACCCAAACGACAATGCCATATGTAGGTAGGACTTAAATCATTAGGTCGAGACCTTTTAGCACTTATGTTACAGATAGGTGAATCATCAAGATTTAAAACAAATAAGCCATTCACAATGGATGCACAAGCCACAAACATATTATCCTTAGAGATCACACAACCATTGTTTTCACTCGCAAATGAATAACCATCCTTCATCAAACATGAAGGGGATAAAATGTTTCGACTCAAACTAGGAACAAAATAACAATTATTTAACTCCATAATAAATCCCGAGGGGAGGTGGAGTTGCATCGTCCCGACGGTCAACGCAAGCAACTCTTGCATTATTGCCCGCGCGGAAATCAACTTCTCCTTTTCCAACGCTTCTACTTCTTATCATTCCTTGTGTCGAATTGCAAATGTGAGCAACCGATCCGGTATCAAATACCCAAGAATTAATGACAAGTATTAGCGAGGAAAACATGATCCGTAACATAAACATGAAGTGTACTCGAAGTGGAAGTACCCTTGCTTCCCTTGTTCTTCAAAGAAGCTAGGTACAACTTGCGTTTCTTTTCCAATGACCAATTTCCTTACAATGAAAACATTCGGCATTGGCGAGTTCGGACTAGTGGGCGTCCGGTTTGGCATGGGGATCTTATCCTTGGCCTTGCCTTTCTTCTTCCAAGACTTGCCCTTCCTTTTAAAGGTCGGCTTGTTTTGGATCGCCATCACATGACTGCTGCGCGGTGCCTTTCTTGATGTCACTCTCTGTTGTCTTTAGCATACCACACAGTTCATTCAAGCCCTTCTCCGCCCCATGCATATGGTAGTTCGAGATGAAGTTCCCATAGCTAGGCGGAAGAGATGTGAGAATGAAATCAGTGGACAACTCATTGCCCAGTGGGAAGCCTAGCTTCTCCAACCTTTGAACGTAACCAACCATTTTGATCACATGTGGTCCCTCGGCGCGCCTTCGCCAATTTGCACTCCACAAAGGCTTTAGAGACATTGAACCTTTCGGTCCCTAGCCCGTGTGGCGAACATATCATTGAGTGCCACGACCATATCGTGCACATGGACTGACTCAAACTGCATTTGCAAGTCAGGTTCCATACACGCAAGCATAAGGCAACCCACTTCAAGATCGACATCTCATGCCTTCTTGTAAGTGTTCTTTACAGCGAGTGTTGCATTTTCATCAGGCTCATCGGGTAAAGGGGTGTCTAGAACCTCTTCCTTTTTCTCAGCCTTGAGAATAATTCTAAGGTTATGGATCCAATCCGAATAGTTCGTTCCATTCAACTTGTCCTTCTCAAGGATCATACGCAAAGAAAATTCCTTACTAGGTGCCATCTACAACAAAATAATAAATGCAAAATACTGAGACAAAATATCCATGACTGAGTAAAATAAAATAATTTACTCCCACTAAAATCAATATCCCCACATTGATACTTAGTGATTCAGAATCCACAACTATCAAGTCTACTAGTGAGCTTTTGCGTCACCGCTAGTAAACAAGGTAGATCGGTAAGCAACTTCTTTGCTAATCATATCACATATGACTCCTGTTGTTGGGTGGCATCTCTATGTCTAGGCTCCCAACCTTTATGCCCCAAAATCCTTAACCGTTAAGATGACTTTGATAAGCAAACCAACACTTATGCGTGTAAGTATCCGATACAACCCGTCTAGTCAAGGAAAACTAGTGGCACCCTAATTTCATAGACCCACCACTAATTGTACGAGACGTGGGATGGTGGCAAGTGTTGGGAGGGCATGTTAACTTAAAATTCCAAAGGGATCATTCTACTCGTAACATCACACGCAAGAAAATAACATTGTCGCATGTAAAAGTAGAACGGTAAGAACGACATTCACACAGTTGTAACACGGTATGGCCTATTGTCGCATGGTGATCTCCATCTCCATTGACCTGTACATCATGTTGATCTCCATCTCCATGATCTGTGTGTGCCATCCTCCATGTGATGAGTCCTCCAAGAACTATCTAACGCGTTCTAGTAATGAATGTTACACAATCGCGTATTAGATCATCACAAATTTGGTACGTAGACCATTACATTAATTTTGACAATACATGTGGCTCCAGCCGTATTGCCTTATGCGTGACACGCAGGTCACGAAAAAAATTACACACATGCATCACATACACATATAGGCCATACCGATTACAAAACCCGCAAAACATTATCGCAATTCCGACGTCCAAACTTAAAACACCCGAAAACCCATCTTGCAAGCCGAATTTGGCAAAACTAATTTCGCCGAGACCAGCAAAGCTAGTTTATCACATGTGTAAAATTTTACGTAGATCAATTTTCGTATAGAAAACGTCTTCATCCGAGTTAACCACGAAAAGTTATGACTGTTTTACCGAACAAAGTATATTTTTCGGTTTTTCCCGGCCGTAGAGATCCAATCCGCCACCGCCACGCATCCCATGCGCCCGGCACTTGACCTAGCTTCGATTCGACCAATCCAATTGATCTCCTTCTCGTTGTGACCGGGTTTACGTGTATCACTTAACTCCGATGGCGGAATTCCGACCGTAGGAGTAATTCGTTACACGACCATCACGTCAAGAACACGAAGCCGATCAAAACTTTGATCTACATCCGCATATCTCTATATGCACACATCCCGAATCTAAAACTTAGCAACTACGGCTCGATACCACCGAAGGGAAACGGGGTGGCTATGCTAGCGCAAAATAAAATTTTCCCCGCAAAACAGAGGCGCTGTTCGTCGAGAGATCACGGGATTACCACTAGACGCGCGGATGCGGCGGAACCGTCTCGATGTAGATGAACGCGTCGAGGGTAGCGGCGGTGCGGTTGCTCACGCCCTTCTTGACTTGCACGTGCGGCTCGTCCGATCCAAGTGCTCCAGATGTAGCACCTCCAAGGTATCCACACGTACGGAGAAGGAAGCGACACACCGGATCGCTAGGTCCGCGAGTGCGACGAGGAGAGAGCGTTGGCAGCGCGGCTGCTACTTGAGAAAGTTGTGTCTTTTCAGGAGGGGTGTGGTCCATATTTATTGGGAGGAAAACCCCCCACACCATCGTCCATTAGCAATACGGGACTAATAGATGGTGTACCCCTTCCAATACTAATGGCTTTACAACATTTGTGGCCCATTAGGACTTTTACACCATAATGGATCAAATCCATCTAAGCCCACTAGTGGATCAAATCCAGTTGACTCTAGGGTATATTTCCAACAGAATACAACTTATGCTAGTTCTACTGCCACTGCTTACAAATTTCAAATGCTACTTCCACTGCTACTGACTATTGCCATAATACTAATTTCTATAATTTATTAGGGCCAGTTTGGTAGCCAAGCTGCTATGGCATGAGCTTCCCACAAAAATCAAGTTATCATAATTGCTCTCTCTCTCTCTCGCCGCCCTGCCTCCCCCCAGACACAGCATGGCCATTTGCTGCTGTAGTGGCGGCGCAGGTCGGAACCCAGACGCGCGCTCGCTCCCCACACTCAAGCCGCACGGAGCCCTCGTCTAGGGTTCTCGTCCCCATCGTGGAGGGGTTGTGGCGGGTACATGCAAGAGAAGGCTAAGATGCAGGGGCCACCAAGCATGAGCATTGTCCTCCGGTCATCTATCTACCTGCCCTGCCCTCAGATCCGATGCATCCCTGACCTGGCAAGTTGATAAACGATTTGCCAGGTCAGGGATCTGATTCAAAGGGGGAGGGGATCGATCGATTCAACAAAGGAATCGGGATCTGGAGCGGGAGAATCGAGAAGAGGAGAGAGAGAGCGCGCGGATGAAGAGACAGAGAGAACTCCAGGGCGCGTTTGCGGAGGTGGCCCGAGGGCCTGGCTGCGCTCTCGGGCTGCAACTTCTCCAGTTTGCTACACTGGCCCAACCCAAGATCCTGGCTCGCACGAACTTTAAAGCACCCAAAACCAGGCCTTAAGGAACGCCAATTTTCTCCGTTTCTTTCGGCCCGGCTGGTTGCAGCGCTTGTGCGTTCGCTGAGGTGATGCCTTCACCTCCCTCGTCTCTCTCACCCACCGGCCACCGCCGCTCTTCTTCCTCGCAGCGACCTCGATGGCCCGAGCTTCCTCCACCCGCGGCGCCCCCTCAGCCTCGCAGCCACCATCGAACCCATGCCAGGCAGCGGTGCTCAGATCCATGGCGAGGTCGCCATGGCCGGCCGACCGACCTCGGCCCGTGTCGATCCCGTCCTTGCGGCCGGCCCCGCGGCGGGACGGCTCCGACGCCGACACGGAGTCGTCGTCGTCGTCTGGTGCAGCGCGGCGGTCGTCGCGGGCGGGGAACGGGTGGAGGCGGGGCGAAGGCGAGGAGCACGACGAAGAGGGGGAAGAAGACGGCCATGAAGACGGAGATGCTCAACACGTCCGCGAGCGACGGGTTGTTGCGCGGCTCCGGGGACTGCGACGACCCGAGCTTCCTCCACCCGCGGCGCCCCCTCAGCCTCGCAGCCACCATCGAACCCATGCCAGGCAGCGGTGCTCAGATCCATGGCGAGGTCGCCATGGCCGGCCGACCGACCTCGGCCCGCGTCGCCATGGCCGGACGGCCGGCCTCGCCCGCTTCGCCATGGCCGGAGGGGCAAGGTCGCCCCACGTCGCCATGGCCGACCGGCCGGCCTCGGCCCGCGTCCCCATGGCCGTAGGGCCGAGCTCGCCCAGCGTCGCCATGGCCAAACGGCCGAGCTCGCGTCGCGCTATCACTGCGTCTCCATGGCCGGATGTCGAGCACGCCTCGCGTCAATGCTTCATTGCCATGGCTGAAGGTCAGAGCTCACCCTGTGTCCACCAAGTGCTTGATGAAATGCCTGTGAGGCTTCTCTTGTGGTAAGGCTACCACATCACAGTGCAAGGTAGCCACACTTCTTTGGTACAAGCACACAAACACGACCTGAGTGCAGCCTGGTTCGTTTCGTACATGGACACAAACAATAGCAATTGCACCAGTTGAGACTGGCCTGAATTGGCCTAGCTCTCACGGGCTAGCCGAGCCGACCGCAACCACCTTCACAAACACGCCCCCAGATGCTTGCAGAATCTGCGCGCACAGCGGCGTACCTGAAACCCCTTTAACAGAAGGCTGGCTGTTCGTTTAGCTGGTGGCTCCGACGCAAGGCTGCCGGTTTGGAGTCGGAAGGGCCGGAACCGGAACGACCTCTTCCTCTCCCCCCTTGGCGGCATCCTCCGCCGGCGCAGGGAACAGCAAGGCTGGAAGAGATCTGATTAAGGCCTCGTTCGGATGTTACGGAATGGCATGGAATGTTGCCCATTCCACGTGGACTGGCCTGGTATGGAATGAAAACTAATTTCTCACGAAACAGTCGTTCCGTTATGGCTGGCTCGGATTGGACTCGGACTCGTCTCGATTAGGGCTCGTTCGGCAGCTCAGGCTTCAATCCGACTTTTTTTCGTTCCCGAGCTAGGATTCCAGAAGGTATCGTTCCTGAGGGTAATAGGTGAGGATCGGTTCCAAAACTATAGTCCTGCAGAGTGAATTGAATGATCGAGACGGGTCCGAGTACAATCCGAGCCAGCCATAACCGAACTGACTGTTTCGTGAGAAATTAGTTTTCATTCCATACCAGGCCAGTCCACGTGGAATGGGCAGCATTGGGGGCGGGATGCAGAGCCGAGCCGCCGATTAAACAGGGGCCGGATGGAGGTTCCTCATGTCTTGATGGAGCTTTTTTTTCTGCCCAGACTCGAAGCGAGCCATCCTGACGCGGAGCCCCGCTGACCGCACGAAGACCGAGCCGACCGCAATCTTCTCCGCCGCCGGAGTTGCTCGATTCGCCGCGCATGTCACCATTTGGACGAGACTGATGCCACCAGGAACTCCGTGACGTCGAGCCAAAGCTCCTCCACCGGTCCTCTTCATCTCCGCATCACTGGAGCGCCACCAGCCGACGGAACCCGAGCTGTCAGCGGTCTGCCACCTCGTTCAAAATTCCACTCCCGCTGCTGGTGAAGCACCCATAGGCCATAGGTTCCCTTCGATCTCCGCTCTTGTTTGTCAGCTCAACCGCAAGTGTAGGCTGCCAGACCGTTGTTAATCTTGTTGACCCTTTTGCATTAGCCAAGGCGACGCGATTTAAAATTTGAAGGTTTATTCGGAGAGACGGTTGGTTTACTCACTTTTCGACAGTCGTCTGTATTTTAGAGTTCTTGTTTAAGTCTAAATTTAGCTAGCATTATACATAAGCCGAGTCTTTTACCTGTATGCTCTAACCCCGAAGTGTCTCTCGTCGGCTTGATTTAGAGAATCTATTGGTTTACACCCCACTGGTTTGAAAGTTTTCTATTATTTAAGAATCTTCCAAAATTCTAAATTTAGATAGGATTATACCTAGACCGTTGGAGTTGCTCTAAGCGAGTCGGTGAATAGTCCATCTAGGTGATACCCCTATTCTTCCTTTTCGGCGAGGCGTGGGTGCAAGAGGGCCCTACTCCTCTTCCTCTTCTCCGGCGAGGCCTAGGCGCAGGCGTGGTGGGTACAAGCATAGTAATTTGACTTTTCAACGTTTGGAACTCCAAGGAAAAAAACCCAAGCCTGGGCGATTGCTGCAGGGTCATTGATGGCATTCCTAGTTGCCCCGCAAACCGGGGTTTTGCCGGTCATTGCTCATCTGGGGATGGAGTGAGTCCATACCCTGGCCTCTGCAAGCGCCGCTGGAATGACAAATCTTCGAATTTAAGGCTACCTTCTACTAAGAAATGGAATGCCAAATGACTTGTCATTTTGCCAGCAATTAGTTATGTCACACTGCTTACTGCTATAGTCACAATGCAATAGGAACATCAGGATTTAGCTACTCTGGGACAAGTTGGTGCATGATGCGACACAAATATGACATTCACAAGTACTTCAGCATGATCCTAGGATTACCTCAGTGTAAGATCCTGAATATGATCCATAACCATAAGTAGGTTCTGCAGCCAGTGGCATGAATGAATGCCTCCCTGTCCAAGATAAACCATAAGTGAAAAGTAATTGGTGTGACAAACACAACATTTGGTTGGGAGCAAAATGAAATATTTTTGATCCGTTCAAATTGAGTTGGTGGCTCAACACAGTTTCCTTATCCGGGTCAAAACTGCTGTTTGGTGGTGTGGCATACATATTAGTTTGCTACAAATGGAAACATTGCATGAGATAAGACGATAACATAAAGTTTGTGAATACTACAGGAAAGGATTGGTAACTGCAAGTTTACCTGAGAAGCTCTACCTTGATAATCAACGGCCCTACACAGAGAAATAAAAAAGCACTATGATGAGATACATATTTGCACATAGCTATTGAAAACCTGAATGTTAAACCTAAAGTTTAATACTTTATTCGTAGATGGTTCAAACTACAGGGGACTGATATGAGAATAACCAGAACAAAGTTTACAAAATGGTGTTCCCAGAAATGCTAATATCCACTATCTCTACAGTTCAGTGTGATGCATCAGTTGTTAGGTATATGACACTAACTGTTCCATGTTCTTCCCATAGGTTGTATTGTGAAAACAGAGGGGGGGATCCCCCACCTCCACCTGGAAACTTTTTTTATTTGGCCCCAACCGGCCTGGGATAGAGTCTTACAACAGTTTACTAGTACAGATTACATATGATAGATTTTCGAAAACAGATTGTGAAAACCTTCATCTTTTGAAGCAAGCACTTCTTGGTTTGTTTTAACTATATCAGAAAAGGCTGATGCAGAAACTTTTATGGCTTCCCTAATTTCTTCATAGAGTTTGCAAGTGACCTCATCCTTCACCTTTTCGTCTTCTTCGGTAACAACTCTACAGGTCCAAGATTTTACACTAGGGATGAACCATTTCTGTGAAAAAATATACATGGAAATAAGTTAATCATTTGAAATAATTCTCTAAAGAACCATGCACATTTGCACCAGATCTACCTTGAGGGTTATGGCAGCACTAGCCCCCAAACCAAGAAAAACACCTGCACCAAGCAGTGTGTTGACCCAGCTAAACTGTCCATTTGCATGCGGGGCAATAGGTCCAGCACCAGCAGTGACAGAGCCAGTAGCTGCTTGTGATTGAACTTCTGTGTAAGGTTCCAGCTCAACAGAATGGTTGTGGTTGTTTGCTGGCAGAATCGAAAAAAAAGCAAGACACCTACTACCAGCAGAATACATCTTCAGTCAATAGTAGCACACTCTGCACATAATTTGGGGTACTATGTACACACTATCATAGGTGGAAATAAAATTTTGTAGTTCGTTAAACCTACAGAGACATCAAGATATTATTATGTGAAATAAGTTAGTCACAAATGCTACACTGGAAATAAGAGCAACTGCAACTGAGGAAATGAAAGAACGCTGAAAGTACCTTCATCAAGAAGAAATTAGTTACTAGAATTTTCAGGAATAATATTGTTTGTGGGTTAACCTGCCAAAGCTTAGAAAACAGAAAGTAAAAACCTCCTCATGCAAGTGCCAGATGCAAATACAAATCATGCATGATAAAGCTTCAATAGGATTTCTTATAATTTGGATCTGCTATATTGTTACCGACTTAGTATAATATAACTGGGAATGGCCATAATCAGAAGAACCAAAATGATACATATCAGAAAACAAATAAGTCCAATATGATATCTGAAAAAAGAGATCATATCACAGTAATCCACACCGTGTCAAGGTAGATAGACTACCTTGTGAACTAGCAGCTGCAGCATAAATGCCATTCGGATTAGGGTCCTATGAGGCATTAAGGAACACTTGATCCCCTTTCAATCCAGGGTAAACAAGAGGGGTACCAGGAAAAAAAATCTTACAGGAACCCTACGAAAGGCCTCATCAAATTCTTCATTTGTAAGGCCTTTCTTTTCCAGAAAGGACCGCCTGTGAAATACTGGAGATTCCTTCACCTTCTGGTGTGAAAGAAAATTCACAGCATTTTGTATGTAATCCTCCCTCATCAGCTGCGGAGATTGAATTACCAGATTGTCAAAGGATTCACTCCCGCCAGAACCATCTGCAGGGTCCTGAAAAATCAGAGTGCGCCATTTTATTTTGAGAGCACTGGAAGCACAGTGAGTCTTTAATAAGGAAACAACACAGACCCTCCGAACTTCTTGTAAGGAATCAGATGCCCGCTAGACTAAGAGGAGGAGGGGGTGAATTAGGCAACTAAAAACCTTAACCTATGACTTCACTAAATTTACACAAAAGCAAACTAGAACATACTATCTATATGTGCAACTAAGGTTGTTCTAGTGTGAAACTCCCATCCCAAAAGAAGGTTTGCAACCTATAGCCAATCCTAGCATGATACCACTCTAGGAAAGGAAGACAAGCAAAGATTGCAATAAAGTAAATGCGAAAACATAAAGGGGATGAGAGGAAGCAAACTCTTTACGCGCGATTTATCCCGTGGTATCGGTAGGCACTAAGCCACCTCTAGTCCACGTTGAAGCACTCACACAAGAGTATTGCTTCCCGGCCACCAAGTCTCTCCCAAGAACACCACTTGACACGCCACAAAGGCTAGCCACTTAGGCACTTGTCAAGCTCCCTTGGTCACCTTGATGCCGCCTCCACTAAGGAGCTTCTCCACCAAGGAAGGGGGTCTCCACGAGATGTTAAATACAAGGGAGAAATCTGCATGAACCATGATCCATATGTATGATATCAATGAAGATACCACATGTAAGAATGACTAAGGTGGATCACAAGCTCATGAGACTAGCATGATACAAAATAAGCTCCCCCAAGGATACCACTTGTAAAACAAGGGTAGTGAGAAAAGTGCACAACTACAAATTTGAAAGACAAGGAAGCTTAGAGCATATCATGCAAGGAGGTAGCTTAAAGGACAAGAGATAAGACAAATGGGTTCTTGTTACATTACCACTTGTAGATATCACTTGTAGTCTTTTGATCTTTGCATACCTCCGGGGGGTGATCCTCTCTACCTTGTTGGCACCACATTGAGATGAGCCTCTTGGAGATGATATCACTAGGTGACACCACTTGAGAGAAGCTTGTAGAGAAGACACTTGGGGTACCACAAGGATTAGGAATGTATGAGTACATTGCCTTTGAACTTATATAGACATAAGCTCGCAAGGACATGACTCAATAGCATGAATCTCACATTGCTATATTCATTCTTTTAGAGATGTTAGATCACATTGAGAGTGAGATAGCATTCTCTTAGAATGAAGTACCGCACCGGAACGTGTCGCCAAGGGACTACATAAGATAGGCTTGAAACAATGTTAGTCCCATAATCAAACCATAGGATGAGCTCCCTCTAAATGTGTGCATTTAGTGTTTGAATCACCAACCAAATGTATGCACATTGTTTATGACAACAAAAGGGAAGCTAACCCTATAGCTTGCTCATGATGCAAAGAGATATATATGAAAACATGCACCATGAAAGAACAAGTGTAGCTTTCCTACACACTAATCAGTCCATGTAGGTTGCTCATGGGTTAGCACATGACACAAGCAACCTACCATATGTAAACATTGCAACAAATGCAACCTAAACAAGGCAATGGAGCTACAATGATACAAGAGATGGGTACTAGTTTCCATTACCTCAACCGGGGAACTTGGACAACACATGTCCAACTAGCAAGATTGGCTTATAGGCTTGAATCTTCTCATCTTGACTGTGCCAAGTCTCCTAAGTCCTCGCACTCAAGGCCTTCAAGTGGCCTTTGGAACCCAAACAATTTAAGGTCCCTCCATGTTGATAATGACTACCTTGGGCACCCAAATGGGTTGGTTCCAACCCCGCTCCTCCTTCATCTTCCCAACCTTGTGTGCAACCACCTTGCCATTTGCCTTCTTTTTGATGACATAGGTGTTGCTCTTGGTCTTGTTCTTGCGGTTGGGCTTGGTGTAGATGAGGGAGCTCTTGATGGTGGGCTTCAACTTCTTCTTTGCGCCCTTGTCCATCTTCTTGACAAATTGAGGGCATTTGTAGAACTTGTGCCCTTCTCCATGACACTTGTAGCAAGTCACGGTTGCACCCTTCTCAAGCTTCTTCACCATGGGCTCACGATTATCTTGAGAAGGTTGGACTTTGCTCTTCATGTCTTGAGAGATATCCACTTGTTCTTCATCGTTCTTGCCCTTGCCCATCAAGCTTGCCAACCTCTCTCAGAGCCATTTCACTTCTTGCTTGAGCTCATCATTTTCCTTGCCTATGAGATAATCACATGTTTCTACAACAACATCCTCATTGCAAGATGGTGAGCAAGATTCATCAATTAAATCAATGCAAGAAGTTGAAGCATCTACCTTGGAGATAGGAATTGCACAAGGGATAGATGATTCATCAAGCTCAAAGGAATTACTTGTTTTAGTCTCATTGCTCTCAAGCTTAGATTTTAGCTCATCACACTCCTTGCTAAGCAATTTGAATTTGAACAACAAATGTTCATAATTTGTAGCAAGAGTTGCACTAAGATCATTGAGAGCGTTGAGTTCTTTAATTTCATTAGCTTGTTTATCAAGCAATCCTTTTTGCTCATGGATTAGCTCAACAAGATCATCAAGAGAGGTGGTGTCAGATTCATCATCACTAACATTGCTTTCCATACCTTGGGCCATAAGGCACATGTGCGGTGATGATGAGGGACCATGCATGAAGCGGGTGGTGAAGTTCTTTCTTGATTCATCGCTTGAGCTAGAAGAACTTGATTCTCCACCACTTGTCCACTCACGGACGGCGATAGTTGCTTTTTGCCTTGGTATCCTCTCCTTGACCACCTTCTTCTTGGGCTTGTGCTCGATCGTGGTGAACTTGATGTGTTGATGATGACGCCCTTCTCTCAAGTGGATGTTGTAGCCGTACATGTTGACTTTCTTCACATACTTGAAGATCTTCTTCACGTACTCCTGGCCTTCGAGCCCCCATTTCTGGCCCTCGTTCCTCCTCGTCGTCGGCCTTCGAGCCGGTGGCAGGGGGGCGGGGGTCCATCCTTTGGTAGATTGAGTCCTCAATCGTCGAGCCCTTCTAGGTTTAGGGTTTGCTCGCCGCCGATGCTCGGGGGTGGAGTTAGGTTTTGCCAGTGGAGTGTGACTCCTCTGCGGCTTTGTTTTCCTGGTGGCGTCGGCGATGCGGAAGCGACGGCGTTGCAGAGGTATAATTTCTCCCAGCTTCTTCCGTTCTCCGATGGCGATCTACTCCGACGTCAACAGAGAGGCTGGGGAGACCTGTCCAGGAGTCGAGGGCCGGCACATCGTCGTCTTTTCCAGGTGATGATGTTGTTAACCCTGTTAATCTCAAGGAAGATGATCTTTGGAGGAAATCTGAGCATTGCTCGGGTTGCCGGTGGTGGAATCGAAGGATGCGTCGTGGGTACTGGAGTTAGCCGATGCGCCTGGGAGGCAGCGTACTCGGCTGATTTGCCTAGCAGTAAGCCCTCCTCTGCGGCCTCCACTTTGTGGAGTTTGGCTTTGGTGCCCGACGACGATTGGGAAGCGGCTTCGACGGCGGCGACGAACGGATCGCTGAAGGCTTCGAGGAAGATGAACAGAAGTTTTGAACTTTTTATGTAATAATTTTCCTTTACTTTCGGGTCCTGTTTGTAAACAGACCGGTGTAATGCGCTAAGATCAATACATGTTCCTCTAAAAAAACTTTTGTTGCTGATTTTTGCAGGCCAATAGAAAGAAAAAGATTAGGTTGACCGCACAACTTTTATTGATGAAAGTTTTACAAAGAGATTTGGTGGGTTGGGCTGTTTTTTTCTCCCTTCACATGGTTCGACCAAAACTTGGGGTGGTGGGTTGGGGAGGGGGGGAGGCAGCGGTTTTTTCCACCGATTCACGTGGGAGTCCTAGAAACGCGTTTGGTTTTCTCCGGTTCACGTGGAACGACGTTGGTTTTGTTCGAGTTTGTTCCGGTTTACTGTAGACGGATGAAAAAAGCCAGAAACGATCCTTGCTTTAATATTAGGTAGAGATATATAAAAAATAATATATATATATATATATAATATTAGGTAGAGATTGTGCAGTATTCATCACAAGTATTTTATACTCTGGTATTTTCATGCAGTTTGGATTTACTCCACAATAATGAAGCAAAAGCTGGATGTGCTTATGCCATTTATTTCCTAACCACCTTGACTGTTGCAAACCACCTTGACTGCCAATGCAATCGGAGTAACCACTAAGAGCAACTTCAAAAGACTAGCTAAAATAACTTGGCTAGCTAAATTTTGGAAAAAAATCTCAAAAACACTCTTCCAACAGACTAACTATCTACCCTACCCAACTAACTATCCTGACTAGCTAAATTTGTTGCCGCTAGCAATCTTTGGCTAGTGGCCAGTGACTAGTTATCCTGATTTTCATGAGTATGGCAGGCGGGACCCACAGGTGGTGGAGCATATAGAGAATTCAATTTATAGAGACTGTTGGATGTCAACAACTTTTTGCTAGCTATTTCATTTTACATACTAGCTAAATCAGGATTTTAGCTAGTGATTTTTAAAGAGGCTCTTGGAGTTGCTCTAACCAACGCTGAGCTTTGTTACCATAATTTATTTACAAGTACACGTGGTACCTGCAAATACTTTTTTTAATCCTTTTTATCCAAAAATCAATGAATTTACACGTGATTAAAAGAGTTTCATAGTAATTTATTGCTATTTTTTACTTCCTAATACTTTTTAGTTATTTTCTGGTACATTCACTGCTAGATTTCGTTGGATGGACTACTTTACATTATTAATTTAAAACAATTTATTTTTTCAAAATATAGCGTTAAAAATCTATATAAATTTCGGACATTAATACTAAGAACATACTCCCTCCGTCCTGAAATATAAGGCATTCAAGGGTTCAAAATTTGTCCCCAAATATGAGGTATATCCTAGGAGTTTTCGGTAAGTACTCAATCAACGTAATTAAAGACTTGCCAAATATTGCACTTGTTAACTAGAAAACTTACGTTTAACTATCATTAGCTAAGGGTATATGTGACGAGGGTCCGGATTAGGGCCCCGACGGCGAGATGATCTTCCTTAAACACAAGATGACTCAACACCATTGACAATGTGAAGGCCAAGATTGAGAATGTCGAGGCCAAGATTCAAGACGAGGAGGACTAAGGACCCCAGTCAAGACCCACACTGCAAGACGTCCAGTCTCCTGTCAGGTTGCATCTTCGACCAGTTCCCTACAAGAGGGATCCCCACGAGAAGTCTCCGCCTCGCACGACCTCCCTCCGGCTTCGACTGATCCGTGGGCCATGACATGCGGCGCGAGCACCACCACCGATGCGCATGGGGGAACGGTTCCCCGTGTCATGCAAGTACAACAGCTGGCAGCCATGCAAGCAGCTGGCCCCGACAAGAGCCTTAATGCAGGCTTGACCGGCTGCGCGGCCATCCCATCGCCATCATCTCCCACTCTGCCACACGCAAGCTCGGCCCGAGGCACTCAAGTACCCTCTACGACGCGCACTAGCCTAGACTTAGGCTCAAGCGTGGCAGGCTAGTCAAGTACTCGGGTGGGCTAAGGCAAACGCAAACTACTCGGAGGAGGCGCCGTTGGGGGTCGGAAAACCCGTCGCCCTCGAAACGTCGAGTTTAATGGAATTCTCAAAGCATGTTTTTTCGGGAGCGAGGGGGAATTCGCGATTCTCGGAAGTACGGGACCTGCGGAGTCTCGAATTCGCGAATGTGCGAGTTCGGGAACCTTGATTCGGTGAAGAGGTGGAGTCATGAACATGCGGAAGCCGGAATCTCAAGCGTTGATGGTCCGAACTTCGAGGAGATTTGCCGATTCGGGAATGCGGTGAAGACTCGGTCGGGACTCGGGCGTAAGGACACGCACGAACCTCGCCGGGAAGCAAGAGCCACTTCGGGAATCCGTTGAAGACCTAGTTCGGGGATTTCGGGCGAAGACATTCACGAATCATGGGAGAAGCAAAGTCAAAGTTGTAGTCCCAAAAAGTCGGGTTTAGAGTGTGAACTAGTGGCGGACTTGTAAATGTGAGAAGGGGGAAAAGACATTCTTGTGTGTGTTCACATTAGGAATATTCTCCGAGCCCGAGGGTGTTATCGGAATGTAAAAGTCCCTTCGTCTCCCTATAAAAGGGGCGCGAGGGCGCGTGTAAACGGATTCGGACTTTTTTGGGACTTGTGCTATTTGCGGGGAGGGGTTTCGGTCTCTTTGTGCCCTAACCGTGCTATTGAACGTGTTTTGAACTTCCACTTGTGTTAGGGTAGTATTCCGAATGTTTCGGGTACCCCCAACATTGGCGCCCACCGTGTCTCGGTAGAAAAACAAACTCACGATGCCACCTCAAAAGAAATCCAAAAAGAATGCTCCGGTACGAGGCAAACCGGGATGATCGCCTCCCCACCCAAGGAAATGAAACCTCGTTCATTCCGAATCCTCGAACATAACGGACCAAGAACGAAGAGAAAAGCTCGAGGCCCTCATGAAGGCAAGAGCGAGAAAAGACGACTCACATCCAAGAACAACCCGCCGAACGGCAAGAGTTCGAGAATGTTGATGATGATGATACCATAGACGAGCGGCTATCCATGGTTCACCAAAAGATACGGCGGCTACGAAAGACAAAGAAAAGTTCGCGGCTCGGTTGCGGGCGAAGAGAAAAATCTACGAAAAACTAGAGCGGTGAACAAAGCAAAAGAGCAGATACAAGCAATACAGAGAGAAATTGACGAAATGAAAGAACAAGAGAACAGCTCCCTGTGGCAAGAAACACCGCAGCACAACCCTGCGCCTGCAAGAGAATCCCCGAAAGAAAACTTTTTCGCGGGAAACGGAGTCTCACACTTCGTGGATTCTGAATCGCCGCTGTCAATAGGGTTGCAAACAGCACCTTGGCCGCCGAAGTTCAAGCCTGTCTCTCTTCCAAAGTACAACGGCTTCGGAAACTCCAGGCAGTTTCTCATGAGATACGAGTCGGTGTGAATTCGGCGGGGAGGAGATGATGTTGCACTCGCCAAATCCTTCATCATAGCTTGCGAAGGACCGATCTTGAATTGGTACTCACCGTGCTGCCTCCACACTCGATCTATAGGCGGGTAGATCTCAAAACAAAGTTCATGCAAGCGTTTCGGATGTTCCATGACACAACGGCCGAAGCCTCGGATCCGTACAAGCGCAAGCGAAGGACGGGGAACCACTGCGGAACTTCGTGAGAAGGTTCATGCAACAGAGGTCTCAGATCCCCGACGCTGATGACAAGACAACGATCAAGGCACTGATCAAAGGTCTCACCCCAGGGCCAACGGCTTCCCACCTCACAAGAAAGAAGCCTGAGACAGTTGAAGAACTATTTCGGGAATTGGAGGATTACATTTTGTCTGATGACGACCATCGCAAGAGGGTAGGCCGAGCGAAACGAGGCAAGACGGGGCAACAGAGACATGGCATGGCAGGCACCACCCCAACATCCGCGAAACATCAACAATGTCGGAAACCCGCAACCAGCACAAGGCAACAGTCCAAGCACCAGGGGAGGATTCAATCCCAGAGGAAGGGGAAGAGGCAGAGGCCCCCCAGGACTCACGAACCACAACCCAAAAGATCCTCACTTCTATTGTCAGTATCATGGGAGGGGTCACAGCACCGAAGGGTGTCCAGAAACAAAGAAGAACATGGCAAGAATCCAGCAAGAGAAGGCACTAATGAGCATCGCATCCTCAATGTCAGGCCAGTTTCGTCCGAATTTCTGGCAGCCGCAATTCGCGAATCCACAGTCGAGTTCTGTCTCAGTTCAGCAATTCCCGCAACCACAGTCAGCATGGCAGCCGTCGCAGCAATTTTTCCCTCAGTCGCAAGCAATCCAGTCAATCCAGCAACCACAACCCATTCGGGAAATCTTGCCACCACCTCCAGAAAGTTCGTCAAGACCCCAGTCAGGTTCGGGACCTCAGAACTCCAAGGCATTGCCATCGTTCGGGACTATCATGCCAATCACGGGCGGATCTGCTATGGAATTCGAAACCAAGAAGCAGAGAAGCAATTACTTCAGATCTGTGAACGCTATCATCAATGACGGCCCAGCTGCACGCCCGGAGTGGGCAAAGGTGCCAATCATCTTCACAGAAGAAGATTTCAGGCTGAAATCTGCGAAACACAATGACGCCATGGTCATTGAGGTGAATATCGCTGGGTGGGTCATAGGAAAAGTCCTAGTTGACAATGGGAGTTCAGCGGACATCCTATTCCTGAAAGCTTTCGAAAAGATGAATCTGAGCCAGCACATGTTAGACCCCCCAGAATACCCACTGCAAGGGTTCGGAGGAAAGCCCATCAAGCCGGTCGGAAAAATATCGCTCCCGGTTTCCTTCGGAGATCTCGAGAATGCCGTAACGGAGAGTCTCACGTTCGATGTAGTCGACATCTACCATCCATACCTCGCGATTTTTGGCGGAGGGTTCATGAACAAGTTCGACGCAGTCATAAGGCAACGGTTCCTATGTATGAAAATGCCCGTACCTAAGGGAGTCATCACGGTGTATGGCAATCAACAAGAGGCCAGAAACATAGAAAAGGGGCATACACCTGGACAAACAAACGTATACCAGCTGAGAACAGCCGATGACCATAACCAAACTTTGTCCTCCTGAACCAAAATCGCCACTTCGGCTGTGGCAGAACATAGCATGCAGGTTCGGGGTTCCCAGAGGACTAACGGTTGACAATGGAAAACAATTCGACTGTTACACCTTCAAAGAATACTGCAGAAACTTGGGCACTCAAGCGAAATTTTCGTCAATCTATCACCCGCAGTCCGTGGAATGCCGACGATCTAAAAGGTATTACTCATGAAATCCCAATTGCATCTAGATGTAATATACAGTACTTTCTCTATTTTCGTAAGTTTGAATTCTAAAAACCTAAAATCCGAATCACGTGTCTATAAGTAATTTCGGGAGAAAAAATCAGCTTTCCTTTTTCTAGTCGTATTAGAATAAGAAGGACCGTACTCTTTTCCTTGCAAAGGAGGCTCTAAATCAAGAGGCAAGGTTTTTAACGAGGCGGATCCTATGTAAATACTCTTTGTGATATATATGAAGAGAGTCTTCCCCCAAATTGCATAGTTCGTATTTTGTGTCTCGAAATTCCATCGTGAAAAAAGAAGTGGTTCATGAGAAAGGCTCCACGATAGCCGAAATTCCATCGTGAAAAAAAGAAAAAAGTTCGTGAGAAAGGCTCCCTGATAGCCGAAATTCCATCGTGAAAAAAGAAAAAAGTTCGTGAGAAAGTCTTCCTGATAGCCGAAATTCCATTGTGAAGGAAAAAAAAAGAAGTTCGTGAGAAAGGCTCCCTGGTAGCCGAAATTTCATCGTAAAAAAAGAAGTGGTTCGTGAGAAAGGCTCCCTGAGAGCCGAAATTCCATCGTGAAAAAAGAAAAAAGTTCGTGAGAAAGGCTCCCTGAGAGCCGAAATTCCATCGTGAAAAAAGAAAAAAGTTCGTGAGAAAGGCTTCCTGATAGCCGAAATTCCATCGAGAAAAAAGAAAAAGTTCGTGAAAAAAAAGGGGGGGCTTCCTGATAGCCGAAATTCCATCGTGAAAAAAGAAAAAATTCGTGAGAAAGGCTTCGTGATAGCCGAAATTCCATTGTGAAGGAAAAAAAAGAAGTTCGTGAGAAAGGCTCCGTGATAGCCGAAATTCCATTGTGAAGAAAGGAAAAAGAAAAAAGTTTGTGAGAAAGGCTTCGTGACAGCCAGAATTCCATCAACGAAAGAGAGGCCTGAGACAACAACAAGTTGTGGCCAAGAAAATCCCATCCATCGAGGGATTCCCACCGAAAAGGCCTGAGACAACAACAAGTTGTGGCCTAGAAAAATCCCATCCATAAAGGGATTCCCACCGAAAAGGCCTGAGACAACAATAAGTTGTGGCCTAGAAAAATCCCATCCACGAAGGGATTCCCACCAGAAAATTCGTATGAAAATTTCGGGAAAGTGAATGCCTAAGGGTTTGCCTGCGTATTCTCACTCAGTATAGATTGTTAAAAATTTTTCAGGTATCATCATTGTAAGAAAAGGGCAAGGGGCTCGTTCGGGAATCGCAGAAAGCCTTGGTTGAAGCAACTGAGGGTTGCTGCATCAACCGAGGCAAGTCTGCCAGTCGGGTCAAGTCCACAAAATTCGAAGCAAATTTTGTCGACTTGCGCAATAGCAATCAAGGTTCACAAAAAACTCAGGAAGACTTCACCTAAAGATACGCTAGAAATTCGTGAATAGTAAGATTCGTGAACCTGCCATCTAGTTTTCATGCGAAACGGCAAGGTGGGGGAGGGTGACGTTTTTTCAAGAAAAAACGTATTTACCGCCTTATTCGCATAAAAACTTCCGAACGATCCCTCGACAAGTACAACATTCGGTGCAAAATTCAAAACGAAACCTCTACAACATGTCCCGGTTTACAAACATTGTCTTCAGCCGTATCACTGGCATAGGCGAAGTCAGATGCATCGGCTAAGGGGCTAAGGGGCTCCATCTTGGGAACCTTCGCGGGCGGCGGAGTAGACGACGCGGAACGAACCTTCTTACGAAGTAAGAAGAACGAGGAAAGGTCAAAACAACCTATAGAAAACTTAAGTGAAGCCTCAAGCCAAAAATCGGAAAAATCTTGTTCGGGATGTGCCCGCTTGAATAGACGCCACGCTTCACCACTAACGAACATTTTATCCCGATGAATCCGAAGTGGTAGCACGTCCTGCGCAGGCCCAGCTTGCAGGACCTGCGCAGGTTAAAATTTACAGAATAACCGTTCAGGAAAGTTTGATGAATCTACATGAACATACAACCAGTCTCGAATTCACTCAAAAGTTCAGACATATCACTTAGTTTGTAATGTCCACCTTCGGCGAATCCTCCTCTTGTTCGGGAACTTGTCCACCGTCGTTACCGTCATTGCTGCTGCTGCTGCCGCTGCCTGAGCCATCTTCGCCGGACTCACTCGAACCCTCGCCGGAAGTTGATCCTTCGGGAGGCGCGGCGGCTCCTTCCTGATTCACCTTTTCCCTCAGCTGCGAAAGCAAGAAAAAGGTGAGGAAAGTTCGAGAAACCGGAACACCTGCGACGAACAAGTTACGAAAGCGAGCAAAGGAAACTACCTCGGCAAGCTTCGCCCGCGCAATAGTCTTAACGGTGTCCGCCCCACCGGCCAGCCAGAACTCTTTCGCGAACTTCGCCTTGATAGCCACAACGTCGGGATTTGCTCGAAGTATCGCGTCGCTAGTAACGCTTGGGAATTGAGAAAGGTTCGCACGAAACTTCGCCAAGTCCACACAGTTGTAATCGTGAAGGATCTTCAGGATACTTTCCACAGAGAAAGCAACGGCAAAGTCACTGGCACCAGATATCACCTCAGTGAGAGCCTGGAATTCATCCCCCAGCCAATCCATGCAATCGGGAATGTTAATGTCATCGGCAGGGGGGCTGGACGAACACCGTACTCATTCAAGGATTTCTGGTACTCAGCATAAAGCAATTTCAGCTTTTCAAGAATTTCCGAAGTGTTTTTCTTTGAAGCTTCACCTTGATCTGCCAGTGCCTTCTCAAGATCCACGATCTTCTGATCCTTAGAGCTCAATGACTTGGCGAGGCTGGCGTTGTTGATACGAAGATCCTCGGCAATTTTCGTGGCCCGCTCGTGTTGTTGTCGAAGCTTTTCGATCACACTCAGATCATCTTCGTGGGATTTCTGAGCTTTCTCCAGTTCTTTTTTGGTTTCCTCGAGCGCGGCCTCTGCGACTTTCTTCTCATCATGACTTCTTTTCAAAGCTTCTGCCAGCTCAGCCACCTTCCTCTCGAGCTCCAGGTTCGTAGATTCCGCAAGAGAAAAGTTACGCTCCAGCTCCTTGGACTTCTGAGCAAATTGTTCGTTGATCTTTTCCTGTTCCGAGAGCCGCTCTATGGCAACTTTTCCAAGCATAGAATACTTGAGGGTATAATCTTCATGGAAGCGTGCAAGCTTGGAGGGAGAGTAAGAATGCAACAGATCTTTGAATTCTGAAAAATTCAAGAATAAATCTCAGACAAAGATTCAACAATCATGAATGACACGAAGGGACAGCGAGGACGAACGAACCTTGCTTGCTAAAGTGCTGCATGGTGACTTGTTTAGTCGAACCCGAAGAGGCCCTCCTTTGAGGCGAAGGAGTAGTTTCGGAGATGGAGAGAGGCTTCTTTTCGGGGCTTCGAGCCGCTTCTTCGGGTCGTTCCGACGCCTCCTCTCCTGTTTCATTAACAATTGCGGACGATTTCCATAGAGTTAAAAATCTGGACGTCTTGCCCCCGACGCCACTTGTCTCGAAACCAACACGCAATAGCTTGCCGCGATGAGACGTACCAAAGCTTTTGTTAAAAGCAGCTAAGGAGGGTGAGGGCGCCTGGTCTTCGGGGACGACTTCCCGAACTTCGACCAAAGGAATATTTTCGGCAGGATGGCCCCCCCTTTGAATAGTGCGCTCAAGATCCTGGGCGAATTCGGAGGAAACTTGATCAGCAGCAGCGACCTCAGCAACAGGGGTCTCGGCAGCAGCAGGGGATTCAGTGCGAACAATAACTTCGGCAGCAATAGTGGGCTTCTCAGCAGCAGCAGGAGACGGCTCCCTTCGGACTTCAGGAGCAACATCTGAAAAGGAGTCAATGTCCACGAATTCATTTTCGGAACCGACGGGACAAGCTTGTCTCGAAAGTTAAATAATGGCCAGAGGAAAACACCTTTAAGGCTATCTGTCTTCGTGAGAGTGTCGTCGTCAAAGGCGGATGGGACTCGACGAACTTCGATGGAGGAAACTTTCTTCACAGCTTTCTTCAATTTTTTGCGGCTCATCTGGGCAAGCCCCGAGGCAGCTTGGAGTTCAGCTTCCGAGGATCGAGGTTCGGAGGTCTTTCGCTTTCGCTTCGACGACTCAAGAGATCTGGTCCTTGAAGGTTTCACTCCCGAAGAGGTTCCCTCGGTGGCAGGCGACGAGCTGCGCTTCGACGATCTGATTCGGGGAGCGTTGATGGGGGCGGGCCGAGCAAGCGGCCACGGCAACGGCGGGAATTTTCGGTTTGGGGCCGGGACCTCGAGAGTCAAAAAATTTGTCACCGCCGATCTGCGAAAAGACGCGATTAATCTTCTTCTTGTGTTTCACCGAGCCTTGTACGCCTTGTACTCGTTCATGGTGTATTCACCTACCATGATGGTGACCCTCTTCTCCACTTCGTCCATGAAGTCCTTAGCGCTACGGCCCTCGCGAAGTTTGTCCCCGAACTTCGGGAAAGGCACATTCGATCGGCCCGATTGACGTTGTAGTACACGAGTTCGGAAGGGGACCAGCCGTTCGAGATAGGCCAGATTCGCGCGGCGACAAATTCTTCAATAATGTCGCGGCCGCCAAGTATCGTCTTTGGCCAGATGAAATGCACTTTCGCAACCTCTGATCCCAAGGCCCGCTGGTTGTATCTCCCGACATTCACTGCAGCAAGGGGTGTGATCGGGCTCGACATCTTCGGCTCATCAACCTTCAAGTAAAACCAATAAGACCTCCAATCGTCTGTGAGGTTGGTTTTGCAGCAAGGAGCAATTTGGATTCGAGTGATCCCCTGTCGGGTGTTCTGGCGTCGTGTGTTGAAGGTGCAGCACGCGTGCTGACTATGGTAGAACTGCCCGTCGTCGCCCTTGATAACTTCGGGGGTGATCACCAGCTCAAAAAACCGAGTGAAACCGTCGACGATAGGATTGCAGCCGAAGGTTTTCAGGATCCAAATATACTTCGACACTTCAAGGAAGGATGTCGGGGTGAGCTGGTGGATCTTTACCGAAAAAGCGTCAAGAATCGCCGGCAGGACGGGATCACAAGGAAACCTTAGCCCACAAACGAAGAAGTCCCGAAACACTACAATTTCTCCCTCTTTGGGAGTGGGAATCAGCTCGTCGAGAGGGGCGCGCCCAGCGCCAGGGGAGAAGAACCCGGCCTTCTCGTATTCGCGAATCATGTTACTTGTGACCTTAGATTCCCCGAATGCGAGCGAAGGCGGCAATGGGCCGGAAGTCCTCAGCATGACAAGATCGTCAACATCGGCGTCTACTTCCCCAACTTCTTCGCCACCATCAGACCCAACTTCCCCATCTTCGCGACTTCGGGAGCCGCTGGGCGAACCAGGATCCTCAGCCGGTGTAGCGATTTCGGCGGGCCGGGTCGAGTGGGAGAGCGCGGCCGATGAGCTCTTCGGTAGTCATGGGCCTAGCTGTGCTTTTAACGCGAGCCACCTAACCAAAAATTACAAACATTCAAGCAGGTGAGAATAATGTTCGGAAATAAAATTCGCGAGGTCACAATGTCACTACACCTAAGTTTAACGAACTAACAAATCAACGAAGCATAGATAAATGAATACCTTAGAGGAACACAAACAAGGCCGGGAATTCGTAAGCTTTCAAGCAGAAAACCAGAATCAACGAAGAGAGAGAGATGCGCGGATCGTGAAAAGCTCGAGAGTAGGGTGACGTTTTTTACTAAATTTCCGAAAGGTTCGTGGAATCGGATCGTCGGAGTCAACCCGCTTCCCCGAGGGGCTAGTGTTGGGGAATTCAGGAAAACCCGTCGCCCTCGAAACGTCGAGTTTAACAGAATTCTCAAAGCATGTTTTTCAGGAGTAGGGAATTCGCGATTCTCGGAAGTCTGGGACCTGCGGAGTCTCGAATTCGCGAATGTGCAGAGTTCGAGAATCTTGATTCGGTGAAGAGGCGGAGTCATGAACATGCGGAAGCCCGGAATCTCAACTGTTGATGGTCCGAACTTCGGAGATTTGCCGATTCGGGAATGCGGTGAAGACTCGTTCGGGACTCGGGCGCAAGGACACGCACGAACCCGCCGGGAAGCAAGAGCCACTTCGGGAATCCGTTGAAGACCTAGTTCGGGGATTTCGGGCGAAGACATTCACGAATCACGGGAGAAGCAAAGTCAAAGTTGTAGTCCCAAAAAGTCCGGGTTTAGAGTGTGAACTAGTGGCGGACTTGTAAATGTGAGAAGGGGGAAAAAACATTCTTGTGTGTGTTCACATTAGGAATATTCTCCGAGCCCGAGGGTGTTATCGGAATGTAAAAGTCCCTTCGTCTCCCTATAAAAGGGGGCGCGAGGGCGCGTGTAAACGGATTCGGACTTTTTTTGGGACTTGTGCTATTTGCGGGGAGGGGTTTCGGTCTCTTTGTGCCCTAACCGTGCTATTGAACGTGTTTTGAACTTCCACTTGTGTTAGGGTAGTATTCCGAATGTTTCGGGTACCCCCAACGGGCGCCGGGCGTCCGGGATGAACAGACACACCCGGCCACGCGGCAGCTCCCACGACCAAGCATCGCGACTCAGCTTCAATGCATCCTGACGGACAGCGACGTACGATGGGACGTCCTAGCAACCAAGCATTGTACCTCTTTTTACTTCCCCCTTGTGCCCCTACCCTTGTGACTATAAAAGGGGGAGGAGGGCAACGGTTACAAGGGTTAGACCTGCAACAGATCGAACACCACTTCAAGGGACTTGGGCACGACACCCTCTCCCGACCAGCTTGTAACTCCTACTACAAGCACTCCTAGCTCGGGAACACGGTAGCTCGACACTGGACGTAGGGTATTACTCCTCCGAGGCCCGAACCAGTCTAATCCCGTTGTCTCCTGTTGTTGACGGATAAAACTCGTATCCACCTACGATCCGCAAGCGTACGGACCTACACCTTTTTCACCACGAGATTCCCAAGGTTCTTGTCAATCCGCGGAGCAAGGGGGTTACTAGCGTTTAACCAAGTACTAATCTAGTTGACTAAGGAAACCTTTAAAGAGAGTATTAATCTAAAAGTAAAGACAATCTAACCTAAGTTAATCTAAGTTAAGTTGATCACACAAATCTAGGGTTAAACTAGATGATAAAGGGGTCAACACAAGAGAGTGAGTAAGAAAGATAAGCGTTCTCTCCCTAGGATCTAGAATAAGATGGTATGCATCTACTACACGAAAGCGGTAAACCAATCTACCGGGGGTTGTGACCACGGTTTCGCCCTTTCCCTCCTCTGGTACTGTCACTACGCGAAGATATTCGTGACTAGACCTATGATGGACACGGTATGTTGATGGAATCTATGGAAGTAGCGGATATCATATGCCCGAAAAACACGGTGGCCTACCTTAATCATCAAAGCATCATCAACATGAAAACAATAGATTGAAACCACGGATCAAGAAGCGATCACATAGCATGTATCCATCTAATCCTAGGGATGAACAGAGACATTACCCCATCATCTTACACGGATTGAAGCACATAGGGGTGATGGAGACTCCGGAGAACGTCGTCGATGTAGATGGCGGTGATGGAGCTTGGGAACACCCCTAGGCCAGCGGCTTGGAGTCCTCCTCTTGCTTCCTTCTCTCCGCATATTGGGGTCACCATATTGGGGTTCCTAGGGGATTGTATTTATGTCCTTGGAGTGCCTTTGGGCTTGCTCCACCTTGCCTTGCACGAGATCCTCCTTGGGAGAGAAGCAAACTTGGTTTCCATAAAATCAGCCAGATTTTCCTGATTTGCAGTCCTTCCTTGCCAGCGTCATATCTCCCACGTCCGGACTCCAAATAATGCAAATTAGGTGTCCAGGTTGTGTGCCACGAAATTATCTTCATCTTTGGTATTCATTTCTTTCCTTAAAAACGAAGATAAGATCTCCAAATCGGCCTTGGAAGATAATCTGTTCTGATTTCGGACTGACTGCGCAGCAGGGATTTCGGGGGCTATATCTCCTAGCTCCCTTATCCGAATTGGACCTTCCACATGTCAAAATCGAAGGTATCGTCGAGGCCCACAACTTTGGTAGTCAAACTTTTGCCATTAAAGACCTTTTAAGTCTCCGAATCTGTACCGAAAGATCATGCTGTCCTGAGCAGCGAGAATATCTCTCGGGCTGAGTTGATCTCGTTGGTAAACATCCAAGTCCCCGGAGTTTTGCGTGTTGATTCTTTGGTCCTTGGGTTGTTTGGAGTCTTGTTCACTTCGTGTCTTGACTTGTGACGGGCTTCATGATCTTCTCTTGAAGTGCTTGATGAACTTATCTCGAAAGTCTCCTCTTTAACGTTAAATTCCTGCGTAAACAAGAAACTCCAAAATCGACATGCAAGTGTGAACTTGTTACATGATTAGTATGTCTAGTGGCGGGTTAGTTGCAAATCATAATCGAAACCAATGCATAACAAGTACTCTAGGTTGACGGAAATTCACCGTCAACATATCCCCCATGCTTAAACCTTGCTCGTCCTCGAGTAAGTAATCCTTGCTTAAAAAGGGAAATCAGTGTTGCCTTCCAATGTTGTCCCTGCACTTAGTCATTCATGACGAGGCAAATTGCTCTCTCTTAAGAATTTATTTTTAAAGTTCAAGTTGTGACCGACTTCTTTTTCATTATGGAAGATAGACTAACAATAAAGAACAAGCCACATTTAACACGATGCTCTCAAACTTAAGTGAACTTCAAACCATTACCTTGTCACATGGAAGATTTTCAAAAAGATGCATATCCAACATAAGTGAAAATCTCTTGCAAGAGCTCATGGAACACTCATCTCATCAATTCACTCAAGCCTATACTAGATTATTTTCAACCTACTCTACTCATATGTGATAGTGGAAGGCTTATGTGGAGCTTGGAAGGTTAAAAACAATCCTAGCAAAACATACATCTGAAATATTGTCAAATTAAGAGAGAGATCTATTGGAATTACCGAGACTCGTCAAAAGGCCATGGAAAATAAATGTTTGAAAGAGAGAGGGATGAAACACACACATTTAGATAAGTGGACATGTGCAAGTGGCAAATGGATGATGCCAAGGCACGAGTGAAGTCCTCGTTATTGGATTGCACATGGTTAGAAGATTTGAGTATGGATTTGTCATCAAGGCACTTGAGAACTTATGAAGCAAAAAGATCCGAGGAGCATCTTTATTATTTTTTTTACTTTTATTTTATTTCCTTCTCATTTTCTCTCTTTTTTTCTTTATTCTTCCTTTTTCTCTTACTTTTCTTTTCTTCTCATCATAATAATTTTTTTCTTCTTTCATTTTTTTTCTTTTTTTCTTTTGCTCCTCAAAACTTTTTGCAACATAATACTTACATAGCATTTGTGTCAGAGAATAACTCCTCCCCCATGCTTGAATGATGCTCGTCCTCGAGCATAAAAGAGAGGGGAAATGACTGCTAAAGTAAGTATAAATTCCTTAATCTTGCGGAATATTTAAATCTCCATCGAGAATTTTACTCCATACTCAAATTGGGTTGTGGATAAGGAGGTGATCAAAAAAAGATGTTTTTGGTTTAGGGTGGATGCCCAGCGAAGTTTGTGAAATTTTCGATGTGAAAACCTACAATGCATGGACAAAAAGGCTAGCATGAAAAAGTTACACAAAGGAATGACCAGCTTCTTAGTCTCGAACCATAGAAATCAATCCTAATCCAACTCATCAAAACATATGTTTGCAATCTACGGGTTTTGTTATCATAAAACATATATGTATATGGCTTTGGTAGGTAGAACTTTGCAAGAGCATCACAAATATGTAGATAGCATAAAAGTTAAGTTTTCATAAAAACAACAAGTTATCCGGCTATCCATAAACTTAAATCAAAGAGCAAAGATATCTATGTGGGTCTAGAGCATAGTCATTTCACCTCCACAAATAAAAGAGCCAGTATTTAAATTAATTTCAGATCATATTATAGAGAGAAATTAGCCAAGACATGTATAACTTCATGTAGGTAAAACAAAGCGGCAGCTTTCATCATCTTTCCGTAAGCATAGGCAATATAGAACATCGAGGTGAACACATGGCCATGCTTATCTATTGAAAGTAAAAAGAAACCTAGGTTGTCCTCCTAGTAGCCATGTTATTGTTTGAAGAGAAAAACAAAAGGTTGCACCTAGTTGATGTTGAAGGCATACTTACAAGCATTGTGTTTGGAAAAGAGAAGGTCCATGGAGATGTTACCATCCTTTGTAATTCTTCGTTGCCTTCTTCCGACATCTCCATGTATCGATGTGGCTTTTGCTTTTGTCTTGATTTATTAATGCTCCTAAACTTCTGAATTTGATCTTGTATGCTTAATGGAGTCATTGGTCACCCTTCTCTTCAATGTTATCATCACCATCTCCTCTTTCTTGTTCTCATCATCTCCTTGCTGTCTCTTTTTCATGGATTTCCCCCTCTGTCCAGAACAGAACATATATCGAAATATAGCTCTATTGAAAATTTTATGAAATTACCTTTCCAACGTGTGGCCATTCATCGAAAACGGAGTTCAAACAAGGGAGCTATGTCCGTTTTACTTCAGCACTGCACGCTGTCTAAAACTGATTTCAGGACGTGTTGCACTCGGTGATTCGGGCATAACCGCTTGTAGGAACCTCCGACTGTCTTGATTCTTGATTTGTTGGAATCGTAACTTCATCTGGCTTCTAAATATCCAAAAATATCCAGTGTTTCCCTTCGATACCATGCAGAATTTTGATGAGATTGGTGGCTTCTTGCGCATTGATCCGGAGATGTTAACGATCTTTATCATTCTATCTTCTCGAGTGTCATGTTGCACTTCCGTGTTGAAGATTCAGGGTCTCCCCCATGCTTAGCATTTTGCTAGTCATGGAAGAAGAAGACAAAGCACTTCTTAGCCATCCTTCAATTTCCTTGTAGTGAGAGTCTTTATCTTGCCTGTAAGACGTTTTAAACGCACATTCTACCCCCAAGGTGACGGTTGGGAGTAGATAGAATTGCCAACAATCCAACAATGTCTCCTAAGATTCTTAACTTGTGGCATAATTAGTTTAATGAGGAATAAAAACCTAATGAGTGTACGTGGTGCAAGGTGTGTATGCACATGATAGGAAAGCATATAAACAAAGACAATGTTTTCACCTAGTTCTAAACACCATGTTTACAACTAGGTTGCCGAATTTCTCCATAGCCATAAAGGTTTATATATCTAGGGTTAAAACACCATGTCTATCCCTAAATCAATAACTCTTATAGCACAAGAAAAATTAAGCGCATTGCAAAGCTTATAAACTAACCAAAGCAACATGAAAACATATGAAAAGCCAGCTAAGTTTATCGAACTTAACGATGATGGTCCACAATCTTGTTTAAACACCACGTTTACACAAGATCACAAAAGGAAAACACCCATAGGTACCTATGAAGCATTAGCATGGAAACTGAAGCATACATCATTAAGTATATAAAACAACCAAGCCAACTATGTGCAAAACACGTATACACAAAGAGACATCACATTGATAACAAAATGCAATGCATACAAATAAATATTATCATGAACATGATGGTGCTTCTAAAAAGGAAAACTAAACTTAGATTAATAACCACAAGTTGATCATCATAAGATGGTGCCATTTTTTTATTTTCTCTAAGAAAGTAGTAAAAATATAAAGAAACGGGTTGCCTCCTGAAAAACGCTTCATTTAAAGTCAGAGCTGGACTTTCTCACATACCTTCTTTTCGTTGCATAGCCATGGCCCTTCATGCAAGAAGAAAAGGTACCAATGCAGCTTTAATTTACTTCACATGTTGTGCTTGATCACTTATAGAAGACTTGCCCAAAGCATCCTTTTGTTTCATCATTATCTCCTTCTTTATCATCCTTCGGTGCTGCCTTCACTCCATGAATTTTTTTTAATGTCCAGAACAGAAAGTATACTCAAGCTCTATTTCATTGCACAGTGCACAAAATTTCCTTTCCAACGAGTCTTTATTTGCTCAAATCGGACTCCGGACAAGAGAGTTACGTCCGTTTTACTTCGGTGATGAAATCTGTCCTGAAATTTCAGAACGCGCAACGCTCAATGTTTTCTCCATAACTCCTTGCACGGGTCTTCAAACTTGTTGGTTCTTGATGCGTGGAATGGTAATTTGATGGAGCTTCTGAATATCTCATTTTCTTCATCTGTACACCTCTTAACAAGCTCTCAAATTGATGAATACAGCAGCATCTATCGCGGGATTGATTTATCTTGCAACTCTTTAAGCATGACTTCTTTTTTTCATTATTCAAGCCTTGTCTACATGGTTAGTGAAAATCGGGCCTTTCCCGACATATGATTCTTTAAGGTCATTAGCTTGACCAAGCACAAAGCATGATCGAGATTTACAAAACTTATTGTAAACATACGCGTCCATAATTAACACCACATGTGAATTGTAGCAACAAGTCAAGGTGTAAATAAAAGAAGCATATGTTTCATGCATAGCACTTAGCTCATCATTAGGCAAAGTTTCTTTAGGTGTTAGATTAATTGGATCAAACTTAAATGTTTCCTCTTTTTCATTCTCAAGAAAATCTAGCCTATCAACATGATCACTATTGGAACAAGGCATAGACATTAAACTATCATTCATACTATTGGTTGAGCATGAGTATTTGAATTTATCAACATCAATACCAATAATATCTTGAGATTTCAGCATGTACCTTGGCCTTAGAGATTTTTCAACAAGAGTGATATTTGGTTCATCAAGCGGTGTTGAGGGTGAATCGATCTCAACAAGTGTAGTTGCCTCTTCATCATCATCTTGCAATTTCTTCAACTCATCATGTGGAACATGTAATCCTTCAACTATGTACGCATTCATCTCTTCTTTGAAGTCTTCTTTATCAACCAGATCTTCATCTTCAAAGACTTGTATGTTGCTTTCTTTATCTTCCATGTACCACATGTCGTCAAGATTGCTCATTGTTGATTCACTCTTTCCTTCATCCTTGAGTACTTCCATGTCTTGATTTGCTAGTGTGTAGGCTTCAATAGCACACAAGCTATCATCTAGCTTGAGTCCTATCTCCTCCCGTTTATCCTTTGAGTCACTAGGCTCATCACGGTTGTACTCTTCTCTTCCTTCGTCATAAGTCTTTGAGTTGTCAAACCAGTCGATCCATCCTTCATCTCCTTCTTCTCTTTCTTCTTCAAACATCTTTTGGATCGACTCTCCACTCATCTCTTGATCAAATATATCTTCAATTAGTTTGGCAACGTGTCGCGTTCCTCCTTCCTTCGGTAGTTAATTAGTGGGGCGAAATCAACTTGAACCCAATCGGATTGAATGAACTCCGCCAATGGTCTAGCATTCCACATACTTCGGCCTACATTCATGTTAGTTTCAACATTTTTAACATCCGAAATGACTTCTCTTACCTTGGTCGGTTCATCTTCCTTGACCTTCGGTTCATCTTTTTCAGAAATTTCAGCAAGCACCTTGGGCTTGCCTTTGTCATTTTGCTTCTCTCGACAACATCTTTGCCAATCTCGTAGTGTTTTTTGTCCATTGCTTATCCTTTGTAAGATTTGTGCGGCTTCACTAATTGTTTTATCCATTATATCACCGCCTGCACACATGCTTACAAAACGAGACGAGTTAGGGATTAGTGAAAAATAAAAGGTATGCAACATCAAGTCACCGGAAAATCCCAAGTTCGGGCCTCGCTCAAGTAGTTCATTAAAACGGTCCCATGCTTCATCAATTCCTTCATCCTCTCCTTGCTTGAAAGTGAGCACTTGCCTCCTTAAGTCTTGGACCTTGTTTGTGGGAAAAAACTTCAAAAGAAACTTCTTCACTAGATCATCCCAATTTCCTTTTGCTTCAACGGACGCAAGTGTGTACCATCTTCGCGCTTCATCTTCGAGAGAGAATGGAAAAAGATTCCACTTGAACCAAGCGGCCGTAACTCCTTTTTGTTGCACCGTGTTGCATAACATCGTGAATTCCTTAATGTGTCTATATGGGTTGTCATCCTCCAATCCTCTAAATGGTTTGTCGCCACTAACTTGATGATTCCAGGCTTCACTTCGTAGTGGGTTGTAGCAAGCATCAAATCTGATTTTGTATCTCAATGTCTTCCATTGACGGCATTGCTAGCTCCCTTAGCGACATCTCTTCGTCTTCCAATGGTGAGGTGAACAAATCCATCTAGGCACAAGAAAAGTAGAAAGAAAAACAAAAGGATTTTTTTCTCTTTTTTTAGAAAATAAGGGTTAGGTGTTAGTAATCAACAAAATTAATACTACATTAAACGTAGCAAAGTGGCTTGCTCCCCCGCAACGGCGCCGTAAAAAAGGGACTTGTTGACGGATAAAACTCGTATCCACCTACGATCCGCAACCGTACGGACCTACACCTTTTTCACCACGGGATTCCCAAGGTTCTTGTCAATCCGCGGAGCAAGGGGATTACAAGCGCTTAACCAAGTACTAATCTAGTTGACTAAGGAAACCTTTAAAGAGAGTATTAATCTAATAGTAAAGACAATCTAACCTAAGTTAATCTAAGTTAAGTTGATCACACAAATCTAGGGTTAAACTAGATGATAAAGGGGTGAACACAAGAGAGTGAGTAAGAAAGATAAGCGTTCTCTCCCTAGGATCTAGGATAACATGGTATGCATCTACTACACGAAAGCGGTAAACCAATCTACCGGGGGTTGTGACCACGGTTTCGCCCTTTCCCTCCTCTGGTACTGTCACTACGCGAAGATATTCGTGACTAGACCTATGATGGACACGGTATGTTGATGGAATCTATGGGAGTAGCGGATATCATACGCCCGAAAAACACGGTGGCCTACCTTAATCATCAAAGCATCATCAACATGAAAACAATAGATTGAAACCACGAATCAAGAAGCGATCACATAGCATGTATCCATCTAATCCTAGGGATGAACGGAGACATTACCCCATCATCTTACACGGATTGAAGCACATAGGGGTGATGGAGACTCCGGAGAACGTTGTCGATGTAGATGGCGGTGATGGAGCTTGGGAACACCCCTAGGCCAGCGGCTTGGAGTCCTCCTCTTGCTTCCTTCTCTCCGCCGGCGTTGATCCTTGCGACGAGCTCATCTAACTCTCTCCCTCATCTTGCGGCGGCGGTTTTCTGGTGATTGGCGTCGGTAGGATGATTTGTTTGATGGGTCACCATATTGGGGTGCCTAGGGGGTTGTATTTATGTCCTTGGAGTGCCTTTGGGCGTGCTCCACCTTGCCTTGCACGAGATCCTCCTTAGGAGAGAAGCAAACTTGGTTTCCATAAAATCAGCCAGATTTTCCTGATTTGCAGTCCTTCCTTGCCATTGCCATATATCCCACGTCCGGACTCCACAAAATGCAAATTCGTTGTCCAGGTTGTGTGCCACGAAATTATCTTCAACTTTGGTATTCATTTCTTTCCTTAAAAACGAAAATAAGATCTCCAAATCGGCCTTGGAAGATAATCTGTTCTGATTTCGGACTGACTGCGCAGTAGGGATTTCGTGGGCTATGTCTCCTAGCCCCTTTATCCAAATTGGGCCTTCCACATGTCCAAATCGAAGGTATCGTGAGGCCCACAACTTTGGTAGTCAAACTTTTGCCATTAAAGACCTTTTAAGTCTTCTAATCTGTACCGAAAGATCATGCTGTCCTGAGCAGCGAGAATATCTCTCGGGCTGAGTTGATCTCGTTGGTAAACATCCAAGTCCCCGGAGTTTTGCGTGTTGATTCTTTGGTCCTTGGGTTGTTTGGAGTCTTGTTCACTTCGTGTCTTGACTTGTGACGGGCTTCATGATCTTCTCTTGAAGTGCTTGATGAACTTATCTCGAAAGTCTCCTCTTTAACGTTAAATTCCTGCGTAAACAAGAAACTCCAAAATCGACATGCAAGTGTGAACTTGTTACATGATTAGTATTCCTAGTGGCGGGTTAGTTGCAAATCATAATCGAAACCAATGTATAACAAGTACTCTAGGTTGACGGAAATTCACCGTCAACACCTGTGCAAACTATCCGAGCCCGACGCAAATCGATACAAATTTACTGCCGACGGTAGAGAACCCCGACAATATGTGACATTTCCCACCTTTTAATTTGTCCTAAAATCCTAGAATATCTTATATTTCAGAATGGAGGGAGTAAATGTTTGAAATTTATATGGACCTAAATTCACGGTAGGAGAAGTATGTTCCCTTTGTTTCAAATAGATGACATTAGTAGCAATTGTGTCGCATCCGACCAGGGAAGGCTTCCTCTCGAAGACTCCTCTCCAACCAAACCACCTCCTCCTCCCTCCAGCCCGCCTCTGGTGAGCTCGCCGGAGCGCGCTGAGAGTGGGGCCCCGGTCGTCACCTCTAGACCTCTAGTGTAGGTTCTTATCTAACTTAGTACCTTTATGGTTAGTACCCACTGTGGTTCGCACCACCATGGAGGTGCTGCCGTCGGCCTCCTTGTCGTCAGGGTTATCCTCGGCCTCTTCGTCGTGTCGACCTTACTCCATTGGTGAGTTGCAATAAAATAAATCTCCCCACATCTCTTCCTCCTGCGGTTCCTCCTTCGTTCGTCTCCTTCCCTTGCTACCGGATTTTTCCACCCACCGCCGCCATTATGGCCGGTGTGGAGACTGTTGATGGTCTTCCTCCTATAAATCGGGTTCACTCCTGTGTGGATCTGGTCTTTGGAGCTCTTCTTGGCCGATCTGAACAGCTCCAACTCTACCACCGCCCCACCCCCACATTCACCCACCGGTGGTTGTTTTGATGTCCTTGCCTCCCTCTGGGATGTGACGAGTTAGACGTCGTCAAATGCATCGATGCCGCCCTCCTCCCCTGCTTGGACTCCCTGTTCCCCTCCCCCACTTCGTCAGATCTGAACAGGGTTCCACCTTCTCTGCCACACACTTGTCCCAAATGCAGGTCGCTAATGGTTGTTCCGACGCTTGAGTCTTCTTCTGTTGAGAAGTTGTGACAACCCGCCCAGGAAAATACCGTACAATCGCCTAAGACCGATCCACTTTGGTCATTAAGCCATAGTAAAGTATCATCCTGTTGTTGGTTGTCGGGTTAACGCCCGGTAAATCACTTGGACATCGAACAGAGGATCGACACATGCATTAAAACTCACGCGAAGGCGAGTCCAGAGTACAAAATGAATTAAACATTTTATTACAAACCATTGTTCCTGGCATGGAGTAAAGGTTCAGAGTTCGAAAATAGTAGAAATAAATGAAACTAGCGCAACGGTAGACATCACAGGAGGCCGTCCGTGATGTCATCACTTGTCGTCACCCATCCGGTCAATCACACCTGCAACAACAGTTTTAAAGCAAGGCTGAGTATACTAATACTCAGCAAGACTTAACCGTCGGGTGATGACTACATCACCAACCTCTAGACATGAAAGGCTTTTGGCCGGTGGAGTTTCTTTTGCTGAAACAATTTCGCTAAGAGTAGATCCTTACTTTCCAAATTTTAGCACAAGTTCTAGTTGATTACCATTTCTAAATGTGCCATCTAATCCAATCAAGAATTGGACAAGCAATTAATTCATACAACAATATTTCTCGAGTTCCATCATTATGGGATATCATGGCCAGTTGATTAAGCAGTCTCGGATAACGGTGAGCGGCCGACAATCGATTGATTTAAACCTTGCAAGGTAGACCCAAACACACGGTAGGCTGTCCCCGCGAGAAAAACTTTCCCTGGCCGTCCCCAAAAATCCTCGGGTTGGGATCGAATCTTACAGTCCCTGGTGCAGGCTATCCGGCATACCCCGCGAGATACCCGGAGTCACCATACACCACCCTTCCCGTAGCTAGCCGGTTAGGGAGATTTCTCAAGAGTAGTAACGGTAGGATCCCGTGTCGCCTCATTAAGGTACTAGGCTTACCGGTCCCATTCCCGCAAATGTTTGGTACGTTCAAAAGCTTAGCCCACATGACCACCGGACCGAGCCCAATCCCATGCTCTTACCACATGAGCAATCCATTTAAGGATATCTTATGATTCCTATCTAGGAACCTATTCTCGCGAGTGACGAACATCACTCGACTTCTATCGGTCCTATAGCATAGCGGCCTATCGACCTAGCATACTAGTGATAGAGCATAGGTACCTAGGGATCATGCATCTAGGGTTTCAAATCAACTCCTGAAACGTAAATGCACAATAATAGCAAACATAATTGCATAATTTTAAAAGACGGGGTTAATGATCCGGGGCTTGCCTTCGATGGCAAGGTTGGCCTTGGGCCCTTCTGGACTTGGGTCCAGGTCTTGAGCTACGTTCACGCTCGGCAGCTCTTTGTCGGCACCTTCGTCTCCTCCTTCCGGCACGAGCGTACGTCTACTGGCGGAAAGATCTACACGAAGATGCAAATGCAAGATTTATTCGATGATTTTTACTTTAATCACTTACGAACCATTTTGACAATCGAGGGGTGTATTTGTTGGGCACATTCACCTAGATAAGAATACATTCAGCATACTCTTCCATAACGGAACAATATGCAACTCTTTATTAATTATTCTTTTTTATGGTGATTGTGTACATATATATGTAAATAATTTAATTTAAATTCACCAACCGTAGTGGGTAGGTATATTTAACCTTTTTAACATGATTTGCAACCACCCTCAAGTTAACATGGGTGGTTTGGTGATTTCTCTTTTAGGAAGGTTATTGGTTGTACATGGGTTATCCTTTTATTGCACAATTGAATAAAGGTTTCTTTGTACTTGTCATTTCATGTGAAAGCTTTAACCCTTTTCCTTTCACAAGCAAAGATATGAATAATATTTTATCCATGAATTAATTCCTTATCAGCAATGAGAATTAATTATCTTTTAATTGAATTAGATAATACTTTCACAAAGGAAAAAGAATTAAATAAGGGCTTTTCTTTATTTAATTTCTCTTTAATATTAAAAGGGGCTTTTAAGCTTTTTATTAAGCAATTAAATTACCAAAAATTAAAGGAGTGTTTCTTAAGCCTCCTAGAACCTATCCTGGTCCATTGGACCCACATGTAAGTGTTGGATGCTAGGAAATTAAATATTATGGAAAAATAACAAAGGACTAGCTAGTGATTCACATTAAATGCATAAAAAATAATTAAGCACCAAACTGATCCCAACTTTCTCATGCATGCTCTCTGGTCCTAAACAAGCCTAAAGAACCAGCATGTTCACATGGAATCTCTACTGAACTTGGTTTATTAATTTACAAAGAAAAACATGTATAAATCAAGAATAATTATTTTTGTTAATCCAAAAATCATGATTAATTCACAAGATGTGTATTTTGGTATTACAAGACAGTGTGCACAAGTTGAGCTCAAAAACATAAATATTTTTAGCAAGAAAAATCATTTATGCAGATCTGCCAGAAATAGAAAAACATTTTTATAAAAAGATTTACATCATAACTTTGTGCAATTTTTGGCATAGGAGCTAGTCATGACCTAACACACAACATATCCAAAAATTAGCTACAGAGGATTTATGGTTTTTGAGATATTGCAGATCTAGGGTTTTCACATTTGTATTTTTCATGCAAAAACTAAAAGGAATTAGCTCGGGCGAATAACAAAAGTTGTGGGATAATTCACCATGAATCCAAAAAAATAGGTTTTTCATTTTTCTATTTTTTTGTGATTTTCTACGCAATTTACAAGAATCGATCAAAGCTCAAGTACTATTTAAGAACTACTTTGCGCGCAGTCCCCGGAAGCTTCGTGTTCTTACGAATATAGCCTTGCTTTTGCGGTATGGCTCTTAGAATTAAACGGAGCTTCGCAATGTGACCCCCGGCGGCCGGCGGGCGCGGCTCCGCCGAAATCCGGCGACCGCGGCGCCGGGGTGTGGGGGGGAAAAGGTGGGGGAAGCCTCGTGGCTCACCTAGGGCTCGTTTTGGTGGGTCTGGGGGGGCGTTGGGAGGCTCGGCGGGGGAGCTCGGCGGCGCACGGGGCCGGCCACCGCGGCGGCGGGAATTTCCGGCGAGGTGGCGGTCGATTCGGGCAACGCACGGCCGGGGCGGCTTCCACGGGGTCCCAGGGAGGCGTAGGGTAGCTGGGACGGTGATGGGATGGAGGGAAAATCGAAGTTCACTGCGCAGCCCCCATGGTGGCCGGCGGCGGGCATGAAGCGGTGGGGGGGGGGGGGGGGGTCGGTGCGTCGAGGGGAAAGCGCAGCCCGCCTTAAGGCGACACGTGCACACACACTTGCGACCGCCGAGTCGACGCCGACGTACCTAGGGACAAGGGCGTCGGCCTCGGTAGGACGCGCGGCCGTGCAGCACGGATGCGCCCGGCGGTCCGATGGACGTCGTCCGGCCGGCCGGCGCGCTACGCGAGGAGGGGAGGAATCCTAGGGCCTCGGGGCTCGCGGAGCATCGGGAAGGGGCGGCCCTCGCTTGGCGCGCGGCCCGGAAGCCGAGACGCGCACCGCGCGGACGCGCGCGCGGCGCGGCGCACGACGTCGTGACGCGGCGCGGCGCGGCGCCGAGCAGCCGATCCAATTCACTGTGCCCTGGTTCAGACGCGTTTATCTCCAAAATTTTGAACGAAAGTGCACAATGTGGTCAATAGGAAAGTTGTAGATCTAACTACCCTCTACAACTTTTGTAAAGGTCGTCTAGTGTTTTTCTCAACGGATTTTGCAGGAACGTCATGCCAACTTCGAATGTCAGCCTGTTCGGAAAAACCGGAGGTACTGTCAGTCGATCGAGTTTTTCACCAATTTCCACTCAAAATTTGAAATGCCAATCTACATGAAAGTTGTGTCCCTCAACACGATGGACAACTTTCATAAACGTAGATTTTTAAGTGTTTAGGTGAATTTCGGAGAACGCGGCAAAAGTTCCGGACGACATTCGCTGACGTCAACGGTTAAGCCGGTTTTGACCGTGTCTTTGGCCAAGGGTCCACTACGGGTGTGTGTAGGCTTGGTCAAGGGGTTCATTAGGGTTCATTGGCGAGGTTTTCGGGGTGATGACCCTGGTTGACCTCGGTTTGACCGGTGTTTGACCGGTTGATTCGGCCATTAACGTTAATGACGGTAATTAAAAACCTGGGGCGTCACAGCCTACCCCCGTTAAGAAGAATCACGTCCCGAGATTCGAAATTACAAGGGGAGGTGGGGAAATGGTTCTAGGATAGAGGTGTTACCTAAGAAATTCAGTTGGCTTTGCTCCACTTGAGGGCTCGGCTTGTTGTCGTAGTTGTTGATAGCGGATCCGGGGTTCTGCTTGTGTTGCTGGAGGTTCTGATTTCTTGGGTTCGGACACTCCTTTGCGTAATGCCCGGGTTGTCTACAATTGTAGCACAAACGGGGTGGAAGATCTCTGGGTTTGGAGATCGGTTGCTGGGCTTCCTTGATAAGGCGGAGCCTCTTCCTCTCCTTTTTCTTTGCTGACTTCGTGGTTTGCGAAGGTGTTGCACTAGCAGGGAGTTGAGTGGTCTTGTTAGTGTTACATCTTCGTTTGCCCTTGTGCAGATGGGTCTCCGTACAGGTAATTTCCCACTCACTTACATCTATCTCAGATAGTACTCGTTTACTGCCTTTATTTGCCCTCTCTTCTGCCCTAAGACCCATCGGTAGCCGAGAAGGTGGTAATATTGAGTCGGAGGCTTGGGGTTGGTCTTGATTAACATACTCCTCCAACAGATTGAACAAACGGCTTTGTTCGACCATAGAGGCAGATAAGGACTTAGAGAGACTGTCTGCCAAACTATTCTGGTATGGTTTCCCATAACGTCCTTGGATGATATCGTACACCATCTGATTCAGCATGGAATTCTGCCCTTCTAACAATTGAGTTGCGCCGACAATGGTGTTTATGTCCCTCTGGGTGGGTACTTCTGGTGAGCAGGGCTTGGTAGGTTGGACCTTCTGTTGTGACGGCGGCATTCGTGGCAGTTGCTGAGCCATCCGTTGCTGTGTTTGCAGGAGTTGGCGCAACACCTCGATATGTGCTGTTACGAAAGCTTCAGTCAACATCGTGGCGACGGTAGCGTAAGATCACCACTACCTGATGCATCAGAACTATAGGGGTTATTCCATGCCGGTCTGAACATCTGGAAATTTAAGTTCCTAATTAGTGCATGTTCAGATTCTCGCCCAGAAACTTATAATTCGAACGTACTCTACGGGACTTGTTCACGGTAAGAGATGCAAACCGGACATCCCAAAAGTCACAATATCAATTTGTTAAAGCCTGGTCCACACATCTCATGATTGGAAAATGCAGATGGAACAAAAAGGTGCAAGGTGCTTTTCCTTACTACCTCATCGCCGTTCGTGAGGAAGCGGGTGATGAATGTGCACATGCACAGCTAATAGCAGACATAATCCTCCTACGATACAGAGGTACATCCCTAACAATGTCCAGCGAAACGACTCGAGCTCTTCCGAAGACGGAGTCATGGGTGGCAGCTTGGATTGATTTCTGCTTTCAGTCTGCTCTGAACTTCTTCGCGACGTCGGGGACGACACGGAAGAACAGCTTGCTCGAGGGAATTGAAGTAGGTGGAAGAAGAACAAGAATGGTGATACTGCCGAACTTGGATGGAAAATGAGCTTTCGTATCGGTGGTTCCAGTTAAACGGTTCCATTTTAAAACCGCTGGCGGGCCGTAACGGTCGGCTGACCCGGTCGGGTATCGGGTGTAGACAACACGGAGCTCAACAAGGTCAGCTCACGCGATCTCGGCGTCGTGAATACGGTTGCGGAAATCGAGGGTAGAGCGACGTCATGGCGACGTACGGTCGTGACACTGATGACGATGGGGCTCAACGGTCTAAATAATCGACTGTGATGGGGAGCGAAACGAGAAAAGCTTGGTGTACTACGCTTCATGCTTGTGATAGCATCAAAGAGAAGTGTAGCCAAAATGCTTCGATCGATCCTGGGCGTACTTCCTTGCTCGATTCTGAGGATTTGAAGGTTATGAGCACGGACCAAGAACGAATACACGATGGATGACTTCTCCATGTTGACTATTCGAGAACCTTGACTGCTCGAGAAAAATTTCTACTTTTACCGTTTCCACTTGGCTAGCAGGAAAAGGAATCGATGCTACAAGGTCGTCATGATTCACGGCAAGGGACCAATTCGACAGAGATTTCCAATAGACCATTACAAAGAAAAGAAGGCTAAAGACAGAGTTCCATAATCTCCTGTACGAAAGATGACTTCAAGTGGGAACTTCAAGGAATAATCTTGCTCACACCTTTACTTATTTCGCAAATTTTGAGGTTTTGACAACTCGTTGTTTTGAAAGTGCAATACTTTTCAAAGTTGATGCAATGCATATGCTGGTGCGGTATGGTGCTCATGATGCACGTTAGAATGACTCGGTTACCCATATGCGTTGATGATTGGAAGGGCAATCAATAGTAGGGAGAGGATCTGTTTGACGAGTTGCTATCTCACAACCAAGATACCTACCCTAGGTCCCGTCACGGCACCTTTGGCTATGGGGTAACAACATCACCATCAAGAGAAGCAAAGTAGGGTACGATTAGGGGTACGGACTTTTCATGCGAATGCATGTTAGTATACCCATGTTTTCCAAACGCATATGCTATGCAGTGCATGCTCAAAAGCCACTTTTTTTTTAATTTAAAACACAAGGTCGTGAGCACGACCCAAAGAATAAGTTCAAGATTAATGAATAGATTGGATCTTTGATTGGCACGAAGTTCGTGGAGCACAGAACTTGATTGATCACAACTAGCATAAGTAATGCTTACGAAGATCATTACGGAACGGGGTGTTTAATCAAGGCATTACATCGATGAGGGCTTTCAGAATTACCAAACAACATTTGGAATACAAGGCAGACTAGCTGCAATGACAAGGTTCCTAGTTCAACCGACAGCGATAGTTGACCAAAAGTGGTCATGGTTCACTAGGGTTCCTTACAACACTGCACTCTCACGACTTGGATTTTATTCCTGACGGACCAACTTCCAAGGGTGGGATCTTCCACACTGAAGGACTACGGTGACTCGGGTCCAGACTCAATTTCAGATTCACCTTGGATATCCTCAACATCTTCTTCTTGCGCTGGTCCAGGAATGACAGGTTCTGGGGGTGGGACGGCTAGAGCTTCCAATTGATTTTCTAGTTCAAGCATATATTGATCGTTATGCTGCAACAAGAAATTCTGCTCATGTATGATCTCGGTTAACTTTTGTATCTTGGCCTTATCCTTTCGTCTTTCCTTCTTGAGAGTAGCGATCATTGCTCGGGCTTCCTTCAACGCTTGAGCTGAACACTCCACTTCCTTAACTTTGTATCTATAGATTTGGTGTATATAGAATACGCTTTCTCCCACCATTCGTTGGTAGGTGTCGTACATGGCTTCTGAGAAGCGGACTGAGGTGACGAGGTCAGGGCTATAGTGAGAGTTGCTCTGGGCTGGAAGGGTAGTTTCTCGTTCACCACCCGGTGTAACGTGTCGCTCAGGTACCGGAATTACTTTAGCTGCAGAGTTGGCTATCTCGGCAGGGTGCTTTCCACAGAAAGTTGTGAGTGCTTCGAGAGCAGCCTTCTGCACCATGTCGGACAAGTTTCTTCCGTGTACCGTACACTCCCACTCATCCCAAGCAGGATTGGTCGGGCATACTGAAATCTTCACCTTTACTTCACAATGAAGGAGTTGGCCTGTGGTCATGACCTCACGTGTCGAGTACTCTGGGTAAGTGGTGTACCCAAATTCCTTCAGGGTGTCCCACAAAAGTGCAGGAAAACCACCCGCCTCGAGGTAGTCCACGAGAGTCCATGATTCCACATCAGCCGACGTAGAGCCAGCGTTGTCCATCTGGACATAACGACAAAAGTGAGAACTAGTCGGGTGCGAGTGTACAAAGGTAACTCGATCCACGAATACGGGTAGGGGTTAAGGTGTGGGGTCCTTAAGTGTACCAAAATACCATCGTATGCGGAGCTCTCACGAACAGGCATACCAATGATACAAGGTCAGACAATCGGACACCGAACATCCTACTCAAACCAAAGTCCAACACTTCCCAAATTTGCATAGCAACTTAGCAAGGTTATGGAACTCAAGTTGGGTACGCAAGGTTGAACTAGAGGATTAGGGAAGGTGCTATTTAAGCAAGATTCCAAATGATTCTAAGAAGATAGCAGACAAAGGTTGACTAACCGAGCATAACCTGCGGTTGACCAAATTACGATCGCGAACTGGGGCTAGCAGAACGGGATTAGATTGGAGCAACCTAGGTTAGGATCGCCTAGACAAAGATTCTTGAACGAGGACAGCAACCTAAGCAACAACTCTAATAAATTTAAACACGACAACACATCTACACCTAAAGAGGCTAAACAGGACAAAACACGCTATCACTAGTTTACTTCAGAGAGCACGGAAACAGACATGAGTTCAGTTTAGGTTCTTTCATGACCTTTAACATGATGCAAGACGTCCTATTCGTCCTCACAATGGCATTCAAGCCAGAACTAGGAGTTAGCGCCGGTGGCATGGCACATACACGTATCTCCCTATAATAACTAGTCGAGATCTAGTCGATGCTTTCTTAGCGACTTACGAAATGAGGTTAGTGTACCTGCAGAAGATCACAGAACACAACGAACCTTTCATGCCAGCACTCATGAAAGCATCCACATACATTACCGTTCACTATAGAAACGGCATCCATGCGTTAAGCCGCTGCATGGACAGCGTCCAACCTCGGACATCCTCCGTTTGAATGGAGTATATCCTTGCCTCGCATGAGCGACATGCGGAATGCTCACGTATGAAACACGTGGCGAGACACAACTTATAAACAAACACGAAGATGGGATCCGTGGAATGGATCACTCCATCAACCCTCACAATTCCCGTGATGCGGAACAGCACACGTATAAAACACGTGGCTCCTAGTTTGGTTGTGCAAGAAAGTAAGTCTGACATAAAGTAATGTGCTGGAAGTTAGCAAAATAAACCATAGATTATTAAGCCACCTGAAAGAACCAAAAAAATTCCTCTAGGGCCTCTCGGTCTAGTTTATCCTTAACGGACCAACGTGTTTTGCAAATCAAGCAATCTTGACAGTTTTTATTCCAAAATCATGAGATTAAAGTTGTTAATTAAGCTCTGGTGCATGAAGTCACTCTGATACCAGTTGTGACAACCCGCCTAGGAAAATACCGTACAATCGCCTAAGACCGATCCACTTTGGTCATTAAGCCATAGTAAAGTATCATCCTGTTGTTGGTTGTCGGGTTAACGCCCGGTAAATCACTTGGACATCGAACAGAGGATCGACACATGCATTAAAACTCACGCGAAGGCGAGTCCAGCAGTACAACATGAATTAAACATTTTATTACAAACCATTGTTCCCGGCATGGAGTAAAGGTTCGTAGTTCGAAAACGGCGGAAATAAATGAAACTAGCGCAACAAGAGACATCACAGAGGCCGTCCGTGATGTCATCACTTGTCGTCACCCATCCGGTCAATCACACCCGCAACAACAGTTTTAAAGCAAGGCCGAGTATACTAATACTCGGCAAGACTTAACCGTCGGGTGATGACTACATCACCAACCTCTTGAAGCGTCCCCTCATCGGAGGTGACTAAATGTGACACACATACCGGTCCCGGGGAGGCCGGTAACACATTTATTACAACGAGTGGAATCGGTCTTTTACATCACGGCGACACAAAGGGCACGGTAGTGCCAACGCTACAAGGAACAACACAAACGCTAACGACCACACTACAATAGCAAAGGCCTCCATAGCCTCCTCGCAGTACCACACCATGGAAGCTTTCGGTAGGGCCCCCGGGTACACGAGCACGGTTGGGTGTAGGGCACGACCTACTCAACGTCTTCGGGAATGTAATCGGGATCCTCCTCGTAAAATAGTTAGTAAAACAAGGGTGAGCACATACGTACTCAGGAAATCCAACCCCACCCACGGAGGGGCTTATAAGCGAGAACCATGCATAAGGTATGACAAGGATCGTGTTAAGGCTCAATTTGCAAACTTACACATGCGGGGGTTCATTTCAAAAAGGTTTTCGCAAATCATTTTCATAACCCGAGTAACTCAAATGTTTTAGGAAAACCCACCGTGGGACTACCGGACTTCCCGTCCGTCGTAGCCCGTGCACACGGCCACACACTTCACCCAGAAAACAACTCACGCCGGAAAACATCCCATCCCAAACACTAGTTTTTGTGACCACACCGTGACTCGTCCAATACCGTGGACACGGCTATTCGAATAGGTTTGACACTGCGAGAGGTTGTACATCTTTACCCACAAGTAGGGTACCGTCACACGGACACCTCGGTGCGGTACGGATCCTATCAAAGCCATTACCCACCTTAGCTAACGCTACGAGCCACCACGGAAGCACCCCAAGGGGTTATACCACATAACCGGGCATACCTCACACGGAGCGTACCCCCGCTCCTTGGTCTCCCGTCGCTCACCCGCACACCGGATGGCAAGTAGATTAACTAGTGGGGTTTATGCTAAGCCGTTGCCACATACAACGGTCGAGTGGTTGTACGAGGGTTTGGGTCGGGTGAGATGTCACGCAACCCGGTCCTTAGCCGACAAGATGGACAACTCCCAACACGCTCAACCACACGGTACGAGCTCACCCATACTCCCGACACACACGTCCATCCCGTCTACCCGTTCTTTACTCATTTTCCAAACATATCCCCTTTTGTTTTTAAAGCACTCACACATTTTGAAAGCACTCACACGTTTTAAAGCAAGCATTCGATCCAAAACAAGGTTCAATCATGGCAATCAAGGGTGGCTATCCTACCGTGTTTTGCGGTAAAACAATATGCAATTTATAAAATGGGTACCGGTATATTTATAAAACTAGGACAGAAACATGCATCAAAGGATGAGGATGAACTTGCCGTCTTCGTAGTCCTCGGGGAGCGCCGCTCGACGTTCGGGGCTTCGGGCTCGGCTCGCGGTAGTCGGCTTCGATCTCGGCTCGGGGTACCTTCCTCCGTCTACTCCGTCGGCTATAGCGCACACAAGCAAGCAAGCAATATTAGCACACACATTTCGGCCGAGCCGGGGGAGGGGGAAGTGCGCGGAGAGGGGGTATTTATAAGCCCTAGGGGGGTGGTTCGGTGGTGTACTATAGGGGAATAGCGGGGGTGAGGTCTAGGTTTAATCGTAAATGTTGGGTCACAGGGGAGGTATAGGGATTAGGGACCTATTAGCAATTCCTACTAATGGTAAAAGGGGTGATTATGTTAATATAGACTAGGTTAGAGTCACTTTATAAATTATTTTAGGGTGTAGCAGTGTTTAATCTTTAATTAGATATTGATCCGGGGGCTTAATTGGAAAGAGTAAAGAGAGAGAGAGAGAGAACAATGGGGCTCGGTTTGGGGAAATAAAGGGGAAGCAGGGGGGTTTTTGGCAAAAGTGCCATCTTCCTCCCCCCCTCCCCCTTCGAATCGAACGAGAGAGCGGGGGCGCGGGCATGGCCGGCCGGGCCGGGGCGCCCGCCGGCGGCTCCGGCCACGGCGACGGCCGGGGACAAGGGGAAAAGAGAGAGGGAGGCGAGGGGGTCCTATCCCCGTGCTCACCTTGGGCTATAGGGCACGGTGGGGGTGGCTCCGCCGGAGAGCGAGAGGGCGGCGGCGGTGCTGCGGTGGCGGCGCGGCGGTGCTTGGGGAGCGAGGCTCGGGGATGCTCGAGCTTGGTGCGGTGCGGCGAGGTGGTGGTGGTGCCGTCCTTAAATAGGCGGCCCGAGGCGGTTCGGGGGGGGGATATTTCCGGCGGGGAGGCCGCCGGCGAGCTCGCGCGGCTTCTCGATGTCCGGCCGAGCTTCGCGGCGACCGACGACGGGACGGTTCGGCGGTCAACTTGTTGCGGGGGCGGCGCGTCTAGGGGTGGAGCGGGCCGGCGTCCGCGGTGGTGGTGAGGGTGGCGGACCGGCGGGGCCGAGCGCGGGGTGGCCGGCGGCGGGCGGCGGTGTGGTGGTTGGGCGGGCGAAGTAATGGCGGTGTGTGGTCGCGTCGCGGGGGTGTGGGTGGCGTGCCGGTGGTGGCGAGGGCATTACGTCGGGTCGTCGCGTGTCGGCTCTCGTCCCGGGCTCCGGCCGGCGGCGCGGGGGCCGGCCGGGCGTGCGGCGCCGGTGGGGGGCGGGGCGGTGGCGTGTTGGAGGGGAGGGGGGAGCCGGCGCGGTCGGGCACGCGCGCGCGGGCCCGGAGCGCGTGCGGGGCGTCAACGGCGCCGGCGCGCGGGGGCACGGGCATCGCGCGCGCGCGTGTTCGGCCGCGGGAGGAAGAAGGAGGAGGAGGGGAAAAGAGAAGGAAGGGGAGGGGAAAAAGAAGAAAGGAAAAAGAAAAACAAAAGAAAAGAAAAAGGAAAAATGGGGAGGAAATTGGAAAAAGTTTAGAGAATTAGGGGAAAGGTTTTGCGGGTTTTTTCCGAATTCCGGGTGCCGGCGCGTTTTCTTTTCGGGACGGCGGTGATGGCGAGGCGGACCGGGCGTCGGGACCGCGGCGTGCGCGGGATTCCGGCCGGTGGGGCCGACCGCGGCGTTGGGAAGGCGCGCAAGGGTGTCGGCCGAGGCGCGGTGCCGGCGGGATTCGCGGCACGCGCGTCGGGGGGAAAGAGAGGGGGGAAAACGGTGGCTAGGGTTTGAATGGTAATTGAGCTCGGTGGGTCGGTTTTGAAAATATGCATGATTTATTAGGTGATTTATTTAGAGCTAAAAACGTGGGCGTTACAAACCTACCCCACTTAAAATGAATCTCGTCCTCGAGATTCGGCTAAGTTTCGAATAGGTGGGGGAACTCCTTCCTCAGTGCATCCTCTCGTTCCCATGTAGCTTCTTCCACCCCGTGTCTGCTCCATTGGACTCGCACACCCGTACTTCGGTCATTCTTGTCCGCTTGACCACAGTGTCTAAGATCTTGACGGGCACCTCCTGGTACCTAAGGTCTGGCTGTAGATCAATGGTCTCCACCGGTACTCGCTTTTCTTCCAGAACCTTCAAACATCGGCGTAGCTGGGAGATGTGAAATACTGGGTGTATATCTGTCATTTCCTCGGGTAGCTCCAGCCGATATGCTACTGCTCCGACTCTCTTGAGCACTTTATACGGGCCGATGTACCGAGGGGCCAACTTCCTGTGTACTTGAAATCTCCGAGTCCCCCGGATGGGTGAAACCTTGAGGTAGACAAAGTCTCCTGGATTGAAGCTCGCTTCACGCCTCTTCTTGTCTGCGTAGCTCTTCTGTCGGGACTGAGCGGCTTTCAACTTTTCTCGGATATCAGCTACTCGCTCCTCGGCTTCCTTTATAAGCGCGGGCCCAACCAGGGCACGCTCTCCCACTTCTGACCACATCAGGGGTGTTCTACATTTTCTTCCGTACAGTGCCTCGAATGGCGACATTCCCAGGCTTGCTTGGTAGCCGTTGTTGTAGGAAAATTCGGCATACGGCAAGCTCTGCTCCCAATCTTTGCCGTAGGTGAGGACGCATGCTCTCAGCATATCTTCCAAGATTTGATTCACCCTTTCGGTCTGTCCGTCTGTCTGTGGGTGGTACGCTGAGCTGAAGTCTAGCTTGGTGCCCATGGCTTTATGTAGGCTTTTCCAGAACCTAGAAGTGAACTGGGTCCCTCTGTCTGAGACTATTCTGCTAGGCACTCCATGCAGCTTCACTATGTTTTCTATGTAGAGTTTTGCCAACTTCTCTCCACCATATGTGGTCCGTACGGGTAGAAAGTGAGCGACTTTAGTGAGTCGGTCCACGATCACCCATATGGAGTCATGTCCCTTCTGAGTCCTTGGCAATCCTACTATGAAGTCCATACCTATCTCGTCCCACTTCCATACTAGGATTGGTAAAGGTTGCAACGATCCGGCGGCTTCGATGTTCGGCTTTTATCCTCTTACAAGTATCACGATGGGCGACGAACCGTGCAATGTCCGCCTTCATCCCATTCCACCGCATTTCGCTTTAAGTCCATGTACATCTTGGTGGATCCCGGGTGAATGGAGTATGCTTCGAGTTGTGTGCCTCATCCATGATGGTCCGCCGGAAATCTCCACCTTCGGGCACGCATATCCTGCTCTTGTAGCACGGGGTGCCCTGGTCATCTACCCCGAAGTCGGGGGCCTTGTTTTCTCGGTATGCTTGCGGATCCTCATCGGATCCTCGTCGGCTTCTTGGGCCTTCCGGATCTTCTCTTCTAGGGTAGGCCGAACACTCACCGGCGGACGTAGCCTTGGGGGACGATGTGCACGTTGAGCCTTGCCATCTCCTCTTGTAGGCGGGCACTCTTGGGTGCTACCTTCTCGTAGGTTTTCCGGCTTAGCGCATCCGCTACTACATTGGCCTTCCCGGGTGGTAGTGAATCTCTAGGTTATAGTCCTTGACCAGCTCTAGCCATCTTCTCTCGCCTTAGGTTTAGGTCGGGCCGGGTGAAGATGTACCTTAGACTCTAGTGGTCCGTGTAGATTTCACACTTGTTCCCGATCAAGTAATGTCTCCGGATCTTCGGGGCATGCACTACGGCCGCAAACTCTAGATCATGAGTGGGATAGTTCCGCTCATGGGGTTTAAGGCGACGGGAGGCGTATGCCACTACCTTCCCATCTTGCATGAGAACACATCCCAACCCTTGTCGGGAGGCGTCGCAATACACGACAAAGTCCCGTTGAATGTCCGGCGGGGGTTAGCACTCGGGGGCCGTGGTCAACCTCTTCTTCAACTCTTGGAAACTTTTCTCACGGGCCTCGGTCCGGTTAAACTTCTTCTCTTTCTTGAGCAGCTCTTGTCATGGGCCGGGCGATCTTGGAGAATCCCTCGATAAATCTTCGGTAGTATCCGGCTAAACCTAGGAAACTCCTGATCTCACTCACGTTGGTTGGTTGCTGCCAGTTGGAGACTGTCTCGACTTTTCCGGGGTCTACGACTAGTCCTTCTCGGTCAATATGTGCCCAAGGAAGGATATCTTTTCTAGCCAAAATTCACACTTGCCGAACTTGGCGTATAGCTTGTGGGCCCTCAATTTTCCCAAGACTACTCGGAGGTGTTGTTCATGCTCCTCCACGCTCTTGGAATAAACAAGTATGTCGTCAATGAAGACCACGACAAACTTGTCCAGCTCTTCCATGAACACCTTATTCATGAGGTTCATGAAGTATGCTGGTGCATTGGTTAGTCCAAAAGACATCACCGTGAACTCATACTGCCCGTAGCGAGTGACAAAGGCGGTCTTGGGGATGTCACTTTCCCTAATCTTGAGCTGGTGGTACCCTGATCTTAGATCCACCTTCGAGAAATACTTGGCTCCCTTCAGTTGGTCAAACAGGTCATCTATTCTGGGAAGAGGGTACTTGTTTTTAATAGTGACCTCGTTCAGCGAGCGATAGTCCACACACATCCTCATGCTCTTATCCTTCTTTTCCACGAAAAGCACTGGGGCTCCCCATGGTGATGAGCTTGGTCTGATGAACCCGCTTCGCCGGGAGCTCGCTAGCCGCTTCTTCAATTCTCGCCAACTCGGGGCTGCCATCCTATAGGGCCTCTTGGCTATGGGAGAGGTTCCGGGGATAAGGTCGATTACGAACTCTATATCCCTGTCCGGTGGCATTCCGAGAAGTTCTTCGGGGAACACATCCGGGTATTCTCGTACTACCGGGACATCTTCTATGGACTTGGCTTCTATGTTGAAAACCATTATATCCGCCTGTGTCCCCGGGTGTGGCAGGTCACTTGTATCCCGTCCGGGTTGGTCGGTGCACTACTTTATCGGCGCAACTTATGAGGCCATGGTGTTGGCTTAACCGGTCCATACCAAGGATCACATCTATCCCCTTGGATTTCGGTACTACCGTGTCACGCTAAGAACTCTACCCCACTTAAAATGATCCTTACCGGGGGCATCCCAGTTGACACTTAATGTCACCTCCGGCGTTCGAGTTATTAGGGGTGCTTTGAGTAGTACTGTGGGTATGCTATGCTTTTCCACAAAGCTTGAGGATATGAATGAGTGTGATGCTCCCGAATCGAACAAGATGGTAGCCAAAAGCGAGCCGACCGGGAACTCACCGAGTACTACGCCTTGTGCTTCTGTGCCTCCCGCGCATTGATGTGATTCACCCGGGCGTGTCCATACGACTGTTGGGGCTGCCTCATCTGCTGGTTGATGGTGTTGTTGCCGAAGTTATTGTTGCTTTGCGCACCGGCATGCGGTTGGCTCCCGAAGCAAGTGGCATTGGCCCGTTCACCGAGTTGGAGTAGGTGGTGGCTGGCCGGCTTTTTAGCATAGGGGCGGTTGGCGATGAAATGCCCGGTCTCTCGGCAGTTGAAACACACTCGGGAGCCGTTGTTGTTGTTGGTAGTGATCCGGCCGGTGTTGTTCTGTGCGGGCTTCATGGCACTCGGTTGTAGGAGGGCTTGAGGCGGGCTGCGGGGGCTTGTGAGCTCGTGGCTTGGGATTGGGTTCGTATCGCATAGGAGCTTGGAACCTGGACATGGGGTGTCCAAAGTTTCTCGGCCTCTGGGACCGCTCTTGCTGCTTGGCCTTGTGTTCCATGAACTTGCGCTTGTTTTCCTTCTTTTCCTCGGCCCTTGCTCTCTCCGTGAGGATTTCCATGTTCATAAGGGTGTTAAAGTCGGGTAAATGCGAGGAGTCGGCGGTGTCCTCGGTTCGGAGTCGGCCCCTTCTTGAACATCTCTTGCTTTTTGGAGTCTTTATCCACCTCCTCGGGGGCATAGCGTGCCGGCTCTATGAAGCGGTACGTGTATTCCTCCACGGACATGTTGCCTTGGCGGAGTTCGCGGAACTCGTCTACCTTCCGCTTCGGTGTGGCCTCGGGATGTGGTAGCGGCGGAACTCCTCCACGAATTCGTCCCATGTAATGGCGGAGGGATCCTTGGCGCGGCGCCGCGGTAATTTTCCCACCGAGGCTAGGGCTGTCCGGTGAGTCGGTGAGCCGCCGAGAGAACCTTGTCATGGTCTTCGCAAAGTGGAGGGGCTCCGGTTCCCTCGAGATGGCTCTCGGCCAATCGTCGGCGTCCAAAGGATTCACCGACCCGCTAAAGGTGGGCGGCTTAGTCCTGAGGAACTCGATCAGCTTCTCATTCATGCTCATAGCACGGGGTCTTGGGCGGTTGATGGCATTGAAGATAGCCTCCATCGGGACGGTCGGTTGGCTAAGACTTGTGCCAAGTCAACAGGAGGGGGTGGCGGTGGCAGGACCACGTTCTCTCCTCCATCTTCGTTTTGGTTAACCTCCCGGTCGTGGAGACGCTCCCTCCGATCGGCTTGCGATCCCTCGCCGTCCGATCGGTGGGTCCCGACGGGCGCCCGGAAACCATCCGTAAAGAAGCGGGTTTCTAAGAGATCTAGTTTTATGTCTTTGTTTAAGTGGATTATATCGGATTTCTTTTTCGAAAAGGCGGGGTCTACTCTTGCCGGTAAGCACACAACAAGCACATAGCAAACAAGCAAGCACAAACAAGTTTTTATTACAAACCAGCGAGGAGGGTACATCCCGACTACGCGGACACACTACACGACTAAGGACTAAGGGCGCGACTTGGACCGGTACGGCTTCATTCCCTGGGTCTTGGGGCACATTACTCGCGAGGGGAGCTGTCTTCTGGGGTCGAGTGTTCTTCCAGCGGAATGAGCAACTCGTCATCGTTTCCGCCTTCGGGGTCTCCGTTTTCCTGAGGCCGTGCTTTGCGGCTTCGGCGGTAGGCCGTTGGGGGTTCGGTGATCGCCGGTGGTGCCGGGGGGGACTTCGATAGTTCCCCCCCATCCTACAAGGGGTGTTCCCGGCGGGACTTGAGCTTCTCCAATGGCCGGAACGGGTGTTCCGCCGTGGGTCCATTCTTGCATGCGCCGGTCCCGGATCCTTCGAGGCTTTCCGGGCAACGGCTTCACCGCTTATGGCCGCTGCGGTCCTTGCTTCGGCTTGAGCCACTCGGACTTGGTGCATTCTTACCGTGACTTCGCCTTGCTCGGCCCGCCGATCCGCTCCCTCAAGTGCCGGCCCGGTCATCAAAGAGCTTGTCCGGGGAGACAAGGTAGGCGACTACGTGGTACGGTGGATCTTCTTGGTGGCAACGTCGTTCCGGGTTCCTCATGCGGGCTTGCCAAGCGGGGTTCGATGGCGGGGAGGGAAGTACCTCATTGGTGTGGGGACGAGGTGTTCCTCGTAGATTCGGCACGGGTAGCGGAGGGCTTTTCCGAGGGCCAAAGGATAGGTATCTCGGTGTCGAAATCCGTGGCGGTCACGCGCCACGGCTCGATGTTGGTGTGGCGGTTGCTTCTAGTGACGGAGAGGACCACTCTACGGCGAAGAGTGCCGAGTTGCTCGTACTCTCTGTCGTAGTACTCCGGGGGCGCTCGGTGATACCGAGGCGCTCCGGGGAGTTGATGAGCAGGCGAGCAAAACCGAGTTCCTCCCGGCACACGCCTTGGGTCCATCCATCTTCTCGCCATCCGAAAACAAAGGTAGGGTTGAACGGGTTGTGGTGGGGTACAAGAGATGGATAACTTTATTTAGTAGGAAGGTTGGGGTACATCCTTCGGGGTACACTTATTATTGCAAGGACTCGGGTTCTAGCCTAAACACCCTAGTCTTATCCTCATGGTGATTCTTCCTCTAGCTGGATACGGCGCTTCTTTAGTGGAAGATCTTGCTCCGTATCTCATCCTCGGTCCGGGTCCCTTTGTCCCGGTGGGTTTCTTCGGGTTCATCTTCTTCGCTCTCCGGCTCCTTCATCTCTCGCTTCTTCGCTCCTTTAGTTCATCCCATAGTTGTTTGTGGAACATCTCCGATCGTTCCTTTTCCCCGAAGTAGTCTTGCCTCATCGTTGTGCGGCCTCAACTTCTCGCTATGGTTGTCTTTACCCTTTCTAGTTCTATCCTCTATTCTCGCTCTTTCCGCTCCGTCGATCTGCTTCGCTTCGATTCTTTGCCGGGCTTGCTCCCGATAAAGGTGGTCTAGGCCTCGAGGTATATGGATAGGTGGGAAAGCGCCTCTTCTAAGTCTTCTTCCTCTCATTCTAGACCTCTCATGCGATCAATCCACGAGCGTCCTCTTCCTCCGGAGGGTGGAAAGAATCCCATTGGAGTCCTTCGGAGGTGCCGTCTATAAACCACTCGTAGGCGTCGCGAGGCCTTCCGAGCGGCCTTGGGGTAGGTGTCGGCAAAGCGAAAACCGGTGGCGGAGACGAACCATGGCTCTATGTCGGGGTAAAGCGTGCTTCTTCCCACAAAGATCGCGGCTTACACCGAAGGGTGCCGAAGCGTTCGTACTCCCGTAGACGAACTCGGCGGATCCCTTACTCCGACGCGCTCTAGGCCGAGTAGCAATAGGTTAGGGGAGGCCAGCCGGACGGGGGCAAATTCCTCCGTTCCACTCGGGGGTAGGCATCTGGAAACAGGCAAGAATCATGGTAAGGATTTGGGAAAAGGTGAGCTTAGCAAAGGAAAGGTTAGAGAGGGCCAGAGGAGGTCTCATATCCTAGGGGTCATGTCCTGCGGCCAACCTACGGCTCTGATACCACCTGAAGCGTCCCCTCATCCGAGGTGACTAAATGTGACACAAATACCGGGTCCCGGAGGCCGGTAACACATTTATTACAACGGGTGGAATCGGTCTTTTACATCACGGCGACACAAAGGGCACGGTAGTGCCAACGCTACAAGGAACAACACAAACGCTAACGACCACACTACAATAGCAAAGGCCTCCATAGCCTCCTCGCAGTACCACACCATGGAAGCTTTCGGTAGGGCCCACGGGTACACGAGCACGGTTGGGTGTAGGGCACGACCTACTCAACGTCTTCGGGAATGTAATCGGGATCCTCCTCTCGTAAAATAGTTAATAAAACAAGGGTGAGCACATACGTACTCGGCAAATCCAACCCCACCCACGGAGGGGCTTATAAGCGGGAACCATGCATAAGGTATGACAAGGATCGGGTTAAGGCTCAATTTGCAAACTTACACATGCAGGGGTTCATTTCAAAAAGGTTTTCGCAAATCATTTTCATAACCCCAGTAACTCAAATGTTTTAGGAAAAACCACTGTGGAACTACCGGACTTCCCGTCCGTCGTAGCCCAGGCACACAGCCACACACTTCACCCAGAAAACAACTCACGCCAGAAAACATCCCATCCCAAACACTAGTTTTTGTGACCACACCGTGACTCGTCCAATACCGTGGACACGGCTATTCGAATAGGTTTGACACTCTGCAGAGGTTGTACATCTTTACCCACAAGTAGGGTACCGTCACACGGACACCTCAGTGCCGGTACGGATCCTATCAAAGCCATTACCCACCTTAGCTAACGCTACGAGCCACCACGGAAGCACCCCAAGGGGTTATACCACATAACCGGGGCGTACCTCACACAGAGCGTACCCCTGCTCCTTGGTCTCCCGCTGCTCACCCGCACACCAGATGGCAAGTAGATTAACTAGTGGGGTTTATGCTAAGCCGTTGCCACATACAACGGTCGAGTGGTTGTACGAGGGTTTGGGTCAGGTGAGATGTCACGCAACCCGGTCCTTAACCGACAAGATGGACAGCTCCCAACACGCTCAACCACACAGGTACGAGCTCACCCATACTCCTGACACACACGTCCATCCCGTCTACCCAGTTCTTTACCTATTTTCCAAACATATCCCCTTTTGTTTTTAAAGCACTCACACATTTTGAAAGCACTCACACATTTTAAAGCACTCATTTAGGCCAAAACAAGGTTCAATCATAGCAATCAAGGGTGGCTATCCTACCATGTTTTGCGTAAAACAATATGCAATTTATAAAACGGGTACCGGTATATTTATAAAACTAGGACGAAACATGCATCAAAGGATGAGGATGAACTTGCCGTCTTCGTAGTCCTCGGGGAGCGCCGGCCGACGTTCGGGGCTTCGGGCTCCCGCTCGCGTAGTCGGCTTCGATCTCCGGCTCAGGGTACCTTCCTCCGTCTACTCCGTCGGCTATAGCGCACACAAGCAAGCAAGCAATATTAGCACACACATTTCCGGCCGAGCTCGGGGAGGGGGAAGTGCGCGGAGAGGGGGTATTTATAAGCCCTAGGGGGGGGTGGTTCAGTGGTGTACTATAGGGGAATAGCGGGGTGAGGTCTAGGTTTAATCGTAAATGTTGGGTCACAGGGGAGGTATAGGGATTAGGGACCTATTAGCAATTCCTACTAATGGTAAAAGGGGTGTTTATGCTAATATCAACTAGGTTAGAGTCACTTTATAAATTATTTTAGGGTGTAGCAGTGTTTAATCTTTAATTAGATATTGATCCAGGGGCTTAATTGGAAAGAGTAAAGAGAGAGAGAGCAATGGGGCTCGGTTTGGGGGAATAAAGGGGAAGCAGGGGGGGTTTTTGGCAAAAGTGCCATCTTCCTCCCCCCCCTCCCCCCTTCGAATCGAACGAGAGAGAGGGGGCGCGGGCATGGCCGGCCGGGCCGGGGCGCCCGCCGGCGGCTCCGGCCACGGCGACGGCCGGGGACAAGGGGAAAAGAGAGAGGGAGGCGAGGGGGGTCCTATCCCCGTGCTCACCTTGGGCTATAGGGCACGGTGGGGGCGGCTCCGCGGGAGAGCGAGAGGGCGGCGGCGGTGCTACCGGTGGCGGCGCGGCGTTGCTTGGGGAGCGAGGCTCGGGGATGCTCGAGCTTGGTGCGGTGCGGCGAGGTGGTGGTGGTGCCGTCCTTAAATAGGCGGCCCGAGGCGGTTCGGGGGGGGGATATTTCCGGCGGGAGGCCGCCGGCGAGCTCGCGCGGCTTCTCGATGTCCGGCCGGGCCGCGGCGACCGACGACGGGACGGTTCGGCGGTCAACTTGTTGCGGTGGGCGGCGCGTCTAGGGGTGGAGCGGGCCGGCGTCCCGCGGTGGTGGTGAGGGTGGCGACGGCGGGGCCGAGCGCGGGGTGGCGGCGGCGGGCGCCGGTGTGGTGGTTGGGCGGGCGGAGTAATAGCGGTGTGTGGTCGCGTCGCGGGGCCGGGGGTGGCGTGCCGGTGGTGGCGAGGGCGCACGGCGTCGGGTTGTCGCGTGTCGGCTCCGTCCGGGCTCCGGCCCGCGGCGCGGGGGCCGGGCGGGCGTGCGGCGCCGGTGGGGGCGGGGCGGTGGCGTGTTGGAGGGGGAGGGGGGGAGCCGGCGCGGTCGGGCACGCGCGCGCGGGCCGGAGGGGCGTGCGGGCGTCAACGGCGCCGTGCGCGGGGGCACGGGCGTCGCGGCGCGCGTGTTCGGCCGCGGGAGGAAGAAGGAGGAGGAGGGGGAAAAGAGAAGGAAGGGGAGGGGGGAAAAGAAGAAAGGAAAAAGAAAAAAAAAGAAAAAGGAAAAAGGGAAAGGAAAAGAAAGAAAAGGGAGGAAAGAAAAAGGAAAAATGGGAAGGAAATTGGAAAAAGTTTAAAGAATTAGGGGAAGGGTTTTGCGGGTTTTTTCCGAATTCGGTGCCGCACGTTTTCTTTTCGGGACGGCGGTGATGGCGAGGCGGACCGGGCGTCGGGACCGCGGCGTGCGCGGGGATTCCCGGCCGGTGGCCGACCGCGGCGTTGGGAAGGCGCGCAAGGGTGCTGGCCGAGGCGCGGTGCCGGCGGGATTCGCGGCACGCTCGTCGGGGAGAGAGAGGGGGAAAACAGTGGCTAGGGTTTGAATGGTAATTGAGCTCGGCGGGTCAGTTTTCAAAATACGCATGATTTATTAGGTGATTTATTTAGAGCTAAAAACGCGGGCGTTACACCTCTAGACATGAAGGCTTTTGGCCGGTGGAGTTTCTTTTGTCGAAAACAAACTCGCTAAGAGTAGATCCTTACTTTCCAAATTTTAGCACAAGTTCTAGTTGATTACCATTTCTAAATGAGCCATCTAATCCAATCAAGAATTGGATAAGCAATTAATTCATACAACAATATTTCTCGAGTTCCATCATTATAGGATATCATGGCCGTTTATTAAGCAATCTCGGATAACGGTGAGCGGCCGACAATCGATTGATTTAAACCTTGCAAGGTAGACCCAAACACAAGGTAGGTCGTCCCCGCGAGAACAACTTTCCCCGGCCGTCCCCAAAAATCCTCGGGTTGGGATCGAATCTTACGGTCCCCGGTGCGGGCTATCCGCATACCCCGCGAGATACCCGAGTCACCATACACCACCCTTCCCGTAGCTAGCCGGTTAGGGAGATTTCTCAAGAGTAGTAACGGTAGGATCCCGTGCCGCCTCATTAAGGTACTAGGCTTACCGGTCCCATTCCCGCAAATGTTTGGTACGTTCAAAAGCTTAGCCCACATGCCCACTGGACCGGAGCCCAATCCCATGCTCTTACCACATGAGCAATTCATTTAAGGATATCTTATGATTCCTATCTAGGAACCTATTCTCGCGAGTGACGAACATCACTCGACTTCTATCGGTCCTACAGCATAGCAACTATCGACCTAGCATACTAGTGACAGAGCATAGGTACCTAGGGATCATGCATCTAGGGTTTCAAAACAACTCCTGAAACGTAAATGCACAATAATAGCAAACATAATGGCATAATTTTAAAAGACGGGGTTAATGATCCGGGGCTTGCCTTCGCTGGCAAGGTTGGCCTTGGGCCCTTCTGGACTTGGGTCCTGGTCTTGAGCTACGTTCATGCTCGGCAGCTCTTTGTCGGCACCTTCGTCTCCTCCTTCCGGCACGAGCGTACGTCTACTGGCGGAAAGATCTACACGAAGATGCAAATGCAAGATTTATTCGATGATTTTTACTTTAATCACTTACGAACCATTTTGACAATCGAGGGGTGTATTTGTTGGGCACATTCACCTAGATAAGAATACATTCAGCATACTCTTCCATAACGGAACAATATGCAACTCTTTATTAATTATTCTTTTTTATGGTGATTGTGTACATATATATGTAAATAATTTAATTTAAATTCACCAACCGTAGTGGGTAGGTATATTTAACCTTTTTAACATGATTTGCAACCACCCTCAAGTTAACATGGGTGGTTTGGTGATTTCTCCTTTAGGAAGGTTATTGGTTGTACATGGGTTATCCTTTTATTGCACAACCGAATAAAGGTTTCTTTATACTTGTCATTTCATGTGAAAGCTTTAACCATTTTCCTTTCACAAGCAAAGATATGAATAATATTTTATCCATGAATTAATTCCTTATCAGCAATGAGAATTAATTATCTTTTAATTGAATTAGATAATACTTTCACAAAGGAAAAAGAATTAAATAAGGGCTTTTCTTTATTTAATTTCTCTTTAATATTAAAAGGGGCTTTTAAGCTTTTTATTAAGCAATTAAATTACCAAAAATTAAAGGAGTGTTTCTTAAGCCTCCTAGAACCTATCCTGGTCCATTGGACCCACATGTAAGTGTTGGATGCTAGGAAATTAAATATTATGGAAAAATAACAAAGGACTAGCTAGTGATTCACATTAAATGCATACAAAAATAATTAAGCACCAAACTGATCCCAACTCTCTCATGCATGCTCTCTGGTCCTAAACAAGCCTAAAGAATCAGCATGTTCACATGGAATCTCTACTGAACTTGGTTTATTAATTTACAAAGAAAAACATGTATAAATCAAGAATAATTATTTTTGTTCATACAAAAATCATGATTAATTCACAAGATGTGTATTTTGGTATTACAAGACAGTGTGCACAAGTTGAGCTGAAAAACATAAATATTTTTAGCAAGAAAAATCATTTATGCAGATCTGCCAGAAATGGAAAAACATTTTTATAAAAAGATTTAAATCATAACTTTGTGCAATTTTTGGCATAGGAGCTAGCCATGACCTAACACACAACATATCCAAAAATTAGCTACAGAGGATATATGGTTTTTGATATATTGCAGATCTAGGCTTTTCACATTTGTATTTTTCATGCAAAAACTAAAAGGAATTAGCTCAGGCCAGAATAACAAAAGTTGTGGGATAGTTCACCACGAATCCAAAAAAATTGGTTTTGTATTTCTCTAATTCTTCTGTGATTTTCTACGCAATTTACAAGAATCAGTCAAAGCTCAAGTACTATTTAAGAACTACTTTGCGCGCAGGTCCCTGGAAGCTTCAGGTTCTTACGAATATAGCCTTGCTTTTGTGGTATGGCCCTTAGAATTAAATGGAGCTTCGCAATGTGACCCCCGGCGGCCGGCCGGCGCGGCTCTGGCCGAAATCCGGCAACCGGCGGCGCTGGGGTGTGGGGGAAAAGGTGGGGGAAGCCTCGTGGCTCACCTAGGGCTCGTTTTGGTGGGTCGGAGGGGGCGTTGGGGAGGCTCGGCGGGGGAGCTCGGTGGCGCCGGCGCCGGCCACCGCGGCGGCGGGAATTTCCGGCGAGGTGGCGGTCGATTCGGGCAACGCACGGCCGGGGCGGCTTCCACGGGGTCCCAGGGAGGCGTAGGGTAGCTGGGACGGTGATGGGATGGAGGGAAAATCGAAGTTCACTGCGCAGCCCCCATGGTGGCCGGCGGCGGGCATGAAGCAGTGGGGAGGGTCGGTGCGTCGAGGGGGAGCAGCAGCCCGGCCTTAAGGCGACACGCGCACACACACTTGCGACCGCCGAGTCGACAGCGACGTACCTAGGGACAGGCGCCGGCCTCGGTAGGACGCGCGGCCGTGCGGCACGGATGCGCCGGCGGTCCGATGGACGCCGTCCGGCCGGCCGGCGCGCTACGCGAGGAGGGGAGGAATCCTAGGGCCTCGGGGCTCGCGGAGCATCGGGAAGGGGCGGCCCTCGCTTGGCGCACGGCCGGAAGCCGAGACGCACGCCGCGCGGACGCGGCGCGAGCGCGGCGCACGACGTCGTGCGCGCGCGCGGCGCCGAGCGGCCGATCCACTTCACTGTGCCCTGGTTCAGACGCGTTTATCTCCAAAATTTTGAACTAAAGTGCACAATGTGGTCAATAGGAAAGTTGTAGATCTAACTACCCTCTACAACTTTTGTAAAGGCCGTCTAGTGTTTTTCTCGACGGATTTTGCAGGAACGTCGTGCCAACTTTGAATGTCGGCCTGTTTTGGAAAACAGAAGGTACTGTCAGTCGATCGAGTTTTTCACCAATTTCCACTCAAAATTTGAAATGCCAATCTACATGAAAGTTGTGTCCCTCAACAAGATGGACAACTTTCATAAAGGTAGATTTTTAAGTGTTTGGGTGAATTTCGGAGAACGCGGCAAAAGTTCCGGACGACATTCGCTGACGTCAACGGTTAAGCCGGTTTTGACCGTGTCTTTGGCCAAGGGTCCACTACGGGTGTGTACGCTTGGTCAAGGGGTTCATTAGGGTTCATTGGCGAGGTTTTCGGGGTGATGACCCAGGTTGACCTAGGTTTGACCGGTGTTTGACTAGTGTTTGACCGGTTGATTCGGCCATTAACGTTAATGACGGTAATTAAAAACCTGGGGCGTCACAGAAGTGCTTGCCGTCGTTGAATGCATAAATGTTCTCCCATCTCCGGCTCCACCCCCGTCCGCGTCTTAAAGAAGTACTTTCTTCTACGACTGATCCACTCCGACCTAGCAAACAGAACCTCGGTGGTTGTTCCGATGATCTTGCTTTCACCTGGGAAGTGACTTAGAGGCCCTTCTTCGAACTCCGGCAATGATAATCCATCTATACTTCAGTCGTCTAGTGCGGTCTACTTGGCTTCGTCGCCCCTACTTCAAACTGACGTAAAGCACAGTCCTCCATCTAGCTGCAATCGCTACCGTCGCCTTTGCGGCCATCGCCGGTGAGCTCGTCGTCGAACACTTCGTGATTGTTGTTCTGTTTCGGTCTATGGACCTCAGTGTAATTTTGGTCTCCTTCGGGGACCTTAAGTCTTAATATATATGCTTGTTCTAAAAAATCCAAGACATTTATCATATTCTAATTATTTTATTTTAAAGCTGAAGGGGTATCATAGAACACACGAGTTCTTTTTAAGCCCTTGCTTTAGCTACCTCTTTGTGCAGGAGGATGAACTTGGAGCATCTCAGTTTCTTCACTGACAGTCAGCTGCTAGTCAACTGCATCAATGGAGAAAATATTGCACATCCACCCGATTGGAGGATTAAGCCTTTCACCCAAACAATTGTTTCCTCTTTACAGGATTCATACAAGGTCCACAAGATACCAAGAACTCAGAATCATATGGCACACTCCCTGGCAAACCGAGCACTTCATCATCTAGATTTTCATTACATTGCTCAACCAACTTTGTGTACCAACCCTAGTCATGTTCTTGAGTGCCCTCTGTTGAATGCACTCCAACTTGTAACCATTAACTTTGTAATAGTTCTAACAGCTTCTTGCTGTTAACTATCAATGAAGTGTTTGTTGTCAAAAAATAAACTTATAGGTCCAACAAAACTGTGCTTCTGTAATGATTGTAATAGTGAGCTGATGGATTGGTGATGTACAAATCTACTTGTTCGTCTGGCTTATCAACAATCACTCAACAATATTTTTTTCTCACACGAAATCAGCACTAACCACCAACCAACCAACGATATTTTTTTTCTCGTAACAAATCAACACCAACCATCATCCACCAACTAAGCGAACATACTTTAATTCTTTGGAGCAGTGTGTAATGACAAACTACTACAGTGGCAACACGACAGGATGCCACGTTGTCACCATGATGATTAAGAAGAAAAGTGCATGTTTGGGCCGTGAGTTTTAGATTGGCCAAGAATGGCCCTTAGCTCCTCAAACCCCATTAATTCCTAATCAAAATAGATCTAAAACTCACAGCCCATTTTTTTATCGTTACCAACTGATGAACTGATGTTTGAGAGTGATTTGCACTTTATTTCAAGTTCTTTAATTTTCAGAAATCAGAATACTCACACTATCATTTTGAATCATTTTGGAGTGGACTCGAGTGGTTGAGCCAAGGAAAGATGGGTTCCACTGGCCTCTCAAAGTTTTCACTGTTCAAGTTTTTCAGTTCAGGTACCTCGAATCAGGGTCAGCAATTCAAACAAAGTTTTTAAGTTACAAACACCCAATCGATGCGCAGGAACTTGCAATGAGTACCGTGACAACTGAAATCGAGAAGCAGAGTTCAAGGAAGAGCTGAATTATATTACAATTACTGAGGCCCTTTCATGTTTTCCATCACTCAAAGCAAATGGCATCCATAGATAATAAAAGGAAGCTGCCTGCCTGCCTCACATCTCTACATTACTCAAGGCATCAATGACGGAAATAATTTACCAACAAGAGAAAAGATCAAACTAACCATAGCATGCTAATGCCACATAATAGAGGGCCGGCGTGCGCATAGAGAAATGAAGAAATTTAGAAAGAGGTGCATATTTTACATTGCATCAATGAACAAAGGCCACGCACAAGCCTCATACTTTCATAGATGCAGATCGCCTCATCGAGCGAGGGAAGCACCGGAGAAGGCTCTGATGATGGTTGTGGTGATGATGATGGTGGTTGTGGTTGTGGTGTGGCGGAGGCGGTATGTACGACAAGAAGAACGATGGGTCCTTATCTAGGGCTTCTTTGTAGCTCTCGAGGATCGCCACAATGTCGTCAAACTGAGGTCTTTTGTCAGGGTTGGTCGCCCAGCACTGCATTATTAGATGGCTTATTGCCACAGGGCATGAAGCAGGCAGTTGTGGCCTAGTATTCTGCACAAGGTTTATCAGTTAGAGGAAACTGATAGATGAATTTAAATGTTTCTGCAAAAGATCTTTCACATGGACATATACGACATTGTGGGGGTGTATCAAGAACTATACCTTCAGTGCAACAGCAACAGCAGCCTGCTCGGGAGTCATGTCACTGAATGGAACCAAAGCGGTCAAAATCTCCCACATGACGATTCCGAAGCTGTACACGTCGACTTTCCTAGTATGATGCTTCTCTTTGATCATTTCTGGAGCCATCCACCTGTAAGTTCCCGTAAACCCCTTGCCACTTCCACACTGTGATTCCAAGCATGAAATCCCAAAATCTGCCACTTTGACTGACATATCTTCTCCCAGAAGTATATTCTCTGATTTCAGGTCTCTATGAAGTATACCCTGAGAGTGGAGGTAGCTCATCCCGCGAGCAATATCTAAAGATAATTTCAGCACTAGTTCAATGGGAACTGAATTAGGTTCCTGCTGATGCAGATATTTCCGAAGAGACCCCCCTGCCATGTACTCGGTGATTATACAGAATACTGGTGGCTTCTTGCATGCTGCAACAAACTGACACATTAAGATATTAGACAGTACTGCATATCAAATAGAGTTTTAGCAAACTGACTCCCATGATTAACTAAGGCGCACTGAATCATTAATAATTAAGTGATCATATGCAGTATGTTCCTTCTGCCACTTAAGTTCACATAAGCTAATGTATTTCCGTGACAGGTTCAATAAAGAAGGTTCTTGAAGAGATTTGTAGCCATTGGTAAACATGGAATTGCATGTTGCATCAATATTTCATTTTAATTCTGAAGCTTACTCAGATATGTGGCTTTCACAAAGCAACCTTTTTTCCTGTGATTTGTGGTTGTGGGGTCAAGTGGACAAGGCAGGCACTTTGTAAAACGAAAAGTTAGACTGTGATTTGTACATGAACTATCACTGTCAGTGTCAATTCTCCTTTATTTATTGCCAGCAAGGTGCTCTTTTCTCTACAAGCGCAAACAACTAAGCTTGGATGTTAATGTTATCCATGGTCCACCTCTTTTCTATAACTTGACAACCAAGCATCTTATGGCATCACCTATGGTGCAGTAGATAGCATGATTGATCAAGCAAGGATAACAATCTCAGTATAACCATTGGCACATGGATCTCTTTACCCAACATTGTCACAATGAAGCCAATACACATCCTTCCAGCAAAAAGGTAACCCTAGATAGTGATTGAACTAATTGAATTAATCCAAATAATTAGTTTTTGCGACACAATTGTGCAAAAATATTCAGATATGCCACCATGGACTCTGTGGAACAAACATAGAGATTAAATCCTTTTCATGGAGTACCTTTGATGAGCAGCTAAATCAAAATTATTTTGTCAATCGTAAAATATTTCAAGCAGGTCTATGGAGTTTTGTATGCATGTAAGTTTTATGTGTACTGAAGGCTCTACTAAATATTAGGACAGATACTGCTAAAGAAACACTCCAAAACAAACTGACATCATTTGACAGAAGTGCTATTACCAACTAACAGCACCACTTATGGATAGAAAGGGGTTGGTTATAAAAGATGAAAAAGGGCACACAGGAGAGAAGATTTGTCTTTCGTGAACATTTCTACCATCAAATTGTATGAACTCAGCCACAATTTCACTATCCCAAATATCAATTTCATACTGTTCCGTAGAAAAGTTCTCACCCGATTTGTCAGGTTACTGTGTATGTAAGCACAAATGGCCTCACACCAGAAGTATCTTATCTTTGCCTCCATACCTCCACCAATCCAAGCACAGCATAAAGGTTTAACTTTAATGTGAAGATCAGTTAGCCTAACAACTCCTACAGCCTACTGCACGGATTGGATCAACAAAGGAACAATGACGTAGGACATGCAATTTAGACTGAAAAACGTGTTCAAACAAGCAATAGATCATGTTGTAGAGACAAAAAAACAACCAAACCAAAAACTCAGCAAGCATCTGCATATACTAACTTTCTCTCCCTTTTTTCGTTTGCATAATTCAGTTTTTAAATTTCCCCTTTTTTCAAACAGAAGATCCTCCACTAGAAATGAACATATGGGACCAGGATACATCAGACACAATGAATTTATTTTCAGCTGGACTAATGCACAGGAAACAATTCCATGCCTTAGATTCAGAATCCCCACCAGACTCCAGTTATCGCAGGACAGAGTTCAAAACACTAGTGGCAAAGGCAAAGAGATAGGACCCAAAATTGCTAAGACGGTTAACTGGCACTCAACAAGAACAATTGCACGGTAAAGGTAAAAGAGGATGCTTTTTAAAATTTAGAAAATAAGATTAGAAAAGGAACACAGAGAAATAAGTTCATACCGAGATGATGTTGGGGTGGTGGAGGCGGAGAAGGAGCGCGACCTCGGAGGCGAACTGGCGCTCGAGCTCGGTAGCGAGCGCAGCGTCCTCCTCCGGCTGGCTGACCATCTTGATGGCCACCTCACGGCCGGCGTACCTGCCGGAGTAAACGCGGCTGTGGCGGCCTGAGGCGAACTTGCCCCGGATCTCCAGCTTCGACAGGTCGGCACTCCAGAGCTCCTCGCCGCCGCCCCGGATCCTGGCGCCCGGAGGAGCTATCAGGTACTTGGACCACGACACCGCCTTCTTGTAGTCGCCTAGCGACAGCCGCCGCTCCAGCCGCTTCCCCGGCCCGCAACCATTGCCGCCGCCGCTGCCCTGCTTGAAGCACTGCAGGCTCTTCATCTCCCCTCCCCAAGAAACACCGCAGCTTCCTCGGGGCGAGAATGGAATGGAGTGTATGGACGAATCTTCGAAGCAATGCGAACGAACCGAAGCGTCTGTGCAGACGAACCGAACGGGTTCCTGGGAATTTAATGGCGGTAATCTCGCACGTCGGAACGGCTTCTTGAAATCCAAAGTTTACGGCAGGAAGAGGCGGGTTCGGGCTGGGAAAAGATTGGGATTTTCGGTAGAGTTGGGGTGATCTGGTGGCGCCTACATTTCCCTCACTGGCTGGAGCGGGGCTCCCTCAGGGCGGCAGGAGATCGAGAGATTCAATCCCGAAAGAAGATTACGCATGGAGCCGGGAATGGAGGAAGAAGAAGATGCGAAACAGATCGTTGCAATTGATGAGGAGGCCGGAGGGAGTGGTTTTGGAGTTTTGGTGGAGAGAGAGAGAGTAATTCAAGGAGTCCCTTTTGTTGAGAGAGAAGATGGAAATGGAACAGAGAGAGAGACCTTCAGCTGAGGCTGAAATTGCCGGTACTGCCACTACCGGCACCGGGGAGAGGGTGGAGATGAATCATTATCCTGTGACAGTTTCTACTTGGAGCAGCCAAGCAAAACGGGATGAGGTACACATTTCCGTACGGATACAGAGCTCTCGTTGGTGGCATTTTAACAACTTGTAACATGCTACTGTACTGTCTGAAGAAAAAAACGAGTCTCATCTCACAATTCGGTTAAAAGATGTATTATTGTATATTGCTTGAAGTGTATAGCCTCACATCTACTCCTATGTGATATTTCATGAAACCCAAGCAAGACTGACTCTTTGGATGAATTTTTAACTTCACATTCATATGGTGATTAATTCCACGTCTGTTACTTCACTACTGTATACTTCTTGGGTTACCAACAAGAGAAAAAATTGCAGGGAAGCAAACAAATCTTTCCGCATCGTTCAAATCATAGTCATGGAGCACCGAGGTAACATGGTAGGCCCACCTACCTATGGCCATAGTATTTGATTCGTTAAAGTAATGTAATGATGGGTTGCGTTTGTTTAATCCCAAACGTCTTCATCTTTTAATCGATTACCTAGTATTCTTCCCGTGGATTTAGCTACCAGTTGGGAGAAATTTTTTAGCTACCTTTTCAAAGTCTATAAGCAGGATTAAACATAGACAGGAAATCGCGAGACGAATCCGTCGATATGCCATTAGAGATTATTTATTACAGCACGATGTTATCTAATTATGATATAATTAAGTTTGTCATGATATAATTAAGTTTGTCAGATTTGAGCCGGGGTTACGTAATGAATTTTATCATTAATCCATATTTAATACTGCTCCATCCTGATTACCCTAATGCATAGTGTATTAAGATCTTGGTTCCATCGTCCACTCGTTATCAGGAAAGAGCCACACCTTGTTTGGTTCTTCCCTTCTTCTGCCTCATTGTGAAAGCGATCAACGCAAGAAAGAGAGTTAGAAGAAAGGTAGAATGAAGAATTTTTTTCATGATAGGGTTAGGAAGGATCATCCGGTCATCAAAAAGCATGCATTGTCGCAAATAATATCATTATCCCTGATAAATACAATATATACTTTCTGGTGATTGGTCTCGGAATTTGGTTCTGATTATTGGTCTCAGAATTTAGTTTCGTAGTAGCTCTACTTTTTTTATTGGCAAAAAAAAAGTAGAAGAACAGCGATAAATTCCAATTTTGCCCCGGCCATATCTCATTCGACCAGCAGGTAGCGTTGCAGCTGTCCTAAAACCGAGTGCCACATGCTGATGGCATGGCACACGGATGGTGTCGCCGCCGACACTGGCGCCCGGGGTTGCTGTGGTTGCATTATATACACGCGTGATTCCGGAGAAAATTATGCTAAATCCTAAGCATGCGTATACTCAATGAGCGAAATAAGGAAACGACGGATTTTACTTGGGTTCGGGTTCTTTATATAATTTACAATGAATATAAATCGTGTACTTATAATGAGTTATAAATTAAATGGTAGGGTAGTATATATGATGTCTCTTAGCTTGACATTGTAGTGACTTCACCAATTTTAAGTACCCCCTCACCAATTAAATGGTAGGGTAGTATATATGATGTCTCTTATCTCGACTCGGCCTATTTCCTCTCATAGAACACTATTCTTGGAATATGTTGTTAATCTACACTTCGAAAACGCTCGTACGGAAGGTATGAGCTGTTGAGAGAGGAATCAAAACTAAATCTCGGGTTAGTTAGACCGTACCGCAAATGTGACTCCTGATAGACCCCCAACTGACCCTTGAGCATGCATGTGCCCTGCATGCGTCCAGGCCAGGCGATGATCGATCGATCGACGAGGAATATCATCACCATCTTCCCGTCCTGATGATGATCTGATATCAATACGGAGTACGTATTATACTAGCTACTAGTAGTACGTAACTGTACTTTATTAATAATGTTATCAGCTGCTACGGGGCCCGCCGATTACTGTATGCCAGTAGCCCGTAATAACGGTAGGAGGGGCAATATGATAATGACCGCTGGATCAATGATAGCGTGCAGGCGGCCGCGGCGTAGTACACGATCAGGGAGTCCGGCCGGCACAGGGTGATGGAGAGGGTGGTGGTGGTCCTGCGCTTTGTTTTTGTCTTGTCGGGCACGGGGGTGTGCAGGACACAGGAGGCCAGGAGCACCGAGCACGGAGCAGGACCACCACCGCGTCCCCGTCCGTAATTCCGTAGCATACGGATGGAACGGAACTCGCTCGGTCGTACTACTGCTACGCAATACTATGTGTCGTCGGGTTTCTGCCCAGCTCCATCATTAATCGTGCCCATTTTCGGTAATGCGTTTTCTGAATCCGTCCTCATTTCATTTATTTTCATGGGTCTGTTTGGTAGAGTTCTATCTGATCTTGATTTGAGAGTTAATAACTCTTTGGAAAAAGTAAATGCTAACTCTTGTAACTTTGTTGCTAGCAAATACTACACTTTTTGGATCCACCTGTTATTAATATATTTTTTTTGAATATATGGGTTATTTCACACGAAAAGGAAGTTAATCCCCTCCCATTCTCTCGATCTCGATCAATCAACCAAATCCATGTAGTAGCGCCAATGTATATCGCGCTGGAATTGTCTACTAGTTCTTTGGAGCCCGAATGTCGTTATGGTATTATCCCATCCCTCGATGCACAACATCCCCCCACCCCATCATGTGCCGCTTCCTTTCAAACTTCCAACCAATCACATGCAGGATGTGTCATGCAGCCTCCTTTCACTAATTTAAAACAATATCCGGATTAAGAATATTTGAAAGGGACGATTTGCGCGTAAACCGGATCGTCTTTTTCTTTCTGAAGAATCATTAAAAATATGTAGCACGTACCAGGTAATGATAACAAATACGAGTAGCTCGTGTGGGGACCAATTGCAAGTTAAAATTATATTGTACTCTAGGAGTACTCCCTCCGGTCCAAAATTTGTCTCGCAAAGAATACAATTTTGACCTACCAACCACACAAGACAAAAGTCTCCTGAAACTTCTCATACAAAAGATAAGTCAATGTATAATCTTTCTTACAAAAGACAAAAAGGTAATTTTGTAATTTACACCTAACATTAGTTTGTGTGCCTGATTCTATTTATTTTGGGACGAATGGAGCATGTCACTAGAGGAGAGCAAGTGGCGAACCGGCTTGAGTTCAGCTGGTCTTGAACCTTTAGTAGCACCAGGCCTTCTAACGGGATGTCTTGAGTTCGATCGGGACCAATTCCACCGGGATTTATTTTTTTTTGGTTGTTGTGAGTACACACGTGTGCGCGTTTAGCAGTACTGCGTTTATTTTTTGGTTGTTGTGAGTACACACGTGTGTGCGCGTTTAGCAGTACTACGCATTTACCGCGTAATGAGGGATAATCTCTCCAATCTCCTCTCTATCATGTGTATGGACACTCATGCCCATGTGCGTGCGGCCTGAGTGTGGTGTGCATGGTTGTGTGCGTACTATATGTATGGAGCTGCGCTTAAAAAAAAGAAAGAGGGAGCCGTTCCGTTTCATACTACCTTGTAATAGCAACTCCAACAGTTCCCATCTCAAGTTGACATTGTTGTTTTGAAAAAATAGAAAAATCTTAATCCAACAGTTCCTCATCTCATGTTGCCATTTATCTACGACGCATCATTTTGTATCTTGTATCAGATGAGGTGGAAGGGTATACAAAATATTTTGTTTTTTTATCAGGTTCTTGATTTAAGTTTTCAGTAGGTGGAATGGTAGAAACATGACTTTATTTCTCTCTTAGTGTTCTTGGTGCAAGTTAAGTCTGGATTTGGCAAGTGAATTATGCCAAACTGTTGGAGATGAGCTCTTTATTTACTTGTCATATTTTTTTAGAAATTGGCAAAACACAAGATTTGCCAAGTAAAATTTGGCAAATTGTTGGATATGCTCTAAGAGCATCTCAAGCAGTTTGACAAACTAATTTGGCATCTATCTAATTTGGGCAAAATAAGAAAAATTGACCTCCAGCAGTTTGGCAAACCAACTTGGCAAAAATATACCTCCTCATGCGGAAATATACACACACCGATTCTGGTTGGCATCGGCGTGGCCAAATTAGGTGTTAGGGTGAAAAAATAAACAATGAAGAAGGATTCCTGATGCAAATTTTCAAGAGGTGGAAGAGCACAAACACAAATTTGTTTATCTCTCAGGGTTCTTGATGTAAGTTAGATCTGAGTTTAGCACGTGAATTATGTCAAACTATTGGAGATGGGCTCTTCTTCTACTTTGCATATCTTTTTTTAAAAGTTAGCAAAATACAAGATTTGCCAAGAAAAATTTCGCAAACTTTTGGAGATGCTCTAACATATGAACATATGGTTCATGTTTAGCTTTCCTAAAGAGCTAACTGATAAATACTATTGCAAAAAAGAACGGAGAGACTAGTTATCTTGGCTTAACTAGCTAAAATAAAAAATCTATCCAAAAACTCAATCCAACAGACTAGCTAAACTTGCCTTTGCTATCCTCCGCTAGCTAAACCAGGGGCTTTGACTAGCCAGTCCCGCTAGCTATCGCCTCGTACATGAGTATGGCAAGCGGGACCCACTAGTGGTGGAGCATATGGAGACTTGATTTTAGCTAATCTATTGGATTTCATCAACTTTTTGCTAGCTATTTCATTTTACATACTAGCCAAATCACGGTTTTAGCTAGTGATTTTTAGAGAGACTCTTGGAGTTGCTCTAAGGGGAAACCACCAGTGTTACACATATGTTTTCCATCACAAATTAAACCACCACTAGAGAACCTTTTTTGGTAGAATATATGCCTTTATATTTTTCAAACATATTTTAAACTGAGTTCATAACTTTTACAAAAGACTAGCATCTTCAAGAGTTTGCTAAATTTTAGTTGGCAAATCTTGTGTTTTGCCAACTTCTAGAAAGATATGCCAAGTAAAAAAAGAGTTCATCTCTAACAATTTGGCATAATTCACTTACCAAACCCAGACCTAACTTATATCCTGAGAGAAACAAAATTATGTTTATGCACTTTCACCTCTTGAAAACTTACGTCAGGAAACCTTCTCTATTATTTATTTCTTTTTTTCACCCTCCCACTTACAGATAAATGCCGATGGCAACCACGATCGGTGTGGGGGCGGTGAGTTTTTGCCAAATTTCTATTTTTGCCAAGTTGATTTGCCAAACTGTTGGAGTCTAATTTTTCATGTTTTGCCAAAATTAGATGGATGGCAAGTTGATTTGCCAAACTCTTGGAGTTGCTCTTAGGCATTTTAAAATAACACAATTTACTTTTAAGTGAGGGCTTTCACACCTCTAAAAACAAAATTAGCACTGTTTTTCCTAAAACGTGAAAATTGAAAAATACGCTGCGATGAAGTTCCCCGAACGGATTTCCTCAAACAAAAAAAAGATTACTAACAATAGTTGCATACTTGCATCCCACATGAAAAGAGGAAACAGTGTCTTCGTCATAAAACTAAGCATAATTTGTAGGACTAAGATTTATAGGGTCCGGATGTCATGGTGCCTTGAATCAGGTTCGATGGTTCACACCGCGGGCGCGCATCGAGATGTGGTACATGCAGGCGGCCACCCTGTCAAGGCTGTAGCCCTACCCTTGCGGACTATTTCATCTCTTGCTTTGACAGCAGCTTGGAGCACATGGTAATGTACATAACGGCACCAGTTAAAACGATCAATCATCTCAGGATCCTTGAGCGCACCCCAATAATCAATATTCCCATGGTCATGTTTAACAGACGGTGCAAACAAGTGCCCCATCACAAAGATAACAAATGCAGTCTTAAACCGATTGACCTCCTGCCTCAACGATCTATCATCTAAATGCTTGGCCAACAGGTGCTCCAATCCCTTGAAGGAACGAGAACAGTTCAACCCACAATCCCCCCTAATAATATCGATCTGCTCCCTAGTGATGTCCGCAGCACCAACATCCAAATCTCCGCACGGGATCCCGAAAACTATTCCGACATCCTTCTCGTGAACATACAAACGCCTAGACTCTGAAAGAACTATGGAACTCTCCTCCGCATCCAACTTACTGAGCAACCAAGCAGAGAGTTTCAGATTTACCTTCGAAATACAAGGCAGGTCCAGGATGCCGCCGAAACCAATGTCTCGGACGCATTGCTTCTTGAACTCGCTGAACTTGGAGACAACTGTGTATACATTCTTTGGCGAACATCGGTTCATGATTGCGCATGATGACCCCCCGTCGTCATCGCTCGAATTCTGGTCTTCAAAGTCAGATGCTGCATCGGGTGCAGGGCGAACGAATGGATCTGAACTAGAGGACTGGGCATAACGGCGACATGGCGCCGATGAGGAACCGGCGGCGCCGCCCCTAGGCACCTTTCGGTGGGAAGCCATTGGGCTCCAGGTGTGGAACCAGCGGCGGCACAGGAAGCTGGGAAAAGGAGGACAACGAGATATGGGGGTAAAATGGTAAAACGCAAGGTGGGCGGACAGCAAAAAAAAGGGTTGTGTACATGCTTTGATCACGGTTGTCCAGACGTTTGGCACCGGGCGCCCAAAAAAAAATTGACCCGTGCGCGCCGGGGCCACCTCGTCGTGCCGGGGCCACCAAGCGGGGTCAGGATCCAGGCCAGATGTTACAGCATCACGGGGCGCCGGGCCAGAGTACAGCACGCGCGAGGAGGGGGGAGGGACACCGCCCGGTGCAGCTTTTGCCCTGACGCGCCTGTACGGCAACGTCGTATACGGTTCCAAATACTCCAACCAGCTGGTCCCGGACCCGCCACGGCACACACCTCGACGCGAGATGAGGGGGCCGGATTCAATTCCGGAGTCCACACCGCATTTTCCTAATTTGTATGTGAGACCTCCCCAAGGCCCCTATCTAGCTTGTGTCAACTGCTAGTACGTACTATATAGTACCACGAACATGACACCTCAATTGAGCGATCCACGTATAGCCCACAGCCACGTGGAAAGCCGGTGGATGGATGGATCGTGTCGTGCCGTGCCGTGCGCGCGCATTTGTTCCTTTCCAGAAAGACCAACGAGCGAGATGATCAGTGACGACGCCGGTCGCACGGACATCACTTTCGGATCGGACACGCGCTGTGGGGGAAAAAGGTGGAGAGCAAAGTGCAAAGGCACCGCGCCGACTGGGTCGGGTCTGATCTTTTCTCGTCATCGCCAAAGCGACTCGTGTGATGCTACTATGCATGCTACTAGGGCTACTAGCTAGCAGGCTGGCTGCTGGAGTGCTAGCTGACGGTGCCTGCCGGCTGGGATTGAGATCCATTGCCGTGATGGCGATGGCAGCTAGTAGTAGCTAGCAGCAACTTCGCGGCTGGTCACGAGAAGACCGGCGGCACTTTGAATGGGAGGGGAGGACGGCGATGGGTTTGGCGGCGGCGGCGATCGCTGGGTGTTTGCCGAGGAGATGAATGTAATTAATCCTTTGACAGTGGCGCAGGCAGGATTTCCAACCTGCATGCTCATCATTTTCGTTGTTGAAAAAACAGTGAGAATCCTTAGTTGTTGGGATCTAGTGATCGCTGGACCCCCCCCCCCCCCCCCTCTATATATGTATATACACATGTATATATATACGAACACCGGAAATAATATATACCTATACAATAAAAGTCTTACCCCAAATCATGGGTGTATGTTCTGCGAAGCTATAGTGTAATTGTGAAGTGCTAATGCATTCCTAAAAATGGAAAAAAAAACTATAAAATTATACATGCAGAAGAGAATACGGAGTATGCAGTAGACTGGGAATATCCGGCGGCGCCACGCGTAAGTACATGCATGTCACGTTACGCAGCGGCCTCACCCGGCTCACGGACTGAACAGACGGGGCTCCTGCAGCCTGCAGGCATTGCGCGCTCACGCGCCGGCGGCGCCGCACCGGCGGCGGCCTGCTACGCGCCGCGCCGACCGGCTTGTTCTCTTCTAGAAGCCCCCCAAAAGTGCTAGTCGGTTGTGTTTTGTTTAAAAACGAGTTGTCTGTGATCCAGATCAATGATGATCACTAAGCAAGGTGCTCCGTACTTAGGCGGTGATGATGATCAAGATCAATGATGGCGATGTACTCCCTCCGTCCCAAAATATTTGCACTCGTTGACTTCTGCGCTTCACGTTTGACCATTTGTCTTATTCGAAAAAATTGTGAAAATATTATTTATTTTGTTATAACATGTTTTACCATCATATATATTTTAAGCATATCATAATTATTTTTACATTTTCACAATTTTTTGAATAAGATGAATGGTCAAACGTGATGTGCAGAAGTCAAAAGGTGCAAATATTTTGAGACGGAGTATATAGGTTGGCAACTGGTTTGCCGCTGTGTTCCGAGCTGAGCTGCAGGCAGAAAACCACGTACAAGCACGCCCAGTGGTACTCTGAATCTTTCTGCACACGGAGCACTTGCTGGCACACTCCATCTCTAACCGCCACCTCTGGTTCTGCCGAAGCATGCATGTGAACTCTGCAACAGTTAGTTTCACACAGGCACACAGCTCATCAATCTTCACAGTTACTACAATGACAAGTACTGCATATTGCAAGAACATTACCAAGATATATATAGATTAATGCATGGACTTGAGGCAACTCCAACGGACCAATTTTTGGTTCGGAGATACTCCCTCCGATTCCATATTAGAAGTCGTTTATGACAGCAAGACGGTCACCAAAACACAACTTTGACTTCTCTTTTCTATAAAAAATATTTATAGGAAAGTTACATATGTATATTCGTATGAAAGTAATTTTTCAGACAAATCTATTTATATGATTTTCACATTTTCAAACTCAATGACTTAAAAGTTATTCATGATTTATATTTTCAATGTTTGACTCAAACCTTATCCAAAACGACTTCTAATAAGGAATCAGAGGGAGTACCAATAATTTCCACTAAATCCTGGTGGGGGGCTGTGACCTGTGAGCCCCTAGGAGACAAGTACATTACGGCGCTAGCTAGTTTGACAAAGTATAGACAAAATAATATCAATATTTGTATCTTTAAATATATTTATTATGAAAACGTATTTCACAGCTACACACCATAGATATTTAAAAAGTTCAAATATATTTGATCAAAAAATTTATAAAAATTTGCCTTCTGGGATGTGCTTTTGGTAGGGATGGAGCATGATCATTCAGATTCAGGTGGTGGCCCGTCGCCGCATGCAGGCAAGGGAGACACGGAGAGGATGGCCTGGCAGATGGCAGCACTACCAGCAGCATCCCTTGCCCGTGTCGGATATAGATGCACACCTTCACTATCTAATCTAATCTGATCTGGTCTTCCGACCGGCCGGTACCATACCATATGATATCTTGTGACGTTTGTTTCGTGATTGGATTAATCGTAGAAGCAAAACGGAAAGAAACCAAGGGATGGCAGGTTGACGCGGTCACGGGCTAGCATTTGCAGAGCTTAAGCTTATATTAGCATAATGTGGCAGAAATCAAAGCCTCGTGTGATGCCTGCTGTGCTCTCTGTCTGTCATGCTCCGCGACCACGTTCCGTGTCGGTCTATTTGCCGGGGTGGGGTGATCCTGTGACGCGTGTCGTCCGCTGCAGCGTCAAGCCGTACGTCCGGGTTATGCTCCTTCCTTCCGTTCATTTCTTTTTGTCTGGGTTTTGTTCTTTGCTTTTGTTCTTCTAGAGTACTCCTTTCTTGATCCCCTCTCTCTTCTTGCTTTTGCTTGCTGGCCACCTTTGCTGCTGCTCCAGAATATCAGAATAGCCCAATGCTAATTTCAAAAGGAAAAAAAAACAATTCAAATTGGCTTCTTTGGGCTTCCAGCCCACTCACTCATCTCTTCAGTTTTTTCCTAAACGAGCCCGTATATATACTTACTTTCTCCTAGCCCTGTTTCTCTTTGGGCTATCAGCCCATTCATTCTCTCTAGATTTTTCATAAACGAGCCCATATATATATACTTACTCCTAGCCCCTGTTTCTCAAAAAGAAAGAAAATGACTTCCATCAGAAAAAAAAAGAATAGGAAAAAGGTGTTCTTTTGCGAGGAAATTGTGGTGTTCCTGAAGAAAGAACTTTAAAAAAAGGTAAGCTGCTAGTACATCCCACACTGTGACAAATTATCGGCGTCTTTGCAACACAACACCGCCGTCTCATTGCGTCAGCTCAGCGCCACCCCGAGCTGTTGTGTCTGCTGCTGCCATGATGCCATGATGGCATGATGCAGTTGTAACATAACCATTCATGGCATGCTCCATCCCTTAGCTATTCGAAGATTAGGTTGTCCACCAGCCGAGTAGATGATGCTAATAAACAGTTAAACACCAAGAATCCTAAGTTGGAAATTGGGATGGTGATTGCTAGACCTCTATGTATATGTATGGACACTGGAAACATATATACTCCAAATCATGGGTGCTCTGCGAAGCTTGTGAGTGTGATTGTGAAGTGCTAATGCACCCCAAAAATGAAAACCAGCTATAAAACTATAAATTTTCACACCCTCTAAGGTAAGTGCACTTCCTGCAATTCACTCTACCTTGGAAACTGCTCATGAATACCTCTGGCTACGCCCATATTATCTTTGGTCCATATAGCGCAGCACAAGCTAGCACACCGTACCCAAAAGCTGCTTGGCATGTTTTGCGCAAAGTTTAACCGACTCGATCTCGAGGAGCAATATAGGAAGTGCATGCAAAATGCTGCCAACTAGGAAGTACGTGTTTTCCTGTTTGGATTTTTCATCAAATATACGGAGTATATACTATACGTAGACAGTGGGAATACCCGGCGGCGGCACGCGTAAGATAAAGCGCAGTAGTACATGGTCACGTTACGCGGCGAGATCACCCCGCTCACGGGCTGAACGTACAGATAGATCGACGGGGCTTTGCAATGCGCGCTCACGCGTCGCACGTACCGGCCGCCTTGTTCTCTTCTAGAAGCCCTCCCAAAGGTGCTAGTGGGTTGTGTTTTGTTTAAACGAGTTGTTGTTTGTGATCCATTAATTAGCTACTCCGTTAGTTTGATGTGGTTGATCACTAAGCAAGATGCTCCGTACTTAGGCGCACGGTGATGATGATGGCGATGTAGGTTCCCAACTGGTTTGCCAAGCTGAGCTGCAGGCAGAAAACCACGTTAGCCTGTTCGGTTGGTGGTGGTGATGGTAGTCTTTGGTTTGTTACCGAGAGAAAATCTCTTTGGCTGGTTGCGGTGGTTCTTTGGTGGCAGTTCGGTCCGAGAGAAAAATCTTCTTGGTTTGGTGCCTGATAAGCCGAGCGAACAGGCTTAAGTCCGTCTCGAACGTTCCGGGTCTGCCAAAGCATGTGAACTCTGCAGCACAGCAACGGTTAAAGCTCAATTGCTGTAACAAGTTACAAGTAGCACTTCGCAAATTGCAAGAGCAACTAGACCTTGATCAACGCATGCACTTGAAGCAACTCCAACAGGCCATTTTTTTTGGGTCCAGAGATGCCATAGTATGTGTAGGGGCTGTGGGCCCCTCGGAGAAAAGTACAGTACGACGCTACTCGTATCTGAGACCACCATGTACCGGCGTCCGGAATCCTCTCCTCCAGAAGACGAATCCCGCTTTTTGAGCTGCAGCGGGGGACAGGAACCCCCCCTGCATTTTCCCGTCAGCCCCCGCGTCCTCCAGATCTGGAGGGATCGAGAGGCTCCTCGATCCCTCTTGCGGCCCCACCACACGCCCGCCGGCACCGCCCCCCAACAACCTCGCACCCATGCGGAGCGCGGAGGCGGAGGCGCACCGCCGGCTGCGGCGGCCGGCCTCACCTTCGGGAGTAGGGGGAAGGAGCACGCCGACCGGGAGGAGCGAGGGGGAAGGAGACGCGGAGCGGCGTGCCGCATGGAGGTCGCGGCCACGGTGTCGCACGCGGAGCGTGCTGCCGCCGCGAGTGCCGCGAGGTCATACCACTCGTCCATCTCCTCGGGGAACTCCTCGTACATGACGCGGAGCGCTCCACGTGCACCGTCGCGCGCGCGCGTCGTACCACGCGCCATCGAACGGCGAGCGGAAGTCCATGCGGGAGAGGGAACACGGGCGCCATGCCGGCTGGGATGAGCGACCCTTCCGCTTCCACGTCTTCGGCGGCATTCGCGGGGGGGGGGCTGCGACGCGGTGTCGGCGGCGCGGATAGGTCGACGAGCGTGGAGGCGGAGGCGAGGCGCGCCGGCCGCCGCGGCCCGACCTCACCTCGAGGAGCCGGGGAAGGAGCATGCCGACCGGAGGAGCAGGGGGAAGAAGACGGAGAGCGGCGCGCGCGCGTGGAGGTCACGACACCGGGCGTCGTCGTGGGCCGGCGGCCGTGCGCGGAACCCGGCGCGGAGCGCGGCCATGGCGTCGCGCGCGGAGGGTCCGCCTCCTCCTCCTCCGCCGGATCCTGGAGCTCTATCCGCCTGCCGCCGCATCCGCATCGAGGAGAGAGGCGCAGGCGCGGGGAAGGGAGGGAGAGAGCTTCGCCGCCGCCGGCCTGGGAGCCTCCCCTGCTCCAATCGTGGCTCGAGCTGTGGCATCCACATGTGGAGGCGCTCCGAGGAGGAGGAGCTCGTGGCCGATGCCTGAGGAGGAGGACTGCATCGACGTGGGCGGCGTCGGTCCTGCCGCCGCGGGATCCGGCCGCCGCCGCCGCCGCTCCAATCGCGGCTCGAGGTGTCGCAGTGGAGAAGAAGGGGGAGGCGGAGGAGCAGAGGAGAGAAAAGGAAAAGGAGGAGGAGAGAAGAAAAGGAGAAGGGAGAGGGTAGTTGGAAATAGTTGAATAAAATATGATGAAGGATGAGATATAAAGGATGATGAGTGTGGGAGAAGTGGATACCAAGGAGAGGATATTGATGACCAGAATAGAATATCCTGTTTTAAAGGAGAAGATAAAATATAGCGAGTGTGGATGGTCTGATGATGACCATTTCATTCAGATTCAGGTGGTGGCCCGGTGCATGCAGGCAGGGGAGAAGGAGCGGCAGCACTACCACCGGAACCCCTGGTGACCGTGAGATGCACACCTTCACATATCCATCCAATCTGATCTGGTCATCTGGTGTTCCGACCGGCCGGTACCATATGACATCTTGTGATGTTTGTTAATTTCCTGCCATCTTGTGATGTTTGTTAATTTCCTGATTGGATTAATCGTAGCAGCAAAACTAATTGATGGCAGGTTCACGAGCTAGCGAGAGGTCACGGGCTAGCATTTGCAGAGCTTAAGCTTAAGCTTAGCGTAGCACTAGAAAGACTGGCGTGGCGTTGCCGCTCCATGACATGTAGCCCGGTGATTGGTAGGAAGGTTGTGAATATTTTACAACATTTTAGGTTGTCGGCTAACTACTTAAGAGTTTATGCTATTTCTTAGTTAAAAAGAAGGGACTATGGATTCATTATGATAGAGTTAGGGGACTTTTCTGCAAAATTTGGAGTTGTGGTTAGATTTGTAGATAGTTTATTTTCTTTTTCATAAAAGTCTGTGGACCATATACTACTTCATGTAAAGTTCAAGTTTGTTGGAGATGCATGGATCGCGGGTTGATTATTATAATGAAATTACATGAGAGGTGGTTTGAGGGAGGTTGATGTCGTCAAATTTTCTAATAGGTGGCTTAGAGAAATGTTAGTTTTTTAAATTTGTGGTTGGACTACTCGTTTATTTTCGATAAAGTTTGAGTGGGTTCTATATAATTAGTAGCCCTCTTAGCATTCCTTCAAAGCTCTATAGGGGGGTTTCGTAAAGTGTTTGAGAGGCGGTTAGAATGAATATATTTTTGCAAAGTTTGAGGGGGTTTCCATAAAATTATCTTTGTGGGCCGAACTACATATTAATTTTGATAAAGTTTTAGGGTGACTTTGTAAAAGTGACAACCCTGTTGGCATTCCTTCAAAACTCGAGGTGATTTCCACAAAACCTGAGAGGTGGTCTTTCAAATAATATTTTCACAAAGTTCGAGGGGGTCTTTGTAAAATTACCTGAGTGATGGCTGAATTACATACTACATAGGCTGACACATCATAATTTTGTGTAAATAAAATAAATAAGAAGTTCGTAAAATATTATATATAATTATGTAAATATATAGTTTTGAGAGCACTGTTCTTAAATAAGTTAGAACACAAATTCGATGGAAATATTGATTGAATAATATAATTTGAGAAGTCATTTGTTAATTAACAAAATCTGATGGCAAATAATGAATAATATAATTTAGAAATGGGATCGGGAACAAGTTAACATAAAATTTTAATCATGAATCCCACAATAGAATTGTGGGTCCCACAAAACAAAAATGTGTGGGTCCCACCTAATGTGGGTCCCATACGAATATCTCATAAATCCATGTGGGTCCCACACGTGGGTCCCACCTAAACATATTGTGGGTCCCGCATGAAAGAGTACTGTGGATGATCCGAGCAATCCACGCACGATCCGACGCGCTCTCGTTTTGTTGATGACGTGGCTCAATGTGGGGGCAAAAATCCCCTCACTTTAGGTCTTGTAAAGATAATGTGGCAGAAATCAATGCGTCGTGTGCTCTCTGCCCCGCAACCAGGTTCCGTGTCGGTCTCTCGGTCCGTCGGTCGGGGTCCTGCTACGCTTGTCGCCGCCGCAGCGTCAAGCTGTCATTTTTTTTGTCTCCGTTCATCATTATTATTGTTGTTTGTTTTTTTTATTATGGACTTATTCTTTGCTTTTGTTCTTCTAGAGGACCCTCCTGTCCTCTTGTCATCTTTGAGACTCTTCATCCTTGAGCTGGCACCATTATCTTTACATAACGGATCCTGGCTAATCCTGCGGACGGGCAGCGGGTCCACGTCGCCCGTTAAACCGCTAGCCGTCGGATCGGCCCAACTCGCTACATAGACCGTCCGATGCAAAACAGCGTGGGTGTGTTGCCTAAGCTGCAGACCCGGGCGCTTGGGAACCTTCGCGGACCCGCTCAGCCAAGGCCCTCATCCCCTCCGACGCCCGCGCGGCCGCGCCCCGGTTCCGTCGGTTCCCAACCAGTCCAAATTTAAAATTTGAATTTGAATTCAAAAAATGAAAAAATCTCACAAAATTCTCAAAAATACTTCGAGGTGTGTAGAATCTAATGATGTCAAAAACTTTCAAATATTCATTCATTTAGTATAGTTTGCGTGCATTAGAAGTTCAACTAAAAAAGAAAAAGGAGAACAAATTGGCCGGTTGAACTTCTAATACCCTGAAAAAATACTAAATGCACTAATATTTGAAATGTTTTGACACCATTAGATTCTATGCACCTTGCAATATTTTTAGAAAATTTTCTTTTTTTTTCAATTTCTAATTCAAATTTGAAAACACGTCAAATTCTCCACTAATTCGTTTTTTTAAACGACCGGGAATCAGTCGAACCGGTCCGGTATACCGGTTAAATCGGTCGGTATACCGGTTCGAACCGCTTGCACTAAGGAATTTGGTTTGAAACTCGAATTTGTCCGGTTTCCACCGGTTTTCGGTCGAACCGGACCGGTAAACCGGTACCGGACCCCGCCGGTTCGGTCCGGCCGGTCGGGATTAAAAACACTGTCATGCTGTGCCGCTTGCTAGCTTGCTGCCCTCCGCCATCGCCGCCGCTTTCTTGCAGGCTTGCCGCTCACCAACCACCGTGCCGCTAACGCTTCATCATCGCCCTCTCGCTCGGCACCCGCCGCTCCTCCTGGCCGCTGATGCCTCGGCTCCGTTGACTGTGTCGCCGAAGAGGCCAGCGTGGGCGAACTCCGAAGCACGCGACCCTGGTGGCTGGTGCCTAGCGTCGGTGAGGACCCCGCGTCGCGTGTTGTCTGGAATCACCTCCAGTCGCACCCCCACACGTCCCTCAGACTGCGCTTGCCGCCCTCCGTCTACCGCTCCACTCCGCAGCAACCATCCATTCTCAACCGCTCCCGCAGAGCTACAAATCCGCATCTTAATAAGCTCCTGACCTTCCCAATTGCAATTGCAATCCTCCGCAGCGCCTTGCCCGAGCCCATGCTCATGACAGGGGACCTCAATATGTTTGCCGAAATGCCTGTCTGCGAGGAACTGGCCCTTGCGTTGTCTCAAGGGAGAATGGCTACCAGCTGATGATAAGCCATGTGTCAAGCTGATGATAAGCCATGTGCAGGTGGCGCGGGAGGAAGCTAGGAGGTGCCCCCAGGACCTTTGGTATTCAGAATAAGCGACGGAACATCAGTTGAGGTGCATCAATAATACTTGCGATGTTCATCACTTACTGTTTGCAGTGTCTCTACAATTCAATTGACGATTGCAACTGGTACAAGTTGTGCAAATATGTTATCCTGTCCAAATCAGTGATGGAGCTGTCGCCTCAGTTAAATCGATCCTTGGCCGACTAAATAAACATGTAAAGTGGCAACCAACATGGTGCATCTGTTATTCTGTTAACTTGTAAATATTAGTTCTCTACCCCTGATTATTTCCTCACGCCTCCAAGCATAAAGATTAGTCATTCCCCCTAGCATTGTTGATGTGACTCACCCTACACATATCCTCTCCCGTGAAGGTAGTAAATTGATAGAGATGTGCACATATCTTCTTTAGTAATAGCACCTGATGGTCACCAACTTGGGCACATAAACTTCTCTGCGGTGCCATCTGATAATCACAAATATATTGGCACTGCATTTGATAAAATAAGCTACCAGGCATAAAAACTTTAATTAAGACAAGCACATCATTCATCACTATTGATACCATTACCATGAGATTCTGGTTTCTTCTATTCCTGTTCTGCAAATGATGTCAACAAAAGCTTATTTTTGCAACCATGTTCTGATTTTACAATCATTATCAACATTTTTAGCTTGTTTATGCATGCATAAATGTTAAAAGAGCAAAATCAATTTCCCAGTGCACAACGAATTGTTGTGGATGCTGTTTTCTGTCTAAAAAAGTTATTACATTTTGAAGATATGCACACGTACCTTATGACTCAGGTATCCAAGTAGGGGGTCCTGTTAATGTAGTGAAATGGTATAGAGCATTGCCTCTTGCTGTCTTTAGGATCTGAGAATAATTATGCGGTGGCAATTATACTTAGCTGAGAGCATCACAATGATCGACCTGGTTCAGTTTACGTCTAATTTACAATACAAACAACATTCATTCACCAAGATTTTCTAGGAAACATTTGTGCACCATAGAGATTACTAAATCGGTCAATGCACTGCTTTCTTAGACTCTGACTCAAATGTCGAGTATGGTCATACCAAATGTTCTTTTCATATTATTAATCCAATAAATCCAATTTTCAATGTCATTGCTCCAAGTTTTTTTATTAGTCTGTAGGACACGAAAATTCATTTAGGCTGCAAAGCTTTTGTTACGAGGTCAGTAAACTAACTTGCAATGCATTCACGATGCAGTCTTCTGCTACAGCTCGAAAACTTCATTGTTGGGTATTGACCTTATTTCTAGGTGTTCTCAAGGAAGTAGTAGTGTTCAATATGAAGATTCTGTATCCTACTAATTTATATCTGCATTTCATAAGTTCACCCCATCAAAAATTTAATTGTTCAGAAGCACTTTGATATTCAGTAGTTTAATATGACAGAAGTTGCTACCTGATCTGCAGATCTAAAGCCATAGTCAGGTTTGCCCTATTAGGTTTTCCTCAACTAATTTCTAATTTGTAAGATCATATGTATATATTTTTATTTCTTTAGTGCCGAGTCATAAAACATTTAATTCAAAACAATATTGCATGTCAGCAAGGTTTTGATAGTTCATAACCCTTTAACAAGATGATGTAATCATATTTGGCACTGAAAAGTTTGTGATGGTTGCTGATTTGAACTCACCTGATAAGTTACAGGACATTCAACCTTATTTATGTCCAGCTGGTGCTAGACCAACACATATTCCTTCTACCCGGGAATTGAAACTATCCTGAGTTACAAGGTTAACATTACATGTTTTCCGACCATATTTGTATTAGGACAACCATTCATTCTAAAAAGGGGGTTTTGCTATCTCACTTCCTGACAATTGTTGTTTGTCTCCACTTTAATATTTAGTAATTCAGCAAGCAGTAACATTGAGAGCTTCAAGGTTGTTAAGAGAGCTTGGGAGCTCATGTGTATTGCTTCAAGGTTGTTCATGTTTACGACTATTGTCCTGTCATAGTTGCTTCTGCAAGTTTTTGTACACAACTAAGGCACATTACCTCATAATTCTAAAGCAAATATTCCATTGAAGTGTGTGACTAATACTTCCCCAACATACCATCATGTTTCTGGTGGAGATTGATGTGCATTGCCGTTAAGAATGCTCATGTATATCTTCCAAAGTTCCTTTCGGTTATTGGTGTGCAGCCATGTGGTTTCATCCCTCGGAGTGTTAGATGGGGACTATATAAAATTTAGTGATAGTATATATATATATACTCTCTAAAATCCAAGTTTAAATGGCCATTTACATATGGGAGATTGGTGATCTTGCCCCTACTATGTAGTCTAATGGTGATTTTACCCTATTTTTTGAACTTTGCGATTTTGCCCCTCCTTTTGGCAGATGAAGCCCCCCGTCAACCCCTCTTTGTAACTCTGTTAGGTGATAAGCACTTGAAAAAAATTAAAGAAATAGAAAAGGACTAAATACCATAGGAATAGACCAAAATACCCCTGCTCACGTTATCCATCCAGGCGCACGCAAAGCATCCCCTCCCTCACTCGTTTCTTCGTCTACCCGCAAAACCGTAGCTAGGGCGCCAACGCCGGCGACTGGATCCAGGAGGGCGGGCCGACCTGCGTAGCTTCGACAACATCAGAACGAGGCGCGATGCGAGGGGGCGCGGGAGACGCGGGATCCATCTTGGGGAACTCGATAAAACCATGTCACCCTCGAAATGTCGGAGTGTCGAAATTCATGAAACATATTTGCGAAACGGCTGTAGGAAAAAGGTTCAGATTCATGAGAAAAGGGTGAAATGAAGAATCTTAACAAGTTTCGAATGTTTCACAAGTTTTTAGAGAAACATGGAAATAATGTCTGAACGAGGCCCTTGTATTCGAACTTTCGACCTGTTTCAGGATATGCGATTCTGGCGGAAGTCTGGAACCAGGAAATCGCGGAAGCATGGAATCAGGAAGTCGCGGGAATCAGGAGATCGAGGACCGGCGAAGCCTCGAAATCACAGACCTGCGAACCTACGCGTTCAGATCTCCGAAATTTGGGAATCACGGATGGAGGATTCGGGAATCAGTAGGAAGCCAAGTCAAAGACGTTACCTAAAAAGTCCGGGTTTGGCGTGTGAACTAGTGGCAGGCCTGTAAAGGTATGAAATTAGCCCGCAAATCACGGGATGTAAAAGACATTTATGTATGTGTTCACACTGGGAATATTCCATAGATTCGAGGGTATTTTCAGAATGTAAAAGTCCCTTCGTCTCCCTATAAAAGGGGGCGCGAGGGCACATGTAAAAGGATTCACAACTTTTGAGGCGTGAGCGGACTTGAGGAGATTCTTTGTCTCCTTTTTCGTGAATTGTGTTCCAAACTTGAACGTTTGTGCACTTTGTATTCTTGTACTCCCGTGTTCGGGGAACCCATCTGAGTCTTCGGGTACTCCCCAACATTGGCGCCCACCGTGTTTCAGCCGAAAAACAACTCACGATGCCACCGCAGAAGAGGTCGAAGAAGAACACTCCCACTGAGACCAATCAAGAAGACCACCATCAAGACGAAGACAACGGAACCTCACATTCCTGAACCTTCAAGCATCACAGACCAAGAACGAAGAACAAAGCTTGAGGCCCTCCAAAGGGCAAGAGCCGAGAAAACAGCACACATCCTAGAACAACTTCCAGAACAGCAAACTCAAGAAAACAATGATGATGATGATGATGATGATGAAGCTATAGACAAGGCACTAGAAATAGTTCAACAAAAAATACAGCAGTTGCAGAAAGAAAAAGAAAATTTTGCGAGCCAACTGCAAGCAAAAAGAAAGGCCTCTGAAAAGCTAGAGAAGCTTAATCAGGCAAAAGAGCAAATTGAGGCAATACAAAGAGAGATAGATGAAATGAAAGAACAAGAAAACAGTTCACTTTGGCAAGAATCACCACTCCAGAACTCTGGACCAAAAAGAAGAACCCCGAAAAAAAAATTCACGGGAAATGGAATCTCACAATTCGTGGATCCTGAATCACCACTATCCATAGGTGAAGCGTCCCCTCATCGGAGGTGACTAAATGTGATACAAATACCAGTCCCAGGAGGCTGGTGACACATTTATTACAACAGGTGGATCAGTCTTTTACATTACGGCGGCATAGAGGGCACGGGAGTGCCAACATCACAAGGAACAACACAAATGATAACGACCACACTACGATAGCGAAGGCTTCCAAAGCCTCATCAGAGTACCACACCATGGAAGCTCTCTGTGGAGGCCACGGGTACACGAGCACGGTTGGGTGTAGGGCAGCGACCTACTCGATGTCTTCGGGAACGAAGTCAGGATCCTCCTCTGAAAAACAGTTAGTTAAACAAGGGTGAGCACAAACGTACTCAACAAGTTCAACCCCACCAACGGAGGGGCTTATAAGCAGATCATGCACATGATATAAATAACAAGGAATATGTTAAGGTTTATTTGTAAACTCATTTACTCATGCAGGGGTTCATTTTCAAAAAAAGTTTTCGCAAACCAGTTTTATAACCAAAGTGACTCAGTTGTTTTAAAAAAACCACTGTGGAACTACCGGACTCCCCGTCCGCAGTAGCCCAGGCACACAACCACACATTTAACCCGAAAGATAACTTACGCCAAGAAACTTCCCAACCCCAAACACTAGTTTTTGTGACCACACCGTGACGCGTCCAATACCGTGGACACGGCTATTCGAATAGGTTTGACACTCTGCAGAGGTTGTACATCTTTACCCACAAGTAGGGTACTGCCACTCGGACACCTCAGTGCTGGTGCGGATCCTATCAAAGCCATTACCCACCTTGGCTAACCCTACGAGCCATCACGGAAGCAACCAAGGGGTTATCCCACATAACCAGGGCGTACCTCACACAGAGCGTACCCCTACTCCTTGGTTTCCCGCCACTCACCCGCACACCAGATGGCAAGTAGATTAACTAGTGGGGTTTATGCTAAGCCGTTGCCACATACAACGATCGAGTGGTTGTACGATGATTTGGGTCAGGTGAGATGTCACGCAACCCGGTCCTTAATCGACAAGATGGACAACTCCCAACACGCCCAACCACACAGGTACGGGCTCACTTATACTCCTGATACACACGTCCATCCCGTCTACCCAGTTCTTTACTCATTTTCCGAAATATCCCATCCCCATTTCCAAAGCACTCACACATTTTAAAGAAATCATTTAGGCCAAACAAGGTTCAATCATAGCAATCAAGGGTGGCTATCCTACCATGTTTTTGTAGTAAAACAATATGCAATTTATAAAATGGGTATAGGGTCTAAAACTAGGACCAAAGCATGCATCAAAGGATGAGATTGAACTTGCCGTCTTCGAAGTCCTCTGGAAGTTCCGGCTCAGTGTTCGGGATCTCGGACTCCTGCTCGCAGTACTCGGTTCCAAGCTCCGGCTCGGGGTACCCTCCTTCGTTCACTCCGTCGGCTATAGCGCACACACAAGCAGGCATGCATTCAATATAGGCACACATAATTTCTCTGGCTGAGCTCGAGGAAGGTAATTAGATAAAAATAAAAGAATAAATATTATGCAGGGGTTTTGGGTGACGGATCGGTGGTGGCATACCCGGTACGGGTGTGAGGAAGCTTGGGCACGATTTGGATTAAAATCGCGCATGAAATGATGGGTTAAAGGAGGTGTTTAGGGTTAATTAGGGGCCTGTTAGTATTTCATTTTAAAAGAAAAGGACCTAATTATAATATTTAGATATAGTGAGGGTTTGATTAAATATCCTAGGGGTATAATTTAAAGGTACAGGGTTGTTTTTGTGGTTTAGTTTAAAGCATAGGGTCTGTTTTGAAAGAAAGGAGGGAGAGAATAGAGGGGGGTTCGGTTTTGGAAAAGGGGGAAAAGGGCAGGGGGGTATGGGCAAAACAACCATCTTCTACCTCCCCCTTGAATCAGAACAGAGAGAGGGAGGGGGGTGGCGCGGGGCGGGCCGGCGGCGCCAATCCCCGGTGAACCGGCCACGACGGCGGACGGGCGGTGGTGCAAAACGAAGAGGACTCCATGGGGGTTCGATTCCCCTACCTATCTCGAGTGGTGGTGGCGCGCGAGGCGGAATCTCCGGCGGCGGCGCACCGGAAGGTGAGCTCGGGGGGGGGGGGGGGGGGGGCGTTCTGGTGTTTAAGGGAGGAAGGCTCGGGTTGTGGTGGTTCGAGGTGAGGCAAGGAACCGCCGGCCTCCATTTATAGGCACGGGTAAGGCGGTAACTCGGCCGAGCTCCGAGCTCTAGGAGCTTCGGCCATGGCGGTGGGGAAAAAATATCCCGACGTTGACTCATCGGCGAGGCCTTGGCCGGGATTCGCGGTGGACCGGGGCGGCGTTGGACGAGACTTGTTGTGCAAGTGGCCGCGAGGGGGGGGGGGGGGGCGGCGACGCGGTGGCGTGTCCGGGCGAGCACGCCTTAATGGCGGTCGCCGGCTGCCGTAGGGGGGGCACGGCTCGTCGCGCCCCGGCGGGGCGGTGCGGGGCCGGCCGGCCGGGCGCGGGCTCGAGGCGTGTGGAGGAGGGGGGAGGTGCGCTGCTGGTTCTGGAGCCCAGGCACGGCCGCGGCAGGCAGCTGAAGGAAGAAGGGAGGGGAGAGAAAGGAAGGAAAGAGAAAAAGAAAGGAAAGAAGAAAAGAAAAAAAAAGAAAAAAAAGAAAATAGTAAAAGAAAAGGAAAATAAATAGGAAAAAGGTTTAGAAAATTAGGAAAATTGCTAGGAATTTTAGGGAAAAGGACTTTGCGGGGTTTTTTCCGGTTTCCGGGCGTCAGCATGATTTTTGGGACGGCGGTGATGGCGAGGCAGACCGGCCGGTGGGACCGCGGCGTTGCGGTATTCTCGGCGTGGTGGCCGACGGTGACACCGGGGCGACACGCGTGGGCGATGGCCGGGTGCGGGCGATGCGGCGGCGGGGTCCGCGACACGCGCGCCGAGGGTGAGAGAGAATGGCCGGGGTTTCGAAAAAAGGGGGTAAATGAGCTCAGCGGGAAATTTTGAAAACACGGGTGATTTATTGGGTGATTTATTAGGGGCTAAAAATGCGGGCATTACAAACCTACCCCACTTAAAATGAATCTCACCCTCGAGATTCAGCTAGCTCTCGAACAGGTGGGAAAACTCTTTCTTCAACGCATCCTCTCGTTCCCACGTGGCCTTTTCTACCCCGTGTCTGCTCCATTGAACTCTGCACACCCGTACTTCTGATGTTCTCGTTCTTTTGACCACTGTGTCCATAATCTTAACGGGCACTTCCTGGTACCTAAGGTCTGGCTGTAGATCAATGGTCTCTACCGGTACTCACTTCTCTTCGAGGACCTTCAAACGGCTTCGAAGCGAGAGACATGAAACACTGGGTGTATGTCTATCATCTCTTCTGGTAGTTCCAACCGGTATGCTACTGCTCTGACCCTCCTCAGTACTTTATACGGTCCAATGTACCGAGGGGCCAACTTTCCGTGCACCTGAAATCTCCGAGTCCCTCGGATAGGTGAAACCTTGAGGTAAGTGAAATCTCCAGGATTGAAGCTTGCTTCGCGCCTCTTCTTGGCTGCATAGCTCTTCTGTCGGAATTGGGCGGCTTTCAACTTTTCTCGGATGTTGGCTACTCGCTCCTCAGCTTCCTTTATAAGTGTGGGCCCAACCAGGGCACGTTCTCCCACTTCTGACCACATCAGGGGTGTCCTACATTTCCTCCCATATAAGGCTTCGAACAGTGACATTCCTAGGCTTGCTTGATAGCCGTTGTTGTAGGAGAACTCTGCATATGGTAGATGTGACAGAACCGCCCAAAATAATTTCGTATTATCGCCTAAGCCGGTCCACATGGCCATTAAGCAATAATAAAGAATTATTAAGTCGCTTCCGCCGGGTAAAGCCCGGTAAATCACATAAAACAGGATCGCTGATATGCGCTAAGCCCACACGAAGGCGGGACCAGAGTACAATATTACATTACATAAAAGGTTCACAAGTTCGACATTATTACAAACCAGGTTTTTTGATACATAAAAGTAAACATGATCAGAGTTTAAACAGCGGAAATAAAACTAGCGCATGATACACACGGGGGGCCATCCATGCATATCACTCCTCATTATCGTTCTCCCATTCAAGCTCCCAACCATCTGGGATAGAACCAGGCCAGATGGGATTACCTGAAAACCACAAATTAAGCAAGACTGAGTACTAATACTCAGTAAGACTTACCCGACAAAAAAAAGTACGACTAGGCATGCAAGGCTTTTTGGCTGCTGGGTTTGTTTTGCCAAAAGCGACTAAGATTGGATCCTTATTTTCAAGTTTTAGCTCATATTATAGTATGTTAATCATTCTAGGTAAGCACCTGTTCTAAACAAGCATGTTGTGCAAACAATATTAAATAGGTAGCAATATTAATCCAAAATGTTCCATACATAAACATGGGGTAGCCAGTGGTCAAGCCGACTGTCACACCCGGATTTAAGGACAAACCCGAATGCAAGAATACATGTGCGCCAGGATCAAGTTACACACATGCATCAACGCAGTGAATACCAAAAACACAGTGTAAAGCGTAAAGAGAGTATTAAACAGTTATTACATGATCGAATGTCTCAACTAAACAATCATTCGAGTAGCTAACAGCGGAAAAGAAACACACGTAGAAGTCCTCCACTGGCAGCTGACTGGAGAACGAACGCCTAGAACCCATCGAACTCTTCATTGTAGTCCTCAAAACGTCCATCTGAACAGCAGCCGGGTAGTGTAGATGCAATAAAGGGACAACAAGCATGAGCACATGTCGTACTCAACAAGGGAAAAGTTCTATGACTTTGTACATCTTTACCCACAAGTCGCGTAAAAACCGTGAAGAGTTTTGGACCCAACCATGCTGTGTTTGCAAGGCACCAAACTACATTACCGAGGTGTGATTGAATAGGGACGCTACAAGGCCATTACAAAGATCCCCAGATGAAGGCTGCCCGCTAGGTTACCTGGTCAGTGCAACGTATAAAGCTCCTGGACGAGTACCGTGTCTTAGCTAAGCCCACACCTACGCCCGAGCAGGTCCATACGCCACTACCCGCCAGCCCCCAACCCTTATCAGGTAAAGCATACCTAACACCTAGTTCACTAATTAATAAGCCAAGACAGAGCCATATGTCTTGTGGTAGTACTGTTTTCCTGGGTGGTTCTCCATGTTCCGATTAACCAGCATAAAGTGTTCTTGCATTACATGAATGATAGCAGAAATAAAGCCATATTAACAAGTGTTCATTAAACCATCCAAAACCACGTAAAGCGCTAGCAAGTGCTACCCAACATAAAGTAAACCCAGGTTGATCAAGGCATAGGATAATAAAGCTAGTCGAACCTTAGCAATAGGAGCCATCAATTTAATGCATAGCAATAATAAACAATAGTGTAATTAAAATGCATGTTGTAATAGGAATTTAACGGGAATGCAGCAAGGACTTGCCTTCTACCAAAGACCGAAAAGCGCTCGGGGTCTTGATACTCTTCAACAGCGGCGAAGTCCCCCGAATTGCTCGTACGCTACGCTCCACACATCACATACAAGCATACAATGGAAACAAATAAGAAACAATACACCAATCATCTCAAACAAGTAACAAAAGCAACGAGAAAACTATTCTACTCATCGAGTCGATCACGTGGACATAAAGAACGCTAAAAACGGAGCTAAACAACGAAGTTATGGCTAAAACAATTTTTAGGACTAATCAGTAAAGAATTTTTAAGTTTTCGGGTTAAAGGCGAAGAAAACAGGACCTAACTGTAAAGGATTTGTTAAGGTGAGAGGGTATTTCTGTGAAACAGGAAAACCCGGGGGTTTTTAAGCAAAACAGCGCGGGGAAAACTGAAGGGGCGGATCTGATCCATCGGATCAAGATCCAGCGGCTAGGGTTTAATGCGGCTGGAGTGCCACAGTTGACTGGTATGGTTGGCTTTGACCGGGGCGTTCGATTCGATCTGGGCCGTTGATCTGATATCCGGCGGTCCAGAACTTGAGCACGTGGCTGGCGGCGGCGCGCGGCCGGCGGCGGCGCGGGGTGCGGCGGCGCTACGGCGGTGAGCGGCGGTGCGAAGGGGAAAACGGCGCCGGGGTGCACCAATCGATGCGGGGACGGCACCGGGACGTCGAGCTCGCACGCGCGAACCCGACGGGGGGCATCCCGAGGCGGCGACGATAACGCGCGGCGGCGCACGGCGGACGACGGCGGTGGCGGCGCTCCGGCGAAGACAAGCCGGCGGCGCGGAGCACGAACATCTAAACCAACGGCACTGGTGGGCTCCTTACATCGCGGCGATTCCTCTGAGCAGCACCAACGTGACTGAACGGTGGCGAGCGGGCGGAACCCGAGCGACGGCGCTTGACGAGCTAGGGTTAGGGGATGCGGCTGTTGGCGCTAGGGTTGGCGGCGAAACGGGCGAGCGCACCAGGCGAGGCGGCGGCCTAAATAGGCGGCGGATGGGGCGCGCCGGCTCGCGGGCCCAAGGCTCGAAACGCGCGGCGGCGGGACCGGGCTCGTCCCCGAGTCGGAGACGGGCGGCGGCGACGCGAGGAAGCCGGCCGACGAGCGGGCCCCGCGCGTCAGCTACAAGGGGCGACAGTGCGCTAGCGGGCTTGGCCGGGCCGCGACTTGCGCGGGCCGGCTTGGGCCGGAAAAACGGCAGGGGCAGCGGCACTGGGCCGGGAAAACGCAGGCGGGCTACGGTCTCGGGCCGGGAACGAGGTGGTTTTAGGGGAGGTTGCCTTCTTCTTTTTTTCCTAATTCTATTTTCTTTTAAAACAATCAAGCAATTTGAATTCAAATCAAGATTTGAATCCAAACACCCAAAAACAATGCACCGGCATGAATGCAACAATAAACTCCTATATTTCATTAATTAATTAAGAAAAATGATTAAATTCCTATAAGAGCACAACATCCTTATATTCCTTAGACGAGGTCGCAATGTTGCTAAGCAAGTTTTAATTAAAATCGAGCAGTGGAATTTAGGGTGTTACAAATCCTACCCCCCCTTAAGATGAATCTCGTCCTCGAGATTCGGATGGATCAAAGAGATGTGGATATTCTGCTTTCAACTCCTCTTCTCTTTCCCAAGGTGCCTCATCCTCTGCATGATTACTCCACTGCACCTTGCACATGGTGAAAGTCCAGTTTCTTGTAACCCGTGTCAACCTGTCTAAAATTCTGATAGGACGCTCTGTAATGGTGAGATCCTCCTTCACATCCAACCCATCCATAGGCAACGGTTCCTTATCATGAGGCTTGAGACCCCTCTTTAACTGAGATATATGGAACACATCATGCACATCCGCAAGCCGCGCCGGCAAATCAAGTCTGTATGCTACCTCTCCCACTCGTTGCAAGATCTGAAAAGGTCCAATGTAGTGAGGGGACAACTTTCCCTTCACCTTAAACTCGCGCAAACCTCCGATAGGTGACACCTTCGGATACACATAGTCGCCTTCCCGGAAAGATACATCTCTTCTCTTCCCGTCCGCATAACTTTTCCGTCTGGGACCGAGCAACTCTCAAGTTCTCTCGATGATCGAACCTACCTATCCGCCTCCTTGATGATGTCCGTCCCAAACAACCGACCCTCACCGTCCGACTCCGGTACAACGGTGTTCGCACTTTCTTCCATACGGTGCCTCAAAGGGTGCCATCTTCGGACCGGCTCGATAGCCGTTGTTGTAGGAGAACTCAAAGATACGGCAAACTCTTGTCCCAGCTCTCACCATGCTTAAGGGCGCAAGCTCTTAGCATGTCCTCCATAATCTGATTTGTCCTCTCAGTCGACCATCTGTCTGCGGATGATAGGCTGAGCTGAAGTTCAACTTGGTATCCATGGACTCATGAAGCTTCTCCCAGAAACGAGATGTGAACTCGGGTACCTCCGTCGACACAATCTTCTTAGGCACACCATGCAAGCATACGATCCTGGTCATGTACAACTCGGCTAGCTTTGCCCCCGTATAAGTGGTACGCACCGGTATGAAGTGAGAAACCTTTGTCAAACGATCCACTATAACCCATATCGAATCATATCCATCACGAGTACGGGGCAACCCAACTATGAAATCCATGCCTATCTCTTCCCACTTCCACTCGGCACCTTCAATGGTCAAGCAATCCCGCCGGTCTCGATGTTTAGCCTTGACCTTGTGGCACGTGTCACACAATGCAACGTGAGCGGCCACATCCCTCTTCATCCCATACCACCAATACCTCTGCTTCAGATCTTGATACATCTTTGTACTGCCAGGGTGGATAGAATAAGCTGAATAATGGGCCTCCCTCAAGATCGTCTTCCGGAGATCTCCCACATCAGGCACACAGATCCGATTCTTGAACCATATCGTACCCTGATCATCCTCAGTAAAATCCGGGGCCTTGCCCCTCTCCATGGTGTCCCTGATCTCCTTGATCTCCTCATCCTCCAACTGCCCTTCACGAAGCTGCTTTGCTCCCGAGTAGACTACCTCCAAAGTGACTCCCTCGGTGTGAGCGACTATCCCCGGATTGAGTCCCTCGAACTCCTTCATCGGCTCGTCGGGCACTGGAACGCTAAAGCAAGTATTGGCCTGTCCCTTCCGACTCAAAGAATCGCAACCAGATTAGCCTTCCCAAGATGGTACCGTATGTCTAAATCATAATCCTTGATCGGCTCCAACCATCGGCGTTGTCTCGATTAAGATCCTTCGAGTGAAGATGTACTTTAAGCTCTTGTGGTCCGTGTAGATCCGGCACTTGGTTCCCATGATGTAATGCCTCCAGATCTTTAAAGCATGAACCACGGTACCGCAGTTCCAGATCATGTGTAGGATAGTTCTGCTCATGCTTCCTCAACTGCCTTGATGCATAAGCTATGACGTGTCCCTCCTGCATAAGAACACAACCCAAACCTTGTCTAGATGCATCACAGTAGATATCAAAGCCTTTCTGCAAGTCTGGCATCACAAGCACTGGAGCGGTTGTCAACCTCTGCTTCAACTCCTCAAAACTCTGCTGACAGGCTTCAGTCCACTTGAACTCTCTATCCTTCTCCAGTAAAAGTGGTGAGAGGCTTCACAATCTTGGAGGACCCCTCGATGAACCGTCGATAGTACCTGTAAGTCCAAGGAAACTCCTGATCTCCTTAACTGTCCTCGGCGGTTCCCACTTCAACACATCTTCTACCTTAGCTGGATCGACTGAGATACCTCCATCTGTGATAATATGCCCAAGAAAAGAGACTTCCTTCGCCCGAAATCACACTTGCCTGAACTTGGCATACAACTCGCCGCTCTCTCAACTTCGCAAAACAAGCCTCGAATGCTCCTCATGATCCTCCTCGGTCTTAGAGTAAACCGAATATCATCAATAAGCACCACAACGAACTTATCCAAGTACTCCATAAACACCTTGTTCATCGGATACATAAAGTAGGCGGGTGCATTTGTCAACCCAAAGGACATAACAAGTATACTCATACGGCCCATACCCGGTGGTGAATGCGGTTTTAGGAATATCCGACCATCCGATCTTCATCTGATGATAACCAGAATGCAAATCAATCTTGGAGAACACCTTAGCACCTCTCATCCGATCAAACGAGTCTTCAATGCGAGGCAATGGATACTTATTCTTGATAGTAACCTCATTAAGCGATCGATAATCCACACACATCCTCTCGAGTACCATCCTTCTTCTCAACAAAGATAACCGGTGCCCCCAAGGTGATGAACTAGGACGGATAAACCCATTTTCCAATAATTCTTTAATCTGTTTCTTAAGTTCTATCAATTGTGTACTAGACATTCTATATGTACGTTTAGAAATAGGAGCGATACCGGGGTAATAGATCAATAACAAACTCAACATCTCGGTCAGGTGGCATACCTGGTAACTCCTCTGGAAACACGTCTGGGTACTCATTGACCACCCTGATCTCCTCCAAAGCTTTGCCATCCAACTGCTGCACAGAACCTCCTGAACCTGAAGGTGGATCAGCCACAAGCTCAATCTTTACCCCGCTGGGACCAGTGAGAAGAACTGTCCTCTTAGCACACTGTATCGTCGCATCATGTATGCCCAACCAATCCATACCCAGTATAACATCAAGATCCTTTGATTTCAGCACTATCAAGTTTGCCCAGAAGTCTTCTCCCATGATCTTTAGACTAACATTAGGACACATGTATAAAGATTTCATATCCCCCTGGTGATTTAACTATCATGGTTTGTTTCATGGGACACATGGGTATGCTATGCTTGGCCACAAATTGAGCAAGATATAAACGAATGAGAAGCTCCGAATCAAATAATACCGATGCGGGGATAGAGTTGACAAAGAACATACCAAGCAAAGACTTGTGGATTCTCTTGAGCGGTCTCGGTACTCACGTGGTTCACCCCCGCCACGGCCCCGACTCGCTGCCCCTTGTTGCTCTACGGGGTGCGGTTCCCGCTCCTCATCCGCCGCATCCGTTGGTTCCGCACGGGGGTGCACGGGGGTGCCTCTTAGAACGAGCATTAGCATAATGCCCAACCTCTCCACACTTGAAGCAAGTGTTGCCCGCGGGGGTGTGAGGTGCGCCTGGCCTCACGGGCGTACCAAGGGGAGCCATCGGACGGTGTTGTGGGTATGCAGGGCATGGAGTCCGCGGCCACGGGCCCGGAAATTGCCGAGGAGTGCGGCCGGGAACCGCCGATACCGCCGCGGCCGGTACCGATACTCGCCGCCGACCATAGCCTCCTGTCGGACCTCCTGGACGGAACGGGACTCCCGGCGGTGAGGTAAAGCGGGGACGAGTGTGGATCCGGACGGTCCGGAGTGGATGCCTTCCTCTTCGGCTCTCCCGGCTCTCGCGCATGGAATCCAAGACAATAGCTTTGTCTAACAACCGCTGCGGAAGGTCGGAAAGGTGTGAGACGTCGGTCGGTAACGAAGCGGTCCGACCAAACCCTCCAAGAAGCGCTCCTGCTTCTTAGGATCATCCGCTACCTCCTTCGGTGCATAGCGAGACATCTCGATGAACCTGTCTCGGTACTCGCCACCGACATCCCTCCTCGCTTGAGAGAGAGGAACTCCTTCTTCTTCGACCTCATCACCCCGGCGGGAATATGGTGGTTCCCGAAGTTCTTTGTGAACTCCCGCCGGGTGATGGTGTCGGGTGCGGCATGGGCGGTAGTGTAAGCATCCCACCATGCTCCCGCAAATCCCCGGAGTCGGCCTGCGGCAAACGGGACCTTCTTCCCGTCGTCGCACCGAGCGGTGGTGAGCATCTTGCCCACGGTCTTCGCCCAATCGTCGGCATCAAGTGGATCGGCGGCATGGGTGAAAGCGGCGGACGATGGCTCATGAACTCCCGTGCTGTTCATGGGCGCCGGCGGCCGTGGCGGTGGCCGAGGTGGGTTGTTAGCTTGGGCCCGCATGTTGGCCACGGTGTTGGTCGGATTCTCCGATGGCCGCATCCGGTTCCGGGAAGAAGCTGCCGCATGGGATCCATTGGTGGCGGTGGTGGTGGCGGTGCCGCCCGAACCTGTTGCCTCGACCTTGACGTGCCACCGGAGGTTGATCAATACCTGATCCGGACCTGGTGTTTACCATCCGAGCGTTAGAAACACTCATTTAGATTATGACAGCAATAGAAAAAGCCGAAAAGATAAATAATGCTGAATTCCAGATTATGACAGATTCTGATAGCTGTAAAGAAACCAAGATATATCTCTGTACCAGTAACCAAAAACCACGAATTTTTCTGGGGATATGGTGTACAAAATTACTGAACTAACCCAACTGGTTTTGCCTCAATTAGAGGTCTACAACTCGAGATATAAAATAATGAAGTCAGGTATGTCAGCAGGATTTGACAGATTACTGTTGGCTTAATGTTTCGTCCATAACTCCCAGAATATAAATTGATAGAGCTGAATTTTTGACAGAAAATCATGTATGAAATTTGTGAACTAACCCCACTGGTTTTACTTAATTCGGAGTTCTGTAGCTCGAGATAAAAATAAAACACTACTGTTGTGTCAGGAAGTGACGCGAACAGATTCAGCACTACGATACTCCTTAAGATAGATAAAATATGATAGATAAAGAATTACGAATTTGCAAGACAAAAGATAGGTGGAACAGAACTTAAACCCACTAATCAAACCCTATTACTAAACCAATGTCATTGTGGCATTAATCCACAACACACTGCAATCAAACAAAAATCCAACTCATAGATGTTCACAAACCAAGCATTTAAACACACAACTATCTATCACATCGATCCAACGTGTCGTTCTAACGATTACGGACTCGATTATCGAAAGATAAAGACACCTAACACCTATGGCCAAATGATCCTAGTGCGGGATCCAAGTGACCCATAGCTTGTCCTCGCGGGTCTTGGTGACATTGCAGGCCAGTTTTCTCCATCTTCCTGCACTTCTTCCTCATCTTGTCCCGCGATCACTGCCTTGAGCCTCTTGATCTCCCTCCGGTCTTCATCTTGCTGGTCGCGGAGGTCTTGAAGCTCCATGAGGGTGTCATCCAGGTTGGTGTTGAGAGCTGCTACGAGTCCCACTTGCATGGCATAACGTGCTCCCAAGGTTTCATTAGCCATTTGAATCTCACTGCCCACAGCTCCAGAGCGACGACGGGGTAGGTCACCCCACACGGAGTTAGTGAGGTGATGAGCCTCCTCATAACACCATGCGGACAGAGCCCTTCTAGCCGCATCATCTCTCCCTCGCGGCGAAGGTAGCTGCGGTGGCTAGAGCCTCGGTGGACAACAACCTCATACGGTCCCCCATCTAGTGGGTTATCCTCCAAGATGCGCACGGACACATCCCATTGTGTTGGATAGCGAGGGTGAGTCCTCTTCGGTCCAACGTAGTCAATCGTCACATGCACCGAAGACGCCGGAAGAGCCTCCTCAACTTGGACGGAAAGAGTGCATACCCTCCATCATGGTGACAAATAACCACCTCCCACTTCTCTGGCGTTAGTTGATCATCAGCATCTCCATCCTCCAGGTCAGAGTCCTCAGGGTCTGGGTGGTCATCTGGATCACCTCCTTGTTCTTGCTCTTCTGCTGGCTCCTCTTCTGGCTCATCATCTGACAGCTCAATGACTGTGGGTGGTGAAGCTTGCCCTGAAGCAGAGTTCGCTTCACCTCCCTCTTCAGAAGCTTCCTGGTGCTCATCACCGTCCGTGGAGTAGCAGTAGAAGTCCTGGTCCTCCGGGTACCTTGGAAAGCGATAAGCACCGAACGAGTGGTCTTCGGTCGGCGAACCATCTAAGATAGATGAGACAAGTGCAGATTACTAATGAGACAAGATCAAGCTTAGATAACAAAAGCAAACAAGGATAAGATTAAACCAAGATTAGATATAATAAAAGGAATAAAGCAAGCTAAACTATGTGTGGCTTCTATTATTATAAAATCCTTAGTTTTCGACCGAGTTCTAACTAGGCTAACGTCCTACGATCAACTTGGCTCCGGTACCACTTTGTCACACCCGGATTTAAGGACAACCCGAATGCAAGAATACATGTGCGCCAGGATCAAGTTACACACATGCATCGACGCGGTGAATACCAAAAACACGGTGTAAAGCGTAAAGAGAGTATTAAATAGTTATTACATGACCGAATGTCTCAACTAAACAATCGTTCAAGTAGCTAACGGCGGAAAATAAACACACGTAGAAGTCCTCCACGGCGCTGACCGGGAGAACGAACGCCTAGAACCCATCGAACTCTTCATTGTAGTCCTCAAAACGTCCATCCGAGCGAACGGCCGGGTAGTGTAGATGCAATAAAGGAACAACAAGCATGAGCACATGTCGTACTCAACAAGGGAAAAGTTCTATAACAACATGCAAGGCTTTATGGTGGAAGTTGATGGCTCATAAGCAAGTCAGCATTTTAGTTGGTCAAGTTTTATTAAGCAACTGTTACTAGCAAGTGTAAGTATATACCAAACCCAGATAATAAAATGCAACAGATCCATAGAATGCAATGCACAAGTTTAAAAGTTCCATCTCCAATAGAATTAATCATGTGAGGGTCCAGACCGCCCTTGACCGTGGGCACGGCTAACTAGTTAGTTTTACACTCTGCAGAGGTCGTACATCTTTACCCACAAGTCGTGTAAAAACCCCCGAAGAGTTTTGGACCCAACCATGCGGTGTTTGCAAGGCACCATACCACACTACCGAGGTGTGATTGCATAGGGACGCTACGAGGCCGTTACAAAGATCCCCAGATGAAGGCTGCCCGCTAGGTTACCTAGTCGGTGCAACGTATAAAGCTCCGGACGAGGACCGTGTCTTAGCTAAGCCCACACCGCGCCCGAGCAGTCCATACGCCACTACCCGCCGGCCCCCAACCCTTATCGGGTAAAACATACCTAACACCTAGTTCACTAATTAATACGCCAAGACAGAGCCATATGTCTTGTGGTAGTACTATTTTCCCGGGTGGTTCTCCATGTTCCGATTAACCAAAGATAAAGTGTTCTTGCATTACGTGAATGATAGCGAGAAATAAAGCCATATTAACAAGTGTTCATTAAACCATCCAAAACCACGTAAAGCGCTAGCAAGTGCTACCCAACATAAAGTAAACCCGGGTTGATCAAGGCATAGGATAACAAAGCTAGTCGAACCTTAGCAATAGGACCCATCAATTTAATGCATAGCAATAATAAACAACAAGTGTAATTAAAATGCATGTTGTAATAGGAATTTAACGAGAATGCAGCAAGGACTTGCCTTCTACCAGCACCGGAAACCGCTCGGGGTCTTGATACTCTTCAACAAAGCGAAGTCCCCGAATTGCTCGTACGCTACGCTTCACACATCACATACAAGCATACAATGGAAACAAATAAGAAACAGTACACCAGTCATCTCAAACAGTAACAAAAGCAACAGAAAACTATTCTACTCATCGAGACGATCACGTGGACATAAAGAACGCTAAAAACGGAGCTAAAACGACGAAGTTATGGCTAAAACAATTTTTAGGACCAATCAGTAAAGAATTTTAAGTTTTCGGGCTAAACCGAAGAAAACGGGACGTCGTATGGACCTCCCCGGGCCCACTACCTCGGTGGGTACCGGGACCGACTACTCGGTGGGCCCCCGGGACTACCGGCTTGCGCTACACGGCACCCGAAGACGTGGAGCACAAGGACTACGGAGGAGAAGTACTCGGTTAGGAAGCCGTACATGTCCCGCACCGTATGGAAGACTCCTAGACGTACCCGACTAGTACTCTCTCCCTACTCCGAGCTTGTAACCCCGCCTCCCGGACTATATAAGGTGAGGCGGGGACCAATCTCTAGCATCTCATACAATCCACGGCGCACTATTACACCATCTTGTAATCGTGCCCAATCAATCCGAGCTACACAAAGCATACATGACATAGGGTATTACGCACCTCGCGGCCCGAACTCGTCTAAATTGTGTGCCACGTGTCTCTTCCTTCGAGTTATCGATCTCGGCGAGGCCACATTCATCTACTTCGGGTACTCCCCTTAGTAGGTTGCCGGTCTAAAACACCGACACTGGCGCGCCAGGTAGGGGCACTCGCCCGAGATCACATGGCGAACTCGACGGCTCCCGTCTACTTCAAGCCAACCGTCGCCTTCAACCGAGGCAACACCTTCGTATTCGGCGCCTGGGTCCGCACTCACCGACGGCGCGAGGCTCCTTCCGGCCGCCGCCTAACCATACCGCCCAACCCGAAGACCGGCTTCGTGGCGCTTCCCGAAGTTGTCACGGGCGAAGTCGCCGGCAAGTTCGGCGAAATTTCGCTCTTCAACCACCACGGCCGACTTCGAGCTCGAGTCCGCTTCCAACTCGAACTCGACGTCTCCATGGGCGATCGCTTGCGAGCCGGGCCGCTCGGCCATCGCGGGCGGTCCCCTCACCTCGTGAGCGCTCCGCGCGTGGCCCTCACGTCCTCGCCCGGCCCGCACGGGAGCTCCCTCTTCGCGCCGGGCCGGCAAGGAGCCCGTACCCAAGTACAACTCGGACTTCGACACCACCCCCGACCGCGCTTCGGACTCCAACCCTCTCTCCGAGTTCTACTCGAACCCCGATTACGAGTTCGACTTCGGGTCGGACCCTGAGGAGCCCGAGTCCGAGGACAACTCCACCGAGCTTCCCTTGTCGGGGCCGGCCTGCTGGGCTGGTTATAACATCCACACCGGCCGGGAGATTCGTCTACTGGCCAGACCGCAAGCCTGCTGACCTGATAAGTGGAGACTCACGCTACGTCGCCTACATCGACTCGCTACCGTTCCAGGAGGGAACACCACTTGCCCAAGCTGACTCGAACACCCCAACTGAGGTGGCGGTTTCTGAGTCCAGCCTTGGCACCCCTGATCGCCAAGTCTTCATGGCTGCCGGCGACACCCCAGGACCTTCAGGGACGGCCCAAGACAAGTACCTTGAAGACATCTCCTCTGACGAGCTCTCTGCTGATGCTCCAGCAAACGAGACCCCCGCAGACAGAGACGCTCGACGTGAGCGTAACGAGAAGCGCGGCGAACGTCGCCGACGCCTCCGCGACAACTTCCCCCGTCCGTAACCTTGCGGAAGCTCTCGAGGCGGTCGAGAGCGAGTACACACTACCCCCGAGCAATGCCTAATGTCGATCACGGCGATCGCACGCCGTGCTCGGGGCATACGCGCGGGGAGAGGTCATCGCCAAGCTCGCCGAAGACGCCTACTTCATGCGGGTCGACAACGAGAGTCAACCAACCTCCTCCCGCCGGGCCCCGCGACAACGAAGCCACAAATCGCGGCGCCAACAACGGTCCCCAGCGTACTCGAGCCGAGCTCCCCGCTCGCCCCAACCGCACTCGAGGCAATGCCGGCGAACCCCCACGAGTGGCAACGGCCCACCGCGAAGTCGTCCCTCACCGTGCTCCGGCCGGCGGTGGCGCCCCGACCCCGACGGCGGCGACGGTGACTACGGAAGCTCCAACCATGGGGCCAACGGGAGGGCCGGTGGCGGCGGCGGTCGCGGCGGCCGAGGCCACGTGAACAACCACGCCTGCGGCGCCTCGCGGGGCGGCTACGACGCCCGCCGAAGATCGAGGAGCCGCGGCGAAAGAAGTCGACCACCGCAGCGACAACGACGGCTTCCCCCGCCTTCTCGCCCCGACTTCGGAACTTGCTCCTCCCCGACAAGTTCAAGCCTTTGGGGATCACCAAGTACGACGCGAAGCGAGGACCCCATCCGATGGCTCACATGCTACGCTCTCTCCATCGAGAACAACCGGCGGCAACGGCGACACCAAGTGCCTCTACTTCCCCTTCGCCCGGACCAAGCTCCACTCACATGGCTCGAGTCGCCGGACAAGCACTCGATCGACAAGTGGGACCACCGAAGGAGCAATTTACCGGCAACTTCGCGGGGGCCATGGGCCGATCGGGTACTCGCATGGACCCGGCCATGGTCAAGCGAGGAACAAGGCGAGACCCTCCGCAAGTACATGCGCCGCTTCTTCGACAAGCGCGCCACGGTGGTTGACGTGACCGACAAGGAGGTCATCGACCTCTTCCAAGACGGCCTCTACCACCGCCGCACCTTCGAAGACTTCGGTCGTCGCCACCCCGAGTCCATCCCCCACCTCAAGGACATGATCACATCCGGGCGGATGAAGAAGAGAAGGCCAACGCCAAGTACGACGCCATCCGTGGCAAGACCAAGCGAGAACCGGGGCACCGGCGGCGGCAACAACGCGAACCAAGGCGGTCGCAACAACAACAACAACAACTACTCGGGTCCTAACCGCAAGCGCAAGCCGACAACACCGTCACGGCTATCCGGCGCCCGCGAAGGACAACTCGAAGAAGAACTCCGGCGGCTTCAAGGACTCCGTCGAAGAAGAGGTGCCCGTGGCATCCAAACGGCAACCACACCACCGAGCAGTGCTACCAACTCAGGCATGCACTCAAGGATACGCCAGAGCCACCGCACCCTCATGACAAAAAGGGCAAGAAGAAGGACGGCGACAACAACGACTTCCAGGAACCCGACAAGACCGTCAACGTCCTCTTCGGCGGACTGCCCAGCAGGCGGGAGCAGAAGGCTACCCGTCGAGAAGTCATGTCCATTGAGCCAGCGGTCCCGACCCCCCTCAGGTGGTCGGAGGTACCCATCACCTTCTCCCGCGCGGATCAGTGGACCAGCTTCTCCGAACCAGGACGCTTCCCCCTCGTCCTGAAGCCAGTGGTTGCGGGCTCCAAGCTCAACAAGGTCCTCATCGATGGTGGAAGCGGGCTCAACGTCCTTTTCACCAAGACCTTGAAAAAGATGAAGCTCGACATCACCCACATGCTCACCAAGAGCAACACGCCCTTCTACGGCATCGTCCCCGGCAACGCGGCTATCCCACTGGGCTCAGTGGTCCTGCCAGTTACCTTCGGGGAATCTCGGGACAACTACCGTACCGAGTACATCAAGTTTGAGGTCGCGGACTTCGAAACTTCCTACCACGCCATCCTCGGCAGACCGGCCATTGCCAAGTTCATGGCGGTGCCCCACTACACCTACTTGGTACTCAAGATGCCAAGCCCGGCGGGTGTACTCTCCCTCCAAGGGGACTTGAAGATCTCCCAAGATCGCGACACGAAGCCGTGGAGATCGCTTCTACAAATCAAGTACCCAACGCGATGATGGAGGTCTACGCCGCGTCGAAAAAGCTTGCTACAAGTGAACTCAACATCCCGGAGAAGTCCGACGGCACCAACAAGCCTCGCCCACCCGAGGAGGTTCTCGCCAAGATGATCGACCTCGGAACGAGCGATCCCGGCAAGACCACCACCATCGGGGCCGGCCTCGACCCCAAATAGGAAGACGCGCTCATCGGCTTCCTTCGGGCTAACCGCGACATCTTCGCGTGGAAGCCGACGGACATGCCGGGAGTGCCTAGGGAGCCGATTGAGCACCGCCTCAACGTCGATCCTAAGGCCACCCCCAAGCGACAACACCTCCGACGCTTTGCCGACGACGGACGGGACGCCATCAAGAAGGAACTCGCCAAACTACTCGCGGCCGGCTTCATCGGAGAAGTCTTCCATCCCGAGTGGCTCGCCAACCCCGTCCTCGTCCGCAAGAAGAACTCGAACGAGTGGAGGATGTGTGTCGACTACACCGACCTCAACAAGCACGCGCCCAAGGACCCCTTCGGGTTGCCGCGGATTGATCAAGTCATCGACTCCACGGCGGGGCTGCGACACCGCTCTCGCTTCCTCGATCGCTACTCCGGTACCATCGGATCGCGATCAAGGAAGAAGACCATGAGAAGACCGCGTTCATCACCCCGTTTGGCGCGTTCGCTACACGACCATGTCTTTCAGGGTTGAAAAACGCCGGCGCCACCTACCAACGAGCTATCCAGGCCTGCTTCAAGAGGCAACTCAACAAGAACGTCGAAGCCTACATGGATGACGTGGTCGTCAAGACCAGAGACTCTGTACCCTCATCGACGACCTTGAAGAGACTTTCGCATCCCTGCGTGAGTACCGCCGGGAAGCTCAACCCGAACAAGTGCGTCTTCGGCGTACCTTCGGGCAAACTACTCGGCTTCATCATCGCCCGGCGCGGCATCGAAGCCAACCCCGAGAAGATCTCCGCCATCACCAAGCATGAAAGCTCCCACGAGCATCAAAGACGTCCCGAAGCCGACCGGTGCATGGAGGCACCGAACCGGATTCATCTCGAAGCTTGGAGAACGGGGCCCCCTTCTTCAAACTACTCAAGCACCAAGAGAAGTTCGTGTGGACTCCGAGAGGCGGATCAAGCCCTTGCCCGGCTCAAGGACTTCCTATCGAAGCCGCCGATCCTCACGGCTCCTCACAAGGGCGAGCGCCATCGCTCTACCTCGCCGCGACTACTCACGTGGTCGATCGCCATTGTTGTCGAGCGGCGGGGAAGACGGCGACGCCTACCCGGTCCGGGCGCCCGGCCTACTTCGTCGGCCGAGGTCCTATCGAGTCCAAGGCACGCTATCGGCCGTGCGTAAGCTCCCGTATGCGGTACTCATCACCTCGCGGAAGCTACGACACTACTTCCGGGGAGTACTCGATCTCCGTCGTCACCGACTACCCGCTCGGCGACATCCGCGGAACCAAGATGCTATTGGAAGAATCTCCAAGTGGGGGGGTCGAGCTCGGCGCCCTCACCATCGACTTCAAGCCACGCACGCCCATCAAGTCGCGAGCGCTAGTCGACTTCATGGCGGAGTGGCGGGAGAACCGGCTACCTACTCCAACCGTGCGACCGGAGCATTGGGTGATGTACTTCGACGGCTCACTCAACCTCGAGGGTGCGGGTGCGGGGGTGTACCGCCGATCTCCCCAACGGGCGATCAACTCAAGTACGTCCTGCGATCTTTCCGGAAGGTCTCAAACAACGAAGCCGAGTATGAAGCTCTCCTACACGGGCTCCGCCTCGCGGCTTCACTAGGCATCAAGCGGCTACTAGTCTACGGCGACTCCGCAAGGGTCATCAACCAAGTCAACAAGTCCTAGGACCGCAACAAGGAGAACATGGACGCCTGCGCCTAGAAGTCCGCAAGCTCGAGAACAAGTTCTACGGTCTCGAGTTCCACCACATCGTCCGCGACAACAATGTTGCGGCGAACGTCCTCTCGAAGCTTGGATCTACCCGCGCTCAAGTACCAGCGGGTGTCTTCGTTCACGAGCTTCATGCGCCATCCATCCCGGAGCCGGCGCTAGCGACCACCGTCCCAAGGTGCACCCACCACTCGGACGGGAGGTCATGATGATCGACGTGGACCGGAGGCAACCGTTCATCGACTACCTCGGCCGACCGAAGGTTCCCTCGGACAAGAACTCGGCCGAGCGGCTCGTCCGCCGCGCCAAGTCCTACGTCCTCGTCGGAGACAAGCTTTACAAGCGGGGCGCATCGTCCGGAGTACTCATGAAGTGCGTCCCTCGGCAAGAAGGCAAGGACATCTTGGAGGAGATCCACAAGGGCGTCGCGACAACCACGCGTCCTCCCGCACGCTGGTCAGCAAGGCCTTCCGGCGAGCTTTCTGCGGCCCACCGCCCGGGCGACGCTGAAGAACTCGTCAGACGGTGCCAAGGATGCCAGTACTTCGCCAAGCAGCAACACGTCCCGGCCTACAAGCTAGTCACCATACCGCCAACCCGGCCCTTTGCCTACCGGGGGCTCAACATGATTGGGCCACCGCCAACCGCGCCGGGTGGTTTCAACGAGTATTGGTGGCCATTGACAAGTTCACCAAGTGGATCGAGGTCAAGCCGGTCACATGCCCCAAGGCCGACGAGTACTCGACTTCCGGATGAACTCGTGCATCGCTACGGACTACCCCACCGCATCATCACGGACACGGGCTCCAACTTCAACAACCACCGCTGCGGGAGTACCGCGAGAACAAACTGGATCGGCGTCCGATACGTCTCGGTTGCCCATCCTTGGGCCAACGGACAAGTCGAGCGCGCCAATGGGATGGTGCTCGACGCTCTCAAGAAGCGGCTACGGGACGCCGCTAACTCCAAAGGGGGCAAGTGGATCAAGGAACTACCCAATGCACTGCGGGGGCTACGGACTCGCCCATCCAAGCCAACGGGGCAATCCCCTTACTTCCCGGTCTACGGCTCCGAAGCAATCCTCCCCGCCGACGTCATATGGAACTCGCCGGCGGTGGAGCACTACGACGAAGGCGTCTCGCGAAGACAGCAGACGAGTTGACATCGACGGCCTCGAAGAAGCTCGCCGCGCTGCCCTCGTCCAATCAGCAAGGTACCTAGAGGGTATCCGACGCTACCACGATCGCAACGTCAAGGAACGCTCCTTCAACGTTGGTGATCTCATCCTCCGTCACATCCAGAACACGGAAGGACTACACAAGCTCAGCTCCCCCTGGGAAGGTCCCTTCACCGTGGCAAAGGTGAGCGGGCCGGGTTCCTACCGCCTCCGGACACTTGAAGGCGAAGACATCAACAACTCGTGGAACGTCGACCAGCTCGTCGAGTCTACGCCTAGTCTATACGACTACTCCGGGGTTCAAGTCTACACGACTACATCAACACCCCCTCCGCCGTAAGCGGCCCTCCGGTCCCGGCCCCGGTCTCGGACTACTCCTCTCCAGATCCGGCCCGCGCGGCTACCTACGGATCCCGGGTTGCGACGAGCGACAAAGGACTCTAGCGACGGTCTACTAAAAGACCATGTACTCCAAGATCTAGCCTACACGGCTACCTACGGATCTCTTGCCGTAAGCGGCTACTCGCCCTAGCACCACTTAGGCGTAAGCGGCCTCCGGTCCGGGCGACTACTCACGTAACTACGACCCCGGCCATCCGGTGTACTTCTTCGGTAATAAAGTTTGATCGTTCATCAACTTCTTTCTCGTCTACCTCCCTCAACGGGACTACCGCCGAGTACGACTACTCGCATCTACTCCTCGATGGGGCTCGCACTGCGAGATCGCGACTACGAGTACTCATTGCTGGAATTTTCCTTTCATTAATACTTAAGCAATTCCATTACAATTGTTTCTATACAACTTTGGCTACTAGCTAACTATTACGGGGCTATCGGGAGATTGAGCTTATCGGCTACTTGCTCCGCGATGGGAGCCATCCCGCTCCAGCGGCGCCTCCGCGTCTTGCTCATCGGTGCAGTTGGCGGCTACCCCGCCAGCGACTACTTCCACTGGGGCCTTCGGGAAGTAGGACTTCATGAAGGCCAAGACCTGCTTCGGGATCGACCTCGCCATGTGCTTCACATAAGCCGCCAGCCTGCTGGGGGCTTCCCTGAGGCGATCCACGAGTGGAGCGATCTTGGGGCCGCCCGGATGAGGAACCAAGAGTCTTGCGATCGGCAGCGCGGCTTCTTCAAGATCCTTCAGTTGGGCCCGCAGCGCCTCGCAATCTTCATTCAACTTCTGCAATGATTTGTAGCAGTTGACGAGATCGCGGTCAGATGCAATCCGAAGCTCCATGTGCTTCTCGCACTCGAAGGCAAGTTCTTTGTAGTCGAGCTCGAGTACCGGCGGGCTTCCCGCTCCCGTAGAAGAGGTTCTTCATACTCGTCTCTCGAGGACTTCAACTGCTCCACTTGGCCCTCAAGCACCGCAAATACAACAAGCCGAAGCGGGTCGACTACCTCTCGACCTCCAACAACTACCCAACAAGTCCAAAGACGTACCTTTGTTCTTGTTGCGGAGGCTCTTGTTCTTCCGCACCAAGTCATCGCCCTTTGCCCGCAACTCCCGGATGTCATTGTGATACTTGGCAAAAGCGGCGTCGAGCTTGGATCGTATGGCGGCCGCGTGCTTCCGCGACTTCACAAGCTGATCTTCCAGTGCCTCAGCCCGGAGCACCGCGTCACCAAAGCCCTGCAGCATGTTGGACTTCTCGCGGGACCTCTCCACGACGTCCTGCACAGCAACACAAGTCAAGCGAGTACTCAACAACAGAGGATTGACTACTCAGAAGTTAAGACTACTTACCTTCATCCACTGCTCAGCCTGGCGGACCGCCTCCAGGTGCCTGGCCACCGTTGCCGGGTCCACCAGATCGTCCGCGAGCAGCTCCACTCCGCCACGACTACTCGCGGCGGCCTCCGTCATCGGCGCAGAGCGGATGGGCTCTGCGTCCTGGATCTCCGGGGAGCGGATAGCCACCTCCGCGAGCAACCCTGCGGTGGCACGGTGGCCTCCTCTCCTCTCGGTCACCGCGGCGGCTTCCTCGGCGACCTCTTCCATCGGCTCGGGGCTCCCTCGGCGGCCTCGGCGCTTGTGGTGTCGACTTCTCCATGGGCACCCCGGGTGGATGTCATTCCCTTCGGCCTCGACGCCCGACAAGAAGACGTCAAGTTCACCAAAGCAACTACGACTACTCTATAGAGAAGACTAAACCCACGGTGGAACACTTACCCTCGACCACGGCGGCCTCGGGCAACGCAGCCTTCGGCGGTCGGCGCCTCGGACTCCCACGGGGGGAGGAGTTGACTCCTCGACGGGCGGCGCGACTTCTTCTTCGCCCACCGTCGCGGAGGGCTCATCTCCCTCCCAGACAAGTCCGTTGATTTCCTGCGAAGTACACAAAAGCTGGTTGTCATTCAAGCTCGACTACTACACCAAGTACTACTCGGGAAGGTTCAGTACTTACAGGCTGGACCGGACTATCGTCACGGTCGGGGCACCGAGGATGCTGGCAATATCAACCAGTCCACCCTCGGCGGGCGCCTCCTCCCGCGTCTCGCGGCCGCCGCCTCCTCTCGAAGCAACGGCGGCACCGGCGTAGCGCCCTCCCGCGCTCCTGCAGCCACCACCTCTTCGACGGCGGGGCTGCGGGTCCTGTGCTCTCTTGACGAGTAGGGGGCTGGCGCTCCAACTGCGCTATGAGCTCCTCGACAGTGGGGGCTGGACTACGACTTCCAGCGGGCTCCCCCACTGTGTCCCACTCGCCTTCGTCGCCCTCTTCGACGGGCTCCGTTGGCGGCACCTCCTGCATACAAGGAAGACTACTCATCAACAAGTGTACTCGCACGACGGGTACTCGACTACACTAGTCAGGACATCTTACCTCTTGAGGCGTGGTCTCTGAGACCCTCAGCTTCTTCGCCACCCGCTTGCGGGCGGGGTTGCGCGGCTTCCGTGGCGGCGCAGCCAGACTAGCCTCCAGGCTAGCCGGCGGGTCTTGCACAAGAGGTACATGAGGCAAGCCTGGACGGCTAAACCTCGACCGCAGCTGAAAGCGGTCCTGCAACGTCTCCTCGTCGTCGTCATCGTCGTCGTCGTCGGAGGTGTCCTCCACGATGACGGTGTCATCGCCTTCGCCGACTTCTCGCCGCTCCTTGGCTTTGGCTTTCCCTTCCTTCGGGATCTCGATCCCCTGAGGGGGTGGCTGCGGCTCGGAGACGAACATTTTCAAGTCATCCTGCAAGGCACAAGACATCAGCGCGACTACTAACGGGCAAGGACTACTCGACTAGGGGGTACGACTACTTACCTCCTTTGGCGGGCGCGCGGCGGAGTACTCGGACCGGGGCACGCCGTGTATGGCGGCATGTCCTTGAAGATCCACGTCGCTCTCTCGATGATGTCGTCGTCGTCCATCTTGCCTCCGGCATCCGCGACGTGTCATCGTCGCCGGTGTACTCGAAGCCCAAGGTGTCGCGGGCCATCGGCGGCCGCACCCTCCACTTCATGAAACCGAAGGCCACGTGCTCGGCCCTCGGTCCGGCTTCTCCGAGCACCTTGATGCGTGCCGGCGGCTCGGGGAGCCGGGATCCCCTCCGCATTGTGGGCTCCGTGTTCCACCGGCCGCGGTGCTCGGGCCGCCTCCCACTCGGCTTCGGCGGGCGGGGTGGTGGTTCGTGATGTAGAACCATCTCGCCTTCCAATCGGCGTTGGAGTCAATGAGCTTGTACGCCGTGCACGCTCGGGCCGGCGTCTTCTCTCATCCGGATGCCGGCTCCTCCGACTACTCGAGGATTGCCGGCGCTCGGCCTGCGGCTTCACCCGGAAAAATTTCGGAAGAGGATCCAGGTGCGGCTTGATCCCAAGGAATGCTTCACAAAAATGGACAAAGACCGCGATATGGAAAATGCCGTTAGGGTTCAGATTGAGGTACTCAACTCCGTAGTACCCGAGGAGGCCCTTGAAGAAATCACTAGCCGGAAGCGCGAGTCCGCGCTCCACGAAACGCGCAAACATCGGGATCTCATCTTCGGCTTTCTCCATTGGATACGGATCTCCGGCGGCGGCCCTCCACATATCCACCTCCTTCTCCCGGATAAATCCGCTGTTCAGAAGGGCCAACAGATCCTCGGTCTTCACCTTTGACTTCTTCCACTCGCGGCTTGGATCCGCCCGCGGTGGAGACATCGGCGGCGCCGCTCCGGTGGCGGCCGCGGCGGCCTCTTCGCGGCCCCTCTTCTTCCCGGCGACCTTCGCAGACTTGGACGGTGAAGGCTTCATTCTCCAAGTACGGGGCGTCTTCACTCGCATCCGCTCGGGGGCTACTGCGGGAAGCTGCGGGTGGCGGCGCACTTGGATCTCTTGCGGCGGCGGCGTGCGGCGGAAGTGGATCTACCTCGAATCGATTCAAAATGACTACAACACAGATGGGTGAAAACCCTAAGGGCTTTGGCTTATATTTATAAGTCAAACCGGCCCTCCAACGGCCAGATCGATAAGTCCGAGCTTGGCGGACTCAGCGGCCGCGCGTGACCCTCCGCATTCTACTAGTTGACGCACCTCACCTCGGGGGCTCGGCTACTCCTACTCGATTACCTGGGAAGCGACAAGACTCAGGAGCATCTCAGGACATATTCTTCAAGATGACCCTTCAATTCGAGAGGAAGTACTCGACTCAAGGCTCGGGGCTCCGTGCCACGTGTCCTTCGGTTTTTTTCTCGGATTTTTCGGGATTTTCTTGCCAAGACTTCAGATGGACCCTCAGCCAGAGCCTGCGGCTCAACCTAAGGCTCGGGGGCTACTCCATATGGAGTGCGATTTTGCAATCGCACCTCCATATCAGCTCCGGCTTCAAGACAAGACGGGCATTTTTTGAAGACCTTCGAAGGCAGCACTCGAGGACGCTTGGGACTACTCGAGAAGACTTCAAGATTGCTCAAACATCAGCTGGAGTACATTCCAGCCTCGGGATGCTTCGACTACTCTTGAGGACTTTTGACTTGTAGTACTCGGGGACGCTTGAGGACTACTCGTTAAGGCCGTCAAGACTATTTGAAGCTATCCTTCTCGACTACAAAGTACTCGGGGGCTTGTCGTATGGACCTCCCTGGGCCCACTACCTCGGTGGGTACCAGGACCGACTACTCGGTGGGCCCCCGGGACTACCGGCTTGCGCTACACGACACCCGAAGACGTGGAGCACAAGGACTACGGAGGAGAAGTACTCGGTTAGGAAGGCGTACATGTCCCGCACCGTATGGAAGACTCCTAGACGTACCCAACTAGTACTCTCTCCCTACTCCGACTTGTAACCCCGCCTCCCGACTATATAAGGCGAGGCGAGGGGACCGATCTCTAGCATCTCATACAATCCACGGCGCACTATTACACCATCTTGTAATTGTGCCCAATCAATCCGAGCTACGCAGGCATACGGGACGTAGGGTATTACGCACCTCGCGGCCGAACCTGTCTAAATTGTGTGCCACGTGTCTCTTCCTTCGAGTTACCGATCTCGGCGAGGCCACATTCATCTACTTTGGGTACTCCCCTTAGTAGGTTGCCGGTCTAAAACACCGACAAGGACCTAATCGTAAAGGTTTCCTTAAGGTGGGAGGGTATTTCGTGAAACGGGGGAAAACCCGGGGTTTTTAAGTAAAACAAAGCACGGGGGAAAAGCGAAGGGGCGGATCGATCCATCGGATCAAGATCCGGCGGCTAGGGTTTAATGCGGGCCGGGGTACCACGAGTTGACCGGTAAGGTTGGCTTTGACCGGGGCATTCGATTCGATCCGGGCCGTTGATCCGATATCCGGTGGTCCCGAACTTGTGCACGCGGCCGGCGGCGGCACGCGGCCGGCAGCGGCGGCGCGGGTGCGGCGGCGCTACGGCGGCGAGCCGCGGCGCGAAGGGGGAAAACGGTGCCGGGGTGCACCAATCGATGCGGGGACAGCACCGGGACGTTGAGCTCGCACGCGCGAACCCGACGGGGGGCATCCCGAGGCGGCGACCACAACGCGCGGCGGCGCACGGCGGACGGGGCCGGCGGCGGCGGCGCTCCGGCGAAGACGAGCCGGCGGCGCGGAGCACGAACATCCAAACCAACGACACCGGTGGGCTCCTTACATCGCGGCGATTCCATTGAGCAGCACCAAGGCGACCGAACGGCGGTGAGACGGTGGCGAGCGGGCGGAATCCGAGCGACGGTGCTTGACGAGCTAGGGTTAGGCGATGCGGCTGCAGGCGCTAGGGTTGGCGGCGAAACGGGCGAGCGCACCAGGCGAAGCGGCGGCCTAAATAGGCGGCAGATGGGGTGCTGGCTCGCGGGACCAAGGCTCCAAAACGCGCGGCGGCCGGGACCGGGCTCGTCCCCGAGTCGGAGACGGGGCGACGGCACGAGGAAGCTGGCCGACGAGCGGGCCCCGCGCATCGGCCGGCGGGGGGCGACGCGCGCTAGCGGGCTTAGCTAGGCTGTGACTTGCGCGGCTGGCTTGGGCCGGAAAAACGGCAGGGGCAGCGGCACTGGGCCGGGAAAACGCAGGCGGGCTACGGTGCTGGGCTGGAACAGGTGGTTTTAGGGGAGGTTGCCTTCTTCTTTTTTTCCTAATTCTATTTTCTTTTAAAACAATCAAGCAATTTGAATTCAAATCAAGATTTGAATCCAAACACCCAAAAACAATGCACCGGCATGAATGCAATAGTAAGCTCCTATATTTCATTAATTAATTAAGAAAAATGATTAAATGCCTATAAGAGCACAACATCCTTATATTCCTTAGATGAGGTCGCAATGTTGCTAAGCAAGTTTTAATTAAAATCGAACAGTGGAATTTAGGGTGTTACACCGACTCAGATAACGGCGAGTGACCGACGATCGATCGATTTATATCCTTGCATGGTAAACCCAAGATACACGGAAGAAGCAAACCCCAAGAATTCAAATAAAAGCAAATACAGGGTCTACCCCGACCAGGCGGTTCCCAACATCCCACAGTTTGGGATCAGACGCTACAAACTGCGGGTACACGGTTATCCGGAGGGTCTAATCCGACCGGTCCGGACTCACACACTATACCACGGGTAGCTAGCCCGAGACACATCCCAAGTGGGTAGCTAGAAAGATCCCGCCCCGGTTCGAAGGTACTAGGCTTACCGGTCCCATTCCCGACAAGTACTTGGTACGTTCAATAGCTTAGGACCAAAGACCATGCTACTCGGTCGAGACCGAACCCATTTCTCTTACCACATGAGCGAGTCAATTTAACCAACTTATGATTCCAACATAAGCATCCTATATCTCGCGAGCAATGAGTCATTACTCGACTTCTACCGTATCCTTAGAGCATGGCACTAGCGTTCCTAACATACTAGTAAAAGAGCATAGGAGTCCTAAGGATCATGTAACTAGGTTTCAAAACAACTCCTGAAACTTAAATGCACAAAGTAAAGCATAAGTACTGAAAAGTAAAAGACATGATTTTAATTTACAAAAAGGGTTAGATGAAACCGGTGCTTGCCTTCCTCAGACTCAACACCAACACAAGCCTTGGGATCTTCTGGACTGTGGTCCAGGTCTTGCTGCACACCAAGCTGGTTCAGCTCACCATCAACGGTCCCGTCTCCCTCCTATGTGAGTGTGTGCGTACTGTCCGGTAAATCTATACGTATACATGCATATGCATTAATTAAAGTTAATCTTGATGGTGACTGTGTACATATAAGCAAATTAACTTATTTAACTTCACCAAACAGCAAGGGGGTGTGTCTAAATTAATAAAAACAGAAACAAACATGAATTCACCATTTAGCACTTTTAATTTCCATTTCTTTCTTTAATTACTTAAAACAAGCCTTTCAACCATAAATCCAAATTAAATCAAAAACACTTAAAATGAGCCTAACCTTTTGCACACAGCAACATATGCTTAATTTAAGCTCTCAAACTAAAATATAGATTAATATCATCTATAAATTAATTTATACGAAAAAGACAAATTTCAGCCTAGTAAATCACCATTAATTCATATAAAAAGATTTAATACACTTTTTGATCTCAACTTTCTCCTACAGGTCATGTATGCCAAGAATAAGTTTCTGACCAAAGCATAAGTGCAGATTCAAATTATTTTTCAGATTTTGAATTTAAACTCCTACACAAGATTAAATCCAAAACATCTATGAAACAATTCCCTAAAATCACATCCATCCTACCAGAGGTACTAATCATCAAGGCAAAGTCCTAGGGTGCACATGTGGTTACAGAAAAGTTCATTAAAGGGGCTCTAAAAAGCATCAAACTTAATCTAGCATAAAGCTTAAATAAATCATAACTGAAATATATACATCAAAATCATGCAAATTTTTGTCACAGATCTAGACATGCCATAAAGAGCAACATATCCAAAATTCAAGTTCATAGCATGTGTATATTTTAAATCACACTAAAAACACTCCAAACTAAGTTTGAATTTTTAATTCAAAAACTGTACAGAAAAATCCTATACATGTTTTCTAGAAAAGATATATTTCTTCACCACGAACCCAACAAAATTGGTTTAGCATTTTTCTGATTTTTCTACGATTTTTAACGATTTTTCAAAGGTTCAGTCGAAACCCTAAAACAGATTTTACAGGGTCCTCGAAAGAATTTCTGGAATTTACGCATATGCCCTTTGTTAACACCGGAATTTGGTAAGGAGTATGACATGTGGGTCTGATTCGAAAAAGAGTCCGTCCGGTGGAAGGAAAGATATTTTCGAGAGATTTTCGGCGAAGGATCCGCGGTCGGCTATCCGCTCCGGTTCGGCAAAAGAACAAGAGAGCCGATTTTGCGGGATTGGACGGTGACGTGGCTCGATCAGAGGAAGCGAATGGATGGATAGGCGATCAAATTTAGTTAGGCAATGAATCCATTCGCAGTTGTAATCAGCAGGGTATAAATACGATCCCTGGGTGTATGTAAAAGGGGACGTTCATTCATCAATACACACCGGCCTTACGCCAAACCCTAGAGTCCTTGTCGTGTCGTCGAGTTCTTCGAGAGGACCAATCGATCCGTCGACCTCCGTGAGTACCGGCAACCTTGTATCATGTCTAGTATCATGCGGTGGATTTAGATCTGATGCAAGTAGTCTTGTTACCATGCTTCGTGTCATGCGGTAGATTCAAGCTTGGTTCAAGAGGGTTTCTTGTTAGATCATGAGCCATGCGGTAGGCTAAGATCTAGCTCGAAGCTAGTTATCGGCTCTATTGGATTTTGGCAAGATCCAGTAGATTCATTAAGTTACCCCGTGTTATCATGAGTTTTACTTTATGTTTTAATTCATGTAATACACTCTTGCCCAATCTAGATGGGTTTGGATCGGCTCTTTTCCTCTTAAGATCCGTGCAAGGGCAGGTTTCGTGTCTTTGACGTGTGGATCTTGTGCTCTCTGATAGCCGAAACCGAATCGATCTAGGTTGTCACGTGTTGTGGGTTCAAGCTTGCTTTGTGCGTATAAATCTTGAAAGAACCGGGTATCATGCGGTAGATGCAGGTTTTTGGGTTGCTTTGGAGCTAGTCATCCGGTGGACTAGATTTCCAATTCAGTCTGATAGATTTATTCACGTGGTAATGTTTGTTCCTTCTTCATGGACCCTGGATCGGCTGTTCAGCCGTATTCGGTTATATTTTCACGAGTAGATCACGTGCCTCGTTCGTGCCTTAAGTGATGTATGCTTTTAGCTTTCCGTATTTAGATTGTATCATGCGGTGGATAGATCTATTTGCGGGAAGTGGTACGTTTTTCATGCAAGTTGCATCATGCGGTGGATAGATTTGTTTGTGATCGTACCCGACGGATCTTAAAGTACCTAGACATGCGGTAGACTAGTGCTTGGATCTATGCGTGCTCATTTAATACATGATCATGTCCGTGCTTTACTTCGTTTAATGTTAATCCCCATGAAGATCGGTCATGGCTTTGCACATGCATCCATGTTTATTCAAAGATCGATCGTCGTCATGCTTACGTCACCCGTTCGGCAATGTTCTTTTTCCCTTTGCGGGTATCCGAATGGTCGTGGTTCTTTGACAGGTAGCTTCGCATAGCTACATGTCGTCTTGGTTGGCTTTTTAGCCGTAAATATGGAACTGCCGGTACCACCGTAAGTTCCAAGCTTTGGTATTTAATCGTTTTATCTTTTGTTAATTTTCGGGAAAAATTGATCGGCACGTCACTCTCTCTCTCGCGCGTGCGAAGCCGGCCTTTTCGCTTGCCGTGTGTTTGGCGCCGAGTGCACATTTTGCGTCAACACCCTTCATTTACGTAAAACACCCTAGAAAGAAGCGATTGCTGCAATGTGGTCCTTGGGCGACCCGCACCTCACCGCGGCCGAAATTGGTGGCCGGCGACGACGGGGCTTGGGCCGGAGGAGGCGTCCCGGGCTCCCCGGACCTCGCCCAAGGGTCGCGGAGAGGCGACCGGGTCGGAGCGAGCCGCGTCGGGCGGCGGCGGCGGGCGGCCTTGGACCGGCCGCCGGTGCCGCCGGCGTCCGGTGCCGGCGGGGTCTGGCGGCCAGGCGGCGGTGTGGGGGCGTCGAGGGAGGACTAGGGGAGTAGCAGGAGTGTAAGGGCGGCGGTGGACGCGAGCGGAGACGAGCCTATGCGGTGGCACGACAGTGGGTGCGAAGGCGCGCGCTGCGGAAAGGAACACCGGCGGCAAGCGCGACCGAGAGGCAACTGTGTGGGCACACACACCTGAGGAGGCTGAGGCGTGGCAAAGTGGCCTTCACGCGCGCGCCCCGGCCACCGGCCCGACCGCATGCGCGCGGGCCGGCGCGCGCGCGCGTGCCGTGGCGCGTGGCCGGCCGGCCCGCCGCCTAGCCGCCGCGGTTCCTCGCGCGCGCGCACGGCCCGCGGGGTGAGGCGGAGGGAACAAGGGCACGCGGGTCCACAGCGGATGTGCCGATGCGTCCGTACGCCGGAGGAACGCGCAGACGACGCGTGGCACGCGGTGACGTCGGCTCCCTGCTCGATTCCACTTACCCTGCCTCGAAATTGCAAAACTCCAAAAAGTGCCAACTAAGTTGAAAATCTCCAAAAAGCAAAGTTGTAGAGGAGCCACAGATCTACAACTTTCCCAAAGGGCGTCATATGTTTTGATCAACCGTTTGTCCGGGAACGTCGGCCGAAGTTGCAGATTTTCCACGGCTCGGGTTCTCGTTCACAAGACAATCAAACCAATTTTTGGCCAATTTGCACTCAAAATTGGAATGTCCGCCAATTATGAAAAATGTGTTCCCGGATATAACGAACAACTTTTGTATTGGCCGATTTTGAACTTCTATAGTGAAATTTGGAGAACGCGCAAGAAAACCATTTCAGCCTTAAAGGAGATCTAGGGTTTGACCGTGATTTGGGATTTTTGACCAAGGTCTTTTGTGCAAATAGGTGACAATACATGCCAAGCCTGCTTAAAAGTTACTTAACCTTGATTAACTCATGTAATTAATGTCATTAGCGCAATTAAACATCAGGGATGTTACAGCCTACCCCCCTTAAAAGAAATCTCAGCCCGAGATTTAGGATTTAAAAGATGGAAGTAGGAGGAGGGAACTTACGTTGCCTTGATTCAAGAAAACCCGGATAATTCTCATTAAGATAATGTTCAGTTTCCCATGTAGCTTCTTCTACCGTATGATGACTCCATTGGATTTTATACATCTTTACAGATTGCCTTCGAGTTTTTCTTTCTTTTACATCAAGAATTCTCAAAGGATGTTCCACAACAGAGAGATCCGGTTCAATCCAAGCATTAGCTTCTTCAATCACTTCTCTAGCCGGTTCATGTGCACATTTCCTCAATTGTGATACATGAAACACATTGTGCATGACAGAGAATCGTTCGGGCAACTCGAATACGGTATGCCACCGGCCCACGAGACTTGAATGATCTCATAAGGGCCAATGTAGCGAGGAGCTAACTTCCCTTTCACACTGAATCTTTGGACACCCTTGGTTGGCGAAACTTTTAAGTACACAAAGTCACCAACTTTGTATTCCTTAGGTGCCTTTCCCTTGTCATAATGACTCTTTTGTCTTTCTTGAGCAATTCTCAAATTTTCCTTGATTACCCTCACTTTTTCTTCGGCATCCTCAACTAGGGCTGGACCAAAGAATTTCCTCTCCCCAGTCTGTGACCAGTTCAAGGGAGTACGACATCTCCGTCCGTAAACAGACTCAAAAGGTGCCATTTTCAAGCTGGCTTGATAACTATTGTTGTAAGAAAATTCAGCCAAGGCGAGACATTTGTCCCAACTCTTATCAAAATGAATTACGCATGCTCGCAACATGTCCTCTAGAATATGGTTTACTCTTTCAGTTTGACCGTCAGTCTGAGGGCGATAAGCTGAACTGCGTATAATTTTTGTGCCAAGTGACTTATGTAATTGTTCCCAAAAACATGCCACAAAGAGAGATCCCCTATCGGAAATGATGGTTTTAGGAACACCATGCAAGCGAACAATGTGCTCAATATAAAGACTTGCATAATCTTTGGCATCATATGTAGTGCAGACTGGAATAAAGTGAGTCGTTTTTGTCGGTCTATCCACAATAACCCGGATGGAATCATGTTTCCTAGATGTGAGTGGCAATCCGGACACAAAGTCCATACTTATGTCATCCCACTTCCATGATGGTATGGGTAGAGGTTGAAGAGTACCGGATGGTTTCAAATGACTTGCTTTAATTCTTTGACAAGTATCGCATTCCGACACATATTTGGCAATGTCCACTTTCATATTGGACCACCAAAAATTCTCCTTTTAAATCTTGATACATTTTACTACTCCCCGGATGGATAGAGAATTTAGAGAGATGACCTTCATCAAAGATTTCCGTTTTCAACTCCCAATTATCCGGAACAACAAGGCGTTGCCCAAACCAAATTATATCTTTCTCATCCTTCCGGAAGCAATCATGTTTAGGATCCTTTTCTAGCAATTTTTGTTTAATTAAGAGAATACCCTCATCTTGAAGTTGAGCCTTAACAATTCTATCAAATAGGTTAGACTCTGTGGAAAGAGCATTTAGGCTTCCTTGTTCAACAATTTCCAAGTTTAGCCTTCTCAAATCCTCACATAGAGTGTCACGGTAAGGTTCCATTGATAGGCAATTGCAGTGAGCCTTGCGGCTTAGAGCATCTGCAACTACATTCGCCTTTCCAGGATGGTAATGAACCTCAAGATCATAATCTTTGATTAACTCTAACCATCTTCTTTGCCTCATATTTAAATTAGATTGAGTGAAAATATATTTGAGGCTTTTGTGGTCAGTAAAGATATTGTAGCGGTTTCCCATAAGATAATGCCTCCACAGTTTCAATGCATGAACAACCGCTGCTAGCTCTAAGTCATGTGTGGGATAATTCTTTTCATGAGGGCGAAGCGCTCATGAGGCATAGACAATAACCCAATTTTCTTGCATAAGAACACAACCAAGACCCGTGCTTGAAGCATCACAATAAACTTCATATGACTTTGAATTGTTCGGCTGCGCTAGCACTGGGGCTGAAGTTAAATGTTCTCTTAATTTTTGGAAAGCTTTATCACAAGCCTCACTCCACACAAATTTCACGCCTTTGTTTAGCAACTCGGTCATAGGCTTAGCAATCCTAGAAAAATCCGGAATAAAACGGCGATAATAACCAACCAAGCCTAGAAAGCTGCGGATTTGATGAGCTGATTTAGGAGGTTGCCAATCCATAACCTCTTGCACTTTGTTGGGATCGACAGATATGCCTTCGCTGGAAATAGTGTGCCCCAGAAATTTAACACTATCCAGCCAAAACTCGCACTTGGAGAACTTAGCATAGAGTTTATGTTCTCGCAAGCGTTGTAGGACAATGCGAAGGTGTTCCGCATGTTTTTCCTCATTCTTGGAATAAATAAGGATGTCGTCAATGAAAACCACAACGAATTTATCCAACTCCGTCATAAATACGAAATTCATAAGGTACATGAAGTAGGCTGGTGCATTTGTGAGACCGAAAGACATAACCAAGAATTCATATAGGCCATAGCGAGTAGAGAAAGCTGTCTTGGGAATATCACTAGGCCGGATTTTAATTTGATGATAACCAGACCGAAGATCGATCTTAGAGAAGACCTTAGCTCCAGCCAACTGGTCAAATAACACGTCAATGCGGGGCAACGGATATTTGTTTTTGATAGTCACCACATTGAGAGGTCGGTAGTCCACACACAACCTCAGACTACCATCTTTCTTTTTGACAAAGAGGGTGTCGGGGACAGCCCTGAGGGTCCCCTAAAACAACCAGGGGAATCCTACTTAAAACCTGCAAAAAACCAAAACTAAACACATCCCACTTAAGCACACACACGGGGCATGGCCCACACTGCGGGGGTCCCCGCGGCCCACTAGAGCGGCCCACTCAAAGGCCCCCTCGAGCAGGTTCCGCCTCGCTCGAGGGTTCACACCTCCCTCGAGCGAGTTCCGCCTCGCTCGAGGGTTCATGGCTCCCTCGAGCGGGCTCCGCCTCGCTCGAGGGTTCGCCTCCGCCTCGCTCGAGGCCCCCTCACGCGCACGTCCGTTCCCGCACGCGGGTACGGACATTTAATGCTCTGACAACGGCGGGGCGGCGCCATCATGCGCCTGGGACTCACGCCCCGGTCCTGTTGCACCAACTCCCTAGGGGGAACCCATCCCCGCCACTGTGGGGGACTATGCGACGTGGACTGTGTTAGCCCCGTGACACTGCGCCGCCTGCTCTCGTACGGCTAACGTGCCGAGCCCTCGAAGGGGGGCCGGCCACACCCTCGAACCACTTTCTCGTGAACTTGCAGGGTCAGGTCATGACGCTATGCCGGCGGGACGCCATCCCAGCCACTGTTGGTTGCGGGCGGCCACCCCCGTGCGTACAACACCACGCCGGGCACTGTTATAACTGCTCCGGCGCTGTGAGGCACACGGGAACGGGACGCCGCCACGCCTGCCACTGCATCCCGTACGGATCGACGTCAGCGGCTACCTCAGGCCCGTCTGAGAACGCCACGGCCAACCACTACGCCCCTACCCTCGAAGCTGCACTGTTCGGGTACAAGACGCGCCATGATGACCAGATCGTGACAAGGACCATCACGGCGGCCGCCTACTCTGTGGCGTTGCACACCATACCTCCCCATGTAGCTGAATAGTGGGGCATGCTTGTAATTCGCCCTCTCCTTGGTCTATAAAAGGAAGGTGAACTCCCCCGCCGCAGGAAGAGGGGAGAACGCACATGGGACATCAGACAACCAAACCGCACCATGCACAATTCCCCCACAACATCTGAACTCATTCCGATCATCTCACCAGGGACTTGGAGGCCACGACTCCTCTCCCGCCTTGCTTGTAGCCGCCCATTGCAGGCACCCCGGTGCTGAGCAATATAGTGCCCCGAGCACACCACTGCTGGACGTACGGCCTTCGGCCAGAACCAGGATAAATCTTGTGTCTTTAGCTGCTTAGCATCAACCATTGAGGGATAGACCTTGGCGCTTACTACTGGTTAGTGTCAGGACCATATTCCGCACCGATAGAGGGCAGGACAGCCCCAAGGAGACGAGCTTGGGCGGATATAGCCCTTATCAAGCTACTCTTGAAGTTGTTTCTTTAATTCAGCAAGTTCTTTGGGTGGCATTCTATAAGATCGCTTAGAAATAGGAGCAGTGCCGTCGCCGTAGCTCAATGACAAACTCAACATCTCGTCCGGTGGCAAGCCGGGCAATTCATCGAGAAAGACATCCATGTACTCACATACTACCGGAATGTCCTCAAGTTGAGTAGTTATGGCCGCATACACACATGAGCCTTTATGGCCTCGTTGGGGGAAGGTAAAGAATTGAATTCCCGACCACAGGTGAGTTGATTTCTAACATTCTTTCAGAAATATCCAGGACAACTTTGTGCTGAGTCATCCAATTCATGCCTAGGATAACATCTACCCCTTCTAGGTACATAGTGACCAGATTAGTTGGAAAAGTTTTGCTACCTATCTCAAGTGGTACGCTTAAGGCTACTTGATTTGAAGCAACCTTTCCACCCAGTGTGGCAATCATATAGGCTTGCTTAGTATGACACCACTTCAAGTCCAAATTTCTCACGGTTTTCACATTAATAAAGCTATGAGTAGCACCAGAATCAAATAATATAATAAGTGGACGACCACGGATAGAAAATGTACCCGTCAATACCGGTGCTCCCTCCGGCGGATCAACCACCGTGGTGAAGTTTAAACGGCCTTGCTTCACTTGCACGCTTGTTTCTTTCCCCGATTTCCGGCCTTAGAGCCTTGCCCCCGACTTTGCCGATGTTCTTTGTCGAGGGCGTGCGCATTTGTTAGCATAGTGCCCTGCACCGTCCGCAGCTATAGCAACGGCGATCATCATTGTTGCGGGCGGGTGGGGGTGCACTAGGCCTAGGAGCGGTCCGCCGAGTGTTGTGATAGCCAAAGGCGCCAGACGGCTTAGACTGAGATTGCCTCATCACCCAACGTCCACTGAAGATGGCTGGGTGGCACCCTGCACATTCTTCTTCACAAATTTAAATTTCTTGCCTTGGCCACTGCCTGAAGCTTGATTAAACTTCCTCTTTCTATCCTGTTGAGCTCTCTTCATGGCGTCCTCCTAAGAGATGGCCAAATTCACTAGCTCAGGATAGCTATCAAATTTGATTAAGTTCAACCTTTCATAGAGCTCTCCATCAAGCCCCTCACGGAATCGCTCCATCTTTTTCTTATCAGTATCAACATGATAGTCCCCATACTGACAGAGACTGTTAAACTTTTGAGCATACTGATAAACTGAGTCTTGCTTGAGATTCATTAGCTCTCTCATTTTCCTATCAACAAGACCCTTAGGAATATAATGCTCTGTAAAGGCTTTCTTGAATTCTCGCCCAAGTAATCCGGTGACCCCGTGGCTGCATGGATTTGAAATGCTCCCACCGGATTAATGCTTCACCCCTCGCTTGTTGAGCAAGCAAAGCCTACCTTATGTTCTTCGAGCAAGGCGGGGTGAAGATGGAAAACATGGCCTCTAGGGCCCCGATGAAAGCATCGGCCTCTAGAGGCTCCTCTCGCCTTGGTGAAGAGGGGTGGCCTCATTGCCCTGGATTTTTCATAGGACATGACCGCATTAGGCCCATCCTGATTATGGCCTTGATTGTGCACAAGCTGCTGCAATCTTTGAGCAATTTGTCGTTGAGTTTGAAGAATTTGGCGCAACACTTCGGTCTGCGCAGCGATAAAAGCTTCTGCGGGTGTCATGGGTGGAGGTGGAGGAAGAGGAACATCCCCACTGCCTCCCGCACCCTGAGAGTCGTTCTGTGTGTTATCAAACATCAGAAAAGTTGAACTTTCATTAAATACATATTCAAAGCTTGCTTAAAAGAATACAAGAAAAATATGCATACGAAAATTCAGACTTATAGAAATTTTCAGAATTCAGACAACATCACAGTCCTGAGTAAATAAATCATAACTCTCTGTACATAAGTCAAAAAATTCTAAAATTTGGTCATCATGTGTAGAATTTTATAAACTTCAACTTTGGTATTCAACTCCAGATCAGATTCATCCTTTACAGGGGTCGAAAAATTCAGTTTCCAAAGTTTGTCTAGCAGTTTGGACAGCAGCCAGCAACTTACTAAAAATTCGATATTTCTTAAACTACACATGCAAGAATGCTGAATTTTGGTGAGCATGACCATTATAAAATTTCAAACAACTTTGGTAGTCATTGCAAAATCCAGAAATGACCATAACTTTCTTCATTTCATTTCTTAGGAAGATTGCTGCCGGAAAGGTGTTTTTCCACCATAATTACAGATTACCAAATTTGGTGGATCACCATTACATAGGGGTCACTATGTAGCTTCTAGCTACACAAAAGAATACTCTAAGTCAGCCTAGCACCAAAATCCAACCAAAAGGGCTAACAAGAGTACATGTCAAGTTTTCCTACTACAACATCTAGGATCTAGGTCCTATTTACAAACTATGGAGAGTTTCCCGCGACATGTAAGAATAGAGCACCAAGCTCCTCTAATCGAGTCCGGGAACGTCCTGAACCTCCTCTAGATCCAGTTTGGATCTCCATCTCGCTCATCGTCAACAATAGCCGGTGGGTGGTGCACCTGCGGAGCATAACCACAACACCCTCCAAGGCCTCGTATATAGAGCTCGAGGTCCCCAACCTCGCTCCCCGCAAATCCTGGATGTGCTCAAGGTGCGAAGCCTCTCGGCATCCCTATCATCCGGCTAAGCTGCGAGCACCCCGCCGCCCGGCACCGTAAGTCCGAATCTGCCGCAAGTGGTCACCTCGCTCAAATAGAAACTGGTGTGCTTGCCCCTGGAGCTGCTGTATCTGATCTTGAAGGTCAGCAATAGTCTGCACAGCCTGAGCGTACTTGATATACTGCTCGGTGAAGAGACGGACAACCCAGTAGATGTACCAAGTAGCTCCAGTGAGACGACCAGCCAAGTCATCCGCGATATCTCGACGAAGGTCCTGTAGAGCGTACAAGGCCCTCAAGCACGTGCCCAAAGTCTGTACGGTGTCGTAGGGTGGCACAGTCTCGAGAAGTGTGGCTATATTGGCCATCCGGCCTAGCCACAAAGGATCGGTGGGGTCCAAAGCTAGAACCAACCCCAACGGTGTCCGAAGCATCTCTGCGCGTCCGTGGGTGGAGAGAGCGTGGAGCACCATCAAGGCCGCCGACTCCTTGCCTCGGCGGCACGGCGCGGAGGAGCTCCATGCTCAAGTCCGCCCACTCGGGGTGGCCGGGGTGGGGGAGCACGATCACTCGAACTCTGCAGCTCGGTACGCCCAACTCCTCGTACTCCACCCTCTCGTAGAAGGGAGGGGTGGTGTAGCCGACAGCACACAAGGCTCTCCACGCAATGCGTGTGAAGCCCTCCCACTGCAAGCCAGTGGTGGCAAACGTGCCATCAGCGCCCACCGCAACAAACCCAGGGGCAGTCATATTTTTTGTATTCAAAGGTCGAACCAATTCAGATTGGAAAAGGGTGCAAAAGGTCCATTTTCAGAGTGTTGTTGCCAAGAAATTCAGCAGGGCAGAGCTTCACTAAAAAGACCATAACTCAATACATGAGTACCCAATTACCATGAAATTTTTACAGCACGATCTATGCTAGATAATGAACATTTTTTCTGTAGATTCTCAGGTCAAATTACTTTTGGAACTATAGGTAAAGATTCGAGTTTTCTGCCTAACTCAGAATTTTGACAGCAATTCAGCAAGACTTAGGCTAGCCATTTTGATCCTAACTTCAGTTTTAAACCTCCTAAAATCATGAGAAATTCAGGAAGCAAACTTAACTAGGTGATGAACAATTTGCCTAAAGAGCACCTAGCCAGAAATTTTCTAGATAATCCTTTGGAAGATTTGGACAACAGCTAATTAAATTTTTGCTTAACCACACATCAAAGCATCAAACTAGCATGATTGATCCTTAAGAAACACAATTTAACTAAAGACCAAATGACACATGATTTAAGTTCATTTTTGGTTCAATAGCTTTTACATGATGCAAAAAGCGTCCTAAACTTCCTCACAAAGCTTTTAAGCTTAAAAACGAAGTTAGTGCCGGTGGCAGGGCATATATAAACGTCTCTCCCTATAATAACTAGTCGGAAGCTATTCGTTTCTTAATTACCGTGCCTAACAACCGTGGTTAGTATACCTACAGAAAATCACAGATATGCAAGACCTTTTGTGCCAGCACTCACAAAAGCGTCCACATTCATTACCGTTCACTATAGAAACGGTATCCATACATCAAGCCGCTGCATGGACAGCGTCCAACCTCGGACACCCTCCATTTTAATGGAGTGTACCCTTGCCTCGCATGAGCGACATGCGGAATGCACACGTATGAAACACGTGGCGACACACAACTCATAAACAGACGCGAAGATGGGATCCGTGGAATGGATCACTCCATCAACCCTTGCAATTCCCGTGATGCGGAACAACACACGTATAAAACACGTGGCTCATCTAGTTTGGTTGTGCAAGAAAGTAAGTTTTGACATAAATAAATGTGCTGCAAGTCAGACTAAATACACCATAGAATACTAGCCACCTTAAAGAACCCAAAATTCCCTCTAGGGCCTCTCGGACTAGATTAAACCTTAACGTCCTACTCTTTTAGCAAGATTATTAATCTTGGCAACTTTTATTCCAAAAACAAGTTTGTTAAGGTATTTTAATTACTCTCGTGAATATCATCGCTTTGGTACCAGCTGTGACAGAACCGTCCAAAATAATTCCGTATTATCGCCTAAGTCGGTCCACATGGCCATTAAGCAATAATAAAGAATTATTAAGTCGCTTCCGCCGGTAAAGCCCGTAAATCACATAAAACGGGATCGCCGATATGCGCTAAGCCCACACGAAGGCGGGACCGTAGTACAACATTACATTACATTACATAAAAGGTTCACAAGTTCGACATTATTACAAACCATGTTTTTTTCATACATAAAAGTAAACATGATCAGAGTTTAAACAGCGGAAATAAAACTAGCGCATGATACACACGGGAGGCCATCCATGCATATCACTCCTCATCATCGTTCTCCCATTCAAGCTCCCAACCATCTGGGATAGAACCAGGCCAGATGGGATTACCTGAAAACCACAAATTAAGCAAGGCTGAGTACTAATACTCAGCAAGACTTACCCGACAAAAATAAAGTACAGCTAGACATGCAAGGCTTTTTGGCTGCTGGGTTTGTTTTGCCAAAAGCGACTAAGATTGGATCCTTATTTTCAAGTTTTAGCTCATATTCTAGTATGTTAATCATTTTAGGTAAGCACCTGTTCTAAACAAGCATGTTGTGCAAACAATATTAAACAGGTAGCAATATTAATCCAAAATGTTCCATACATAAACATGGGGTAGCTAGTGGTCAAGCCGACTCAGATAACAACGAGTGACCGACGATCGATCGATTTATATCCTTGCAAGGTAAACCCAAGATACACGGAAGAAGCAGACCCCAAGAATTCAAATAAAAGCAAATGAAGGGTCTACCCCGACCAGGCGGTTCCCAACATCCCACAGTTTGGGATCAGACGCTACAAACTCCGGTACACGGTTATCCGGAGGGTCTAACCCGACCAGTCCGGACTCACACACTATACCACGGGTAGCTAGCCCGGAGACACATCCCAAGTGGGTAGCTAGAAAGATCCCGCCCCGGTTCAGAAGGTACTAGGCTTACCGGTCCCATTCCCGACAAGTACTTGGTACGTTCAATAGCTTAGGACCAGCACCATGCTACTCGGTCGAGACCGAACCCATTGCTCTTACCACATGAGCGAGTCAATTTAACCAACTTATGATTCCTACATAAGCATCCTATATCTCGCGAGCAATGAGTCCTTACTCGACTTCTACCGTATCCTTAGAGCATGGCACTAGCGTTCCTAGCATACTAGTAAAAGAGCATAGGAGTCCTAAGGATCATGCAACTAGGTTTCAAAACAACTCCTGAAACTTAAATGCACAAAGTAAAGCATAAGTCCTGAAAAGTAAAAGACATGATTTTAATTTACAAAAAGGGTTAGATGAAACCGGTGCTTGCCTTCCTCAGACTCAACACCAACACAAGCCTCGGGCTCTTCTGTACTTTGGTCTAGGTCTTGCTGCACACCAAGCCGGTTCGGCTCCTCACCATCAACGGTCCCGTCTACCTCCCGGGTGAGTGTGTACGTACTGTCCGTAAATCTACACGTATACATGCATATGCATTAATTAAAGTTAATCTTGATGGTGACTGTGTACATATAAGAAAACTAAGTTATTTAACTTCAACAAGCAGCAAGGGGGTGTGTCTAAAATAATAAAAACAAAAACAAACATGAGTTCACCATTTAGCACTTTTAATTTCCATTTCTTTCTTTAATTTCTTAAAACAAGCCTTTCAACCATAAACCCAAATTAATCAAAAGCACTTAAAATGAGCCTGATCTTTTGCACACGGCAACATATGCTTAATTTAAGCTCTCAAACCAAAATATAGATTAATATCATTTATAAATTAATTTATACGAAAAAGACAAATTTCAGCCTAGTAAATAACCATTAATTCATATAAAAAGATTTAATACACTTTTTGATCTCAACTTTCTCCTACGAGGTCATGTATGCCAAGAATGAGTTTCGACCAAAGCATAAGTGCGATTCAAATTATTTTTCGGATTATGTATGCCAAGAATCCAAAACATCTATGAAACAATTCCCTAAAATCACATCCATCCTACCAGAGGTACTAATCATCAAGGCAAAGTCCTAGGGTGCACATGTGGTTACAGAAAAGTTCATTAAAGGGGCTCTAAAAAGCATCAAACTTAATCTAGCATAAAGCTTAAATAAATCATAACTGAAAATATATACATCAAAATCATGCAAATGTTTGTCACAGATCTAGACATGTCATAAAGAGCAACATATCCAAAATTCAAGTTCATAGCATGTGTATATTTTAAATCACACTAAAAACACTCCAAACTGAGTTTGAATTTTTAATTCAAAAACTGTACAAAAAAATCCTATACATGTTTTCTAGAAAAGATATATTTGTTCACCACGAACCCAACAAAATTGGTTTAGCATTTTTATGATTTTTCTACGATTTTTAACGATTTTTCAAAGGTTCAGCCGAAACCCTAAAACAACTTTTACAGGGGTCCTCGAAAGAATTTCTGGAATTTACGCATATGCCCTTCATTTACGTAAAACACCCTAGAAAGAAACAGATTGCTGCAATGTGGTCCTTGGGCGACCTGCACCTCACCGGCGGTCGGAATTGGTGGCCGGCGACGACGGGGCTTGGCTGGAGGAGACGTCCCGGGCTCCCCCGGACCTCGCCCAAGGGTCGCAGGGCGGCGACCGGTCGGAGCGAGCCGCGCCGGCGTCGGCGGCGGGCCGGCCCCGGGACCCGCCGCCGGTGCTGCTAGCGTCCGGTGCCGGTGGGGTCCGGCGGCCGGGCGGCGGTGTGGGGGCGTCGAGGGGGGCTAGGGGAGTAGCAGGAGTGTAAGGGCGGCGGTGGACGCGAGCGAAGATGAGCCTATGCGGTGGCACGACAGTGGGTGCGACGGCGCGCGCAGCGGAAAGGAACACCAGCGCCAAGCGCGACCGAGAGGCAACTGCGTGGGCACACACACCCGAGGAGGTCGAGGCGTGGCAAAGTGGCCTTCACGCGCGGCCCGGCCCACCGGCGGCGACCCGCATGCGCGCGGCGGGCGCGCGGCCGCGTGCCGCGCGCGCGTGGCCCGGCCGGCCCCGTTGCTCGGACGCCGCGGTTCCCTCGCGCGCGGCGCACGGACCCGCGGGGTGAGGCGGAGGGAACAAGGGCACGCGGGTCCACGGCGGATATGCCGATGCGTCCGTACGCCGGAGGAACGCGCGGACGACGCGTGGCACGCGGTGACGTCGGCTCCTCGCTCGATTCCACTTACCCCCGCTTCGAAATTGCAAAACTCCAAAAAAGTGCCAACTAAGTTGAAAATCTACAAAAAGCAAAGTTGTACGGAGCCACGGATCTACAACTTTCCCAAAGGGCGTCATATGTTTTGATCAACCGTTTGTCCGGAACGTCGGCCGAAGTTGCGGATTTTCCACGGCTCGGACATCGTTCACGGCGCGATCAAACCAATTTTTGGCCAATTTGCACTCAAAATTGGAATGTCCGCCAATTATGAAAAATGTGTTCCGGATATAATGAACAACTTTTGTATTGGCCGATTTTGAACTTCTATAGTGAAAATTGGAGAACGCGCAAGAAAACCATTTCGACCTTTAAAGGAGATCTAGGGTTTGACCGTGATTTGGGATTTTTGACCAAGGTCTTTTGTGCAAATAGGTGACAATACATGCCAAGCCTGCTTAAAAGTTACTTAACCTTGATTAACTCATGTAATTAATGTCATTAGCGCAATTAAACATCAGGGATGTTACAGTAGACTCTGTTCCCAGTCTTTGCCATAGGTGAGGACGCATGCTCTCAACATGTCTTCTAGAATTTGGTTTACCCTCTTGGTCTGTCCATCTGTCTGCGAGTGATACGCCGAGCTGAAATCCAGCTTGGTACCCATAGCTTTATGCAAGCTTTTCCAAAACCTAGAGATGAACTGGGTCCCTCTATCTGAGACTATCCTGCTAGGCACTCCATGCAATTTCACTATGTTTTCTATGTAGAGTTTTGCCAACTTCTCTCCTCCATAAGTGGTCCGTACAGGTAGAAAGTGAGCGACTTTAGTGAGTCGGTCCACTATCACCCATATGGAATCATGTCCCTTCTGAGTCTTTGGGAAACCTACTATAAAGTCCATGCCTATTTCGTCCCATTTCCATACCGGGATTGGTAAGGGCTGCAACAATCCTGCGGGTTTCTGGTGCTCAGCTTTAATCCTCTAATAAGTATCACAGTGGGCGACGAACCGGGCAATGTCTGCTTTCATCCCGTTCCACCAATACTTCTGTTTTAAATCCATATACATCTTGGTGGATCCCGGGTGAATGGAATATGCCGAGTTGTGGGCCTCATCCATGATGGTCTGTCGGAAATCTCCGCCTTCAGGCATGCATATCCTATTCTTATACCACAGTGCGCCTTGATCATCCACTCTAAAGTTTGGGGCCTTATTTTCTCCCGTGTGTTTGCGGATTTTCATCAGATTTTCATCGGTCTCTTGGGCCTTCCGGATCTTCTCCTCTAGGGTAGGCTGAACACTCAGTTGGCGGACGTAGCCTTGGGGAACAATGTGCATGTTGAGTCATGCCATTTCCTCTTGCAACTGGGTACTCTTGGGTGCCGCCTTCTCATAGGATTTTCGGCTTAGGGTATCTGCTACTACATTGGCTTTCTCTGGGTGGTAGTGAATCTCTAGGTTATAGTCTTTGACTAACTCTAGCCACCTTCTTTGCCTTAGGTTCTGGTCGGGCTGGGTGAAGATGCATTTTAGGCTCTTGTGGTCGGTATAGATCTCGCACTTATTCCCAATCATGTAGTGTCTCCAAATCTTAAAGGCATGCACTACGGCTGCAAACTCCAAATCATGGGTGGGATAATTCTGCTCGTGGGGTTTGAGCTGGCGGGAAGCATATGCCACTACTTTCCCATCTTGCATGAGAACACATCCCAACCCTTGTCGGGACGTGTCGCAATATACGACGAAATCCCATTGAATGTACGCGGGGTGGTCACCGGGGCTGTGGTCAATCTTCTCTTCAACTCCTGGAAACTACTTTCGCACGACTCGGTCCAGTGGAACTTCTTCTCCTTCTTAAGCAACTCCGTCATGGGTCGGGCAATCTTGGAAAATCCTTTAATGAACCTCTGATAGTACCCTGCTAAACCAAGAAAGCTTCTGATCTCGCTCACATTAGTCGGTTGTTGCCAGTTGGAGACTGTTTCAACTTTCCCAAGGTCTACTGCTACTACTTCCGCAGTCAGAATATGCCCAAGGAAAGATATTTTCTCCAGCCAGAACTCACACTTGCTGAACTTAGCGTACAACTTGTGCCCTCAATTTCCCCAGCACTACTCGAAGATGCTACTCATGTTCCTCCACACTCTTGGAGTAAACAAGTATGTCGTCAATGAAGACTACGACAAACTTGTCCAAACTCTTCCATGAACACCTTATTCATGAAGTTCATAAAATATCTTTGGTGCGTTGGTGAGTCCAAAGGACATCACCGTGAACTCATACCGCCCATAACGGGTGACAAAGGCGATCTTGGGGATGTCGCTTTCCCTAATCTTGAGTTGGTGGTACCCTGACCTTAGATCCACCTTCGAAAAATACTTGGCTCCTTTCAGTTGGTCGAATAGATCATCTATTCTCGGGGAGAGGGTACTTGTTTTTAATAGTGACTTCGTTCGGCCGAGCGATAGTCCACGCACATCCTCATGCTCTTATCCTTCTTTTCCATGAAAAGCACTGGGGCTCCCCATGGTGATGAGCTTGGTCTGATGAATCCACTTCGCTGGAGTTCTCCTAGCCGCTTTTTCAATTCTGCCAACTCGGGGGCTGCCATCCTATAGGGTCTCTTGGCTATGGGAGAGGTTCCGGGAATAAGGTCAATGACGAACTCTATGTCCCTATCTGGTGGCATTCCGGGGAGTTCTTCGGGGAACACATCTGGATACTCTCGCACTACTGGGACATCCTCTATGGACTTGGCTTCCATGTTGAAAACCATTATGTCCGCTCCGTGTCCTTGGGTGTGACAGGTCACTTGTATTCCGTCTGGGTTGGTTAGGTGCACTACTTTATCGGTGCAACTTATAAGGCCATGGTGTTGGCTTAACCAATCCATCCCAAGGATCACATCTATTCCCTTGGACTTCGGTACTACCGGTGTCGTATGGACCTCCCTAGGCCCACTACCTCGGTGGGTACCGGGACCGACTACTCGGTGGGCCCCCGGGACTACCGGCTTGCGCTACACGGCACTCCGAAGGCGTGGAGCACAAGGACTACACGGGAGTAGTACTCGGTTAGGGGAGCCGTACATGTTCCGCACTATATAGAGGACTCCTAGACGTACTCGACTAGTACTCTTTCCCTACTCCGACTTGTAACCCCGCCTCCCGACTATATAAGGCGAGGCAGGGACCGATCTCAGGATCACCTCATCCAATCCCCTACAACTCACGGCGCACTATTGCACCATCTTGTAATCGTGCCCTATCAATCCGAGCTACGCAAAGATACAGACGTAGGGTATTACGCACCTCGCGGCCCGAACCTCGTCTAAATTGTGTGCCACGTGTCTCTTCCTTCGAGTTACCGATCTCGGTGAGTCACAATCATCTACTTTGGGTACTCCCCGTAGTAGGTTGCCGGTCTAAAACACCGACACCGGCGCGCGGTAGGGGCTCTCGCTCGAGATCACATGGCGAACTCGACGGCTTCCGTCCACTTCAAGCCAACCGTCGCCTTCAACCGCGGCGACACCTTCGTCTTCGGCGCACGGGTGCCGCACCGCCGATGGCGCGGGCTCCTTCCCCGCCGCCCGCGACCATGCGGCCCAACCCGAGGACAAGGCCTCATGACGCTTCCCGAAGTCGTCACGGGCGAACTCGCCGGCAAGTTCGGCGAAATTTCGCTCTTCAACCACCATGCCGACTTCGAGCTCGAGTCCGTCTCCAACTCGAACCCGATGTCGCCATGGGCCATCGCATGCGAGCCGGGCCGCTCGGCCATCGCGGGCGACCCCTTCACCACGCCGGCACTCCGCGCGTGGCCCCCGCATCCTCGGCGGGCCCGCACGGGGGCTCCTATTCCACGCCGGGCCGGCAAGGAGCCCGTAACCGAGTACAACTCGGACTCCGACGCCGTCCCCGATCGCGTTTCGACTCTAGCCCTCTCTCCGAGTTCTACTCGAACCCGGATTACGAGTTCGACTTCGGGTCGGACCCTGAGGAGCCCGAGTCCGAAAATGACTCCACTGAGTTTCCCTTGTCGGGCCGGCCTACCGGGCTGGTTATAAAATCGACGCCGGCCGGGAGATACGTCTGCGGCCGACCGCAAGCCCGCTGACCTAGCAAAGGGAGACTCACGCTACGTCGCCTACATCGACTCGCTACCGTTCCAGAGGGAACGCCACTAACCCGGCCGACTCAAATACACCAAGCGAGGTGGCACCCTCCCGAGTCCCCGCCCTCGGGCACCCCCGATCGCCAAGTCTTCATGGCCGCCGGTGAAACCCCGGGACCTTCGTGCACGGCTGAGGACAAGTACCTGGAGGACATCTCCGCGTACGAGCCGTCCGCTAATGCACCGCAGATGAGACCGCCGCCACCGGGGACGCTCGACGCGAACGTAACAGAAGTGCGCCGAACGACGCCGGCGGCTCGCAGACAACCTCCCCATCCGCAACCTTGCGGAAGCTCTCGAGGCGGTCGAGAGCAGAGTTCACACCACTCCCCGAGCAATGCCTCATGTCGATCACAACGATCGCACGCCAGAGCTCGGGCATACGCGCGGGGAGAGGTCATCGCCAAGCTCGCCGAAGAAGCCTACTTCATGCGGGTCGACAACGCAGTCAACCAACCTCCTCCGGCCTAAGCCTCGCGACAACGAAGCTACTAGTCGCAGCCGCCAACGCCGGCCCCAACCATACTCGAGGCGACATTCCGCCCGACCCAAACCGCCGCCGCTCCAACGCCGGCGGACCTTCACAAAGAAGAACAAGGCAACCGAGAAGTTGTCCCCCACCGCGCTCCGGCCGGTGGCGCGGCAACGACCCCGACGGTGGCGGCGGCGACGGCGGCGGCTCCAACCATGGGGCCAACAGAGAGCCGGAGGCGGCGGCGGCCGCGGCGGCCGAGGCCACGCGAACACCACGCCTCCGGCGCCCGCACGGCGGGTACGACGCTCGCCAAAAGATTGAGGAGCCGCGGCGGAAGAAGTCGACCACCGCCGCCGCCGAGGGCGACGCGCTCCCCCGCCTTCTCACCTCGACTTCGCAACCTACTCCTCCCCGACAAGTTCAAGCCTTTGGGGATCACCAAGTACGATGCGAGCAGATCCTATCCGATGGCTCCGATGCTACGCCCTCTCTATCGAGAACGCCGGCGACAACGACGACACCAAATGCCTCTACTTCACCTTCGTCCGGGGACCAAGCACCACTCACATGGCTCGAGTCGCTCGACAAGCACTCGATCGACAAGTGGGACCACCGAAGGAGCAGTTCACGAGCAACTTCGCGGGCGCCATGGGCCGTTCGGGTACTCGCATGGACCCGGCCATGATCAAGCGAGAACAGGGCAAGACCCTCCGCAAGTACATGCGTCGCTTCTTCGACAAGCGCGCTACCGTCGTCGACGTCACCGACAAGGAGGTCATCGACCTCTTCCGGACGGCATCTACCATCGCCGCACCTTCGAGGACTTCGGTCGTCGCTGCCCCAGGTCCATTCCCCACCTCAAGGACATGATCACGTCCTGGGCGGATGAAGAGGACAAGGCCAACGCCAAATACGATGCCATCCGCGGCAAGTCCAAGCAGAACCAGGGCGGCGGCAGCGGCAGCAATGCAAACCAAGGCGGCCGCAACAACAACAACAACAACAACAGCAACTACTCGGGTCCCAACCGCAAGCGCAAGCCAGACAACACTGTCGCGGCTATCCAGCGCCCTGCGAAAGGGAACTCGAAGAAGAACTCAGGCGGGTTCAAAGACCCGTCGAAGGAGAAGTGCCCGTGGCATCCGAACGGCAATCACACTACCGAGCGGTGCTACCAACTCGGGCACGCACTCAAGGACACGCCGGAGCCACCGCACCCTCACGACCAAAAGGGCAAGAAGAAGTACGGCGACAACAATGACTTCCAAGAACCCGAGAAGACCGTCAACGTCCTCTTCGGCGGACCGCCCGGCCAGGCGGGAGCATAAGGCTACCCGTCGTGAAGTGATGTCCATCGAGCCGCCGGTCCCGACCCCTCTCGGGTGGTCATAGGTACCCATCACCTTCTCCCCGCGCGGATCAATGGACTAGCTTCTCCGAACCGAGACGGTTCCCCCTCGTCCTGAAGCCAACGGTGGCGGGCTCCAAGCTCAACAAGGTGCTCATCGATGGTGGAAGCGGGCTCAACGTCCTCTTCACCAAAACCTTGAAGAAAATGAAGCTCGACGTCACCCCCATGCTCACCAAGAGCAGCACGCCCTTCTACGGCATCGTCCCGTGCAACGCGGCTATCCCACCGGGCTCGGTGGTACCGCCGCTACCTTCGGGGCGTCTCGGGACAACTACCGCACCGAGTACATCAAGTTCGAGGTCGCGGATTTCGAGACCTCTTACCATGCCATCCTCGGCGGACCGGCCATCGCCAAGTTCATGGCGGTGCCCCACTACACCTACTTGGTACTTAAGATGCCAAGTCCGGCCGTGTACTCTCCCTCCAAGGGGACTTGAAGATCTCCCACGACTGCGATACTGAAGCCGTGGCGATCGCTTCTACAAACCAAGTACCCAACGCAATGATGGAGGTCTACGCCGCGTCGAAGAAGCTTGCTACAAGCGAACTCGACATCCCGGAGAAGTCCGACGCCGCGCCAATAAGCCTCGGCCACCCGAGGAGGTACTCGTCAAGACGGTCGACCTCGGAACGGGCGACCCCAGGAAGACCACCACCATCGGGGGCCGGCCTCGACCCCAAATAGGAAGACGCGCTCATCGCCTTTCTTCGGGCTAACCGCGACATCTTCGCATGGAAGCCGCCGGACATGCCGGAGAGTGCCCGTGGAGGCCGATTGAGCACTGCCTCAACATCGATCCAAAGGCCACCCCCAAACGACAACACCTCCGACGTTTTGCCGACGACGGACGGAACGCCATCAAGAAGGAGCTCGCCAAGCTACTCGCAGCAGCTTCATCGGAGAAGTCTTCCATCCGAGTGGCTAGCCAACCCCGTCCTCGTCCGCAAGAAGAACTCGAACGAGTGGAGGATGTGCGTCGATTACACCGACCTCAACAAGCACTGCCCCAAGGACCCCTTCGGGTTGCCGCGGATTGATCAAGTCATCGATTCCACGGCGGGCTGCGACTGCTCTACTTCCTTGACCGCTACTCCGGTACCACCAGATCGCAATCAAGGAGGAAGACCAGGAGAAGACCGCGTTCATCACCCCGTTTGGCGCGTACTGCTACACGACCATGTCATTCGGGTTGAAGAACGCCGGCGCTACCTATCAACGGGCCATCCAGGCCTGCTTCAAGCGGCAACTTAACAAGAACGTCGAGGCTTACGTGGATGACGTGGTTGTCAAAAGCGAGGACTCGTACCCTCATCGACGACCTTGAAGAGATCTTCGCATCGCTACGCGAGTACCGCCGGAAGCTCAACCCGAACAAGTGCGTCTTCGGCGTCCCTTCGGGCAAACTACTCGGCTTCATCATCGGCCCGGCGCGGCATTGAAGCCAACCCCCGAGAAGATCTCCGCCATCACCAAGCATGAAAGCTCCCACGAGCATCAAGGACGTCCGAAAGCCGACGGGGTGCATGGCGGCGTTGAACGATTCATCTCGAGGCTAGGAGAACGGGGCCTCCCCTTCTTCAAACTACTCAAGCATCACGAGAAGTTCGTGTGGACTCCGAGAGGCGGATCAAGCCCTTGCCCGGCTCAAGGACTTCCGTCCAAAACCGCCAATCCTCACGGCTCCTCACAAGGGCGAGCGACCATCGCTCTACCTAGGCGCGACTACTCACGTGGTCGATGATCGCCATCGTTGTCGAGCGGCGGGGAAGAAGGCCACGCCTACCCGGTCCGGGCCGCCCGGTCTACTTCGTCGGCGAGGTCCTATCGTAGTCCAAGGCTCGCTACCAGCCCGTGCGAAGCTCCCGTACGCTCTACTCATCACCTCGCGGAAGCTACGACACTATTTCCGGAGTACTCGGTCTCCGTCGTCACCGACTATCCGCTCGGTGACATCCTCGAGGAACCAAGACGCCACCGGGAGAATCTCCAAGTGGGGCCGGTCGAGCTCGGCGCCCTCACCATTGACTTCGGGCCGCGCACGGCCATCAAGTCGCAAGCACTAGTCGACTTCATGGCGAGTGGCGGGGGAGAACCGCCTACCTACTCCCACCGTGCGACCGAAGAAGTGGGTGATGTACTTTGACGGCTCACTCAACCTCGAGGGCGCGAGGTGGGGTACTCCCGATCTCTCCAACGGGCGAACAACTCAAGTACGTCCCGCATCTTCCGGAAGGTCTCAAACAACGAAGCCGAGTACGAAGCCCTTCTACACGGGCTCCGCCCTCGCGGCTTCACCGGGCATCAAGCGGATACTAGTCTACGGCGACTCCGCAAAGGGTCATCAACCAAGTCAACAAGTCCCGGGACCGCAACAAGGAGAACATGGACGCCATCGCCTAGAAGTCCGCAAGCTCGAGAACAAATTCTATGGTCCCGAGTTCCATCACATCGTCCGCGACAACAACGTTGCGGCGGACGTCCTCTCGAAGCTTGGATCCACCCGCGCTCAAGTACCGGCGGGCGTCTTCATCCATGAGCTTCACGCGCCATCCATCCCGGAGCGGCGCCACCGACCACCGCCCCCGACCCCATCCACCGGTGGGCGGGGAGGTCATGATGATCGACGTGGACCGGAGGCGCCCTTCATCGACTACCTAAGCGAGCGGAAGGTCCCCTCCGACAAGAACGCGGCCGAACAACTCTCCCGCCGCGCCAAGTCTTACGCCCTCGTCGGGAGACAAGCTTTATAAGCGGGCGCATCCTCCGGAGTACTCATGAAGTGCGTCCCCCGTGAAGAAGGCAAGGACATCTTGGAGGAGATCCATAAGGGCATCCGCGGCAACCACGCGTCTTCACGAACACCGGTCGCCAAAGCCTTCGGGCGAGCTTTCTGCGGCCCACGGCCCTAGGCGATGCCGAAGAACTCGTCGAAGGTGCCAAGGATGTCGATGCTTCGCCAAGCAACAACACGTCCCGGCCTACAAGCTAGTCACCATACCGCCAACCCGGCCCTTCGCCCGCCGGGGGGCTCGACATGATTGGGCCACCGCCAAGCCGCGCCGGGAGGATTCAACGGGGTACCGGTGGCTATCGACAAGTTCACCAAGTGGATCGAGGTCAAGCCGGTCACATGCCCCAAGGCCGATAGAGTACTCGACTTCCGGATGAACTCATACACCGCTATGGGTTACCAAACCGCATCATCACGGACACGGGGTCCAACTTCAACAACCACCGCCCGGGAGTACCGCGAGAACAGGCGGGATTGACGTTCGATACGTCTCGGTCGCCCATCCACAGGGCCAACGGACAAGTCGAGCGCGCCTATGGGATGGTGCTCGACGCCCTCAAGAAGCGGCTACATGACGCCGCCAACTCCAAAGGGGGCAAGTGGATCAAGGAACTACCCAACGCACTCTAGGGGCCGCGGACCCAACCATCCAAGCCAACGGGGCAATCCCCCTACTTCTCGGTCTATGGCTCGAAGCCATCCTCCCCGCCGACGTCATATGGAACTCGCCGGCGGTGGAGCATTACGACGAAGGCGTCTCGGAGGACGACAGACGAGTTGACATCGACGACCTCGAAGAAGCTCGGCCGCGCCGCCCTCGTCCAATCAGCAAGGTACCCGGAGGGTATCCGACGCTACCATGATCGCAACGTCAAGGAACGCTCCTTCAACGTTGGAGATCTCGTCCTCCGCCGTATCCGAACACGGAAGGACTTCACAAGCTCGCCCTCCCCTCGGGAAGGCCCTTTCACCGTGGCTAAGGTGACCGGGCCGGGCTCCTACCGCCTCCAAACACTTGAAGGCGAAGACGTCAACAACTCGTGGAACATCGACCAACTCGTCGATTCTACGCCTAGTCTACACGACTACTCCGGGGTTCAAGTCCGCACGACTACATCGGCCCCCCTCGCCGCAAGCGACCCACCGGGTCTCGGCTCCGGTCTCCGACTATTCCCCTCCGGGGGTCCGGCCCGCGCGGCCACCCACGGACCACGGGCCGCGACGAGCGTCAAGGACTCTAGCAGCGGTCTACCAAGAGACCACACTCCAAGATCCGACTCGCGCGGCTACCTACGGATCTGCGATCCGGCCTACACGGCTACCTACGAACACCCCGTCGCAAGCGGCTACCCGCTCCAAAGACCACTTAGCCGTAAGCGGCCTCCGGTCCGAGCAACCACTTTGTAACTACGGCCCGGCCACCCGGTGCCTTTTTCGTAATAAAGATTGATCGTTCATCAACTTATTCACTCGCCTACTCCCTACAACGGGACTACTAAAGCCGAGTACTACTACTCGCACTTACTCCACGATGGGCGCTCCGCACTCGAGATCGCGGTTACGAGTACTCATTGCGGGAAAATTTCTTTCATTGATACTTGATACAATTCATTACAATTGTTTCCTGTACAACTATGGCTACTAGCTACCTATTACGGGGCTACCGGAGGTTCGGCTTCTCGGCTACCTCGCTCCGTGATGGGAGCCATCCGCTCCGGCCGGCTGCGCATCTTGCTCATCCGAGCAGTTGGCGGCTACACCGCCGGCGACCACCTCCACCGGGGCCTTCGGGAAGTATGACTTCATGAAGGCCAAGACTTGTCTTGGGATCGACTTGGCCATATGCTTGACGTAGGCGGCCAACCGGCTTGGAGCTTCACGAAGTCGATCCACCAGAGGGGCGATCTGGGGGCCGCGCCGGTGCGGCACCGAGGAGCCTCGCGATCGGGAGAGCGGCTTCCTCCAACTCCTTCAACTGGGCTCGCAACGCCTCGCGTCTTCATTCGGTTTCGCAAAGATTTGTAGCGATTGACGAGATCCCCGTCGAAGCAATCCGCGGCCTCCATGTGCTTCTCGCACTCGAAGGCGAGTTCCTTGTAGTCGAGCTCGAGTACCGGCGGGCTTCTTGCTCCCGGTAGAAGAGGTTCTTCATGCTCACCTCCGAGGCCTTGAGCGCTGCTCCACCGGCCCTCAAGTTCGCAACACAACAATACAACGGCGGGTCAGACGCTTCTCGATTTCCAACAAGTACTCGACAAGTCAAAGGACATACCTTTATTCTTGTTGCGGAGGCCCTTGTTCTTCGGCACCGCCCTCGTCGCCCTTCGCCTGCAACTCCTGGACGTCGTTGTGGTACTTGGCGAAGGCGGCGTCGAGCCTTGACTGCATGGCAGCCGCGTGCTTCCGCGACTTCACGAGCTGCTCCTCCGGCGCCTGCGCTCGGAGCACGGTGTCGCCATACCCCGCCGGCGGGTTTGACTTGTCGCGGGATCGCTCCGCGACGTCCTGCACAAGACAACTCAAGTCACGACGAGTACTCAACGGCATAAGGATTGACTACTCGGAAGGTTACGGCTACTTACCTTCATCCATTGCTCGGCTCGACGGATCGCCTCCGGTGCTTGGCTACGGTCGCCGGCTCGACGAGGTCGTCCGCAAGAAGTTCTATCCCGCCGCGGCTACTCGAGGTAGCCTCGCGTCATCGGCGCGAGCGGATGGGCTCGCATCTTGAATCTCGGGGAGCGGATAGCCACCTCCCGAGCAATCTGCGGCGACGTGGTGACCGCCTCTCCCCGGCGGTCTTCTCGACAACCTCGCCATAGGCTCGGGGGCTCCTTCCGTAGCCTCCCGGCGCCCCCGGTGTCAACTCCTCGCATCGGCACCCCCGCGGGGATGTCATCACCTTCGGCGCTCGTCAACAAAATGACATGTGCATTAGTGCCTACAACTACTCCCGGAGCTTCGCGGCTTCACGAAGGATACTCACCTTCGACTACACTCGCCTCCGGCGGCGGCGCGCCGGTGAGTCGGGGGCTCGGTCACGGCTTGAGCATCGGGGAGCGGCCTCCTCGACGGGCGGCGCGATTTCTTCCGCCACCGCTGATGAGGGCTCATCCCCATCCCGGCTCGTATCCGTGGATTTTCTCGCGAAATATTCACGGAGGATCGTCAGACAAGATCGACTACCGCAGCAAGTACTACTCGCGAGGATGTGGTACTTACAAGTTCGACCGGGACAATAGTCACGGCCGGAGCACCGAGGATGCGGCAATATCAGCCGGTCCACCCTCGGCGGGCGCCTCCTCCTCCGCCCCTCGCGGCTCGCCCTCCTCGCGGCGGCGGCGGCCGGCGCGGATGTCTCTGCGCTCCCGAGGCCTCCATCTCTCCAACGGCGGCGGCGCGGGTACTCGCTCTCCTGCGGAGCGGGGGGGCCGGCGCTCCGGCTTGCGCGGGGAAGTTCTTCAACAGTGGGGGCTGGACTACGGCATCCAGCCGGTTCCCCCACTGTATCCCACACGCCCTCGTTGTCCTCTTCGACGGGCTCCGCTGGCGGCACCTCCTGCATACAAGGCAGACTACTCGTCAGCAAGCGTACCCGAACAAGCGAGTATTCGACTACTCTGCTCTGGACGACTTACCTCCTGAGGCGTGGTCTCCGAGACCTTCAGCTTCTTCGTCACCCACTTCCTGGCGGGGTTGCGCGGCTTCCGTGGCGGCGCAGCAAGGCTAGCCTCCAGGCTAGCCGGAGGGTCTTGCACCAGCGGAACGTGAGGCAAGCCCGGGCGGCTAAACCTCGACCGCAGCTGGAAGCGGTCCTGCAGCGTCTCTTGGTCTTCTTCCTCGTCATCGGAGGTATCCTCCACGATGACGGTGTCGTCGCCTTCACCGACTTCGCGGCGCTCCTTCATCTTCCCCTCCACCGGGACCTCGATCCCGCTGGGCGGTGGTTGCGGCTCGGAGATGAACCGCCTCACATCATCCTGCGCAAGACACAAGACGTCAGCACCACTACTAATCACTACTCGACGAGGGGAGTACGAACTACTCACCTCCTTGGGCGGGCGCGCGGCGGAGTACTCCTCGACTGGGCACGCCGTATACGGCGGCATGTCCTTGAAGATCCGCGACAACCGCTCGATGATGTCGTTGTCGTCCAGCTCGCCTCCCGGCATCCGCGACGAGTCCTCGTCGCCGGTGTACTCGAAGCCCAGGGTCTCCCGAGCCATCAGCGGCTGGATCCTGCGCTTCATGAAACTGAAGGCCACGTGCTCGGCCCTCAGTCCCGCCTCCCTGAGCACTTTGATGCGTGCTAGCAGCTCCGGGAGCTGGATTCCCTCTTGCATGGTGGGCTCCGTGTTCCACCACTCACGGTGCCTCGGCTGCCGCCCGCTCGGCTTCGGCAGTCCAGGGTGGTGGTTCGTGATGTAGAACCACCTGGCTTTCCAATCCGCGTTGGAGTCGACAAGCTTGTAGGCCAAGTACTGCTCCGCGGCATCTTCCCTCAACTGGATGCCGGCTCCTCCGACTACCCTGGGATTGGTAGCACTTGGTTGCGGCTTGACGCGGAAGAATTTCCGGAAGAGCACCCAGTGCGGCTTGATTCCGAGGAAGGCCTCGCAGAAGTGGACGAAGACCGACGTGTGGAAGATGCCGTTGGGGTTCAGGTTCAGGTACTCGACGCCGTAGTACCCGAGCAGCCCCTTGAAGAAGTCGCTGGCTGGGAGCGCAAGGCCGCGCTCCACGAACCGCGAGAACATCGGGATCTCGTCCTCGGCCTTCTCCATCGGATATGGATCTCCTGCGGCGGATCTCCACATATCGACTTCCTTCTCCCTGATGAACCCACTGTTCAGCCGGGGTCGCGAGTCCTCCGTCTTCACCTTCGATTTCTTCCACTCGCGGCTCGGATCGGCCCTCGGTGGAGAAATTGGCGGCCCCGCTCCGGTGGCAGCCGCGGCGGCCTCCTCGCGACCCCTCTTCTTCCCGCCGGCCTTGGACGTCTTGGACGGCGACGGCTTCATTCTCCAAGTGCAAGGAGTCTTCACTCGCATCCGCTCGGGGGCTACCCTAAAGGCTTCGGGTGGCGGTGCGCTCGGATCTACTACGGCGGCAGCAGGCGCTGGTAGTGGATTTGTTTCAAGATTCAGATGGAATGACTGCGGCTCGAATGGGTGAAAACCCTAAGGGGTTTGGCTTCTATTTATAAGCCAAATTGGCTCCGCAACGGGTGGCTTGATAAGTCCGCGTGCGGCCGAGTCGGCCGGGCCGCGCGTGACTCTTCGTATTCTACTAGTCGACGCGCCCTCACCTCGGGGGCTCGGCTACTTCTACTCGACTACCCGGGAAGCGGCCGGTCTCAAGAGCATCTCGAACACATTCTCCAAGAAGACCCTTCAATTCGAGAGGAAGTACTCGACTCAAGGCTCGGGGGCTCCGTGCCACGTGTCCTTTGGTTTTTCTCTTCGGATTTTTCGGGATTTTCTTGCCAAGATTTCGGATGGACCCTCGCCCAGAGCCCGCGCTCAAGGCTCGGGGGCTACTCCATGTGGAGTGCGGTTTTGCAAATTGCACCTCCATACCGGCCTTCGGCTTCAAGACAAGACGAGCGAGCTTTTGAAGACCTTCGAAGGCGCTTTTCGAGGATGCTTGGGACTACTCGAGAAGACTTCAGGATTGCTCAAACATCAGCTGGAGTACTTTCCAGCCTCGGGATGCTTCGGCTACTCTTGAGGACTTTTGACTTGTAGCACTCAGGGACGCTTGAGGACTACTCGTTAAGGCCGTCAAGACTACTTGAAGCTATCCTTCTCGACTACAAAGTACTCGGGGGCTTGTCGTATGGACCTCCCCGGGCCCACTACCTCGGTGGGTACCGGGACCGACTACTCGGTGGGCCCCCGGGACTACCGGCTTGCGCTACACGGCACCGAAGGCGTGGAGCACAAGGACTACACAGGAGTAGTACTCGGTTAGGGAGCCGTACATGTTCCGCACCGTATAGAGGACTCCTAGACGTACTCGACTAGTACTCTTTCCCTACTCCGACTTGTAACCCCGCCTCCCGACTATATAAGGCAAGGCGGGGACCGATCTCGGGATCACCTCATCCAATCCCCTACAACTCACGGCGCACTATTGCACCATCTTGTAATCGTGCCCTATCAATCCGAGCTACGCGACAGACGAGACGTAGGGTATTACGCACCTCGCGGCCCGAACCTCGTCTAAATTGTGTGCCACGTGTCTCTTCCTTCGAGTTACCGATCTCGGCGAGTCACAATCATCTACTTCGGGTACTCCCGTAGTAGGTTGCTCGGTCTAAAACACCGACAACCGGGTCCGCTAGGAACTCTACCCCCACTTAAAATGATCCTTACCCGGGGGCATCCTAGTTGACACTTGATGTCACCTCCGGGCGTTCGAGTTAATAGGGGTGCTTTTAGTAGTATCGTAGGTATCTTTCGTGCTTTTCCACAAAACTTGAGGTTATGAATGAATGCGATGCTCCTGAAGCAAATAATATGGTTGCCAAGACTGAGCTGACCAGGAACTCACCGAGCACTACGCCTTGTGCTTCCTGAGCCTCCTGTGCGTTGATGTGGTTGATGCGGGCTCGTCCATAAGACTGCTGGGGCTGCCTCATCTGCTGGTTGCTGTTGTTGTTACTGCGCACTGGCATGCGGTTGGCTCCAGACACGAGTGGCCTTGGCCCATTCACTGAGTTGGAGTAGGCGAAAGTTGTTGGCTTCTTGGCGTATGGGCAGTTGGCAATGAAGTGTCCAGTCTCGCGGCAGTTGAAACAAACCCTGGAGTTGTTGTTGTTGGCGATGACTTGGCTAGTGTTGCTCTGTGGGGGCTTCATGGTGTTCTGGTTGTTGTACGGTTTGAACTGGGTTCTGGGGCCTTGCGAGCCCGTGGCTTGGGACTGGGTTCTATATTGCATGGGGGCTTGGAACCTGGACATGGGGTGTCCGAAGCCTCTCTATCTTTGGGAGCACTCTTGCTATTGAGCCTTGTGCTCCATGAACTTGCGCTTGTTCTCTTTCTTCTCTTCTGCCCTAGCTCTCTCTGTGAGTATGGCCATGTTCATGAGGGTGTTGAAGTCGGGTAGATCCGAGGGGTGAGCAGGGGTCCTCGGCTCCGGAGTCAGTCCCTTCTTGAACATCTCCTGCTTCTTGGAGTCCTTGTCCACTTCTTCTGGGGCATAACGAGCCAGCTCTATGAACTGGTAAGTGTACTCCTCCACGGACTTGTTGCCCTGGCGGAGTTCACGGAACTCATCTGCCTTATGCTTCAGCGTGGCTTCTGGGATGTGGTAGCGGTGAAATTCTTCCACGAACTCATCCCAAGTGATGGCAGAGGGATCCTTGGCTGCTGCACAGTGGTTTTCCCACCAGGCTAAGGCCGTTCCAGTGAGCTGGTGAGTGGCCAGGAGAACCTTGTCTCGGTCTTCGCAGTGGAAAGGCTCCAGTTCCCTTAGAATGGCTCTCAGCCAGTCATCAACATCCAAGGGGTTCACTGACCCGCCAAAAGTGGGTGGCTTCGTCCTGAGGAACTGTATTAGCTTCTCATTCATGCCCAGAACTCGGGGCCTTGGGCGGTTAACGGCGTTGAATGTGGCCTCCATTAGTACAGTCTGGTTGGCCAAAACTTGTGCTAGTTCTATGGGAGGGGGTGGCGGTGGCAGGACAACGTTCTCTCCTCCATCTTCACCTTAGTTCACTTCCTGGTCGTTAAGGCGCTCCCTTCGGTCGGCTTGTGATCCTTCAGCGTCCATACGACCGGAGCCTTGGTGGGTCCTAGCAGGGCGCCTGGAAACCATCTGTAAAGGAGCGGGTTTTCTAAGAGATCTAGCTTTTATGTGATGTTTAAGTGGATTATATCGGATTTATTTTTGAAAAGGTAGGGTCTACTCCTGCCGGTAAGCACACAACAAGCACATAGCAAACAAGCAAGCACAGACAAGTTTTTATTACAAACAAGTGAGGAGGATACATCCCGACTACGCGATTGACACTATGCAGACACACTACACGACTCAGTACGACCAGAGCTAAGGGTACGACTCTACACTCGGACCAGTCACAGCGTCAATCCCTGGGTCAAGGCAACAGGGGTATGCTACTCGCGGGGAGAGCCTTCTTCCGGGGTTGAGTGCACTTCCAGCCGAATGAGCAGTTCATCGTCGTCCTCGCCCTCGGGATTTCCATTCCGTTGGGGCTGAGCTGCAACTTCCACGGTTGCTGCCGGTGGTTCGGTGACTACCGGTGGTGCTGGCGGGGCTTCAATAGTTCCTCCCCATCCTACAAGGGGTGTCCCAGGCAGGACTTGTGCTTCTCCAATGGCCAGAACGGGTGTCCCGCTGTTGGTCCATTCTTGCATGCGCTGGTCTTGGATCCGCCTGAGGCTTTCATGGGCAATGACTTCACTACTTATGGCGGCTGCGGTTCTTGCTTCAGCTTGAGCCACTCGGACTTGGTGCATCCTCACTGTGACTTCAGCTTGCTCGGCCCGACTGATTTGCTCCCTCAAGAGCTTGGCTTGGTCATCAAAGAGTTTGTCCAGGGAGACGAGGTAGGCAACTATGTGGTACAGCAGGTCTTCTTGGTGGTGGCGTCGTTCCAGGTTTCTCATGCAAGCCTACCAGACTGGGGTTCTGATGGTGGGAGGAAAATACCTCATCGGTGTGGGGACGAGGTGTTCCTCGTAGATCCGACACAGGTAGCAGAGGGCTTTTCTGAGGGCCAAAAGGTAGGTGTCTCGGTGTCGAAACCCTGTGGCGATCACGCGCCACGGCTCAATGTTGGTGTGGCGGTTGCTTCTGTCGGCGGAGAGGACCACCCTACAGCGAAGAGTGCCGAGTTGTTCGTACTCTCTGCGTCGTAGTACCTAGGGCGCTCGGGGATACCGAGGCGCTCCGGGGGAGTTGATAAGAAGGCGAGCAAAACCGAGGCTCCTCCTAGCACACGCCTTGGGACCATCCATCTTCCACCATTTGAAAACAAGGGTAGAGTTGAACAAAGTTGTGGTAGGGTACAAAAGGTAGATAGCTTTATTTAGTAACAAGGTTGGGGTACACTCCTCGGGGTACACTTATTATTTCTAGAACACAGCTCTAGCCTAGACATTCTAGTCTTATCCTCATGGTGATTCTTCCTCCATCTGAATGTGACGCTTCTTCGGTGGGAGGTCTTGCTCCAGTATCACGTCCTCGGTCTGGGTCCCTTTGTCCCAATGAGTTTCTTCGGGTTCATCTTCCTTCGATCCGGCCTTCTTCTCTCGCTTCTACGTTTTCTAACCTCATCCCATAGGGCTTTATTGGCCATTAGAGTGCGCTCCCTTTCCCTAAGGTAATCTTGCTCCATGTTCTCTAGGGCAACTTGCGCCATCGTTGTCTTTATCCTTTTGAATTATATCCTTTGCTTGGCTCTTTCCGCTCCGTCAATCTGTTGCTTCGCTTCTTCGGGCTTGTTCTGGTAGAGGTGGTCTAGGCCATTGAGGTAGATAGACGGGTGGGAGAGCGCATCTTCTAGGTCTTCTTCCTCTCGTTCTAGTTCCCTCATGCGGTCAATCCATGAGCGTCCTCTACCTCTGGAGGGTGGGGAAAATCCCATTGGAGTCCTTCTGAGATGTTGCCTACAAACCACTCGTAGACGTCGTAGGGCCTTCCGAGTAGCCTTTGGGTAGGTGTCGGCGAAGCGAAACCCATTGGCGGAGATGAACCAGGGTTCTATGTCGGGGTAGAGCGTACTTCTTCCCACGAAAATCAGCACTTTACACCGAAGGGTGCCGTAGCGTTCGTACTCCCGATAGACGAACTCCGGTGGGTCCCTTACTCCGACGCGCTCTAAGCTGAGTAGCAGAAGGTTAGGGAGGCCAGGCTGGACGGGGCAGACTCCTCCGTTCCATTCTGGGTTAGCCATCTGGAATCAAGCAAGGATCAAGGTAAGGATTTAGGAAAGGATGGGCTCAACAAAGAAAAGATTAGAGAGGGGCCAGAGGAGGTCTCGTATCCTAGGGGTCGCGTCCTACGGCCAACCTACGGCTCTGATACCACCTGAAGCGTCCCCTCATCGGAGGTGACTAAATATGACACAAATACCAGTCCCAGGAAGCTGGTGACACATTTATTACAATAGGTGGATCAGTCTTTTACATTACGGCGGCATAGAGGGCACGAGAGTGCCAACGCCACAAGGAACAACACAAATGCTAACGACCACACTACGATAGCGAAGGCTTCTAAAGCCTCATCAGAGTACCACACCATGGAAGCTCTCTGTGGAGGCCCTAGGTACACAGGCACGGTTGGGTGTAGGGCAGCGACCTACTCGACGTCTTCGAGAACGAAGTCGGGATCCTCCTCTGAAAAATAGTTAGTTAAACAAGGGTGAGCACAAACGTACTCAACAAGTTCAACCCCACCCGCGGAGGGGCTTATAAGAAGATCATGCACATGATATAAATAACAAGGAACAAGTTAAGGTTTATTTGCAAACTCATTTACTCATGCAGGGGTTCATTTTCAAAAAAAGTTTTCACAAACCAGTTTTATAACCAAAGTGACTTAGTTGTTTTAAGAAAACCACTGTGGAACTACCGGACTCCCCGTCCGCAGTAGCCCTGAGCACATGTCACACCTGTTTTTCCAAAGAAAACACAAGTGCAAACCTATATGCATGCCAGGATCAAGTTTCATGCATATAGCTGACATAAGTGAATAACAGAAACAATATCACGTAAGAAAAAGGGAGATTGTCAGAGTTTACGCTTAATCTTGGAAACGGAGGCACCAAACTTCACAAGCAATCGACTGGGGGTTGCGTACGCCTAGAACCAGCAACATCTTCACAAGACTTCAAAGTAGCTTCCTCCTTCTGAGCAACATTGTTTATAGCAAGGGTGAGCACTTGTCGTACTCAGCAAGTGTGGGGAAAGAATGAATGCAAAGGCTTTATAGTGGACCGGGCTATAAGCATTTAGCATTTTAGTTGGTCAAATTTTATTAGCACTCGATTACTAACAAAAGTATAAGTTTATACCAACCCACAATTAAGCATAAAGATAAGAGATACACCATGAGCACATGGCAAGCATAACCATAACACATATCACAATTTAAGTCCATCTTTCAAGTTCGGTTATCATGTGAGGGTCCGGGCCGCTCTTGACCGTGAGCACGGCTAATCGATTAGTTTAACACTCGCAGAGGTTGTACATCTTTACCCACAAGCGGCGTAAAAGCTCCGAAGAACTTTGAACCCAACCATGCGATGCGATCGGGCACCATATCACACTTCCGAGGTGTGATTGCATAGGGACGCTACATGGCCTTTACAAAGGTTCTTCAACAAGTTGTGACCCACAAGGTCCGGATCAGTTAGCAAGGTATAAAGTCCCCTAGCAGGTCGATACCCCACCATAAAAGAATAACTCACCCAACCCCCTCGCTAGAGCGAGTCCATACCCCGCGCATCGCCGATCCCTTGTCCTTATCAGGTAAGATCACCCCAAGCTAAAGTTCCTAATTATTCAGCCAAGACCATTGCCCATTAGTTCTTGTGGTTGTACTGTTTTCCTGGGTGGTTCTCCATGTTCCGATTAAACATATGGTCTTGTATATTAAACATCACATAAAGGAACATAGAGCATAAAATGATAACCATGTTGATTAACACCAACCCAGTTGAGCAAACTAAGCAATATCTACCATCAGAATTAATTAAAACTGGGTTTAAGATAATAGTCAAAAGAGGCTATTCATCCTTAATAGGAACCCATCAAAATTAATGCAAAGCAATGCAACAGTGATTAATAAAGTTATTAGGACAAAAGATCAAGGACACACTTGCCTTTAACCAAGGAGTAGTTGCTCAGAATATCTTCACCTTCACATTCTTCCAAGCTCTCGAACCACGAACAACGTTCACTCTAATCGCATCAATCATCGGGCACAAACATACACAAAGCGAGACAGACAAACAAACAAACTAAGAACAATACATCAATCAAATCAAAGCTTTAAAGAACGCACTAAAGAATAGGCTTGATTGGATGGATCACTAAAGAACACAAAGTGCTTGGAAGGGAAAGGTTTGGTTAACTTTGAAGAGATGATTGCGGAAGATTGAGCAAGGACCGGAAAGATCACACTAAGATAGAGCTGGATCCCAAAGGTTACGCAAACGCAAGAAACAACCGAAACGAACTAAGCTCGGAACTATCGTGAGATTATTATCAAACAACAAGAGACTACGCTTGACATATTTTAATTAGGAAATCATGTGAAAGAATATTTCAGAGAAATACTCTAGGTTACTATTAAACAAGTTACATTTAATTAAAGAAATCGCGATAAACCTAATCATGTTTTATTTATAACATTCGAGTAGAAGTTATGTCAAACTAACAATTACTTTAGAAAGATAAAGCAAGTGTAAGATATCTAAACGAGTAACTTTAGGTCGCGTGTTCAACTAAGCACATTTATTATTGAAAAGGCATTTATGATGTCATTAGGCATATTAACTTTATTATGAAAACCGATGTTTAACTCTAACATCTTTTATTTTGAAAAACTAGTTATGAATAGGGATTAACCAATTACATCGTGATTAAAGAAAACCGGATTAGAACCTAATCACTTTTTATGTATAAAAGCATTGGAATAAGAATTAGTCAAGATTAACATGCATCTTTAATATTAAAACAAGTAACAGGTGATACACATGCTAACGTACAAGTTAAGGTGAAACGAACGAGAACGGTAGCAACGAACTATCAAGCGCACAAGAAACCTTAGGCTAGGTTTAGGAAAACTAGTCTACAAAGAGAACTTGGATGAACAACTAACACACTAGCCACGGGTGAACCGATCCGACAAGTGAAGTAGATAACCGGGGTAAACTCTAAAGAAAGGTAGCTATGATAGATTAGGTACAAGAACACAATCGATTCATAAAAAGATAACCTAACCGAGATAGGGTAAACACGAACTAGATAGATGTTAAAGATTGGATCACAAAGAACTAAAGGAGTACGGTTGTCTTACATAAAAGACAATTACGATAGGATGGCATGTACTAGGATTGGAAAGATCCGGAGCTTGAAAGAAGGCTAGCTCTACAACGAGACACACCGAGACAGAGCTTGAGTTAACACTAGAAAGATTCGAGCTTCGATAGGCTTGATCGAAAGAGATAAAGCTGATACCGAACGTCTAACGAATTGTTTGCATAAATAAGAGAACAAGGCTATGAGCTGGATTTATTTTAATTAACAAAATATATGTAAGGATATTTCATAAATAAAATACCCCATGTTGGAATTAAAGTAAATTAAACTTTATTTTCAAAACCGGTGTAAAGAGCTAATCAAGTTTTATTTATAAAGATTCATATATGAATTAATCAATTAAATATTTAATTTAGAAAAAACTAGACTATGTGAACAATCTAAACGAAACTTTGTAACTCGAGTACACCATATCAAAAACAAAGCATTACATTGGTATTAATCAAAATTAACATTTATTTATAAAGCGGAGTAAAAGCCTAATCAACTTTTAATTTATAAAAGTTAATTAATCATTAAGCCAATTAATATTTCCACTTGCGAAAAACCGAGTAAAAGATCTAATTAGATTTTATTTGCAAAAGAATGTAAAGGAATCATTAATCAAATTAAATTTGATTATGAAAAACGATATATATAGACCTATATAGCTTTTATTTGGAAAAAAAACATGTATATCTAGTCACTAATCAAAATTAATATTAATTTTATTTTCGGAAACAAAACATGATGAAAACTCACCACTAACGCGTGCTTTACATCATTATGGATCTAACGCAACTTGAACGGATGAAATCGGAGTTAAAACGTAAAAGATATGATTGTTCAAAGGTTCGGGGACCTAGTTGCGAGAGATTGGAAACTTCCGGGGGACTTTCTTGCGAAATCCCGGGGGCATATACATATTTATGTATATAAACTCGAGGGCTGACTTGCAAGAGGTCCGGGATGGATTTAGGAGTGAAAGGGGAATCCTTTTAGGGGGTTTTAAGGAAGTTTGCCAAGACACAAAAATAGATCTAGAAATTTCGAGTGCCATAAGGGTTTAAACGCAAAACCACCATCTCTTCTTCTACCTCCTGTCGGGGCCGACGGCGGGGAGCCGGCCGTCCCGGTCGTCGGCGTTAGGGGCCTGCGGGGGTTCGGCTAAGGTGAGAAGAAGGAGGGGAAATCGAGGGAATCGAGTAGGGCGGCTCACCGGCGGAGGAGGCGGAGGGGGAACGACCCGAACGGGCGGTGGCGGGCGGCCGCAGTGGCGGCTCGGCTCGCAAGGGGTGGCGGCGCTCGGCGCTTCCGGACGACGGGGGAGAGGTGGAGGATGCGCGGCTCGACGCCCGGGAGCTCCCGGTGGTGCCGGCTCGGCTCGAAGGTCGACGGAAGTGCCAAATCGGGGGCGGCGGCGGCTCGGCTGCGGGTGCCCGGCGGCGGCGCAAGGGAGGGGAGGAGGCGGTCGCGGGCGCGGGCGGGGCGCGCGGGACCCGGGCACGCGGTTAAATAGGGCCGGGTGAACCTATTGGCTTGCGGGCCACGCCTAGGGAGGCGTGTCCAAGGAGGAGACGGCGGCGGCGCGGTGGAGTCCGGGTTGGGCACGCCGGGAGGTAGGGGATGACGGCGTGGGACCCGCTGTCGGTGGCTCGTGGGAGGAGGGGGCGGTCGGGGCCGTATGGGCCGCAAGTGAATGCGGGCGCGCGGCCCTCTTGCGGTGGATGGCGAGGAGTTAAGGGGGCACGGGAGGACTTAAGCGGATGGGCTTGGCCCAACTAGAAAGGAAGTTTATTTATTTTCCGAATTTTATTTTCGGTGCGAAAACAATTCCGGGAAATCCTAGAAAATGTTTTAAAGCACGAAAAATACTCAGAAAATTCCAAAAATTTCAGGAAAATTCCCAGAGCTAGATTTGAGCATGAACAATCCAAATAAAATATTTGGAGCTCATGAAAAAGATTTTAGAGCCTTCTAATAAATAGAAATAGCTCAAGAAAAAATGAGAATAAATTCCAGAAAAATCCAGAAAATTCTCGGATGGATTTGGACAGCTCTAAAATGCATTTTTGAAACCTTAAGCACTCAGGAAGCACCAAGATGCATCGGCATGAATGCAACACTCACAACTTTTTATTTGCTTAAGAAAATCAAACAAGGATTTTTCCTATACTATGTTTCTCGTAGAGAAAAGTAAGTGTTGGAAAAATTTTAAAATTATGAGAAAATTGTTGTTTAATTATTCTTTCTATCCACATCCTGAAATTGGAAATTTCAGGGTGTGACAACTCTACCCCCCTTAAAAGGAATCTCGTCCCGAGATTCGAGAAAGGTTAGCAAGAACAAAGACTCATGGGGGTATTATCCAAAGCTTATCAACTTTCTTCATATCGACCTTCCTTGCACAAGCACACCAAACATGCTCTTCTATTCTCCACGGCTCATGGGAATATATAGTCCGGTCCCACTTATAACTTATCCATCCTTCTACCATTGTGATTTCTCCACTTTTCGCTTTGCTCCATCATAGTCCTTGGTAGATCGGCTTGTGCATCGGGATTCTTCTTGATAGGAGTGACGTATATAGGTCGAACAATCTTAGGTCGGGGTTTGTCGAAACCGAGGTTCGGTACCATTATCCGCTCCTAAATGTGATAACTTCTTCTCTCGTCTCGTTCTACGATTTTGTTTATTAGATCACTTGCGTCTACTAGGTTTGTATTCCTTCTAAGTGATAATCCAATCATCAAGGTTTAGGGTTTGAGTATGACCTTCGGCTTGAGAACCTTCTTCTTGAGTTGAGTTTTAGGTGGACAACATCTTCTCGCTTATTGATATCTATAGGGTTATGTTGGCGAGCTTCGTTGTCAATAGACCGCCTTCCGTCCGGGGCATGAAAGACCATGGTACTCACCACACGGACACACATCCGGAGCCTTGTTAACCTCATATTGTTAGTTCCGGTGCTTCATGCTTCTTTTTCTTTCTTTGATTATTCCATGCTTCAAAGCAACTTGCCTCTTTACCGGCCCAATGGGAACTCTATCTTTGGCCATCTCATTATGTAAGTAGGTTGTGCTAGGCGACATCCTTCCTTGTTAGGTTTGAGTCGCATAGCCGATATCTTCTCTTTTTCAAATGGTGGAGGAGTCATGTTTTGATGGTTATCATTGGTGACGAAATGTGGTCTTTAGGGAGCGGAGCTTGCTCGTAATGGATCGATGATTCTTTAACCATGGTTTGGACCATTGCTTGCAAAACCCGAGTTTGTGCAGCGATATACTCCAATATCTTGCACTCCCATGCTTCGAGGTCGCAAGAGGAATGCTGGTGCTTCCTTCATTATCTTTATCTTCATGATTTGTGTTGGAGCTCTCCATCTAATTGGGTATTTGTCATAGGATCGGAGGAGATAGGCGAAGAGTATAGAGAGAGAATGGAAAGAGCAAGGTGGAAGATACAAAAGAAGAACCCAACTAAGCAACTGATGTCATTGCGGATATAAGATCCACAATACACCAACACTCACTTCATAGAACCAACACAAGCAATGTCATAAAACCAAGCATCATCATGCAAGCACTCAATTTCACCAAACAAGACATGGTTAAGGGAACGATACTACACGTTGTTAATTAAGTCAAAGGGTATCCTCCTAATAGATCAGATGTAACTCCCAGCAAGGATATCCATAAATAATGGATTTTTCCCAGATCAAGGAGTACGAAATTATGAGTTCACCCCAACTGGAATCATCTCAATCGGAGGTTTGGAACTCGAGATATGAATTAGACAAGATGGCTATGTCAGCAGTGTTGACAGATTCGGGAACCTCCAAAGTTTCGGGCATAACTCTCTGTATATGAAACCAAAATTGATGAATTTTGGACAGAGTGAATCTTATGAAATTCCTGAACTACTACAATTGGATTTACCTCAATCGGAGGTCCATAGCTCGAGATATAAAATAATGAAGGTAACTGGGTCAGCAGGGTTTACAGATTCTGATGGCTCCAATGTTTCGAGCATAACTCCTGGAATATGTACTGGATAGGTCTGAATTTTTGGTAGAAATTCACTTACGAAATTTTTGAGCTAACCCAACTGGTTTCATGTCAATCGGAGTTCTGTAGCTCGAGAAAGAATTAAAACAGTGCTGATGTGTCAGAGATCTGCGCGAACAGATTCGACACCAACTTAACTGGGATGAGAAATAGCTAGATGGATACATATATTTGGTAGAGATAGATACATTGGAAATAAGGGGGAGATATATGTATGTTGTTTTTTTTAAGGACATGCTGATACAATATCAAGGATAACAATTCACCTTTTGACTTATTGGTGGAATTGCTTGAGAAAAGTGGAAAGGAGAGACAGGATCAAGACCAAGGGAGGAGTAAATAAATAGGCAAGGGTAGAGGTCATAGTCATTTGCAAAACAATGATGTGCAAATGAAAATGTGACGGTCGATGATGAGCTATCAAGGAAGATTGATGAAAGATATGGTTTAAGGAGCAAGAATATTCATCACGAGCTCAAAGGAGAGGTAGTGATGAATTTTAGATCAAAGGAAACCTTAAGAAACGACCATTACTATCTAGGCTCACGTCCTACGGTCGATACGGCTACGATACCACTCTGTCACACCTGTTTTTCCAAAGAAAACACAAGTGCAAACCTATATGCATGCCAGGATCAAGTTTCATGCATATAGCTGACATAAGTGAATAACAGAAACAATATCACGTAAGAAAAAGGGAGATTGTCAGAGTTTACGCTTAATCTTGGAAACGGAGGCACCAAACTTCACAAGCAATCGACTGGGGGTTGCGTACGCCTAGAACCAGCAACATCTTCACAAGACTTCAGAATAGCTTCCTCCTTCTGAGCAACATTGTTTATAGCAAGGGTGAGCACTTGTCGTACTCAGCAAGTGTGGGGAAAGAATGAATGCAAAGGCTTTATAGTGGGCTGGGCTATAAGCATTTAGCATTTTAGTTGGTCAAATTTTATTAGCACCCGATTACTAACAAAAGTATAAGTTTATACCAACCCACAATTAAGCATAAAGATAAGAGATACACCATGAGCACATGGCAAGCATAACCATAACACATATCACAATTTAAGTCCATCTTCAAGTTCAGTTATCATGTGAGGGTCCAGGCCGCTCTTGACCGTGAGCACGGCTAATCGATTAGTTTAACACTCTGCAGAGGTTGTACATCTTTACCCACAAGCAGCGTAAAAGCTCCGAAGAACTTTGGACCCAACCATGCGGTGCTGATCAGGCACCATACCACACTACCGAGGTGTGGTTGCATAGGGACGCTACATGGCCTTTACAAAGGTTCTTCAACAAGTTGTGACCCACAAGGTCCGGATCGATTAGCAAGGTATAAAGTCCCCTAGCGGTCGATACCCCACCATAAAAAAAAAGAATAACTCACCCAACCCCCTGCTAGAGCGAGTCCATACCCCGCAGTACCGCCGATCCCTTGTCCTTATCAGGTAAGATCACCCCAAGCTAAAGTTCCTAATTATTCAGCCAAGACCATTGCCCATTAGTTCTTGTGGTTGTACTGTTTTCCTGGGTGGTTCTCCATGTTCCGATTAAACATATGGTCTTGTATATTAAACATCACATAAAGGAACATAGAGCATAAAATGATAACCATGTTGATTAACACCAACCCAGTTGAGCAAACTAAGCAATATCTACCATCAGAATTAATTAAAACTGGGTTTAAGATAATAGTCAAAAGAGGCTATTCATCCTTAATAGGAACCCATCAAAATTAATGCAAAGCAATGCAACAGTGATTAATAAAGTTATTAGGACAAAAGATCAAGGACACACTTGCCTTTAACCAAGGAGTAGTTGCTCAGAATATCTTCACCTTCACATTCTTCCAAGCTCTCGAACCACGAACAACGTTCACTCTAATCGCATCAATCATCGGGCACAAACATACACAAAGCAGACAGACAAACAAACAAACTAAGAACAATACATCAATCAAATCAAAGCTTTAAAGAACGCACTAAAGAATAGGCTTGATTGGATGGATCACTAAAGAACACAAAGTGCTTGGAAGGGAAAGGCTTGGTTAACTTTGAAGAGATGATGGCGGAAGATTGAGCAAGGACCGGAAAGATCACACTAAGATAGAGTTGGATCCCAAAGGTTACGCAAACGCAAGAAACACCGAAACGAACTAAGCTCGGAACTATCGTGAGATTATTATCAAACAACAAGAGACTACGCTTGGCATATTTTAATTAGGAAATCATGTGAAAGAATATTTCAGAGAAATACTCTAGGTTACTATTAAACAAGTTACATTTAATTAAAGAAATCGCGATAAACCTAATCATGTTTTATTTATAACATTCGAGTAGAAGTTATGTCAAACTAACAATTACTTTAGAAAGATAAAGCAAGTGTAAGATATCTAAACGAGTAACTTTAGGTCACGTGTTCAACTAAGCACATTTATTATTGAAAAGGCATTTATGATGTCATTAGGCATATTAACTTTATTATGAAAACCGATGTTTAACTCTAACATCTTTTATTTTGAAAAACTAGTTATGAATAGGGATTAACCAATTACACCATGATTAAAGAAAAACCGGATTAGAACCTAATCACTTTTTATGTATAAAAGCATTGGAATAAGAATTAGTCAAGATTAACATGCATCTTTAGTATTAAAACAAGTAACAGGTGATACACATGCTAACGTACAAGTTAAGGTGGAACGAACGAGAACGGTAGAAGCGAACTATAAAGCGCACAAGAAACCTTAGGCTAGGTTTAGGAAAACTAGTCTACAAAGAGAACTTGGATGAACAACTAACACACTAGCCACGGGTGAACCGATCTCGACAAGTGAAGTAGATAACGAGGGTAAATTCTAAAGAAAGGTAGCTATGATAGATTAGGTACAAGAACACAACCGATTCATAAAAAGATAACCTAAGCGAGATAGGGTAAACATGAACTAGATAGATGTTAAAGATTGGATCACAAAGAACTAAAGGAGTACAGTTGTCTTACATAAAAGACAATTATGATAGGATAGCATGTACTAGGATTGGAAAGATCTGGAGCTTGAAAGAAGGCTAGCTCTACAACAGAGACACACTGAGACAGAGCTTGAGCTAACACTAGAAAGATTCAGAGCTTCAGATAGGCTTGATCGAAAGAGATAAAGCTGATACCGAACGTCTAACGAATTGTTTGCATAAATAAGAGAACAAGGCTAGTGAGCCGGATTTATTTTAATTAACAAAATATATGTAAGGATATTTCATAAATAAAATACCCCATGTTGGAATTAAAGTAAATTAAACTTTATTTTCAAAACCGGTGTAAAGAGCTAATCAAGTTTTATTTATAAAGATTCATATATGAATTAATCAATTAAATATTTAATTTAGAAAAAACTAGACTATGTGAACAATCTAAACGAAACTTTGTAACTCGAGTAGATCATATCAAAAACAGCATTACATTGGTATTAATCAAAATTAACATTTATTTATAAAGCGGAGTAAAAGCCTAATCAACTTTTAATTTATAAAAGTTAATTAATCATTATGCCAATTAATATTTGACTTGCGAAAAACCGAGTAAAAGATCTAATTAGATTTTATTTGCAAAAGCATGTAAAGGAATCATTAATCAAATTAAATTTGATTATGAAAAACGATATATATAGACCTATATAGCTTTTATTTATAAAAGACGTGTATAATTAGTCATTAATCAAAATTAATATTAATTTTATTTTCAGAAACAAAACATGGTGAAAACACACCACTAACGCGTGCTTTACATTATTATGGACCTGACGCAACTTGAACGGATTAAATCGGAGTTAAAACGTAAAAGATATGATTGTTCAAAGGTTCAGGGACCTAGTTGCAGAGATTGGAAACTTCCAGGGACTTTACTGCGAAATCCCAGGGGCATATACATATTTATGTATATAAACTCGAGGGCTGACTTGCAAGAGGTCCAGGATGGATTTAGGAGTGAAAGGGGAATCCTTTTAGGGGGTTTTAAGGAAGTTTGCCAAGACACAAAAATAGATCTAGAAATTTCAGAGTACCATAAGGGTTTAAACGCAAAACCACCATCTCTTCTTCTACCTCCTGTCAGGGCCGACGGCAGGAGCTGGCCGTCCCGGTCGTCGGCGTTAGGGGCCCTGCGGGGTTCGGCTAAGGTGAGAAGAAGGAGGGGAAATCGAGGGAATCGAGTAGGGCGGCTCACCAGCGGAGGAGGCGGAGGGGAACGACCTGAACAGGCCGGCGGCGGGCGGCCAGGGTGGCCGGCTCAGCTCGCAAGGGGCGGCGGCGCTCCGGCGCTTCCCGGACGACGGGGAGAGGTGGAGGATGCGCAGCTCGACGCCCTGGAGCTCCTGGTGGTGCCAGCTCGGCTCGAAGGTCGACGGAAGTGCCAAATCGAGGGCGGCGGCGGCTCGGCCTGCGGGTGCCCTGGCGGCGGCGCAAGGAAGGGAGGAGGCAGTCGCGGGCGCGGCTAGGGCGTGCAGGACCCAGGCACGCTGTTAAATAGGGCCGGGTGAACCTATTGGCTTGCGGGCCACGCCTAGGAGGCGTGTCCAAGGCGGAGACGGCGGCGGCGCGGTGGAGTCCAGGTTGGGCACGCCGGAGGTAGGGGATGACAGCGTGGGACCCGCTGTCAGTGACTGTGGGAGGAGGGGGCCGGTCGGGCTGTATGGGCCGCAAGTGAATCTGGGCTGCGGCCTACTGCGGTGGATGGCGAGGAGTTAAGGGGGCACGGGAGGACTTAAGCGGATGGGCTTGGCCCAACTAGAAAGGAAGTTTATTTATTTTCCGAATTTTATTTTCAGTGCGAAAACAATTCCAGGAAACCCTAGAAATTGTTTAAAGGCACGAAAAATACTCCGAAAATCACAAAAATTCCAGGAAAATTCCCAGAGCTAGATTTGAGCATGAACAATCCAAATAAAATATTTGGAGCTCATGAAAAAGATTTTAGAGCCTTCTAATAAATAGAAATAGCTCAAGAAAAATGAGAATAAATTCCAGAAAAATCCAGAAAATTCTCGGAAGGATTTGGACAGCTCTAAAATGCATTTTTGAAACCTTAAGCACTCAGGAAGCACCAAGATGCATCGGCATGAATGCAACACTCACAACTTTTTATTTGCTTAAGAAAATCAAACAAGGATTTTTCCTATACTATGTTTTCTGTAGAGAAAAGTAAGTGTTGGAAAAATTTTAAAATTATGAGAAAATTGTTGTTTAATTATTCTTTCTATCCACATCCTGAAATTGGAAATTTCAGGGTGTGACAAAGACACTAACCACACATTTAACCCGAAAGATAACTTACACCAAGAAACTTCCCAACCCCAAACACTAGTTTTTGTGACCACACGTGACTCGTCCAATACCGTGGACACGACTATTCGAATAGGTTTGACACTGCAGAGGTTGTACATCTTTACCCACAAGTAGGGTATCGCCACTCGGACACCTCGGTCGGTGCGGATCCTATCAAAGCCATTACCCACCTTAGCTAATCCTACGAGCCATCACGGAAGCAACCAAGGGGTTATCCCACATAACCGGGGCATACCTCACACGGAGCGTACCCCTACTCCTTGGTTTCCCGCCGCTCACCCGCACACCGGATGGCAAGTAGATTAACTAGTGGGCCAAACAAGGTTCAATCATAGCAATCAAGGGTGGCTATCCTACCATGTTTCGCGTGAAACAATATGCAATTTATAAAATGGGTATATGGTCATATTTATAAAACTAGGACCAAAGCATGCATCAAAGGATGAGATTGAACTTGCCGTCTTCGAAGTCCTCGAGAAGTTCCGGCTCGGTGTTCGGGATCTCGGGCTCCTGCTCGTAGTACTCGGTTCCAAGTTCCGGCTCGGGGTACCCTCCTTCGTTCACTCTGTCGGCTATAACGCACACACAAGCAGGCATGCAATCAATATAGGCACACATAATTTCTCCTACCGAGCTCGAGGAAGGTAATTAGATAAAAAAATAAAAGAATAAATATTATGCAGGGGTTTTGGGTGACGGATCGGTGGGGGCATACCGTGACGGGTGTAAGGAAGTTTGGGCACGATTTGGATTAAAATCGCGCATGAAATGATGGGTTAAAGGAGGTGTTTAGGGTTAATTAGGGGCCTGTTAGTATTTTATTTTAAAAGAAAAGGACCTAGTTAAAATATTTAGATATAGTGAGGGTTTAATTAAATATCCGAGGGGTATAATTGTAAAGGGACAGGGTTGTTTTTGTGGTTTAGTTTAAAGCATAGGGTCTGTTTTGAAAGAAAGGAGAGAGAGAATAGAGGGGGGTTCGGTTTTGGAAAAGGGGGAAAAGGGCAGGGGTATGGGCAAAACAACCATCTTCTACCTCCCCCTTGAATCAGAACAGAGAGAGGGAGGGGGTGGCGCGGGGGCGGCCGGCCGGCGCCAATCCCCGGCGAACCGGGCCACGGCGGCGGACGGGCGATGGTGCAAAACGAAGAGGACTCCACAAGGGTTCGATTCCCCTACCTATCTCGAGTGGTGGTGGCGCGCGGAGGCGGAATCCCCAGCGGCGGCGGACTGGAAGGCGAGCTCTGGGGGGGCGGTGGTGTTCTGGTGTTTAAGGGAGGAAGGCTCGGCTTGTGGTGGTTCAAGGTGAGACAAGGAACCGCCGGCCTCCATTTATAGGCGCGGATAAGGCGGTAACTCGGCCGAGCTTCGAGCTCTAGGAGCTTCGGCCATGGCGGTGGGGAAAAATATCCTGGCGTTGACTCACCGGCGAGGCCTTGGCCGGGATTCGCGGTGGACCGGGCGTTGTTGGACGGGACTTGTCGTGCAGGTGGCCGCAGAGGGGGGCAGCGACGCGGTGGCGTGTTCGGGCGAGCAAGCCTTAATGGTGGTCGCCGGCCGCCAATAGGGGCGCCGCGGCTCGGGCGCGCCCCTACGGGCGGCGAGGGGCCGGCGGGCGCGCGGCGCCATCGACCCGGCCGGGCGCGGGCCCGAGGCGTGTGGAGGAGGGGGAGGTGCGCTGCCAGTTCTGGAGCCCTGGCACGGCCGCGGCAGGCAACCGAAGGAAGAAGAAGGGAGGGGAGAGAAAGGAAGGAGAGAGAAAAAGAAATGAAAGGAGAAAAAGGAAAAAAGAAAAGAAAACGAAAAAGAAAGAAAATAGGAAAAGGAAAGGAAAATAAATAGGAAAAAGGTTTGAAAATTAGGAAAATTGCTAGGAATTTTAGGGAAAAGGACTTTGCGGGTTTATTTCCGGTTTCCGGGCGTCAGCGTGATTTTTGGGACGGCGGTGATGGCGAGGCGGACCGGCCAGCAGGACCGCGGCGGTGCGGGATTCCCGACGTGGTGGCCGACAGCGGCGGCTGGAGGGGCATGCGTGGGCGATGGCTCGGGTGTGGGCGGTGCCGGCGGGATTCGCGGCACGCGCGCCGAGGGTGAGAGAGAACGGCCGGCGTTTCGAAAAAACGGGGTAAATGAGCTCAACGGGAAAAATTTGAAAACACGCGTGATTTATTAGGTGATTTATTAGGGGCTAAAAAATGTGGGCGTTACAATAGGGCTGCAAACTGCACTGTGGCCACCGAAGTTCAAACCAGTTTCTCTCCCGAAGTACAATGGCTTCGGAAACTCCAGACAATTTCTCATGAGATATGAATCAGCCGTGAATTCGGCAGGAGGAGATGATGTTGCACTAGCCAAATCTTTCATCATTTTCTGCGAAGGTTCAGTCCTGAACTAGTATTATCTGCTACAACCGCACTCGGTTTTGTACCGGGGTCGACCTCAAAACAAATTTCATGCAAGCATTTCAGATGTTCCATGACACAATAGCCGAGTCATCAGACTTGCACAACTGCAAGCGGAAAGACAGAGAACCATTGCGGAACTTCGTGAGAAGATTCATGCAACAGAGATCACAGATTCCTGAGGCAGATGACAAAACAACGATCAAAGAACTGATGAAAGGTCTAACTCCAGGACCAACGGCTTCACATCTGACGCGAAAGAAACCCAAGATAGTTGAAGAACTTTTTCATGAGCTAGAAGAGTACATCTTGTCCAATGATGATCATCGCAGAAGAGTTGCTGAGTGAAATGAAGCACGACAAGGCAACTGAGAAGTGGCATGGATACCTCAACCCCAGAATCCACGAAATATCAACAATGTAGAGAATCCTCAGCCTAACCAGAATAATAGACCAAACACAAGAGGAGGATTTACATCTAGGGGAAGAGGAAGGGCGAGAGGACCCCCGAGACTCACGAATCACAATCCAAGAGATCCATACTTCTATTGCCAGTATCATGGGAGAGGACATAGCACCGAAGGGTGCACGGAAACCAAGAAGAATATCGCAAGAATTCAACAAGAGAAGGCAATGATGAGTATCGCTTCCTCAATGCCGAATCAACTTCGCCCGAACACGGCGACCACATTTCATGAACTCTCAACCAAATCTATAGATGGCCAACGGGCCGGCCCGTGCGGCCCCCGGCCCGCTCGGGCGGGGCCGGGCCCCGGCCCGCTACGGGCCACACGGGCCGGGCCACACCGGCCGGGACCGCACCGGGCTACGGGCCACGTCCTTAGCCCATGGCCCTGTCCGTGGGCCATTTTACCGGTCCACGGGCCAGTCGGGCCGCCTTTCAATGGGCCAGGCCGTGCTGGTTAGCTTAGCCTAGCTTGTAAGGCAGCAAGCAGGCTGATGGGCCACCAGAGGTAGAGTAGCTTATTGATGGGCCAAATTGATATTAGTAGGCCAGTTTTGCTAAAAAAAGTCATGGCAGCATGGCCGGGCCACCACCGGGTCAGCCGGCCGACGGACCGGCCGCGCACGGCCACGGGCCGAGGCGGTAGCCCATGGCCCGTCCGGACATCGGGCGGGCCGCCGGAGCCCGCACATAACGGACCGGCCGGGCTAGGTACCAGGACATTTTGCGGGCCTCGGACCGGCCACGAGTCACGGGCCAAATGGCCAACTATAACCAAATCCAGTCGCAATGCAGCAATTTCAGCAACCACAAACATCATGGCAACCCTCTCAGCAGTTCTACCCTCAGTCACAGGCAATTCAGTCCATCCAGCAACCGCAGCCAATTCGAGAAATACTGCCACCAGCACCCGATAGTTCGTCAAAACCAGAGTCAGATTCAAGACCTCGGAGCCCGAAAACCTTGCCATCTTTCGGGACAATCATGCCAATCACAGGAGGGTCAGCCATGAAATTCGAAACTAAGAAGCAAAGAAACAATTACTTCAGGTCTGTGAACACCATCATCAACGACGGTCCAGCTGCCCGACCAGAGTGGGCCAAGGTGCCAATCACTTTCACTGAAGAGGATTTCAAACTGAAATCTGTGAATCACAATGATGCCATGGTCATCGAAGTGAACATAGCTAGATGGGTTATCGGAAAAATTTTGGTAGACAATGGAAGCTCAGTAGACATTCTATTCTTCAAAACATTCGAGAAAATGAACCTGAGTCAGCATATGTTGCATCCGCCAGAGTACCCATTGCAAGGTTTCAGAGGAAAACCAATCAAGCCAGTTGGAAAAGTATCACTTCCCGTATCTTTCGGAGATCTGGACAACACCAGAACAGAAACCCTCACCTTTGATGTGGTTGACATTTATCACCCATACCTCGCGATTTTCGGTAGAGGTTTCATGAACAAGTTTGATGCAGTCATAAGACAGCAATTCTTGTCTATGAAGATACCAGCGCCCAAAGGGGTTATCACAGTGTTCGGCGATCAGCAAGAGACCAGAAACATAGAAAAAGGCCATACTCCGGGCCAAGTCAATGTGTACCAGCTGAAAGCAACTAGAGAAAGGAAGGAACCTTACGAAGAGGCCAAGCGAGACAAAGAAAAGATCAAGATAGAAGCTGATGGTGAAACCAAGAAAGTATACGTGGATGATATGCCCGATAGAGTAGTCACAATTGGGGCTCACCTCAATCCCGAAGAAGAGAAAGAGCTCATACAATTCTTGAACAAGAACAAGGATGTTTTTGCCTGGTCAGCCAAAGATTTGCAAGGCGTCGATAGGGACATCATCGAACATGCCCTGGAAACAGATGAAAAAATAGCGCCGAAAAAGCAGAAACTTCGGAAAATGTCCGAAGAAAAAGTAAAAGTAGTTGAAGCTGAAGTTCAAAGGTCGCAAGACGCGAAAGTGATTAGAGAAGTGAAATATCCAGTCTGGCTGGCCAACACTGTACCAGTGAAAAAGAAGAATGGAAAGTGGAGAATGTGTGTAGACTTCACGGATTTGAACAAGGCATGCAAGAAGGACGATTTTCCCTTGGATAGGGTAGATAAAATCATAGATGATGCAGCCAACAGTGAAATGCTCTCACTCCTGGACATGTTTTCAGGATATCATCAGATAAGAGTACGTAAAGAAGACGAAGAGAAGACAAACTTTATCACCCCCTTTGGAACATTTTGTTTTGGGAGAATGCCGAGAGGGGTGAAGAATGCGGGATGCACATTTTCGAGGATGATAGCAATAGTACTTCATCCTCATCTTCGGAGAAACATACTGGCATACGTTGATGACATAGTTGTCAAAAGTGTTCGAAGAAGAGACCATATCAGTGATTTGGCAAAAACTTTCGCGAACCTGAGAGCAGCGAGCCTAAGATTGAATCCTGAGAAGTGTGTCTTCGGCATTCACAAAGGGAAAGTTCTCGGATGTCTAGTTTCAACAAAAGGCATAGAGGGAAATCTCGACAAAAGCAAGGCACCGATAGAAATGCAAGACCTAGTTTCGTGAAAGATGTGCAAAAATTGATCGGAAGAGTCGCCGCGCTCAACGGAGTTCATTCCAAGGGCCGCAAAAAGAAGTCTGTCATTCTTTCAAGTTCTCAGAAGTACTAAGAACTTTCAGTGGTCTGAAATTCAGAACAAATCTTTACAAGAACTAAAAGATTACCTGTTAAACATGACCAAGATGTGCCCTCCTGAGCCAAGATCACTACTTCTGCTATATGTGTTTGCATCAAATTCGGCAGTGAGTGTTGTATTAGTGCAAGAAAAGGAAGAAGAGGGAAAGCTCAAGCAGATCCCGATGTACTTCGCTTCAGAAGCCCTCTCTGGCTCGAAAATCTTTTATTCTGAGCTGGAGAAAATAGCATACACAGTCATCATGGCCGCGAGAAAGCTGAGACACTACTTTGAGGGTCACAGAATAAGAGTCATCACAAATCAACCACTGAACGACTTCTTCGCAAATAGAGAGGCATCTACCCGAATCATCAAGTGGGGCGCTAAACTCTCAAAATACATTGTAGACTTCGAGAGAAGAAACGCGATAAAATCGCAAGTACCGCAGATTTTGTCGTAGATTGGACTTTGCCAACACAAAACTCAGATGAAGAAATACCTACACCTTGGATAGTGCAATGTGATAGAGCTTGGTGTCACAAGGGAGTTGGAATTTCGGCAGTTGTAACATCCCCGGTGGGAGTTGTGATAAGATATGCAGCTCGACTCTTATTCGCGGATAATGAGCACTCCACGAACAACACAACGAAATATGAAGCTTTACTTCTAGCACTAAGGAAGATGAAAACTTTGGGTCAGCAAACCTTCATAACCAGGACGGACTCAAAACTTATTCAGGAACATATTGAAAAAGAAAGTGAAGCAAGAAATCCTGTTTTGATGAAGTACCTTGAAAAAATCAGAGAAATGGAAAGACATTTCAAAGGTTATTCAGCGCAACACATTCCAAGAGATGACAACAAGGAAGCAGACAAATTGGCGAAAGCGGCAGCCAGAAATCAAGAAATGCCTCCTGATGTGTTCTTTGAAATCATCAAAGAGCCATCCATCAAGGAATCAAGGCCGAAAATCATAAATGTTGTGGAAACTCCCGATTGGAGAGCAAAAATCGTGGCTTATCTGAGAGGTCATTACGAACCACAAGACGAATTGCAAGAAAAGAGATTGAAGCAAAGGGCAAGGGGCTATGCAGTGGTAAATGGAGAGCTGTATAAATCGGGAGTCACTGAGCCATGGTTGAGGTGCATCACCTCCGAAAAAGGTCTTGAACTTCTCAAAGAAATCCACAGTGGATTCTGCGGTGCACACATAGGCACTAGGGCTCTAGCAGGAAAGGCAATAAAGCAAGGATTCTATTGGCCTACCATAAACATAGATGCGAAAGCACTGGTTCGGCAATGTGAAGCATGCCAAAAAATGGCAAATCAGCAAAACTTATCTTCCATGCCAGTTCATCTAATTCCACCATCATGGCCCTTGCAAAGGTGGGGAATGGATCTAGTCAGACCACTACCAACAGCTCAAGGAAACTGCAGATTCGCAGCTGTCGTTGTGGACTATTTCACGAAGTGGGTAGAAGCAAAACCACTCGCGAACATCAAGGCACCAACAATTTAGAAGTTCTTCTGGCAAAACATAATCTACAGATTTGGAGTTCCGAGAGAACTGACTGTTGACAATGGGAAACAATTCGACTGTTACACTTTCAAAGAATATTGCAAGTCCTTGGGTACACATGCGAAATTCTCATCAGTGTATCATCCGCAGTCTAACGGAGCAGTTGAAAGGGAAAATGGGCTAATATTATTAGGAATCAAGAAGTGCTTATTTGATCAGAAGAAGGGCAAATGGGTTGATGATTTGCCGAAAGTGATTTGGTCCCACAACACTACTGTGTCAAGAGCAACAGGTTTCATGCCTTTTCTCCTACTCTTCGGCACTAAAGCAATGACACCAGAGGAAATCAAGAATGAAAGCATGAGAGTGCTGAAAGCAAAAGAAATCGAAGAGGTTGACCAGAAAGTAGAAAAATACATGACCGAGCTAACAATCCTTGAAGCTGCTGAGAACATCGTGAAGTACCAAAAGGAAACCAAGGCATGGAAAGACAAGAAAGTGGTTAGAAAAGACATCAAAACTGGTGATTTGGTCTCAAAAAGAAAGAAGAACTGGGAGAACCCTGAGAAACTTCATGAATCTTGGGAAGGGCCTTACATAGCAAAAGAAACAAACACGCCAGGGGCTTTTCGTTTGCTAGAACAGATTGGCGAAGAGTTACCATATTCGTGGAATGCCGACAGATCGAAAAGGTACTACCCTTGAGAACTCCAGAGTTAGATAGATTTACTTTAGAGTATTTTTCCTTTTTCGCAAGTTTACATTCTAGAAAATTAAAAGCCGAATCACGAATCTATAAGTGATTTCGGAGAAAAAACATTTGCTTTCTTTTCACAATTCCATTAGAATAAGGAGGATCGTACTCTTTTCCTTCCAAAGGGGGCTCTAAATCAAGAGGCAAGGTTTATAACGAGGCGGATCCTATGTAAATACTCTTTGTAATATATATGAAAAGAGTCTTCCCCCAAATCGTGCATTTTGTGGATTCCATTGTGTGAAAGTAAAATTCGTGAAAAGGCTCCGTGATAGCCGCGATTCCATCAAGTGAAAGAAAAAATTGTGAAAAGGTTCCGTGATAGCCGAGATTCCATCGTGTGAAAGAAAAAATCGTGAAAAGGCTCCGTGATAGCCGAGATTCCACCATGTGAAAGAAAAATTCGTGAAGAGGCTCCGTGATAGCCGAGATTCCACCATGTGAAAGAAAAATTCGTGAAAAGGCTTTGTGATAGCCAGAATTCCACCGTGAAAAAAGAAAAGTTCGTGAAAAGGCTTCGTGATAGCCAGAATTCCACCGTGAAAAACGAAAAGTTCGTGAAAAGGCTTCGTGATAGCCAGAATTCCACCGTGAAAAAAGAAAAGTTCGTGTGAAAGGCTTCGTGATAGCCAAAACTCCATCGTGAAAGAGGAAGAGTTTGTGAAAGAGCTTTGTGATAGCCAGAGGCTCCGTGAAAGCCTAAATCCCACCATCAAAGGGATTCCCACTGAAAAAGGCCTGAGACAACAACAAGTTGTGGCCTAAATCCCACTGTCAAAGGGATTCCCACCGAAAAGGCTCGAGACAACAATAAGTTGTGGCCTAGATTCCACCATGTTAATTAATGATAATTGCGGCCAGTCGAATGTATATGTTCTTGTTAAAGAATTTTTTTAAAGATTCATGAATTGCTTTCGCGATGAATATTTTCCTTTGAAAAGGCAAGGAGCTTGAGTAAAGATTCGTAAATAATCATGGTTGAAGCAAGTGAGTGTTGCAATATCAACCAGAGCAAGTGTGCCAAGCGAGTCAAGTCCACAAAATTCGTGAAAATAATTTTGTCGACTTGCGTTACATTACTTGTGATTTTAAAATTCTAGAGCAATTCTCAAAAGTTCAGATGATCACAACATTGAAAGGAAACTTTAATCTCCTTAGCCTGCTTCAAAATTTTCATGCAAAACGGCAAGGTGGGGGGAGGGTGACATTTTTTTCTCGAGAAAACGTCTTTATTGCTTTGGTTGCATAAAAATTTCGATAAAATGTTATTACAATTGCATCAAGGAATCCATAATTTCTAGAATGAAAGTTCAACAACGAAAGTTGTTGGCTTCTTGGCGTATGGGCAGTTGGCAATGAAGTGTCCAGTCTCGCGGCAGTTGAAACAAACCCTGGAGTTGTTGTTGTTGGCGATGACTTGGCTAGTGTTGCTCTGTGGGGGCTTCATGGTGTTCTGGTTGTTGTACGGTTTGAACTGGGTTCTGGGGCCTTGCGAGCCCGTGGCTTGGGACTGGGTTCTGTACTGCATGGGGGCTTGGAATCTGGACACGGGGTATCTGAAGCTTCTCTGCCTCTGGGAGCGCTCTTGCTGTTGAGCCTTGTGCTCCATAAACTTGCACTTGTTCTCTTTCTTCTCTTCTGCCCTGGCTCTCTCTGTGAGTATGGCCATGTTCATGAGGGTGTTGAAGTCCGGGTAGATCTGAGGGGTGAGCAGGGTCCTCAGCTCCGGAGTCAGTCCCTTCTTGAACATCTCCTCGCTTCTTGGAGTCCCCGTTCACTTCTTCTCGGGGCATAACGAGCCAGCTCTATGAACTGGTAAGTGTACTCCTCCACGGACTTGTTGCCCTGGCGGAGTTCACGGAACTCATCTGCCTTATGCTTCAGCGTGGCTTCTGGGATGTGGTAGCGGTGAAATTCTTCCACGAACTCATCCCAAGTGATGGCAGAGGGATCCTTGGCTGCTGCACAGTGGTTTTCCCACCAGGCTAAGGCCGTTCCAGTGAGCTGGTGAGTGGCCAGGAGAACCTTGTCTCGGTCTTCGCAGTGGAAAGGCTCCAGTTCCCTTAGAATGGCTCTCAGCCAGTCATCAACATCCAAGGGGTTCACTGACCCGCCAAAAGTGGGTGGCTTCGTCCTGAGGAACTCTGTCAGCTTCTCATTCATGCCCAGAACTCGGGGCCTTGGGCGGTTGATGGCGTTGAATATGGCCTCCATTAGTACAGTCTGGTTGGCCAAAACTTGTGCCAGTTCTATGGGAGGGGGTGGCGGTGGCAGGACAACGTTCTCTCCTCCATCTTCACCTTGGTTCACTTCCTGGTCGTTAAGGCGCTCCCTTCGGTCGGCTTGCGATCCTTCAGCATCCATACGACCGGAGCCTTGGTGGGTCCTAGCAGGGCGCCTGGAAACCATCTGTAAAGGAGCGGGTTTTCTAAGAGATCTAGCTTTTATGTGATGTTTAAGTGGATTATATCGGATTTCTTTTTGAAAAGGCAGGGTCTACTCCTGCCGGCAAGCACACAACAAGCACATAGCAACAAGCAAGCACAGACAAGTTTTTATTACAAACCAGTGAGGAGGATACATCCCGACTACGTGACTGGCACTACGCGGACACACTACACGACTCAGTATGACCGAGCTAAGGGTACGACTCTACACTCGGACCAGTCACGGCTTCAATCCCCGGGTCAAGGCAACGGGGGGTATGCTACTCGCGGGGAGAGTCTTCTTCGGGTTGAGTGCACTTCCGGCGAATGAGCGGTTCATCGTCGTCCTCGCCCTCGGGGTTTCCATTCCCTTGGGGCCGTGCCGCAACTTCCGCGGTCGGCGCCGGTTGTTCGGTGACTACCGGTGGTGCCGGTGGGGCTTCAATAGTTCCTCCCCATCCTACAAGGGGTGTCCCCGGCGAGACTTGTGCTTCTCCAATGGCCGGAACGGGTGTTCCGCCGTTGGTCCATTCTTGCATGCGCCGGTCTTGGATCCGCCCGAGGCTTTCATGGGCAACGCCTTCACTACTTATGGCGGTCGCGGTCCTTGCTTCGGCTTGAGCCACTCGGACTTGGTGCATCCTCACTATGACTTCAGCTTGCTCGGCCCGACTGATTTGCTCTCTCAAGAGCTTGGCTTGGTCATCAAAGAGTTTGTCCAGGGAGACGAGGTAGGCAACTATGTGGTACATTAGGTCTTCTTGGTGGTGGTGTCGTTCCAGGTTTCTCATGCGAGCCTACCGGAGCGGGGTTCCGAAAATACCTCATCGGTGTGGGGACGAGGTGTTCCTCGTAGATCCGACACAGGTAGCAGAGGGCTTTTCTGAGGGCCAAAAGGTAGGTGTCTCGGTGTCGAAACCCTGTGGCGATCACGCGCCACGGCTCAATGTTGGTGTGGCGGTTGCTTCTGTCGGCGGAGAGGACCACCCTACAGCGAAGAGTGCCGAGTTGTTCGTACTCTCTACTGTAGTACATAGGGCGCTCAGTGATACCGAGGCGCTCCAGGGAGTTGATAAGAAGGCGAGCGAAACCAGGCTCCTCCTGGCACACGCCTTGGGTCCATCCATCTTCCGCCATTTGAAAACAAGGGTAGAGTTGAACAGGTTGTGGTAGGGTACAAAAGGTAGATAGCTTTATTTAGTAACAAGGTTGGGGTACACTCCTCGGGGTACACTTATTATTTCTAGAACACAGCTCTAGCCTAGACATTCTAGTCTTATCCTCATGGTGATTCTTCCTCCATCTGAATGTGACGCTTCTTCGGTGGGAGGTCTTGCTCCAGTATCACGTCCTCGGTCTGGGTCCCTTTGTCCCAATGAGTTTCTTCGGGTTCATCTTCTTTCGATCCAGCTTCTTCTCTGCTTCTACGTTTTCTGACCTCATCCCATAGGGCTTTATTGTCCATTAGAGTGCGCTTCCTTTCCCTAAGGTAATCTTGCTCCATGTTCTCTAGGGCAACTTGCGCCATCGTTGTCTTTATCCTTTCGAATTCTATCCTTTGCTCGGCTCTTTCCGCTCTGTCAATCTGTTGCTTCAGTTGCTGGGCTTGTTCCTGGTAGAGGTGGTCTAGGCCATTGAGGTAGATAGACAGGTGGGAGTCTGCATCTTCTGTCTTCTTCCTCTTGTTCTAGTTCCCTCATGCGGTCAATCCATGAGCGTCCTCTACCTCTGGAGGGTGGGGAAAATCCCATTGGAGTCCTTCTGAGATGTTGCCTACAAACCACTCGTAGACGTCGTAGGGCCTTCCGAGTAGCCTTTGGGTAGGTGTCGGCGAAGCGAAACCCATTGGCGGAGATGAACCAGGGTTCTATGTCGGGGTAGAGCGTACTTCTTCCCACGAAAATCAGCACTTTACACCGAAGGGTGCCGTAGCGTTCGTACTCCCGATAGACGAACTCCGGTGGGTCCCTTACTCCGACGCGCTCTAAGCTGAGTAGCAGAAGGTTAGGGAGGCCAGGCTGGACGGGGCAGACTCCTCCGTTCCATTCTGGGTTAGCCATCTGGAATCAAGCAAGGATCAAGGTAAGGATTTAGGAAAGGATGGGCTCAACAAAGAAAAGATTAGAGAGGGGCCAGAGGAGGTCTCGTATCCTAGGGGTCGCGTCCTACGGCCAACCTACGGCTCTGATACCACCTGAAGCGTCCCCTCATCGGAGGTGACTAAATATGACACAAATACCAGTCCCAGGAAGCTGGTGACACATTTATTACAATAGGTGGATCAGTCTTTTACATTACGGCGGCATAGAGGGCACGAGAGTGCCAACGCCACAAGGAACAACACAAATGCTAACGACCACACTACGATAGCAAAGGCTTCCAAAGCCTCATCAGAGTACCACACCATGGAAGCTCTCTGTGGAGGCCCTGGGTACACAGGCACGGTTGGGTAGTGTAGGGCAGCGACCTACTCGACGTCTTCGAGAACGAAATCGGGACCCTCCTCTGAAAAATAGTTAGTAAAACAAGGGTGAGCACAACGTACTCAACAAGTTCAACCCCACCCACGGAGCGGCTTATAAGAAGATCATGCACATGATATATATAACAAGGAACAAGTTAAGGTTTATTTGCAAACTCATTTACTCATGCAGGGGTTCATTTTCAAAAAAAGTTTTCACAAACCAGTTTTATAACCAAAGTGACTTAGTTGTTTTAAGAAAACCACTGTGGAACTACCGGACTCCCCGTCCGCAGTAGCCCAGGCACACAGCCACACATTTAACCCGAAAGATAACTTACGCCAAGAAACCTCCCAACCCCAAACACTAGTTTTTGTGACCACACGTGACTCGTCCAATACCGTGGACACGGCTATTCGAATAGGTTTGACACTCTGCAGAGGTTGTACATCTTTACCCACAAGTAGGGTACTGCCACTCGGACACCTCAGTGCCGGTGCGGATCCTATCAAAGCCATTACCCACCTTAGCTAACCCTACGAGCCATCACAGAAGCAACCAAGGGGTTATCCCACATAACCAGGGCATACCTCACATAGAGCGTACCCCTACTCCTTGGTTTCCCGCCGCTCACCTGCACACCAGATGGCAAGTAGATTAACTAGTGGGGTTTATGCTAAGCCGTTGCCACATACAACAGTCAAGTGGTTGTACGATGATTTGGGTCAGGTGAGATGTCATGTGACCTGGTCCTTAATCGACAAGATGGACAACTCCCAACACGCCCAACCACACAGGTACGAGCTCACCCATACTCCTGACACACACGTCCATCCCGTCTACCCAGTTCTTTACTCATTTTCTGAAATATCCCATCCCCATTTCCAAAGCACTCACACATTTTAAAGAAATCATTTAGGCCAAACAAGGTTCAATCATAGCAATCAAGGGTAGCTATCCTACCATGTTTTTGCAGTAAAACAATATGCAATTTATAAAATGGGTATATGGTCATATTTATAAAACTAGGACCAAAGCATGCATCAAAGGATGAGATTGAACTTGCCGTCTTCGAAGTCCTCGAGAAGTTCCGGCTCGGTGTTCGGGATCTCGGGCTCCTGCTCGTAGTACTCGGTTCCAAGTTCCGGCTCGGGGTACCCTCCTTCGTTCACTCTGTCGGCTATAACGCACACACAAGCAGGCATGCAATCAATATAGGCACACATAATTTCTCCGGCTGAGCTCGAGGAAGGTAATTAGATAAAAAATAAAAGAATAAATATTATGCAGGGGTTTTGGGTGACGGATCGGTGGTGGCATACCCGATACGGGTGTAAGGAAGTTTGGGCACGATTTGGATTAAAATCGCGCATGAAATGATGGGTTAAAGGAGGTGTTTAGGGTTAATTAGGGGCCTGTTAGTATTTTATTTTAAAAGAAAAGGACCTAGTTAAAATATTTAGATATAGTGAGGGTTTAATTAAATATCCGAGGGGTATAATTGTAAAGGGACAGGGTTGTTTTTGTGGTTTAGTTTAAAGCATAGGGTCTGTTTTGAAAGAAAGGAGAGAGAGAATAGAGGGGGGTTCGGTTTTGGAAAAGGGGGAAAAGGGCAGGGGGGTATGGGCAAAACAACCATCTTCTACCTCCCCCTTGAATCGAACGAGAGAGAGGGAGGGGGGTGGCGCGGGGGCGGCTGGCCGGCGCCAATCCCTGGCGAACCGGGCCACGGCGGCGGACGGGCGATGGTGCAAAACGAAGAGGACTCCACAAGGGTTCGATTCCCCTACCTATCTCGAGTGGTGGTGGCGCGCGGAGGCGGAATCCCCAGCGGCGGCGGACTGGAAGGCGAGCTCCGGGGGCGGTGGTGTTCTGGTGTTTAAGGGAGGAAGGCTCGGCTTGTGGTGGTTCAAGGTGAGACAAGGAACCGCCGGCCTCCATTTATAGGCGCGGATAAGGCGGTAACTCGGCCGAGCTTCGAGCTCTAGGAGCTTCGGCCATGGCGGTGGGGAAAAATATCCTGGCGTTGACTCACCGGCGAGGCCTTGGCCGGGATTCGCGGTGGACCGGGCGTTGTTGGACGGGACTTGTCGTGCAGGTGGCCGCGAGAGGGGGGGGGCGGCGACGCGGTGGCGTGTTCGGGCGAGCACGCCTTAATGGCGGTCGCCGGCCGCCAATAGGGGCGCCGCGGCTTGGCGCGCCCCTACGGGCGGCGCGGGGCGGCGGGCGCGCGCGCGCCATCGACCCGGCCGGGCGCGGGCCCGAGGCGTGTGGAGGAGGGGGGGAGGTGCGCCGCCGCCCGGGAACCCCGGCACGGCCGCGCGGTGCAACCGAAGGAAGAAGGAGGGGAGAGAAAGGAAGGAGAGAGAAAAAGAAATGAAAGGAGAAAAAGGAAAAAAGAAAAGAAAACGAAAAAGAAAGAAAATAGGAAAAGGAAAGGAAAATAAATAGGAAAAAGGTTTAGAAAATTAGGAAAATGGCTAGGAATTTTAGGGAAAAGGACTTTGCGGGTTTATTTCCGGTTTACGGGGCGTCAAGCATGATTTTTGGGACGGCGGTGATGGAGAGGCGGACCGGCCCGGCGGGACCGCGACGGTGTGGGATTCCCGACGTGGTGGCCGACGGCGGCGGCGGAGGGGCATGCGTGGGCGATGGCCCGGTGTGGACGGTGCCGGCGGGATTCGCGGCACGCGCGCCGAGGGTGAGAGAGAACGGCGGCGTTTTGAAAAAAGGGGGTAAATGAGCTCAACGGGAAAATTTTGAAAACACGCGTGATTTATTAGGTGATTTATTAGGGGCTAAAAAATGTGGGCATTACAATAGGGCCGCAAACCGCATTGTGGCCACCGAAGTTCAAACCAGCTTTCTCTCCGAAGTACAATGGCTTCGGAAACTCCAGACAATTTCTCATGAGATATGAATCAGCCGTGAATTCGGCAGGAGGAGATGATGTTGCACTAGCCAAATCTTTCATCATTTTCTGCGAAGGTTCAGTCCTGAACTAGTATTATCTGCTACAACCGCACTCAGTCTGCAGTTGGGTCGACCTCAAAACAAAATTCATGCAGGCATTTCAGATGTTCCATGACACAACAACCGAGTCATCAGACTTGTACAACTGCAAGCAGAAAGACAGAGAACCACTGCGAAACTTCATGAGAAGATTCATGCAGCAGAGATCGCAGATTCCTGAGGCAGATGACAAAACAACGATCAAAGCACTGATCAAAGGTCTAACTTCAGGATCAACGGCTTCACATCTGACGCGAAAGAAACCCAAGACAGTTGAAGAACTTTTTCATGAACTAGAAGAGTACATCTTGTCCGATGACGATCATCGCAGAAGAGTTGCTGAGTGAAATGAAGCACGACAAGGCAACTGAGAAGTGGCATGGATACCTCAACCCCAGAATCCACGAAATATCAACAATGTAGAGAATCCTCAGCCTAACCAGAATAATAGACCAAACACAAGAGGAGGATTTACATCTAGGGGAAGAGGAAGGGCGAGAGGACCCCCGAGACTCACGAATCACAATCCAAGAGATCCATACTTCTATTGCCAGTATCATGGGAGAGGACATAGCACCGAAGGGTGCACGGAAACCAAGAAGAATATCGCAAGAATTCAACAAGAGAAGGCAATGATGAGTATCGCTTCCTCAATGCCGAATCAACTTCGCCCGAACTTCTGGCAGCCACATTTCATGAACCCTCAACCAAATCTATAGATGGCCAACGGGCCGGCCCGGTGCGGCCCGTGGCCCGCTCGGGCCGGACCGGGCCGGCCCTGCTACGGGCCGCACCGGCTGGACCGCACGGGCTACGGGCCGCGTCCTCAACCCATGGCCCGGTCCGTGGGCCGTTTTACCGGGCCACGGGCCAGTCGGGCCGCCTTTCAACGGGCCGGGCCACAGCTGGTTAGCTTAGCCTAGCTTGCAAGGCAGCAAGCAGGCCAATGGGCCACCAGAGGTAGAGTAGCATATTGATGGGCTAAATTGATGTTAGTAGGCCAGTTTTGCTAAAAAAAGTCATGGCAGCATGGCCGGGCCACCACCGGGTCGGCGGGCCGACGGACCGGCCGCGCACGGCCACGGCCGAGGCAGTAGCCCATGGCCCGTCCGGACATCAGGCCGGGCCGCCCGGAGCCCGCACATAACGGACCGGGCCGGGCTAGGTACCGAGCCATTTTGCCGGGCCTCGGACCGGGCCACGAGTCACGGGCCAAATGGCCAACTATAACCAAATCCAGTCGCAATGCAGCAATTTCAGCAACCACAAACATCATGGCAACCCTCTCAGCAGTTCTACCCTCAGTCACAGGCAATTCAGTCAATCCAAAGAACCGCAGCCAATTCGAGAAATACTGCCACCAGCACCCGATAGTTCGTCAAAACCGAGTCGATTCAAGACCTCGGAGCCCGAAAACCTTGCCATCTTTCGGGACAATCATGCCAATCACGGGAGGGTCGACCATGAAATTCGAAACTAAGAAGCAAAGAAACAATTACTTCGTGTCCGTGAACACCATCATCAACGACGGTCCAGTTTGCCCGACCAGAGTGGGCCAAGGTGCCAATCACTTTCACTGAAGAGGATTTCAAACTGAAATCCGTGAATCGCAATGATGCCATGGTCATCGAAGTGAACATAGCTAGATGAGTTATCGGAAAAATTTTGGTAGACAATGGAAGTCAGCAGACATTCTGTTCTTCAAAACATTCGAGAAAATGAACCGAGTCAAGATATGTTGCATCCGCCAGAGTACCCATTGCAAGGTTTCAGAGGAAAACCAATCAAGCCGATTGGAAAAGTATCACTTCCCGTATCTTTCGGAGATCTGGACAACACCAGAACAGAAACCCTCACCTTTGATGTGGTTGACATTTATCACCCATACCTCGCGATTTTTGGCGGAGGTTTCATGAACAAGTTTGATGCGGTCATAAGACAAGAATTCTTGTCTATGAAGATACCGAGCGCCCAAAGGGGTTATCACAGGTGTTCGGCGATCGGCAAGAGGCCGAAACATAGAAAAAGGCCATACTCGGGCCAAGTCAATGTGTACCAAGTTCGAAAACAACTAGAGAAAGGAAGGAACCTTACGAAGAGGCCAAGCGAGACAAAGAAAGGATCAAGATAGAAGCCGATGGTGAAACCAAGAAAGTATACGTGGATGATATGCCCGATAGAGTAGTCAAATTGGGGCTCACCTCAATCCCGAAGAAGAGAAAGAGCTCATACAATTCTTGAACAAGAACAAGGATGTTTTTGCCTGGTCAGCCAAAGATTTGCAAGGCGTCGATAGGGACATCATCGAACATGCCCTGGAAACAGATGAAAAAATAGCGCCGAAAAAGCAGAAACTTCGGAAAATGTCCGAAGAAAAAGTAAAAGTAGTTGAAGCTGAAGTTCAAAGGTCGCAAGACGCGAAAGTGATTAGAGAAGTGAAATATCCAGTCTGGCTGGCCAACACTGTACCAGTGAAAAAGAAGAATGGAAAGTGGAGAATGTGTGTAGACTTCACGGATTTGAACAAGGCATGCAAGAAGGACGATTTTCCCTTGGAAAGGGTAGATAAAATCGTAGATGATGCAGCCAACAGTGAAATGCTCTCACTCCTGGACATGTTTTCAGGATATCATCAGATAAGAGTACATAAAGAAGACGAAGAGAAGACAAGCTTTATCACCCCCTTTGGAACATTTTGTTTTGTGAGAATGCCAGAGGGGCTGAAGAATGTAGGATGCACATTTTCGAGGATGATAGCAATAGTACTTCATCCTCAACTTCGGAGAAACATACTCGCATACGTGGATGACATAGTTGTCAAAAGTGTCCGAAGAAGAGACCATATCAGTGATTTGGCAGAAACTTTCGCGAACCTGAGAGCAGCGAGCCTAAGATTGAATCCTGAGAAGTGTGTCTTCAGCATTCACAAAGGGAAAGTTCTCGGATGTCTAGTTTCAACAAAAGGCATAGAGTCAAATCCTGACAAAAGCAAGGCACCGATAGAAATGCAAGACCTAGTTTCTGTGAAAGATGTGCAAAAATTGACTGGAAGAGTCGCCGCGCTCAACAGGTTCATTCCAAGGTCTGCAGAAAGAAGTCTGTCATTCTTTCAAGTTCTCAGAAGTACTAAGAACTTTCAGTGGTCTGAAATTCAGAACAAATCTTTACAAGAACTAAAAGATTACCTGTTAAACATGACCAAGATGTGCCCTCCTGAGCCAAGATCACTACTTCTGCTATATGTGTTTGCATCAAATTCGGCAGTGAGTGTTGTATTAGTGCAAGAAAAGGAAGAAGAGGGAAAGCTCAAGCGGATCCCGATGTACTTCGCTTCGAAGCCCTCTCGGCTCGAAAATCTTTTATTCTGAGCTGGAGAAAATAGCATACACAGTCATCATGGCCGCGAGAAAGCTGAGACACTACTTTGAGGGTCACAGAATAAGAGTCATCACAAATCAACCACTGAACGACTTCTTCGCAAATAGAGAGGCATCTACCCGAATCATCAAGTGGGGCGCTAAACTCTCAAAATACATTGTAGACTTCGAGAGAAGAAACGCGATAAAATCGCAAGTACTGGCAGATTTTGTCGTAGATTGGACTTTGCCAACACAAAACTCAGATGAAGAAATACCTACACCTTGGATAGTGCAATGTGATAGAGCTTGGTGTCACAAGGGAGTTGGAATTTCGGCAGTTGTAACATCCCCGGTGGGAGTTGTGATAAGATATGCAGCTCGACTCTTATTCGCGGATAATGAGCACTCCACGAACAACACAACGAAATATGAAGCTTTACTTCTAGCACTAAGGAAGATGAAAGCTTTGGGTCAGGCAAACCTTCATAACCGGGACGGACTCAAAACTTATTCAGGAACATATTGAAAAAGAAAGTGAAGCAAGAAATCCTGTTTTGATGAAGTACCTTGAAAAAATCAGAGAAATGGAAAGACATTTCAAAGGTTATTCAGCGCAACACATTCCAAGAGATGACAACAAGGAAGCAGACAAATTGGCGAAAGCGGCAGCCAGAAATCAAGAAATGCCTCCTGATGTGTTCTTTGAAATCATCAAAGAGCCATCCATCAAGGAATCAAGGCCGAAAATCATAAATGTTGTGGAAACTCCCGATTGGAGAGCAAAAATCGTGGCTTATCTGAGAGGTCATTACGAACCACAAGACGAATTGCAAGAAAAGAGATTGAAGCAAAGGGCAAGGGGCTATGCAGTGGTAAATGGAGAGCTGTATAAATCGGGAGTCACTGAGCCATGGTTGAGGTGCATCACCTCCGAAAAAGGTCTTGAACTTCTCAAAGAAATCCACAGTGGATTCTGCGGTGCACACATAGGCACTAGGGCTCTAGCAGGAAAGGCAATAAAGCAAGGATTCTATTGGCCTACCATAAACATAGATGCGAAAGCACTGGTTCGGCAATGTGAAGCATGCCAAAAAACGGCAAAACAACAAAACTTACCTTCCATGCCAGTTCATCTAATTCCACCATCATGGCCCTTGCAAAGGTGGGGAATGGATCTAGTCGGACCACTGCCAACAGCTCAAGGAAACTGTAGATTCGCAGATGTCGCTGTGGACTATTTCACGAAGTGGGTAGAAGCAAAACCACTCGCGAACATCAAGGCACCAACAATTCAGAAGTTCTTCTGGCAAAACATAATCTGCAGATTTGGAGTTCCAAGAGAACTGACTGTTGACAATGGGAAATAGTTTGACTGTTACACTTTCAAAGAATATTGCAAGTCCTTGTGTACACATGCGAAATTCTCATCGGTGTATCATCCGCGATCTAACGAGAAGCGGTTGAAAGGGAAAATGGGCTAATATTATCGAGGAATCAAGAAGTGCTTATTTGATCAGAAGAAGGGCAAATGGGTTGATGATTTGCCGAAAGTGATTTGGTCCCACAACACTACTGTGTCAAGAGCAACAGGTTTCATGCCTTTTCTCCTACTCTTCGGCACTAAAGCAATGACACCAGAGGAAATCAAGAATGAAAGCATGAGAGTGCGAAAGCAAAAGAAATCGAAGAGGTTGACCGGAAAGTAGAAAAATACATGATCGAGCTAACAATCCTTGAAGCCGCTGCGAGAACATCGTGAAGTACCAAAAGGAAACCAAGGCATGGAAAGACAAGAAAGTGGTTAGAAAAGACATCAAAACTGGTGATTTGGTCTCAAAAAGAAAGAAGAACTGGGAGAACCCTGAGAAACTTCATGAATCTTGGGAAGGGCCTTACATAGCAAAAGAAACAAACACGCCAGGGGCTTTTCGTTTGCTAGAACAGATTGGCGAAGAGTTACCATATTCGTGGAATGCTGACAGACTGAAAAGGTACTACCCTTGAGAACTCCAGAGTTAGATAGATTTACTTTAGAGTATTTTTCCTTTTTCGCAAGTTTACATTCTAGAAAATTAAAAGCCGAATCACGAATCTATAAGTGATTTCGGAGAAAAAACATTTGCTTTCTTTTCACAATTCCATTAGAATAAGGAGGATTGTACTCTTTTCCTTGCAAAGGGGGCTCTAAATCAAGAGGCAAGGTTTTTAACGAGGCGGATCCTATGTAAATAGTCTTTGTGATATATATGAAAAGAGTCTTCCCCCAAATCGTGCATTCTGTGGATTCCATTGTGTGAAAGAAAAGTTCGTGAAAAGGCTCCGTGATAGCCGAGATTCCATCGTGTGAAAGAAAAAATTGTGAAAAGGTTCCGTGATAGCCGAGATTCCATCGTGTGAAAGAAAAAATCGTGAAAAGGCTCCGTGATAGCCGAGATTCCACCATGTGAAAGAAAAATTCGTGAAGAGGCTCCGTGATAGCCGAGATTCCACCATGTGAAAGAAAAATTCGTGAAAAGGCTTTGTGATAGCCAGAATTCCACCGTGAAAAAAGAAAAGTTCGTGAAAAGGCTTCGTGATAGCCAGAATTCCACCGTGAAAAACGAAAAGTTCGTGAAAAGGCTTCGTGATAGCCAGAATTCCACCGTGAAAAAAAGAAAAGTTCGTATAAAAGGCTTCGTGATAGCCAGAATTCCACCGCGAAAAAAGAAAAGTTCTTGTGAAAGGCTTTGTGATAGCCAAAACTCCATCGTGAAAGAGGAAGAGTTTGTGAAAGGGCTTTGTGATAGCCAGAGGCTCCGTGAAAGCCTAAATCCCATCGTCAAAGGGATTCCCACCGAAAAGGCCTAAGACAACAACAAGTTGTGGCCTAAATCCCACTGTCAAAGGGATTCCCACCGAAAAGGCTCGAGACAACAATAAGTTGTGGCCTAGATTCCACCATGTTAATTAATGATAATTGCGGCCAGTCGAATGTATATGTTCTTGTTAAAGAATTTTTTTAAAGATTCATGAATTGCTTTCGCGATGAATATTTTCCTTTGAAAAGGCAAGGAGCTTGAGTAAAGATTCGTAAATAATCATGGTTGAAGCAAGTGAGTGTTGCAATATCAACCAGAGCAAGTGTGCCAAGCGAGTCAAGTCCACAAAATTCGTGAAAATAATTTTGTCGACTTGCGTTACATTACTTGTGATTTTAAAATTCTAGAGCAATTCTCAAAAGTTCGGATGATCACAACATTGAAAGGAAACTTTAATCTCCTTAGCCTGCTTCAAAATTTTCATGCAAAACGGCAAGGTGGGGGGAGGGTGACATTTTTTTCTCGAGAAAACGTCTTTATTGCCTTAGTTGCATAAAAATTTTGATAAAGTGCTATTACAATTGCATCAAGGAATCCATAATTTCAAGAATGAAAGTTCAACATGTCCTGGATCGAGGCCAGTATCCTTAGCAAAATCACTAGCATAAGCAAAATCGTGTTCGTCAGTCATCGGGCTAAGGGGCTCCGTCTTCACGAAGTTCTGAGAACTTGAAGTTGTAGTAGCAGGATCGTCTTCTTCATGAAGGAGAAAAAACGAAGAAAGATCAAAGCAGTTCATCGAAAACTTAAGTGAGACTTCAAGCAAAAAATGGGAGAAATCTCGTTCGGGGTGGGATTCTTTGAACTGTTGCCATGCTTCGCCACTGACAAGCATATTACCGCGATGAATCCGCATTGGCAACACATCCTGCACAGGCCCAACTTGCAGGACCTGCGCAGGTTAAAGTTTACAAGACAAGTTGTTCAGACAAAGTTGTACAACCCAATGAATTTACATATTCACAAATTGCATCAAACGACAAGTCTTTCGGCAATTTCAGCCGGTTACGTCAACCTTCGGATATTCTTCTTCGTGCCCAGAACTCTTCTCAGCGTCGCTACCGCTGCTGCTACTGTCGCTGTCATGTTCACAACTTTTTTCTTCGGTGTTGCCAACATCTTCGTCATCATCTTCAGAAGAAGGTTCCGGCAGTTCGATGCTCTTCCCTCGCCTTTCCTCCTCAATCAGCTGAAAAGAACAAAGCAAATGTTCTAAGAAAACTAAAAAGTTAAAAGTTCGTGAATTTCGAGAAATCGATAGTGTTTTCGAAGGAAAAACCTTTTTAATTTTGGCACGGGTGATATTCTTCACGACTTCTTTCCCGCTAGAGAACCAAAATTCCCTGGCGAATTTGGATTTAATAGCCACAACGTCAGCATTGGGCCGAATCCGAGAAGTACTTGAAGCATTAGGGAACTGCGGAAGTTTCTCACGGAACTTCGCAAGATCAGCACAGTCAAAATCATGTAGCAGCTTCAAGATACTTTCAGCCGAAAAAGCAGCGGCGAAGTCATTGGCACTGGAGATGACTTCAGGGAGAGTTTCGAACTCCGTTGCAATACATTTCATGAAGTCAGACATCCCAATGTTGGAAGGAAGCGGGGCAGGACAAACACCGAACTCCGTCAAAGCCTTTTCGTAATCCTTGAACAGAAGCTTCAATTTGTCAAGAACGTCCTTAATCTCTTTCTCAGAAGCTTCATCTCGATCAGCAATGCTTTTTCAAGATCATAAATTTTTTGTTCTTTATTGCTGGGAGTCTTTGCGAGATCGGCGTTGTTAATCCGAAGATCTTCGGTGGTCTTGGAAGACTTGTCGTGATCTTTGCGAAGATTCTCAATTAATCGCAAATCATCATCATGGGTTTTCTGAAGTCTTTCAAGGGCCTCTTCAGCAACTCTCTTGCCATCAACAACAATCTTCATGTCATCTTGGCATTTCTTTAGGGCCACTGCCAATTCAGCAACTTTCGTCTCCTAGTATGAGTTCACCACTCGAGACAACTTGAAGTCACGGCTCAATTTCTGAGAATCCTCAAGCAACTTCTTGTTTATCTTCTCTTGCTCAATTAGGCGTTCGCAAGCAATTCTCCCAGATATAGAGGCCTTTGCCGCATAATCCCTACAGTATTCTGTGAATTTGGACGTCGGGTACGATCGAAGAAGGTCCTCAAATTCTGAAAAATCATAAAACGAAGCAATAAGTGGAAAATTGAGAAGTTCAAAACAAAGAGAACTATACAAAGTAACGAACCTTTTTTATTAAGATCTTTAGCGGTAACCTTCTTCCCCGAACTCGCAGAGGGTTTGTCCAGAGAAACAGAAGTTTTCTTCGAGGAAGTGCAATGTGCTTTTCCGGAATCTCGAGTAGCTTACCCGAACAAGTGAAGCGTTTGTTCCGAAGCTCCTTCTCCTATTTCATTAATAAGTATAGGTGATTTCCAAAGTGTTAAAATCTTGGTTGTGCCATCTCTGATACCATCCGCCTCATAACCAACACTTAGCAGTTCACCACGGTATGACGTACCAAAGCTTTTGTTAAAGGCAGCTATGGAAGGAGAAGGATCTTGGCCTTCAGGGACATCTTCATGAGTCTCGAGCAAAGGAACATCTTGAACGGGATTTTCACCCTTGTGGATGGTCAACTCAAGTTCCTTCACGAATTCGGGAGATGCCTCATCCTGACGATGGACGGGTTGAGGAATAGTAGTCTCGGCGACGGCGAAGAAGCGGCGGCGGCGGCAGCGGCGGCAGATATTCCAGCCTCTTGGGCAGATTCGCCAGCAACATGTGAAAAAGAGACAATATCCACGAACTCGTTTTCAGAACACGGAGTGTAGTGTTCATTAAAATTGAATCTTAGGAAAGTCCAAGAGGTGAAACCTTTTTGGACAGGTTCCATGAAGAAGTCATCGTCAAATGCAGAAGGAACCCGCCGAACTTCAGTAGCTGCAACTTTCTTCACGGCTTTCTTCAACTTCCTTCGACTAAGTCCAGCAAGACTAGTGGCAGCCCGAAGTTCAACCTCCGAAGCAATATTAGTTGACTTATGGTTTCGCTTGCTGGATTCAAGAAATTTAGTTTTTTCCCGGCAAACAACGACAGAAGAAGCCCCATCATCAGTTGCCTTCCTCTTCCTTGAAGATGATTTTCTAGAAGTCTTCGGAGGTCCAGACGAGCAACTGGCAACAGCAACGGCTGGGGCTTTCTTGTTGATCCCTGGGCGGTGAGAATGAAAGGATTTGTCACCATAAACTTCAGAAAAAACGTGATTAATCCTCTTCTTATGCTTCACTAGATTTTTGAAACCTTTATACTCATTCATAGTGGATTCACCAATCAGGGCATTCACTTTCTTTTCAACTTCATCCATGAAGTCGTCAGCGCTCTGATCTTCATGAAGTTGAACGCCGAATCGAGGAAAGGGAACCTCCTATGCCACCCAGTTCACGTTATAAAACAAGATTTCAGTAGGAGTCCATCCATGCGAAATCAGCCAAATATTAGCGACAACGAATTCCTCAATAATGTCTCAGCCACCAATAATTTGGCTGGCCAAGTGAAAGGCACTTTCATAGTTCCTGAAACCAATTGCACGATGATTGTAGGAAGCAGTGCAAGTAGCGGTCAACTCTGCAATAGGCGAAGAGAGAGGAAAGGCTGGCCCTTCATAACCAGGAATCTTCGACATGTCCACTTTCACATAGAACCAGTATGAATTCCAATATTTGGTGAAATTCGTCTTGCAGCAAGGCGCAATCTGAATCCGAGTGAGCCTTCGTCGCGTATTCTGTCGGCGAGTGTTGAAGGTACAACAGCTGAAGTGCGATTCGTGGTATTGGCCATCACTGAGTTTGATAATTCTCGGCTCAATGACCAACTCAAATAATCTTGCGAACACATCGGCACTGAAGTTACACCTGAAGGTTCTCATGATCCAAAAGAACTTTGATAACTCCAGGAATGAATTTGGTGAAAGTTGATGGATCTTCACCGAAAACTTATCCAAAATAGCGGTCAGCATAGGGTCACAGGGAAATCTGAGCCCGCAGGTAAAGAAGTCTCGAAAAACCACAACTTCGCCTGGTGTAGGAGTGGGGACTTGCTCGTCGAGAGGGGCACGACCATCACCTGCAGGGAAGTAACCAGCAGCCTCATACTCCCGAATCATGTTTGTAGTGAACTTGGATTCGCCAAAAACAAACGAGGCAGGCAGGGAATTTGATCGCTTCGTTGTGACAAGATCTCTGAGGTCAGCTTCAACATTTTCGAGATCCTCTCCTTCTGATCTGACTTCCCCCTCTTCACGAGTTTCTGAATCACGGGCACTGGCGTTGTCCAAGTCACTCTCATGGACATGAATGTCCTCAGACTCGTGAGCTTCATCTCTGTTCGGCGACAGGCCGGCAGCGGCTAGCTCTTCGGAAGTCATTGGTCTAGCAGTGCTTTTAGTTCGAGCTTGTGAGACATGAGTACCCCTGGGTCCCCACCGACCAGGCTCACGGCCGTCCCCGACAAGTGGTCCAGCCTACCAAAAGACCCGCCGACCTATCAGTGGGCCCAACCGACCTAGTTGGAAGCCCACACGACCTCCTGAAGACCTTCCTGAAGATTCCCTAAACGACCTGATCTGCTACGACCTCAAGACTTGGCGCACGAGACAAGACAAGACCTCGGTGGATTTCGCCTGAAGCAGATCGATGGGATATGGCAAGATGTGTAACGTAGAACTTAGGTCTCCTGGTCGTAACCCACCAGGAGTCTGGGAACCGACCTCATCCGTTAGCCAATATAAGGCGGATGAGGCGACCCCTTGTAACATCCGACCAATCCTCAAGCAATCTACACCGACAACTGGACGTAGGGTATTACTCTCCGGAGGCCCGAACCAGTATAAACTCATCATGTTCTCTGTGTTCTGCGTACTCATGTGCGACCTTCGAGTTCTTAGCCTTAGACTCCTCCCCGCCGAACAAATAAACCACAGGGATTAACACCCCCGTGGGCTGTCCAGATCTCACCATCTGACAGAGCCACCTGGTTGAAAGTTACGAAACTGTGAGCATACATACAAGATTTTGATACAGTATGAACTAAAGTACACAGAAAGTAAAACTTCAAGGAAAATGTGAAAGTACCTTGCGAATCGAGAGAAAAACCTGAGACTTGCGCGAGCGAAAACGAGAGCGACTTCAGCGAAGATTCTCGAAAGTGCTCAGGAAAATTGGGGAAACAGTGAAAAAATTTCTACAGCCAAGGCACACTATTTATTGGGGAGGAGGGGGTACTTTCAAGAACCTGCCTCGATTCAACCGTTGCGAGATTTACGTTGGATGCGTGTCCACTCCGACGTTCCGAGGGTGACGTTTTTTACCAGAGTTCGTAGATTTTCATGGAAACGGATCGTCGGAGTCAACCTGCTTCCCCGAGGGGCTAGTGTTGGGGAACTCTATAAAACCATATCACCCTCAAAATGTCGGAGTGTCGAAATTCATGAAACATATTCGCGAAATGGTTGTAGGAAAAAGGTTCAGATTCATGAGAAACGGGTGAAATGAAGAATCTTAACAAGTTTCGAATGTTTCACAAGTTTTCAGAGAAACATGGAAATAATGGCCGAACGAGGCCCTTGTATTCGAACTTTCGATCTGTTTTAGGATATGCGATTCTGGCGGAAGTCTGGAACCAGTAAATCGCGGAAGCATGGAATTAGGAAGTCGCGGGAATCAGGAGATCGAGGACCGGCGAAGCCTCGGAATCACAAACCTGCGAACATACGCGTTCAGATCTCCGAAATTCGGGAATCACGGTTGGAAGATTCGGGAATTAGTAGGAAGCCAAGTCAAAGACGTTACCTAAAAAGTCCGGGTTTGGTGTGTGAACTTGTGGCAGGCCTATAAAGGTATGAAATTAGCCCGCAAAAGGATTCACAACTTTTGAGGTGTAAGCAGACTTTAGGAGATTCTTTGTCTCCTCTTTCGTGAATTGTGTTCCAAACTTAAATGTTCGTGCACTTTGTATTCTTGTACACTTGTGTTCGGGGATCCCATCCGAATCTTCGGGTACTCCCCAACAATCCACCAGCCCCAACACCGGCCGCGGGCCACACGCCGGAGGTGCGGCCTCCTGCGGCTCAGACGCCGGCAGTCCGGCTGCGGTCCACACGCAGCGGGAGGCGCGGCCTCCTGCGGTCCGGACGCTGGACGCAGTCCACGCGCGGGAGGCACGACCTCCTGCAGCCCGGACGCCGGACGCAGTCAATGCGCGGCGGGAGGCGCGGCCTCTGGCGTCGGAGCCCTGATCTACGCGCGAGAGGCGGCGAGGCGCATCCTCCTGCGGACCGGACGCTGGCCGGCAGTCCATGCCCGTGAGGCGCGGCCTCCTTCAGACCTGACGCTGGACTTTTTTATCTTTTTTACCAAAAACATGGGCTAAAATAAAAAATCAAAATAGTAAGTCAAATCTACAAGTGCAGTTTTGTCTTTTCATAGCAAAATTGACGCCGTTAACTGCTCTTCGCAGAATTGGGGTAAATACTCTCTTCAATTTCAAATAACAGGGTAAATTCGCAAAGTTGAAAAAATAGGGGTAAATCACCATTAGACTACATAGCAGGGGTAAGATCACCGATCTCCCTATATAGTAGCTATAACATCCGAATCACGGGTCACCAGCTACAAAACAATCACCATTGGCCAAGGATGATGGCGCGGCAATGCCGCGCCCCCGCCCGTTCTAGTTGTTAGACTAACTCTAGCCAGAAACCGGATCCCCATATGCAAACTCCTGTGTGGAGAGAAGGAGAGAGAAGAGAACAGCAGCAAAAAAAAGAGCCCTCTAGTAGCTTGCAAATCCCCTTGCGCATACTACAAGGGTAGTTGCCTCTCACGCGCCGAGGCAATGGAGAAGGTGGCGGCCGGCGGGAATGGAGGAGGTGGTGGCGGCGATAGGGGAGGAAGGAGCCAGCGGGGACGGAGAATCTGGCCACCACGGGCCCTAACTCACCTCGCCTCGCCGGGGAAGGAGGCGGTGGGGTCCCCGGAGAAGGAGGGCAGCCGCGGGCGGAGCAGGGGCCGAGCCTCGGGAGGGCAGCGGCGTTGATCCACAAGACACGGATGAATTCAAGCGTGCATCCATGACGGCGACATCTGTCTCCCCCACACGGAATCCGACGACTATTTCTAACCACGACAGGGAGAATTCCACCGGATTCGGTCGAATCAGCCCGACCCGCCCCCGCACGGCGACCGCTCCTGCTGGCGCGAGTGATCCGGGAGCGAGTCCCCGGCGAGGTGGCCGGTGAGCGCCTCTCCTCACGTCCGTACACGTGCGCTCGACTAGAGCCGCACGAGACGGGTGGATCTGCGCGCCGCGGAGACTGCGGCAGCGATGGAGGCAGCAGGCTCGCGAGCGCTCAAAGGACGAGGGGGTGGGCTGGTGGGGGATTGAGATGGCGGGAGCGAAAGAGGGGGCCGCAGGTGGTGAGGTGGAGGAGGAGAAGGACGGCGGAAGGCCAGGGAGACGGGGAGGTGGACGAGGGGAAGAAGAGGAGACGGTGGCAGTTGAGATGCGGAAGTGTACAGGGTTCCCCGAGAATGAGGTATGGGAGGGGTAGGAGCGCAAAACGAAGATCTAGATGCAGACACTCCTGAAAGCGCTACAACCTATAGTAGCATTTTTTCTTAAGGTTGCGGGTGCATATGCATAACCTGTTGGAGTAAGTCTTACTTTGCTCCAGAAGTTCAGAGTAGCCCAATGCAAATGGGCTTCATTAGGCCTCTAACCCATTCATTCTCTCCAGAAAATTCCTTCGTAAAGGAGCTCGTCTATTTACTTTCTCTTAGCCCGTAATACAAAGAGAACGCCTTCCACCAGAAAAAAAAAGAAAGGAAAGATGTTATTTTATAACAACATACTTATATATTAAGCAACCAAATTATACATCAGTCCTCGAAAGAGGGCAGAATTACAAAGAGGTCCTTGGACTAGCAAAACATTAACACAACTAAGACAAAGACGATGCGATCTCGCCGGTGGAGGTCGCAGAGGCACCGGAGGCGCATCCATTGGGATGGAGGCCGCACAGTGCATCAGTTGTAGAAGGATTGATGGAGGTGATGACATTCACACCGATCGACCGAAGATGTCGTGGGAAGTCGTCGTCGGAGGTAGAAGAAACTCCAAATCGAAGGCCAAGGGGGGACGGGGTCGTCGAGGCCACCGGTAGCTAGCCGTGAGACGCATCCCAAGATGAGTAATAGTAAGATCCCTCACCGCCTCATTAAGGTACTAGGCTTACCGGTCCCATTTCCAATAAGTGCTTAGTACGTTCAAACACTTAACCCACAATAGCCATTGGACCGGAGCCCGCATCCCATGCTCTTACTACATGAGCAATCCATTTAAGTAGATCATATGATTCCTACCTAGGAACCTATTCTCGCGAGTGACATCTATCACCCGACTTGTAACGGTTCTATAGCATGGCAGCTATCGACCTATCATACTAGTAAAAACACGGGTACCTAGGAATCATGCATCTAAGGTTTCATACAACTCCTAAACTTAAATGCACAAGCATCCATAGATAGTTGCAATATAATTTTAAAATACTAGGTAAAATGCATCGGGGCTTGCCTTCGTCAGCAAAGTTAGCGTGAGCCCCCTCGGTGTCTTCGAGTACTTCCACGTACTGCAGTGCAGCCTCCGCTTCTCCCTCCTCGGCTTCCGGCACGAGCGAGTAGTCACCGTCAGGAAGATCTACACGGAATGCAATGCAGGGTTCAGTTGATGTGATAGGTTATTTATCTTATTCAACTCTTGTTGGCCATATTCACCTTAACAAATAATTAATTATTAATTTCTTTTCATGAAGGTTATTATTGATTTGTGTTTATTCTTTTAATTAAACACTTAATTAATGTTTCTTTTTATAAATTGTTAGTTCATGTGAAGATGTAATACTTTACCTTTCACTAGTAAAGGTGCGTACGAAAGATAATTAATTAGATTTAATTCTTTATGCAGCAAGGGTGTATTCTTAGATCTTAAATAAGCTTTGCAACCATTTCACAAAAAGGGGTATAAAGAATAAAAAGGCATTTTCCTATTTAACGAAACATTAAATCTATAAAGCCTACAAAGCTTTATTTAAACAATAAATCATTCAAAATTTCAGTGGAGGGTTTCTTAAGCACCAAAACACTTATACTAAGCCACTGATCACACATGCATCTTGGAAAGGCTAGAAAATTAATTATACCAATAATAACAAACGGTTAACACATAAACAAGATAAAATCATATAAAAATAAATAAGCATTCAATTGCTCCAAACTTCCTCACACATGATCTCTGGTCCTAAACCATCCTAGGAAAGTAGCAAGCACACCTAGAACTACTACTGATCTTGCATTATTAAATTACAAAGGAAAACATGCTTATATTAAGGATAAATGCTTCTGTAATTAAAAAATTGTGATCAATCCACCAGAGGTGTATCCTGACATAAAAAGATCACATGCAGAAGTTGGGCACAAAAACATAATTATTTAGAGCTACAAAAATCATCCAGATAGATTCTGCATAAAAGGAAAACAATTCATATAAAAAGATTTACATCATAACTTTGTGCAGTGTTTGGCACAGGAGCTAGCCATAACATAAAAAACAACATATCCAAAAATTAGATACAGAGGACTTAAGGATTTTGAGATATCACAGATCAGGTTTTTCACATTTCTATTTTTCATGCCAAAAATATCAAGAAACAGCCTAGGTGAGTATAACAAAAGTTTTAGTGCTCATCACTAGGAGTCTAGCAAAATTGAGTTTGCAATTTTCCGAATTTTCTACGATTTTATAAAGAATTTACAAGTTTCAGCAAATTGAATATACTAGTGAAGATACCCTTTTGCACCGAGGACCCTACAAAGATCGGAAATGTTACAACCATGCCCATGATTTACAGAAAGACCCTCGAAAAGAGATGGGGGCTCGCAATGTGGCCCTTGGCCATGGGGGCGGCGCGGCTCGGCTAATTCCGGCGAGGCCGGCGGCGCTCCCGGCCGTGCAGGGGTGCAGGGATGAGGGCATGCTCACCAAGGGTCGTTGGTGCTCGGAGTTTGGGCGGGGAGGCACCCTACGGCGGCGGCCGGTGGTGACGACCGCGGTGGCCGCAACTCCGGCGAGTGCAACGCACGGGTTGGCAACAAGCGACGCTAGGGGCACCAAGCGGTCCTATGGACGGCGCCCAAGTGATTGGGTGACTAGAACGCCGCGGGATTAGTGCTCGGCGGTGGCGGCATCCATGGCGGGCGGCGCGACAATGGTGGGGCGACTCGGCACGGCGCGCACAAGGAAAGGAAGCGACCTTAAATAGGTGCTTGACGGTGACTGGGTGCTGACGGCAAAGATGTCGTCGTGGTACGGCGGCGTCTCGACCGACGCGCGTACGGCGGGCGCGCGGGTCGGACCGGCGGTCCACCCGGTGCGCGGCGCGTGTACGGCGCGACGACGAGGGCGACACGTCCGCGGCTAAAAACGAGGCGCGTCGGGGGCGCGAACGCCTAGGGAAGCGGCGGCCTCGGTCGGCGGGACCTCGGGCGGCGCACGACGTGGACGCCGAGGCGCGGGCGCGGGCGCGGCGTCGCGACGCGGCGTCGCGGCGCAGAGCGCGGCCGGTCCGTTCTGGTTTTGCTGAGCCTCGATTTGAACACAATTAACTCCAAAATTTTGAATAGAAGTGCTCAAAACTTTGAATACAAAAGTTGTAGATCTCATTACCCCCTACAACTTTCATAAAGGCCATATGGGGTTTTTTCTCAGCAGATTTTGCAAAAGAAGGTTGCCAACTTTGAATGTCAATCTGTGTCAATGAACATGAGATATTGTCATTTGGGCAAGTTTTTCACCTTTTTCCACTCAAAATTTGAAATGCCAATCTACATGAAAGTTGTGTCCCTCAACAAGCTGAACAACTTTCATAAAGGTAGATTTTTAAGTGTTTAGGTGAATTTTGGAGAATGCGGCAAAAGTTCCGGAAGACATCCAGGGTCACTAGGGTTTAGGTAGGGTTTGACCAAGACGTTGACCAAGGGTTGACCACACATGAGTGTCAACTTGATCAAAGAGGTCAGGGTTAGTTGGTGAGATTTTCGAGGTGAGGACCCAGGTTGACCGTGATTTGACCCTTGTCAGCAGGGTTGACCGACAATTAAGGTTAATTAAAAACCTGGGGCGTCACAGACGACGCCGACGAGCCGTGGTCGGGTGTCAATCAGTGCGTTCGACAACAGCCTCGCACCATGCCAAAAGGGGGCAAGGTCACTGGAACAACCACCGAGGAAACACGAGACGACGACAACAAAGTCAACCGCGAAGGCAGAGGTGGGAGATAAGAAGCTCTCGGTGCGTTCAACGACGGCGGGGCGTCAGAATAACCACCAAACTGCTGCAGGGAGGCATGCGGAGGTGGAGGCACCGAAGACGGGAAAGCACCGGAAACATATCCCATGAAGCATATCCACACGAGGGAAGATCCAACCACAGGAGGAATCCAGCAGATCAGCATCAACGCTCGCTGGAACAGGGGCGACAGTGATGGCCCGCCAGCAGCAGAGGAAGGATGGGGACGGACGAGGAGCTGCTAGGGGAAGTGGATTTATTGAAGTCGTACGAGGAAGTGTGGTGTTCCTGATGAAAAGAACACAAAAGGCGAATGGACTTGTAGTTCAATAGTAGGACGTTCTAGTGGGACGCTACCCACTAGGGTTCAAATTCTGGTGCTCACACCTTGTCTTGCGATTTTCTCAAGATTTACCAACGTTATGCGTTAAGTGGTAAGCGACGTTCCCGTCAACAATGAGGCGCAAATGGTGACTTCGGAAATCTCCAGATCTGCCAGGTGCTCAGTCCTTCCTTCAAAGGTGCTCATAGAGGTAGGGTTTGCGTACGTGAGTTCATAGGGGTGAGTGTGCGTGCGAGTTGTGAGCCTCTGCATTGTATTGTGTAATTCTAAAAAAGAACAAAAAAATTAAGGTACTACATTGTGAGAAATTGTTTGGCGTCTTTGCTACTACAAATATGGCCCTGTTTGGAGGAGCTTAAGCTTCTCCAAAAGCTCAACTTGGAAAAGCTCTATTTGCTCCTTCAGAAAACTGCTTTTCAGATAAGCTAACCATGCATGTTTGGGGGAGCTTTTGAGAACCTTGGGGGGGGGGGGGGGGGGCAGCATCCGTCGGCACGGGAGAACACGCAGGGCGTGCAGTCGTCGCGGGGAGGACCTACGGGCCATCAAGGGAGGGAGCTTCGGCAGGCACAGGGAGCTCGCCTCACCGGCCTCAAACCGGCAGCGCTGTTCGGGATCTCAACCCGTCAGCCCCCAGTCGTGCCGCCCATCAGAGATCGCCCCCGCGCTGGATCTCTCCCTGCCAGCCAGTCGCGACGACCGCAGTGACAACCATAGGTGAGGGGTCTGGGTGTGGCCAACGGGAGAGTTGCTAGGAGGACGGCTAGCGGGGCCTCGAGCGGAGGGTAGGGGTGGTGTCGATTCGGCGCGAAGGTAAGTGAAGGCGAAGCCCTGAGCAGAGGGAAGGGGTGGGGCGGTGGCCGTCTGAATGGAGGGGAGGGGCGATGACGACCAACGCAGAGGCATCGGTGGCGTCGAGTGGCGCGAAGGACGACGACGGTCAGTCTGGACTCTGGAGGTGGGTGAAAAAAGAAGGAAGGAGACGGAGGGGGCAAAAGCTTTAGAGCTTCTTGTGTTGTAGTGTAAAGTGAGCTTTCGGAGCTTTTGCTTCCGTAACAATCTAATCTTGTTTGGAATAGCTTTTGGCTTTTGGATCTTCTTGGACAAGCAAAAGCTCCAAGAGCTGCCCCCGAATAGGGCCTAACACCATCTCATTATTTGCAGATTTTTAAATATTTTTCTATGATTTTCAAAAATAAATTACAGTTTGAAGAAATGTCAAAACTATACTACAACCACCATACCATACGGTGGTTCGGAGCAACCACCGTACGGTATGGCAGTTGATGACGTGTCACGTGAAACAAAGGCTAACCGCCCTACCATACAACAGTTAGTTTAACCGTCATATGGTATGTCGTTTAGCCGCCTATAGCTCGGCGGTTGCAGTGCCTGCAATTGCCAAAATGGGGCACGGGCGGTTGTTGGATGCAACTGCTGTACCACATAGCGGTTAGGTCCAACCGCCATATGACACGACGTTTAGAGCCTACCGTCGTGTTGTACGACATTTAGTTTTTTTTAAGAATTAGACTACAACAAATGAAATTTGGCAACACATGATACGCAAACATGAAAGTTTCATCACTTAACGTAGGGGAACTACAAGAAACAACCACACAAATTTGCAATGGCACGTACATCGCAACTACTACCCTAACCATCTGTGTTGCAAGTCCTAACATGCCTTAGGTAATTTACAAAATACTTACAATATTCCTAATCTAGTTGTATGAATACTGGGTGAAAACATAGACCCGTCGGAGTGTTGCGATGGCATGTAATAGTACAATCTACTCCCTCATTAAGCGCTTCAGCTTCATCACCTGCACCATGAGCTTCCTCATGCACTTGACTACTAGACCCACCCTTGTGAACAACTTGGACAAGCAAAACCACGGGCAAACCAATTTGGTATGCATTTCTGATATAACTCCTCTAATGTGTCGTGACTTGAAGTGGCATAAGCTCCCAACACGTTGAACCACTTATGTCGATTAGTGTCATTATCGACAAGTCATGATGCTCTAGATCTACTGAGAATGCCTTGTACAACAGTTGGTTATTCCCCCTAAGTTCATTCTGCTGCTCTTTTAATATATTTCTCAATCGAATTTAATTCTGCCGAGTCAACTCCATCTAAACCATATCAAATCTTTCTGTTATCGTAATACAATTTGACATGAACTGTCTCTCACATGTCTAACAGCGTAAAAAGTAATAATCATTATTAATAAATAAATCTAGTGACTAACAAATCTATCTAGTCAAATCTTCACTAAAACTACAATTTCACTATAGCATTTAATACTTTAAATCTACTTAAATTTAGGACACATTTGGTTCTCATCTCTAGGCAGCCAAGTCTATATTCGCGAGGGAAGTGCCGGTGAGGCGGTGAGCTAGGCGAGTAACATGTAGTCTCAATTGATTTGTTTGCCTCGCATGCAGACGTCCGCATGCAGCTTGGCATGCTATCTTTCGAAAAAATTGGTTGGCCTACTTCTCTACTACCAGTGGCGGAACCAGGAATTTCGAGTAGGGGGCCACTATCGACAGCTCATTGTACACGCACCGCGCGGAGCCACTCTGTAGGCAAAGTGGGGCAACCACCCCAGCTACCGTGCGTTGTAGTTGTTTCACTACACCCCCGTCTTCTCTAGTGATCCTATGAAGCTCCGACAATGTGGGCATGTGGTGGGCTCCGACACGGGCCAATGTAAGTGCACACTGGCGGCCTCGGATGGAGGGTGGATTGTTTTTTAGGGTCAACAGGGGGAGAGCATCCCCACCTGATTTTCATTAAGGGCTTGTTGTGGCAAGCCAAAAAAACATCACAACTGAGGTTCAGCGGGAAGAAACGGGGTGGCGGGTGGTAGCGCAGCCTCAGGATTAGAGAGAGAATAGGAGGAGGAACAAAAAAGCCTCCTGATGCAGGTGCTTTGCATAATTGTCAAATGACTGCCGTGTATACTGCTTGGTGTGCATGCATTTCCTACCACAATCTGCACTCGCGATTCGAAGACGAGCTGTCACTTGTCATGAATAAACGAATGCCTAATAGTTCCTCATTGTCGTATGGACCTCCCTGGGCCCACTACCTCGGTGGGTACCAGGACCGACTACTCGGTGGGACCCTGGGACTACCCGGCTTGCGCTACACAGCACCTGATGACGTGGAGAACAAGGACTACGGAGGAGAAGTACTCGGTTAGGAAGCTGTACATGTCCCGCACTGTATGGAAGACTCCTAGACGTACTCGACTAGTACTCTCTCCCTACTCCGACTTGTAACCCTGCCTCCCGGACTATATAAGGCGAGGCAGGGACCGTTCTCTAGCATCTCATCTCATACAACCTCACGGCGTACAATTACACCATCTTGTAATCGTACCCAATCAATCCAGAGCTACGCAACATACAGGACGTAGGGTATTACGCACCTCAAGGCCCGAACCTGTCTAAATTGTGTGCCACGTGTCTCTTCCTTCGAGTTACCGATCTCGGCGAGGCCATATTCATCTACTTCGGGTACTCCCCTTAGTAGGTTGCCGGTCTAAAACACCGAACGGTGGCGCCCCGGGTAGGGGCTCTCGCCCGAGATCACATGGCGAACCCGACGTCTCCTGTCTACTTCAAGCCAACCGTCGCCTTCAACCGCGGCGACACCTTCGTCTTCGGCGCCTGGGTCTGCACTGCTGACGGCGCGGGGTCCTTCCAACGTCGCCTCGCCATGCCGCCCAACCCGGAGACCGGCTTCGTGACGCTTCCAGAAGTCGTCACAGGCGAACTCGCCGGCAAGTTCGGCGAAATTTCGCTCTTCGACCATCACGCTGACTACGAGCTCGAGTCCGCTTCCAACTCGAACTCGACGTCTCCATGGGCTATCACATGCGAGCCGGCTACTCAGCCATCGCACGTGGTCAGCCCGCCCCATGAGCACTCCATGCGTGGTCCCCGCGTCCTCAGCAGGACCCGCAACGAGGCCGAAACGACCCGGTTTTCCGCGAACGGAATCCCGAATCTTCGCACCTCAGTGGTAGTCCCAGGAGGGCTACCACGTGCAATCCCTGTCTCAGCGATTCCAAAATCCATACAGAAAGGTAAAAACAATAAAGAAGAGTACAACATTTATTTTATTACATTAATCAGAGTACATCTCTTCGGCACATGCCGGTACAAGTCCATCGGGACCGAATCAAACGAGAAATAAAACGTCTAGCGGCGGCTTCATGAAAGCGCGGGAACTCCATCTCCGCGGGCGGCTCAAGTGTAGGAAGAGCTCTAGTCCACCCAACCGTCGTTGTCGAAGTCGTAGTCCGGCTCGCGTCGAGTCACCGGGGTCTACCCGATAAGCGGGTAGGTCATGTCGACTTCCCAACAAAGAGGCAAAAGCGGTGTATGTTCTACTATGCATGAGATAACCCTAATGCCGTCGTAGAAAGCTTAAGCAAAGCGAGCGGTGCAACATACAAGGTAAGCGAGTAGCGAGGAGGTCCACACCTCGGGGAAGCTTCCGCTTCCGAGGTCCACACCTCCGGGGGTCCACACCCCGCTCAAGGAATACCTCTCCAAAACACCGGATCTCAACCACGATCCGAACCCAACTCTCATCCGCGATGTGGGGCCCACCGGCTCCTATCCCCACATCTCAACGGCCAAAGCGGGCTCACACACTCGGGGGGAGAGAAGAAGCACAAGAGAAGTGTAACTAGTCGGGTGAGAGATCGAAAGAGCGTCCATAACCGGTGGACACGGACTATAGCTATAGGTTTAACACTGCGAGAGGTTGTACAACCGTACCCGCCCGAATAGGTCGGAACCGGCCGTCACCGGTGTCCGACCCTACCATACGGCCGAAGCCCAAGTAAGTGGATAGTACCCTTCGCACCTCCGAGCTCGGCCCGGCCTCCGCGGCGAGCTCATACTACCCGCGAGAGGTCCCTCGAAGCCGTGCAACCCTTCCCCGGCCTCGCCGGGGGCAAAGTCTACTAAGGAGGGAAAGACCACTCCCGACACGATCACACCGATCCTCCGGCGGGAGGGGTGCTATCCACTACAAGTCTCACCCCGCACCCCCGCCCAATACAAGGCGGGCGGTCCGTACGAAAGTAGTCATTCGAAACAAGGTCATCGACGATCGGTCCTTAAGGGGCCGAGAGCGAGCACTCAACATCTCCATCCCACACGACACGACCCTTGGGTAAGAGGCCAGATCGCATCTTCCCTCGGCGGCCGTTCACAAGTAGCCGGCGGCTCGCTCCCGCCAAAACACGGCAAGGGGTACACAACCAGAACGCACGCTAGAATCACACCGTGATACCCAAATCTCAGCTCAAACCCAGAGCACCATCCATAATCAAACAACAAAAGTATGGATAGTTGAAGTAAGGGACTAGCTAGGGGTCTGTAGCTAGTCCCGCAGGTAGCAGAACAAGGAACAGGATATATCAAAACATCAAGGCATGGCTAATAAACGGGTTATGCAATCCAACAATTCCATGCATTAAAGTAAAGCACTAGCAGCTACAAAGCAACATAGGATCTATATGGTTGGGAGTGACATGACACCTTCGTTGCCGTTGAAGCAGTCGCTGTCCGGAGCAGTGTACTCGGGGTCCTCCACGTCCTCCTGGTCGAAGCTCGGGTCTGCGGCACGAGATTCGACGCGAAAATATAAATACGGTGCACATCTAAGCAATAACTCCAAATAAAATCCAATTTAGAAGATCCAAATGTTCCCAAACTACCTACAATCAGCAAGGTTTCGCAAATACGGATTTATAGAAATTAGTTTTGTATTTTTCTGAGCTCCCTAGAGTTTATTATGAATTTTTAAAGATTAAAAACATTTTTCGGAATTTTTAAACGAGAAAAGAAAAGGGTTTTCTCGATCCATGGGCCGAAGGTGGGCCGAAAGGCTAAGCGGGCCGAAATCGGTCCTACGGGCTCGGTCCAACGGGCCCAGGCGAGGGAAGTCCAGAAAACCTCCCTGGTTTTTCTGGCTGAGGCCCCAAACTACAGGTTGGGCCCCTCTCTTAACGCGCTGGCTCCTAAAGTGGCCCGACGGGCCGGACGGCTCTTAAGGCCCAGCTAGCGCTGATGGCCCAGCGGCCTGCTTTCCTCTTTACCGCAACCAGGGGAGATCCCCTGCTCCTCCCTTAGGTGCTCGCCACGCGGCGGCGGCGCGGCGCGGCGCACGCCGCATCGGCGGCGGCGCGCGCCCCCGGACACGGCGTCGGGGCGCTTCCGGCCCTCCTCTTTCCCCCGAACTCACACGCGCGCACACGTCTCGAGGGTCGGTCCGCCGCACGCTCGCCACGGCGCGCGGCGCGCGTTGAAGCCCGGCGCGCGTGCGTCTCTACGCGCGCGGCCACGGCCCGGGGCGCGCCGGGGTGCGGCCGGCCGGGTCACACGCACTCACGCTCCCTGCGAGAAACACGAACCGGCTCAAGGCCGGCGCGGCACGAAAGGTTGGCGGCGAGGCACGGCCGCACGCGTGGCTCACCGGGCGGCGGGGCCACGGCCATGGCGCGCATGGGTGCGGCCGGCCGGCGCCCGCGCCCACCTCCACCTCGCATCGGCACATCCACGGCACGAAGGCGGGTTCACGAGCGGCACGAGACACGGCGAAAAGGGCAAGCCGGTCTCCGGCCGGGCGGCGCGTCGCGCGCTCGGCGCGGCGCACGACGGCGCGGCACCCGACGGCGCGACACGGGGTGTTCCCCCGCCCCCACCCGCAAAAGCTCCAAGAACCCAACGAGAAACGGCGACAAAGACGGGGGCGTCACGGCTTGGGGTAGCCACGACCCCGAGGCCGCCGCTGACACGTCGCGACGCGGCGTCGCCCATGGGGAGGCGGCGGCGCGGCGCGCTCGAACAAAGGCGGCTCGATGGCACGCGCTCAGGCAGTTCAACTAAGGCGACCGGCGCAAGGAGAAGCGAGGGAAGACCACGGTGCTCACCGTGGGTCGGCGGTGTAGGCGTAGCGAGGCCCGACGTGGGTGGCGGCGCGACGTCGGTGTACACGGCGGCGCGCGTCCCTCTGCTCGGTCCGGCTCCTCCTCGACCACGAACGGCGCCTCCCCTCTCGTCCGGCTCCACACGTACTCGCCCCTCGCGCGCCGCGCGTCGCGGCGGCGGCGGCGGCGCGCGCGGCTCTCCTCCTCGCCTCCTCTTCCCCACTTCCCCCTTCTTCTTTCCTCTCGCGATGGCGGCACCGAGAAGGGGCAAAAACCCCAACGCGGGTTGGTGGCGAGGCCAAGCGCTCCCCTCGCTCTCCCCTCCCTCGCTTTTGAATCCGCCGCGCCGCGAGGTCATGGCGATCTCCCGAGATTGCCCCGGCTCGGACCGACCGGCGGGCGCGGCGCGCGCCACACACCCCCCCCCCCTCTCGCGCGCTGCGGGCAAGGCCACGGCGCGCGGGGGCAAATAGGACCCCCCCCCCCCCCCCCGGTCCGGCTCGATCCGCGCGCCCGCGCGCCCGCGCCCCTTGGCGTGCGCGCGGGCGGGCGGCTCGGCCGCGCCCGCGCCGCGCAAGCGGTGCGACGGGACCGGCGGCGGCGCGCGCGTCGGCGGGCCGGCTCGCTCGGTGGTTAGGTGGGAAAGGGGGGTAGGGATAAGGGCCGGCGGCGGGGTCCACCGTCGGCGGGTGCAAGAGGGTGAGCCGCGGAGCGGGGTTGGTGGGCTGGAAAGCTACGTGAGTTGGGCCGGCTGCATCGCAAGGGTAAAGAGATGTCGGCCCAAGAACTGTGCTGATCCTTGTCTATTAAATCAAATAAGTTGACTAAGGGTTGAATAAGGGTTTGAATTTGATTGCTTTTCAAATTCAAACTACACTCAAATGAACTTCAAATAAACCAAAGAAATACCAACTCACAAATTATACCATATTTTAAATATAGATTTTATAAATGGGATGAATTAGTGGAGAATTTGGTGAGAGGTTAGCAATTTCGGCTCAAAAATTGATAGCACGCAATTGCAAGCAAAAGTTTTAAATTTTTCGCAAAATTCACACACCTAGATTCCCGGGTTGTTACATTCTCCCCCACCACCGAGAATCTCGTCCTCGAGATTTAGTCCTCGACCTCCTCCGTGAACAAGTGAGGGTACTCTTTCCCGAGGTCGCCTTCCTTCTCCCATGTTGCCTCTCGCTCCGTGTGGTTGCTCCACAAAGCACTTTACGTAAAGGAATGGTAGTTCTCCTTGTTTCCTTGGATGGCCTCTGTCCAAGATTCTCTCGGGATACTCCGTATACTCTAGGTTGTCTTGCAAGTCAAGCGACTCCATGGGCACTTGTTTTGCCTCCACTGCCTTCTCGCTCTTCTTCAGCTGTGACACGTGAAACACTGGGTGGACTCCTGCCATCGTCTCGGGTAGTGCAAGCTGGTAAGCCAAACTCCCAATCCTACGGGTGACAGGGTACGGTCCCACGTACCTCGGTGCAAGCTTTCCCTTCACCAAGAACCTCTTAGTTCCTCGGAGCGGTGACACTTTCAAGTACACCCTGTCACCAACTGCAAAGGTCAACTCTCTCCGTCTCTTGTCAGCGTAGCTCTTCTGACGACTCTGAGCGATTTTCAGGTTCTCACGGACTTTCTCAACTTTCTCCTCTGCTTCCTCAATGATTGCTGGCCCAAACAGAGCTCGCTCTCCAACCTCCGACCAAGCTAGCGGGGTTCTGCACTTTCGACCGTAAAGTGCCTCGAAGGGTGCCATCCGGAGACTGGCTTGAAAGCTGTTGTTGTAAGAGAACTCTGCAAACGGCAAACTGCTCTCCCAATCGGTTCCATAGGTGAGTGCACAAGCTCGTAGCATGTCCTCCAGGACCTGGTTGACCCTCTCTCGTCCGACCATCCGTCCGTGGGTGAAAAGCCGTGCCGTAGCCGAGTGTAGTGCCCATAAGCTTGTGGAAGCTCGCCAAAACTTGGAGACAACCGTGGCCCTCGATCGGACACAATACTTACGGGTGCCCCGTGTAGCCCGAGTATGTGCTCTACGAACAGCCTCCGCCAACTTCTCGGTTGCATACCCGGTCTTTACCAAGACAAAGTGAGCCACTTTAGTCAGCCTGTCCACTATGACCCAAACTGAGTCGTTTCCTTTTGGTGTCCTAGGGAGTCCCACCACAAAGTCCATGGAAATGTCCTCCCACTTCCACACTGGAATATCCAACAGCTTCAACAGGCCAGCAGGCTTCTGATGTTCAATCTTTACTCGCTACGGGTGTCGCAACGAGGCCACGTAGTGTGCGATATCCTTCTTCATGTCCTTCCACCAGCACTCGATCTTCGGATCTCGTACATCTTGGTGCTGCCGGGTGAATCGAGTACCTCGAGTCGTGAGCTTCTCTCATGATGCGCTCCCGGAGAGCCTTGTCTTGTGGTACACGGATCCGTTCTTTCAACCACACGGCGCCCGTTCATCAACCCGGTAGTCCTCCTCGCTTTGCCCCGCTTCATTAGTTCTCTCAGGCACTTTAATTTCTCGCACACTTCTTCGGGGCGGTACGGATTCGCTCCTCCAAGTCATAGGTCACGTGCATCACGTTGACTTGTCCTTGGTCCACAATCTCGATTCTCAGCTTCTCTAGCTCTTCATGCAAAGCAAAGTTGCTCCTCCTCTACCATGAGGTTGTTGCGAGATGTTTTCCGGCTCAGTGCATCTGCCACGACGTTAGCTTTGCCTGGGTGGTAGTTGATCTCGACGTCGTAGTCCTTGATCAGCTCTAACCACCGTCTCTGCCTCATGTTCAGCTCGGTCTGTGTAAAGAAGTACTTCAGGCTCTTGTGGTCGGAAAACAGTTCACACTTGTTCCCAATCAGGTAGTGTCTCCAGATTTTGAGCGCATGCACAACAGCTGCCAGCTCCAAGTCGTGTGTCGGGTAGTTTTCCTCGTGTTTCTTCAGCTGTCTGGAAGCATAAGCCACAACTTTCCCTTCCTGCATCAGCACACAACCAAGTCCTTGCTTTGAAGCGTCACAGTAGACCACAAAGTCTTTCTTGATATCTGGCAAGGTAAGCACTGGAGCTGTGGTGAGTCTCTTCTTCAGTTCCTGGAAGCTCTTCTCACACGCTTCTGACCACTCGAACTTCGTGTTGTTCTTGAGCAACTCTCGTCATAGGCTTTGCGATCTTGGAAAAGTTCTCAATGAACCTCCGTAGTAACCTGCCAACCCAAGGAAGCTTCGACATCCGTCACGTTTAATGGTTGCTCCCACTTGGTCACCGACTCAACTTTGGACAGATCCACGGCTATCCCCTCCGGCCGACAACACGTGTCCCAAGAAAGCGACCTTCTCCATCAGAACTCGCACTTGCCGAACTTTGCATACGGTTCTGGGCCGCCTCGGCCCTCTCTAGCACGACTACGAGGTGCTCCTCGTGCTCCTCGGTGGTCTCGTAGTAGATCAAGATATCATCGATAAACACCACTACAAACCCGTCCAACTCTTCCATGAAGACCTTGTTCATCAAGTTCATGAAGTAAGCGGTGGGCGTTGGTCGGCCCGAAAGAAACCACCACGAACTCGTACAAGTCGTAACGTGTGGTGAAAGTCGTCTTGGGTATGTCCTCGCTCTCGGATCTTCATCCGGTGGTAGCCCGACCTCAAGTCGATCTTGGAGAAGAACCTTGCCTTTTTGAGTCTATCCGACGGATCCTCGATTCTCGGGTAGTGGGTACTTGTTCTTGATTGTCATCGAGTTGAGCGTGCGGTAGTCGATGCACATCCTTTTTGTACCGTCTTTCTTCTCCACGAAGAGCACCGGTGAACCCCACGGTGAGGCGCTCGGCCGAACAAACCCTTGCTCGAGCAACTTCTTGAGCCGTTTCTTCAACTCGTCCGGCTCGTCGGACGACATCCCGTACGGGCTCTTTGCAACGGGCCCCGCCCCCGGCATCGGCTCAATCACAAACTCCACGTCCCGGTGCGGGGGTAACTCCGTAAGCTCCTCCGGGAACACGTCCGAAACTCACGGACCACCGGGATCTCTTCAATCTCTTTCCCACTCATGTTGCACATCATCGTAGCAACCTTCGGACTACGTGGCTCGATCCGCACCGTAGTTCCGCTGGGGTGTTCAAGCCGTATCACTGCGGGGTTGCAAGAGACTATCCCGTTGTGCTTTGCCAACCAATCCATCCCTAGGATCACGTCTATCCCGGTAGACTCCAAGATCGTCCAAGTCCGCCGTGAACTGCAGCCCCCTCAAACACCATCCTCACTCCCCCGCACTCTAACGTACTCCTCTTCTCTCCTAGCGGAGAGCTAGTCAAGATAGGCCTTGGTCGAGGCTTAGTTGGTAAAGACCTTTCTTTAGCAAACTTGGTAGAAATATACGAAAACCGAGCTCCCGTATCGAACAAAACAGCTTGCCAAAACAGAGTCAACAAGGAACTCACCAAGCGTGACGTCGGGTGCGGCCGCCGCATCCTCGGCGGTGAGGTGGTTCGGACGGCCTCGAGTAGCCGGCGGCCGAGTAGTCCTCTCGCCGTGTACGGGGTGGCCGTCCTCCGGTGGCCGGTGGCTTGGCCGGGGTCCGGAACCGAGCGCCGCGGTTCGACTCCCCGGTGGCACCCGCCGAGGGCACTCAAACGACTTGTGCCCAACCCGACGACGTTGAAGCAAGTCACCTTGGATCCGTCGGGCCGACCGTGGTGGTGGCCTCGGTTTCCGACCGTTGTTCGTCCTCCGCTCCCGCCCGGGTTGGCTCTCGCTCCGCGGCCGAGACCGAGAGGCGTGGTGCCTCGCTGTGGCTGGTGGCCCTGAGCGTAACCTCGTCCTCTCGCCTCCGAGGTGGTCCCGAGCGTCCGCTCGGTCCGAGCGCTTGGACTTGCTTCCACGAACCTCCATGTACTCAAGTCTAAACCTCTCCACGATCGCGTGCCTTGTCGATAATGGAGCGAAGTGTCGGGCAGTCGTGCGCGGACAAGTGGTGTGCCATCCCCTTGTGCAGTCCCTTTCTCGAACCGCGGGAGACCTTCTTCTTCTCTGTGTCGGTGTCTTCTGGCACGTACCTCATCAGCTCCTGGTAGCGGTTGGCGTACTCCTGTACTGACATGTTTCCCATCTTGAGGTGCCTGAACTCGTCGGCCTTCCTGTCCATCACTGCATCTGGAATATGGTGACTCCTGAAGGCCTCCACGAACTCGTCCCACCCGATGTGCAACGGGTCCCGGTGCGAGTCACAGTAGCTGTCCCACCACGCACTGGCTGTGCCGATCAGTCCGGTGCGCCGCACAGTCACACACTCCTCCTCGGTAAGCTCGGTCAGCTCCAGCTTCTTCTCGATCTCACGTAACCAGTTATCCGCGTCCATCGGGTCTGCTGAGTGGTCGAAGGTAGGCGGTCGTAGCTTGTTGAAGTTCTCAACCTTCTTCTGGAAACCCTCTGGCGCGTAGCGGTTCTGGCCCCTAGGGTTGTTGTTGTTGTTGTTGTTCTGGGCTAGCATCTGAGTGATCGTCCGCATCGGATTGTGTTTGCACCGCCATCACATCGGCCAAGTTCGGGGGGAGGTGGCGGTGGTGGCACCTCGTGTCCCCGAGCCTCGGCTTTGCTCCTCCCTCGGGGGGGGGTACCGCTCGTGCTCGGGCTCCGCTCCCGAGCTCCCTCGCCATCGAGTGCGGCTCCTCGACCGCCAACTCGGCCTCCTCGGCCTACGCGGCCGCCGGTGCCTCCGCGGAGTCCGCCTCGTGGCGCGTGACCTCCACGGCGTCCACGGCCTCTCACTCCCGGCCGGGTTAGGGGCATCCTCCCCTCCGTCGTCCCCAGCGACCTCCTCGAAACGGGCCAAGAGTCGCCCGGACCTCCTTGCTCCAGACATCTGTTCCAGTTGCAAGAGTTAGTAGCGGTAGGGAGAGTGTATCTATTAAGGTTATTAACTATAAAGGAGTAATCCTGCTAACAGTCAAAGAATTTCAGACAGACATAAAGAAGCATGAAATCCGAAAGAAACCATGAAGATCCATGTCACTCAATCAATGCCACCATACAAAAGGGGTGCACCTCGAGGTTTACTCCATCGACCTTCGAGGGTACACGGCAACACATCACGCTAACGCATGGTACATCATGGGGTAGCCGCTAAGGTCAAGACACATGAGCGATAACATCACACCTAACTTATTACAACATCTCAGAATCTACAGCGAAGACTCTACTCTCCTCACGGAGTGCACTGAGGTGCCTCGGGACTGGCGTCTGGTGGAACTGAGTAGAACGGCGGTGAGTGTGCCCCTGGGTACCCCGGCATCCTGATCGCCGGTCCCCCGTTGTAGTCACAGGTATCCTGGAGCGCTCGGTCCATCTCTGTCGTGTCCTGGGAACCACTCGGGTACGGGCGTACTCGTGGTAGGAGCGTCGGCGGAAGCTCGAAAGTCTCTCGTCCTCGGTCGGGGTCTCTTCTTGGGTGGTAGGCGTGCGGAGAGCGCCTCCGGCTACGTCGGCCTCTCGCCGGTCGGAGCCGCTCCCAAGCCGCGCGAGTCCCGGGCTGCTCGTCCCTCTCCTCGTAGACCGGTCCTCCAAGGTAACACAGGTGGTGGTAGTTGTGTCGACTCGCCTCCGTAGATCCCACACCTTGACACGATAGTCGGCGGGCCGGCAAGACCGACCGACTCCAAGCGATCTCTCGCCTCTGCGCGGTCTCACCCTCGTCCTCCCGCGAGGCCTCCACCGAAGTCCGGTGTAGCTCCCGCTCGCCCTCAACCGCGCCTCCCGAGTAGCAATCCTCCGGCGTCCCTCTCGGTGCTAGCCGCGGCCGCCGCCGGTCCAAGCCGCACTAGCTCTCCGTTCCTCACGTGCGACGCCTCCCGGCTCGTCGAGTATCTCCTCTCTCTCCACCTCCAAGTCCCGAACCTGCCGCAGGGCAGCGTCACACCTCCACCGAAGGTACACTATCTCCCCGTCGGCCCCGAGCGGTGCTCGGTCCTGAGCCAGGATGCACCGCCTGGCCGCGTGCATCACCTGGTCCTCCCCCTCCACTGGAGTCACCTCCAGGTACCGTGCTCGGTCGCTCGAGTCCCGGCGACCCCGGTCGAAGATCTCGTCGGAAGCACGCCGAAAGGAGTGTCCCGCGGCCTCTCCCCGAGCCGGACACAAACCTTCTTGAGAGCCCCGCGTGCTCCGGTCGGGGGTGTGCCTCCGTGACGGAACTCTCGCGCGTGTACCTCTACCTCCTCAAACTCGGGCACCGGGGGTCCGCCGGCACCGTGACGGTCGGGTAGGTGGGGGTCTCGCTCCAAGTGCCCCATGTCCCTCCCCTTGTAGGCCGACTCCGTCGGTCTCCACTCCGGCCGCCTCCGGACACTCTCTCGGCGGGTGGCGAAGCCTCCGTAGCTCTTGCCGTCCGTCTCCAAAGGAACCCACGTCGTCTCCGCCATCCGCACATCGTAGTTAGAGCGTAGTTATTAAGGTAGTTAGTGAAAGTTAATCAAGGTAATGCATATATATAAGTATAGTTATATACATACGGAAGCCAAGGAGTTTATATAGAATTTCAAGGTTCAAAACGGCTTTCTATGCTATCGACCATTCCCGGGGCTCGCCCTACGGTCAAGCATGGCTCGGTACCAACCGAAACGACCGGTTTTCCGCGAACGGAATCCCGAATCTTCGCACCTCGGTGGTAGTCCCGGGGAGGGCTACCACGTGCAATCCCCGTCTCGGCCGATTCCAAAATCCATACGTAAAGGTAAAAACAATAAAGTAGAGTACAACATTTATTTTATTACATTAATCGAGTACATCTCTTCGGCACATGCCGGGTACAAGTCCATCGGGACCGAATCAAACGAGAAATAAAACGTCTAGCGGCGGCTTCATGAAAGCGCGGGAACTCCATCTCCGCAGCGGCTCAAGTGTAGGAAGAGCTCTAGTCCACCCAACCGTCGTTGTCGAAGTCGTAGTCCCGGCTCGCGTCGAGTCACCGGGGGTCTACCCGATAAGCGGGTAGGTCATGTCGCCTTCCCAACAAAGAGGCAAAAGCGGTGTATGTTCTACTATGCATGAGATAACCCTAATCCGGTCGTAGAAAGCTTAAGCAAAGCAAAGCGACGGTGCAACATACAAGGTAAGCGAGTAGCGAGGAGGTCCACACCTCGGGAAGCTTCCGCTTCCGAGGTCCACACCTCCGGGGTCCACACCCCGCTCAAGGAATACCTCTCCAAAACACCGGATCTCAACCACGATCCGGAACCCAACTCTCATCCGCGATGTGGGGCCCACCGGCTCCTATCCCCACATCTCAACGGCCAAAGCCGGCTCACACACTCGGGGGGAGAGAAGAAGCACAAGAGAAGTGTAACTAGTCGTGTGAGAGATCGAAAGACTGTCCATAACCGGTGGACACGGACTATAGCTATAGGTTTAACACTCGCGGAGGTTGTACAACCGTACCCGCCCGAATAGGTCCGAACCGGCCGTCACCGGTGTCCGACCCTACCATACCGGCCGAAGCCCAAGTAAGTGGATAGTACCCTTCGCACCTCCGAGCCTCGGCCCGGCCTCCGCGGCAGCTCATACTACCCGCGAGAGGTCCCTCGAAGCCGTGCAACCCTTCCCCGGCCTCGCCGGGGCAAAGTCTACTAAGGAGGGAAAGACCACTCCCGACACGATCGCACCGATCCTCCGGCAGAGGGGTGCTATCCACTACAAGTCTCACCCCGCACCCCCGCCCAATACAAGGCGGGCGGTCTGTACGAAAGTAGTCATTCGAAACAAGGTCATCTGACGATCGGTCCTTAAGGGGCCGAGAGCGAGCACTCAACATCTCCATCCCACACGACACGACCCTTGGGTAAGAGGCCAGATCGCATCTTCCCTCGGCGGCCGTTCACAAGTAGCCGGCGGCTCGCTCCCGCCAAAACAACAAGGGGTACACAACCCGAACGCACGCTAGAATCACACCGAGATACCCAAATCTCGGCTCAAACCCGCAGCACCATCCATAATCAAACAACAAAAGTATGGATAGTTGAAGTAAGGGACTAGCTAGGGGTCCGTAGCTAGTCCCGCAGTAGCGAACAAGGAACATGATATATCAAAATATCAAGGCATGGCTAATAAACGGGTTATGCAATCCAACAATTCCATGCATTAAAGTAAAGCACTAGCGACTACAAAGCAACATAGGATCTATATGGTTGGGAGTGACATGACACCTTCGTTGCCGGTGAAGCGATCGGCCGTCCGGAGCGATGTACTCGGGGTCCTCCACGTCCTCCCGGTCGAAGCTCGGGTCCGCGGCACGAGATTCGACGCGAAAAATATAAATACGGTGCACATCTAAGCAATAACTCCAAATAAAATCCAATTTAGAAGATCCAAATGTTCCCAAACTACCTACAATCGGCAAGGTTTCGCAAATACGGGTTTATAGAAATTAGTTTTGTATTTTTCGGAGCTCCCTAGAATTTATTATGAATTTTTAAAGATTAAAAACATTTTCTCGGAATTTTTAAACGAAAAGAAAAGGGTTTTCTCGATCCATGGGCCGAAGGTGGGCTGAAAGGCTAAGCGGGCCGAAATCGGTCCTCCGGGCTCGGCCCAACGGGCCCGTGCGAGGGAAGTCCAGAAAACCTCCCTGGTTTTTCTGGCTGAGGCCCCAAACTACAGGTTGGGCCCCTCTCTTAACGCGCTGGCTCCTAAAGTGGCCCGACGGGCCGGACGGCTCTTAAGGCCCAGCTAGCGCTGATGGCCCAGCGGCCTGCTTTCCTCTTTACCGCAACCAGGGGAGATCCCCCCGCTCCTCCCTTAGGTGCTCGCCACGCCGGCGGCGCGCGCGCGCCCCCGCACGCCGGCATCGGCGGCGCCGCCCCCGGACACGGCGGCCGGCGCTCTCGGCCCTCCTCTTTCCCCCCGAACTCACACGCGCGCACACGTCTCGAGGGTCGGTCCGCCGCACGCTCGCCACGGCGCGCGCGCGCGGCGTTGAAGCCGGGCGCGCGTGCGTCTCTACCGCGCGGCCACGCCCGTGGCGCGCCGGGGGTGCGGCCGGCCGGGTCGCACGCACTCACGCTCCCCGCAGAAACACGAACACGGCTCAAGGCCGGCGCAGCGCACGTAAAGGTTGGCGGCGAGGCACCGGCCGCACGCGTGGCTCACCGGCGGCGGGGCCACGGCCATGGCGCGCATGGGTGCGGCCGGCCGGCGCCCGCGCCCACCTCCACCCGCATCAAGACATCCACGGCACGAAGGCCGGGTTCACGGCGCAGCACGAGACACGGCGAAAAGGGCAAGCCGATCTCCGGCCGGCGGCGCGTCGCGCGCGCGGCGCGGCGCACGACGGCGCGCACCCGACGGCGCGACACGGGGTGTTCCCCACCCCCACCTCGCAAAAGCTCCAAGAACCCAACAAACGGCGACAGCACCGGGGCGTCACGCTTGGGGTAGCCACGACCCCGTGCCGCCGCCGACACGTCGCGACGCGGCGTCGCCCATGGGGAGGCGGCGGCGCGGCGCGCTCGAACAAAGGCGGCTCGATGGCACGCGCTCGTGCGGCGGCTCAACTAAGGCGACCGGCGCAAGGAGAAGCGAGGGAAGACCACGGTGCTCACCGTGGGTCGGCGGTGTAGGCGTAGCGAGCCCGACGTGGGTGGCGGCGCGACGTCGGTGTACACGGCGGCGCGCGTCCCTCCGCGCTCCGGTCCCGGCTCCTCCTCGACCACGAACGGCGCCCTCCCCTCTCGTCCGGCTCCACACGTACTCGCCCCTCGCGCGCCGCGCGCGCGGCGGCGCGCGCGCGTCGCTCTCCTCCCTCGCCCTCCTCTTCCCCACTTCCCCCTTCTTCTTTCCTCTCCGATGGCGGCACCGAGAAGGGGCAAAAACCCCAACGCGGGTTGGTGGCGAGGCCAACCGCTCCCCTCGCTCTCCCCTCCCCTCGCTTTTGAATCCGCCGCGCCGCGAGGTCATGGCGATCTCCCGAGATTGCCCCGGCTCGACCGACCGGGCGGCCGCGGCGGCGCCACACACCCCCCCCCCCTCGCGCGCTCGAGGTGCAAGGCCACGGCGCGCGGGGGCAAATAGGACCCCCCCCCCGGTCCGGCCGATCCGCGCGCCCGCGCGCCCGCGCCCTTGGCGTGCGCGCGGGCGGGCGGCTCGGCCGCGCCCGCGCCGCGCAGCGGTGCGACGGGGACCGGCGGCGGCGCGCGCGTCGGGCCGGCCGGCTCGCTCGGTGGTTGGGTGGGAAAGGGGGTAGGGATAAGGCCGACCGGCGGGGTCCACCCCGGTCGGCCGGGTGCAAGAGGGTGAGCCGCGGAGCGGGTTGGTGGGCCGGAAAGCCGCGTGGGTTGGGCGGGCCGCAACGCAAGGGTAAAGAGATGTCGGCCCAAGAACCGTGGCCGATCCTTGTCTATTAAATCAAATAAGTTGACTAAGGGTTGAATAAGGGTTTGAATTTGATTGCTTTTCAAATTCAAACTACACTCAAATGAACTTCAAATAAACCAAAGAAATACCAACTCACAAACTATACCATATTTTAAATATAGATTTTATAAATAGGATGAATTAGTGGAGAATTCGGTGAGTGGCTAGCAATTTTGGCTTAAAATTTGATAGCACGCAATTGCAAGCAAAAGTTTTAAATTTTTCGCAAAATTCACACACCTAGATTCCTGGGTTGTTACGAGGCTCCCCCTTCACGCCGGCCGGCAAGGAGCCCGTACCCGAGTACAACTCAGACTCCGACACCGCCCCCGGCCACCCCTCGGACTCCAACCCCCCTCTCGAGTTCTACCTCGGACTCCGCATACAAGTTCGACTTCGGGTCGGACCCAGAGGATCCCGAGTCCGATGGTAACTCTACTGAGCACCCCTTATCAGGGCCGGCCTCTGGGCTGGTTATAACATCCACACCGGTCGGAAGATTCGTCTACTGGCCAGACCGCAAGCCTGCTGACCTGATAAGCGGGGACTCACACTACGTCGCCTACATCGACTCGCTCCCGTTCCAGGAGGGAACACCGCTTGCCCGGGCTGACTCAAACACACCAACTGAGGTGGCGCCTTCTGAGTCCAGCCTTGGCACCCCTGATCGCCAAGTCTTCATGGCTGCCGGCGACACCCCGGACCTTCGGTGGACCCGCTAAAGACCGCACCTTGAAGACATCTCCTCCGACGAGCTGACTGCTGACGCACCCGCCGACGAGACGCCCGCCATCCGGGGACGCTCGACGCGAGCGTAACAGGAAGCGTAACGAACGACGCCGGCGGCTCAGAGACAACCTCCCCATCCGCAACCTGCGGAAGCTCTCGAGGCGGTCGAGAGCAGAGTACATACCACCCCTGAGCAATGCCTCATGTCGATCCGCGCGATCGCACGTCGGCTCGGGGGCATACGCGCCGGAGAAGTCATCGCCAAGCTCGCCGAAGACGCTTACTTCATGCGGGTCGACTAAGCTACAAGTCGCGGCCGCCAACAACGGTCCCAACCGTACTCGAGCCGAGCTCCCGGCCGAGCCGAATCGTACTCGCTCCAACGCCGGCGGACCTCCACGGGGTGGCAACAAAGAACCGCGAGGTCGTCCCTCACCGTGCTCCGCCGGCGGCGGCGGCCACGACCCCGACAGGCGGCGGCGGCCGACGGCGAAAGCTCCAACCACGGAGCCAACAGAGGGCCGGCGGTGGCGGCGGTCGCGGTGGCCGAGGCCACGCAAACGGCCCACGCCTCGGTGCCCCACGGGCGGCTACGATGCCCGTCAGAAGATTGAGGAGTTGCGGCGGGAAGAAGTCGACCACCGCAGGGCGACAACGACGGCTTCCCCGCCTTCTCACCTCGACTTCGCAACCTGCTCCTCCCCGACAAGTTCAAACCTTTGGGGATCACTAAGTACGACGAGAAGTAGGACCCCATCTAGTGGCTCAGGTGCTACGCCCTCTCCATCGAGAACGCTGGCGGCAACAATGACACCAAGTGCCTCTACTTCCCCTTCTGCCTGGACCAGGCTCCACTCACATGGCTCGAGTCGCTGGACAAGCACTCAATCGACAAGTGGGACCACCGAAGGAGCGGTTCACCAAAGAACTTCGTGGGCACCATGGGCCGATCGGGTACTCGCATGGACCCGGCCATGGTCAAGCAGAACAAGGCGAGACCCCTCGCAAGTACATGCGCCGCTTCTTCGACAAGCGCGCTACCGTCGTCGACGTCACCGACAAGGAGGTCATCGACCTCTTCCAAGACGGCCGCTACCACCGCCGCACCTTCAAAGACTTCGGTCGCCGCCGCCCCAAGTCCATCCCCCACCTCAAGGACATGATCACGTCCTGGGCGGATGAAGAGGACAAGGCCAACACCAAGTACGACGCCATCCGTGGCAAGACCAAGCAGAACGCGGGCGGCGGTAGCGGCAACAACTCGAACCAAGGCGGTCGCAACAACAACAACTACTACTACTACTCGGGTCCCAACCGCAAGCGCAAGCCGTACAACACTTGCCGCGGCTATTCGCCCCCCCGCGAAGGAGAACTCGAAGAAGAACTCCGGCGGCTTCAAAGACTTGCTAAAGGAGAAGTGCCCGTGGCATCCAAACGGCAACCACACCACCGAGCAGTGCTACCAACTCAGGCATGCACTCAAGGATACGCCAGAGCCACCGCACCCTCACGACAAGAAGGGCAAGAAGAAGAATGACAGAGACAATAACGACTTCCAGGAACCCGACAAGACCGTCAACGTCCTCTTCGGCGGACTACCCAGCAGGCGGGAGCAGAAGGCTACCCGTCGAGAAGTCATGAGCATTGAACCAGCGGTCCCGACCCCTCTCAGGTGGTCGGAGGTACCCATTATCTTCTCCCGTGCGGATCAATGGACCGGCTTCTTCGAACCGGGACGGTTCCCCCTCGTCCCGAAGTCGGTGGTCGCGAGCTCCAAGCTCGGCAAGGTCCTCATCGACGGTGGAAGCGGGCTCAACGTCCTTTTCACCAAGACCTTGAAGAAGATGAAGCTTGACATCACCCACATGCTCACCAAGAGCAACACGCCCTTCTACGGCATCGTCCCCAAAGAACGCAGCCTATCCCACTGGGCTCAGTGGTCCTGCCAGTTACCTTCGGGGAATCTCGGGACAACTACCGTACCGAGTACGTTAAGTTCAAGGTCGCTGACTTCGAAACTTCCTACCATGCCATCCTCGGCGAGACCGACCATCGCCAAATTCATGGCGGTGCCCCACTACACCTACTTGGTACTCAAGATGCCAAGCCCGGCGGTGTACTCTCTCTCCAAGGGGACTTGAAGATCTCCCACGACCGCGACACGAAGCCGTGGAGATCGCCTCTACGAACCAAGTACCCAACGCTATGATGGAGGTCTACGCCGCGTCGAAGAAACTTGCTACAAGTGAACTCGACATCCGGAGAAGTCCGACGGTGGCAACAAGCCTCGGCCCACCGAGGAGATTCTCGTCAAGACGATCGACCTCGGAACGTGCGACTCCAAAGAAGACCACCACCATCGGGGCCGGCCTCGACCCCAAATAGGAAGACGCGCTCATCGGCTTCCTTCGGGCAACCGCGACATCTTCGCATGGAAGCCGGCGGACATGCCGAAGTGCCCGGGGAGCCGATTGAGCATCGCCTCAACGTCGATCCTAAGGCCACCCCCAAGCGACAACACCTCCGACGCTTCGTCGACGACAGACGAGACGCCATCAAGAAGGAACTCGCCAAACTACTCGTGGTCGGCTTCATCGGAGAAGTCTTCCATCCCGAGTGGCTCGCCAACCCCCGTCCTCGTCCGCAAGAAGAACTCGAACGAGTGGAGGATGTGCGTCGACTACACGGACCTCAACAAGCACCGCCCCCAAGGACCCCTTCGGGTTGCGCGGATTGATCAAGTCATCGACTCTACGGCGGGTTGCGACCTACTCTCGCTTCCTCGACCGCTACTCCGGTACCACCGGATCGCGATCAAGGAAGAAGACCGGGAGAAGACCGCGTTCATCACCCCGTTTGGCGCGTCTCGCTACACGACCATGTCCTTCGGGTTGAAGAACGCGGCGCTACCTACCAACGAGCTATCCGGAGCTCGCTTCAAGAAGCAACTCAACAAGAACGTCGAGGCCTACGTGGATGACGTGGTCGTCAAGACCGAAACTTCGCACCCTCATCGACGACCTTGAAGAGACCTTTCGCATCCCCTCGCGCGAGTACCGCCGGAAGCTCAACCCGAACAAGTGTGTCTTCGGCGTACCTTCGGGCAAACTACTCGGCTTCATCATCGCCCAACGAGGCATCGAAGCCAACCCCGAGAAGATCTCCGCCATCACCAAGCATGAAAGCTCCCACGTGCATCAAAGACGTCCGGAAGCCGACCGGTGCATGGCGGCACCGACCGCATTCATCTCGAAGCTTGGAGAACGGGGGACTCCCCTTCTTCAAACTACTCAAGCACCAAGAGAAGTTCGTGTGGACCCCGGAGGCGGATCAAGCCCTTGCCCGCCTCAAGGATTTCCTATCGAAGCCACCGGTCCTCACGGCTCCTCGCAAAGGCGAGCGCTCTTCGCTCTACCTCGTTGCGACTACTCATGTGGTCGCATCGCCATCATCGTCGAGCGGCGAGGAAGACGGCCACGCCTACCCGGTCCATCGCCCGGTCTACTTCGTCGGCCGAGGTCATATCGTAGTCCAAGGCACGCTACCGGCCCGTGCGAGAAGCTCCCGTACGCATTACTCATCACCTCGCGGAAGCTACGACACTACTTCCGGTGAGTACTCGATCTCCGTCGTCACCGACTACCCGCTCGGCGACATCCGCGGAACCAAGATGCTACCGGAAGAATCTCCAAGTGGGCGGTCGAGCTCGGCACCCTCACCATCGACTTCAAGCCACGCACGACCATCAAGTCGCGGGCGCTAGTCGACTTCCGGCGTAGTGGCGGGAGAACCACCGCCTACTCCAACCGCGCGACCGAGCATTGGGTGATGTACTTCGACGGCTCACTCAACCTCGAGGGCGCGAGTGCGGGGGGTACTCCCCGATCTCTCCAACGGGCGAACAACTCAAGTACGTCCCGCGGATCTTCACGGAAGGTCTCAAACAACGAAGCCGAGTACGAAGCTCTCCCGCACGGGCTCCGCCTCGCGGCCTTCACCGGGCATCAAGCGGCCTGCGGTCTACGGCGACTCCGCGAGTGGTCATCAACCAAGTCAACAAGTCCCGGGACCGCAACAAGGAGAACATGGACGCTTCGCCTAGAAGTCCGCAAGCTTGAGAACAAGTTCTATGGTCTCGAGTTCCACCATATCGTCCGCGACAACAATGTTGCGGCGGACGTCCCGTCGAAGCTTGGATCTACCCGCGCTCAAGTACCGGCGGGTGTCTTCGTTCACGAGCTTCACGCGCCATCCATCCGGAGCGGCGCCACCGACCACCGTCCTAGCCAACCCTCCCGCGTCGGGACAGGAGGTCATGATGATCGACGTGGACCGGAGGCAACCCTTCATCGACTACCTCAGCGAGCAGAAGGTTCCCTCCGACAAGAACTCAGCCGAGCGACTCATCCGCCACGCCAAGTCCTACGTCCTCGTCGGAGACAAGCTTTACAAGTGGGGCGCATCTTCTCGGAGTACTCATGAAGTGCGTCCCCGAGCAAGAAGGCAAGGACATCTTGGAGGAGATCCACAAGGGCGTCCGCGGCAACCACGCGTCCTCACGCATGCCGGTCGGCCAAGGCCTTCCGGTGAGCTTTCTGCGGCCCCACGGCTCCGGGCGATGCCGAAGAACTCGTCGAAGGTGCCAAGGATGCCAATACTTCGCCAAGCAACAACACATCCCGCCCTACAAGCTAGTCACCATACCGCCAACCTCGGCCCTTTGCCCGCCGGGGGCTCGACATGATTGGGCCACCGCCAACCGCGCCGGTGGTTTCAACACAGTATTGGTGGCCATCGACAAGTTCACCAAGTGGATCGAGGTCAAGCCGGTCACATGCCCCAAGGCTGATAGAGTACTCGACTTCCTGGATGAACTCGTGCACCGCTACGGACTACCCCACCGCATCATCACAGATCTGGGCTCCAACTTCAACAACCACCAGTTCTGGGAGTACTGCGAGAACAGCGGGATCGACGTCCGATACGTCTCAGTTGCCCACCCTCGGGCTAACGGACAAGTCGAGCGCGCCAACGGGATGGTGCTCGACGCTCTCAAGAAGCGGCTACACGACGCTGCTAACTCTAAAGGAGGCAAGTGGATCAAGGAACTACCCAACGCACTGCGGGGGCTACGTACTCGCCCTTCCAAGCCAACGGGGCATCCCCTTACTTCTCGGTCTACGGCTCCGAAGCAATCCTCCCCCCGCCGATGTCATATGGAGCTCACCGGCGGTGGAGCATTACGACGAAGGCGTCTCCGAAGACAGCGGACGAGTTGACATCGACGGCCTCGAAGAAGCTCGGCCGCGCCGCCCTCGTCCAATCGGGCAAGGTACCCGGAGGATATCCGACGCTACCATGATCGCAACGTCAAGGAACGCTCCTTCAACGTTGGAGATCTTGTCCTCCGCCGTATCCAGAACACGGAAGGACTACACAAGCTCAGCTCCCCCTGGGAAGGTCCCTTCACAGTTGCAAAGGTGACCGGGCCGGGCTCCTACCGCCTCCAAACACTTGAAGGCGAAGACATCAACAACTCGTGGAACGTCGACCGGGCTCCGTCGGTTCTACGCCTAGTCTACACGACTACTCCGGGGTTCAAGTCTACACGACTACATCACCACCCCTCCGCCGTAAGCGGCCCACGGGTCCTGGCTCCAGTCTCCGGACTACTCCTCTCCAGGATCCAGCCCGCGCGGCTACCTACGGATCCTGGGCTGCGACGAGCGACAAAGGACTCTAGCAGCGGTCTACTGAGAGACCATACTCTAAGATCCAGCCTACATGGCTACCTACGGATCTACTATTGTAAGCGGCTACTCGCCCTAGCACCACTCAGCTGTAAGCGGCCTCCGGGTCCAGGCGACTACTTTGTAACTACAGCCCTGGCCATCCAGGTGTACTTCTTCAGTAATAAAGTTTGATCGTTCATCAACTTCTTTACTGTCTACTTCCCTCAACGGGACTACTGCCGAGTACTAATCGCATCCACTCCACGATGGGGCTCCACACTCTGAGATCGCGACTACGAGTACTCATTGCTGGAATTTCTCTTTCATTAATACTTAAGCAATTCCATTACAATTGTTTTTGTACAACTTTGGCTACGAGCTAACTATGACAGGGCTACTGGAGATTAATCTTATCGGCTACTCGCTCCGCAATGGGTGCCATCTGCTCCAGCAGCTCCGCGTACTGCTCATCTGTACAGTTGGCGGCTACCCCGCCAGCGACTACATCTACGGGCGCCTTCGAGAAGTACGACTTCATGAAGGTGAGCACCTGCGTCGGGATCGACTTCGCAAGATGCTTCACGTACGCCGCCAGCCGGCTGGGGGCTTCCTTGAGGCGGTCCACGAGCGGTGCTATCTTGGGGCCGCCAGGGTGAGGCACCAAGAGTCTTGCAATCGGGAGCGCGGCTTCTTCAAGCTCCTTCAGCTGGGCCCGCAGCGCCTCGCAGTCTTCGTTCGGCCTTCGCAATGATTTGTAGCAGTTGACGAGATCACGATCAGAAGCAATCCGAAGCTCCATGTGCTTGTCGCACTCGAAGGCGAGCTCCTTATAGTCAAGCTCGAGTACCGGCGGGCCTCCCGCTCCCGTAGAAGAGGTTCTTCATACTTATCTCCAAGGACCTCAACCTGCTCCACCTCGGGTCTCAAGCTCTACAACACAACAAGGCGCGGCGGGTTAGAATACCCCGTCGACCTCCAACAACTACCCAACAAGTCAAGCGGGGTACCTTTGTTCTTGTTGCGGAGTGTCTTGTTCTTCCGCACCAAGTCGTCACTCTTTGCCTGCATATCCTGGATATCATTGTGGTATTTGGCAAAGGCGGTGTCGATCTTGGACTGCATGGCGGCCGCATGCTTCCGCGACTTCAAGAGCTGATCTTCCAGCGCCTCAGCCCGGAGCACCGTGTCGCCGAAGCCTTGCGGCATGCTTGACTTCTCGCGGGACCTCTCCACGACGTCCTGCACAGACAACACATGTCCAATGAGTACTCAACAACAGAGGATTGACTACTCAGGAGTTAAGACTACTCACCTTCATCCACTGTTCAGCCTGGCGGACCGCCTCCAGGTGCCTGGCTACCGTCGCCGGATCCACCAACTCGTCAGCCAGCAGCTCCACCCCGCCACGACTACTCGCGGCGGTCTTCGTCATCGGCGCAGAGCGGATGGGCTCTGCGTCTTGAATCTCTGGAGAACGGACCACCACCTCCAGAGTAGCCTCTGGCGGCACGGCGGCCTCTTCTTCTCCGATGCCCACGGCGGCCTCCTTCATCGGCTCGGGGGCTTCCTCAGTAGCCTCCGGCACTTGTGGTGTCGACTTCTGCATGGGCACCCCCGCAGGGATGTCACTCCCTTCGGCCTCGGCACCTGTCAAGGAGAAGACAAGTGTATCAGCGACTACGACTACTCTTCGAGGAGCACTACAGCTTCACCGGAGTACTTACCTTCGACCACGCTGGCCTCAGGCAACGCAGCCTCAGCAGCCGGCGCTTCGGGCACGGAGCGAGAGGCGGGGAGCGGACTCCTCGGCGGGCGGCGCGGTTTCTTCCTCCGCCACCATCGTAGAGGGTTCATCCCCCTCCCAAGATAGATCTGTTGATTTCCTACAGAAGTACACGAAATTGGTTGTCAATGAAGTTCGACTACTATTCAAGCACTACTCGGGAAAGCTCAGCACTTACAAGCTTGACCGGACTATCGTCACGGTCGGGGCACCGAAGATGCTGGCAATGTCTACCAGTCCACCCTCTGCGGGCGTTTCCTCTTGCGCCTCTACGACCGCTGCCTGATCCGAGGCGACGGCAGCTGGTGCAGCGCTCTCCTGTGCCCCTGCGGCCACCACTTCTTCAACGGCGGCGGCTGCGGGCTCCGTGCTCCCTTGAGGAGCAGGGGGCTGGCGCTCCAGTTGTGCCAATAAATCTTCAACAGTGGGGGCTGGGCTACGACTCCCAGCCGGCTCCCCCACTGTGTCCCACTCGCCATCGTCGCCCTCATCAATAGGCTCCGTCGGCGGCACGTCCTGCATACAAGGGGACTCAGTCATCAGCAAGTGAACTCGAGAGACTAGTACTCGACTACACTGGTCAAGACAACTTACCTCTTGAGGCGTGGTCTCTGAGACCTTCAGTTTCTTCGTCACCCGCTTGCGGGCGGGGTTGCGTGGCTTCCGTGGCGGCGCAGCCAGACTAGCCTCCAGGCTAGCCGGCGGATCTTGCACGAGGGGCACGTGCGGTAGGCCGGGACGGCTGAACCGCGATCGCAGCTGGAAGCGGTCCTGCAGCATCTCCTCGTCGTCGACCTCATCGGACGTATCTTCCACGACCACGGTGTCGTCCCCTTCACCGACTTCTCACCGCTCCTTGGCTTTGGCTTTTCCCTCCTCCGGGATCTCGACTTCCTGAGGGGGCGGCTACGGCTCAGAGACGAACTTCTTCAAGTCGTCCTGCAAGACACAAGGCATCAGCACGACTACTCATAAAACTGAGTACTCGACTAGGGGGTATGGCTACTTACCTCCTTCGGCGGGCGTGCAGCGGAGTACTCCTGGACCGAGCACGCCGTGTACGGCGACATGTCTTTGAAGATACGCGTCAGCCTATCAACAATGTCGTTGTCGTCGACTTCATCTCCTGGCATCCGCGACGTGTCGTCGTCGCCGGTGTACTCGAAGACCAAGGTGTCGCGGGCCATCAGCGGCTGCACCTTGCGCTTCATGAAGCTGAAGCCCACGTGCTCGGCCCTCAGCCCGGCTTCTCTCAACACCTTGATGCGCGCCAACAGCTCGGGGAGCTGGATTCCTTCTTGCATCGTGGGCTCCGTGTTCCACCAGGCGCGATGTTTCGGTTGCTTCCCGCTTGGCTTCGGCAACCCGGGATGGTGGTTCGTGACGTAGAACCATCTTGCTTTCCAATCTTCGTTGGAGTCGATGAGCTTGTACGAGAGGTACTTCTCCGCCGCATCCTCCCGCATTTGGATCCCTGCTCCACCAACTACTCGAGGGTTGCTGGCGCTCGGCTGCGGCTTCACCCGGGAGAACTTCCAGAACAGGATCTAGTGGGGCTTGATCCCCAGGAATGCTTCGCAACCGCGGTATGGAAAATACCGTTAGGGTTGAGATTGAGGTACTCAACTCCGTAGTACCCGAGGAGGCCTTTGAAGAAGTCGCTGGCCGAAAGCGCGAGTCCGCGCTCCGTGAAGCTCGAGAACATCGGGATCTCGTCTTCAGCTTTCTCCATTGGGTACGGATCTCCGGCGGCGGCTCTCCACATATCCACCTCCTTCTCTCGGATAAATCCGTTGTTGAGAAGGGCCAACAAATCCTCGGTCTTCACCTTCGACTTTTTCCACTCGCGGCTTGGATCTAGCCACGGTGGAGACATCGGCGGCGCTGCTCCCGTGGCAGCCACGGCGGCCTCGTCGCGGCCCCTCTTCTTCCCGGTGGTCTTCGCGGACTTGGACGGTGATGGCTTCATTCTCCAAGTGCACGACGTCTTCACGCACATCCGCTCGGGGGCTACTCTGGCAGCTCTGGGTGGCGGCGAGTTTGGATCTACAGCGGCGGCGGCACGCACAGATCTATTCGAATGGCTACGGCGGTGATGAGTGGAAAACCCTAAGGGTTTTGGCTTCTATTTATAAGTCAAACCGGCTCTGCAACGACTGGATGGATAAGTCCACGCTCGGCTGACTCAGCGGCTGCGCGTGACTCTTCGTATTCTACTAGTCGACGTGCCTCACCTTGGGGGCTCAGCTACTCCTACTCGACTACCTGGGAAGCGACAAGATACAGGAGCATCTCAGGACACATTCTACAAGATGACCCTTCAATTCGAGAGGAAGTACTCGACACAAGGCTCAGGGGCTCCGTGCCACATGTCCTTCGGTTTTTTCTCTCCGGATTTTTCGGGATATCCTTGCCAAGACTTCAGATGGACCCTCAGCCAGAGTCTACGACTCAACCTAAGGCTCGGGGGCTACTCCATATGGAGTGCGATTTTGCAATCGCACTTCCATATCAGCTCTGGTTTCAAGACAACGCGGGCATTTTTGAAGACCTTCGAGGGCAGCACTCGAGGACGCTTGGGACTACTCGAGAAGACTTCAAGATTGCTCGGATATCGGCCCGGAGTACATTCCGACCTCGGGATGCTTCGACTACTCTTGAGGACTTTTGACTTGTAGTACTCGGGGACGTTTGAGGACTACTCGTTAAGGCCGTCAAGACTACTTGAAGCTATCCTTCTCGACTACTAAGTACTCGGGGGCTTGTCGTATGGACCTCCACGGGCCCACTACCTCGGTGGGTACCGGGACCGACTACCGGTGGGCCCCGGGACTACCGGCTTGCGCAACACGGCACCCGATGACGTGGAGCACAAGGACTACGGAGGAGAAGTACTCGGTTAGGAAGCCGTACATGTCCCGCGCCGTATGGAAGACTCCTAGATGTACTCGACTAGTACCTGTCACACCCGACTTTCCGAAGAAAACCAAGTGCAAACCTATATGCATGCCAGGATCAAGTTTCATGCATATAGCTGACATAAGTGAATAACAGAAACAATATCACGTAAGAAAAAAGAGATTATCGAGTATTACGCTATATCCCGGAAACGAAGACACCAAACTCCACAAGCAATCGGCCGGGGGTTGCGTACGCCTAGAACCAAGGCAACATCTTCACAAGACTTCGGAGTAGCTTCCGCCTTCGAGCAACATTGTTTATAGCAAGGGTGAGCACTTGTCGTACTCGGCAAGTGTGGGGAAAAGAATGAATGCAAATTCTTTATAGTGGACCGGCTATAAGCATTCAACATTTTAGTTGGTCAAATTTTATTAGCACCCGATTACTAATAAAAGTATAAGTTTATACCAACCCACAATTAAGCATATAGATAAGAGATACACCATGAGCACCGACAAGCATAAGCATAACACATATCACTATTTAAGTCCATCTTCAAGTTCGGTTATCATGTGAGGGTCCATGCCCCTCTTGACCGTGAGCACGGCTAATCGATTAGTTTTACACTGCGAGAGGTTGTACACTTTCACCACAAGCGGCGTAAAAGCTCGGAGAACTTTGGACCCAACCATGCGATGCTAGCTAGGCACCATACCACACTACCGAGGTGTGGTTGCATAGGGACGCTACATGGCCTTTACAAAGGTTCCACGACAAGTTGTGACCCACAAGGTTCGGATCGATTAGCAAGGTATAAAGTCCCCTAGCAGGTCGATACCCCACCATAAAAAGAATAACTCACCCAACCCCCTGCTAGAGCGAGTCCATACCCCACGACCGCCGATCCCTTGTCCTTATCAGGTAAGATCACCCCAAGCTAAAGTTCCTAATTATTCAGCCAAGACCATTGCCCATTAGTTCTTGTGGTTGTACTGTTTTCCTGGGTGGTTCTCCATGTTCCGATTAAACATATAGTCTTGTATTAAACATCACATAACACATTGGAACATAGAGCATAAAATGATAACCATGTTGATTATTACCAACCCAGTTGAGCAAACTAAGCAATAGCTACCATAAATATTAATTAAAACCAGGTTCAAGATAACGATCAAATAAGGCTAGTCATCCTTAATAGGCACCCATCAAAGTTAATGCAAAGCAATGCGATAGTGATTAATAAAGTTGTTGGGACAAAAGATCAAGGACACACTTGCCTTTAACCAAAGAGTAGTTGCTCGAATACTTCATCTTCATACTCTTCCAAAGCTCTCGAACCACGTTCATTCTACTCGCATCAATCATCGAGCACAAGCATACAAAGCAAACAAACAAGCATAACTAAGAACAATACATCAATCAAATCAAAGCTTTAAAGAACGCACTTAAAGAATAGGATCGATTCTAAGGATCATCGAAGAACACAAAGTGTGCTTGGAAGGGAAAAGCTTGGTTAGCTTTAAAGAGATGATTGCGGAAGATTGAGCAAAGACCGGAATGATCACACGAGAGATAGAGCTCGATTCTCTTGGCTACGCAAACGCAAGAAACGCTAAAAACGAACTAAGCTCGAAACTATCGTGAGATCATTATCAAACAACAAGAGACTACGCTTGGCATATTTTAATTAAGAAATCATGTGAAAGAATATTTCAGAGAAATACTCTATGTTACCATTAAACAAGTTACATTTAATTAAAGAAATCACGATAAACCTAATCATATTTTATTTATAACATTTGAGTAGAAGTTATGTCAAGTTAACCATTACTTTAGAAAGACAAAGCAAATATAAGACATCTAGGCGAGTAACTTTATGTCACGTGTTCACTAAGCATATTTAATATTGAAAAGGCATTTATGATGTCATTAAGCATATTAACTTTATTATGAAAACCGATGTTTAACTCTAACACCTTTTATTTAGAAAACTAGTTATGAATTGGGATTAACCAGTTACATTATGATTAAAGAAAACCGGATTAGAACCTAATCACTTTTTATGTATAAAAGCATTGGAATAAGAATTAGTCAAGATTAACATGTAGTTTTAGTATTATAATAAATAACGGGTGATCCACATGCTAACGTACAAGTTAAGGTGAAACGAACAAGAACGGTAGCAACGAACTATAGCGACACACACAAACCTTAGGCTAGGGTTTAGGAGAACTAGCCTACAAAGAGAACTTGGACGACGAAAGAACAGGCTAGATGACGAGACAACGATTCCAAGAAAGTTAGTTTGCACCGATTGGATCAAAGAACTGAAAGAGTGTAGTTGTCTTACATGAAAGACAATTATGATAGGATGACATGTACTAGGATTGGAAAGATCTTGAGCTTAAAAGAGGGCTAGCTCTACAACAGAGACACCCTTAGATAGAGCTTGAGCTAACACTAGAAAGATTCAAAGCTTCAGATAGACTTGATCAAAAGAGATATTGAGGTAAAGAACGTCTAACGATTGATTTGCACATGTGAGAGAACAAACTATAGGCTTAGGTTTATTTTAATTAGCAAGGATATTTCATAAAGAAAATACCCTAAGTTGGATGTAATGCAAATTAGATTTTTATTTGCAAAGCCGGTGTAAAGAACTAATCAAGTTTTATTTATAAAGATTCATATATTGATTAAACCGATTAAACATTTAATTTATAAAAACTAAACTATATGAAAAATCTAAACGAAACTTTGTAGTTCAAGTGGATCATATTATTATTAAAAACATTATGGTATTGGCATTAATCATATTAACATTTATGATAAAAGCCGATGTAAAAGCCTAATCCAATTTTAATTAGAAAAGATGAATTAACTATTAAACAAATTAACATTTGGTTTACGAAAACCGAGATAAAGATCTAATTAACTTTTATGTGCAAAAACATGTGACGAAACATTAATCAAATTAAATTTGCTTATGAAAAACAATGTATAGATCTATATTGCTTTTATTTATAAAAGGCATGCATAACTAGTCATTAATCAAAATTAATATTAATTTTATTTTCAGAAAACAAAACATAGTGAAAACACACCAATAACGCGTGCTTTACATTATTATGAATCTAACGCAACTTGAACGGATTAAATCGGAGCTAAAACATAAAAGATATGAGAAAAACAAGATTGAAAGGACCCGTTCGCGATTAACTATAGATTTGTAGGGGTAGCAGAAAAGATTAGCAAGGCACAAAGAACAGTGCTCGCAAAAAGACTAATCTGCAGGGTTATATCTGAAAAAGATCACTAGTCGGATTGGATCTAAAGAATACAATCTATTTAGGGGGCTTTCTGCAAAAGCTACAAGACACAAGATCTAATCTATTCATTACATCTTTAACCAGGGACCAAAACACCAAAGTGGCAGGGATTTTTCTTGCTCCGTCCATGGCGGACGTGAGGCACCTGGCGGCCAAGATTGCTGGCGGTCTGGGCTCTAGAAACACGGATTGGCAGCGCAGGATACAGAGGAGAGGAAGGGGAGGTCGTAGGGTGTCTCACCGACGGTGGAGGGTCGCGGTGGTGTCCGGAATTTGGAGCACGGTAGACGGACCAGCGGTACGACCGGCAGGTCAGATTGCACACGGCCGACAGTGCTCCGGCGGCCAACTCGCGACGGGAAGCGGGCCTTTGGACGCAGTTCGGCGTCGCGGATCTTCTCGTGGCCACGGATTGGCCCACCGTCGCTGGGAACGGATCGTGGAGGTCGGTAATCGAAGTCAACCGTCGGCGGGTTCTTGCGGCTGGGTCGGGCTTAGCAGGCGCGGCGACGGAGAGCTGCTGAAGGGCGCGGCGGCGCGCAGGGGCTAGGGCAGGGAGCGGCGCAGCTGAGGAACAAGGCGGCGGCGCTAGAAGCTGCGCACGGGCGGCAGACCAGGGCGGTGCAGTAGGGGGGCGCGCGGATGGCGGCTAAGGCGGCGCGCAGCAGGGGCGACCCGGGGTTAAATAGGGCGCGGACCCCAGCGAGTCCTGGGCGCGCATGCCCAGGGAGCTGGCCGAGGACCGGCGGCGGCGCGGCCTGGCCGTGCCCATGGCGGACTGCAGCGCCGGGCCCGGATGGGCTCCGCGTGGGCCGCGGCCGGGCCGGCGGCGGACGGAGGGAGGCTGGGTCGGGCCTTCGGGCTCGGCCCAGTTAGATAGGATTGATTTAATTTTTTTTCGAAATATTTTCCTGTGCAAAGATAAATCCAGAAATGTCTAGATAAATCGATAAAGCCACGAAAAATACCCGAAAAATCACAAAAATTCCAGGAAAATTCCTAGAGATAGATTAAGACATGAACAACCCAAATAAAGCATTTGGTGCTCATGAAAAATATTTTTAGAGCCTTCTGATAAATAGAAAATGCTCGGAGAAAATGAGAATAATTTCCAGAAAATTCCGGAAAATTCTCAGAAGGTTTTGGACAGCTCCTAAACGCATTTTGAAACCTTTTTGCACTCAAGCACCACTAGATGCATCGGCATGAATGCAACACTCACAACTTTTTATTTGCTTAAGAAAATCAAACAAGGATTTTTTTCCTATACTATATTTCCTGTAAAGAAAAATAAATGTTGGAAAAATTTTAAAATTATGAGAAAATTGTTATTTAATTATTCTTTCTATTCACATCCTGAAATTGGAAATTTCGAGGTTTTACAACTCTACCCCCCTTAAAAGGAATCTCGTCCGAGATTCGAGAAAGGTTAGCAAGAAACAAAGACTCATGGGGGTATTATCCAAGGCTTATCAACTTTCTTCATATCGACCTTCCTTGCACAAGCACACCAAACATGCTCTCCTATTCTCCATAGCTCATTGGACTTGTATAGGAATATATATAGTCTAGTCCCACTTATCCACTCTTCTACCATTGTGATTTCTCCACTTTTCGCTTTGCTCCATCATAGTTTTTGGTAGATCAACTTGTGCATCGGGATTCTTCTTGATAGGAGTGACATATGTAGGTTGAACAATCTTATGCTTGGGTTTTGTCGGAACCGGATTCGGTACCATTATCCGCCCCTAGATGCGATAACTTCTTCTCTCGTCTTGTTCTATGGTTTTGTTTGTTAGATCGCTTGTGTCTACCGCATTTGTAGTCCTTGCAAGTGATAATCCAATCATCAAGGTTTAGGGTTTGAGTATGACCTTCAGCTTGAGAACCTTCTTCTTGAGTTGGGTTTTGGGTGGACAACATCCTCTCGCTTATTGATATTTATAAGGTTATGTTGGCGAGCTTCTGCTTTGTCATAAAATTAGCTTCCTTCGGGAACATGAAAGACCATGGTGCTCACCACCGGACACATATCCGGAGCCTTGTTAACCTCATGTTGTTTCTCCATTGTTAGTTTTAGTGCTTCATGCTTCTTCTTCTTTCTTTGATTATTCCATGTTTCAGCAACTTGCCTCTTCACTGGCCCAATGGGAACTCTGTCTTTGGCCATCTCATTACGAAAGTAGGTTGTGCTAGGCTGCATCCTTCCTTATAAGACTTGAGTCTGCATAGCTGATAGCTTCTCTTTATCAAATGGTGGGGGAGTCATGTCTTGATAGTTATGATTGGGGCTTTAGGGAGTGAAGCTTGCTCTTTAATGGACTGATGAATCTAACCATGGTTTGGGCCAATGCACGAGTTTGTGCGGCGATATATTCCATCTTGTGCTCCAATGATGAGGTTGCAAGAGGAATGTTGATGTTTCCTTTATTATCTTTATCTTTACGTTGGAGCTCTCCATCCGATTGGGGATTTGCGATAGGATCATAAGAGATAGGTGGAGAGTAGAGAGAAGGAATGGGAAGAGCAAGGAGGTGGGAGATACAAAAGAAGAACCCAACTAAGAAGGCGATGTTATTGCGGATGTAAGACCCACAATACACCAACACTCACTTCAAAGAACCAACACAAACAATATCATAAAACCAAGCATCATCGGGCAAGCATCGAATTTCACCAAACAAGACATGGTTAAGGAAACGAACTACACGTTATTAATAAAGTCAGAGGGTATCCTCCTAATAGACCATATGTAGCTCCCAGGAAGGATGTCCATCAATAATGAATTTTTTCCTAGATCAAGGAGTACGAAATTATGAGTTCATCCCAACTGGAATCACCTCAATCGGAGGTTTAGAACTCGAGGCATGAATTAAACAAGATGGCTATGTCAGCAGTGTTGACAGATTCGGGAACCTCCAAATTTTCGGGCATAACTCTCTGTACATGAAACCAAAATTGATGAATTTTGGACAGAGTGAATCTTATGAAATTCCTGAACTACTCCAATTGGATTTAACTCAATCAGAGGTCCATAGCCCGAGATATAAAATAATGAAGGTAACTAGGTTAGTAGAGTTTACAGATTCTGATAGCTCCAATGTTTCGAGCATAGCTCCTGGAATATGTACTGGCTAGGGCTGGATTTTTTTATAGAAATTCACTTATGGAATTTAGGAACTAACCCAACTGGTTTCATGTCAATCGGAGTTCGTAGCTCGAGAAAGAATTAAAACAGCGCGATGTGTCGGGGAGAGCGCGCGAACAAATAGAATATCAAGGGTAGCAATTCACCTTTTGACTTATTGGTGGAATTGCTTGAGAGAAGTGGAAGAGAGAGACAAGATCAAGACCAAGGGAAGAGTAAATAAATAGGCAAGGGTAGAGGTCGTAATCATTCGCAAAACAATGATGTGCAAATGAAAATGTGACAGTCAAAGATGAGCTATCAAGGAGGATCGATGAAAGATATGGTTTAAAGAGCAAGAATATTCATCACAGAGCTCAAAGGAGAGGTAGTGATGAATTTTAGATCAAAGGAAACCTTAAGAAATGACCATTACTATCTAGGCTCACATCCTACGGTCGACACGGCTACGATACCACTCTGTCACACCCGACTTTCCGAAGAAAACCAAGTGCAAACCTATATGCATGCCGGGATCAATTTTCATGCATATAGTTGACATAAGTGAATAACGAAACAATATCACGTAAGAAAAAGGGAGATTATCGAGTATTACGCTATATCCCGGAAACGAAGACACCAAACTCCACAAGCAATCGGCGGGGGTTGCGTACGCCTAGAACCAAGCAACATCTTCACAAGACTTCGAGTAGCTTCCGCCTTCGAGCAACATTGTTTATAGCAAGGGTGAGCACTTGTCGTACTCGGCAAGTGTGGGGAAAAGAATGAATGCAAAGTCTTTATAGTGGAGTGGCTATAAGCATTCAGCATTTTAGTTGGTCAAATTTTATTAGCACCTGATTACTAATAAAAGTATAAGATTATACCAACCCACAATTAAGCATACGAGATAAGAGATACACCATGAGCACACGACAAGCATAAGCATAACACATATCACAATTTAAGTCCATCTTCAAGTTCGGTTATCATGTGAGGGTCCATGCCGCTCTTGACTGTGAGCACGGCTAATCGATTAGTTTTACACTCTGCAGAGGTTGTACACTTTCACCACAAGCAGCGTAAAAGCTCGGAGAACTTTGGACCCAACCATGCGATGCTAGCTAGGCACCATACCACACTACCGAGGTGTGGTTGCATAGGGACGCTACATGGCCTTTACAAAGGTTCCCCAGCAAGTTGTGACCCACAAGGTTCGGATCAGTTAGCAAGGTATAAAGTCCCCTAGCAGGTCGATACCCCACCATAAAAAGAATAACTCACCCAACCCCCTGCTAGAGCGAGTCCATACCCCACAGTACCGCCGATCCCTTGTCCTTATCAGGTAAGATCACTCCAAGCTAAAGTTCCTAATTATTCAGCCAAGACCATTGCCCATTAGTTCTTGTGGTTGTACTGTTTTCCTGGGTGGTTCTCCATGTTCCGATTAAACATATAGTCTTGTATTAAACATCACATAACACATTGGAACATAGAGCATAAAATGAACCATGTCGATTATTACCAACCCGATTGAGCAAACTAAGCAATAGCTACCATCAATATTAATTAAAACCAGGTTTAAGATAACGAGTCAAATGAGGCTAGTCATCCTTAATAGGCACCCATCAAATTTAATGCAAAGCAATGCGATAGTGATTAATAAAGTTGTTGGGACAAAAGATCAAGGACACACTTGCCTTTAACCAAAGAGTAGTTGCTCGAATACTTCATCTTCATACTCTTCCAAAGCTCTCGAACCACGTTCATTCTACTCGCATCAATCATCGAGCACAAGCATACAAAGCAAACAAACAAGCATAACTAAGAACAATACATCAATCAAATCAAAGCTTTAAAGAACGCACTTAAAGAATAGGATCGATTCTAAGGATCACCGAAGAACACAAAGTGTGCTTGGAAGGGAAAAGCTTGGTTAGCTTTAAAGAGATGATTGCGGAAGATTGAGCAAAGACCGAATGATCACACCGAGATAGAGCTCGATTCTCTTGGCTACGCAAACGCAAGAAACGCCAAAAACGAACTAAGCTCAAAACTATCGTGAGATCATTATCAAACAACAAGAGACTACGCTTGGCATATTTTAATTAAGAAATCATGTGAAAGAATATTTCGAGAGAAATACTCTATGTTACCATTAAACAAGTTACATTTGATTAAAGAAATCACGATAAACCTAATCATGTTTTATTTATAACATTTAAGTAGAAGTTATGTCAAATTAACAATTACTTTAGAAAGATAAAGCAAGTATAAGACATCTAGGCGAGTACCTTTATGTCACGTGTTCACTAAACATATTTAATATTGAAAAGGCATTTATGATGTCATTAGGCATATTAACTTTATTAAGAAAACCGATGTTTAACTAGTTATGAATAGGGATTAACCAACTACATCGTGATTAAAGAAAACCGGATTAGAACCTTATCACTTTTTATGTATAAAAGCATTGGAATAAGAATTAGTCAAGATTAACATGTAGTTTTAGTATTATAATAAATAACGGGTGATCCACATGCTAACGTACAAGTTAAGGTGAAATGAACGAGAACGGTAGCAACGAACTATAGCGCACACACAAACCTTAGGCTAGGGTTTAGGAGAACTAGCCTACAAAGAGAACTTGGACGACGAAAGAACGACTAGATGGCGAGACACCGATTCCAAGAAAGTTAGCCGCACCGATTGGATCAAAGAACTGAAAGAGTGTAGTTGTCTTACATGAAAGACAATTATGATAGGATGACATGTACTAGGATTGGAAAGATCTTGAGCTTAAAAGAGGGCTAGCTCTACAACGGAGACACCCTGAGACAGAGCTTGAGCTAACACTAGAAAGATTCAAAGCTTCAGATAGACTTGATCAAAAGAGATACTGAGGTAAAGAACGTCTAACGATTGATTTGCACATGTGAGAGAACAAACTATAAGCTTAGGTTTATTTTAATTAGCAAAAATGTGCAAAGGATATTTCATAAAGAAAATACCCTAAGTTGGTTTTAATGCAAATTAGATTTTTATTTGCAAAGCCGGTGTAAAGAACTAGTCAAGTTTTATTTATAAAGATTCATATATTGATTAAACCGATTAAACATTTAATTTAGAAAAACTAAACTATATGAAAAATCTAAACGAAACTTTGTAGTTCAAGTGGATCATATTATTATTAAAAACATTATGGTATTGGCATTAATCATATTAACATTTATGATAAAAGCCGATGTAAAAGCCTAATCCAATTTTAATTAGAAAAGATGAATTAACTATTAAACAAATTAACATTTGGTTTACGAAAACCGAGATAAAGATCTAATTAACTTTTATGTGCAAAAACATGTGATAGAAACATTAACCAAATTAAATTTACTTATGAAAAACGATATATAGATCTATATTGCTTTTATTTATAAAAGGCATGCATAACTAGTCATTAATCAAAATTAATATTAATTTTATTTTCAGAAAACAAAACATGGTGAAAACACACCACTAACGCGTGCTTTACATTATTGTGAATGTAACGCAACTTGAACGGATTAAAACAGAGCTAAAACATAAAAGATATGAGAAAAACAAGATTGAAAGGACCCGTTCGCGATTAACTATAGATTTGGAGGGGTAGAAGAAAAGATTAGCAAGGCACAAAGAACAAGTGCTCGCAAAAAGACTAATGCGGGGTTATATCTGAAAAAGATCACTTGCTCGGATTGGATGTAAAGAATACAATCTATTCGGGGGCTTTTACGCAAAAGCTACAAGACACAAGATCTAATCTATTCATTGCATCTTTAACCGGGGACCAAAACACCAAAGTGGCGAGGATTTTTCTTGCTCCGTCCACGGCGGACGTGAGGCACACGGCGGCCAAGATTGTTGGCGGTGCGGGCTCCCGAAGAAACACGGATTGGCGGCGCGGGATACGAGAGGAGAGGAAGGGGAGGTCGCGGGGTGTCTCACCGACGGTGGAGGGTCGCGGTGGTGTCCCGAATTTGGAGCACGGCGGACGGACCGGCGGTACGACCGGCGGTCGGATTGCACACGGCCGGCGGTGCTCGGCGGCCAACTCACGATGTGAAGCGGGCCTTTGGACGCGGTTCGGCGTCGTGGATCTTCTTGTGGCCGCGGATTGGCCCACCGTCGGCGGGAACGGACCGTGGAGGTCGGTAATCGAAGTCAATCGTCGGCGGGTTCTTGCGGCTCGGTCGGGCTTGGCCGGCGCGGTGACGAGCGCTGCGAAGGGCGCGGCGGCGTGCGGCTCGGGTGCGGGCGGCGGCGCGCGAGGGGCTAGGGGCGAGGGAGCGGCGCGGTGAGGAACAAGGCGGCGGCGCTAGAAGGCGCGCACGGGCGGCGGACCGGGCGGTGCGGTAGGGGGCGCGCGGATGGCGGCTAAGGCGGCGCGCGGCGAGGGGCGACCCGGGGTTAAATAGGGCACGGACCCCGGCGAGTCCTCGGGCGCGCACGCCCGGGGGAGCCGGCCGAGGACCGGCGGCGACGCGGCCCGGCCGTGCCCATGGCGGACTGCGGCGTCGGGCCGGGATGGGCTCCACGTGGGCCGCGGCCGGGCCGGCGGCGGGCGGAGGGAGGCCTGGGTCGGGCCTTCGGGCTCGGCCCGGTTAGATAGGATTTATTTAATTTTTTTTTCGAAATATTTTCCTGTGCAAAGATAAATCCGAAATGTCTAGATAAATCGATAAAGCCACGAAAAATACCGGAAAAATCACAAAAATTCCAGGAAAATTCCTAGAGATAGATTAAGGCATGAACAATCCAAATAAAGCATTTGGTGCTCATGAAAAAGATTTTTAGAGCCTTCGATAAATAGAAAATGCTCATTAAGGCATGAAGGATTTGGACAGCTCTTAAATGCATTTTTGAAACCTTTTTGCACTTAAGCACCACTAGATGCATCGGCATGAATGCAACACTCACAACTTTTTATTTCCTTAAGAAAATCAAACAAGGATTTTTCCTATACTATATTTCCTGTAAAGAAAAATAAATGTTGGAAAAATTTTAAAATTATGAGAAAATTGTTATTTAATTATTCTCTCTATTCACATCCTGAAATTGGAAATTTCAAGGTGTGACATACTCTCTCCCTACTCCGACTTGTAACCCTGCCTCCCGGACTATATAAGGCGAGGCAGGGACCGTTCTCTAGCATCTCATCTCATACAACCTCACGGCGTACAATTACACCATCTTGTAATCGTACCCAATCAATCCAGAGCTACGCAGCATACAGGACGTAGGGTATTACGCACCTCGCGGCCCGAACCTGTCTAAATTGTGTGCCACGTGTCTCTTCCTTCGAGTTACCGATCTCGGCGAGGCCACATTCATCTACTTCGGGTACTCCCCTTAGTAGGTTGCCGGTCTAAAACACTGACACTCATACACCCATACCCTGTAGACCATAACGTTAAGTCTTGTGGTCATTGGTGTTAAATTGTTGAGTGAGTACATGTTAGTACTAGCTAAAGGAGCATCACATGCAAGGAGTTGTTTGCATTAATTAATTGTTGTGTGTTGAGTTGTTGACCAAAGAATAGAAGGGGTTAAAAACTTTCAGGATCATAGGAGGGGGGCATGGACCCTACTGGCCCCCTGGTTCCGCCGGTGTCTACTACCTTGTGCATGCGCTCTCTCGCATGCGTACGTGCGCTGTGCCCGCGCTAGCCAGGCTCTGCAGAAATGAGTTCCAAATCTGTTTCTCAAGAGCCATACTCTGGAGGCCTCGCTGCATGCGTCGGGTTAGGCTCGTGAGTGCACACAGGCATCCAATCATCATCGGCCTGTTTGCGTGGAGCCTGGTCAGCCTTCGTAAGAGAAACCAAACAGCATCCTAGTGAATCAACACTACATATGTCATCATTATATCTAAGTAGATAGATTAGCATAGTACCTGCAATGAGATGAAAAGCGGGGAGAGCTTCGTGTTACGCCCTAGGTTTTTAATTAGCGTCATTAACGCTAATGACCAAATCAGCTGAGTCAAACCTGCTGACATTGGTCAAACCTAGGTCAACCTGGGTCATCACCTTGAAAACCTCACCGACAAACCCTAATGGCCCTCTTGATCAAGTCAAAACCCCCTTGTGGTCAATCCTTGGTCAAAGACACGGTCAAACCCCACTAAAACCCTGATGTCGATGAACGTTTTCCGAAACTTTTGTCGTGTTCTCCGAATTTCACCTAAACACTTCAAAATCTACCAATATGAAAGTTGTCCAGTTTGTCGAGGGACACAACTTTCATGTAGATTGGCATTTCAAATTTTGAGGGGGAAAAGGTGAAAAACTTGGTCAACTGCCAGCAGCTCCTGTTCATTGAAACTGAGTGACATTCAAAGTTTGGCTGCGATTTATGCAAAATTCGTTGAGAAAAATACTATAGAGCTTTTGTAAAAGTTGTAGAGGGTAGTGACATCTACAACTTTTCTATTCATCACTCAATGCACTTTAGTTGAAAAATTTTGAGAAAAACACGGTCGATCAGGGGCCCTTGTGGATAAGTCTTGTCTGGGTCCAAAAATTCATACTTTAATCCTTTGGGCAAAGGTTTAAGGTCTACTTCGGGCACTTGTGGCTCCTCGGGTTTAATTTCTCCTATGTCCTCAAATTTTTCTTCCTCCACGCTTCCATCTTGTGGTTCTAAGCCTTTTGTTGCTTCTTCTAGTTCTTCATCTTGTTGATCATTAATTTGATTTTCCATCGCTCCTTGCAGTGGGTCTCTAAGGGTTTCAACAAAACAAAGACTATCTACCTCCTCTACTTCGTCTTCGGGAGGAAAGGGTGTAGGGTGTTTAGAAACGCGAAGAAATTTATATGTGTACTTTTTCCATTAAGGTTCATTGTTACTTTCCCTTTTCCGGCATCCAACACGACATCAACCAACTTAAGAAAGGGCCTACCTAGAATTATATGATCATGATTACTATGGTAAGCATCAATAACAAAGAAATCGGTTGGTATACATTTTCCAGAGATTTTTACATTCATGTTGCAAGCAATACCTAGAGGTCTAATAGTTCCACCATCTCCCATGATTAATTTCGTTGATGTTGGAGCTAAGTCTAGGTTGTGGTCTTGAACTTTATCGTAAATTTTAGAAGATAGGACACTTACTTAGGCTCCGATGTCGCACAAAGCTTTGCATTGAACTCCATTGATCTCGCAACTCAAGTGTGGTGCCACCTTCTCTTCTTCTTCGGATCCTATCGCGTAAACTTCAGTGATGCGAGCATATGGCGATGCTTCGGGCTTGATCCCCATGATTCTTTTCACCTCAGCCATGTGTTCCGGATCTACTTCATCATCTCCAAAGAGCTTTTGAAAGATCTCACTGGTGGTTTCAAGGTTGTATTAATCTTCCGCTTTCTTTTCCGGTGGGAAATCCACTTCCAATGCTCTTGCCATCCACTTTTGATTAGGGAACGGTCTTCTCTTGTCGAATACTTCTCCGTAATCGATTTGAACCCAATCCATTGGTTCGAACTCCCTTAATGGCTTCGCGCTTGACATGCTTCTCTTGTTTGTTTCATTTGATACGGCGAAGTCAACGCTCGGGGTAGTTCTTGACTTGATGTGTTCTTCTTCAAGCTTTTCCGGGATTGGCTCCTCTTTTATGACTTCCGGGGTAGCCTCTTTAGAAAATGCAGCACACTTCTTCATCCTCGAATTATATTCCGGCTCTTCCGCAAGTCTTGTTTCCCAATCTCTTCGCATGGCAGCCGCTTTACTAATTTTTTGTAGAAGTTGGGCGGCTTCCGTGAGTGTTTTCTCCATGAGATCCCCACCTGCACACATTTGGACGTGTTGCATGCAACTAGGGGTTAGGGAAAAGAAAAATGTATGCAAGAGTACGTCACCGCAGAAGCCGAGTCTTGGTCCTTGTTCGATCAACTCATTAAACCTATTCCAAGCTTGGTCTATCCCTTCCTCTTCTCCTTGCGTGAAAGTGATCACTTGCCTCCTTAGATGTTGAACCTTGCTAATTGGAAATATTTTCTCGCAAAACTTCTTTGTCAACTTGTTCCCATTGCCTTCAACTTCAAAGGACGCAAACGAGTGTCTTTGCTTCACCGGCAAGTGAGTAGGGAAAGAGATTCCATTTGAACCATTCATCGGGAACTCCTTCTTGATGCATTGTGTTGCATAGCTTCGTGAAATGCCTTATGTGTCTATATGGGTTCTCCGTAACCATCCCTTCAAACGGGTTTGCCGCCACCATCTCGATGATCTTGGATTTTATCTCATACTTGGTCGCTTCGAGCTTCGAATCCGCCTCTTGTACTCTTATGTCTTCACATCGAGGGCTAGCGTAACCCCTTAGTGATTTCTCCGGTTCTTCCCTTTGGTTGATCGACGAACGCCATCTAGACAACAAGATAAAAACAAAAACAAAAACAAACAAATTGGTTTTCTAGGTAATATATGTTAGATATTAGTAAACAAAAGATAAACTAAATATAAAACTAAGTTAAATGCAAACCAAACGATGTAAACTAGCTTGCTCCCCGGCAACAGCGCCAGAAAAAAGGGCTTGTTGACGGATAAAAGATGTATCCACCTACGATCCGCAAGCGTACGGACCTACACCTTTTTCACCACGGGATTCCCAAGGTTCTTGTCAATCCGCGGAGTAAGGCGATTACAAGCGTTTGATTTACCTCTACTCACTAGCTACTCAAACCCTAACTACGATTAAACTAGAAAACAACTAAACTACACTAGAGAGAATAAGTTATCAAGATAAAAGACACTCGCCCATGGGTCTACGATACTAGAGCATGCAATCGCTTTAAACATGAAAACCAATCTAATCTATCGGGGGTTGTGACCACGGTTTCGCCCTTTCCCTCCCCTTGTACTGTCACTGCGCGAAGGTATTCGTGACTAGACCTATGATGGACACGGGGTATTGAATGGATCCAAGGGAGCATTGGAGCTCTACTCCCTTTACGGCATGGTAGCTAACCTTAAGCATTAAGTATATTCAACACAAGATGATAGATAGATAATCCAACAAAGTACGATTACATCTCAATTACAACCAATGGACAAATAAGGAGATTACCCCATCAAGGTGCTAGACATAGCACCGTTGATCATGGTCACCCTTCCGACGGTGTCTTCCTTCTTCTCCACTTGTGGGTGCTTCCTTCGAGGTGGTTGATCCCCCTCCGGAGATCTCCCTCCTCTCTCTCTAGCTTGTGGATGGCCTCCTGGTGCGAATGGCTCTCTCCCCTGCGAATGGCGACGCCTCCAGGGCTTTATGGTTGAAGATCCTTCGGGCGCAAGGAAAGGGGGGCCAAATCGACCCCCGAAGTGGGCTGGGCCAACCGGCCTGGGCCGACCGGCCCAGGCCCATTTCGGCCCGGTTCGATTGCCCCTTCGCTCCCGTGGGTTCTCAGGTGATTATGCACTTTGCCCCTTCCACTTGCATGATTTTGACGATGTCATCCTCACGTCCAAGATGGAGGTTCTCCGTGCATGAAGTTCGATCTTTTACGCTTCAATCCCCGGGGGTGTTCCTACTTAGCACTTCGGTCCTTGCCACCATTGGAAGTGATTTCATCAAGCTTACGAACACGAACAAGACTCTGTAAATGCTCATTTGAACTTGTTGTGAATCCGTCCTTTATGTCCATGTTTTCCTACATAAACACAACACTTCCAAATGCATGCACATAGATGAACTTGTTATATGATTAGTGTGCCTAGTGGCGGGTTAGTTCCATAAATAAATCCAAACCAAAGTGTAATGAACATGCTTGGTGTACCAAAATACACCGTCAACACTATAGCTCGCCGGCTTGCTCACTTTCCCCACAGAGCCGCCACTTCGCCGGAGCCAGCAGTCCCGCGGCTGCCGCTGGTCGGCGTCGCCAAGCCTCACTACCAGGCGCCCCTCCGTCCTAACTTCGACCACAAACCGGCCCGTGGTAGGCCTCGGACCATCCTCCACCCGTCCCCTACCCTCACTAGCGTGCTCCTCACCGGAATTTTGGCCGGAGCCGCCGGCAACCATGCCCAAGGGCCACACTGCAACCCCTTCCTTCTTCTCGGGGTGTTTTGTGTGAACCGAGGGTATCTTCGTGAGGAATCAAAACTGTCAGGGCCTGGTCGCAAATGTGAATCTCAAATAGTAAAGTCACTTGGCTGAATCTTGTAAAATGCGTAGAAAATTGTAGAAAAACATAAAAATTCAAACCCAATTTTGTTGGACTCCTGGTGAATAGTACTACAACTTTTATAAAATATGTCTAGGCTGTTTCCTGATAATTTTTGCATGAAAAATAGAAATGTAAAAAACCTAGATATGTGATATCTCAAAACCCATGAGTCCTCTGTAGTTAATTTTTGGATATGTTGTGTGTTATGTTATGACTAGCTCCTGTGCCAAAAATTGCACAAAGTTATGTTGTAAATCTTTTTATATGAATTGTTTTTTATTGCAGAATCTGTCCAAATGATTTTTGTAGATAAAAATAATTAGATTTTTGTGCCCAACTTCTGCATGTTGTCTTTTTATGCCAAAGTGCACCTCTGGTGAATTAATCACAATTTTATAATTGTCAGAAATATTTATTCTTGAAATATGCTTGTTTTTCTTTATAATTGCATAAGTCAAGATCCATAATAGTTCTAGGTGTATATGCTGCATCCCTAGGTTAGTTTTGGACCATATAACATGTGTGAGAAATTTTGAATCAATTAGGTGCTTATTTATTTTTGTGTGCATTTACCTGGTTTTGCTAGCTAGCTTTTGGTATTTTCAAATAATTAATTTCTTAGCTATCCTAAGAATGCATGTGTGTTCAGTGGCTTGATATAGGTGTTTAGTGCTTAATAAACCCTTCCACTGAATTTTATTAATTAATTTTATGAACAAAAGTTATGGGAGAAATTTAAGGCTTAATAGTCAATTAAATGGGAAAATCATCCTACCTTAAATGACCTTGTGTGGATGTAAATCATTTTAAAAGGCTAAGGATCAACCCATTGCTGTTTGTGAAGTTAAATTAAATTACTTACATATATATGTACGCAGTCACTATCAAAAAGAATAAATAATAAAGAGCTGCATATTGTTCCTTTTTGGAAGAGTATGCTGAATGTATTTCTTATCTAGGTGAATGTGGTCAACCATGCACCCCATGGTTGTCATTTATTGATTGTAATTAGTTAAATTAAAAAAGTTGTCAAATAAATCTTGCATTTGCATCTTCGTGTAGATCTTTCCGACAGTAGATTTACGCTCGTGCCGGAAGGAGGAGACGAAGGTGTTGACGAAGAGCTGCAGTACGTGGACGTAGCTCAAGACCTGGACCAAAGTCTAGAAGGGCCCAAGGCCAACCTTGCCAGCGAAGGCAAGCCCCGGATGTGCATTTACGTTTCAGGAGTTGAATTGAAACCTTAGATGCATGATCCCTAGGTACCTATGTTCTGTCACTAGTATGCTAGGTCGATAGCTGCTATGCTATAGGACCCGATAGAAGTAGAGTGATGTTCGTCACTCACGAGAATAGGTTCTTATGCTGGAATCATAAGATCTTCATAAATGGATTGCTCATGTGGTAAGAGCATGGGATTTGGGCTCCGGTCCAGTGGCTTTCGTGGGCTGAGTTTTTGAACGTACTAAGCACTTGTCGGAAATGGGACCGGTAAGCCTAGTACATTAATGAGGCGGTGCGGGAACTTACTATTACTACTCTTGAGTAATCACCTGCCGATTTGCAACCGGGAGGTGGGTACATGTGTGAGGCTCGGTGTACTATGTGGGGCATGCCAGATAGCCTTGTACCCGGGACTGTAAGCTTTGATCCCAAGCCGAGGACTTTTAGGAACCGCCTGGTCGGTGTCAGCTCTGTTGGGGCACCGCTCCATGTGTTTATTTCTACCTTGCAAGGTTATAAACCAATCGATTGTCAGCCTCTCACCGTTATCTGAGACTGCTTAATCAACTGGCCATGATATCCCTTAATGATGGAACTCGGTGAATACTTCTGCGTGAATTAATTGTATTTATAATTCTTGATTGACTTAGTTGGCACACTTAGAAATGGTAATCTACTAGAACTTGTGCTAAAATAATGAAAGTAAGGGCATATTCTTCGTTGCTTTTCCGCAAAAGAACTCCACCGGCCGAAAAGCCTCTCATGTCTAGAGTTTGGTGATGTAGTTATCACCCGGCGGTTAAGTCTTGCTGAGTATTAGTATACTCAGTCTTGCTTTAAAAATGTTGTTGCAGGTGTTGTTTGGCCTGGTGAGATTCCACCCGACTGGGAGCTGGAATGGGTGGAAGAGGACGAGTGATGCCATCACGGATGGCCTCCTGTGATGTGTATCGTTGCGCTAGTTATTTATTTTTCCGCTGATTTTCGAACTCTGAATCCTTACTTCCTATTGTGAACAATGGTTTGTAATAATTTGGATTTAATCCGTGTTGTACTCTGGACTCACCTTCGTGTGAATTTTAATGCATATGTCGATCCTCTGTATGAATTCCAAGTGATTTACCGGGTGTTAACCCGGCAACTAACGACAGGTTGATACTTTACTATTGCTTAATGACCAAAGTGGATTGGTTTTAGACGATAGCACGGTATTTTCCTGGGCGAGTTGTCACACTTCGCTCCTTCCACCACCTCCCCTCACTCCCTTCTTATCTTCACTCTCTCTCTTTCTTTATTTTTCAAATTATTATGACATTTTCGACCGAAATTCGACGTCTCATAGAGGAGTGGAACCAACCGCCAAATCATACGTACCATATGGCGATTGTACTTAACGCTATTGGGTATGGGGTTGCAGCGCAACCACTATATGGCACGGCGGTTGAGCCTGCAGCGGCCTATGGCATAGCGGCCGTCATATGTACCGCGGCTGTATTATAGTTTTGACAATTTTTCAAACTGTCATTTATTTTTGAAAAATCGTATAAAAATATATAGAAAAAGTTCTTATCTGCGTCAGCGTCAAGGCCGTGTTCCCAGCCCATGGGCCATGGCCGAGCAAATCCCAACCCAACCCGGTTCCGTAACTTTCCTACAAAAACCCCACCGACCTGGCCTCCCCCCATCCCTCGCCGCGCCGCCTCCGCCATTGCTATTGCCCTTTTCCGCCGATCGCACCAGCCTCCTTCCGCCGTACTTCTCTCCTTCAAACGACTTCTTCTTCTCGCACCCGCCGCCCGTCCCCGGCCTGATTTCTCCTGCATTTGGTAAGGAAACCTATCTTCCCCGTACGAGGTGTTTCTTCCGCGTGTTCTCAGCAATCGTGATTCGTGTGCACAGTTTGTGTGCGATCGTGTTTCTCTTGAATTCTGAGGGATGATCCGCTTTTATGTCAATTTGTGTGTGCAGATTCTGCAGAAAGTAGACAGTATGGTGGCGGCCCAGCTTGTCTTCCATCACCACCCGCCCTCGCTGATTGACGATCTCGAAGCGCGTGCGCGGAAGCTCGGGAAAGACCTCTCCACCATCGATCTCGACGCCATCACCCTACCCGTTGGCGTGGACTTCGATATCGCCAGGTAACCATGCGCGCTGCTCACTCTGACTCCCTGTTGGGCAAAATGGCCCGATTTCCACCAACACTCCCGATCTGTTGCGAAGTCCTATGTTGTCTTTGTCGAGACGCGTGACCCTCAATTCGTGCAATGTTGATTTGTTTGTAGCGGGTAGGCACATTCGATCGGAATTGCTGAACGGACGCAATTAAGAATTAACAAATTGAGTTTGTGTTTGCATTTACTTGCAAATTCTGTTGTTAGGTTGTTTTCAATATATCTGCCTGTTGCATTCTGTGTGTTTGAACAAGTCTTTATTATTATGGCTAAAAGGATTCAGTACTAAACTAGGTTCTGACTTATGATATGGATTATGGGAGTATAGTAGTTCACAAATATTTGAGTGCATCAAAGGCTAAGCATGGGTGAATTACTGTAAATACTTATCTTGCTCACATACTTCCTTTATTTGGTGACACTTGAACTTGATCTGAACCTGAGGCACTCTGAAATGTGCAGTCCTATTCACATGTTTACAAAAGTTATCTATGTTGCTGATTGATTACTTATAACTTGCAGTGATTATGATGAGATACTTCAGAGTGAGGACCATCTAGAGACCGAAATGGGCTTTGCCAACACTATTGTGGTGGACAATCTGCCAGCTGTTCCCCCGGAAAAGTTTGACAAACTTGAAGGGGTAACACGCAATATCTTCAGCCGCGCTGGTACAATCAAAGAAGGTGGTTTTTGGATGCCTGTAAATGCAGATACAAATATGACCTATGGCTACTGTTTCATTGAGTACAACACTACACAGGTAGTTCGCTATTGTCAGTCATATTTTGTTTTCTTATCTGCATTCTTGAATGATGATATCGCTTGATTGATTGATTCAATTGGCTTGCAAGTTATCCCTGGTGCATGTGCCCAAATTTGTGTTCCTATAATTTGAATCACACCTTATTAGTGAGGGTTGCTGAACATCAACATACCAGTAGATATATCTCATGCTGCATTTATGAACACCATTGCTCTGCCTGGATTTTCCAACTGTGCTTCATCTGCTTTTGATACCCATACAATTGGACATTTACAGAAATAATCCGAATAGTTCAACCCGCTTGTTCTTACCGCAGCCAGCATGGGTGTATGTACCTCTTTATTGAGTCACATCATGTGCTGTGGTAGATGGATTGTAAAAGGGTAAATGTTGTGGAACTAAGTTGTATTTGTTCATCTATGTTTTGGCATTTCAGGAAGCTCAACTTGCTGGAGAAATAGGCAATGGATACAAACTTAACAAGTCTCACATATTAGTAGTTAACATGTTTGATGACTTTGAGAGGTATACGAGAGTCCCTGATGAATGTACTTATGCTGAAACTAAGCCATACACTCCTGGTGTAAGTCTTTTTGCATTACGCTTACATTTTTAGACCAAAAAAAAACAGGATGTTAGATTGCTTAATACCTTCGTGTTGCATTCTAGCAGGAAAATCTGCAGAAGTGGCTAACTGATGAGAAGGCCCGAGATCAATTTGTCACGCGTGCTGGTACGTATACGGAAGTTTACTGGAATGATGCAAGGCAGTTGACATCTGAGCTTATTTATCAACACTAGGTACTAATTACTATCGAACGTTTACTTACAGCTACGTTACATTGGAACTTCAAATTGGCCACGTGCTACTTCCATGATAGAACTTCACATACATATCTTGTTTGTTTACCTCTTTTTTTTTTTGTAGTTCTGGACGGATAGTTTCGTTCAATGGTCCCCTCTTGGAACATACTTGGCAACAGTGCATAGGCAGGGATCACAGGTGTGGGGTGGTGAAGATAAGTTTGATCGTTTAATGAGATTTGATCATCCACAGGTACGGTACTGCTTTGGACTGCATCACTCTAAATTATCTGCATTACTTGTAAGTTACCATCCAGTAGTAGGTAGCTAACAGTGTTTTTTAACAGGTGGAATTTATTGACTTCTCTCCTGGTGAGAAGTTTTTGGTCACATATAGCAGCCATAAACCCAGCCCTAGAGACACCCATGTAAGAGACTGTCATAAGTTTATTTCTGTGCTTTTAGCTTTTCTTTTTTGACTTTATTCTTAATCTTGTAGAAGGTTGTCTTCAATATTTTTGATATAAGAACTGGGAAATTAATGCGGGACTTTAAGGGAAGTGCTGATGAATTTGCAAGTGCTGGGAGTATTGGTTTTTCTGGTGTTTCATGGCCTTGCTTCAGGTAAAAGCAATGAACCTTGCATTTGTTTGTGAATGAATTCATCAAATTTTGCTTAGTTGTTGCTTAGATTCTTACTGTACTTTCTATGCTTTCCAAGGTGGGGCGGTGGTAAAGATGACAGGTATTTTGCAAGGCTTCGGAAGAATATCATATCTGTTTACGAAACTGATACATTCTCCCTTATTGACAAGAAATCATATAAGGTAGAAAATGTACTTGACTTCTGCTGGTCACCCACTGACCCTTTGATAGCCTTGTTTGTGCCTGAAACGGGTGGTGGAAATCAGCCTGCGAGGGTAAGCAAATACTTGCTCTGAATCTCTTACAAGATGTTTGTTCCATATTTGACCATGATTGCTAAAGTCTGTGCTCTGTTCTTAAAGGTGAGTCTCGTGCAAATACCTGGAAAAGAGGAGCTGCGGCAGAAAAATCTTTTCAGTGTCAGTGATTGCAAGATGTACTGGTCGAACAACGGACAATACCTTGCTGTGCAGGTTGATAGGTACACAAAAACGAAGAAGAGCACATATTCAGGGTTTGAGCTTTTTAGAATTAAAGAAAGGGACATCCCGATTGAGGTCCTTGAACTGGACAACAAAAATGACAAGATTATTGCTTTTTCATGGGAGCCCAAAGGCCATCGCTTTGCTGTCATTCATGGTGATGGTCCTAAACCTGATATTAGCTTCTACTCGATGCAAACAGCCAATACTAGCCGTGTGTCAAAGATTACTACTCTCAAGTCCAAGGAAGCAAATGCGTTGTACTGGTGTCCCACGGGGCGTTTCATTCTCATTGCTGGGCTGAAGGGCTTTTCTAGCAAGTTGGAGTTTTACAATGTCGATGAACTTGATACCATGGCAACCGTAGATCATTCTATGGCTACTGACATCAAGTGGGATCCTACTGGAAGGTGAGCTAATCACTGATTGAGAATTTGTCACTCCCACTTAGTGATGTGCCACCTGTTTAGTTTTAAATCGTCAAAATTAAGTCTTTGGCTCCACAGCTTAAATGAGAAAAGTTGTTAATTTGTTCAACTCGAAAAAATATACACCTGCAAATCATATATAGAGGAAATTCAAAATTCCTGAAATTTGCATGAGCAGTTTCTAATAATTGTGCATTTTCTGTGTGTTTTGATAGCCTTTCCTTAATATAATGGAAGTGGGGAACTGATGGTTTTAGAATTCTTTGTGTTCAGATATGTTGCAACTGTGGTTACAGCAGTCCATGAAATGGAGAATGGTTTTAAAATATGGTCGTTTAAAGGAGATCTGCTTTACAATCTGTCAAAGGATCAATTGTATCAGGTAGAGGTTCTATCACATGTTCTTGAAACTCATGATGATTGTTCTGTGCTGTAATGGTTTACCTTTTACTTCAATTGAATGGTATCTACAGTTCATTTGGCGTCCGAGACCGCCTCCACTATTGACTGCTGTTGAGGAAGAGGAGATCTCGAGGAATCTGAAGAAGTACAGCAAGAAATATGAGCAAGAGGACCAGGACGCATCTAACAAGATGACTGAGCAGGAGCGTGTGAAGCGGGCGCAGCTTGACGAAGAGTGGGCTGCGTGGCTTGCCAAATGGAAGCAGGTGCACGAGGAGGAGCGTGCTCTTAGGATGGAGCTCAGAGATGGGGAGGCTAGCGATGAGGAGGAAGATTACGAAGCCAAGGAGGTTGAGGTCGAGGAGGTGATGGCCATCACAGAAGCGGTTGTTGCGTTCGAGCTGGATCGCTGACTGAAATGCCTAGGAAAGCACAGAGCTAAGTCTGCTGAGGTCTGCCGTGTTAGGTTGACTGTATTGCGAAGTAAACTGCCGGTGCTTCGTTGCCTCTGCCATTGGAGCTTACAAGTTGCAACCTGTTGTCTTTCTAAAAGTTGATTCTACGCATTCTACTCGATGATGAAATGTTGGGCTAGAACAACACTATTAATCTGTCTGGCCCTACACTTTTGTCAGCAACATGTCTGCCCGAAGATCAGGGCTTCAGGCGCACGGCGAACCGGTGATAGAAAAAAACGTTGGATCTATGATTTTGATTAGTTTTTTTTATAACCAAGTGGATAGGCACGTGGGAAATCTTCTCCGCTCGCATTCAGCTCTGAAGTGCATCAGCGCTGTTCAATTCCGTTAGACTGGCGGATTTTTGTTGCACGTGCACTCGGCGTTGTGCGCACATCGCCGCGAGCTATTTGGTCTTATGTGACCCGTTGCTTCCATCTGAATGATTTGTGGAAGCAGCAAATGAATTCGTTCGTGGGTAGCGATTTCAAATCAATTCGTGCAAACTACAGGTGCGGATTTTAGCAAGGCACGATTACCACGAGCGTGGACGGAGGAGGGCCGGGGAAAGCAAAAAAAAACTGCACCACGCCACCACCAGCCGAGCAGATGACGCCTACGGAGTAAAGAAACACAGCGAATTGTTCGTCCTCATTCCAAAATGCGAAGCCCATGGTAATCGTCGTAATCGTGTGCAAGTTGTAAAAGTGGACCTGATGTTTGCCATGCCGGCAGCGCTTGGTGGCACATGGACTGGACCACAAGGATAATGACGTATTTGCATGGATCAATGGCGTATTTGCACAATTTTTATGTTTACTGTCCGTGTGCTTCTGTTTTTTTCAAGCAAAAGCTTATATTACTCTCCACACCAAACCGTTTTGTCCGGTTAACCTCCCAAACAAAATTTAGCTCCACTTTACTCTCACGAACTATTTCAGTTGGTCCAATCTACTCATATTTCGATTTATCTTTTTTGCTTCTTTGTGTGCAAGTTGAATTTTAATTTCCCCCTACAGAAAGAAACTATCCCTCGCTCCACCGAATTAAGGGTATAAATTTTTTTAGTTGACTTATAACATTATTGCGATGGGGCTTGTAGTCCAATGGTAGGACGGTCCAGTGGGATGCTACCCATCAGGTTTCAAATCCTAGTGCTCGCACCTTTTCATGGATTTTCCAGGATTTGCATGTGTTTAGTAGACGTTCCCGTCGACGACGAGGCGCCATTGGTCACTTCGGGAATCTCCAGATGTGTCGGTGCTCGTTCGTTCGGAGGTGCTCATAGGGGTAGGGTTTGCGTACGTATTTTCATAGGGGTGAGTGTGCGTGTGTGTTGTGAGCGTCTGCGTTGTACTGTGTAATCTAAAAAAAAATATTATTCTCTGTGATAGAAAAATACAGTAGAATTTCTTTTTTGATTACTTCTTCATGCAATTTTGTATATCTTACATCAATTTCGTATTAGATATTATGAAAAATTACTGGTGTAATTTCTTAACATAAGGCATCATGTATGCTCATAAAATTCAAACTTTAACTCAAATCACATGAAGAAATAAACAATAGAAAGCTCATTAAGGCGTAGATTAAGCCAAACTAAAATAGTTAATGGGAGTAAATTGATCTTAAATTTTGACGAGGTAAGTGGACATAATGAATATGTGAGTGGAGTAAAATTGACTTTTTTCTGAAAAAATATTTTTTCACAAAATACAATGCGAATACACGCTAGCAAACCTTAAAGATGAGGTTATTACATATATAGATCTTTATCTCGCCTATCACTGAAAGAATAATTGTCGGTAAATGTAAAGGGCGAATTCTGATGCACAAACAACGAAAGGACCTCTAGTCTAGTTGGCTAGAGGATTTGAGTAGTATGATCACATCAGGATTCGATTTCCCGCGGAATTACGGGGTTGATTTGTTTTTTAAAAATTCCTTTTCTAGCGGGAGCGGATTTACGGATTGTTTTTTTAAAAGAAAATTCTCACCAGTGTAGCCCATTCAGGATTTTCCCAGAATCGAAGAAAGTTACCGAGGCCTACTGCCTCCATCGACATGGAATATATGTAAGGGTGTCATGTTGCGATCAGATCAAAGAGAGAAACATCTCTGCTGCCCCTGCTTTCTGAATCTATTCCCCGGACAGGGCACGATCGAGCAAAGCGGCAAAGCAGCGAGGGAGAGAGCGATGAGAGGCATCGGCGCTCATCGCATTCCCCACCTTGGCGATCAGCACGCGCACGCACGCAGCCGCTCGCGGCTCGCTGCTCACCCCGCAGGCCGGGCAGCGAGATATATGCCGTGTTCGCATCCGGATTCATTCGATCCGTCGCAAAGCAGGCCCGAGGGGGCGCGGTATGTTCACGGCATATCCCCTACCTCGCTCGACGCCAGAAAGATTTCCGTTTCTTCTTTTCGCGCCAAAAGGAAAAAAAGATTTCCCGATCGGAATCGCATCTGAATATCCCGCGAATCCGTCCCTGTTTCCGTGCTTTTTCCAAACCCTTCTTTTGACCAGGGAATCTCTCGTTTCTTTCCTTGGCAGAGCGACTGATCTGTCCCTGCCTGCTCCCTGCATTCCCAGCTCAGGCTTTGTTGCCTTGCGGGTGATCTGAAGTTAGCAGCTTTGGTGTTCTGAAATTAGCAGCTTGCGGCCTGACGAACATGTGATACATGAGCTCGAGCTGTCACTGCATGGTTAATTCTGCAGCATGCAGATTACAAACAGAAAAAGGTGTCATCAGAATTGAGGAGCTGTGTGACTGATGAAAGGCGAGTGAACCGGAGCTGTGCTGATAGCGGAGAGCACTTGTTCAGGCAACGGGCTCAAATCAACAAACACGGATAGGACGGCTGATGGATGAGCTAAGCATTAGCGAGATTCAATATGTAACTATGTACTCATATGTACAAGAAGGGACAGCATGATTCTTCATCTTTGCAACTTGTAAGTAGCTGAGCATCAACCCCAGCTTTGAATAAAGTAGGTAAAGGATAAAAGAACGGTGGCGATGTCTGATGATTGGCACAATGCTGTTCGAGCTTTCCTAGCGACAGTTACAGTTCAGAGAAAGAATGTGCTGAAGCTTAGTACGGAGTAGTTAGTGCCCTGCTCTGTGCTTTGCATTCCTTCAAATGAGTTTAACACTTACTTTTAACTAATTAACTTATTAACCTGCAGTCTGCAGAGAAACGGGATTTCCCTTTTTTCGCACCCAACCATGACTGAATTTTCAGAGAGATTTCGTACTTTTTTTTTTTGCAGAGCAGTGAAGTTCATTCATTCATCGGGCCTCAACCATTCACGAGTGAATGTTTACAACCATAGGAAAACGTGGTATGCATACCACCTTGCAACATGAACCATCAAACCCGGTTCATCAGAACAAAAGGACTAAAAACAATAGGCTTGACTTGAAGTCTTTAGGCTTGAAGTCTATTGTTGAATTTCCATCTGAAATTCAGCCCGTTCGTTTGCTTGGTGGTTGGTACTGATTTATTCTAAGAGAAAAGTACGGCTGACTGATTGCTGGTGGTTCCGAGAGAAAAATACTACTGACTGGTGGCTGATAAGTCAGACAAACAGAGCGTTGCTGAAGATCTCCATAATCGTGATCTCCAGCCTGCGGCAGTTATCTTTCAAAGTAATATTATCTTCCTCTTTAAATAGCTGCGACCAGATGATATCAAGTAACAAGATTCTTTCTCGATAATGCCGGTACTAATGCTGTAATCACATCTCATGGAAAGCAAAAAAAAAAAAGTGATGGTGCACAGTTGTTGGCAGCAAGTGTGGCAATCCTAGAATGATGTCTGCATGCCACAAGCACTGCACAAAGATTGTTCAGCAGAGCGAGCGGTTGTCGCAAGGCGGCGAAGGGACACCGGCCGGCGGATGCGTGGAGGATCACAATGACAACACACTGGCGAGTGGCGAGAGAGAATCCGATCCCACCCTGCTGCTGCCGCGCGCGTATAAATGGCCGGGCACCCGTGCGCCGCCTTCGCCGCGAGGAGTCCAAGACACCAATCGACCGGTTACCAACTGACTGAACTGAACTGAACGATGGATAGCTCCTCTGATGCTCATGGGTGAGTTGAAACTTCTCTACGCTTCAGATGACACCTCTGTTTTTCTGTACCTGCACATTCTGAATTTCTTGATTGGTTGCTCCATCAACAAAGTGCAATTTTCCAAGGAAGGTTCGATACCACACTTTTCTACACCGAATTACCGAATGTTAGGCAAGTTTGGTCAGGCTAAGTGTGGCTAATGATCTGATTAATGTCCACCGGTAGGTATATCCTACGTGGGACACTTTGCCAGGCGCATGACCCACATATCATAGACACAGTCCTCTTTAGACTAAGCCAAGGGGATATAACACTCAGGCACAGAGCTACTCGCTAAGTACAATTTTGCATGCATGATTCTGATGGCACAATTATGCAGCTTAAACAATAAACATGCTTTGTACTGGTACAATATCTTACTGTAACCAACCCATGAAAAATGTGATTGCGTTTTGGCAGGCGTCACAGGTGCGCGGCGTGCTTCCGGCAGTTCAACAAGATGGAGCACCTGGTGGATCACATGCGGGCGGCGCGGCACTCGGCGCACGAGCCCCGCTGCGGCGTCTGCGGCAAGCACTGCCGCTCCTTCGAGGCGCTCCGTGACCACCTCGGCGTCGGCGGCTCCACGCTCCCCAAGGCCGCCGCCTGCGCCGACGCCTTCGCCGCGCGCGGCTGCGCCATCTGCCTCCGCGTCACGCCCCACAACCGCTCCGCCTGCACGCTCCAGCGGAACCATTGGACACCCAGCAGGACGCCGCAGGCGGCGCCGCCCCAGGGAGGCGGAGGAGGGCGGGCGCTGGCGCTGGGCTGCAAGATGGTCGGCGCCGGCAGCGACGGCTCCCTGGACGTGGTGGCGCGGGTGTGCGTCGTGGACGAGCAGGAGAACATCGTGTACGACACCTTCGTGAAGCCGCTCATCCCCGTGACGCACTACCGGTACGAGACGACGGGGATCCGGCCGGAGTACCTCCGCGACGGCCGCGCCGTGACGGTGAAGGCCGCGCAGCAGCGGGTGCAGGAGCTGCTGCTCTCCGGCGAGCAGCCGTGGAAGGTGCGCACCAGCCGGGGCCGGGCCAGGCTGCTGGTCGGCCACGGACTCGACCACGACCTCGACGCGCTGGGGATGGACTACCCGGCCTACCTCAAGCGCGACACGGCGGCGTACCCGCCGCTGATGAAGACGAGCAAGCTCAGCAACTCGCTCAGGTTCCTCACGCGCACCTACCTCGGCTACGATATCCAGACGGGGCACCAGCACCCCTTCGAGGACTGCGTCGCCGCCATGCGCCTCTACCACAGGATGAAGAATCAGGGGCACACCAGGCGTGGCGGCGACGCCGACGAGCCGGCGGCGACCGCGGACCAGGCGTTCCCGGCGTGGAGGCAGCGGGAGCTGGAGCGCATGACGCCCGAGGAGCTGCTACGGCTCTCCATGCCAGACTACCGCTGCTGGTGCCTCGACGACTAGCCGGACATGGCTAGCTCCGGCAGACTCAGATCGATCGAGCGCGTCATCGTCATCACATCACGTCCTATGACGATGACGTGAATAAGATTCGATCTGCACCGATCAGCCATGCCTCAGGCCTCAGCCCATTCCATATATAAGAGTGTGTATGTATGATCGAGTAGTATGATCTGTGATCCTTGCATCTAGCAGCTAATTAAGAGTGTCATCAGTGCGACTGTCTCAGATAAAATCAATATGGAAAAATTCTCATATCTATATAACCTATATAGAATCACTCTACTATGAAGCATTAACTTATATTTCTCTACAACCACATTGAGCTACATCGACTCAAAATCTTATCACCATAGATCCATTACCTTTTGTTGACATTACCCGTCCATTCTCTACAACCACTGTGCGCTGGTGATAAACATTAAGTTATGTGAAAACTCTCTCCACCACCTTGCAATCAAGAGGCCGCAGTTTCCTTTGGGTTCCATTATATATGTTGAACTCAAAAGTTTGGCTATTCCTGAATGCTGATTAGGCTTCTAACAGTGCAGTGGTAGAACTTGACTAGCCGAATTTGAGTCTCCGATTTAGAACATATATATTTATACTTTTGTTGTTTATATTTTTCAGTGATAGATAACATGCATATCGACAGAAACTGTCTGTTTCTATGCTGATAATCTGATATGTGTGCATACATGAGCTTTGATTTTGTTTTGAAAGGAACATTTTGGTTCGTACTACAGCAGTTCTTGCATGATGGCAAATTGATTCTCATATACAGCAAGGGGCCGGTAGAGGAGCTTCACTTGACATTTTGCAATGGGTATGTAACCATTGATAACTAAAATCTCACTCCATGTAGTTTCCAATAGTGCGAGTAGAAAGGCAGAAGGTATTAAAATGCTCCATATGCTTTAAGACCTTTTTAGCATTAATTATGTTACTTGTAAAGTACTGGAAGGTACTTGAAAGTACCTAGTGTTATGATTTTCCCCATCAGCTAATTAACAAAAAGATTAAGTTAACAAAGTAAAAGGGTATTAGATCCTCTTTTCTATGAAATAAATAGAGTAAAGTGTATGGCAGGTTCTTAAACTATCGTGGGTGTGTCATCCTGGTCCATGAACTCTCAAACTAACCGTTCAGGTCCTCTAACTTGTTAGGTTGTGTCATCTCGGTCCTTAAACTTGCAAGTCACCCGTTTAGATCGTCAAACTTATTTCGTTGTGTCATCTCGGTTCCTAAACTTATACGATATACAACTTTATTGTTGAAAGGTTTTTTATTTGAAGTCATTTAATGTCTCAAATTTAGTTTTAAATTTCAAATTTCAAAATCTATAAACATTAAACCATATTTTGGGACACTAAACAATTTTAGTTCAAAACATTTTAAACTACAAAGTTGTAGATCACATTGGTGCTACAATTTTGATACAAAGTTTATTATGCACTAGTTTTTATAATTTTTTAAATCTCCATGTTTTGGTCCGTATGAGACTCAAAACCAAATTTGGAGATCAGAGTGATACAAATGAAGAAACTTGAGAACCTAAACAGGTGACTTATAAGTGCAGGGTCAGGATGACACATCTCAACAAGTTTGCAACAAGTTTGCGAACCTAAACAGTCAATTCGAGAGTTCATGGACTGGAATGACACACCTACCTATGATAGTTTAGGAATAAATAAATAAATAAATAAAATTGATGGTTGGTCCCATCAAATTAGTGCTTTCTGACTAGAGCTGCATATAGTATATCTAGATGTTGAGGTAGTTCTTGATGGATTCCTCGAACTCCTTGACGACGGCCTTCCATCCGGCATGGGTCGGGTTGATGTCGTCCCAGTAGAAGAACTTGTCGGGCTTGGACCCCAGGCTGTACTGCGGCTCGCCGTCCTGCACCTGCCCGCAGAAGCCGCTCTGCTGGTCGAAGCTCTCGCAGCACGACTCCATCCTGTACTTGAACTGCTTGGATCGCGGCGACGGACCCGCGAGGTGGCTGAACGCGGCTTTCAGGTCGAGGTTGAAGACGGTCTCGTCCTGGAACACCTTCTCCTCGAGGTACGAGTTGTGGATGCTCGCCACCTTCTGGCTGTCGCACTTGCCGTCGTAGACGCCGTCCGCGGACCTCGACACCCACGGCATGCACCCGAGGGGGGGCAGCGAGGTCACCACCACCTTCTCCACACCCAGCTCCATCAGCTGGTCCACGGCGTCGGCGATCTTGTCCGTCACCTCCTGGGCCTGGCCTTCACCTCGTTGCTGGTCATGTCGTTGAAGCGCTCGTAGTCACGCCTGCCGGAGAAGGCGATGAGCGCGACGGAGTCCGTGAGGTCCCCGTCGATGATGTCGTGCTTGAGCAGCTTCCTGAAATTGTTCACCTGCCTGCCGAGCCTGGGCGCGTCGCTCGTCCCCTCCACCACGCCGGCGCCGCCGACGGCGAAGTTCATGCCGGACGGGTCCACGCCGTCCTGCTTCCTGTTACTTTCCGCCGGAGGGGACTCCTTCTGCCCCAGAACCCTCGCTACACGAATTCATCATTATGTGTATATTGATCAGAGACTGGACCAAGATTTAAGGAGGTCTGAGGTAGCTTGTTACTACTACGTACCGAAGAAATCAGAGAGGACCAAGCCGTTGGAGTAGCGGCCGCTTGGAGCGGCGCCGTGCTGCTTGTCGTTGCTGCCGTACGGGTAGTACCATGCGCGCGTCGTCTTGGTCAAGTCCGCCACCGGGAAGTTGCCGGTGTCGGCGAACTCGTCGCCGAACACAAACAGCTTGTACTGCCGGCCCGAGTCGCTATCGCGATGGCGCCGGGACTCCACATGACCAGCTGCTAACACCAACGCGGATCGACAACGTTAATTAATTAAAGCTCTGAGAAACCAGAACAATATGCATGCATGCGAGAAATTATTAGCGAGAACGAACATACCGCTCAGAAGGAGCAGGAGGGCGCAGACGGCGGCGAAAAGAAGCTTCTTCATGCTGGGCGCCGACGCCCGATCGATGAGCGGGCTCAGCTGATTGCTTGGATTTTTCGATCGAATTGAAGGCGAGTTGCGCGGGTGCTGAGGAACAAGGGGAACTTGGTGAGTCGTGGTGCCACCGTGCCAGGACGACGGCACGCGTCGCAATTTATTCACGGGAAACCATGGAGATCGTTGGGAAGCAGCTCCGAGTCCTACTGTGAGAGGCGCGCTTGTTCGATACGAACAGCACTTGCTCAGTCCGCCGGCGACTGCAGAGCAACAGAGCAATTGCAGAGTCCGATCATGAAACTGAGGGCTGTGTTTGGCAGAGCTCCAGCTCTGAAAAACTAGCTCCGGAGTTGTAGATTCAAGAAATTTCACCGTGGAGCAGCTCCACCGTGGATCTGAGATCCGGTAAAACGTTTGGCACAGCTCCAAATTTCCTACCATCACAATGACATCTGTGACCCACATGTCAGAAGAATTAAAAAAAAGACTCCACTTCTTCCTCATCACCCTCACGACACGGGCAACATTGAGCACCAGGGACCTCACCGCCGCGCTATGCCTGCTCGCCGCCGGCTTCCACCATTTCGCAATTCCACCTGGCAGCATGCAATTCAGACCAACAACACACGATTTCGCCCAGCATTTTGCAAATCCGGCCACTGGGCAGATGTGCGGCCTCACCGTCGGGCAACGCGCAATCTCGCGGCCTCGGTGCGGGCAAGCGCGCGGCCTCGCCGGGTCCGGCGGGGCGCGGCCTCGCGGAGGCCGGGGGCGGGCACAACCCGCGCGGGGATGGGCGGGCTCGCGGCCTCGCCGCGAACGAGCGCGGCCCCGCCGCGGACGGACACGGCCTCGCCGGTCGGGTGGGGCGCGGCCTTGCCGCGGGCGGGCGCAACCTCACGCCAAACGGGTGGGAGGCGCCCTCGTCCCCGAAGCGCGTGCGGCCTCGCGGGGGCCGGGCGGTCGCGCGACCTCGCCGGGGTCGGGCGGGCGCAACATCGCCGCCGGGACAACCGGCCTGCGCGCCGGCGGGAGGGAGCGGCCTCGGTGCCGGCGGCAACCGACATCGGCGGCCGGCGGGTGGGCGCGGCCTCGCGCACCGGCGGGGAGCACGTGCCTCTCGCGGCGGGTGGGCGCAGCCTCTGCACCGGCGGGGAGCACGTGCCTCTCGCGGCGGGTGGGCGCACGACGGAAGAAGGAGGAGGAGGCACGGGAGGAAAAATAGAACCTGAACCGGTCATTTTCCACTTAACAATGGCAGTGGTGGGTAATTTACCCCAACTCCACGAAATTTGGATTTGGTGGAGTACCTCCTCAGCTACTCCATGAAAACCACGGAGTTGGGGCCAGCTCCACCATTTTTTTTGGAGCACATCCACGGTGGAGCTGCTGGAGCTGGTTGTGTTTGGCTGACAAGTTTTGGAGCGGAGCTGATTTTTTGGATCTGGAGCTGTGTGGAGCTCTCCCAAACACCCCCCGAGAAGTCGTTTTATCGCAGTGGTCTTGCTCGGAGTGTCACACAAGCCGGTTGGCGGGCCTTTTCTCTCTAGGATCTTACCAGGCCTAGTACAGCAGAATAGGCCCAAAATTAGTTCATTACTAGCCCAAATCGCGCATACATAGGTCCTATCCCAACCTCGATTGAAGTTGGCCCAAAATCATTAAGGCTGGCCCGGGCTGTGCATCACAAAAGAATTTTTTTTATTTTTTAATCCTTTTTAATCTAATTTATTAAAAATAACCCGGGCCCAACTAAAATTGCAAAATCTAGCCCTTTTGGTCGCGCCGGCCGCGTGGCGCGACTCCTCATTGAGTCGCGCCACATGCCCCGGCGCGACCAAGGCTCCACGTCGCGCCGCGCGCGCGACCGCCACCGCCGAGGTGGCGAGTGAGTCGCGCCACATGCCCCGGCGCGACTCGGCCGCGCCGAGAGTCGTGGCGCGACTCACTTAATAACCCCCGGGCCGCCGGCCCCTTCTTCTTCCTCCCTCCTTTCTTTCTTCCCCAACGAACCGAGCCGCCCTTGCCGCCGCCCCGCCGCCCCCCCTCCGATCCCCTCCTCCTCCACCGGATTCAAGTGGATTTGGGTGGGAAATCACTCCTTGAAGGTACCTCCTCCACTTTAACCGGCTAGTTTTTCTCGATTTGGTTGTTTACCTAGGGTTTAGCCATTGCTAGGGTTTGTTCTCTATGTGGCTCCAATGGTGGATTGAATACGAATCGGTCACTTTTAGTTGGCTTGTATCGATGCATTGGTTGATTGTAACACCGATCTATCGTGTAGTTTGCAATGCATGCTTCGGTTTCAATGGATTTTGGTGGTGTAGATGTTGAAGTAATGTTGAGCACTATGAACGATTGAAATTGCAATGTAGGCTCATGTAGTAGGTTTTATTAGTAGTACTAGCTTTGAGTAGTATTTTCATTAGTATTTCGTTACTTACCTTTGAGTAGTAGTATTTAATTTTCACTAGTATATCTTTGCTTACCTTTCACTTGTCTATTGTATTTAGAATGAAATTTGATTTGCAATTGAATAAATCAATACTTACTTTCCTTTGATTGATGTTTGAAATGCAAGTGATGGTACTAGTTTTAGTCATGACTTAGTAGTTTTTTTCACTAGTAATTCTTTCACTATGTGTATGTATGTTGGAGATTGAAATATTTTCTTCACAAGTTGATGCATGTTTGAGATAGTAGTATATATCTTGCTGCTTATTTTCTTCGCTAGCTTTTCTTATGTATTTTAATTTTATTTCACATATGCATGCATTTTTTAGGTGGGTTATAAATAATATTTTCTTCATTTAGGACCATGGCTCAACAAGAGCAAGTACCATCCAAGGTATCCACTCCTTGAGAAGTACTACGATGACAATCACCGTGGGCGGAAGCTAGAAGAGCGTTTGGAGGTAGGATTGGAAGCACTTGTTAATTTGATCATGGAAGGATTGAAATTGGATTGTCGTGTACTAATCATTTTTTGTGAATGTGATTTTTTTTGTAGGTTTTGAAGCCTTTGCGACCCCGTACTCACACTCCTCTACAATGGGATGAGAGGTACACTCCTTTCATTCGCCGATCGGGTTTCCTCCCTCTTGCGACATTGATCAAGACTGGGCTCCCGAAGATGGACAATGCTGCTTTGACTGCGCTAGTGGATCGGTGGAGGCCCGAGACACATAGCTTCCACCTCCCCTGTGGTGAGATGACTGTGACATTGGAGGATGTTGCCATGCTGTTTGGCCTCCGTGTTGACGGGTATGCTGTGACCGGTCACATAAACCCACAAGATTGGAGGGATATTGTCGAGGCATTGTTAGGAGTGCGGCCACAAGAACCGCAAGAAGGTGTGAAGGACAGGAAAACCACTGGAGTAAACTCGTCTTGGTTGTCCCAAAGACTTTGGTCATCGGCCACCACAGCATGCTAATGAGCTCCAGATTCAGATGCATGCTCGTGCATGGTTGTGGCATATGGTGGGTGGATTTCTTTTTCCCGATTCTAGCGGGAATACAATATCTTGGATGTGGATACCGATCATCGGGCAAGAATGGGATGGCATTGCAACTTATAGTTGGGCGAGTGCGACTCTTGCATGGTTGTATCGGCAGATGTGTGATGCATGCAGGAGAAGTGGACCTAATGCTAATCTTGGTGGGTGTGCTTACCTTCTCCAGCTGTGGATGTGGGAGCGGCTTCCAATTGGTCGGCCAGAGCGCTACACATTTGGTGTACGTAATTTGCAACTCTAATGTTCTTAAGCATTTGTCCGTTTGAGTTCTTATTTAGACTTGACACTATGTTGTAGGATTTGCCATATGACGGTGAGGTTCCCTTGGCCACCGTCGGGTATCTTTGGACCAACATTGCAAGGGTCCATGGGAACCCGGGACGGCGCTACACGTACTACACCAACGCCATAGATCGCCTTCAACCAAGTCATGTAAGTGATACACTTCACCACTACTCCTTTCTTTCTTAAGGATCGCTTATATATGTTACAACATTTGCTTAGATAAATGAATATGTGTATCTAGGTTACTTGGCAGCCATATATAAGGAATGAGATTGCCGAGGGAGATTTTAGCCCGATGTGCACAATTGATGAACATTATTGGCGTAACATTTGCCCTTTGATTTGCTTCTATGTTGTGGAGTACCATCTCGCCACATAGAGTGCGGCGGCAATTTGGGCATCTTCAAAACTACCCTCCGGATTACTACAACACTAGCCACGGCCTCCACGAGTATGTACTTTTTGTTTCACACCCTTCAAATTGTTGGTTGTCTACGAAATTACTCACTATGATTAATTACCGTAAATGCAGAATCGACCGTCGTAAGCAAAGGGGTGCCAAGAATTGGCCGGAGCATCACATCCACGCGGTCAATGCATGGAATGCGAGAGCGAACAACATAGTGCATGGGGGGGCACGACACCGTGACGGTCCGTTCAATGAGTATTTGGATTGGCTAAAACTAAACACCCGCTTAAAGTTAAGGGTTGCAATGGATGAAGAGTACATTGAGGACCTACCTTCCGATCCGGAAGATGTTTTACCCGAGTACGACGAAATCACTAGACGTGGGAGGCAGCCAGAGCGTGGTCCGTTCGAGGATTATATTGTAAGTGATGATACTCTTTTCACTAGTTTGCAATTTCACTTGGTATTGTGACATAATGTTAACTTATGAACCACGTGTAGGGGCAACAACTAGGAAGATTTGCTAATGAAGCGGAGCAAGCTTTGGCTGTCCCGATCGGATCTCCGGAGGAGGCCGGTGTGTTGAGGAGTTTTGTGCAGGTAATATCCATTTTCGGCGGGAGTTTTGTGGTTGTTATGGATGAATGCTCAATTTGGTTATGGTGCTTTACGAGAGGATTAGACGGGGATGTAGAAAAGCGGCGTTCAAGTTGAATTGCTTGGCAAGACCGGCACCGGGACCCGGACATGTTGCTTGGAGCTTCGCAGTCCGCACAAAGATCCACGAGACGAGCACAAAGTGCATCAACTTCAGGTGTGTGGCCTTGGTAGTTGTAGGTTTGTCTTTTTTTTAATATATGGTTAGGTACCTCAATGATGAAAATATGGTTTTTGTAGGAGGATCTCGTCGCCGTGCACCGGGGATTGTAATTAGATCCCCTCCACGTACCCCAGAGCCGGAAACCGAGTCCGAGGCCAGTGTAGACAGCGAGCCGGGAGATCCCTCTTACACTGAAGCAGCGGAGATTGGGTCCTCTCAACTTGCGGGTGCTCCAGTTGCCACACAAGAAACTCAACCGAAGCGGCGTGTGAGGCGGGAGCGTGCGGATGTGGGCAGCCATAATGTCGTTGACACGCAACCTGGGCGGGTTCGAAAGGCGAAGAAAGTCTACACTCCGCATCCTTAGGCTTGTGCTAAGTTTGAGTGGTTGAACGTTCCCTTAGGCTTGTGGTCGAACTATGTGCCTTGTGGTCGAACTATGTGGCTTGTGGTCGAACTATGTGGCTTGTGATCGAACTATGTAGGCTTGTTGCTTGTGATCGGACTTTGTAGACGGGCTTGTGATCAAACTATGCGAGTTTGTGATTGAATTGAACTATGTCGGATTTGTGATCGATCTATATTTGTGTGAATTGGTGTTTGTTAACCATGTAAATATTTGTGGTCGTGTTCATGAACTCACTCCAAAAAACGGCACGAATTTATCAAATTTTGAACTCACCAAAGAAGCTCCCGGACTTAACCAAATTTCGACCCCCCGGCCGGTGCGATCTGGGTTTTGGCTCTCGCCCGGCGCGACTCCTTCATGGGTCGCGCCGGGCGGTTTGGCGCGACTACTTCATGAGTCGCGCCACATCCACGGCGCGACTCCTTCATGAGTCGCGCCAAGTGATGTGGCGCGACCATCGCCCGCCCTATGCCGCATGCGGTGTTGGCTGCGCGAGCGCGACTACCTCATGAGTCGCGCCACATCACTTGGCGCGACTCATGAAGTAGTCGCGCCAAACCGCCCGGGCGCGACCCATGAAGGAGTCGCGCCGGCGAGAGCCAAAACCAAACCGATCGCACGGGGCCGGGGGGCTGAAATTTGGTTAAGTCCGGGAGCTTCTTTGGTGAGTTCGAAATTTGATAAATTCGTGCCATTTTTTGGAGTGAGTTCATGAACACGACCACAAATATTTACATGGCTAACAAACATCAATTCACACATATATACATCGATCACAAATCCGGCATAGTTCAATTCAATCACAAACCCCAAACGTTCAAATACACCAAACATTCAACATTTCCCGAAGCCACATTTTTGAAACATTACATAAGGTCCACGACATAAGTTCATTACATGGCATAATTAAGTCTATTACTACACAAGGTCACTCCTCAAACCCAAAATCAAACAATAATTCATCGTCACTCCAATCGTCATCGTCCACCTCAATTATATTGGCTTTGCCCTTGTCGTTGATCTCCACCTCTTGTTCCTTGCCCTTGCCATTGTCCTCCACCTCTTGCGCCTTGGTAGCAAGTCTCTTTATCGCCTCCCATTGAAATTTGGTAGTCGCATCCACAATTTCCTCTACATTGTTGCTACACTTCTTTTGTGTCGTAAATTTTGGCAATTCTCTCACAAGAGCTTTCATTGCCTGCAATTGTGCCATTTTTGCCTCAATTCTAGCCAACTTCAAATTAATCCCTCTTTTCTTTGCTTCCGCCATTTGGAACCACTCGGCTATGGAATCCTTTGCAAATATCCTTGATGGATCAAACTCACTCCAATCACGGCGCCACTTTTCCCTCATGTTACGCATGCATTTCCCTCTTCTCTCCTTCTCCTCTTCCTCCTCCCTCAACCTCTTCCTCCTCCTCTCACTTGCACTTAGGGGCGGTGGATAATTCATCCTATTCCGCCTCCAAAATTCAATGAGGCCCTCTCTAATGCCCTCTCCAACACTAGTTTGTGAACATCCCTCCTCTCTAGCAAGTTTATCCTTTGCAATTTGTCCAAACAACTCTTTATCCGATGGAATTGGGATATCATATTTTTCTCTTAATTTATTTTTCCTCATGGCTGTTTCCTTGATTTTCAAATACCGGAACATTGCCCCAAATGTAGACGCAAAGTGCTTCCCTCCCCGCAAAGCTCTCCCAATCACATGTTCTCCCCTCCTACAAAATTAATGTCCATTTTTAGGCAACACAACCATTTAAGTGGGCACAACACATGGATAAAAAATTTAGGAAAGTGACTTTACCCAATAATCTCCGTACGAGTTACCACAAAACCAACCATATCCAAGCTCGATGGAACCACTCCCTTTCGAGCGAGTATTCCACACTTGCAACGAGGCCTATAAGGCTCATCACATGGCCATGGCTTCTCCCCACTCTCGAATGCTTGCACTTCTTCTTTTGACGGCCAATGAGACTTCGGCCCGTATATGTCCTCTTGAAAATCACATTGGGGCCATCCATCCTGCACAACAAATTCAATAAAGTCCTCTATACATCTAAATATCGAGCGAGAATGAATTTGTCGGGAAGAGCAATGACCCTTACATGTGTTCTTTGGTTGCACCGAAAGAATGGTGTGAATTTATCGGGAAGGTCAAGATCAGGTAGTTGCAACTTGCTTGGCCTCCCACAATGACACAATGGAGGGTTGCTAACACGCTTGCATCCCGCCTCTTGTTTTTCTTGGAATGTCATTTCTGGTGGATTTGGTGGTGGTGGCACCCACCGTCTGAACTCATGATATGGTTGCACCACCGATTCTATCCACGGAAATAATCGGATCCTAGGGTCAAATTTTTCCGGTCCATCAATCCACTGGTGGAAAAAGCAAGGTGCCATGTTGTATTGACTTGGGCCGCCATCTTCATTTAGTATCCACTTTCTTGCACATGTGTAGAACGCCCTTCCAGCTGTTGCCTCATCCCTTGATTGCTTCACTTGTGCTGGAATGCCACAATGACACATAGGAACCTAAGAGGTGGTGGGATGGGATCATCACGCCGAAAAAACATAAATTTTCATCGATTATTTATACAAAAGGAAATGACAAAAATGTTATTTGCATAATTAAGAAATAGAGACATGAAATCCTAAGTAGCTACCGTATGCCCGCTTCCACTAGATTGTTTATGTCGTTCCTTCCGATGACCCTCCTCGTGGCAGACACTACATCGGTTCTTCGACTTGTCTTGGTCAAACTCCCCGCACCGTAAATATCCCTATCGTACCCACTTGTTTGGTCCATCTCATTGCGTAATCGCTTTTTTTTTCCTCCTTCCCACACCAAGTTTCCTCTTCTCGTCATCTGGGACGTAGTCAGGACCATTGTACTCAGGCCAATGTGTCTCGTCTAGTATTGGCTCAAAACGAGCCGCCCATGTCTTCAATACCGAATCCTTAGAATACAATTGTGTCGTGTACGCCGGTGCTAGCCAAGACACCCCTCTAACAAGGCATGCGAAAGCAATCATATGAGAGCATGGAACATGTAGCAACCGAGGTATACAACAAGTGCAAGACACTCCGAGAGAGGTCCACCTTATATATGCGTCCGCCCGTCATCTCACCTCCAACATTCAAAGCGGAAGTCGTTCTCACCGAGTACACATACAATGTGGGATCAAACAACTCGGCCCTCATGCTCGCGGCTTTTTTGCCTTGCTCGGTTAAGTGCTTCTTTGCGGCTTTACCAAAAATATTCATCCCACGTAACCCTCTTTCTATTTGCACTTTTGCTTTATTCCACCTATGCACAAAATATGAATTGATCTTGTAGAAAGTGTACTCCACAATAGCCGATACCGGCATAGCACGGATGCCTTTGAGGACCTTGTTGAGCACTTCCGAAAGATTTGTATTGTTCACACCATATCTCCAACCACCTTCATCAAATGCGTTGGCCCACTTATGTTTATTGACCATCCGCTCCTCCAACCACTCTTTTGCTTCCGGATTCATCATTTGTTTTAGTTTCTCTAGTCTAATATTAAAAGTCCTCTCCGCTTTGGCCGCACACACCGATTTGAGTCTGCTCTCTAACTTTCTTGTTAGCTTGCCTATGCCATATGTTCGCCGCAAAGTGTCGCATGCACCGGCCGACTCACGACGAGTTCGTACCCTTCCATGTAATCCTCAACCGCACTTAGTATTCCTTGATGGCGGTCCGAAACTATACACACCTTCCCGAGACGTCCCACAACGTCCCGACGGACCAAATGCAAAAACCAAGACCAGCTCTCAATATTCTCACTTTCGCCTAAGGCAAATGCAAGGGGTACCAATCTATCCTCACCATCAACACCGGTGGCGATCAACAAAACACCCCCGTACTTTCCGGTTAAGAATGTGCCATCGACACTTATCACCGGTCCGCAATGCTTGAATGCCTCTACACATTGGGGGAAACACCAATACACCCGCTCCATTACCGGCTTCATTACACCTTTGTGGAGCTCCTCCTTTCCCCGTAGTATGAGTGCACCACTTCGTACCGGGTTGAAGTGTGTTATTGCTTGTAGGATTTTTGGCACCCTACCATAAGCATCCTTCCAATCACCCCACAACATGGATATTGCATGCCGCTTAGCTCTCCATGCCTTTCCATAATTCACCGTGTAGTTCTTTGAAAGCTTTGATGGACTCAATGATGGCGGCTATAGAAACATCGGGATCCTTATAAACCATGGCAGCAATCCGTCTCGAAATGTAACGAGCCGTGCATTGAGAATGTTCTTGTGCCACTTCCGACGTCCCACATGTATGAGGTTGGACAACTCTTGTGATTCTCCATTTGTTCCTATCATAAGTGGACGCACCCACACCTTCCAAGCACAATCTTGTTGGCAAGCAACCGTGTATCTTGTTTTGGCCGATGAATGAATCACATTATATGGCCTATGGTGCCGCACCGAGTAATCCCTTAAGAAAAACTTTAATTCTTCCAAGTTATCAAATTGCATTCCCTTGGTTATAAACAATTCACCACCTGTCGGGATCTACTTCACTAAGATGTAACCCCGAATCACAATATGCCTTCCTCGATACCGAATGGAAAACGGAAACTTCGGTACATCAACATGTACGACTTCCAATTGCCTCAACTCTCTTTGAGTGAATTCGGCACTCGAAATCCAGATAGAGTGTACACCGACCCTCTAGACGCCTCATCTACCATCTCACCAAATAATGGAGGCTCTTCACCCAACGAACTAAATTGGCGTATAGGATTTGCTCGAGCCATATGTGTTGGTTGGGTTGGTTGACTATGTGGAGATGGGGTTGGTTGGCTAACCTGGAGTTGGTTCTTCTTCTTCTTCTTCAAAGCTCACGGATATATCATCCCCATCTTCTTCCTCATCATCCTGATACTCACCAAAATTATTATTCAACCCACATCTATCAAAGTCATCTTCCCCATCTGAACCATAAGAACATTCCTCATCATCACCACCTTCTTCATCATCCTCATTATCATGAACCTCATTGTGGGGTACCATATCTTCCTGAGTTAAGTGTTCCATGGGCTCATCATTATGCGGTGAATCACCGGAGAGTGAACATCAACAACTAACTCAAAGACAACGAACTTGAGATTCTTTCACACACTCTTTGTAAAATAACCAATCATCGCCACAACTAATAGGCATCATCACATAGTGACTTCTTTTCTCACCGGAGTCAAACCTTCCGTGAATCCTTAATTCCTCCCCCTCATTACCAACCTTGAACAAAGTACTCACTCGGGTTTTAATATCTTCAAAAGTTGGAGGACTATCAAATCTTGCTACTTGTTGCCTCATGCTTTTAAACTCCCCATTGTCATCAACTATGCCACCCGAAAATATACGTACTAAACGATCCATCTACACACAACCACAAATTAAATTGATTATACCAACACTCATCTCACATATCAATAGCATCTACACTATCCAACATGAAAATGATGAAATCCTACCATGCAAGAGAAACTAGACGATAAGAAGAGGTTAACATCGGTCACTTGAACGATACACTTCACTAAATCATACCCGATTCGTACTCAATCACGCTATCTATCTCAAATCATTCACTAAACCTAACCACCTCAAATCCAACGAAAATGATGGAATCCGCGAAAACTAATTGGTTAGAATGGAGGAGTTACCTTCCACGAGCAATTTCCCACACTTTCCTCTTCAAAATGGGTGAGGGATGGAGTGGATCTAGAGGGGGCGGAGGGGGGCGACGCCATGGGAGGGAGCTCGGTTTGGGAGAAAGAAAGGAGGAGGAAGAAAGAAAGGGGCCGGCGGCCCCCGTATCCTTAGTGAGTCGCGCCGGGCCGCGTGGCGCGACTCCTCATTGAGTCGCGCCACATGCCCCGGCGCGACTCACTCGCCACCTCGGCAACGACGCGCGCGCGCCGGCCGGACGTGGCGCCGAGTCGCGCCGGGCATGTGGCGCGACTCAATGAGGAGTCGCGCCACGCGGCCCGGCGCGACCAAAAGGGCTACTTTTTGGAATTTTAGTTGGGCCGGGTTATTTTTAATAAATTAGATTAAAAAGGATTAAAAAATAAAAAAAATTCATCACAAAACCCTTTATCTTTTTTTTTTGGCAACGAACAAAACCCCCTTGCCGACGTCGCCGTGACGAGGAATTTACTAGCAGAAAGACTGGCGCTATTTTTTTTAATATTGTTTATTTCAATTTGCAAATTTATACTACCGTTTTGAAATTTATCAAAAATAAACATCAACTGTCGTGGGTCAAGGCGGAAAGCCTACCGCCGTAGGCCACGGTGGAAAGAGCCTACCGCCATAGGTCACGGCGGCCGCACGCGTGGCCCACGATAGGTCGGGTGCAGGATGTGGGCCCCGCAGCACCTAACCGTCGTGCGCCACGGCGTTTGGACGTGCGGCCGCCGTGGGCCACGGTGGTAGACTCATTCCGCTGTGGCGGCAACCCCTATATAAAGGGTGACGACGGCCGTCGTCCCCCACGCCTACTGCCGCCCCCTCCTTCCTTTCTGCCGCCTCTCTCACGTAAGTTTTCTTCTTTCTAATTAGTTTAATTAATGTAACTAGTGTAGAAAATTAGTTTTTAGATTAGAATTTTAGAAATTAGTTAATTTAATTAGTTTACATTTAGAAAATTAGTTTTTATATAGAAATTTAGTTTTTATATAGAAATTAAGAAAATTAGTTTTTATATTAGAAAATTTAGAAAAATATTTTTTTAATTAGAAAATTTAGAAATCAGTGAATTTAGTTAGTTTAGATTTAAAAATTATTTTTTAGTATGGAAATTTAGGAAATAGTTTTATAGTTTAGAGAATGTTTTTAAAGAAAAGTTTAGAGAATGTAGAAAATTAGTTTATCTGTTTAGGAAATTGTCAAAATTGGTTTAGTTTGTTGAGAAAATTAGTTTATCTGTTTTAGAAATTGTAGAAATTATGGAAAATAATTTAGCTCTTTTAAAATTAGACAGATAAACTAATTAAACTCCTATATGTGATCATGACTATTTTTTATTATGTCCGAGAAGACAGGCTGCACAAGAAGACCAGACGATGCTAGATTAGGTCGCATATTGTTTATACAACAGCACTCTTATATGCGATCATGACTATTTTTTATTATGTCACTTTGCTTTTCGTTATTACCACCTAGTTTTCTTTGTCATAAAATTAAAAACAACTGCAGGTTTGAGATAGGATAGAGATAGAATATTATTAAATGACATAGTATTAAAGTCGAAAAGCAACCATCATGGACCAAGGCGGTAGGTCCAACCGCTGTGGCGGACGGCGGATGCCACACTTATATAAAAGAACCAACCATCCTACCCGACTCTGTCGCTGCCTCACTCTCCCCACAAACAGCTCCTCCCTCTCAGGTAAGTTTCCTGTCTATACTTATTTTATGTAATTAGTTAAATTAGTTTAGAATAGTGTAATTAGTTAAATTAGTTATGATTTCGTGTAACAGTAACTAGAGATGTCTACTGCTGTCGGGGTGATGATGGTAATGGTGGTGGTGATCTGAAGGGGAAAAACACAAATGCGGCACCTGATCCGAAGAAAATAAGCTCGTTCGAAAGAGGCATGCTTCATCATTTGCAAGGAGTAACTTCAGATGCCATTGCAAGAGAAGAGGAACCTCCTTAGGATGATCTTTATGCTCCACCAGACATGCATCATTATTTGCAAAGAAAAACTGCAGATGCCATGCAAGAGGAGAGGAACCTTCTTAGGGTGGTCTTTATGCTCCGGGTGGTCTTTATGCTCCACCAGCAGATCCGTGCATTGCTAATCCACCAGCTAAAAAAGTCACTAGGAAAGATAAACCTTCATCGCCACATCACAAGAATGTCTGAAGTTTGTCATTTTGTAAGATGTTGTAGTCTTTCTTGCAGTGCTGTAATATTTTGAAATGAATCCTATTGTGATTGTGTTGTAATAATCGAACCAACATTCCTTAATTTCCATTTTTAAGTTTCCTACTGGATTTATTATAATTTAATATTTTTTTAAAAAAATAAAATGAGCATAACTGCCATGGGCCACGGCGGTTAGGGAACCTCCACCGTGGGTGGACCTAATCGTTGTGGGCCACGACGGCTAGGATGAAACGTCATGGGCCACGACGGCTGGAATGTAAATGCTGTGGTGTACGGAAACTGCGGCTAACCGCCGTACGCCACGACGGTTGATGTTTATTTTTGATAAATTTCAAAACGGCAGTATAAATATGCCAATTGGAATAAAAAAATATGTATATATATAAATTCGACTGGCGTGCGTTGCCGCGCCATAACGTGTAGCCCAGTGATCGGTAGGAAGGTTTGAGATATTCTTTTTCCAGGATTTTGGGTTGCACATTAGTTTTTTTTAAAACTCTAGGGTATTTTTCAGTTGAATGCAAAGATCATGGATTGATCATGACAAAGCTGGGGAACTTTTCTGCAAAATTTTGGTCAGTGAGTAGATTTGCAGAAAGTTTAGGGACTTTTGCTTAGAAGTCTGTGGACCGTATGTTATTTTTTAAAAGCTCCGGTTTGTGGGTGATGCATGGATCGTGAGGTGATTATCACAAAATTTGGTGCCTCAATCGAGGCAGATGACGTCAAATTGTCCGAGAGGTGGCTTAAATAAATGGTAGTTATGTAAAGCTTGAGGGGGTTTCATAAAATTATTAGAGCAGTGGTTGAAGTATAATTTAATTTTGATAAAGTTGGAGGGGGATTTCCTAAAATTGATAGTCATCTTGCATCTTGGCATTCCTTCAAAACTCGAAAGGGTTTAAAAACTTCCTAAGTGGTGGCTTGCAAATGCTATTTCTGCAAAGTTCAAGGGGTTCTCATAAGATTACCTAGGTGTGGGCTGGAGTACATTTTAATATGGACAAAGTCTGAGGGTTATTTTGTAAAACTACCGAGCCTCAGATGGATTCTAGCCATCAACGCGCGATTCGACGATTCTAGCCATCAACGCGCGATTCGACGACCCACGATTTACGGGACGTGGCTCAATGTGGGGCAAAAATTACCCCTTTTAGATCTTGTAAAGATACTTCCTTTTAGGTACTTATGATACTTCTAATGTTAAACTCACCGAATGGATGACTATTATTAATTTCAACACTCTAAAATTTCTCTAAAAGTACTCCCTCTATCCCAAATTATAATTAGTTTTGACTTTTCTAGATATATTATTTTTGCTATATGTCTAGATTGAGAAACAAACATATATATATACATAGAAAAGTCAAAACAAATAGTAATTTGAAATTATATAAGCTACATTTTCTTGCAAAATATATTAAACTTTGGTGATTGAATGAATCAATAACATTTATTTCAATTTAAAGTTTCCATTTAATTTCTATTATGTAATGACCTTATCAAGAAATAAAATCACTAGGCTCAAAGATAAACATACCAGTTTCTAAAAAACTTATCAAGTCTCGCTCTAGTTCAAAACATAACGATATTCACATTGACCAATAATTTCTTAGAAAACATGACATTTCGAAGAAATGAAACTAAATGTATTTTCAAATCACTTTATTTCTCCAATATAGAATCTTTTATATTGATAGTCGAAGTTAAAAAAAATGTTTGCCCAATAATACAAGCGCAGAAAATGATTTGCTAGCATTTCCTAGAGCAGGAAAAGATTTGTTAGCTGGAAAATCTTGGCTACTGAGTAAACTGACCATGTGGCACCGAGGGCAACACCGTCAATTCTCACCCACCGCCGCTGTCTCCCCGACGGGCCGACCCCGAGACACGCAACGGCAAACGGCACAGGAACCTCCTCGCCGACGTCGCTGTCCGCCCGTCCCTCTACTCCGCAGTTCCAGCTGCCAGCGCCGCCATCCCTACCACTCCTCCTGCGGCTGCATCCCCCGCAATGCCGCACCACGCCACCCCGCAGCATGCTTCTGCGGCGCGCAAGTTCCTGTCCCGGCCCCGCGTGGTGGCGGCCTGCGCCGCTGTCGCGGCGCTCGCGCTCTTCCTTGCTGCATCCCCGGCCACGGAGGATCCCAGCCGGTGGCGCTCCTACCTCATGAACCCCCTCCCCGGCGGGGCCCGCAAGGAGACGGTGGTGGCCGCTGCCGTGGCGGGAAGCTTCGCGGACGCCGCCGCATCCTCGCCTTCGCCCGCCGAACCGCCGCTTCCTTCCCTCGGCCAGGTAGGTGCTGGGTTCCATACTTCCATTGTGAGGTTGGAAAGAAAATGGCAACCTTTTAATGGCTAGATGGTGCTTGTTTAGCGTGGCTTAATCCGAATTTTTGTCTACTCGGAGAAATTTGGCGAACCTGCGTCTGAATTCAGATTGCAAATCGACACCTACTTGGTGGCAGATATTAGATTCTCGAGTACATTAGGTGTAAAAACATGCTAGAATTGTGGCAAAATTTAAGTGTACTTTGGGGAATTCAAACAAATCATGATATAGTAACAATTTATGAATCATCTTTTATTTTTCAGTGTGCATATAAATCAGGTGAATGGGATACTGTTGAATCTGATTGCATAAAACGAACTGTTTGTTTTCAGAATTATTTGTCAGGCAGGATGGAACCAACACCAGCCACTTCTATGTTCTTGGTCCCTTCGCCATCGCCTGCAGAGAATTTTGATGATGGTTCAATGGAGGAGCCTAAGCGTCCTGAGATAAAGGTATATGGATCACTGGAAAATTTGACATATCTTCTAGGAACGGAATTGCATGTCGCTGTATGCTCTGTTTAGTCCAGTTATTATGCATAGGTTCCGTTTATCATGATTCCATGGGGGTGTACGAGTGCATTTAACTGTTGCATGCTGTGTTGTATTTCAAAATCATGCAATAAGAACCATGTGAAAACTGTTTTTTATAAAAAATAAAATCACGTTTTATGTAAGTGCTTCTAATAAATGGTTACTGGTACTTCAGGGAAACACACCAAAAGATTCAGCTCCTTTTCTCCAAGAGGTACATATCTCGTCATGGATGGAGTTTTCTTTTAGCAAATAAATGTTTTTTCTCTTAACCTCCTTACTTGTGAAGCCCATTTCTAGTGGTGTGCCTACCATGAGCTCTGATGTCAATGGAGAGCATGACATGGATAAGAAACCTGTTCTGCCTCCAAGGCCAGAGGTTGATGATTTGCCTCCTTTTGGATATAGTTTATTTTTTTATATTAGGAGCCAAAATCGTAAGAACACTTTTCTTGTCTTGACAACTTAGCAGGCACCACTTTGGTCAACAGCAGCTGACGAAGAGCTTGTTTATGTGAAGAAAGAGATCATTAACACACCATTGACATCAGATGACCCTGATCTATATGCACCCCTGTTCCGGAATGTGTCTGTGTTTAAAAGGTGATGCATTTGTTTGATTGCATATTGTCTGACTCGCAATTGGTATGTTTCATAATTCCTAAACAAGGATTGAAGGCTCAGTTGTGTAGTAGACAGCATTCTTAATAACTATTTGTAATTTTGCTGGACACTATGATAGCTTAGTGGAGCTGTTCTATTTTATTGACCTACATCCGTGTACCTTATTGGAAAACTTTGTTTATTGCCTTCCTTTTGCGAAGTAGAATTCTGCATTGGGTGTTCTGTAGCATGTGACCTGAAATACCCAACAAAGGAAGCTGCAATGATAACTTAAGTTCCCAATGTGACACATTGTGTTTCTAGTGTACTCCCTCCGTCCAAAAAAAGAATGACATCCTGACATTTAAAATTTGTCCCAAAAAGATTGCATTTCTGGGATTTAGACACCAAATATATTTTCTGGGATTCCATTTAGTTATCCCCACACCTATTAATCAGGGACACACGTCTTTTCCATTCACCCCTAATCTGTCTTGGAAAAAACCTAGGATGTCATTCTTTTTGGGACGTGGGGAGTATCACACTACTGTTTGTATGTTGGGCTGTACTGTTCATCAGAATTTCACTAGTTGACTTATTACATGTGTTCAACTCATGCTTCCAGGAGTTATGAACTGATGGAGAGACTTCTTAAGGTTTTCATATATCATGATGGAGCAAAACCCATTTTCCATTCCCCAGAGCTGAAAGGCATCTATGCATCTGAGGGATGGTTTATGAAATTGATGGAGACAAACCAGAATTTTGTTGTGAGAGATCCAAATAGAGCCCATTTATTCTATCTCCCATATAGTTCTCGTCAACTGGAGCATAATCTTTATGTGCCTGGCTCAAATACTATTGAGCCATTGTCTATGTTTGTCAAAAACTATATTGATATGATCTCTTCCAAGTACCCATATTGGAATAGGACAAAAGGAGCTGATCATTTCTTTGTTGCCTGCCATGACTGGGTATGTTTTCTCCACTGCATTTGTTTCTTCCTTGAATGACCGTGTAAAATATGGATTATTTATGCATTTTAAAACTTTTATTTGATCAGCTTTTTTGGAAAATGTCTGATTAACTATTTAATAAACCAGAGATTTGCATTGAATTTGAAATTAATTTATGTTCCTGACATTATCTTTTCTTGCAGGGGCCTTACACAACCAAATTGCATGATGAATTGCGGAAGAATACTATTAAAGCTCTCTGCAATGCAGATCTGTCTGAAGGAGTTTTTATCCGTGGGAAAGACGTTTCACTTCCAGAAACATTTCTTAGAGCACCAAGAAGACCTCTAAGAGATATTGGGGGAAGACCAGTTGAGCAGAGAACTATCCTTGCCTTCTTTGCAGGGCAGATGCATGGTCGAGTTCGACCTGCACTTCTCAAGTATTGGGGTGACAAGGATCCAGATATGAGAATATATAGTAAGCTGCCACACCGAATCACTAGGAGGAGGAATTATGTTCAGCATATGAAGTCGAGCAAGTACTGTATCTGTCCCATGGGATACGAGGTGAATAGCCCAAGGATAGTTGAGGCAATATACTATGAGTGTGTCCCGGTAATAATTGCCGACAACTTTGTACTTCCATTCGATGATGCACTCAACTGGAGTTCGTTCTCTGTCGTAGTAGCAGAGAGAGATGTACCTAAGCTGAAGGCAATCCTGCTGGCCATACCAGAGAGTAGATACATCGCCCTGCAATCAAATGTGAAAAGGGTGCAGAAGCATTTTCTATGGCATCCAAATCCCATCAAGTATGACATTTTCCACATGATACTACACTCAGTTTGGTTTAGCAGGGTAAATCAGATGCGAATAGAGTAGCACCTGTCCTCCACGTGATCACATTCATCAATTTCATGTGATGGTTGTTGGCTCTCGGCTGACCCATTTCTGGCATGCTACCCATTTCGCTGAAGTTGCCGAATGGAGATAGCAATCTGACCAGGGAACCTGACATAATCTGTGGATAGTAGACAGTGGCATATATAGGAGTGGCCAAGATTTGTAAGTCATGCATTACTAGTAATTTCCCTAATGGATCAGTTTGATGAAAGTGTTGCAGAAATATGGAGAAGCGAAGATCGGTGTCCTATTGCTAAGCATGTGAAGAGGTTCCTTTTCTGAAAGATGGTAAAATATGTTCATCTTTTTCACTCAGATTACTGGGGACCGGATAGGATGCTGAGATCCTAACTGGTGGAAAACATAAAGGCAAGTTTACTTTTGTGATTACTGGGGACCGGATAGGATGCTGAGATCTGGAGAACATTGTAACTGGTGGAAAACATAAAGAAGGCAAGTTTACTTTTGTGAGTACGTAAATGCATCACAACTTAGACCTGGTCTCACCTTTTTGTGAGCAAACTTCTTGATTTTGGTGACCGTTCGAGTTACAGGTTCACGTTATGCGGTATGCCTGTATCTCATCTACAGTTCAACGACTGGCTCGCCAATACGCAAACTGGTCGCTTAGTTAGTATCGGTTGTAACTCCTGCAACTAAGGGATTTGATGGGATTGATGTTCGTGTATTGTAAACACTTATAAAAGCACTGAATCTCCAAGGTAGTGCAGCAATCCGTTGTAGTCTAGCTGGTTAGGATACTCGGCTCTCACCCGAGAGACCCGGGTTCGAGTCCCGGCAACGGAATTATTTTTATTGTCTGTTTTCTTCAGCCACCATAATAATGAGTCTTTTTTTCTTCAGCCATTATTTTTATTGTCTGTTTTCTTCAGCCACCATAATAATAAGGAGCGGGAATTCATAACTCTTAATATTTTGCAAAGAAAAGAAAGGGAATTCATAAGTCATATCACAACAGACTTTATTTGTTTATTACCTTATTATTAGCAGAATGGATTTGTTTATTTTGGTTTCCTTCCCTAGCTCAACGAAAAGCAATGGAGAAAAATAAAACTCACAAAACTGTTACGCTCATGCAAAATACACATCTATACTGCATCATCCGCGAGCATAACATGGTACTATTACTATCATATCAAGACTCTTCCGTTAGTTTATCCGAACGAGGTCAGCTTTCCCTCGCGCTCAAGAGGGAGGCAGATAAGCTGCTGCCATGTAGGAGCAGAGAAAAGGCCACGGACATGTCTGGAAGCTCGGAGGCCGACGGAAAAGAAAGGCCGCAGGTGACATGTTCAATCACTTGGAACTGGGGCCGCCCTCCGTGTTCAACTGTTCATGCAATCTGCATGTGAGAATCAGCACATTTCGGCAGTCTTGTTACTCGGGAAGATTAAGCCGGTCGAAGAGAACAAGAAAGCTCTGCTCAGGTACACTGTACAGGAAACCAAGCTCAGCACCTCCAAGGTGTGGGATTGTGCTCTGCAAAACATTCTGCATGTCAAAGGGCAATCTTGCAAATACACTGATTCTGATGGAAATATGATGAGCTGTATAAACTGTTCCAAACACACTGGCAGGATGTAGTTGCCTAGCTAGGAAAACCAGGAGCACATATTATATTATATAGACCATGAACGCCACTTTTAGAAGTGCCAACCTAAGAAAAGATTGGGTGCAATACTATACTATTTGTTCAATAAGTGATCTAGAGAACCATAGTGATGAGCTGAAGACCAAATATTATTCACACAGCCAACAGCTGCTCTACTATTTGGTATTATCAGCATTTCTAAAAGTATGGGCGTGCTTGCTGGCAAGGTTAGCACTGCCCACGCAGGCAAGGTGAGCTGAGCTTGGCACTAAGCATGGCCCATATCTCCTGTTAACATATTTGGTGTTTTAGAAGTTTGTGTCCCGGTGATACCACTCCACATTCAGTTACTATTCAATATCAATTTCAGGAGCATTACGTCAGCAAATGAAAAGAACATCTGTTGGTGTTTCATTTTACCTTGCCATTGAGCACCAAAAGCTCACCATCCACCCATCGGGGATTTTTGAATCCAGGTTGTGCTATTCTACCCTGACCCTTATAACTGGCAATCTGCAAAAAGAAAAAAAAAGGATGGAACTTTTGTTCTCCAAACAGAACTTGTGAATCTAACTAAACGCGGCTTTCAATTATCAGAATGTAACAAACTAACATCCCAGTAAAAACATATATTGAACGATCAGATGAAAGAAATTACCACACCAAATTCCTCTGGGTATGCGCCACGATTCTCAAGACGCTTGCCCTTCCCAATCTTGGCACGGAATGTTATCTGTTGCAAACTTTTATCAGTAGTGAAGCAGGGGAGCCTTATTAACAATCTATTTTAAGGGACATAATGCAAACCTGGCCAGCAGGGACACTCAGATCACCAGTCAACTTTACTGCTTCAACGTACTCGAAAAACTCAACATCATCAGTACTGTTCCAGTGCCCGAACTTCCGACGAAGCTGCACAATTTCCGGTCCATATGGACTAAATGCTCCAACATAGAGACCTACACAAAGCCCAGAAAACCAACTGTCAGACTATACAAGTATAATAGATCATCAATTTAGCTGAGAAAACTTTACCACTAAATGGATCTGTGCTGTTAGTGTCCGTCACAATCCGATTAAAAATGGTATTCTCAGTCAGCTTGACTCGAGCTTTGCTTAATGTAAGCCTTAGAAGCTCCTGAACTTCTTTATTTATCTGCAGTTATCATGTCATATGTGTCAGTTAACTTGCTTGCAAGAATAGAACATGGTTTGAAAAACTGGTGGCAAAAGACAGTCACCACAAAAAAATGCATGACTATCCTAAATCAGGATAAGATGACATGGGTGTCTGGAAGGTGCTCTCTGAGAAATTCTCAGAATATAGCATCTGTTAGCATCCACAGTATGAGGAATAGTAAGATATGTCATTATGTGCAAGAAGAAATTACTAGTTCTTTTTGGGATAAGATCCAAATCTAAGGACCCAGAGCCCCCCCAGCAGCTCACATCTAGTAACTAGTGACAAAGATCTCTAGAATGGTACGAGTTTCCTAAATGCTTAGAAACTGTCATGATTTCTGTGCATAGATCATAAGATTTTACTCAACTGCGACACTGATGTTGCAGACATACGTAGCTAAACCAATGTCATTAACTCATTCCTACCTTTGAAGAGCTCTTGGTTGTGCCCCATAATGCCTTTGCGACATCAGATGGCATAAGCTCTGATGCTAATTTAGCAGCCATATCTGCAACCTTTTGTTTTGCAGCCTTTGTTTCAGCCAGATCTCGATCAGAGCCTTTTCCAGGAATGTATAGTTCGAAGGAGTCTTTTTCCATGTTATTTATTTCAGCTGGAACACGAACATATGATTTTGCTCCAGCATCTTCTTTATTGTGAACCACTCCACTGATGAAAAGCTTCACCTCAGTACTTTTACTTTCATCATCCATATCATCTTCTGAAACATCTTCCTCCTGCTCGAGTTCCTCAGTAGTGGGCTCTTCCAATGAGTTTTCTGATGTGCTCTTCACGTCATCTTGTACTAACTCTTCGGACGAATTTGCAGCCAATTCAGTTTCCTCAGATACATCTACATTTATTACCTGAACTTTGAATTCAGGAATCCGAGACTTGAAAAAATTTAGAACACTTTTTAATCCTTCGACACTACTATCTTTGCTGCTACCAACATCTTGTTCCTTCTCCTCAACATCCTCATTTCCTTTTACTGTAGTATCTGTACTTGCTTCCTCTGTTACACTAGCACTACTTTCTGATGAACTTTCATTCTCCACCTTAGCTGGACCTTCTGTAGCTGTCGACGATATGGATGATGCACTTGATGTTCCTTTTGCTGGTCGCAAGTGTACCACCTGTCTAATTTTTCGTAAATACAAATATCAAATCTGTGCACGATAGAGATTTTATTCTATTTTCTTAACAGCACAAATACTACAATAAAAGATAGAAGCTTTTCTAGCAGAGCTGGCTGAAACATGTGCAAGAATCAAAAACCCAACTCTGATAGGAGGGGACTTTAACATTCTTAGGTTTAGCAAGGAAAAAAAATAAGAATTTCATTAGCAATAAATATACGGATTTGTTTAACCACATTATCAATACGTATGAGTTGAGAGATCTGCCTATGATAGGAGGTATGTATACTTGGAGCAATAATCAGAGGGACCCCACATTAGAAAAATTAGATAGGGTGCTAATAAGTTATGAGTGGGAAAACTGCTTTCCTTTGACAAATTTGAAGAAAGATCCCAGACTACTATCTGATCACAATCCTCTGATATTGAGGTCAGATTTGGGGGGAATGGAGAAAGCTAGACATTTTTGTTTTGAGACTAGCTGGCTAAAACATCCAGAATATGTTGAAAAAATTTCTGGGATCTGGAATAGAGAGGTGATAGCAAAAAATGCAGTGGAAAAGTGGTGCATTAAATTGAATAGAGTTAAAAAATTCCTCAAAGGGTGGGGGCAGAACATCAAAGGTCACAACAGAAAATATAAAAACATACTGAAAAGTGATTTGGCTGATCTAGAAAAGAGAGAAGAGGAAGGAAGTTTGTCTGCTTTTATGCTAAGAAAGAAGAATTTCATTCAAACAGAACTTTGGAGAATCTTGGAGGAAGAGGAAGTTTACTGGCATAAGAGGTCCACTCAGAATTGGCTGCTAAAAGGAGATAATAATACTGAATACTTTCATAGAATTGCAAATGGGAAGAAGAGAAAAAATAGGATTTACCAGATGGAAAGGGGGGGATGAGCTCTTGCAGTCTGAAAAAGACATTTTGGCTCATGCTACGGAGTACTATAAAAACCTGTTTGGGCATACAGCAAAACCGATGTTCAAACTGGACCCAGGGAGCTGGTCACAGGATGAGAAGGTGACAGAGGAGGAAAATGAGGAGCTGACTAGACAATTTACTTTGGATGAATTAAAAAAGGCCATTTTTTCTATGGAGACCAATACAGCACCTGGACCAGACCACATGCCAGTGGAGTTTTATCAGAAAAGTTGGGAGATCCTGAAACATGACCTACTTGACATGCTTATTGAGTTTTGGCAGCATGAATTGGATTTAGGGAGATTAAACTATGGAGTTATTACTCTAATTCCTAAACTCAAAGAAGCCTCCAGAATCCGGCAATTCAGGCCAATCTGTCTGCTAAATGTAAGTTTCAAAATAATTACTAAGATGCTGATGTTGAGATTTGAAGGCTGCATGAGTAGAATAATAAACAAATGTCAATCAGCTTTCATAAAGGGAAGGAATATAATGGATGGTGTCATGACCTTACATGAGATTCTGCATGATGTCAAATACAGGAGGGAAGATGGGCTGATTCTGAAACTAGATTTTGAAAAAGCATATGACAAAATAAGTTGGGATTTTCTGTTTGATATGCTAAGGCAAAGAGGATTTAATGAAACTTGGTGTAAATGGATTGAAAAAGTGGTTACAAGTGGTACCTTGAGTGTGCAGATTAATGGAACTGTTGGGGACTATTTCAAAAGTGGAAAAGGGGTAAGGCAAGGGGATCCTCTGTCTCCTCTCCTCTTTAACCTAGCAGCAGACTGCCTTGCGAAAATGATTTGCAAGGCACAGGAAAACGGGTTTATCAAAGGCCTTGTGCAAAACTACATTGAACATGGGGTAGCAATTTTGCAGTACGCGGATGATACTATCCTTTGCATTGAAGATGAGGAGGAGTCAGTACAAAACTTGAAATTACTGCTCTATTTCTATGAAAAAATGTCTGGCCTAAAGATTAACTTTGAAAAAAGTGAAGCTCTCATGATATCACAGGACTGTGAGAAAGCTATTAGTTACGCTGAGATTCTGAACTGTGCCACTGGGACTTGGCCAATTAAATATTTAGGAGTGCCTGTGTCCAGCAGTAAACTCCATGTCAGGGACTGGGTGCCTGTTGATGAAAAAATGCTGGGCAGGTTAGATGGATGGAAGGGGAGTGCTCTGTCCCTTGGAGGCAGGCTTATTTTACTGAACTCCTCTCTTAGTAGCATACCAACATATTATATGTCTATGCATTTATTGCCACAAACTATACTAAAAAGAATGGATAGGACAAGAAAGAAATTCTTTTGGCAGGGAGGAGGGGAAAAGAAAAAATATCACTTGGTTAAGTGGTGCAAAGTTACTAGTCCTAAATCAAAAGGAGGATTGGGGGTCAAAGACCTGAGGAAAATGAATCTCAGTCTCTTGTGTAAATGGTGGTGGAAGTTAGAATTTGAAGAGGGGATGTGGCAGGAAATTGTCAGGAAAAAATACAAAATTCTCAAAGGGATCTCTGGTTTGCAGAGAAAACCTAGAAATTCCTCGGCTTGGAATGATTTACTAAAAGTTAAACAGCTTTATGTAAAAGGAAGAATAATTCTTGGAAATGGGAAGAGAATTGATTTTTGGGAAGATGCTTGGTGTGGGATGGTGGCTTTAAAAGATAAATTCAGGGGTCTATATGATATCTGTTCAGAACAAAGGATGAGTGTTGAGGAGATGGCACAGAGAGGATGGAGGTTGACTTTCCGTAGATGGCTAAATGAAAGCCAACAGACTCAGCTGAGACAGCTGCGAGATATGTTATTTACATGTGCACTCTCCAACGAAAAAGACAGGGTTAAATGGGTCTGGGAAAAATCTGGTGCTTTCTCAGTAAAATCAATGTACAATCACCTTTTTAGATCAGAGAGGAATGACCCAAAGAAGGCTCTGTGGAAAGCTAAAATACCCATGAAAGTTAAGATATTCATGTGGCTGGTTGATGCTAATGCGATCTTGACTAAGGACATCCTTAGCAGGAAAAATTGGCAGGGCGATAAAAGATGTTTTTTCTGTAATGTGTTTGAAAGTATAGAACATTTGTTCTTTGACTGTTATATGTCTAGATATATTTGGAGTCTTGTTGCTCATATAATGGGGGCTGTTTGTAGACCTTCTTCCTTTGAGCAATTTTGGGTTTGGGTTGACAGATATATGCATAATTACAAGAAAGTTCATATGGTTGGTCTCTCAGCAATCTGCTGGGCAGTCTGGAAATCTAGAAATGCAATACATTTTGAAAAAAAAGCTATCAGATCTCCTACTGAGATTATTTGTCTTGCCTCATCCTTGCTGATCTATTGGGCAGGTTTACAGAAGGATGAAAGTACTAAACAGGCATTGGAAGCAGGAGCAGAGGCGATGAAGGAAACGGCGCTTCATTTTCACCCAAGCCAAGATGCTGGAGCGGTCGACAATGGGGTCTTGCTTCTTCAGCAGTAGTCGTAAAAGAGTCTGGAACTTTTGCTGTAGTTGTTTCTTCTGCAATGTGGGTGATGGGAATGCTGTATTTTGAAGGCCTTGTAAGTGAACTGTTGGCGTGATGGAGGATTAGCGGTCCCTGTGTGACCGGTTGGTTGCTAGTAATGCTGTAATAAGTACGTTTTCTGTCTTGGCGAACTGGTGAACTGTGTAATTTCGTTACTGAAGTAATGAAATTCGGGCGAGGCCCAGGTTGGAAAAAAATACTACAATAAAAGATGAATATCACTTAGATAACGGCACCTTCATTGTATATGTCTCATCATTTTCTCTGACGAGGAAAATTTCAAATAATGGAGTCCCAGAAGATGCAGTCACCAATTGCCTACGAGAAAAGAAGTATTTGTAAGTTGGAATTGCACTATGATATCTAGACACTTGCCTAATTTTATCTTAAAAGTTAAGAACTGGGAGAAACCACCTTGGGCTGTAGCTCTTAGCCACATATCTCCCAACACCAGGACTTATTCGTACAATTCTCCCAATGGAATCATCAGTGTCCTTAGCATATCCCACCCACCAACCTACCTGAAACGAAAATGGTTAGAATCCATCCCAAGCACAATTCCTGTGGGGTCAGGTCACATCGAAAGTGCCTTTCTTTATAATACAGAAATACAGATAGTTTTGGCTAATATTCGTTCATCCATGGTGATACCTCCCGTTCAAGTAACCAGAGGATAAGAGATATTATGTAACCAATTTTATCGGGAGATAGGCGATTCACCATATAGATTGTTTGTTTAACAACGAAGATCCGAAGGAAATGAAACTTGAATTTAGAAAGCTATGTTGCTGAATGCACGAGGGAATCAAAAGGCACCATGGCAATCTGTTATAAAAGAATTAGTAATTACCAAGCTAGTTCCAGCAAGCCTTGTCAACCTTGAGGCATCCTGATACCGCTGTTCCTCTATTGCACTCTGCAGGAATCAACAAGAGCGAGAGCAATCAAACAGAACAAATACAATAGTTAGCACATCCTAATCCAAATCTGTGGTGTGGGCTAGAACATAAGAGCCATCGCGTCTAAGTCATATCGGTGATGAAACAGGAAATCAGGCTTATAACGGACCTTGAGCTCGGCCATGACGTGGGCGACAGCGTCGTCTCCGGTGGCCTCGAGGATGGCCCTCTTGAGCTTGGCGGCCTCGGCGAAGTCCTCGTTCTCCACCGCCTCCTCCAGCTGGAACTGCGCGGGCGAGGGCCGGAGCGTATCATCAGATTGGTTCGATTAGCGGCTCGGAGGTGATGAATCGGCGATTACCTGGAGGAGGGACGCGTAGCTCTCGGCCTGCTCGACCTCGTCGAAGTGGCGGCTCCATCGGGTCCAGTCCCAGGTGGAGGGCGACGACGCCGAGGAGGAGGAGGAGGAGGAGGAGGAGGCGGTGCAGAAGCAGCAGCCGGCGGCGCGGCGGGCGGGGGTGGCGGATGGCGGGCGCGCGGCGGGCGGCGGCGAGCGGCGGGCCGGGACGGTGTTGAGGGGCGGACGCGCCGCCGCCGGCGTTGCGCACGCGGTGGCCGCGGGGGACATGGCGATGGGTGGGTGGGGCACAGCGGGCAGAGGCTGGCAGGCACGCGATTTCAGATAAGGAGGACGGGCCTTGATTGGGAAGTGGTTTGCGAGAGCTGCGAGCGGCGGAGCCGGGGCGGGGGCCCAGCCAAGGCCAACCTGCGTTGTTGGCAACTTGGGCATGTTGTTGCGTTGCGTGCTCCTCTCCCACTGCTACATGGGGCCCGCAGCTGCTGCTGCTGTTTTTTTCTTCCTTTTTGTTCTTGGAAAAACAGCGTATCCTTTTCCCCTTTTGTTACTTTTAGATTTTTATTATTACAGTTTTTTGAGGGGGACTTTTAGATTATACTAGCTGCAAATGTTGTCCACAAACTTCATGGGAAATTCAAAATTCAAGCGTTTCGGAAGGCCCATGTACTCGTGTCGTGGCTTGGGAATAAGGTGAACTACAGTTCATTAATCTTTTTTCTAAGCAATTTTCTACAGTGTCAATAATATCTATTTGAATTAATTTTCCCGACGACTTCGCAAACTTCATGGGAATAACAAAGTGCAGCTACCCACTAATCGTCAACTTGCTATAAGCCTATAACAAAATCATCACTTCTTGGTGGCTACGGCATGAAACAACAATGATGCATCTGTTCTCATTTTCTCCACCAATGGATTGATGATCTCGGGACAATATGTCGTAGGTTTCACGTTTCCATCAAAAAATGGGGAAGAAAAAGGATCAAGCTCCAAAGTGTCTACTTCTAGAAGGTTAAGAAAAACTTGGAACTCATGCTTACTTTGTAGTGAACACATTTTTATTCTGCTACATTTTTTTTACCAAAACACACTTGCGTGTAGCAAACACATAATATAAATGAATATTAGTCATCTTGTACATGAAAATTAAATTGTTAAGTTTGTTTTAAATACTTTGTGGTTATAAACGATAAAAAAATTGATCAAGTTAATAACTTGAGCTGTCCTTTGGAACAACAATGGATTGAAGTAGGAAATACTATCTTTTGGTTCAAGCATTTTATTAGGAGCTCTTTGAATGACAAAAGTTTATGAAACTGATGAAGCCTAACTATGGCAAGGTATGATTGGCTTAACACGAACATCGAAATGACCTGTTAAGCCATTAGGAGAGATGACTATCAAAATTCAGTAGCAGATAGAATGCCCGCCCAATAGGAGAGTATACGACTAATAATAGAAAAACCAGCACGACCAGTATATGGCTAAACGATAGAATCAACGGTCAGTGCTCATGATTCCCACGACAGTGGCGAAGTGGCGAGGAAATTTTGCACTTGCGCGTGAGAATGGAATTTTGTGAGCTGACCTCGGTGACGATGGAGCGTCTTCTGACTGACCAAAAGTGCAGCGAGGTGGTGACCAGACTGGACTTGCAGCCCGATCATCATTCTCCTGTCCTCGCCCCACCCCCCCCCCCCCCCCCCACGGCCACGGGCGCATCGAATGAATTCGTCATCATGATGATGATGAATCCATGGCGGCCGCGTCATCACCTCCGCCGAGCCCGCGCCCACCTACCCACCACCCCCGTCCCCCGGCCTCTTCTCCTCCCCGTCGTTTTCACCAACTCCCCCCTTCCTCCGCGCGGCACCCGTGACTCCCCCGCGCGCGCCCTCCCGGCCTCACCGGCGGCGGCTGACCAATTCCACACTTCTTTTCGGGAAAATTAATAGACCGCGGCGATTCCTCCACACTTCGAACCCGTTCCGCTTCCGCCTCACGCGGCAGCACCGCTCCCCCGCCCCGCCCCGCGGGTCGCGTGCGTCGAGTCCGCCCGCCACCTCCGCTGGTGGCTTCGGTTGCTTCCGCGCAATTCCACCGGCGGGCGAAAGCAGGCAGAGTGTGGAAGTGGAGTACCGACTCTGACAAGAGCCTCTCCGGCCCCGCCCGCGCACCCCGAACCCTACGCCAATGGACCGCCTCGCCGACGGCCTCGCGGCGGCGTCCATCTCCGACCCCGCGGACCAGGGCGCCGCGGCCGCAGGAGCGCCCAGGGCCGATTACCTCCACAGCGTCATGCGTGCCGTCGAGGGCGCCGACGCCACCATCCGGAGCCAGGTAAACCCCCGCTTTCTTCGCTTCCCCTGCGCGCGCGCCTCTTCGAATTCCGTCTCTTCTTCTCCTCCTAGTCCGCGGCTGCTCGGTTCGCGTTTATTGTCGCAACAGCTTTATGCGGAGCGATAATGGTGGTTGCGGGGCAGTAATTTGTACGGGCCGATTTTGAATTTTCGTGTGCCTTTATTCCATTTCAGTTGGAGGAGAATAACCGCCTCAAGGAGGAGCTTCTGCGAAAAACACAGCAGTTACAGAGGATGGTAAGTCTATTTGTGTTTCATTTCGTGCAGAATTCTAGAATCACCAGAGGCATGTTGTTCTTCATGCTGCGATCTTGTTCTACTGTTTCCATCGTATTAAAATTTAAGCATGCTACGTACCTGCGTTGCTACTGAAAATGTTTAAGCTTAGGATCAAAATTTAAGCTTAAGAGTTGACCAAGTTCCGGTGGAGCAAAATTGAACTGGATCTGCTGTTGGTATTATCATGTATATCTTGAAACGCCTTTCCGCCTCTGTTCTCTTTTACAGAAATGGCAAAAAACGTGATACCAAGGCATGCAATTTTTGTCTCAAATGATTACCACAATCAAGGTGTTTATTGACTGCAAAATTTTGGATATGGTATTTTCATCGACCAGAGCTTTCTGTATGGCTTATATGTTTCTATTTTCAAACAAGGCCAACCGGTACATTAATTTGAAAGCAATTATTGGTCCACCCTGTACTGTAATCAGTTCAACTTGTCTCATTCATTATTGAAGAAAAAAACACAACTCTTGCTTGACATGTAACATCTAGAATTATACTTCTGCGTCTTGTGGGCTTCAATCTTGTGATTTGGAAGGTGCTTACTTTTATTTGGTTTCAGAGGGAAGATGCTACATCTTCAAGTGGAGTAGGCCAAGAGCACAATTCTGTTGCTAATAAAATGGATGGCTCAAAGTCATTTGATAATGGCTTTTCAATAAATTCCCAAACTACCTCTGTCTATCCTCAGAATGGAAGTTTTGGAAGCGGAGATCATCTGACTCAGGAAAGCATGAAACAGAAGTACATTGACAGCCCACAGGTTAACGGATTTAAAAGGTCATTAGGTGAACAGACTGCTGTGGATAATGGTGGTCCATCACAGTTCTCCACTCCTTCATCTCGGTCCCTTTCTCCAAATAGGTAACTTGGCACACTTATGTCACCTATATTTCTGCCTTGTATTATTTTAGTTATAAAAAGAAAAATCCTTTTCTTACAGGCACAGAAAAGATGGAGATTATGATTCCAGGTTACTGCCAGTTTCAGATATGAACTCAAACATATCCTGGAAGCAGGTAAGTTAGTTTGCACAGCCGCAGCGTCATATGCATACCGATGATCTTCTGTTTCTAACAAAGATAGTTCCTACACAGGACCTTACTGGTAAGGTCAAAGAAGGTGAAGAAGAGATTGCACGATTAAAGAAGCATCTTGCTGATTACTCAGTGAAAGTAATCATTTTTTTGCATGGAATAGTCAATTCTACTCAATTCTACTGTACTTCTTTTCTACCGTTTACTGACCACAAACAACTTCTGACAGGAAGCACGAATACTTAGTGAGAAATACACGTTGGAGAAACGAATCGCCTATATGCGCATGGTAAGATGTTTATTATATCACAAGCCCATAGTTCCTTGGAGTGAGTTTATCATCTTAACGTAATAAAATTGTTTTCAGGCATTTGATCAGCAACAGCAAGATTTAGTTGATGCAGCATCAAAAGCTTTGTCGTACAGGCAAGATATTATTGAGGAAAATATCCGTCTAACATACGCATTGCAGGTAGCTTTCATGAATATCATGTGAATGGTTAATGTATATTATATCTTTGTCTGCACTCAGTCTCTCACTGTTGGAATCAAGCTTGTGACTGGTTTTACTATAAGCATTTGGTAAAAAGCTAATTATTTATCTGTATAAACTTGATGTTACCAACGTTCAATTTCAGTGCATACTTGAGTTTGTACGATGGATTCTCGTTGTATTGTCTGTAGAAAGTATTTAAGGTAGACTGGGTGCGATATGGTTTCTGCTGAACAATTTTATTCGTACTTCTGTAATTACTTCATAACTACATTAGGTAGGATAACTCATATTCCATGATTTTGCGTCCATTATAGTGTTGTTGTGGTATCACCATAACATGAACTAGGTTCTAGAGCTAGATTTGGCACACACACATACATACATACATATTGCAATACCCCAGACCATTAGTATTAATGTTATCCCATGTGTCCCCAGGTCTTAGTGTGATGGGATCAGTCCCATATGGAAAGTTTAGATAAGTTAGGGCCAGCTTATAAACCTCCTGTTCCATAGCATCTGTGTGTTAATTCTTTTACACAAAACAAGTACAAATGTAGGTGCTACACATATGAGGCTCTCCCTGTTGGTCGATTGGGCTATAAGCGTGTTTTAGGCATGCAGTGTTACAAGTGGTAGCAAGGTGGAGCTGCATGTTAATATAAGTTTACCGTCTCTTGATAGTAAAAGTATCAGTTTATGTCATTGTGTGGTCACTGCTCATTTTTGGGATTTATTAGTTAAAGATTGAAAGGATATTCAGTTTTACTCATATGCTACTTTTCAGGCAGCCCAACAAGAAAGATCGACATTCATATCTTCTTTGCTGCCTCTTCTGTCTGAGTATGATAATCTACAGCCTTCTGTTCTCGATGCCCAATCAATTGTTGGTAATCTGAAGGTATGCTCTGCTTTCTTGCACTATGACAAGGGTGCTGTCATTTGACATGCACCTGAACTGTTTATTACTTTATCATTGGATTGCAAGGTAGAATCAGGTTTAAAACAGAAACAATTAGTTGCTATATATTTATGTTCCTTGTACAGAGTAATTGACCAACATTAAATGCCAATGTTAATTATGGACAAAAAGCAACTTAGTGTTTTTACTTTTAAATTTCACCTTAAATTTTGTCGAAGAAGTTCTGCAGCAACGCGTGGGGTATCACGTAGTTCAATGGAAGACAACATCTGAGCTAACTATTTGGTAAATGTGTGCTCCTTTCCCCTGTAGGTTTTGTTTAATCATATGCAGGAGCAACTTATTGCTACTGAGGTAATCCACACTAAGCAACCGAAAATATGCATTTACTTTCTCCACAACATGTCATACCACAATCAGTAGTGAGCTGTCATACTTCCAGAGCTTACTGCTGATATTTTTTCTTACAGAACTTTAAAGTTGCCTTGTATGCAAACTTGAATGGTGCAGGAGAAATTAAGGGAGTCACGGTACCAAATTAACCCATGGCATACTGAATTGTCAAATAATACCAGCCATACTGTACCTACTGATCCTCCTGCTGGAAAAGTATTGGTGACTACGGTATGAACCTTAAATATATGCTCATTCATCCATTATTTTTTCAAGACATGATCCCACTCACATGCTTCTTATACCTTTACTTTGTCAGAGCAAAAGCAGCCTTGATATTGTTCCCCAGACAGCATATCCTCATGTTCAATCGCCAATGTCTTCCCCAGTTCAAGCTAGAAGTAATTGGGGTGCATTTGGTAACAAAAACCATCATGTTGCTCCAAGTGAGGTTCCTACAAGAAATGCAGAACACGATGACATGGGAGGGAACTCTCTTTCGAGCAGGTAGTTATAGAATGTCTCTAAGGTATTATTCAAATAATGTACCCAACTAACAATTTTAGATAGCTGTAATATAAAATATTCATTACATTTACCCCATTTGGACAGTGGATAGATTGGCCAAACAGGATTTTGCCAGATCCTCTTGCTTGCCCTCTCCGCGACCAATATGAGGAAGCTATCCAACATATATTAATAAGAAATAACTCTTCCACAGCGAGACACGATAAGCCAACTTGATGTTGAATGGTGGTGCAAGGATTTGAAATAGGTCAACAAGCAACTCAAGAAGGGGTTTAATTCATTGATCATCATAGTTGCTTCGAGAAATTGGAAATACAGTAACTACTTTGTTTTTTATCGGTGTCAACCCTGATGTTGCTGATGTTGTAAGGGCTGTGACAGATCAAGGCATGTGCTGTGCTGCTGGTGTCAAGGATCTCCAGGGTCTACTTGCTAGATAGTCTAGGGTTCCCTTTCCTTTCAGTTGCACGGATGCTTTATGTTTTCTATGTGGTCTGGTGTAGTGTTGTGCTTGATCTCTCTTCTTCTTTAATGAAATGACACAATTCTTCTGCAATGCTCGAGGGAAAAATCAATTATATTGATGCATGATTAGTGCTTAATACAATATGATTTTTTTAATGTTTTTCAGAAGCCAATTTAGGGCAGATGTTTCTCCTCAAGTGTCTCAAGGTGATTCTCAAGCTGTCCAGTTTCACGAGACCCCAAGTCGAAACCCACCATTCAAGGGTCTTAGCAGAAATGATGTACTGGATGGTTCAGCCCAAAACACTCAAGAACCTTCTACTCGATGGGGTCCCGGGGACTCACCTAATTTGGCATCTGGTCTTGAGGACGCAAACCCTTCATATCCTTATCTTCCTACAGTTCTTGAGGAGCCTGGTTCTTCTTTCTCTGAAGGTAATTACTATCGAATTAAGTTCATATATTTTTAACACTACATCCGTCTTATAATATTGATAGATGCTTGTTTGAATATGCAGCTGCAGATGATGATCCATTGCCCGGCATAGAAGGGCTTCGAATCTCGGGTGAACCTTTTCCGGGACGAGAACTTCAAGCAAGTGGTTACCCCATCAATGGCACAACAACTTGTAATTTCGAGGTGTGCTTAGAGTTCCTGTCGATCCACATACTGAAGTTACAAACTTAAGTTGCGAGTTATACACTTTCAACATGATTTCACTTGCAAATTATTTGTCTGCAGTGGGTGCGTCATTTAGAAGATGGCTCCGTAAATTTCATAGAAGGTACCCTTTCTCTTTCCTTTTTTTTGTGCTTATACACAATAAGTGAGCTTATGCTCTTGTTACTTTAACGAGGATGTCATGATGCCTCGATAAAGTTGATTTTAGTTTTATTTTTGTTGATGTAGGAGCAAGGCAGCCTAGCTATGTTGTTACAGCTGATGATGTGGATACTTTACTAGCCATTGAAGTCCAGCCCCTAGATGATAGGAAAAGAAAGGTAATTATGTTGTCATGTGGTCGTCTTTGTTTTTCAAGAATATGCATGAGAGGTTCATTTCTTGTATTAATAAGAGGAAAACAAAGTTGTACAACACCTTGTTAAGGTCTTGAAGGTCACTGGGCGCAGTTAACTATATGCTATGATGCTAGGAAATGGAACAACCATATAACTTAAAGAAAAGAAACAACTATCATGGTAAAATACACGCCCAAAGGTTTGTCTTGGCACTTGCCTTGGTGACGCGACACATTAGTCTGCAGAGATCTGTCATGAATAATCTTTATACCAACACTGTACTTCTTTCCAAAGTCCAGACATTAGGGAATTTTGGGGCTAGTTTTTTTTGTTTACCTTTTAAAGTCTCACGAATGATAGCACTAACTGACTAGCATATTTATATGGTGCGAATCAAATTCAAGTGCGATGTTGATTTCTGAATGTTGGCAATAGAGTTCGATATCACAAAAAATTTCCAAAGATAATTCTAGGAGGCAAGTGTTGGAGATAGGGACCATACTGTGCAATTTCAGTTCTAAATCCCCACTAATCCGAGCAAGGGTATAAATGAGAAAATGTCATGACATCTACCCTTTAGAAATCAGAGCTACCTCCCTTTTCTACTTCGTTTGTTAGGTTCCAGATCTGATAGGTCAGCTGGGCACTCTGATCACTTTTGCCATTGTAGTCACTAGTGAACTGCTGATACCATTATTTTCCTTTCTCATTCACACTTTAGAGCCGAACACACAAATAATTTTGGACAATATTTGATGTGCAATTTCTTTCTGCAGAGCAATGGATGTCCTTATTATTTTTTAACAACTGGACCTGTGTCTATCAAATTTGGAATTGTTTTTACTTGTCCTCAATTTAATTTTAGTTTAAGTTTATTTACTTGTCAACCCGACCTGAACCTGACAAATGATCAGGTCTATACTCATCTAACAGTGTCAATAGTCCACCTGTCAAGCCAAAATACTTTCCTTTGACATTTGGTACTGTGAAAATATTTCATGGGAAGAATTTTGTTTTGATGTGGAAACCTGTTTCTGGAAAATATTACTTAGAAACTAAGTCGAGTTTATTAGCTGAGAAACTTTGGGCCTGCTTATTTCCTGGCCATCATTTGCCATGCCATAGATGTGGTGGCTCGTGGCGGCTCCACAGCTTAGGAATCTTACTGGCATTTGACTGACTGAGTTATTGGATTTTCTGTCAAAAGTTTTGTAAAATTTATTTCATCAAAATCACCACTATGCTGTCAAATGAGTTAAGATAGGATGCAAGTTAAATGCTTTGCAGAAATTAGAAAATTGATTTCTTTCAATAACTTCTACTTTATATTCTGGAAATCTTCTATTTGCTGTTGCAGGGGGACTTTATCAAGGTTTTTGCTAATGAGCAAGGAAAAATATCATGTGGTGAGTTCTGGGAAACATGAACTGTGATTATGTTATTTTCAGTTACACTTCCGTTTTTTCAAACAAAGTGCAAACTGAAAGAACTGGGCAGTAGGGTTCACATGTTCTAAGCTTCAATGATGCATTCTGCTTTGTTGTGTGCTCATGAGATGCCACAAATACCTGATATAATGCGGCTTTTCCTTAGCTCTTTCATTTTGGATTCAACTTCAGTAGAAGGCAAATATTTTGATGCTTGGTCTAATGCTGCCAATAGGCTGATGCAGTTGTTCTACGTTAAACTATGACAAACTAATGGTATTTGGGCCAGTGGGAAAATGTGAAGAGTGACCAAAGGGATTGTTTAACCTTTTTTGTATTTTCTTAATTCCCAGGAACATTGTTATTCCTGTACTATTTGTTCAAGTAAACTAAAATGTGCAAGAATTGATGCACCCAGTGTCCATTTTATAAGGTGTGACCTGACTTGGCATGATCTTTTAAGTTGAATTTGATCATAAAATTCTCTATCAGTATTGCTTCTAGTTACAGAATCAATATTCAGATACGAATCTAGTGGTACCACTTTTGCATCACTTGGACTTTTGTATTGTTAATTGTTGGCCAAAAGTTATGAAGTTCAAATTATGAAATGTATGCATGCCTTGTAATTTTGGTTGGAGTACATAGATACTCCATCCGTTCTCTTTTGATGGACCTATCTCACCTTGGTACAGTGACCAAGAAGAATGAAACCTACTTATCATCTAATAAATCATGTCATTATGCACTTCTCGTTATCATATACATGCACCTCACTATCAATTTCATTTCATCTTGTACATGAACCAGTTATTTTTCTAGAGTTACTTTGCATGGGAATCAAATAGTTCTCTGTGTCAAACATGAGACAACTCAAATAGTACTATCAAAAGAGAAAGGTTAACTTTTGCAAATGGGCTGATTGAAAGACAATAGAGGTAGTATGTAGCAGCAGCATTGCATAATTTGTTTCCAAATTTGAGCAACCATCTTTGATGCAGATCCTGAAACGAAGGAGCTTATTAAGAAAACTCTTGAAATTGGGCACGTGACCTATGAAGTCCAAGTCCAACAGCCTGTATGATCTCTGTCATTTGCAGTTACTCATCCACATATCAAAAGCATTCTTGTTACTTTCTTCTGATACCATGCAATTCTCCAACAGCAGGTCAGATTTTTAGACATGTGGGAACCAGCTGTTTTAGCAATAAAGAGGGAGGGCTACAGCATTAAATGTATTGGTCAGCGTGGTGTTGTTATCACTGAGAAATTTCAGCATGCAACTGCTGTATGTCCCTACTCTTTAGCATACTACATTTCAGGGGGAAATGGAATGCTGCATGTTCTCGTGTTTTTTGTTTTGACTTCATAATTAAATTTGTTTTAACGAGTGTCACACCGACACTTTCTCAGGAGAAAAGTTAACGCATTTCTATTTTGCATTTGAAGTTTCTACTTTGTCACCTTTCCCCCTTTGAACCTTCTTTGAAACTGCTTTCATTTTCACATAGTTGATTTTAACCTGTGCTTGTATATTGTATGTTTATGAAGTGCAGTTTATAACAACTTTTGTAACACCTTATGTCCTCATTCAGATTCAGATTCCATGTGGGCGACAAACAGAGTTTTCGATTATATCTGCTGATGGTGCTGAATATAATCTGAAGCCAGCAGAAAATACACTGTGAGTACTAACTGTTTGATTCATTTATTAGCATAACGGTTCTTGGACATTCCTAAATATCTTAGCAGCAGTGATCTCTGCTACTGTTTTAACCAAAACTAACTACATGCATTTTAACTTATTTTAATAGCAACGTTGAAATTATTCTCTTTCCATGTTACTATTGAAAGTATAGCAGTCTAGGACCCTATACCTCCCTTTTGATTAGGTTCTGGAAATTTCATTTGAAGTTTCTTGGCTCTCAGAGTACTCCACTAGATAACCCCTTTATGCTTTACATAACAATAATTTTGAGCTAAAGTGCTGAGCACAAATCATTTACTGCTTATCCTGTTTCACGTTTTTACTTTGCAGGTTGCGGGATACTATTGTTCTAGTATTAAGGTTGTTCAAAAATATGGTAAGAACTATCTCTTGTAGACATAGCATATTAGCATTCCCTTTTAATCTATTCTTCATTCAACATTAATAAGTGGGTATCATGAGCTTGTGAACCCACTTTATTCAAACCCATAACTTAGTAATAATTGATGACAAGAAAAGTCCTGTACCATCCTTGAAGTTTGGCCTACATTCATTTTGAACACTGAGCATAGCACTGCAGTTTACATCCTCAAAGTCTCAAAACTTTTTTCTTCTTTTCTTCTAGAACACGAGCGCTTACAAATGCATCAACACAACACACAAATCTCCTTGAGAACACAGCCACACATCACCATTATTATTAGCATGCTGCCATGTTTGATGCCACATCCCTCAAAACTTTACTAGTTACCTGTGAAACTATTGGTAATCGATGTTGATGTGCCGTACTGCTTTGCTTGTGTATTGTTATCACTTTGATGTTCTATGTGCTTAAATGACCTAGCCTTTGGATTTGGTCAACAAATCCATTGTTGTGTTGCCTTGTGCTGATCTTATTTGGCCCCGTCGTCCGTAGAGCCTGCAGCACGACAGATAGTTTTGTTGGCTACCAACATGTCCAGCCTGTTATAGTGGTATCTTGCTTCATGCCTACAAACATACTAAAACAAATCTGTGCGTTTTTCTTGAAGCAGCATGTCTTGTTCCATCCACACTTTAGAGTACATTTACCACATTAATAGTGACAGGCTCCTTTTGCATGCTCACCTGCGTGTTGTTTCAACGCTAACACTCAACATCTGACCCCTGCAGGCTGTTGAGAGGAGAAGAGGAAGAAAGAAGGGCCTCTTTTTCAAGTAGACCTCAGTTACCTTGTATTTACGCTTCTTCTAATGTATGTAGCATATCGGTTGATAGGTGCGGTGTATATTTTAGTGCTGTGTTTTATCTGTTGTAAAATCCCCACACGATTTTGTTGTAAACTAACCAAAGAGCCCACAAGGCCACAACAAACCCATGTCTCCCTCTTTCACTTAAGTAATGTAATGGCGGAAAGAAAAAAGGGAGGGCATCTGAAGATGCTCTGCAGAATTGATCTCTGTGAAGACAGAAGAGGAGCCACCCTACATTTCATGGCTACACCTGGTGCTGGGTGCGATCTGCATATCTGTGTCAAGATGCTCTGCAGATTTGGCAGCACGTCCGAGTAATAACGGTCCAGGTCTGCCATCTGCGAGAACGTTCCTGACGTGACACTGATCAATCAACAGAATCGACAGCGCCTTGCCTCCTTACATTTGTCCAAATCGCATGTATGCAGACTGTTGAGAATCTTTCGGTGCGTGCAGCGCTGTTTACGTCTCTGTCTGCGTCTGTATTGTACACGGGTAACACGGGCAAATGACTTGTTTTTCCGTTTCGTTTTCCTTTTGGATGTACAGCGTGTTCACTTTCTGACGCGTTCCCTTCCCTAGGACTGCTTAGTGCCCCGTCCACACAGTTGCACAGTGTTCCGGTGACTATTGAGAATAGAATGTGAAGCCATTTGACAAAAGCTAGAAAACGAAAGCGTTTAGTTGTTGAAAACAAAAACATATTGCCGTTCACACTGCAAGTGCCAACATCGGCGGCCCTGAACATGGAAAACGAGACATGATATCGACGCTTCTCTGGTTATTCCATCTGGACCTTCGTGGAGAGTCGTACTGATGCAAAGTCATTGCAGCAGTCTTGCATGAATCCGAAAGGTGCGTGGCAGTTCACATGAACTTTCAGTGGCGGCTGCCGGCTGCCAACACATGTGTTTTTACACTTAAGATGACCTGTCACCATCTTCAATGAAATTTTGTGATAACCTCCCGCCCCGCTATGTCCTTTGGATGAACATCATGTGATTCGGTATTTGGGTCTCACCTCGCTGGAGCGCACTATGGCCCGGCAACATTCCTGTTGCATGTGAACCAGCGTAGACGGAGGAATCATGTTAGCGCGCTTCAGGTCGATGGGGCCACCTTGGTAGCAGAGGAGAAGGCCGATGCCGCTTTTAATTACTTCTCCGGTATCTTGGGCACGGCTCACGATAGGGAGGGTCGACCGGACTTCGAGGCCTTGGGGATCCATTGGAGGGACCTGTCCTCTCTCGGTCGCCCGTTCACAGTGGAGGAGATTTGGGCGGTCGTTAAGGTGCTGCCCCTGGATAAGGCTCCTGGACCAGACGGGTTCACGAGTAGCTTTTATCACTCTGCCTAGTCAATCATCAAAAGGGATATCATCCGGGATTTTGATGCTCTCTCCTCTATGGATTGCCACACCTTTCACCACCTCAAATACGCCCTACTCATTCTCTTGCCCAAGTCGCACGATTCGTTGTCTTTGGGCGACTACCGCCCTATTAACCTCATCCACAGCTTTGGGATTTTTTCCAAAGCGCTTGCTAACCACTTTGCTCTGGTGCTGCCTCTTATGGTATCCCCAAACCAGAGTGATTTTATCAAAGGTCGCCAGATTCAGGATAATTTCCGGTGTGTCCTCGGGACGACAAAGGTTTTAGCTACCAAGAGAAATCCACGAGTCACGTTGAAGATTGATATAGCGAAGGCTTTTGACTCGGTCGGGTGGGTCTTTCTCTTGGACCTTCTGTCGGCTATTGGCTGTCCGAGGAACTGGACTAATTGGATCTCCACGATTCTCTCCACCGCCAGTACAAAGGCCCTCCTCAATGGCTCGCCCGGTCGCAGGATTTGCCATGGTCGGGGACTAAGGTAGTGGGATTCGTTGTCTCCTATGCTTTTCGTGTTGGTCATGGAGTGCTTCAGCACGCTCGTCACAACTGTTGAGGCCCGGGGGTTATTCTTGCCACTAGGGACGTTGGCGATTAAGCATCGCATTTCGCTCTATGCGTGATGTGGTCATTTTTGTATCACTGGTCGAGACGGACCTCCTTATTAGGGCCATCTTGGACCTGTTCTTCACGGCCACGCCCTGGTAGCGAACTTTGTCAAGAGCCGGGCGTTCCCCATCCGTTGTGATGCTAGGCATACGAATCTGACCTTGGAGTTACTAGGTTGTGCGGTCGCTTCTTTCCCATGCACATACCTTGGGGTACCCCTCTCGCCCGGGAGACTGCCGAGGGTGGCAATGCAGCCGCTGGTCGATAAGGTCGCTAACCGGATCCTAGCTTGGAAAGGGAGGTTGCTCAACAAAAGCGGTAGTCTAGTACTCGTGCAATCTACCCTTTGCGCCATCCCGTGCATACCTCCATGGCACTCAAGGTCGCGCCCTGGGCGGTGAAGACCATCACTACCCTGATTAGGGGTTTCCTCTAGAGCGGGAGGGAGGTCACTTCTGGCGGAAAGTGTGTGGTAGCCTGGGTTAATACGTGTTGCCCCAAGGAGTTGGGAGGCCTCGTCATTCCCAACCTTCAGCTGATGGGCATGGCGCTCCAGATGCGCTGGCTCTGGTTTGCTAGAACAGATCCACAGAGAACTTGGTCCGGCTTCAAGTTTGGTCATGAGGCACAGGCGGAAAGTTTCTTCGAGGCTTCCATCTCGGTCGCGGTCGGGGATGGGAGGATGGCCCTATTCTGGTTGGATAATTGGATTTAGGGCACCTCTATTTGTTCCATTGCCCCCAACCTTTGGGGCAGTGCCTCAGAGGGTTCGTCGTTCTCGCATTGTTAGGGATGCGATCTTGGGCCAGGCATGGGTGTGGGACATTACCGGAGCCTCGACGGGTGATCGTCCAGTACATCAGGGTCTGGGACTTGCTGCTAGACTTTGCTCTCACTGAGACCCCGAATCACTTCATTTGGAAGTGGACAACCTCAGGCGAATTCTCCTCGGCATCAGCCTACCGAGCGCTTTTCTTTGGTAGACCTCCTCTCCTCGGAGCCTCACATCTCTGGAAGACTCAGCGCCTGGCAGGGTGCACTTCTTCGGTTGGCTTGTCTTTCATGGTCGCTGTTGGACGTCCGATAGGCTTCGACGTCATGGGTTGAGTGACAGAGACGTCTGCGCTCTCTGTGCACAGGAGGTCGAAACTTTGTATCACCTTCTCCTTGGATATGTCCACACTTGAGAAACTTGGTTTCGCATGCTTTAGTTCTTCGCCATGGCGGATTTGGCTCCCTCACGGGAGGAGCTGGTCGCGGTCTGGTGGTTGCGGGTGCGGAAGGCGGTCGCCAAGCCCTCCTGTAAAGGTTTCGATACCCTTGTCTGGTTGGTCGCCTGATCACTTTGGAAAGATAGGAACCACTGCATCCACGAGCGGGCGGCCTTGCAGCTAGTGGCCCTCACTGGGGCCATCTTGGAGGACGCACGTCTCTAGGCTAGAGCGGTCTTCGTGTCGGTAGCCGCCCTGTTGGGCTTTCGTCGCCGGGTTGTGGCGCCTTAGCTTGTCGTTTCTTTGTTGTTTTGTCTTTGCTCGGGCCTTGGGCCCAGACTCGTCTGCTGTAACTTGTTCCAAACTTCTTTCTTATTAATGAAAAACGTGCTATGCACATCTTTAAATGTAACATCCTTGAAATTGCTTGATTGTAAAAATGGGAGATTTCAAAAACTTGCTATGAATTTGTGTGCTCTTGAAATAATTTAAGGGTGTCTTCATTTTTCCCTTCCCTTATTCCTAGATTTAATTTAAGTCAATCAATAATTCTAGGACTTATAAAATGCTAGTGTGAAAAGTTGGAATTTTCATTTGGATTTAATTGGATTCAAATTTGGATTTGAATTCAAATTTGAATCATCTAGTTTATAGAGTTAGAAAATAGGAAAACCTCTTTACCCTTGCTTGGGCCGGCAACCTCGCTTTCAGCCCGCTCCGGCTTTCGGCCCAGGCGCGGCCCATCAGCAAACCGGCCACATCACCCCCGCGCGTGAGACGCTGACAAGTGGGACCCACACGTCAGGCCGCCACCTCACCCCTTTCTTCCACCTCCCTTTTCCCCTTTTCCCCTTCTCCTCTCTCGTGCCACGCCGACGCCGTGGAAAGGCCGGTCGTGCAGCCGAGCTCACCGCCACCAGATGCCTCCACACGCCGCGAGCACGATCCAACCGTCTGCCCTACCTACCACCCTCTATAAGAGCCACCGCGGGCGCCTCGCCCCAAACCCTAGCCAACCAGGAGTTTGCTCCCTGTCCAAGCCGCCGGTGACGTCAGGGGTGGAGAGGAGGTGAACGAGGCGGGGAGCCGTCTGAGGGAGCGCCGCCCGCCGCGAAGATCGGAGCCGCCCGTGAGGAGGAGCCGGACCCGCCATAGCTGAGCACACATGCGACCTTTGCTTCCTCTACTTCCTCTGCACCGCACCGTCGTCTTCTTCCACGCCAACGAGCACGCTCCGCCCTTCTTCACCGACGCCTGCACTTTGGCCCGTGGCCACTGAGGTGAGGACTTGCTTCCCCTCCCCTCTGTTGAGGCCTGGCCATCGAGCCGAGGGCAGGAATGCCCGTACCTTGTCTCCGCCGTTGCGCCGCCGCGCTTGCACTGTGTGATTCCGGCCTTCGTAACAGGCTGGGATGTTTCTTTTGCAGGTGTCGTTGCCGTCTCCACCGCGTGCAGCCCGCTCGCCTCCCCTATATTGTTTTCCCCTTTTTCGTCTGCCTGGACGTCCTGTCACCGCTGCCGCGGTCTTGACGTCAGCGTGCGCACGCACGGGCCTTCGCGCACACCCGCGCGCCCGTGCACCCACGCACGCGCATGTGTTCACCACACAGGGTAAGCTAGGCCCTTTTGTCTGTCTTTCCGTCCCAGGCCGAGCTCGCCGGCGTTGCACCCGCCGTGAGCTAAGGCGTCGCCGTCGAGGTAGTTTCCGCTCGGAGTTGTGAGCGCCGAATCGACCTGGTGCACACGCATGTTCGCGCACCCTCTTGCGCATAGCTTTGCCGGCCTTGGCCACCCCGGCCGCGCTGCCGACCTTCCTCTGTCCTCTGCGTGCCGCGCCGAGTTCGCCACCGCCGCCGAGCTGGGGATTCCGGGCCAAAGGCCGCCCCCTTTTCTTCGCCAAACGAAGCCTTCGGTCCATCCTCGCCTCGCCATGGGACGTGTTACCCAGCCACCGTTGACCCTCGCCGCCGGCGAGGTCTTGACCGACCGCCATCCCTTTGGGAAATACGTCGAATACCTGCCGACTCCGCTGAAAACCCAGTAGGGTTTTTCCCCTCACACACCAGCCCACTCGCCGTTGAGGCCGCAACTGATCTCACGGATCCCGTGCGCCCGTCCACTCTTGGCCCTTGGTGCACGAACACACGCACCGAACCGTGCCGCAGAAGATCCCGTCGGGATCCCTTGTGAACGGCCACACCAGTAGCCACACAGGCTGTAGATGGCTTATAGTCGCCCATGTGGACGCCACGTGTGCCGCTGGAGCCGGCCTGCAGCCACCTAACCGCCAGCTTTAAGCCCCTAAGAGCCAGCCAGTAGTCAGCCTATAGTCTGTGCTAATGTGTATACGTATTTTATTTCCAGAAAACTAATTTGATTTTTGGAAAATCATAATAAATCCATTTTTACTCCGAAAAATACAAAACCTTTTCCATAAATTCTCTAAAATCTTAAACTCCGTGCTAGGCTAGTGTTTGCTTTCTTTTGGCTCTTAATTGCTATTCTTTTGGAGTTAATTGCACTAGGGATGTTGTTTATTTTCTTTTACGCGTTAATAGGAGCAGCTGGAGTCGGGGAGCTGATCCCGGAGTACGACTACGCTTTTTGCCGCGGAGGACTACCAGACCCCAGGTTCACGCCCGAGTGATTTTGAAAACCTATTATAAGTGTGTATATACACTGAGCTTCACGATGCATGTGTTGGGATGGGAATAGTGGTTCTTGGCGTGAGTGGGGTAAAACTGGCAGGAGAAGACGTTTTAGGTACTTTGGCGGGGGTGAGCTCAAAACAACTGATCTGGGATCAAGGATGGGGTGCACTCCTCAACGTATCCCCACTTTTACGGTTTTCGAAGCCTAGGTGTTGGGGTTTTACTTGCGCATGGAGGACATGAGCTCCCCCCGGTCTGAAACCGAGTGGGCCAACCGCTTCACGGGACTTTACATACACACCGCCTCGCTGAGCGTGGGGTTAGGATCGAGTTGAGCTCGACAAGTGCGGAACCATACCTGCCAGCAGGATAGCGGGGTATCAGTGGGGGTGAGGTGGAGGTGAGACCACCCTCTCAGAGTGACTCTTGTGTGGCCACACGGGGGCATTTCACAGTTCCAGTGCAGTCCCTTCTGAGGGGGACCATTTTTGAGGGCCGGATGCAGGATGGTACCGTAACTACTGAGAGTTCGCACGTAGGATGGGCTCGGTGGACCGTACACCGGCCGAGTGCCATTCCGAGTTGGGTATAGGTGTACACGCTCTGTAGAGTTGTTCGATCTATAGCTATAGCCGTGTCCTCGGTCATGGACGAGCCCAGTGGATTGTTGGTTCTCATGTTTTGTGATTTCTACCTTCCCCCTATAGATGAGTGCATGGTGAGCTGTGGTTGCAGTCAGTTAGAGGAGAGTGGCTCCCTCTACCTCGTTGATCCGATTGCAATCATTGAGGTGCGAAGAGAGGAAGTTCTCGCATCGACCCTAGATGGGAGTAGGTTGTGGAGACGGGGCTCTGGGTGACCAGGTGGTTCCGAGCTGTGTTGAGAGCTTTGGGTTGGGAAACTTGATGAAGATATCTTGTTATACTCTGCTGCTGCTGCATAGGAAACCCGAGCTCCTTCCTTGACTCCTTTTCTCCCCTTTAGAAGTTAGGCCACTTAAAGCTGCATATAGTTGGTGACGTGGACCTATCCCACTCCTTGGGGATAGACTTTTGGGTGTGCAGGTTACAAGTCTGAGTACGACAACAACGCTGATGGATGGTACGACAGAGGGATGCGTCGCTTCGCTCAAGGATGCCTGTGGCGAGAAGAAAAAAAGATGGAGACCCTTATGAGAAGCTAGCTACTGCTGTGTAGAAATTCACTCTGATTCAGCCAAGAGGCTTGTAATGATGTACTCCATAATGGACATGTAATAAATTATGTACTATTACTTATGTGTGATGCGATGTATGACTTTGTGCTATTATCTGTGAGACGTTCTGTACGCGATAGCCACTGATCCAGGGACTATCGCGATGGTACAATGATTCGGGGTTTCTATGAACATCTGGGGTTTTACATTAAAAAAATGAACATCTTGTGGCTTTGATTGCTGATTTTTTTTTTAAGTTTGCACAAGGTGTCTAGTTTGCACATGATATATTCCTCTATAATTATAGGCATATCAAAAGACGAGTCAGAGAACTATACTGAAGTACAGATACCTCAAATCAGGCTGGACGACCGGCAGTGAAGCGGTAATTAGGTGTGGGCTCGGGGACAAGGAAGTGATTTCCGCTAGAGTGATCCCTGAAGCATTGTCAAGCCCAACAGTCTTTCCTGCCGGGTAATTAAGAGATCGAGTACAAGGAAAGAGGTGGGAAGCATAGGTAGGACACACGAAAACAACGTGACATGCTATGTATTAGATCCATCCACCACATCCACATCATTTGATGCATGTGTTTATATATGCATGGGAAGAAGATGGATGGAACACACACGGCAAGGGAAGAAAACCAGTTTTTTATTTTGTTTTATAAGAAAAAAGGATATCTTCAGGAGACAGATTGAAGTGAGGGCCATATGCAACCCTTTTGGCTTTTGCCGTCGATGCCTCTCCTCTGATTTGCCTTCAGTTTTTTATTAAGGATATCCGAAAGGGAGAGCCAAAGAACTTATTAATTAGATGGGGGCAAGTAAAGCCAAAAGGGCCCAAGTCCATTTTGGAGGTGCGCAGCGCAGTTGTGTCCTTCGCGTTTGGACGCTATCTCAGTTCATCACTGTAAGCTTGTTTTGAGAGGATTTGGTCCCGGCCCCAAGAGATCCAATAAGGATAAGGTACGCACGCTGTCTGTCTTTGTCTACCGGTGAGCTAGCGGAAATGCGCATATATATGCGTCTCATCTCGCGTGTGTGCTGCAGCTGGACCACGCTCCCTGTCCACATTGCATGGATGGTCCGTTGCTGAGCCGGATGTGCTAGCTAGACTTACGAGAACCCTCACATTAGATTGGTCTCACGATTATAGGGGTTATATAATGAATTTTATCATTAATTCATATTTAATATTCTTAATTAGTGCTCAAAATTCTGATAGTTGGGAATTTTTTTTTGAACTAGGGTTCTGTTTAGTTTGCAAAATATATATTTTGGCAACTTTTTTGGACAACTAAAACGAGGCTTATTAAAAGTATTTAACATAGACTAATTACAAAAATAATTACACACGAATGGTTGGAAAATCGCAAGACGGATCCATTAAGCATAATTAATTTGTCATTAGAATTTGTTTACTGTAGCATGACATTGTCTAATCATAACCTAATTAGGCTCATTTGATTCGTCTCACGATTTGAGCCGGGAGTCATGAAATGAGTTTTGTCATTAATCCATATTTAATGCTCCTAATTAGTGTTATTAGTAAAAAGTTTTTGAGCAAGAAACTAAACATGCGACACCGAGAGAAGTTGGAATATGCAACATTAGAAGATTGATATCAATTTTCATGGCAATAGGAAATTTACTCATGCAAATTTAAATGTCGTGTTACCGCCGGGCACTAGAAGAGGTTACAACATCCTCCCTCCTTCTGGCAAGGTGTATTATTGTAAGGCTTTGATCAACAACTACTTTATTTATATTTATTTACGTGATATAAAAGTATACTCGTAAGGAAATATTTATGAATGCGAATCTAGACTTCAACTTTGTGGCACAAAATAAAACAAGTTTTATTGTTTCCAATGGAGGGGTACTACTACTTGCTGTGCTACTTCCACAGGTATTGTCGTGCCATTAATGTGCTTATATGCAGGTGAAGTTACTCTTCAAAATTTTATAAAATTTCAAATAACTTGTTTTAATAACACATGCAAGTCGTCCATCTAGCTAGGTTTATCCTAAGTCTAACATTTTATCTTCGGTTATAAATGTCTAAAAAGTTTATAGAGATTGTTAAGTGCCCGTAGGTACTTTTCTCTTTAAATTTTACGACCATCGATCTGAAGAATGTAATTAAAAAGTAAATTAAAGTATTACTGACCCCACTATTTTTTGTATTTCTGGTCCCACCTATTTAGTACTTTTCTGTCGATACCTCTGAGCATATCCAAGAGTATCCTAAATCTCTTCTTAATCCTTGAGATGAGAAAAAATTCTACTCCAACAATACATCCTCCTAATCCTTTAGGACTTCGGAAAAACCACCTCATTCCACGTAAGGTTACGCGCTTCGGAGTCGTGTCTAATCTAAAGGTGGAAGAGTGTATAAAGAATAAACAACAGTTAAGGATTGTTGATGCAAATGCATAATAGAGAAATAATATATAAAAGTTGTCAAGATAATTTATAAACAATATATGATCCTGATGTAAAATTGTCTTCTATATTTTAGGAGTGGATTATTGGAAACTGTTGCTTTCTTTATTCCTTTCTAATACTTTTTAGGAATTGAAACTTCACACTTTTAGGAAGAAAATATTGTGCTCTTGGAGATGCCCTATCTTTTCCGCCGCAAAATTTTTCTGGAAGGACATCTCTCATTTATTTTCATATCATTGTAAAAATCCTCTTTTATAGATGTTACTACGTACTGGTCTTATATTTCTGATGGAAGACGTAGTTGCAGTTACTATTAGAAAATTTTGAGAAAGAACCCAAATTAAAACATTACAATTGTATTATTGTTGTGGAGCATGAGCTCCAATTTCATTTTGCCTTTTATCATTCTTTCTATGCCTCCTCCTCCTTGGTCCATCGTCCTAGGGCCATCCCGGTAAAAATGGAGGCCCTGTAGGAAACTTCAAAATAGAAGGCATAATAAATTAGTAAATTAGTTATAATCTTCAACATCCACATTATACATATTTAAATTATCAACAATATTATTCATTTGCACATTGTGTTGTCAATAAAATTATAATGACCCTAAAAAATATTTTGGTGTCTGTCTGAATATTTATAGGATCATTGTAAACATTACTGTCGGTTGAGACTTAGCTAAGACAGAGTTAAATACTCAAATCTTTATCCCGATCAGGAGGTGAAGAGATGAATAGGTGTAGAGTAGACGAAGAATAGCACTTGGGTTGTTCAGGAAAAGCACTAGCAATAAAGAAAATAGTGCTTGAGATGTTCATGAGAGCACCAATTATATATAAGAAAAATAAGATTTAGAGACCAATAATTGATGACGAATCAGATGGTTGTAACACTAGAAATTGGAGGCCTAAAAATGAAGGCCATGTATGGTCGCACAGCCCGCACACCCCTAGTGACAGGCCTGATCGTCCTCTCCCGTCCATGAACATATAAGTGGGTTGTACTGCTGGTTTGTGTGATGGCCGACCTCTCTCTATATATATACTGAAACTGTGTTTCAAATAAGCCTGTGGTTGGGTATTCATAATTCATACCCAAATTAACCTTTTTTGGGTATTCAAATTCATACCCAAATTCACCCCACCTCAGATGGAGATAGTATGAGTAGAAAATTAATGATCCATTAGAAATGAGTAGGAGATGGTGAGGAGGATATGATTAATCAATTGGATAAGTATACATATGCAATATGCAGTAGAAAGTTTATTATCATTGGATATATGGATGAGATTGGAGAGGGTAAGGAGTGAATAATAATTATTTGAATTTGTGTATGAACAAAAATGTATTTGTCCATACCCTCCGAGCAGGTCTAGCTCCCAACCAGTAGTAGGATTCCGATCCGTATGCGTATATAATGCGGCCAAGCCAAGTCGCCCACATATCGCACCCTCCTATCCTCAGGCTTCTCCTATCTCCCTCCATCCACCACCATTGGCCGAAGCAGCAAGCTAGCCTCCGTCACTTGTTTACCCACGCACCGCTCTCTTCAGTCATCTCTGTTGCTCCCCGCGTTCGTGGACTTCGAACACTCATAGCTGACATATAGCATCAGACATGTACATACGTGTATATACTGATATGCTTCATATCACTTTGAGGCTGCTGCTTGCATAGTTGCATATTAACTCCTTTAATATTGCTTGTTGCCTTTTTTAAACAGATCTCTGCAGTTCTGCCCGTGCCCCAGCAGATCAAGAGAGAGATATGTGAGAGAAGTAGTAGGGGATATGGATGTGAAGAGGAGCAGCAGTGGCAGTTCGGCGGCGGAAGGGAGGAGAAGCCTAGCGAGCAAGAGCAACAGCAGCGGCGCCGGCGCATCGGCGGCGAAGACGGTGGCGAGGAAGGAGATCGAGAGGAAGAGGAGGCAGCACATGAAGAGTCTCTGCGTCAAGCTCGCCTCTCTCATCCCCAAGGAACACTACTCCTCCAAGGTACTCAACTAGTCTTCGAGTAGCACTATTAAAATAACGTACTATTTCTCCTGTCCGAATGATATATTTTTTGGTTTTAATTTTGGTTGAGCTTCTTAACAAGATGTTGAGCAATGCTAGCATTTGTTCTTTGTTCAGCTTTTTGAATCAAGCTCTTAACTAGGCTAACTAGTAACTACTAGCTACTATATAGTCCTCACCCCTCACATGAAATTATACTACTTACTCCTTTGTAAATTGTGAGCCGTTTTGAAATTTCAAGTTTCATTTTTATGCATTTAGATATATATTTATATCTATATGCGTAATATGAAAAGTTCGCCAAAACGACCTTAATTTGAAACGGAGGTAGTATTGATGAAAGATGTTGGCTTCCTACAGGGCATTTAGTATTGGGAAATGTTGCTTCCTTCAGATCATCAACAAAACTTAAAACTATTTCCACTTGGGCATTTATAGATGATGAAATATTTCAAATCGTTTTCGTATATCGGCCGGATAATTGGACTTTCTAGCAAAGTCATTCTCAATTGTGCAAATAATGCTTGACTAGTTAAGGATGTGCAAATTAAGGTTGCAAAAAGAAAAGAAAGAACCGGGCTGACTGTGTGTACAGGATAAGTTGACCCAACAGGCTAGTTTGGACGAAGCGGCCGCGTACATCAAGAAGCTCAAGGAAAGGGTGGACGAGCTGCAGAAGAAGAGGAGCTCCGCGCAGCTCTTGGCTGGAATGAGAGGAGGAGCCTCGACATCGGCCGCGATGACGACGAGCAGCGGCGCGGGTTCACAAGAAGCCGACGTGGAGACCTTGGCGGCGGCGGCGCCGCCGGTTGTGGAGGTTCGGCAACACCAGGACGGGTCGAGCCTTGACGTGGTGCTCGTCAGCAGCGTGGCGCGGCCGTTCAAGATGCACGAGGTGGTCACCGTGCTGGAGGAAGAAGGCGCCGAGGTCATCAATGCCAACTTCTCCGTCGTCGCCGGCCGTAAAATCTTCTACACCATCCACTCCCGGGTATACATCAATCAGTTAACCAGAGATTTCTTACTCTTAAATCCTAATGTTGTATCATACATGTATTTAATTAGGATCCATAAAACTAAGCAGATGATACGATTTTTAATTACAACTAGGTGATACCCCACGCGTTGCTACAAGAATTTTTTAAACAAAATTTTAAAGTGCAATGTGAAATTAAAGTAAGAACACTAAAGTGATTGCATGACAACATTTTTTAAACAACATTATACATGGAAACATTATAATTTTGTTAAGAGAGAACCATTCCAAATTATTGATCCAACACTCTTTATACTACGAGAATTTTGTGGCATATGCTACTCATAAAGATATGATATTAATCACAAAAATCAGTGGAAAACATAAATATATGATCTAGTGGATGATGACGTGGCGTATAGTGGGTGGTGACGTGGCGTATAGTGGGTGGTGACGTGGAATATTTGCATATTGAGCGAAATCTACCCATAACTTCTAGTGGGTTCTAACTATATAGTTGTATATGATTAGTATTGATTATTAGGAGCAGCATATATTTCTCATCATATAATTAATGTATTGAAATTTTCCAAATGATTTTTTGGGTGCAGGAAGTAGTTTATTATGGACTTATTTTATTTTAATTGATCTGCACTAAATCACACTAGTGTACTTACTTCATCGTAATTGCATTCCCTCCCGCTGGACTGCAGGCCTTTAGCTCAAGAATCGGCATAGAGGTTTCAAGGGTTTCCGAAAGACTAAAAGCATTGGTATGATATACTACTAAGTTGACATATACTGAAACAGCGGTACAATAATCAAGATATTATGTTGTTATGATTACTACCGGAGAAAGAGCTATCCGAACAGTCCTATTACCGCCGGTTTTCAGCAATCCAGCAGCGCCGATAACTCATCATCGTCGGATTTTTAAATGAGCTAGACTGCAAAGTTAAATTAGCAGTGAAAGTATCCTATTACCGCCGGTTTGTATTTTGAGCCGGATCACAATACAAACCGGCGACGATGTACTATATGTTCAAAGCTAAAATTTTTATACAGATGGTTAATAGGCACACTTCCATCCGAACCTTAAACACCCTCTCTCTCTAACAGCGGTGGCACCACCACACCTTAGGCTGTCACACTCTGAAATTTCCAATTTCATGCTGTGAATAGAGAGAACAACTAAACAATGATTTTCTCATAATTTTAAAATTTTTTCAACATTTATTTTCTTTACAGGAAATATAGTATAGGAAAAATCCTTGTTTGATTTTCTAAATCAAATAAAAAGTTGCGAATGTTGCATTCATGCCGATGCATCTTGGTGCTTCTTGAGTGCAAAAAGTTTCAAAAATGCGTTTAGGTGCTATCCAAACTCTCCCGAGAATTTTCCGGATTTTTCTGGAATTTATTCTCATTTTCCTTGAGCTCTTTCTATTTATTAGAAGACTCTAAAATCTTTTTCATGAGCACCAAATACTTTATTTGGATTGTTCATGTCCCAATGTGTCTCGGGGAATTTTCCTGAAATTTTTGAAATTTTCCGAGTATTTTTGGTGCTTTAAAACATTTTCTAGATTTTTCTGGAATTGTTTCGCATTAGCAATGAATTCAGGAAAAAAACAAAACTCTATCCTATCTAACTGGGCCGAGCCCGAAGGCCCGACCCAACCGCTGACCCGCTAAGGCCCGTGGAAGCCCATCCGGGCTTAGTCCCCGGCCAGGCGTGTCCATGGCGGACACGGCCGCGCACCGCCGCCGCCGCCCTTGGCGTGCGCGCCACGGCCGGTGCCCCGTCCTCACCCCTTTAAATAGCAAGCACCCGGACCGTCGCGCCCTAGCCGCCTCCTTTCGCCCCTGCACGCCGCCGTCGCCGCAAGCCATCGCCACCTTCTCTAGCCGTCACCGATTCGTCGCGTCGAAGCGCTGCCAGGCGAAGCCGACGCCACAGGAAGCTTCGACGAGCCGAGCCACACCTCATCAGCCTCTTCCCGCGGTCGGAGGAGCATAGGAGCGCCGCCATCCATGGCGAACCCGAGCTGGCCACCATGGCCGACCGCCGGTCCGCCCTTCTTCGAATCCTGGCCGCGACCCCTCGTCAACGCCGCCGGTGAGCATATTCCCATGCCTCTCTACCTCTCCTCTCTCCGTTCACAGCCTCACCCGAGCTCCTAGGCCGCCGGAGCGCCGGCGATTTGGCCGGACAGGCCGCGGCCCCCTGTTCACTCCTGGCCAAAGGAGGAAGAAGACATGTCAGTTTTGCGAATAACCCCCTGTGGAATCTTGTAAACCCTAAGATCTATCTCGTGTCTTGGTCAATTTATAGAAAACCCCCTAGATCATTTTAGATCTTCACAAACCAGATCCAACCCGAGAGCTTTTGTAGATCTAACCCTGTTCTTTTATCTTTTCACGAGCACTACTTGCTGTGTCTCGGGATTCTTGTTTGCTAGCCCCTGATATCTATAGTTAATCGCAGATAGGTCCCTGCAGCCTTGTTTGATCCATATTTTGCATGTTCTAGCTCCGTTTTAATCCGTTCAAGTTGCGTTAGGTGGTCCATAATAATGTAAAGCACGTGTTAGTGGTGTGTTTTCATCATGCTTGTTTTCTGAAAATAAATTTAATATTAATTTTGTTAATACTTATCAAACATGCCTTTTCTAAATAAAAGCTATATAGATCTATACACCGTTTTTCATAATCAAATTTAATTTGATTAATGTTTCTCTCACATGCTTCTGTAAATAAAATCTAATTAGATCTTTTACCCGATTTTCCATAAGTCAAATATTAATTTGTTTAATAATTAATTAACTTTTCTAATTAAAAGTTAATTAGGCTTTTACACCGTCTTTTATAATAAATGTTAACTTGCCTAATGTTAACATGCATGTAAGTTCTAAATTAAGTTTGTTTAGCTCAACACGTCATGTGTCTTAATTCGATTAGTTGTTCTAACCTTTTCTTAAATAAATTGTTTAACTGATATAATTGACACATGAACTTTTGTAAATAAAATTTGACTAGTCCTTTACTTCGGTTTTGCAAATAAAATATAATATTGCATTAATGTCAACATAGGGTATTTTATTTTTGAAATATCCTTTATATTTGTTTTGTTAATTAAAATAAGCCTAGCTCGCATAGTCTTTTGTGTTTCACCTATGCAAAACATTCGTTAGACGTTCTTTATCAAGCTCTATCTCAGTGTGATCTTTCCGGTCCGTGCTCAACCTTTCATAGCCATCTCTTTAAAGCTAACCAAGCCTTTCCCTTCCAAGCACACTTTGTGTTATTTTGTGATCCATCTAATCGAGCCTATCCTTTAGTGCGTTCTTTTAAAGCTTCTCTTTTGATTGGTGCTTTGTTCTTAGTATGCTTGTTTGTTTGCTTTGCATGCTTGTGCCCGATGATTGATGCGAGTAGATTGAACGTGATTCGAGAGCTTGGAAGAATATGAAGATGAAGAATTTTGAGCAACATCACTACTTTGGTTAAAGGCAAGTGTGTCCTTGAACTTTTGTCCCAATAATGTGTTTAATCACTCATTTCATATGCTTGCATTAATATTGATGGGTCCTATTAAGGTTTGCCTAGTCTTTAACATCAATCATTCCTTGACAACCTGGGTTTACCTTTATGTTGGGTAGCTATTGCTCAGTTGCTATACTTTGGGATGTGGTGGTTATAATGAACATGCTTTCCTTTATGTTATATTTTTGGTTGCTTAATACAAGATTATATGCTTAATCGGAACATGGAGAACCACCCAGGAAAACCGTACAACCACAAGGCACATGCTCTGCCTTGGCTGAATAACTAGATACTTTAGTGGTGTAGCAACCTTACCCGAAAGGGACAAATGGGGAGGCGTTGACGGAGCATAGACCTGCTCTAGCGGGGAGTTGGGTTTGTTATTTTATGGTGGGGGATTGACTCGCTAGGGAGCTTTGTGCCCCGCTTCGTCCTGAAACCTAGTGGGTTGTTGCTCATTGGAGGATCTTCGTAAAGGCCTCGTAGCGTCCCTATGCAATCACACCTCGGTAGTGTGGTATGATGCCTAGCTAGCATTGCATGGTTGGGTCTAAAGCTCTTCGGAGTTTTTACGCGACTTGTGGGTAAATATGTACAACCTCTGCAGAGTGTTTAAAACTAATCGATTAGTCGTGCTCATGGTCAAGAGCGGCCTGGACCCTCACATGACAATTGAACTTGAAGATGGACTTAAATCGTGCTCTCTGGTTATGCTTACCATATTCTTATGGTGCATCTTACCTCTATGCTTAATGTGGGTTGGTATAAACTTACACTTGTTAGTAATAGTTGCTTAATAAAATTTGACCAACTAAAATGCTAAATGCTTATAGCCCAGTCCACTATAAAGCCTTCGCATTCATCCTTTCTCCACACTTGCCGAGTACGACAAGTGCTCACCCTTGATATAAATAATGTTGCTCAGAAAGAGGAAGCTGCTCTGAAGTCTTGTGAAGATGTTGCTGGTGCTAGGCGTACGCAACCCCCCAGTCGACTGCTTGTGATGTTTGGAGCCTTCGTTTCCAGGATAAAGTGTAAATCTCTGATAATCTTCCTTTTTCATACGTGATACTGTTTATGTATTCATTTATATGTCACTATATGCATGAAACTTGATCCTGGCATGCATATAGATTTGCACTTGGTTTTCTTTGGAAAACAGGTGTGACTTAGGCTCGGTGGCACCACCACACCTCGAGCTTCGATGGCAGTTGGATGCAACACTACGGACAACAACTGATGGTTCTGGGACTAGGCCTGATAATGGGTGGGGGGGGGGAACTATCTGCTCCAAACCCACCCGTCCCCATTATTGATAAGCAATTCCACCAATCCAACTCACCCCATCCTATTTAACTTGTTTAACCACCCTGCGCCCATCCCATTGTGAGTGGGTATAAACCAGTTGTAGTTATTTGCTCTTGTTGTTTGCAACAACTACATCCAAAGCCGTACCTTAAAACTAAAACTTCACGTTCACACCTTAAATTTTCAAAGAAATTGACTGAAATTTGTGTAGATGACTCATTTGATAGTCCGCTACTTTGTGCAAAGTGGTGCGGGTGGGTTTACACGGGACTAGACCCTAAAACTAAAACCTCGTGTCCACACCTTTAATTTTTTGGAGAAATCAACTGAAATTTATGTAGATGACTCAATTTGATGGTCCGCTACTTTGTGCAAAATGATGTAGGTGGACCTACATGTGGTCCCCACGTCAAGAGTCAGACCCTAAAACTAAAACCACACGTTCACACCTTTAAATTTTAGAAAAATTAGCTGAAATTTATGCAGATGACTCAATTTAACGACCCGCTACTTTGTGCAAAATGATGCGGCTGGACCGCTGGGCCTACAAGTGGACCCCGTGTCAAGAGCCAGACTTTGAAAACTCATTTCCACACCTCCAAATAGGGACGAAGCCAGCGGTGGGGCCGGCGGGGCTCAAGCCCCCTACCGTTGGAAACTCCATTAAGCCCCCCTTGAGCCCCTCCAACATCTTTTTGTCATAGGTAAAGAAGAGGAAGAAGAAGAAAAGTGAGAAGGAAAGAGAGAAAGAGGAAGAAGGAAGAGGGTGGATGAGCCCCCTTGACTCATATCCTGGCTTCGCCACTGCCTCGAAACACACCTCGTGCAACAACTGCCTCATTAGGAGGCCTATCTGGAACCCGACGATGATGTGGACCTCACTGTCGAAAGCTATGAGACGTACTCCCTTTTTTCCGTAATATTAGAACCTGAGGCATTTGAATTTTTCCCACAATATAAGGACACGAGTGTCTTATGGGACCCACACTAGAGTCCCACATCAAAAAAAATCCCTATCTCATTCTCTACCCCAACCGCACGTTCCTACCACAGTGCCGCAGGAGCAGCCCCGCAAAAATCCCACAGTCAAACGAGGCAGTGGTGACGTTGCGGCCCTAGCCGCCGGTCCGCAGCCACCTTGACCTCCCCATCCACCACCTCTCCTTCATCGAGCTCGATTGCGCTAGCGAGAGAGGCACGGGCGCAGAGGAGGCGACCGGCTTCCTCTGCCCCACCTCGAGCTCACCGTCCACCAAGCGTCGGGTGCGACGACGTTGATGGGGACCACGGCCGCGGCGGAGTTCGCAGCACGCACAGAGAAGAGGGAGATGGGCCCCAGCGAAGAAGAGGATCCGCGATTCTGCTGGGGCAGGCTCAAATTCGACAGCGGCAAGGTCCGATTTGGCGGCGTCAAGGCTCGGTTCTGCTGGGAGGAGCTGGGCGGCATCGGTGGCGACTGCGGCTGGGGCGGGAGGTGCGATGACATCGTTCATAGCATATGCTGGGAGGAACTCATCGGGGGACTCCGGATATGCCATCGTCCGTGAGGAGAGGGATGCTAGAGCAACGGACGGGGTGGGCGACGAGAGGAAGGAGACAAAGGGCATTTATGTCATTTCCACACATCGTTGTTTCTGGCGTTTGAATGCTTCAAGTCCTTATATTGTGGGACGGAGGGAGTACTCCAAAGTGGCGGTGATATGCATTTATGTAGTAGTGAATGTGATGTCAAGTTGTACTCACGCTCGAGCATGGCCGCACCAGCTGGTGTGTATGTGACGGATACACATCGTATAAAGAGATTTGCTGTTTTTGTCATGTCCTGCACGTACAAACGTACTCTTGCCATCTAGTTTAGTCCATGGAGTCTAGTCTAGATACCATAGAGTAGGACACTGTTGACATTCATTAGGGTCACTACTAGGTTTGTATTCTCGGCAACGGTGCCATATCCCTAGTAACGGCGCCAGGACCGCCTTGGTAAAACACACATCACAGAAAAAGTCCGCAAGCACACGGATTACCATTGTAGCACTTCACCCGATGGTATTAGGGTTATCGTATTTATATTTTCCCAAGGGAAGCACTACGACAAAGATGATTGAATAAACGACAGAGAGTATCAAGACTCGGTAAAAAGCTATAGCAGGGGTAACGAATAAAGATTTCAGGGAATAACTTTGATACACTCAAGGAGATCTTGATAAAGGGTTAGAGAGGACCTAGTGAGCTGGGAGGACAACGAGACGAGAAAGGATCCTAATGCATTCTATCTATTGTTGTCAACTCCGGGAAAAGAACTAGGGTAAAGGAGAACCAAGTTAAGGTAAACTCGAGAAGCTCTTCTAGTGTAGCAGGGGCATGCAAAGCCATGCTCTCGGACTGGGATGAGAAGGGAGAATGACGACGCACTGAATTGTACCGACCCGAACTAACGTGGTGGATTACGTAGCCCGTCCGGAGCTGTCACCTCCTTAGGGTACCACAACTATTCCGTTGAACTGAACACCAATCTAAGACTAAGGTAAGCTTTGAGCATCATGCTCACAAAGAACCAAAGAATCTTTCCTCGGATATCAGAAAGAAAGATCTCTCTCCTCTACTTAGCACAAAAGTACTCGGTAGAAGATCAAGCGAAGAACAACCACAACACTATAGGGTTCAAGAGAGCTAATCTAACCAAGATTAAACTAACTTTAGTCTAAACCAAGAATAAAGCTTCTAGATCAAAGTAAAAGCTAAATGTAATTGACTCGAAAGGTAAGATAGAAAGACAACTTGAATTGAACTTAAGTCTTAACAAAGGAAAGGATACAAGAGTAGTACCAGAACCCTGAAGAAGACTCCTCTGGAACCCCCGAGACTAGCTCGACTCGACTCTAACTCTTAAACTACACTATTCCTACTCTAAGTGAACAAATGAAGGAAATGGAGATGCTCCTGTGTTGTGTGTCCAATCCAGCGGGTGTGAGGTGCCTTTTATAGGCTAGGGAGGTCGGTGAAGTGCAAGGGATCAACACCCTTGGTGCAGCCGGATCAAGAGGCACGACCGACCCTAGGATACACCACCTCTCTCCTTTGACGACCTTGATTCCTAGTCCTGAGGTGGTTGTAGGTCGCCTCCTTGGGTCGGTTTCGCCTGGCACGCCACATTGTAGGTGCGTCTGGCCCTCCTCCGTGTAGTGGGATGCACCGACCGTGTTGAGGGATGCCTGGGATCCCTTCTGAATGATGGTTGTGGCGGTTGATCAGGTGGATAAGTGGACCCATGGATCCAAGTGATCCCAACCTTAACCCTTTAATGAAACCGACGTTTAACTAGTGAATCTCACTCGTCCAAGTTGTGCTTGAGGGAGTGAGGGTGCCTTGGACTAGAGACGTGCCACCGAGCACGGTCAGCCGCACCTGTAGGGCCAACCGGACCAGGTGATCTGGTCATGCCTGGCACATGTGGCATGTTGGTCCGAAATTCTCCCAAAAATGTGTACCTACCTATAAAATTCACAACACAACTTGTGGAACTTTATTAGTACTAAAAATGTGCACCAAACTTGTTGTATACTCCTCTCATTCCCGATGTTTTGATGGTTGAATTTTCGTTGTAAGGACCGTCGACAAACTTCCCCAAGCTAAACGTTTGCTCGTCCTCGAGCAAAGCCTAGACTCGGTCTCGGTGGATCAGGAGTTGCATGGATGTTACTACTCTGCAAGTATCGATGCACAATTCCATACTCTACTTGCTATTTGAAAATATTGGTATGAAAGAAACTTAGCCTTGTTTTTACCTGTGAGGCTTGTAACTTTCAACTGTGCCTTCAGAGGTTGAAGAGTAGAACGATTTTGACTTTGCATCACTCACTCTTCTCTTTTCTGGATCCTATCTCGGAGTTTTGAAGTTTTTGTAAAGAAAAGACAATTTTCCTTGGATGGTTCCCTCGATCGCTCAAGTGGCGTTTGTTATCTCACCAAAGGCTTTTGAATGAGCCTCAACTTCATACTCTATGGCTTGTATGTGGAGCTTTGGGCAGGATAAGCATGAGACTCACTTGTGACACATAATGTTGTTGAGCCATAGACCGAATCCAATAAGAAATTAGTCATGCAACTTGATCTCGATGTGCAAGTGTGTGGAATATTTTTCTTTGATTTTCTATGTACTCCTTGTTTTGAGATTCTCCTCTTACTTTTAATTTTGAGGGGGGTCGTGCTTCATTTTTTCTATGCTCTTTGATTTGAGCACATTTTTTCTATGCTTTTTGAGCATATACTTTTTTCTTTTCTTGATGACCCCTTTCTCCTTTTGCAAGAATACAAGAAGAGAAATCTCTTTGAAACTCTAGAGTATTTATTTTTGGTGGGTGAATGACATGTCTTGTGTAACTCCCAGTGTGGAAGTTAGTATTTATATGTGGGTGTACGTGATCTCGATCATGGAAGCATGAAAAGATTCTACCAAGGGTCACAAGAATTTGGCAAAACTCAATGGGTCAAGCATATGTAGAAGGTTTATACTTTGATAACAACATATGGCTTTGGTAGGTGATATGACCATTGAGGAACTTGTCTTGTTTTTATTTTCTCAAAAGAAATTATCTAAGATTTTCACCATACTATGAGGCATCATGATCAACATTGTCGCATCATATCATACTAGTCGACACCCTAGGTTTGGTCACAAGCATTTGCTTCCCACCAAGTTTTAATTCAGGCACATGTCTCAAAATGTACCAACAAATTCAAATGCTCATATACAACACAAAGTTGTACACTAGGTTCTCACAAAGTTTTAACATAGCAATAGCAACTATTCATCATTTCCAAGATGAGGATGCATAATCAAGATTTCAAGTGCACTTGGTGAAATATAAATTGAGCAAATATTTTTGTTGTTTTCTTTTGTTCAAATGCAATAATCAAGGTGTTGAAATTGGTTTTGATGGACATACCTCCATTGATTGAAGATGGGGATCTCCTCGAAACTAATTTTTGGATACCTGGTTGGCATGTCCTAATTTTGGTGATGAGTGGAGCACTTGGATGCTTGTAGTGTTTGACTTGATGGATTTGTGGGAGACCATAGGTGCCGCTGGACCACTAAGTTCGGTCGGATCTACTCCTCTTTCTCCAAGCACTCGTGTCCCCTCATGTAAACATCCTGCACAAAAATTTTGTCGAGGGGAGGTACGGCCATACCTCTAGATTCGGCCGTACCACCAAAAGTCTCCAAAACTATTTGTCTAGCTCTTGTATATTTACTAATGCAGTAGTGAAATGAATTTTGAAATTTAAATATGCTTGATGCACAAAATAAAATTTTGGAAGAGAAATATGAGATAAATATCGGTTTATCTCACAGTGAGGAGCTCATGGTTTAGAGTCCGTGAGCGGGACTCCTCCGTTGCTCAATTGATCTTGGCTTCATCCGGTCCTGGAGTGGATGACTCAGACGATGATCCCTTCACACACCACACCTTGTTTGTTTTCTTTGGTGGCATTGAAGTCGGAGAGGCTTTAGCGGGGGTGTCTTTAGTTTCGATCTTCTTTCCCCCCTTAACCTTGTTGATTGCCTTTGGCTTCTTTGTTTGGTGGCACCCATTGGATGTATTGTCTTGTTCCCAACACTTCCTCATTGTGGCAATGAGGCTGTTGACGGTTGATTGTCACATCAAAGTTCATTTGGACTTGCAAGCAGACAAGTCCTCCATCGTATCCAATGGACCCTTCTTCCCTCAAGTGTGAACCCAAGGTATCAAATCCGTGGAACAATGTGTAACACAAGATCCAATCTAATATGTGGAAAAGCTTTGATCTTGAAAAGGAGTTTTGCATCTAACCTATGGAAGAACCATAAAACGCATCTAATCTACTAAACACCGGAGGTAGCAAGAGAAAGAGAGGGGAGAACCAATCTAGAGATTGGATTGGGTCTTTTGTTGAAGTTCCAAAACCAAGAAGAATAAAGCAAACGAATCTCATAACTAGCCTCTTTAAATCATGGCTTCCGTTCCAACTCTGAAGACGCCTGCCTTTTGGAGCCACTGCCTTGTCACAACGCACTCCTATTCGTGTGGGTTAGCCTAGGGCGAGTTCAAGAAGAACAAGTTGCAAACGCTAGGTAGGTCAGGTATGCACCTCTAGCCGCCATGGATACAAGAACATCCTATGCAATCTATCTGCGAAATAGATTGGAGAATAAAAAACCCAAGAAAAGGCAAAATCGTAGTGAAAGAACTTGATCGCTAGAAATCAGATTCAATTTGATAATTCAACATAACGATGATACATGGACAAGATCACCACCAGGATCCTACCTTGATCTTGATCCTAGCTCCTGGAACTCCGACGCGGTCTTCCATGCAAGGTTCCCATGCTGGCTAGGGGAACCCTAGTCAACCATCTCGACCCTCTCCTCTCCAAAATGCTGTCCTTCTCTTCTCTGCACCTCGACGGCGGATGACGAATGAATTTCTGCGTGGCTCTTGGCAAGGGGACTATAAATAGTCCGAATGGCGGCTAGGTCAAAGGGGGTGCCGAACTGGGCTCGGAATGGGCTGGGCCGGCTGGCCTGGGCCCATTTCAGCCCAATTCAGCCCCGACTTTCTCCCCGATTGCTTCTCGTGTGATTCCCCATTTGTGTGCACTTGCATGTGGGCCTTTGACGTTGTTTCCTTCGCGGTTAAGGCTTGAATGCTTGCCATCCAAGCTTCGCTGTTTTCTAGTTGAGTCCTTGAAGATTTGCACGTTGACGCTTCAGTTCTTGAGTCATTTGGAGTCATGTTCATCGCATGTCTTGACTCTTGTTGGGCTTCATGATCTTCTTCCAAAGTGCTTGATGAACTTATCCCGAAAGTCTCCTCTTTAGCGTAGATTTCCTGCGTAAACAATAAGCTCCAAAATCGGCATGTAAGAGTGAACTTATTATATACAGGGGGTTAGTTCTAGTGGTTAGAATAATAAATTAATGCCTACATTAAAGGTAAACTCATGGCTAGGTTGACGGAAATTCGCCGTCAACATCTCCCCCATGCTCAAACCTGGCTTGTCCTCAAGTAAGCCTTTAATGAATATCAGTGTTGACTTTCACTGCTTATACCCTGCACTTGATCATACACGAGAAAACATAATGCTCTCAAGGATTTAATCATTAAAGTTCCATAATGTACTAGCATTCATCCTCATGGAGGATAGATATTAATTTAAGCACTTCCCACAAGTAATTACCTCATGCTCCCAAATTTCAAATGAATCTTAGAAATTTTGAAATTAAGAGCGAGATGAAGAAAAAGAGCTAAACTAAGTTCAAGAATAAACTTCCATGCATCTTGCTCATGTACTCTCATCTCATCTTGTCTCTCAAAACCTATTTATTCTACTCCTTTCCCCTCTCAATATACAGTGGAAGGCTTTATGTGGAGCTTTTTGGGAAAGTTTAGTCCTACCAAGATATTATAAATGAGGTGTTGTTAAAACAAGACAAGCTTCTCATGGTCTTACCGAGACTCATCAAAAAGGTCATTGGGAAATAATGTTATATCAAGGGGGGAGAGAAAAATACACACACTTTGAGTTATGTGGACATGTGCAAATGGCAAAGAGTGATCCCGAGGCAAAGTCTTCGTTATCGGATTGCACATGGTTGGGAAGATGAGTTTGGATCTTAAATCTTGAAACTTTTGAGATTCCTAATGCACTTTAGAGAACCGGGGAGTTCACTTTATATTATTTTTATAAACTCATATTTTTTCTTTTCTCATACATATTTTTTTCTTTACACTCATTTTTTTCTTTATACACTTTCACTCTCTTTCTGTTTTTATTTGCTCCCCTCGAACTCTAAATTGCATTGTACCTACCTCCTCTACCATGCTTAGACGTTTGCTCGTCCTCGGGCAAAGAGGTGATAGAGATAAGGTAGGTACTAGAAATATTTTTCTTTGGAGAGATACTTGAAATCTTCAACCTTGGCACCATCTTGCAATCTTCCTTGAATTGACGATCCATACTCAATGATAGATTGTGGTCAAGGAGGTAAACACAAAAGATGATATTTTTGGTTTCTAGGGTGGATATCCGGTGAGGTTTGTGAAATCTCCGATGTGGGGATACACAATGCACGGATAAAAATGCTAGCAATAAGATAGATATGCAAAAATTGAATGACCAACTTCTCAGTCTCAGACCAGAGAAATCAAGGCCTGAAATAACTCACCCTATAGTAATTCTTGTATACTAAGGTTTATGCTCTCTCTCTCTCTCTCTATATATATATATATATAGAGTTAATGACAAGGTTAGCATATATATTTTTAAGACCAAATCATTTTTAACTCATCCAAAATTGAGAGCATGAAAATAACACTATGTGTATAATTTTTATCATAACCTCCACAAAAGATTAAGCTAGCATTTAATTAATTTCATATTCATATTAAAGACGACATTAGCTTAATCATGCATAAAACAAGTACAAAAGTTGAGCAAACTGGCAACTTTTCATCATATATTATCATGGCATCAACTTAATATTTTTACCAAAGGTTGATCAAAGTGGGAAACTTTATTCATGGTGATCTTAAGCTAACTTTATTATTATCACACATGCTGAAAAATAAATAAAAACAGAAAATACTACACGTATATAAACTTACACAAAAGCTGAAAATAAAGAAAAGGAAAAGGAGAAAATCAAACCGAATTTGAAAGCATTATTATTTTCTTTTCTTCCTCCTTCCTTTATTTTCCGGTGGTTGATATTGATGGCTCGACGCGTTGTATTCTTGCTTGTATTATGATTGCGTCGGTCCTCCTCTAAATTGCTCCAATGGTGAAGGCGACCAATTTGATAGGCAATGTTTGCGGTCCCTTCTTCTTGCATTTATTGGATGGAGCACCATGAAAACTTCGTGAGGAACATGTATGATGGAGGATGTGGTGGCATGGTGTTGACGGTTAATAGAAGTTCATTTAGACTTGCAAGCGGACAAGTCTCCTGTCGTAGTCAAGGGACCCTTCTTCCCTCGAGTGGTGAACCCAAGGTATCGAATCCGTGGAACAAATGTGTGACGCAAAAGATGATCTAGTAATGCCAAGTAACTTCAATCTTCGAGAGATAAAACCCTAATGCATCTAATCATAAGGATCAAAACAAGAACGAATCTAATCTACTAAAGTTCGGAGATAACAAAGATATAGGGGGTAGATAAACCGATCTAGAGAGATCGGGTTGAGCCTTTTGTTGAAGTTCTAAGCGAAAGAAGAAGTAGCAAATCAAATCTCATTAGAAGCCTCTTTAAACTATGGTTTTCCATCCGACTCTGAAAATGCCTGTCTTTTTCAGAGCCCCCGTTCTGTCACAACGTACTCCTATTCATGCGGGTAGTCTAGGGCGAGTCCGAGGACAAGTCGAGTTCTTTCAGAAGATCAGGCGTGCACCTCTAGCCATCGCGGCTACAAGAACACCCTATGTGATCTGTCTCGAGAATAGATCTAAGATAAGCAAAGCCGATCGAAAACGAAGACTTCGGAGAAACACTTAGTCGCTAAGAATCGGTTCAACTTGATACATCAACTAGTACAATGATATATGAACAAGATCACCACCGTGATCCTACCTTGATCTTGCTTCTAGCTCCAGGAACTCTGACGTGGTCTTCCTTGCAAGGTTCCCACGTCGGCTAGGGAGACCCTAGTCAACTAGCTCGACCCTCTCCTCTCCGGGATGGTGTCCCTCTCTTCTCTGCTCCTCGGCGGCCGATGACTAATTGATCGATGCGTGGCTCTTGACCCCCGGGCTATAAATATCCCGAATGGCAGCTAGGTCAAAGGGGGAGGTGATTGGGCCCTGGAATGGGCCGAGCCGACTGGCCTGGGCCCACCCCGGCCTAGTTGCCTGCCTTCTTCGTGTGGCGTCGGTTCCTGAGTCTTCTAGATCCTTCCCCCTTCTGCATGTGGGCCCTTGTCGCAGTTTCTCTCCGAGTTGGACGTAGGTCCTTGTCCTGCAAGATTCGACACTTTTCTGGATAGGTCCTCGGAGTTTGTCATCTTCTCGGGTTTGGTCCCTGGGCTTCTTGGAGTCAAGTTTGCTTCATTGCATGACTTTTACGGGGCTTCAAGGTCTTGTCACAAGGTGCTTGATGAACTTATCCCGGAAGTCTTGCTTTCTATGTCAAAACCCTGCATGAGCACTAAACTCCAAAACCGACATGCACGAATGAACTTGTTATACCAAGAGGGTTAGTACCAATGGATAAAGTATAAAACTCATGTCAACACCGAAGGTAAACGCATGGCTAGGTTGACGGAATTTCACCGTCAACATCTCCCCCATGCTTAAACGTTGCTCGTCCTCGAGTAAGCCTTCGATGGATATCATCATTGCCCTTCATTGTTTAAACCTTGCACTTGATCATACATGAGAAAACATAATGCTCTCAAAATTTTAATTCGTTAAAGTTCCATAATGTACTAGCCTTCATCTCTACGGAAGGTAGATTCTTAATTAAGCTTATCCCACAAGTATTAACATGCTCCAAAGTTTAAATAGATCTCAGAAATTTTAAAATAAAGAACGAGATGAAAAAGAGCTAAACCATGTTCATAAATTTGAATCATCTTGCATATTGCTCATGAACTCTCATCTCACTATGTCTCTCAAGCCTATTTATTCTACTCCTTCCCCTCTCATAACATATATATATATATATATATATATATATATATATATATATATATATATATATATATATATATATATATATATATATATATATATATATATGTGGCAGGCTTTATATGGAGCTTTTTGGGGAAGTTTAGTCCTACCAAGATATTATAAATGAGATGTTGTCAAAACAAGACAAGCTTCTCATGGTCTTACCGAGACTCGTCAAAAAGGTCATTGGAAAATAACGTTAAGTCAAGGTGGGGAAAGAGAAAAATACACACACTTAAGATAGGTGGACATGTGCAAATGGCAAAGAGTGATCCCGAAGCACAAAGGAAGTCCTCGTTATCGGATTGCACATGGTTGGAAAATGAGTATGGATCTTTTAATCTTGAAGCCTTGAAATTCCTAATGCACTTTAGAGAACCAGGGAGTTCACTTTCTTTTATTTTTACACAACTCATATTTTTCTCTTTTTCTCATATATATATATTTATTTCTCTTTCTTTCTCTTTCTTATTTTTTTTCTTTTTCTTTCTCATCAAATTTTTTAATTTGCTCCCCTTGAACTCTAAATTACATGGTACCTACCTCCTCCCCCATGCTTAGACGTTTGCTTGTCCTCGGGCAAAGAGGTGATAGATAAGGTAGGTACCGGGAATACTTTTCCTTTGGAGAGATACTTGAATTCTTCAATGTTGGCACCGTCTTGCAATCTTCCTTGAATTGATGATCCATCCTCCACGATAGGTTGTGGTCAAGGACGTAAACACAAAAGGTGATTTTTGGTTTAAGGGTGGATATCCGACGAGGTTTGTGAGATCTCCAATGTGGGGATACACAATGCACGAATAAGAGGCTAGCAATAAGATAGATACGCAAAAACGGAATGACCAGCTTCTTAGTCTCGGGCTAGAGAAATCATGACCTGCAATAACTCACTCAAAAATAAATATTGTACACTAAGGTTTATGCACTCAAATATATATAAGGCTTTGGATAGGTAGAGCAACACACAAGTGATATTTATGACAAGGTTAGCATTACTTTTTAAGAATAAAAACTAACTTTAATCTATCTAAAACTTGAGAGAACATAAAACACTATGGGTCTTTATTTTAATCATAATCTCTGCTAAAGATTAAGCTAGCATTTAGATAAATTCAGATCTATATTTTAAGAGAGCACTAGCTTTAACATGCATAAACCAATTACAAAGATAAATAAAGCGGCAATTATAATCATATATCATCATGACACAAATTTCATAACTTTTCTGAAGGTATAAACAAGGTGTTGTCTTTATTAATGATGAAAACTAGTTGAAGTACATGCTGAAAATAAACTAAAACACTTGCTGAAATTTAAATAGAAACTGAGAACACTACGCAAACACAAGCAAACACAAGCTGAAAATTACAGAAAAAGGGAAAAGAAAAGAAAACTAAAGCTCCTCCTTCTTCCTAATCCTCTGTCGGTGGTTGGTATTGATGATCTTGATAGTTGTACCGTTGCTCGTAGTAGGTTTGGACATCCCCTCCAACGAATTGATCTGGCGATACTAGGTGAAGACGCCCAAGCTCATAGGCAATATTTGCATTGCCTTCACCAAGTTGAGCCGCGTTGGATTGGATGGCTGCGACGTTTTGCATGTTTCTCGCAGCATACCCTCCAATTATAGCCATGCTTTGTTGTGGTTGGAGGTATTGTGCATAGGGATCCGCAAAGGTTACGTTGGGCACCACATAATTTTGTGGGGGCATGGCTGGACCACTCCCCCATGCTTGCATCGTTGGCCCTCCGTAATAATTCGGCGGAGTAGGGATTCCTCCGAATGGTGGCACATAGTTTGGTTGTGCACCACTCGCTTGCGCGGAGGAAGATCCCTCCTCTACAATTCTTCCTCTTTTATTCTTCTTCGCTGGAACAAGGAGTCCCTCCTCCAACCAATCTTCCTTCCCTTGAATGAAAAGCCTAAGTCTTGGGTCCGAAAGGGGTAGGTTCACCTTGGCCACATGAAAGCCTCCTCTCTCATCTCCACTTATATATTTTCCTTGCTTCAAATACTCAAATCCGAGAGGGGTCCCACATAAAAGATGTTCGGGATTCCTTGTAATCCCCGGTCTTAAGGAGATGGCCAACATAGAGAGGTAGCACCCCGAACCAATATCTCCCGATCCCGATGTTGCCTCGCAACACCATCGGTTGATCATAAGGTATGAGGGGTCTATTGGCTGCTTGGCAATTAAAGCCGAGTAGTGCCAATTCAACTTCGTGTTGGTCACCTTCGTCTCCCTCATCCTCCCCATAATCCTCTTGCACATCCAAGAGTGGAATACTTGGATAATGGGGTTGCAGATGGAATTGCGTTGTTGGTGGGCTTCTCCGGAGATTAAATTCCAAAATCCATCCAACATGCCATCCGGCACGTCAACTTTCTCCGGAGCTCCTTTTTGGAACCCAAGTAGCTCCCTAATATACTCGTAGGGAACCACTTGTTGGATTCCCTCCAAATGGAATGATAAACTTTGCACCCCCTCATCAAGAATAGGCACCATAGTCATCAAGATTTCCAAGGCAAACTCCTTGTGGGGTGTTTGCCGACACCCCGTTGGAGAATTGCACCCATCCAAGGTGGCCCAACATATAATATGTGTTCGTGCCGAAACCCAATGCGTTGAGAGTTTGATCGTCGAAATCGACGTTTGCCACAAGCCTCTTCTCAAGGCAAGAGAGTTTCTCCTCCTCCTCCTCCGACAATATGATGAAGCCATATGTGGAGTACCGCGGAGTGTATGGAGGTGGCGCGGATGAACGGGTCGATCGACGAGGTGGGACGGGCGGCTCCTCTGTATGCCCTTGAGGTTCGGTAAACCTCATGGACGTGCTCCTTGTTGCTCTCATGCCACCGAGGAGGAGAGTGTCGTTCCTCCTTGGCGGTGCCGTGTCCTCCTCCATGCTCCGAGGAGACTCGGAAACCGAGTGCCTCCTCGAAGACGTCGTCGAAGATGGCTTGGACAACGATGACCCCTTCTTCTTGGTGAAGAGACTTGTGGTTTTCTTCCACATCATTGCAGCACTCTTCTCTCTACTAAAATTCCGGGTTTCAACCGGTAATTAGGTACTTCAAAGATTATTTTGGAATGTGGACTTCGAGTGGATTAAAAGTGTGAATTGTTTGAGCTATCAAGCTTGGGAAGGATGGCTATGTCTAGGGTGGTTCTGGGCACAAAAACTTGAGCACACAAACTGAGGAAGGAGAGGGATGCTTGCCTGCAAAAGACGGGCATAGGGGGTGCATGCATGATTAACTTTAACTAAATTGCCTCCCTCTAAGTATGTTTAAGGCCAAGTACTCCTCTAATTTTGAAAATAAAAAATGTTTTCAGAGCTATGGTAAAGCTCAAGCATAAATTTAGAGAAGTTTTTAAACCAGTAAAAACAAATGTAAGTCGAAAATATTTTCCGACTACATTGATATCGGTCTCACAGGTATAGTTTGCCTTCATTGGTTGAGAGCAAACTTTTCCCGGCTTGATCATGGGGGTATAGGTTTAGGTTCTAATTTTGGCTAAACGAGAGAGATTTTGAATGAAATAAAATTAAATGAGGCTTAGAAAGTTCTAATCTTAGAGAAACCAAGGATATAGATTTTTAAATCAACCAAAAGTTTAGTTTCTAGGTTCACACGAGTCGTACCATGTGCTGAAATTTATTTAACACCTAGGTACAAGTCATGGCTCTACTCGTGTGTTTTTAGCATGAAAAACAAGTCAACCACAACATCATAATGAGGATGAATGGTTGAGTTAGGTTCTGAATTTATTTGGTTGTGGTTTCTCGAAAAGAAGCAAACAAACACATAGGAGGGTTCAAGTAGAGGGTTTATGATCAAGAAAAATATTCAACCAAGAATTATGTCTCTAATATTGTTCAACCACTTCTAAGTCTAATGTCTTTGCGTAGTAAAATTCAAAACTGAATTAAAAACTCGAAAAACCTGGAATAGGGTTGACCTCTCGGTAGCTTATTCTTGACTCGACGAAACGGGTTGCCTCCCGCCTAGCACTTCGTTTATAGTCCATGGCTAGACTTCTTCACTTGATTACTTCGGATCAACGCTCTTTGCGGGTGTTGCAATCTTGGGTACCCACTTCCGCACCGTCTTAGGCATGGGCTTGTCTTCCGGCATAGTCATTTTTTTGGTATTCATAGGCGGTTTTTCTTCCTTTGTCTTGACGGATGCAACATCTTCCTTGACTTTCTTCACGTCCTTCTTCTTCGGCTCTTTCTTTTTCTTCAGCCCTTCCTTCTCCGTTAATGTCGAACATTTTTAACAACGTGACGATGAGATGGAACATTTTTAACTTCAATCATATTGCATACCTCGAGGCGCGGTCAAAACTTGAAGGAACTCCTTTAACTGTTAATGTCGAACATGATCTCCCCCTTGCCAACATCAATAGTAGCTCCCACGGTATTGAGGAAAGGCCTCTCAAGGATGAGCGACGGCTTCTCCCTCTCTCCCATCTCGAGCACCACGAAGTCGACGGGGATGAAATGGTGTCCGACCTTCACAGGCACATCTTCGGCGATGCCCAAGGGATAGCGAATGGAGTTATCACCCAACTCCAAACACACACCCGTAGGCTCGAACGGTAGGTGTAGCTTCTCGAACACATCTCTTGGCATGACATGCACACTTGCTCCAAGGTCGCATAACGCCTTCTCGAACTTGAATGAACCAACGGAAGATGGAATTGTCGGGCATCCGGGGTCCTTTTGCTTCTCTAGCTCATTAGCAATAGCGGCACTACACTCCTCGGACATCTTGACATGATCTACCCCAGGTGTTGCTATCTCATATTTATTTGCAAGTATGTCTTTAAAGTAACGAGAATATGTAGGTACTTGAAGGGCATCCAAGAGCGGCATGTTGATGCTAAGTCTACGCACAACCTCCACAAACTTCTCAAAGTGGTTATCAAGTTTACCTCAGAAGTAGCGTGGGAGTTGTGGTATCTTCGTGTCTTCTTCTGGCATCTCAAACTCGGGCTCTTCGGTGATGATCCCCGTAACTTCCTCCTTAGCAAATTCCTCCTCCTCGGCAGATGGTTTAGGCTTCCTTGCTCCCGCGGAATGCTCTGGATCTTCGGTCTCCTTTCCCGAACGTGTTTGAATAGCCTTCGCCGATTCGGGACCTTTAGGTTGTCCCGGAAGCTTCCCTTCATTATTAGTGAGGCGCTCGGCAAGTTGACCCACTTGCGTCTCGAGCATCTTCATCATTTTGAGCACTTGATGGTTGGAGCATCCGACCTCCGTCACTTTGCTATCGATGTTCTCCAACACCTTGTCTATGGCCTTGAACTTGGTGATGGTGTCCTTGTTGATCTTAGCTTGCTCGTCCATGAAGTACTTCAATTGTATACGAAGCGAAACCGAATTCAGAATGGATGAACTTGCATTAAATTGAGGTCTACCTTGCCCGTAGCGGAAGTTTGACAATTCTCCCTTCCTCATGTAGTCGAGCACCTTGGCTTCCTCCGGACAATCCTTGTGGACATGGCCATATTCTCCGCACTCTTCGCATGTGGATCTTGCTTCGGCAGCCTTCAAATCTTGAGCCTCCTTTTCTATCTCCATGTTCTCCAACCTCCGCATGAGTGAATCGATCTTGCCTTCAAGAATGTTTTCCTTCTCCACTTGCAAGACTCCTTTGACGTTCCCTGTGGGTTGAACCGGAAGTAGGCGTCCGGATGATGCCCATGTGTCATTATCCGCGACCTTCTTGAATAGATCGAAAGCTTCAGTCGGCGTAAGTGTCACACCCGATTTTCCGTAGAAAACCGAATCCATCTCATATGTGTGCCAGGATCACAATTTCACACATATGATAGACTCATGAGTGTAATATCACAAAACATTGCTCAAAATGTACAGAAAAGATTTATTAACTTTTATTACACTCACGATGGTAGACACGAAGGTCTTTACACGAACAACGATAACTATGAAGACGCGACTCCATCTTCATCTTCCACAGGCTTCGATCGGTTGATCGCATCCTCGAACTCCTCGTAGTCGGTGAAGTACTCCACTCCGGGATTCTTCTCTGAACAGCGTAAGCAAGGATGAGTACACTTATGGTTGGTACTCGGCAAGGCCACGGGAATAACCGGAAAGCAATATTAATCCATCTTTAAGTTCAATAAATCATGTGAGGGTCCAGTCGCTCTTGACCGTGAGCACGGCCGATCGATCGGTTTTACACTCGCGAGAGGTTGCACACTTTTCCCACGAGTTCGCGTAAAAGTCCCGAAGAACTTTGAACCCAACCACACATGTGCCGATCGGGCACAACACCACACTTCAGAGGTGTGATTGCATAGGGACGCTACGAAGCCTTTACAAAGATATGCAAAAGCACCGACAACCCACGACGATTCTGACTCGGGGCGGACCATAACCCTCCCTAGTGGTCGGCACCTTAGCAAAGGCCGCTACCCCAAAAGAACCGGGCTATACCCCCGCAACCCGAGCCCCCCGTGTTCCTTTCGGATAGGGTCGTCAATACAATCACACACCTAATTAATTGGCTAAGCCGCAGCCATATGGACTGTGGTTGCACCGTTTTTCCGGGTGGTTCTCCATGTTCCGATTAATTTATAGTATTCTTGATTAAAGCATAGGTAGAAGGGTGGTTAGGGTCACTTGCCTTTCTCCAACGATAAGCTACTTTCCTTATCTGCAAAGCTCTGCACTTGAACTTCCTCGAACGGCGCGTTGGCTACGATCATGCAAGAAAACATACAATAAATAAAACAATACATCAAACATTACCAAAAGACTAAAACAAGCTTTTAGAAATGACGGGCTCGGAGAGACGATCGCGTGGACACCAAGAACGCGTAAAACGGAGCTAGGATGGAAAAGATATGGCTGAAACAAGATTCAGGGACTAGTTTGTGATTATCTGAAAGTTTATGGAGTTTTCTGCAAGATTTCAGGGACCTAAACATAATTATGTGTGAAACTAGGGGGTCTAACATGTAAAGGGTTAAGGGTGGGCTGCTGAACATGAAAACTATGGAGTTCGGGGTTCAAAACATAAAAAACAAGGACCGCTTGAAAGGCTTTATATAGGTGGAAGGGTATATTTGTAATTATGGAAAATGCGGGGTTCTTTTTGCAAAAATGCATGGGCGGCCTGCGGGTGAGCGTGGTGGCGCCACGTGGCGTGCTTGTGGTTGGCTGGCGCTGACGCAAGCATGACGCAGGGCTGATGCAAGCGGTGGACCGACGCCCGTGGACCCGGTCCATTGGTCCACCGTGGACCGATCAAGGGGTACGCAGCCCGTTTTAATCTGGGTCGTTCCTTTGCAGATGGACGGCTAGCAGTGGCTGGCAGCAGTGGGCGGCGGCGGGCAGACGGCGGCGGCGGCGGGCTTGCCGGTCGGCTCGTCGGCGACGGCCAACAAGGCTTCCCGGCCACTAAACGCGACGAGAAAAATACCGAAACGAAGAGGAGGACTAGGGGAAGTTTACCGGCGGCTTGAAGAGGAGGGAGAGGCGCCGTAGGAGGAGATCGGGGTGGCGGCTCCGGCGGCGGGCGGTGAGCTCCGGTCTCGGCGGCGGCAGCGCTGTGCGCGAGCAGGAAGAGGGCGGGAGGAGGTGCGGGTTGGTGGTGAGGCTCGGGGGGGCTTTTATAGGGTGGAGGAGGAAGGGGAGGCGGCGCGGTGAGGCGGTGGATGCGAGCTCCGGCGATGGGGCGCCATTAATGACGGCGGCGGCTCGGTGGGGCAATTACTAGGGAGGGGAAAGGTGAGGAGGCGGCACGTGTGGGCGGCGGCGCACTAAGGGGAGGGGAGGAGGCGCGGGGAGGCCGGGGAGGCGGCGCCGGGGTGCGGGAGGCGGGGCGGCCGTGGGGAGGAAGGGGGCGGCCGGCTGGAGGTGGGAGACGAGCCCGATGGGGTGGGCCCCACCGTCGGCGAGAGAGGAGAGAGAGAGGAGGGGAGGCGGGCCGTGTGGGCCGGAAGGGGAGCTGGGCCTCGGCTTGGAAAAAGAAAGGAGGGGGAGGTGAGGTGGGCCGGCGGTGGAATTGGGTTGATGTTTTTTTCTTTTTCAAATCCATTTCAAATCTTTTCAAACCTTTCTTTTATATCTTTTCAAATTTAAATTTTAACACAAATTTCTCCAACTATTTTAAAGTCTTTTCACAAACTATTTTTTTACAACTTTTCAAACATATTTTAAATTCAAACTTTCATTTTTTTAATTCAAACTTTAAACCAATTTTCACAATTATTTTTAAGGACTTTTCACAAAACTTTTTTTAAGACTTTTAAAACCACACCACAACCAAAACTCATGCATTTCAACATGATGCACAAACACTTGGGTGATTCTATTTATTAAATGATGTTTAATTTAATTAAAGGCAAATTTATTTATTCAAATTTATTAAATCCTTAGAAAATAAAACTAAACCATGTTGCTAACAATATTTTATTGTGATGGAATTTTCGGGTGTTACAAATCCTACCCCTTTAAAAAGAATCTCGTCCCGAGATTCGGAGGGATCGGAAAACAAGAGGAGGAGATACAAGACGATCTTGAAAGATGATGGGTTACTACCACAGAGCTTATTCACTTCTCCTTCTTCTTCGGGCTTGTAGCGGCAAACTCAATCCTATCTCCTTGCGGGGTAGTTAAGAGCACCGACTTCTTGGCACACAAAATAATTCCATCATGCTTGCTTAACCAATCCATACCAAGGATCACATCTATTCCACTGGATGTTAGAATCACTAAGTCTGCTTCAAAATCTATCTCTCCGATCTTAAGATTGACCCGTGGGCATACATAGGTGGATTTCATTTCACCGTTTGGAGAACTAATTAGCAAATGTGTCTTCATGGAACTCCCGGGTACATCATGCTTTGTCACGAATCGTTCGGTAATAAATGAATGTGATGCCCGGAATCAAATAAAGCGTTGCGGGTACGAGTTGATAAGGAACGTACCAAGCACAACATCCTTGGCCTCTTGAGCTTCTTCATTGTCACATGGTTCACCCTACCGTGCATATAGTTCGTTGACCTCTCGTTATCTCTGCGGGGTGTCGGCATATTGCGCTGAGGGCCAATACTGGCGTAGTGTCCCAATTCTCCGCAGTTGAAGCATCCGCTAGGATGAACTGGAGTAGTGTTCCTTACTGGGGCACCTAAGCGATTCTGATGAGGATTTGGAGCCTGGGTGTCATTGGGTTGGATTCTTCGGGTTCCTCAAACGAACGATACTGCTGACTCCGTCCATCATTTCTGCCTTGTGTGCTAGAACGAAACAGAGAGTCTTGTGATGAGTTGTAACGAGGGCGGGTGTTACTGCTAGATTGTCCCTGAGATTGAAACTTGCGCTTCTGTTCACGAAGTTTCTTGCGTTTATTCTCCAAGCCTATAGCCTTATTGAGTAACATCTGAAAGTTAAGAAATGTGTGGCTCTGCAACTGATAATTAAGTGGACCTATCAATCCATCGAGAAAGCGTTCTTGTCTCTTTGCATCCGTGTTGACTTCATCTGGTGCATAGCGGGACAAATGAGTAACCGATCCGGATACTCACTAACTTGTCATGTTGCCTTGCGTTAGAGCTAAAAATTCCTTCTTCTTCAGCTTCTTCACACCAGCTGGGATGTGATGTGTACGAAAACTTTCCTGGAACTCCTGCCAGGTAATGTTGTCAGCAGCAGCATGCGCGACGGTGTAAGCATCCCACCAATCAGATGCTGCACCTTCCAGACGGCCCGAGGCATACAAAACCTTCTCACGATCATTACATTGGGTGATATTCAGCATCTTGTTGATGGTCTTGAGCCAATCATCAGCATCGAGGGGATCTACAGAATGAGAGTAAGTGGGCGGGTTGTGGCTCATGAACTCTCTATGCTTGTTCACTGGTGGTGGAGGTGGTAGAGGTCCTTGAGGTGGCGGCTCGTTCTGCTGTGCCTGTAGATTCTGGACAGTGGCGGTGACGTTCTGAATTAATGGCATCTGTTCCGTAAAGAACTGCTGCATCGTGGGATCCATTGTTAATTCTTGTGGTGGAGGAGGGAACTTGATCCAGCTGACTGACAAACGGAATATCTTGTCCAGCTCCTGACCTGGTGTTTACCATTTGATTGTTAGGGAAAGAAATTTCCGATAAGAAGTTGAATTGATAAAGGTGAATCAGAGAAAAGGGGCTAAAATTCAAATTTTAACTTTAATTATTTTATTGATGTATTTGTGGCCATCAATCCACAAAAACATTTCAATCATGTCAAAGATCCAAATCATGCATGTTTACAATCAACAAGCATTAACATCGCACGTCCTCACAAGAACGGCTCTATCGAAACGAAACTGACAAAAGGGGTAGGCAACCTAAGAAGCTATCCTAGAAACACGAGTGGTAGTTCAAGGTGGAAGATCAAGAATCAGACTCAGTGTGGAAGAAAACAAAAGATATGATTTTGATAAAGAATAAAGAATAAAATATTTTTTAAGCGTAAATAAGATATTTTGAATGCTGGAAAGGCTTTCTAGAAAGAGAGTCCTTAATCTCGACCATTTCTATCTGAGGCTGCGTCCTACAGTCAGCATTGCTCTGATACCACTCTCTCACACCCGATTTTCCGTAGAAAACCGAATGCATCTCATATGTGTGCCAGGGTCACAATTTCACACATATGATAGACTCATGAGTGTAAAATCACAAAACATTGCTCAAAACGTATAGAAAAGATTTATTAACTTTTATTACACTCACGATGGTAGACACGAAGGTCTTTACACGAACAACGATAACTATGAAGACGCGACTCCATCTTCATCTTCCACGAGCTTCGATCGGTTGATCGCATCCTCGAACTCCTCGTAGCTCGGTGAAGTACTCCACTCCGGATTCTTCTGCGAACGGCGTAAGCAAGGATGAGTACACTTATGGTTGGTACTCGGCAAGGCCACGGGAATAACCAGGAAAGAAATATTAATCCATCTTTAAGTTCAATAAATCATGTGAGGGTCCAGTTGCTCTTGACCGTGAGCACGGCCGATCGATCGGGTTTACACTGCGAGAGGTTGCACACTTTTCCCACAGTTCGCGTAAAAGTCCTGAAGAACTTTGAACCCAACCACACATGTGCTGATCAGGCACAACACCACACTTCCGAGGTGTGATTGCATAGGGACGCTACGAAGCCTTTACAAAGATATGCAAAAGCACTGACAACCCACGACAGTTACAGCTCAGGGCGGACCATAACCCTCCCTAGTGGTCAGCACCTTAGCAAAGGCCGCTACCCCAAAAGAACCGGGCTATACCCCCGCAACCCGAGCCCCCCGTGTTCCTTTCGGATAGGGTCGTCAATACAATCACACACCTAATTAATTGGCTAAGCCGAGCCATATGGATTTGTGGTTGCACTTGTTTTCCCGGGTGGTTCTCCATGTTCCGATTAATTTATAGTATTCTTGATTAAAGCATAGGTAGAAGGGTGGTTAGGGTCACTTGCCTTTCTCCAACGATAAGCTACTTTCCTTATCTGCAAAGCTCTGCACTTGAACTTCCTCGAACGGCGCGTTGGCTACGATCATGCAAGAAAACATACAATAAATAAAACAATACATCAAACATTACCAAAAGACTAAAACAAGCTTTTAGAAATGACGGGCTCGGAGAGACGATCGCGTGGACACCAAGAACGCGTAAAACGGAGCTAGGATGGAAAAGATATGGCTGAAACAAGATTCAGGGACTAGTTTGTGATTATCTGAAAGTTTATGGAGTTTTCTGCAAGATTTCAGGGACCTAAACATAATTATGTGTGAAACTAGGGGGTCTAACATGTAAAAGGTTAAGGGTGGGCTGCTGAACATGAAAACTATGGAGTTCAGGGTTCAAAACATAAAAAACAAGGACCTGCTTGAAAGGCTTTATATAGGTGGAAGGGTATATTTGTAATTATGGAAAATGCAGGGTTCTTTTTGCAAAAATGCATGGGCGGCCTGCGGGTGAACTGTGGTGGCGCCACGTGGCGTGCTGTGGTTGGCTGGCGCTGACGCAAGCATGACGCAGGGCTGATGCAAGCGGTGGACCGACGCCCGTGGACCCGGTCCATTGGTCCACCGTGGACCGATCAAGGGGTACGCAGCCCGTTTTAATCTGGGTCGTTCCTTTGCAGATGGACGGCTAGCGGTGGGCGCGGCCGGTGGGCGGCGGCGGGCGGACGGCGGCGGCGGCGGGCTTGCCGGTCGGCTCGTCGGCGACGGCCAACAAGGCTTCCCGCCACTAAACGCGACGAGAAAAATACCGAAACGAAGAGGAGGACTAGGGGGAAGTTTACCGGCGGCTTGAAGAGGAGGGAGAGGCGCCGTAGGAGGAGATCGGGGTGGCGGCTCCGGCGGCGGGCGGTGAGCTCCGGTCTCGGCGGCGGCGCGCGCGCGCGAGCGGGGAAGAGGGCGGGGAGGAGGTGCGGGTTGGTGGTGAGGCTCGGGGGGGGGGGGGGGGCTTTTATAGGGTGGAGGAGGAAGGGGAGGCGGCGCGGTGAGGCGGTGGATGCGAGCTCCGGCGATGGGGCGCCATTAATGACGGCGGCGGCTCGGTGGGGCAATTACTAGGGAGGGGAAAGGTGAGGAGGCGGCACGTGTGGGCGGCGGCGCACTAAGGGGAGGGGAGGAGGCGCGGGGAGGCCGGGGAGGCGGCGCCGGGGTGCGGGAGGCGGGGCGGCGCGTGGGGAGGAAGGGGGCGGCCGGCTGGAGGTGGGAGACGAGCCCGACAGGTGGGCCCCACCTGTCGGCGAGAGGGAGAGAGAGGAGGGGAGGCGGGCCGTGTGGGCCGGAAGGGGAGCTGGGCCTCGGCTTGGAAAAAGAAAGGAGGGGGAGGTGAGGTGGGCCGGCGGTGGAATTGGGTTGATGTTTTTTTCTTTTTCAAATCCATTTCAAATCTTTTCAAACCTTTCTTTTATATCTTTTCAAATTTAAATTTTAACACAAATTTCTCCAACTATTTTAAAGTCTTTTCACAAACTATTTTTTTACAACTTTTCAAACATATTTTAAATTCAAACTTTCATTTTTTTAATTCAAACTTTAAACCAATTTTCACAATTATTTTTAAGGACTTTTCACAAAACTTTTTTTTAAGACTTTTAAAACCACACCACAACCAAAACTCATGCATTTCAACATGATGCACAAACACTTGGGTGATTCTATTTATTAAATGATGTTTAATTTAATTAAAGGCAAATTTATTTATTCAAATTTATTAAATCCTTAGAAAATAAAACTAAACCATGTTGCTAACAATATTTTATTGTGATGGAATTTTCGGGTGTTACAAATCCTACCCCTTTAAAAAGAATCTCGTCCCGAGATTCGGAGGGATCGGAAAACAAGAGGAGGAGATACAAGACGATCTTGAAAGATGATGGGTTACTACCACAGAGCTTATTCACTTCTCCTTCTTCTTCGGGCTTGTAGCGGCAAACTCAATCCTATCTCCTTGCGGGGTAGTTAAGAGCACCGACTTCTTGGCACACAAAATAATTCCATCATGCTTGCTTAACCAATCCATACCAAGGATCACATCTATTCCACTGGATGTTAGAATCACTAAGTCTGCTTCAAAATCTATCTCTCCGATCTTAAGATTGACCTGTGGGCATACATAGGTGGATTTCATTTCACCGTTTGGAGAACTAATTAGCAAATGTGTCTTCATGGAACTCCTGGGTACATCATGCTTTGTCACGAATCGTTCAGTAATAAATGAATGTGATGCCCCGGAATCAAATAAAACTGTTGCAGGTACAGAGTTGATAAGGAACGTACCAAGCACAACATCCTTGGCCTCTTGAGCTTCTTCAGCTGTCACATGGTTCACCCTACCGTGCATATAGTTCTGTTGACCTCTGTTATCTCTCTGGGGTGTCGGCATATTGCGCTGAGGGCCAATACTGGCGTAGTGTCCCAATTCTCCGCAGTTGAAGCATCCGCTAGGATGAACTGGAGTAGTGTTCCTTACTGGGGCACCTAAGCGATTCTGATGAGGATTTGGAGCCTGGGTGTCATTGGGTTGGATTCTTCGGGTTCCTCAAACGAACGATACTGCTGACTCCGTCCATCATTTCTGCCTTGTGTGCTAGAACGAAACAGAGAGTCTTGTGATGAGTTGTAATGAGGGCGGGTGTTACTGCTAGATTGTCCCTGAGATTGAAACTTGCGCTTCTGTTCACGAAGTTTCTTGCGTTTATTCTCCAAGCCTATAGCCTTATTGAGTAACATCTGAAAGTTAAGAAATGTGTGGCTCTGCAACTGATAATTAAGTGGACCTATCAATCCATCGAGAAAGCGTTCTTGTCTCTTTGCATCCGTGTTGACTTCATCTGGTGCATAGCGGGACAAATGAGTAAACTGATCCAGATACTCACTAACTGTCATGTTGCCTTGCGTTAGAGCTAAAAATTCCTTCTTCTTCAGCTTCTTCACACCGAGTTGGGATGTGATGTGTACGAAAACTTTCCCGGAACTCCCCAGGTAATGTTGTCGCCAGCGAAGAAGATGCGCGACGGTGTAAGCATCCCACCAATCGGATGCGCACCTTCCGGACGGCCCGAGGCATACAAAACCTTCTCACGATCATTACATTGGGTGATATTCGGCATCTTGTTGATGGTCTTGAGCCAATCATCGCATCGAGGGGATCTACGGAATGAGAGTAAGTGGGCGGGTTGTGGCTCATGAACTCTCTATGCTTGTTCACTGGTGGTGGAGGTGGTAGAGGTCCTTGAGGTGGCGGCTCGTTCTGCCGTGGCTCGTAGATTACGGGACAGTGGCGGTGACGTTCTGAATTAACGGCATCTGTTCCGTAAAGAACTGCTGCATCGTGGGATCCATTGTTAATTCTTGTGGTGGAGGAGGGAACTTGATCCAGCTGACTGACAAACGGAATATCTTGTCCAGCTCCTGACCTGGTGTTTACCATTTGATTGTTAGGGAAAGAAATTTCCGATAAGAAGTTGAATTGATAAAGGTGAATCAGAGAAAAGGGGCTAAAATTCAAATTTTAACTTTAATTATTTTATTGATGTATTTGTGGCCATCAATCCACAAAAACATTTCAATCATGTCAAAGATCCAAATCATGCATGTTTACAATCAACAAGCATTAACATCGCACGTCCTCACAAGAACGGCTCTATCGAAACGAAACTGACAAAAGGGGTAGGCAACCTAAGAAGCTATCCTAGAAACACGAGTGGTAGTTCAAGGTGGAAGATCAAGAATCAGACTCAGTGTGGAAGAAAACAAAAGATATGATTTTGATAAAGAATAAAGAATAAAATATTTTTTAAGCGTAAATAAGATATTTTGAATGCTGGAAAGGCTTTCTAGAAAGAGAGTCCTTAATCTCGACCATTTCTATCTGAGGCCGCGTCCTACGATCGCATTGCTCGATACCACTCTCTCACACCCGATTTTCCGTAGAAAACCGAATGCATCTCATATGTGTGCCAGGGTCACAATTTCACACATATGATAGACTCATGAGTGTAAAATCACAAAACATTGCTCAAAACGTATAGAAAAGATTTATTAACTTTTATTACACTCACGATGGTAGACACGAAGGTCTTTACACGAACAACGATAACTATGAAGACGCGACTCCATCTTCATCTTCCACGAGCTTCGGCGGTTGATCGCATCCTCAGAACTCCTCGTAGTCGGTGAAGTACTCCACTCCGGGATTCTTCTCTGAACAGCGTAAGCAAGGATGAGTACACTTATGGTTGGTACTCAGCAAGGCCACAGGAATAACCGGAAAGAAATATTAATCCATCTTTAAGTTCAATAAATCATGTGAGGGTCCAGGCTGCTCTTGACCGTGAGCACGGCTGATCGATCAGTTTTACACTCTGCAGAGGTTGCACACTTTCCCCACAGTTCGCGTAAAAGTCCTTAAGAACTTTGAACCCAACCACACATGTGCTGATCAGGCACAACACCACACTTCCGAGGTGTGATTGCATAGGGACGCTACGAAGCCTTTACAAAGATATGCAAAAGCACTGACAACCCACGACAGTTACAGCTCAGGGCGGACCATAACCCTCCCTAGTGGTCAGCACCTTAGCAAAGGCTGCTACCCCAAAAGAACCGGGCTATACCCCTGCAACCCGGAGCCCCCTGTGTTCCTTTCGGATAGGGTCGTCAATACAATCACACACCTAATTAATTGGCTAAGCCGCAGCCATATGGTTCGTGGTTGCACCGTTTTCCTGGGTGGTTCTCCATGTTCCGATTAATTTATAGTATTCTTGATTAAAGCATAGGTAGAAGGGTGGTTAGGGTCACTTGCCTTTCTCCAACGATAAGCTACTTTCCTTATATGCAAAGCTCTGCACTTGAACTTCCTCGAACGGCGCGTTGGCTACGATCATGCAAGAAAACATACAATAAATAAAACAATACATCAAACATTACCAAAAGACTAAAACAAGCTTTTAGAAATGACGGGCTCGGAGAGACGATCGCGTGGACACCAAGAACGCGTAAAACGGAGCTAGGATGGAAAAGATATGGCTGAAACAAGATTCAGGGACTAGTTTGTGATTATGCGAAAGTTTATGGAGTTTTTCGCAAGATTTCAGGGACCTAAACATAATTATGTGTGAAACTAGGGGGTCTAACATGTAAAGGGTTAAGGGTGGGCTGCTGAACATGAAAACTATGGAGTTCAGGGTTCAAAACATAAAAAACAAGGACCTGCTTGAAAGGCTTTATATAGGTGGAAGGGTATATTTGTAATTATGGAAAATGCAGGGTTCTTTTTGCAAAAATGCCTAGGCGGCCTGCGGGTGAACTGTGGTGGCGCCACGTGGCAGGCTGTGGTTGGTTGGCGCTGACGCAAGCATGACGCAGGGCTGATGCAAGCGGTGGACCGGCGCCCGTGGACCCGGTCCATTGGTCCACCGTGGACCGATCAAGGGGTACGCAGCCCGTTTTAATCTGGGTCGTTCCTTTGCAGATGGATGGCTAGCGGTGGGCGCGGCGGTGGGCGGCGGCGGGCGGACGGCGGCGGCGGCGGGCTTGCCGGTCGGCTCGCCGGCGACGGCCAACAAGGCTTCCCGGCCACTAAACGCGACGAGAAAAATACCGAAACGAAGAGGACTAGGGGGAAGTTTCCGGCGGCTTGAAGAGGAGGGAGAGGCGCCGTAGGAGGAGATCGGGGTGGCGGCTCCGGCGGCGGGCGGTGAGCTCGGTCTCGGCGGCGGCGCGCGCGGCGCGCGCGAGCGGGGAAGAGGGCGGGAGGAGGTGCGGGTTGGTGGTGAGGCTCGGGGGGCTTTTATAGGGTGGAGGAGGAAGGGGAGGCGGCGCGGTGAGGCGGTGGATGCGAGCTCCGGCGATGGGGCGCCATTAATGACGGCGGCGGCTCGGTGGGGCAATTACTAGGGAGGGGAAAGGTGAGGAGGCGGCACGTGTGGGCGGCGGCGCACTAAGGGGAGGGGAGGAGGCGCGGGGGGAGGCCGGGGAGGCGGCGCCGGGGGTGCGGGAGGCGGGGCGGCCGTGGGGAGGAAGGGGGGCGGCCGGGCCGGGAGGTGGGAGACGAGCCCGACGAGGTGGGCCCCACCCGTCGGCGAGAGGGGGAGAGAGAGGAGGGGAGGCGGGCCGTGTGGGCGGAAGCGGAGGGCGGGCCTCGGCTTGGAAAAAGAAAGGAGGGGGAGGTGAGGTGGGCCGGCGGTGGAATTGGGTTGATGTTTTTTTCTTTTTCAAATCCATTTCAAATCTTTTCAAACCTTTCTTTTATATCTTTTCAAATTTGAATTTTAACACAAATTTCTCCAACTATTTTAAAGGCTTTTCACAAACTATTTTTTTACAACTTTTCAAACATATTTTAAATTCAAACTTTCATTTTTTTAATTCAAACTTTTACACCAATTTTCACAATTATTTTTAAGGACTTTTTCACAAAACTTTTTTTAAGACTTTTAAAACCACACCACAACCAAAACTCATGCATTTCAACATGATGCACAAACACTTGGGTGATTCTATTTATTATATGATGTTTAATTTAATTAAAGGCAAATTTATTTATTCAAATTTATTAAATCCTTAGAAAATAAAACTAAACCATGTTGCTAACAATATTTTATTGTGATGGAATTTTCGGGTGTTACAGTAAGCTGATGATATATCCTCCCGCCGATGCATCGACAATCGTCCTTGACACTATGGTGAGTCCTTGATAGAACTTTTGCACGAGATCTTCCTTCGGGAACTTGTGATGTGGAACCGCCCGAGTGTACTCATTGAAGCACTCGAATGCCTCCGAGATAGTCTCCGTAGGAAATTGAGCAAAAGTGGCAATCTTATTACGCAAGATTTGAGTTTTACCCGGCGAGTAGTATTCCTTCATGAAGGCCTTCATCAACGCGTTCCAATTTTGCACCGTTTCCGCCGGTTGAGAGTGGAACCATTGCAAAGACTTCCCGAGTAGTGAGAACAGAAAAAGCCTTGCCCTCATTTGGTCTTGAGTCACCCCGTCCATGTTGAAAGTTTGGCATAGTTGAATGAACGCTTGGAGGTGAAGGTTCGAATCCTCTTTATCGGTGAAGGGTGAATGTTGCACCATGCGGATTGTTGAGGTCTTGATCTCGAATGGCCTTCCGATCTATGCGAGGTTCAAGATTGGTAGGTCGATGATGTCCGGGGTGCATAGCTTCCCGATCTTGCATTCTTGCGGCGGTTGTTCACCCATCGGTGGAAGTCGATTCTCCCGAGGACTTTGAGGTGGTGAATTCTTCAAAGATTCCTTCGATCCTTCGTCTTCCGACTTTGAATCTACAAAATCTAGCTCTTTAGCTTGATGTGCTTCATGTCTCCTTAGCCTGTAAAGTTTTTCTGGATCATCCACAAAATTATTGGGTTTGTTGGAGAGGTAGCCGTCCATCTCCTGTTAGGGTTAGCGATAAACAAAATATGCAAAAACAAAAAAAAGTAAAAACAAATCTAAGAAAACTAGGGTTAGACAAACTATATTAAATTGATTTTGAGGATGATCAAAGGTTAGTAGATGCAAAAAGAAAAACTAAAAGAAAACTGAAAATCACAAAAAGGCGATAAAAGATCAAATCTTGATCACTTGTTCCCCGGCAACGGTGCCAGAAAAAGGGGCTTGTTGACGGTTAATAGTTGTATCAAAGTTCGTTTAGACTTGCAAGTGGACAAGTTTCCCATCGTAGTCAAGGTACCCTTCTTCCCTCGAGTGGTGAACCCAAGGTATCGAATCCGTGGAACAAATGTGTGATGCAAAAGATGATCTAGTAATGCCAAGTAACTTCAATCTTCGAGAGATAAAACCCTAATGCATCTAATAATAAGGATCAAAACAAGAACGAATCTAATCTACTAAAGTCCGGAGATAACAAAGATAGAGGGGGTAGATAAACCGATCTAGAGAGATCGGGTTGTGCCTTTTGTTGAAGTTCTAAGCGAAAGAAGAAGTAGCAAATCAAATCTCATTAGAAGCCTCTTTAAACCGTGGTTTCCCGTCCGAATCCGAAAACGTCCACCTTTCAGAGCCCCCATTCTGTCACAACATACTTCTATTCATGCGGGTAGTCTAGGGCGAGTCCGAGGACAAGTAGAGTTCTCTCGGAAGATCAGGCGTGCACCTCTAGCCACTGCGACTACAAGAACACCCTATGTGATCTATCTCGAGAATAAATCTAAAATAAGCAAAGCCAATCAAAAATGAAGACTTCAGCGAAACACTTAGTCGCTAAGAATCGGATTCAACTTGATACATCAACTAGTATAATGATATATGAACAAGATCACCATCAGGATCCTACCTTGATCTTGCTTCTAGCTCCGGGAACTCCGACGTGGTCTTCCTTGCAAGGTTCCCACGTCGGCTAGGGAGACCCTAGTCAACTAGCTCGACCCTCTCCTCTCCGGGATGGTGTCCCTCTCTTCTCTGCTCCTCGGCAGCCGATGACAAATTGATCGATGCGTGGCTCTTGACCCCGGGCTATAAATAGCCCGAATGGTGGCTAGGGCAAAGGGGGAGGCGACTGGGCCCTAGAATTGGCAGGGCCGACTGGCCTAGGCTGACCGGCCTGGGCCCACCCCAGCCCAATTGCCTGCCTCCTTCGCGTGGCGTCGGTTGCCGAGTCTTCTAGATCCTTCCCCCTTCTGCATGTGGGCCCTTGTCGTCAGTTTCTCTCCGAGTTGGACGTAGCTCCTTGTCCCGCAAGATTCGACGCTTTTCTAGATAGATCCTCAGAGTTTGTCATCTTCTTGGGTTTGGTCCCTGGGCTTCTTGGAGTCAAGTTTGCTTCATTGCATGACTTGTACGGGGCTTTTCAAGGTCTTGTCACAAGGTGCTTGATGAACTTATCCCGGAAGTCTTACTTTCTACGTCAAAACCCTGCATAAACACTAAACTCCAAAACCGACATGCACGAATGAACTTGTTATACCAAGGGGGTTAGTACCAATGGATAAAGTATAAAACTCATGTCAACACCGAAGGTAAACTCATGGCTAGGTTGTTGGAATTTCACCGTCAACACATGGCTGCCCCACTTCCCCATTCTCGCCTTTGACATACTTCCTTCATATGGTGGTGGAGTTGGAATCCTTCCCTGGTTGTTTATTAGCTTTATGCACAACCCCTCCTTCGTCTTGGGCTATGGAGGATGATCCCTCTTACACAATTTTCCTTTTTATTATATTTTTTATTTTATCGGTACAAGAAATCCTTCGCCTAACCAATGTTGTCTTCAAATGATCTCAACCTCTCGTTGGGAAGAGGAATATTAATCTTCACCAATTTGTACCTTCTCCTCTCACCTCCACTCTCCTTATTTCATGTACTCGATCCCAAAGAAATCTCGTCAAGGAGAAATTTTGGGTTCCTTGTAATATTCTCTCAAAATTATTCCCTCAAAAATCCTTCTAACATTTTTTGGACATCAACTTGCTCCGGGCTTCCTTCTTGTAACTGAGTAATTCTCTAATATATCCATAAGGAACTAGTTGCTCTTCATCTTCAAGGCGTAATGAGAGGCACAACACTCCTTCATTAATGACTGGTGCTAATGTCATAAGAACTTCCAAATCAAGCTCCCTGTGAGTATTCACACCAACTCCATAAAGAATCTCACCCATCCAAGGTTGCTCAAAATTTGACATCCGAGTAGAATCCAACACTTGGAGGGCGTCATCGAAATCAACATTTGGCTCGAGCCTCTTCTCAGGACAAACAAGCCTATCCTCCTCCTATTCCATCTTCATGATGAGTCCATTGGGACGCCTCAGAGTGTATGGTGCTGGAGAGGATGAACGAGTTGAGTGTCGTGGTGAAACGAATGGCTCCTTCGTGTGTCCTCGCGATTCGATGTGCCGCATGGATGAGCTTCATGTACTCCTCATGCCACCGAGGGGTAGGGTGTTGCTCCTCGGTGGTGCCACATCTTCCACCATGCTTTGGGGAGACTCGGAGACTGAGTGCCTCCTCAAAGAGCTCGATGATGGTGCCTTCGATGATCGTGTCTTCTTGGGAAAGATATTGGTGGCTCTCTTCCACATTGTTGTTGCACTAACTCACAACAAGTGCACTGGAGTTTCTTGCCAGTGGGAAAAACACACAAGAGAAGTATATAGAGTGATGGAAATTATGGTGAATTTTCTTTATTATTATTGTTGGATGGTGGTGAGTGAGGTGCACAAGTTTGGATGGATATTGGCCCATAGGGTTTATGGATATTAGATCATGCAACCGCCTATCATGGTGAAGCTAAACCAATTTATTAAGGTGTGAACATGAGGCCACTTTAGCTAAACCTACAAATGATATGTTGATGAGATATACGGGAGTAGTGAGATCTATACTCCCAAAAAGCATGGTGGCTAACCGTAGGCATCAAAGCATTATCAACATTAATGAAACAAAAGATTCGACAATTACGTGACAAGATCCTACAACACCATGGAACTCAAATTTTTCTAGGTTGTTTCTGAAACTTATGGGCTATGAACTCAAGAACAAAAAATAACAAATGCATAAATTACTTACAAGGCAAAGGGGAGCACCAGGGGCGATGAGAGGATGCCAGGCCAGCCGGCCTAGGCCGATCGGCCTAGGGGGCCTCCTGCTCCTTTCGCTTTGATCTTTCTCCGAGATGCTTCTTGCTCCCCTCTTTTCTTGTGTCCACGTGATCCACGAGATTCCATTGCCCGAACCGTTCACAACCACTCCTTTGCGTGATTAATCTTCCACCTCCATTGTCTTGCTTTGTGTCACTCCTATCTTCTTTTCCTTGCCTCTTGTGCTTCCACTAATTTCCTGCAAAAGAAAGCCCTTGCTTGCCCCATGCTTGTCCTTGACAAGTGCCCGAGATGCCAAAAGATGGCGGCTTCCCGCGATGCATCATGGGGCACTATATGTTAATCAAGCTCAAAACCTTCCCTTAATCAAGTTTAGATGCTAATCACTCCTCCAATTTTGAAAATTTAAAAATTAACTCAGCGCTAGCGATGAGTCCAAATATATCATTAGAGGATATCTTATGCATAAAAAACAACTATAAAATCTATTTTGGTTGCACCAGGATCGATTGCTTTCATTAGTTGATAGCAAGTTCCTCCTGCTTGACCGTGGGGGTATAGGTTTAGGTTCTAATTTTGGGCAAACATGAGAGAGATATTTTAAAAAAAATAAAGTTAATGGGGCTTAGAAAAATTCTAAATCTGGAGAAACTAATGGATGTCAAGTTGAATGAAACCAAAAATAAAGTTGATTAGGTTCACGCGAGTCCTACCATGCATCAAAGATTAAAAACATTAAAGAACATAGCAAGGCTCTACCCGTGTGTTTTTAACATGTGAAACAAGCCAACCTAAACATCATGGAGAGGATGAAAAGTTGGGGTAGGTTCTGAATTTTTGGTACTAGTTTCTCAAAAAGATGCAAACAAAACTTGGGATGGCTCAAGTTGGTTTATGATCAATATAAAATTCAAGTAAAATGACCGAGCAATTATAATGTCTCTAAAAATTATTCAACCACACAAGAGTTTATGGTATGTATTGCAAACTCTAAGACCAACTTACTTGAAAAACTTGAAAAATTCTTCGGGTTGCCCTCCCCGTAGCTTATTCTTGACTCGAACGGATTGCCTCCCGCAAGCGCTTCGTTTATAGTCCATAGCTAGACTTCTTCTCGCTCCAGATCAACGCTCTTTGCGGGCATTGCAATCTTGGGGACCCCACTTCTACACCATCCTTAGATTCGGTGTAGGTTTATTCTTTGGCTTAGTCATCTTTTTTGTAACAACCCAGGAATTTAGGTGTGTGAATTTTGCGAAAAATTTAAAACTTTTTGCTTGCATTTGAGTGCTATCAAGTTTTGAACCAAATTGCTAGCCCCTCTCTAAATTCTCCACCAATTTAGCCCATTTATAAAACATATATTTAAAATATGGTGAAATATGTGAGTTGGTTTTTCTCTGGTTTATTTGGAGTTCAAATGTGTGAGTTTGAATTTGAATGGGAATCAAATTCAAACCCTATTTCAAATCCTAGTTCAAAACTTATTTATTTATTTGGCAAATGTCAACCAAGTGATCTGGGCCGCTTTCACCTTCCCTAGCCTGGCAGCCGGCCCAGCCCGTGAACCTTTCGGCCCAGTAAACCGCGCGGTCCCCTTCACCCTCTCCTTCAGTCACCGGTGCGTGGGCCCCGCGTGTCAGCCATCCCTTCCCCTCACCTACCCGGCCCGGCCCACCCAACCGAGCCGCGGCGCCGCGGTCCCGTCGCACCCACTCGCGCGGTGCGGGCGCGGCCGGGCCGCCCGGCCGGCACGCACGCCGAGGGGACCGGCGCCCGTGCGCGAACCGAGCCGGGGCGGGGAAAGAAAAAGCCCCTTCTACCCCCGCGCCTTGCCCCGGTGACGGCGAGTGCGCGGAGAGGGGGCGAGCGGCGCCGCCACGGCCGCCCGGGCGGACCAAGCCGGGGCAGCCCCGGAATTTCGCCTTGCCCTGGCGGTGCCGTGGATTCAAAAGCAAGGGGAGGAGAGCCAGTAGCAGTCGTCCACCGCCACCAACCCACATTGGGGTTTTGCCCCTTCCCAGAGCCGCTCCGCCGTAGGGGGAAGAGGAAGGGGAGAAGTTGAGGAAGAGGAGGCGAGGCGGGAGACCGACGCCGCGCCGCCGCCGGCGCGTTCTTGCGCGCGGGGCCGGACGAGGCCGCGAGGAGCCGGACGGGGGGAGGAGGCGTGCGTGACCGAGGAGGAGCCGGACCGGAGCGGGGGCACCACCGTGAACCTCGACGCCGACACCGCACCGCCGCTCACGCCGAGCCTGCGACGACTCCACCGCCGACCCGCTGTGAGCACCGAGGCCACCTTCCCTTCTTCTTGCACCGTACCATCTCTTAGCCACCGCCCGTGCGCGTGCCTTCGAGCCGCTAGATGCTGGGCGCGCCGCGCCGCCGTCTCCCCATGGACGACGCCGCGTCGTGCCTGCCGGTGTGGCCCGGGGGCGTGGCTACCCCAAGCCGCGCGCACGGGCGAGCCCGTGGGGGCGGAGCTCGGGGCGCCTTGCCGGGGAAACGAGGACGTTCCCGCGCCGCGCCGTCGAGCCCCGTGCCGAGCGCGCGTCGCGCCTTAGGTTCCACGTCTTGACCATGGTGCTGTTTTGGATCGTGCAACGGGGGGGGGGGGGGGGGGGGAAACGCGGTGGCGGAGCCGGCGCACCCCGAGCGCCAAGACCGGGCCGTGCCCACCCACCGTTGCCGGTGCTTGTGAGGGAGCCGGTCTAACCGGTGTTCGGGGGGACCCCGTGCCGCCGCGCCGCGTCCGGGCGAGCCGCCGCGGTGGCGCGTCACGTGCCGAGTTGAGCCGGCCTTCGAGCCGTGGTCGTTTATGCGCAGGTGTGTGCGCGTGAGTCCCGGCCGGCCGCACCCCGGCGCGTCTTGGCTAGGACCTCGCCGTGGAGTTGCCGCGCGCGCGGCGACGCGCGCCGCACGGCCGCCGCGCTCCCAGGACCTTTTGTCGAGCACCTGGTGGGCGAACGGACGGGCAGCGTGGGTTAAAAGAGTTAGTGGGCCGCCGGCCAGATCTGGGCCCTAAACTCAGCTGGCTGCTAGCAGGCCGCCGGCCCAGCGCAGGTTAGGAAGCTGGAGGATGCTTTTCGGGACTTTGGATGCTCCTCTAGCGGGCTGTGGCGCCTGGGCCACAGTGGGCCGAAACCCTTCTTCGGGTGGAAACCAGTCCGCTGGGCCACCCGCGGCCCAGCGGCACTTCAGGCCCTTACAGCCTGTTAACCCCGGGGCCGCTGATGTCATGCTGACGTCAGCAGCGTTTTTTCTGAAAATCCCTTTTCTTTTCTGTTTAAAAATTCCGTAAAAATGTATTTAACCTTTAAAAATTCATAACTAATTCTAGGGAGCTCGAGAAAAATACAAAACTAATTTCTATAAATCCGTATTTGCGAAACCTTGCCGATTGTAGGTAGTTCGGGTTCTCTTGGATCTTCTAAATTGATTTTTATTTGGAGTTCTTGCCTAGTTGTGCACCGTATTCTTATTTTCGCGTCGAATCTCGTGCCACGGACCCGAGCTTCGACCGGGAGGACATGGAGGACCCCGAGTATCTCGCTCCCGACAACGGATCGCTTCAACGGCAACGAAGGTGTCATGTCACTCCCAACCATATAGATCCCATGTTGTTAAATAGCTGCTAGTGCTTTACTTTAATGCATTGATCTGATGAATTGCATAACCCGTTTACTAGCCATGCCTTGATGTTTTGATATATCCTGTTTCCTTGCTCTACTACCTGCGGGACTAGCTTCAGACCCCTAGCTAATCCCTTACCTCAACTATCCATACTTTTGTTGCTTGATTATGGATGGTACTCTGGGCTTGGGCTGAGATGTGGGTATCTCGGTGTGTTTCTAGCGTGTGTTCTGGGTGCGTATCTCCTTGCTGTGTTTTGGCGGGAGCAAGCCGCTTGGTTACTTGTGAACGGCTGCCGAGGGAAGATGCGATCTGGCCTCTTACCCGAGGGTCGTGTCGTGTGGGATGGAGATGTTGAGTGCTCGCTCTCGGCCCCTTAAGGACCGATCGTCAGTTGACCTTGCTTCGAATGACTACTTTCGTACAGACCGCCCGCCTTGTATTGGGCGGGGGTGCGGGGTGAGACTTGTAGTGGATAGCACCCCTCCTGTAGGAGGATCGGTGTGATCGTGTCGGGAGGGGTCGTTCCCTCCTTAGTAGACTTTGCCCTGGCGAGGCCGGGGAAGGGTTCCACAGCTTCGAGGGACCTCTCGCGGGTAGTATGAGCTCTGCCGCGGAGGCTGGGCCAGGCTCGGAGACGCAGGAGGGTACTATCCACTTACTTGGGCTTCGGCCCGTATGGTAGGGTCGGACACGGTGACGGCCGGTTTCGGTCCTATTCGGGCGGGTACAGTTGTACAACCTCTGCAGAGTGTTAAACCTATAGCTATAGTCCGTGTCCACTGGTTATGGACAGTCTTTCGATCTCTCACCTGACTAGCTACACTTCTCTTGTGCTTCTTCTCTCCCCCGAGTGTGTGAGCCCGGCTTCGGCCGTTGAGATGTGGGGATAGGAGCCGGTGGGCCCCACATCGCAGATGAGAGTTGGGTTCTGGATCGTGGTTGAGATCCGGTGTTTTGGTGTGGTATTCCTTGAGCGGGGTGTGGACCCCTGAGGTGTGGACCTCGGAAGCGGAAGCTTCCCCGAGGTGTGGACCTCATAGCTGTATTCTGCTTACCTTGTACGTTGCACTGCTGCTTTGCTTAAGCTTTCTACAGCCAGATTAGGGATATCTCATGCATAGTAGAATATACACCGCTTTTGCCTCTTTGTTGGGAAGCTGACATGACCTACCCGCTTATCGGGTAGACCCTGGTGACTCTGACGCAGAGCCGGACTACGACTTCGACAACGACGGTTGCGTGGACTAGAGCTCTTCCTACACTTGAGCTGCTTGCGGATATGGAGTTTCTCGCGCTTTCATGGAGCCGCTGCTAGACGTTTTATTTATGTTTGATTCAGTCCCGATGGACTTGTACCCGGCATGTGCCGAAGAGATGTACTCGATTAATGTAATAAAATAAATGTTGTACTCTACTTTATCGTTTTTATCTTTACGTATGGATTTTGGCATCGCCGAGACGGGGATTGCACGTGGTAGCCCTCCCGGGACTACCACCGAGGTGCTAAGATTCGGGGTTCCGTTCGCGGAAATCCGGGTCGTTTCAGTTGGTACCAGAGCCATGCTTGACTGTAGGACGAGCCCCGGGGAATGGTCGATAGCATAGGAAGCCGTTTCTGAACCTTGAAACTTTATATAAACCCCCTTGGCTTCCGTATGTATATAACTATACTTATATATATGCATTACCTTGATTAACTTTCACTAACTACCTTACTAACTACGCTCTAACAACGTTGTGCAGATGGCGGAGGAAGCTTGGATCCCTTTGGAGTCGGACGGCAGGAAGGTCGGAGGCTTCTGCCACTTGCTGAGGGAGTGCCTGGAGGCAGCTGGAGTAGGGACCGACCGAGTCAGCTACAAGGGGAGGACCATGGGGCACAGGGAGCAGACACCCACTTTCCTGACCGTTACGGTGCGGCGGACCCACGGGTGCCAGAGTTCAAGGAGGTTAAGGTGCACATTGTTTCGAGAGTTCGACCACGGAGGCACACCGGACCGGCGCACGCGAGCTCTCAAGATGGTTTGTGTTCGGCTCAAGGAGAAGCTCAAGGACACCCCGTTCGGCCGTGCTTCCGGCGAGAGATCTACGACCCGGGTCGGCCGGGACACGAGCGACCGAGCGCGAGTACCTTGAGGTGACTTCGTGGAGGAGGACAAGAAGATGCACGCAGCCAGACGGTGCATCCTGGCTCAAGACCAGGCGCTTTTCTGGGCAGACAGTGAGATCGCGTACCTTCGGTGGAAGTGGGATGATACCGCGGCGAGTTCAGGACCTGGAGGTGGAGAGAGAGGATTTGCTTGACCGGTTGGAGGAGTCGCACGAGAGGAACGGAGAGCTGGTACGGCTTGGATCGGCGGCGGCCACGGCCCAGCACCGAGAGGGACGCCAGGAGGATCGCTACACTGGAGGCACGGCTGAGGACAGAGCAGGAGTTGCACCGGGCTACCGTGGAGGCCACGCGTGAGGACAGAGTGAGGCTTGCTGAGGCCAGGGACCAGTTGGAGTCGGTTGGAGCTGCAGCAGCTGACTATCAAGTCAAGGTGTGGGATCTTCAGGAGGCGAGCCGACACAACTACCACCACTTGTGCTACCTCGGTGGACTAGTCTACGAGGAGAGAGACCGAGCAGCCAGGACCCACACGGCCTGGGAGTGTTCTGACCAGCAGAGGCTGAGAGAGTTGGAGGAGCTCTCCGCGCAGCTACCCCCTAAGAAGAGGCCACGACTGAGGACGGAGACCTTCGAGCTACCGCCGACACTCCTACCACGTGTACGCCCGTACCCGAGTGGCTCTCAGGACACAGCAGAGATGGACCGTGCCCTTCAGGATACCCGAGACTACTACGGAGGACCGGCGATCAGGGTGCCGGGTTACCCAGGGACTCACTCACCGCCGTTCTACTCGGTTCCACCAGACTCCAGCCCAGAGGCACCGCAGTGTACCCCGTGATGGGAGCAGAGATCTAGCAGTAGATTCTGAGTCGATGTAATGAGTTAGATGTAATGCTGCCGCTCATGTTGTCATGCCTGTAGTAGCTACCCCATGATGTACCATGCGTTAGCGTGATGTGTTGCCGTGCACCCTCGAAGGTCGTTGGAGTAAACCTCGAGGTGCACCCCTTTTGTATGGTGGCATTGATTGAGTGACATGGATCTTCATGGTTTCTTTCGGATTTCATGCTTCTTTATGTCTGTATGAATTCTTTGTCTGTTAGCAGGATTACTCCTTTATAGTTAATAACCTTAATAGATATATTCTCCCTACCACTACTGACTCTTGCAAACTGGAACAGATGTCGGGGGCAAGGAGGTCCGGGCGACTCCTGGCCCGTTTCGAGGAGGTCGCTGGGGACGACGGAGGGGAGGACGCCCCTAACCCAGCGGGAGCGAGAGGCCGCGGACGTCGTGGAGGTCACGCGCCACGAGGCGGGCTCCGCGGAGGCCTGGCAGGCCGCGTGGGCCGAGGAGGCCGAGTTGGCGGTCGAGGAACCGCGCACGACAATGAGGGAGCTCGGGAGCGAGGAGCTCGAGCACGAGCAGTACCCCGGCCCGAGGGAGGAGCGAGGCCGGGCTCGGGGGACACGAGGTGCCACCACCGCCACCTCCCCCGAACTTGGCCGACGTGATGGCAGTACAGACTCAGCTGATGCAGACGATCACCCAGATGCTAGCTCAGAACAACAACAACAACCACAGGGGTCAGAACCGCAACGCACCAGAGGGTTTCCAAAAGAAGGTTGAGAACTTCAACAAGCTGCGACCGCCTACCTTCGACCACTCAGCAGACCCGATGGACGCGGACGTACCGGCTACGTGAGATTGAGAAGAAGCCGGAGCCGGGCCGAGCTTACGGAGGAGGAGTGTGTGACCGTGGCGGCGCACCGGGCGATCGGCACGGCCCGGTGCGTGGTGGGACGGCATCGTGACTCGCACCGGGACCCGTTGCACATAGGGTGGGACGAGTTTGTGGAGGCCTTCAGGAGTCACCACATCCCGGATGCGGTGATGGACGGGGAAGGCCGACGAGTTCGGGCACCTCAAGATGGGAAACATGTCGGTGCGGGGAGTACGCCAACCGCTACCAGGAGCTGATGAGGTACGTGCCGACGACACCGACACAAAGAAGAAGAAGGTCTGCGGTTCGAAAGGGGCCGCACAAGGGGATGGCACACCACTTGTCCGCACACGACCGCCCGACACTTCGCTCCATTATCGACAAGGCACCGATCGTGGAGAGGTCAAGGCTTGAGTACATGGAGGTTCGTGGAAGCAAGTCCAAGCGCACGGACCGGGCGAGCGCTCGGGACCACCTCGAGGCGAGAGGACGGGGTACGCTCGGGGCCACCGTCCACGGCAGAGGCACCACGTCTCTCGGTCTCGGCCCGCGAGAGCGAGAGCCAACCCGGGGCGGGAGTGGAGGTCGAACGGTCGGAAACCGAGGCCACCACCGCGGTCGACAGACGAGTCCAAGGTGACTTGCTTCAACCGCCGTCGAGGTTGGGCACAAGTCGTTTGAGTGTCCACAAGCGGGCGCCACCGGGGAGTCGAACCGCGGCTCTCGGTGCCGGACCCCGGCCAAGCCACCGGCACCGGGAGGACGGCCACCCCGTACACGGCGGAGAGGGCGCTCGGGCCGCCGCCTACACGAGGCCGTCTGAACCACCTCACCGCCGAGGATGCAGCAGCCGCACCCGACGTCACACTTGGTGAGTTCCTTGTTGACTCAGTTATGGCAACTGTTTTGTTCGATACTGGAGCTCAGTTTTCGTATATTTCTACCAAGTTTGCTAAAGAAAGGTCTTTACCAACTAAGCCTCGACCAAGGCCTATCTTGACTAGCTCTCCGCTAGGAGAGAAGAGGAGTACGGTAGAGTGCAGAGGAGTGAGGATGGTGTTTGAGGGGCTACAGTTCACGGCAGACTTGACAGTTTTGGAGTCTACCGGGATAGACGTGATCCTAGGGATGGATTGGTTGGCAAAGCACAACGGGATAGTCTCTTGCAACCCCGAGTGATACGGCTAGAACACCCCGAGTGGAACTATAGTGCGGATCGAGCCGCGAGTCCGAAGGCCGCAACGATGATGTGCAACATGAGTGGGAAAGAGATTGAAGAAATCCCGGTGGTCCGTGAGTTTCGGACGTGTTCCCGAGAGGAGCTCACGGAGTTACCCCCCGAGCCGGGACGTGGAGTTCGTGATTGAGGCGATGCCGGGGGGCGGGGCCCGTTGCAAAGAGTCCGTACAGGATGTCGTCTGACGAGCTGGACGAGTTGAAGAAACAGCTCAAGAAGCTGCTCGAGCAAGGATTTGTTCGGTTGAGTGCCTCACCGTGGGGTTCCCCAGTGCTCTTCGTAGAGAAGAAAGACGGCACAAAGAGGATGTGCATTGACTACCGCACGCTCAACTCGATGACAATCAAGAACAAGTACCCGCTACCCAGAATCGAGGACTTGCTGGATAGGCTCAAAAAGGCAAGGTTCTTTTCCAAGATCGACTTGAGGTCAGGTTACCACCAGATGAAGATCCGAGAACAGGATATTCCCAAGACAGCCTTCACCACACGTTACGGCTTGTACGAGTTCGTGGTGGTTTCTTTCGGGCTGACCAACGCCCTCGCTTACTTCATGAACTTGATGAACAAGGTCTTCATGGAAGAGTTGGACGGAGTTTGTAGTGGTGTTTATCGATGATATCTTGATCTACTGCGAGACCACCGAGGAGCACGAGGAGCACCCGAGAGTCGTGCTAGAGAGGCCGAGGGCAAAGCGAAACCGTACGCTAAGTTCGGCAAGTGCGAGTTCGGATGGAGAAGGTCGCGTTCTTGGGACACGTCGTTGTCGGCGAGAGGGGATAGCCGTGGATCCGTCCAAGGTTGAGTCAGTGACCAAGTGGGAGCAGCCGTTAAACGTGACAGATGTCAGAAGCTTCCTTGGGTTGGCAGGTTACTACGGAGGTTCATTGAGAACTTTTCCAAGATCGCCAAGCCAATGACAGAGTTGCTCAAGAACAACACAAAGTTCGAGTGGTCAGAAGCGTGTGAGAAGAGCTTTCAAGAGCTGAAAAAGAGACTCACCACAGCCCCAGTGCTTACCTTGCCAGATATCAAGAAAGACTTTGTGGTCTACTGTGACGCTTCAAGGCAAGGACTCGGATGTGTGCTGATGCAGGAAGGGAAAGTTGTGGCTTATGCTTCCAGGCAGCTGAAGAAACACGAGGAAAACTACCCGACACACGACTTGGAGTTGGCGGTACGTTGTGCATGCGCTCAAGATCTGGAGACACTACCCGATAGGGAACAAGTGTGAGCTGTTTTCCGACCACAAGAGCCGAAGTACTTCTTTACACGGACGAGAGTTGAACATGAGGCGAGAGGCGATGGTTAGAGCCGATCAAGGACTACGACGTCGAGATCAACTACCACCCGAGGGCAAAGCTAACGTCGTGGCGGATGCACCGAGCCGGAAAACCTATTGCAACAACCTCATGGTAAAAGAAGAGCAACACCGCCCCGCATGAAGAGCTAGAGAAGCCGAGAATTGAAATTGTAGACCAAGGCCAAGTCAACGTGATGCAAGTGACCTATGACCGGAGGAACGAATCCGTACGGCCCGGAAGGAGTGTGCGAAATCAAAGCTTTGCGAGGACTAATGGAGCGAGGGCAAAGCGAGAGGACTACCGGGTAGATGAACAGGGCACCGTGTGGTTGAAAGAACGGATCCGTGTACCACAAGACAAGGCACTTCGGGAGCGGATCATGAGGGAAGCTCACGACTCGAGGTACTCGATTCACCGGCGACACCAAGATGTACGAGAGATCTAAAGGTCCGATATTGGTGGAAGGACATGAAGAAGGATATAGCACACTACGTGGCTGTTGCGACACACGTAGCAGAGTGAAAATCGAACATCGAAACCCGCTTTGGTTTGTTGAAGCCGTTGGCTATTCCAGTTTGGAAGTGGGAGGACATTTCCATGGACTTTGTGGTGGGACTTCCTCGAACACCAAAAGGAAACGACTCAGTTTGGGTCATAGTGGATCGACTGACCAAAGTGGCTCACTTTGTGCCGGTGAAGACCCGGTATGCAACCGAGAAGTTGGCAGAACTGTACGTAGAGCACATACTCAGGCTGCACGGGGCACCCAGAAGTATTGTATCTGATCGAGGACCACAGTTTGTCTCCAAGTTTTGGCAGAGCTTCCACAAGCTTATGGGCACCACACTCAACTACAGCACAGCTTTTCACCCACAGACTGACGGTCAGACAGAGAGGGTCAACCAGGTCTTGGAGGACATGCTACGAGCGTGTGCACTCACCTATGGCACCGATTGGGAGAGCAGTTTGCCGTTTGCAGAGTTCTCGTACAACAACAGCTTTCAAGCAAGTCTCCGGATGGCTCCCTTTGAGGCCCTTTACGGGCGGAAGTGCAGAACCCCGCTAGCTTGGTCAGAGGTGGGCGAGCGGACACTGTTTGGGCCAGCAATCATTGAGGAAGCAGAGGAGAAAGTTGAGAAAGTTCGTGAGAACCTGAAGATCGCTCAAAGCCGTCAGAAGAGCTATGCCGACAAGAGAAGGAGAGAGTTGTCTTTTGCAGTTGGCGACCGAGTGTACTTGAAAGTCTCTCTGCTTCGAGGAACTAAGAGGTTCTTGGTGAAGGGAAAGCTCGCACCGAGGTACGTGGGGCCGTACCCAATCACCCGAAGGATTGGAAGTTTGGCCTACCAGCTTGCACTACCCGAGACAATGGCAGGAGTTCACCCAGTGTTTCACGTGTCACACTCGAAGAAGAGCGAGAAGGCGGTGGAGGCAAAGCAAGTGCCCATGGAGTTGCTTGACTTGCAAGACAACCTTGAGTATACGAGAATATCCGAGAAAATCTTGGACGAGCCGTCAAGGAAACAAGGAGAACTACCATTCCTTTCTGTAGAGTGTTGTGGAGCAACCATACAGAGCGAGAGGCAACATGGGAGAAGGAAGCTGATCTCAGGAAAGAGTACCCTCACTTGTTCACGGAGGAGGTCGAGGACTAAATCTCGAGGACGAGATTCTCAGTGGTGGGGGAGAATGTAACAACCCAGGAATTTAGGTGTGTGAATTTTGCGAAAAATTTAAAACTTTTTGCTTGCATTTGAGTGCTATCAAGGTTTGAACCAAATTGCTAGCCCCTCTCTAAATTCTCCACCAATTTAGCCCATTTATAAAACATATATTTAAAATATGGTGAAATATGTGAGTTGGTTTTTCTCTGGTTTATTTGGAGTTCAAATGTGTGAGTTTGAATTTGAATGGGAATCAAATTCAAACCCTATTTCAAATCCTAGTTCAAAACTTATTTATTTATTTGGCAAATGTCAACCAAGTGATCTGGGCCGCTTTCACCTTCCCTAGCCTGATAGCCGGCCCAGCCCGTGAACCTTTCGGCCCAGTAAACCGCGCGGTCCCCTTCACCCTCTCCTTCAGTCACCGGTGCGTGGGCCCCGCGTGTCAGCCATCCCTTCCCTCACCTACCCAGCCATCCCACCCAACCGAGCCGCAGCGCCGCCGGTCCCGTCGCACCCACTCGCGTGGCGCGGGGCGCGGCCGGCCGCCCGGCCGGCACGCACGCCGAGGGACCGGGCGCCCGCGCGCGAACCGAGCCGGGCCGGGGAAAGAAAAAGCCCCTTCTACCCCCGCGCCTTGCCCCGGTGACGGCGAGTGCGCGGAGAGGGGGCGAGCGGTGCCGCCACGGCCGCCCGGGCGGACCAAGCCGGGGCAGCCCCGGAATTTCGCCTTGCCCTGGCGGTGCGCGTGGATTCAAAAGCAAGGGGAGGAGAGCCGATGCGGTCGTCCACCGCCACCAACCCACATTGGGGTTTTGTCCCTTCCCCCGAGCCGCTCCGCCGTAGGGGGGAAGAGGAAGGGGGAAGTTGAGGAAGAGGAGGCGAGGCGGGAGACCGACGCCGCGCCGCCGCCGGCGCGTTGTTGCGGAGGCCGGACGCGGCCGCGAGGAGCCGGACGGGGGGAGGAGGCGTGCGTGACCGAGGAGGAGCCGGACCGGAGCGGGGGCACCACCGTGAACCTCGACGCCGACACCGCACCGCCGCCCACGCCGAGCCTGCGACGACTCCACCGCCGACCCGCTGTGAGCACCGAGGCCACCTTCCCTTCTTCTTGCACCGTACCATCTCTTAGCTCGCCCGTGCGCGTGCCTTCGAGCCGCTAGATGCTGGGCGCGCCGCGCCGCCGTCTCCCCATGGACGACGCCTCGTCGTGCCCCCGCCGGTGTGGCCCGGGGGCGTGGCTACCCCAAGCCGCGCGCACGGGGCGAGCCCGTAAGGGCTGGAGCTCGGGCTGCCTTGCCGGGGAAACGAGGACGTTCCCGCGCCGCGCCGTCGAGCCCTGTGCCGAGCGCGCGTCGCACCTTAGGTTCCACGTCTTGACCATGGTGCTGTTTTGGATCGTGCAACGGGGGGGAAACGCGGTGGCGGAGCCGGCGCACCCCAGCGCCAAGACCGGGCCGTGCCCACCCCCGCCGTTGCTGGTGCTTGTGAGGGAGCCGGCCTAACCGGTGTTCAGGGGACCCCGACGCCGCCGCGCGCGCGTCCGGGCGAGCCGCCGCGGTGGCGCGTCACGTGCCGAGTTGAGCCGGCCTTCGAGCCGTGGTCATTTATCCGCGGGTGTGTGCGCGTGAGTCCCGGCCGGCCGCACCCCGGCGCGCCTTGGCTAGGACCTCGCCGTGGAGTTGCCCGGCGCGCGGCGACGCGCGCCGCGCGGCCGCCGTGCTCCCAGGACCTTTCGTCGAGCACCTGGTGGGCGAACGGACGGGCAGCGTGGGTTAAAAGAGTTAGTGGGCCGCCGGCCAGATCTGGGCCCTAAACTCAGCTGGCTGCTAGCAGGCAGCCGGCCCAGCGCAGGTTAGGAAGCTGGAGGATGCTTTCCGGACTTTGGATGCTCCTCTAGCGGGCTGTGGCGCCTGGGCCACAGTGGGCCGAAACCCTTCTTCGGGCGGAAACCAGTCCGTTGGGCCACCTGCGGCCCAGCGGCACTTCAGGCCCTTACAGCCTGTTAACCCCGGGGCCGCTGACGTCATGCTGACGTCAGCAGCGTTTTTTCTGAAAATCCCTTTTCTTTTCTGTTTAAAAATTCCAGAAAATGTATTTAACCTTTAAAAATTCATAACTAATTCTAGGGAGCTCAGAAAAATACAAAACTAATTTCTATAAATCCGTATTTGCGAAACCTTGCTGATTGTAGGTAGTTCGGGTTCTCTTGGATCTTCTAAATTGATTTTTATTTGGAGTTCTTGCCTAGTTGTGCACCGTATTCTTATTTTCGCGTCGAATCTCGTGCCACAGACCCGAGCTTCGACCAGGAGGACGTGGAGGACCCCGAGTACACTGCTCCCGACAGCGACTGCTTCAATGGCAACGAAGGTGTCATGTCACTCCCAACCATATAGATCCCATGTTGTTAAATAGCTGCTAGTGCTTTACTTTAATGCATTGATCTGATGAATTGCATAACCCGTTTACTAGCCATGCCTTGATGTTTTGATATATCCTGTTTCCTTGCTCTACTACCTGCGGGACTAGCTTCAGACCCCTAGCTAATCCCTTACCTCAACTATCCATACTTTTGTTGCTTGATTATGGATGGTACTGCGGGCTTGGGCCGAGATGTGGGTATCTCGGTGTGTTTCTAGCGTGTGTTCTGGGTGCGTATCTCCTTGCTGTGTTTTGGCGGGAGCGAGCCGCTTGGTTACTTGTGAACGGCTGCCGAGGGAAGATGCGATCTGGCCTCTTACCCGAGGGTCGTGTCGTGTGGGATGGAGATGTTGAGTGCTCGCTCTCGGCCCCTTAAGGACCGATCGTCAGTTGACCTTGCTTCGAATGACTACTTTCGTACAGACCGCTCGCCTTGTATTGGGCGGGGGTGCGAGGTGAGACTTGTAGTGGATAGCACCCCTCCTGTAGGAGGATCGGTGTGATCGTGTCGGGAGGGGTCGTTCCCTCCTTAGTAGACTTTGCCTCGGCGAGGCCGGGGGAAGGGTTCCACGGCTTCGAGGGACCTCTCGCGGGTAGTATGAGCTCGCCGCGGAGGCCGGGCCGGCTCGGAGATGCGGGGAGGGTACTATCCACTTACTTGGGCTTCGGCCGTATGGTAGGGTCGGACACGGTGACGGCCGGTTTCGGTCCTATTCGGGCGGGTACAGTTGTACAACCTCTGCAGAGTGTTAAACCTATAGCTATAGTCCGTGTCCACTGGTTATGGACAGTCTTTCGATCTCTCACCTGACTAGCTACACTTCTCTTGTGCTTCTTCTCTCCCCCGAGTGTGTGAGCCGGCTTCGGCCGTTGAGATGTGGGGATAGGAGCCGGTGGGCCCCACATCGCAGATGAGAGTTGGGTTCTGGATCGTGGTTGAGATCCGGTGTTTTGGTGTGGTATTCCTTGAGCGGGGTGTGGACCCCTGAGGTGTGGACCTCGGAAGCGGAAGCTTCCCCGAGGTGTGGACCTCATAGCTGTATTCTGCTTACCTTGTACGTTGCACTGCTGCTTTGCTTAAGCTTTCTACAGCCAAATTAGGGATATCTCATGCATAGTAGAATATACACCGCTTTTGCCTCTTTGTTGGGAAGCTGACATGACCTACCCGCTTATCGGGTAGACCCTGGTGACTCTGACGCAGAGCCGGACTACGACTTCGACAACGACGGTTGGGTGGACTAGAGCTCTTCCTACACTTGAGCTGCTTGCGGATATGGAGTTTCTCGCGCTTTCATGGAGCCGCTGCTAGACGTTTTATTTATGTTTGATTCAGTCCCGATGGACTTGTACCCGGCATGTGCCGAAGAGATGTACTCTGATTAATGTAATAAAATAAATGTTGTACTCTACTTTACTGTTTTTATCTTTCTGTATGGATTTTGGCATCGCTGAGACAGGGATTGCACGTGGTAGCCCTCCTGGGACTACCACCGAGGTGCTAAGATTCGGGGTTCCGTTCGCGGAAATCCGGGTTGTTTCATTTTTGGTCTTCACAGGCGGATGTTGATTCTTGGTCTCGACGGATTCAACAACTTTTGTGTCTTCTTGGCTTCACTCTCCCTTGACTCCTCCCTTCCGATGCGACGACGAGGTAGAATGTAGTTAATATTGACCACTTTACATACCTCGAATCATGGTTGACTTGAATGCACTCCTCACGCCATCGATGTCGAACATGACCTCCCCCTTGCCGACGTCGATTGTTTCGATGGTCTTGAGGAACGATCTCCCTAGGATGAGTGGCGATGAGGTTGATCTCCTCTCGGTCTTGGATGTGGAGTTTCTCATGGATATTCTGACAATGTTCAGGCTCCGATTTTAGATTTTGTGTTGCATGTCACCTTTGCCTGCAAAAGTTTTCTAGACCATCCACAAAATATATGTTTTTTGTTGGAGATTGTAGCCGTCCATCTCCAGTTAGGGTTAGCAATAAACAAAATATATACAAAAACTAAAAGAAAACTAGAGTTTAGAAAAACCCTAGATGGATTTTTTTGTTTTGAGGATGATCAAAATTAAGAGATGCAAAAGAAAAATCAAGAGAAAAACTGAAAATATTCACAAATGCAATACTAGATTGAATCTGGATTACTTGTTCCCCGGCAATGGCGCCAGAAAAAGGGGCTTGTTGATGGTTGATTGTCGTATCGAAGGGGCTTGTCACACCTGTTTTTCCAAAGAAAACCAAGTGCAAACCTATATGCATGCCAGGATCAATTTTCATGCATATAGTTGACATAAGTGAATAACAGAAACAATATCACGTAAGAAAAAGGGAGATTATCAGAGTATTACGCTATATCCTGGAAACGGAGGCACCAAACTCCATAAGCAGTCGACTGGGGGTTGCGTACGCCTAGAACCAGCAACATCTTCACAAGACTTCAGAGTAGCTTCCTCCTTCTGAGCAACATTGTTTATAGCAAGGGTGAGCACTTGTCGTACTCAGCAAGTGTGGGGAAAGTATGAATGCAAAGGCTTTATAGTGGACTGGGCTATAAGCATTTAAGCAATTTTAGTTGGTCAAGCATTATTAGCACCTGATTACTAATAAAAGAATAAGTTTATACCAACCCTCAATTAAGCATAAAGATAAGAGATACGCCATGAGCACATGGCTAAGATAACCAGAAACCACAATTCAAGTCCATCTTCAAGTTCAATTAATCATGTGAGGGTCTAGGCCGCTCTTGACCGTGAGCACGGCTAATCGATTAGTTTTACACTCTGCAGAGGTTGTACACTTTCACCACAAGCAGCGTAAAAGCTCCAAAGAACTTTGAACCCAACCATGCGATGCTGATCAGGCACCATACCACACTACCGAGGTGTGATTGCATAGGGACGCTACAAGGCCTTTACAAAGGTTCTCCAACAAGTTGTGACCCACAAGGTCCGGATCAGTTAGCAAGGTATAAAGTCCCCTAGCAGGTCGATACCCCACCATAGAAAAATATAACTCACCCAACCCCCTGCTAGAGCGAGTCCATACCCCGCAGTACCGCCGATCCCTTGTCCTTATCAGGTAAGATCACTCCAAGCTAAAGTTCCTAATTATTCGGCCAAGACCATTGCCCATTAGTTCTTGTGGTTGTACTGTTTTCCTGGGTGGTTCTCCATGTTCCGATTAATGCACAATGATCTTATAAATTAAACATCACATATCACATTGGAACATAGAGCATAAAATGATAACCATATATTGATTATTACCAACCCAGTTGAGCAAACTAAGCAGTATCTACCATCAATATCAAACCAGGTTCAAGATAATGGTCAAAAGAGGCTAGTCATCCTTAATAGGAACCCATCAAAATTAATGCAAAGCAATGCAGCAGTGATTAAATGAAATTCTTAGGACAAAAGATCAAGGACACACTTGCCTTTAACCAAAGTAATGTCGTTGCTTAGAATATCTTCACCTTCACACTCTTCCAAGCTCTCGAACCACGTTCGCTCTAAGCGCATCAATCATCGGACACAAGCATGCAAAGCAAACGCACGAGTACAACTAAGAACAAAGCTCCAATCAAAAGGAAACTTTAAAAGAGCACTAAAGGATAGGCTTGATTAGATGGATCACTAAAGAACACAAAGTGCTTGGAAGGGAAAGGCTTGGTTAGCTTTGAAGAGATGATTGCGAAAGATTGAGCAAGGATCAGGAAGATCGCACTGGAATAGAGCTCGATCCTATTAGTTACGCAAACGCAAGAAACACTGAAAACAGAACTAAGCTCGAAACTATCGTGAGATCATTATCAAACAACAAGAGACTACGCTTGGCATATTTTAATTAAGAAATCATGTGAAAGAATATTTCAGAGAAATACTCTATGTTACCATTAAACAAGTTACATTTAATTAAAGAAATCACGATAAACCTAATCATATTTTATTTATAACATTTGAGTAGAAGTTATGTCAAATTAACAATTACTTTAGAAAGATAAAGAAAGTATAAGAGATCTAAGCGAGTAACTTTATGTCACGTGTTCAACTAAACATATTTAATATTGAAAAGGAATTTATGATGTCATTAGGCATATTAACTTTATTATGAAAACCGATGTTTAACTCTAACATCTTTTATTTAGAAAACTAGTTATGAATAGGGATTAACCAATTACATCATGATTAAAGAAAACCGGATTAGAACCTAATCACTTTTTATTTATAAAAGCATTGGAATAAGAATTAGTCAAGATTAACATGCGGTTTTAGTGTTAAAACAAGTAACAGGTGATACATATGCTAACGCACAAGGTTAAGGTGAAACGAACTAGAACGGTAGAAGTGAACTATAACGCACACACAAACTTTAGGCTAGGGTTTAGGAGAACTAGTCTACAAAGAGAACTCGGATGAACAACTGACATACTAACCAAGAGTGATCTAGTCTGACAGGAGAAACAGATAACAGGAAAGGTAGCTACGATAGATTAGGTACAAGAACACAGCTGATTCATAAAGAGACAACCTAACTGAGATAGGATAGGTATGAACTAGATATTGATGACCGAGATTCTAAGAGAAACATGAAATAAGAGTGATAAGATTACTTGATAGGCAACTAAGCAGTGAAAACTACTCACACAGATAAAGCTACTAAGCTAAGCAAAAACTCTAAGGCTTGATTAGATGCACACGGTTTAGCTCAGGCTAACACTAGAAAGGTTTAGAGCTTCTGATAAACTCGATCAAAAGAGATAAAGCTGATACCGAACGTCTAACGAATTATTTGCATATGAGAGATCAAACTATGAGCTAGATTTATTTTAATTAACAAAATATATGTAAGGATATTTCATCAATAAAATACCCCATGTTGGAATTAAAGTAAATTAAACTTTATTTGCAAAACCAGTGTAAAGAACTAGTCAAGTTTTATTTATAAAGATTCATATAAGAATTATTCCAATTAAACATTTAATTTAGAAAAAACTAAACTATATGAATAACCTAAACGAAACTTTGTAATTCGAGTAGATCATATTATTATTATTAAAAACAGCATTTACATTGGTATTAATCAAAATTAACATTTACTCATAAAGCCGGAGTAAAAGCCTAATCAAGTTTTAATTATAAAAGTTAATAAATCATTAAGCAAAATAATATTTGACTTATGGAAAACCGGGTAAAAGATCTAATTAGATTTTATTTACAAAAGCATGTGAGAGAAACTTTAATCGAATTAAATTTGATAATGAAAAACGGTGTATAGATCTATATAACTTTTATTTATAAAAGGCATGCATAACTAGACATTAATCAAAATTAATATTAAATTTATTTTCAGAAAACAAAACATGATGAAAACTCACCACTAGCGCGTAGTTCACATCATTACGGACCTGGCGCAATTTGAACGGATGAAAACGGAGTTAAAACGAGAAAGATATGGCTCTTTAAAGATCTGAGGACCTAGATGTGAAGATTGGAAACTTCTAGGGAGTTTACTGTGAAAAGGCAGGGGCATATACATAATTATGTATATGAACTCAGGGATTTACTTGCAAAACTGCCGGGAAGGGTTTATGTGCAGGAGGTGGGGTCTCTGCAGGGGGTTACGAGCAAGATTCATTGGTCATAGTTTAGATCCAAGGATTATGGAGCTCTTCAGGGGTTTTTTCACAAAACCACCATCTTCTTCCCTGGATTCGAATCGGAACAGGGGATGGGGTGCTCCCGGCGGCGCTGGATGATGGCGGCGCCGGTGAAACTCAGCGCGAGAGCTCCGGCCAGATGGGGGAGAAGGAAGAGGAGGGGAAGGGGCACCTGTGGAGGGACTCACCTAGGTCGGAGGCATCCTGCAGAGGCTTGGCGGCGGTGAGCACGGGCAACCGGCGGCGGTCCAAGGCGGTGGCGGTGTTCTAGTGCTCGATTGGCGATGATGAGGGGTTGAGGAGGTGCAGCACTTCCACGTGAACCCCAAGGCAGCCTCAGCTTGGCTCGGCGGATGGCGGAGGCGGCGAATCGGGCGGCGGCCGGCTCGAGGCGGACACGGGGGAGGCGGCGCGCGGTGCTCTTGGCCGGCGTCGGCGGCTGCGGCGGGCGGCGCGGTGCGCGAGCGAGGAAGGCACGGGCGGCGGCGGGCCGGAGCGCGCGGGCGGCTTGGAAAAGGGGACGCGGTGCTGGAGTCCGGGGCGGCTACGGCACGGACACCGGGGAGTGGAGGCGCCGGACTCCGGCGAGTCCTGGCGGCGCACGCCATGGCCAGATGGGCTCTCAGCGGGCCGGGCGCTAGGGCTTGGAGCGGGTTGGGCCGGAAACAAGAGCTGGGCCGAGCTGGGCCAAGGGAAAACGAGGGGGATTGAGCAAACGAAAGGAAGAACCTTAGGGAGGTCCACCAGACTTCCAGGAGTTGGGTTGAAAGTTTGACTGGGCCGGAAAGGGAGAAAGAAAATGAATTTCTTTTTATTTTTAGAATTTATTTTCGGGAAGAGAATTATCTAGAAATAGCTAGGTAATTCATAAAAGCCACGAAAAATATTCTGAAAATCCCAAAAATTCTAGGAAAACTCCCAGAGACAGATTGGAACATGAACAATCCAAATAAAGTATTTGGTGCTCATGAAAAAAATTTTAGAGCCTTCTAATAAATAGAAATAGCTCAAGAAAAATGAGAATAAATTCCAGAAAAATCCGGAAAATTCTCGGGAGAGTTTGGACAGCTCCTAAACGCATTTTTGAAACCTTAAGCACTAAGGAACCACTAGATGCATCGGCATGAATGCAACACTCTCAACTTTGTTTTAAATTCAGAAAATCAAACAAAGGATTTTTCCTATACTATATTTCCTGTAAAGAAAAATAAATGTTGGATTTTTTTAAAATTATGAGAAAATCGTTATTTAATTATTCTTTCTATTCACATCCTGAAATTGGTAATTTCAGGGTGTGACAACTTGCAAGTGAACAAGTCCTCCATCGTAGCCAAGGGACCCTTCTTCCCTCAAGTGTGAACCCAAGGTATCGAAACCGTGGAACAATGTGTAACGCAAGATCCAATCTAATAAGCAGAAAAGCTTTGATCTTGAAAAGGAGTTTTGCATCTAATCTATGGAAGAACCATAAAACACATCTAATCTACTAAACACCGGAGGTAGCAAGAGAAAGAGAGGGGAGAACCAATCTAGAGATTGGATTGGGTCTGTTGTTGAAGTTCCAAAACCAAGAATAAAGCAAACAAATGTCATAACTAGCCTCTTTAAATTGTGGCTTCCGTTCCAACTCCGAAGACCCCCGCCTTATGGAGCCATTGTTCTGTCACAACACACTCCTATTCATGCGGGTTAGCCTAGGGTGAGTTCAAGAAGAACAAGTTGCAAACGCTTGGTAGGTCAGGTATGCACCTCTAGCCACCAGGGCTACAAGAACATCCTATGCAATCTATCTGCGGAATAGATTGGAGAATAAGAAAACCCAAGCAAAGGCAAAATCGTAGTGAAAGCACTTGATAGTTAGAAATCAGATTCAATTTGATAATTCAACATAACAAATGATACATGGACAAGATCACCACCTGGATCCTACCTTGATCTTGATCCTAGCTCCTGGTGGGCCTTTGATGTCGTTTCCTTCGCGGTTAAGGCTTGAATGCTTGCCATCCAAGCTTTGTTGTTTTCTGGTTGAGTCCCTGAAGATTTGCATGTTGACACTTTAGTCCTCGGGTCATTTGGAGTCATGTTCATCGCGTGTCTTGACTCTTGTTGGGCTTCATGATCTTCTTCCAAAGTGCTTGATGAACTTATCCTGACTGTCTCCTCTTTAGTGTAGATTTCCTGCGTAAACAATAAGCTCTAAAATCGACATGCAAGAGTGAACTTGTTATATACGAGGGGTTAGCTCCAGTGGTTAGAATAATAAATCAATGCCAACATTAAAGGTAAACTCATGGCTAGGTTGACAGAAATTCACTGTCAATAGAGGCTATCCTCCTTGGGCTCGGTCGGGGCCACCTCAACTTTCTTGTATTGGGGCTGTGGCTTTGTCCACTCTCTAGATTCATCATCTTGCACTAGGTAACATTGCTCTTCCTTTGCTTGGAATTGAACTTCATGTTCGTTCCTCCTATGCGGAATTGAATCTTTCCGGCTCCAACATCAATCCTTGCATTGACATCTCTTAGGAATGGCCGCCCAAGAATAAGAGGCATTTCCCCATCATCTTGTGTGTCGAGGACCACGAAATCCGCAAAGACATGGGAGCCCTTGACATTCACGAAGAGGTTTTCTACTATGCCCTCTAGGTATCTAATCGACGAGTCAGCGGGTTGGACTGACATCAAAGTCGGAGATAGAGCAGGATATCCTAACTCCTCAAGCATGGCCTTAGACATGAGGTTGACACTCGCACCAAGGTCACAAAGGGCATTCTTGATCTTCTGATAATAGATCGTACATGTAATAGCTGGATGTCGGTTGTCTTTCCTGTGCAAGACTGTTGATTCCTCCCATGGGTCTTGGATTTGGTGTATGAGCTTCCCTACATGGTTAGGTGCATATACCCTCCTAGATGGTGCACCCCATCTGGTGGATACAACGCTAACATTTTCTCGGGTAGGCTCGGGTTGCCCTGGTATTCTACCCGAGTCGGAAGAAGGTAAAGAAGCAGCATGTTGAGAAAGTTAAGTTTCTACCATTTTATTAAAGCTTAGCTGATTCGCATAGCAGTCGTGAAAGATTCTATGGTCAAAGTTAAATTTTCAAGAACTTTATTATTGGTGGCTAGTTTCTTGTTCAAAATTTCAATGTTTTTAGCTTGACAAAAGACAAGATCTCTAAGGGAAGGTTGATTATTGAAATTGTTAGAATAATTACCTCCATTTTGATTGTTGAACGGGAAGTTGGGCCTCGAGTTCCACCCTTGATAGTTGTAGTTGCTATTGCGGAACCCATTGTTGTTGCCATTGTTGATGAAACTAGCTTGTTCCCTCATTTCGGGATAATCATTTCCTAAATGGCCTATGTTTCCACAAACCTCGCACATCATGCGAGCGTCCATGATCGTGGCGGTCTCCATGTTGCTTGGTGCCTCCATTTTCTTCATAAGGAGGTCTAACTTGGCGGCGAACATGTCGATTCCATCAACTTAGTGTACACCGCGTGTACGGGATTGGAGACGATCTCCATCCCAACCTTGATTTGCCACCATCTTCTCGGTCAATTCTTTGGCGGCAGGTACTTGTAGTGAAAAGAAGACTCCTCCAACTGCTGCATCTAGGTGCTCATGGGTGGTACGCTTGAGCCCGTGATAGAAAGTTTGAATTAAGAACCACCCTACATGCCATGGTGTGGGCACGTGGTGATGTAATCCTAGAGACGTTCCCACGCTTCCGGGATGCTCTCATCATTTTGCTGCTAGAAGCCCGAAATTCTAGCATAGAGGGCATTGGTTTTGCCCACCGGGAAGAACTTCGTGAGAAATGCCTTTGAGCACTTATCCCATGTGTTGATGGCATCTCGCTCCGCATAAAACCATTGCTTCACTTTCCTGAGCAACGAGGACATGAATAAGCGAAGGTGAATTGCATCATCCGTTACTTCTCGGATAGTAAAAGTCCTGCACACCTCCATGAAATGTTGGAGATGCGCATTGGCATCTTCATTGGGCTTGCCGCAGAACGGACTTGCTTGCACAATGTTGATCAGCACTGGTTTGAGCTCAAAGTTTCCTTCTCGTCCCATCGTCACATTCGGCCTAGTAGGGACATGGTGTTGGAGGGAGTGGAAAACACACAGATTGTCCTCTCGGCCATATGTGCCGATGAGGTGCTTTCAACGGGATCGACGGGGTTTGTCTCGTTACTCGAGAGAAACTTCTGAGGGATAAGGACATGAGGTCTCACTCTCCTCACAAGTGACTCTGGATTGTCGTGAAAGTTGGACGGAAGGTCGAAACCGGTCATGCACTACTCTACACACATGAGAGTAAAGCAAGGGTAAACCCACTTAAATAGCGGTTCACGAACCTAGATAACTCTACCATGATGGTAAACGATATCTAATGCCTATTGTTTCCCTGGCAACAGTGCCAGAAATGCTTGTTGACGTTCCTTAGTGTCACTACTAGGTTTGTATCCCTGACAATGGCACCAAAAATGCTTGCTGACACTTACTTGTGTCGCTACCGAGTTTATATCCCTAGTAATAGCACCAGGAACGCCTTGGTAAAATACACATCACAGAAATGGTCGCCAAGCGCACAGATTACCGTTGTAGCACTTCACCCAGTGGTATTCAGGTTATCATATTTATATTTTCCCAAGATAAGCACTACGACAAAGATGATCAAATAAACAGTGGAGAGTATCGAGACTCAGTAAAAAGCTATGGCGGGGGTAACGAATAAAGATATTCAAGGGATAACTTTAACACACATAAGGAGATCTTAATAAAGGGTTAGCGAGGACCTAGTGAGCTGGGAGGACAACAAGACGAGAAAGGATCCTAATGGATTCTATCTATTCTTGTCAACTCCAGGAAAAGAACTAAGGTAAAGGAGAACCAAGGTAAGGTAAACTCGACAAGCTCTTCTAGTGTTGCAGGGGCATGCAAAGTCGTGCTCTCGGATTTGGATGAGAATGGAGAACGACGACACGCTGAATCCTACCGACCCGAACTAACGTGGAGGATTACCAAGCCCGTCCGGAGCTATCACCACCTTAGGGTACCACAACTATTCCGTTGAACTGGAGACCAATCTATGACTAAGGTAAGCTCTGAGCACTGTGCTCACAATGAACCAAAGAATCTTTCCTCGGATATTGTTGATGGTGCAAAACCGTGCTCAAGTTCACCGTAAGCCTACAGGTGACTTGGTGCCTTTTTCACCAAGGAGGGCCATCCCTAGATTTGTCAATCCAAGGATCGGAAGCAAAATCCTAAGGCTATCAATCTAATCTAATGATCTAACCTATCATTAAGCTTTGATTGCATTAAAGTTAAACATACATGAAAGGATGTATGGATCACATCCACCTAGCCATAAAGGTGAGCATCCAAAAGGTAAGCCTAGCCTATCGTCTTCTCGTTGCCATTCCGGCCAAGGTGACAAGCTAACCTAAAGCTCATACCATGATAAGGAGGTATCCATTACACGTTCATTTGGTGCTTTCCCTAAATCATATTGTCACTACGCAAGGTAATCGACACCGAACAACTACTCGTAAGTCCGCGCACCACTTCGATGTATCCGCAAGACATATATTAGATCTGTTCCTACTAAGGTCATATGCTAGCTACACACATGAATGAGAGAAGGCATGCATCGAAGTAGATCAAAAGTAAAGACAAGATGAATCCAAGGAACGACTCCGGAACTCCACCATGGCTTCACCACGCAGGACAAACCATAGCGGCTAGGGTCTAGCCTAAGCCATCTCCTAGGCAACTCGAGGACTCGCGGCGCCCGTCGGCTTCCTCCCGATGCTTCTCCTTCGTGTTGGCGGCTCTCTGATGAATGGATGGATGTGGCGACCGACGGAGGCAGAGGCAATAAATAGACAAGCACCTAGGTCAAAGGGGGGCGCAAACCGGGCCCAGAACAGGCCAGGCCGGCCGGCCTGGGCAAATTTCGGCCCGGTTCGGCCTCGTCTCGCTCCCCGATGCTTCTCGGTCAATTGTTGACTTGCTCCCTTATGCATGTGGGCCCTTGACATCGTCTTCTCCACAGTTTAGATAAAGCTCCTTGTCGTGCAAGCTTCAACATCTTTTGTCCAAGTCCCTGGAGTTTTCCGGCTTCATGCTTCGGTCCCTAGGCCATTTGGAGTCATGTTCATGATGTGTCTTGACTTGTGCCGGGTTTCATGATCGTCTCTTGAAGTGCTTGATGAACTTATCCCGAAATTCTCCCTTTAAGCGCTAGTTTCCTACGTAAACAACAAACTCCAAAATCGACATGCAAGAGTGAACTTGATACTTCGGGGGGTTAGTGCCATTAGTTAGAATATCAAATACGTGCAAATGTTGATGGTAAACTCATACCTAGGTGTACCAAAATCGACCGTTAACATACTTCCATGCTTAAACCTTGCTCGTCCTCGGGCAAGTCCAAGATCTTTGCTTAACTTGGAAATCAGCGTTGCCTGTCAATGTCTTCCCTGAACCTAGTTATACACAACAAGACATATTGCTCTCTCAAGTATTTAGCATTTAAGGATTAAGTTTTGACCAGTTACTTCATTATGGAAGATAGACTATCACTAAAGAACATGCCACAATAAAAACAAATATAATGCTCTCAAACTTAAGAAAACTTTAAACCCTTACCTTGTTGCATCGTGAAGAGTTTTCAAAAAGTTGCACATCTAACATAAGTGAGGTTCTCTTGCAAAAGCTCATGGAAACACTCATCTCGTCAAGTCACTCAAGCCTACACTAGATTATTCTCCACCTATTCTACTCATATATGTCACACCCAGTTTCAAAGGCAAAACCGAATGCATAGATCATGTGTGCGCCAGGATCAAGTTACACACACGCTTAAACATTGCGAATACCAAAATCAGTGCCAAACAAATAAAGAGTTATTACAAACCATAGTCTTAATCGAAACTTAAACAACGAGTTCTCGCAACGGACAAAATGCCTCCACAGGCAGCTGACTGAAGACTACGCACACCTAGAACTCCTGGAAATCTCCTGGAATGTCTTCAAAGTTCTCCCAGTCTGAGTAGCAATCCGGGTATTGTAGATGCAAGAGAATAAACAAGCGTGAGCACATGACGTACTCAGCAAGAGAGAACAACATAACATGCAAGGCCATATGGTGGATGGCTAAGGTTCAAGCAGTTTAGCATTTTAGTGAGTCAAGTTTTATTAGCAACCTGATTAAAAGTGTAAGTTCATACCAACCCAATTAATAAGATATAAGCATCATAAATAAAGAATAAAACAGCAATAAAACATTATAGTTCTATAGTTTAATCATGTGAGTGTCCAGGCCGCTCTTGACCGTGAGCACGGCTAATCGATTAGTTTAACACTCTGCAGAGGTTGTACACTTTCACCACAAGCAGCGTAAAAGCTCCGAAGAACTTTGGACCCAACCATGCGGTGTTTGCAAGGCACCATACCACACTACCGAGGTGTGATTGCATAGGGACGCTACATGGCCTTTACAAAGGTTCCCTAGCAAGTTATGACCCACAAGGTCCGGATCAGTTAGCAAGGTATAAAGTCCCCTAGCAGGTCGATACCCCACCATACAAAGAATAACTCACCCAACCCCCTGCTAGAGCGAGTCCATACCCCCCAGTACCGCCGATCCCTTGTCCTTATCAGGTAAGATCATCCCAAGCTAAAGTTCCTAATTATTCAGCCAAGACCATTGCCCATTAGTTCTTGTGGTTGTATTGTTTTCCTAGGTGGTTCTCCATGTTCCGATTATCATATTAAAGTGGTCTTGTAAAGTAAATAACATAAACGGAACATGGAACATAAAGGTAACCAAGTTTGATTAATACCAATCCCAGTTGAGCATGCTAAGCAATAGCTACCACAAGATTAATTTAATTCCCTGTGACAAGGTAATGGTAGTAAAAGACTAGGCATGATCCTTAATATGTTCCCATCAAATTAATGTAAGCAGAAAAGTAAAGACATTGAATTTAAATGCATGTTATGTAGGACAAGCGGGTATGCATCAAGGAATACTTGCCTTCAACAAAACCTTGCTGCTCAAACTCTTGCACAACTTGATCTTCAAATCCCTCGAACGAATCACTCTCTACGATCCACAATCATCACATACAAGCATACAATAAGAATAAATAAGAAACAGTCACCAAACAGATCAAACAGAACTAAACAGTAGCATAAAACTAATCTACGGTTCGAGACGAACACGTGGACATAAAGAACACTAAAATCGGAGCTAAAACGACTAAGTTACAGCTAAAGGAAGGTGCAGGGACTAATCTGTGAAGGTTTGAAAAGAATATGGGCTAAAATAAAGAAAAAGGACTAAACTGCATGGAATTTCCTAAGGTGGAAGGATATATCTGTGAATTCTGGAAAACTCAGGGGCTTTTTTGTAAGATCGCCGAGATCAGGCCGGGTTGACCTAGTTGACCCCGGGTGGCTCGATCTAGATCCATTGGATCTAGATCTGATGGCTGCGGCGGCTGTGGTTTAAGTGGTGCGGCGAGATTCGATCCGATGCGTCGGATCTGAATCCAACGGCGCGAGACGCGGGCAAGCGGCGGGGCGGCGGCCGACGGCGGCGGCCGGCGGTGAGTGGCGGCGGGACTCGAGTTAGGGTTCGGCGGCGCTCGGTGTAGGCAAGGGCGGCTCGGGTGAGGGGCGTCCCGGGGTGCGGCGCGGCTTATAAAGGCCGGGCGGACTCCTTGGCGTGCGGGCCATGCACGGGGAAGCGTGCTCCGCTCGGACTCGGCGGAGGCGGCGGCGGAGTCCGGGGGCGGAGACACCCTAAGCTTGGGGATGACAAGCGGTCCCCACAAGTCGGCCCTAAGCGGCAAGGGGAGAGCGGAGCGGCGGCGGCCGTGGGGCCGGCTTGGGCCGAAAGGCCAAGCGAGTTGGTGCGCGGCTGCTAGCTTGCGCGGCGGCCGGGCTCGCCGACCGGAGCGGGGCCGCGCCGTAAGGCGGCTAGAGCGGGTTGGGCCGGGCCGGCGCTTTGGTGCCGGGCCGCGCAGCGGTGGGCTGGATGGGGGAGAGGGTAGGGGTTTTAGGAATAGGGTTTAGGCATTTTAGAAAAGGATTTGAATCAAAAATAGAATTCAAACTTGAATTTGAATTCCAGCAAACAAAAGAAATGCACTAGCATGAATGTCACAATTAATTCCTATATTTCATTAATTTTATTTTAGAAAAGTTTTAAATGCCTAAAAGAAAAATAGAGCAACCTTATATTCCTTAAGCAATTAAAGGTTTCTAGCAAATTTTAATAAAGCCAAAATTTTAGCAAAATTAGGGTGTTACAATATATGAAAGTGGAAAGCTTATGTGGAGCTTGGTAGGTAAAAACAATCCTAGCAAAACATCATATTTGCAATATTGCCAAACTAAGAGAGAGATCTATTGGAATTACCGAGACTAGTCAAAAAGGCCATGGAAAATAAATGTTGGAAAGAGAGAGAGAGAGAGAGAGAGAGAGAGAGAGAGAGAGAGAGAGAGAGATGGAACACACACATTTAGAAAGGTGGACATGTGCAAGTGGCAAATGGGTGATCCTGAGACATAAATGAAGTTCTCTTTATCGGATTGCACATGGTTGGAAAAGATTGAGTATGGACTTGTCTTCAAAGCTCTCTAAGATTTAAATGAAGCTAAAAAGAACCGAGGAGCATTTTTATTTTTCTCTTTTTTTGTTTTTTCTTTTCTTATTTTTTCTTTCTTCTTCTTTTTTCTCTTCATGTTTTCTTCTCTTTTTTATTTTTTATTCACCATTTTTTATGCTCCTCCGAACTTTTAAGCAACATAGTACTTCCTATAGCAGTCCTCCCCCATGCTTAAATGATTGCTCGTCCTCGAGCATGGAAGTGAGGGGACCTATGGCTGCTAAAGAAGTACAAAATCCTTGTATTCCTTTACAAATCTTTTGAAATCTTCAAGGGAATCCTCCATGTCGAAACTCGCATAATCATTGATGAGTCCATCCATATGTTATATGTCTTGGAATCTTGCCAGGAAATCTTCTGAAAATTCGTCGAAAGATCATCCATACTCAATTTGGGTTGTGGTCGAGAAGGTAATCACAAAACGATGTTTTGGGTTTAGAGTGGATGCCCAACGAAGTTTGTGAAATTTCCAATGTAGAAACTCACAATGCACGGACAAGAATGGCTAGCATGAAAAAGATACGCAAAGGAATGACCAACTTTTTAGTCTCGTACCATAGAAATCAATTCTAATCCAACTCATCAAGATATAAGTTTGCAAACTAAAGGTTATATCATTAAAGTACTTGTATGTGTATAGGCTTTGGTAGGTAGAGCCCAGCGATTCACAAACGTAGATAGTATAATGATTTTAAATAAAATAAGTGCAAGGCATAGGTCTTCGGTAAACTTAAATCAAAGAGCAACATAAAGTATGTGGGTCTAAAGATTAATCATTTAACCTCCACAAATGAAGGAGTCAGTATTTAATCAATTTAAGTTCCTTTTAATAGAGAGCAAAAAGTCATGTCATATACAACATCATGCAAATAAAACAAGGTGGCAACTTTCACCATTTTTCCATAAGCAAGGCATACAAATGATATCATCGTGGTAAGCTCAAAAGAGATGGTGATTCATTTATTGAAAAGTAAAAAACTAACTGACCTAGGTTGTCCTCCTAGTAGCCATGTTGTTGATCGAGAGATAAATACAAAGGTTGTCTATGGTTGAAAGCATATATGTGCAAGCATTTAGAAGGATATGAACAAAGATAAAGTTAAGGGCGAGTTACCATCCTTTTCGATGCTCGTAATGAAGTGCAGCTATGCCTCCCCCATGCTTAAGCATTGTGCTTATCATGGAAAAATAATGATGAGCATCTTGTGGTGAAGGTGATCCTTGTACTCCACGTGGCCTTTTTCCCTTTCGTCCTCCAAATCCTCCCCCATGCTTAGCATGTTGCTAAGTGTGGAAGAACTTGAATCGCTCGTAATCCCCTATTGCTATGTGTTTGAGAATCGTCTTCACTTCCTTGCCTTTTTTAACTCAGTTGTCCTTCAACTTCTTCTTATCATCATCAAACCATGGTTTCAATCCTATGTCATATCGTCATCACCGACTTCCATCCCGTCCTTGTTGCTGCCTCATCTTCCACAGTTTTTCCCTTACTTACAGAACAGAACATATACTGAAACACCCCTCCAAGTTGAAGTTTATTAAATTATCTTTCCAACGAGCCATCATACATATGAAACGGGTTCCGAACAAGAGAGTTGTGCCTATTTTACTCCGGCGATGCGATATGTCCAAGGCTGATTTCAGATTGCGCAGCGCTCAATGTTTCTGCCATATCTCCTTGTACGGGTCTTCAATATTGATGATTCTCAATGTGTTGGAAAGAAGGTTTGAAGGATCTTCTGAATATTAACTTTTCTTCCATTGTACATCTCTGAACATGTGCTCAAATCTTGATGGAAACAATGACTTCCCTCTCAAGCTTTGTAGATGACTAACGATCTTGATTGCAATTGGTCAAGAACTCATGAGGACACTTCGTCATGTCTGCAAAACAAATCAAATGCACATTCTACCCCCAGGGTGATGGTCGGGAGTAGAAACAATTGCCAACAAACCAAATACATCCCTAAGATCTTAACTTGTGGCATAGCTTACCTAGTAAAAAGAAAAGAGAACCTAATGAGTGTACGTGCGTGTAGGTGAAAATGCAAATGAAAGGAAGGGATATAAACAAAACAATGTTTACACCAAGTTCTAAGCTCCATGCTTACAAAGTGGTTGCCAAATTTTTCTACTGCCATAAAGATTTATTAACCAAGGTCAAAACACCATGTTTATCCCAAGATTAACAATTCTTTATAGTGTAAGAGAGGTAGGGAGCATTGTGAAGTTTATAAACCAACCAATGCAAAATAAATTAACAAGGCTTTAAAAACTCAAATGATGATTGTCCGCAATCAAGTCCAAACACCACGTTTACACAAGATTACAAAAGAAAATGCCTCGCGCACGAAGCACCATTATGGAAATAAAGCATTCATCAAAAAGTTTTGCGAAGAAGCCAAGCTAACCTACGCATGATAGAACAAAGGGGTTGATGCAAAATGCAAATGCAAAGGAGTTAGTATAAAGGGTCAGCAATGTTTGAAAAGTCTTTCGATGTTGTTCCTCAATAATGACAAGCAAGTAACTTTATGAGAGGTAGAGTCTTGGCAACAAAATTTTTATCAAAATACCTAAGACATGCTAACAAGGTTAAGGCTTATGGGTATCCTATATTTTTGGCTTAAGACAAGAATTTTGAAAAGATAAGTCGAGTGAAGAAATTCTATCTAAGTGGTTTTGAAGAAGAAGAAAAGGAAACAAGGGTTAGATTTTTGGATGAAAAACAAACCTATGATTTTAGGACTACTAAAGGTATGAGAGGTTTTCCCTAAGGGTTTAGGATGAGGCTAGTCAAAATTTTAGAAAAGGGATTGAGATAGACTTTGTCGACTTGACATAAGTCGAATCCTCCCTTTGTTGGCCTAGGTTCTAGGTGTGGTTTGATAGGAAGGTTTAGGCAAAGATGTATTTTTTTTCTTTTTCACAAAAAGGGTTTTAAACATGATATGCATCATGCAACAAAATGCAAGGGTGGAGATCAATGTGGAATGAAGTGCAACATGATATGAATGAACAAAATGATATGACATGATATGATGGTTATCTAAACTAAAAGCAAAGTTAGCCTAAGTTAACTAGCCACAAGTTTAGAATCAAAAGGGATCATGCTTCATATTTCTCTCTTAAAAAGACACAAAATAAAAAAAACTCCAAACACTAATAAGCACACCAAAGGGGTCTACAAGTTTTCCAAAATTCAAGTAGAAAAGAGCTCACTCAATATCTATTACAGCATACAAGATGTGGTTGTGACATTTACTAGAGCAATGGTACAATGTTACTTGAAGTTTTCAGATAAATAACACAATGTAGACTTGTCATATTTTATATAGATATATAAAAAGATTGGGTTGCCTCCCGCAAAGCGCTTCATTTTAAGTCTTAGAGCTCGACTTTATCACGTACCTTTTCATCGTCGTGAAGCCATGGTTACTTGTGCAAGAATCCAAAGTAGCCATTTAGCTTGATGTTGCCTTATGAAATCGGTAGCGGTTCGCTTCCAACATCATCATGTGTTGAGTGGTGCCTCTTGTGTATTCATTCGTCCAAACTCTAGAGGGTTTGTTTTAGTCCTTAGCTACTGAATTTCATCATGTACGTGTTGTGGAACCGTTGCCCCATCTTCTCTTTGTTGACACCATGTCCATCTCCTCTATCTTGTCGTCATCACCTTGTTGCTGACTCTTCTTCGTGGATTTACCCCTGCATCCAGAACAGAATATAAACCAAAATATAGATCTATTGAAAATTTTATAAAATTACCATTCCAACGGGTACTCATTCGTCTTAATCGGAGTCCGGATGGGGGAGCTATGGCTGTTTCACTTCAGCACTGCTTGCTGTCCAGAATTTCAGCACGTGCAACCATTGGTGATTCAGCAATATCCTCTTGTACGAACCTCCGATTGCCTTGCGCTTGATTCGTTGGAACGTCGACTTCATGGAGCTTCTGAAAATTCAAACATATCCAATTGTTTTCTGCTGAGGTTGTGCAAGGCATCTTGATGACATCATTATCCTTTTTGTCCATCGATCCGGAGATGTACGTGTGGTCTTCGTCTTGTAGTCTTTTAGGGCACCATGCCACGCATCCCTTGGCTTCAAAAATCATTACCATCGCTGCATGAGGATGGTGGTAATAGAATCCTTCTCCATCGTGCTTGACATGGTCGTTTCCGAAACCTATAGCTCGAACATACAAACCTACAAAAGAAATTAGTCTTAAAAACTTAATTGACACACGTAGGCATACCTTGTTCATCTTCGTTTGCTTTGGGTGGGGGCTCAATAGAGGATGTTGGGCCACTAACCTAGGTCAGCACCTACCACTAAAGAGCAAAACATGTGTAGCCATCAACTTGGTTGAGCGAGGTTAGACTTGTTGAAGTCCGATTGTTGAAAACTTTTCTCGATCGCTTTGTGTCTAGTTTTCACATACTTTCAAGGACACAAACAAGAAAGCAAGCATATATGCAATGATAAAATTAGGGTTAGTTAAAAGAAAGATAGATCGCACTAGGGATCGAGTTTCCGATCCCCGGCAATGGCGCCAGAAAAAGGGGTTGTTGACGGTGCACAACCGTGCTCAAGTTCACCGCAAGCCAACGGGTGACTTGATGCCTTTTTCAATAAGGAGGGTCCTTCCTAGATTTTTCAATCCAAGGATCGGAAGCAAACTCCTAAGGCTATCCATCTAATCTAATGATCTAACCTATCATTAAGCTTTTATTGCATTAAAGTTAAATATACATGAAAGGATGTATCGATCACATCCACCTAGCCATAAAGGTGAGCATCCAAAAGGTAAGCGTAGCCTATCATCTTCTCGTTGCCGTTCTGGCCAAGGTGACAAACTAACCTAAAGCTCATACCATGATAAGAAGATATCCATTACATGTTCGTTTGGTGCTTTCCCTAAACCATACTGTCACTATGCAAGGTAATCGACACTGAACGACTAATCGTAAGTCCGTGCACCACTTCGATGTATCCGCAAGACATAGATTAGATCTATTCCTACTAAGGTCATATGCTAGCTATACATGAATGAGAGAAGGCATGCATCGAAGTAGTTCAAAAGTAAAGACAAGATTAGATTTATATCACCGTCAAAAGTACATGTGCCTTGATGAATCCAAGGCACGACTCTGGAACTCCACCATGGCTTCACCACGTAAAGCTAACCATGGCAGCTTGGGTCTAGCCTAAGACATCTCCTAGGCAACTCGAGGACTCGCGGCGGCCGTCGGCTTCCTCCTGGTGCTTCTCCTTCGTGTTGGGGCTCTGATGAATGGATGGATGTGGCGGCCGGCGGAGGCAGAGGCATAGGCAATAAATAGACAAACACCTAGGTCAAAGGGGGGCGCGAACCAGGCCCAGAATAGGCCAGGCCGGCCGGCCTGGGCCGACTGGCACATGCCCATTTTGGCCCGGTTCGGCCCCGTCTCGCTCCCCGATGCTTCTCGGTCAATTGTTGACTTGCTCCCTTATGCATGTGGGCCCTTGACGCCGTCTTCTCCATGGTTTAGATAGAGCTCCTTGCCGCGCGAGCTTCAACATCTCCCGTCCAAGTCCCTAGAGTTTTCCGGCTTCATGCTTCGGTCCCTGGGCCATTTGGAGTCATGTTCATGATGTGTCTTGACTTGTGACGGGCTTCATGATCATCTCTTGAAGTGCTTCATGAACTTATCCCGAAAGTCTCCCTTTAAGTGCTAGTTTCCTACGTAAACAACAAACTCCAAAAGCGACATGCAAGAGTGAACTTGATACCTCCGGGGGGTTAGTACCATTAGTTAGAATATCAAATATGTGCAAATGTTGACGGTAAACTCATAGCTAGGTGTACCAAAATCGGCTGTCAATAGATGTCACAAAGAAAGATCTCTCCTCTACTAAGCACAAAAGTACTTGGTAGAAGATCAAGCGAAGAATGACCACAACACTATAGGGTTCAAGAGAGGTAATCTAAGCAATATTAAACTAACTTTTGTCTAAACCAAGAATAAAGCTTCTAGAGCAAAGTAAAAGCTGAATATAATTGACTCGAAAGGTAAGATAGAAAGATAACTTGAATTAAACTTGAATCTTAACAAAAGAAATGATACAAGAGTAGTACCGGAACCCTGAAGAAGACTCCTCTGGAACCCCCATACTAGCTCGACTCGACTCTAACTCCCAAACTACACTAATCCTACTCTAAGTGAACAAATGAAGGAAATAGAGATGGTCCTGTGTTGTGTGTCCAATCCGGCGGGTGTGAGGTGCCTTTTATAAGCTAGGGAGGTTGGTGAAGCGCAGGGATCAATACCCTAGGCGTGTCTGGATCAAGAGGCACGACTAGCCCTAGGATACACCGCCTCTCGCCTTAGGACAACACTATAGGTCGTAGGATACGTCGTAGGTGCGGTCGGCCCTCCTCTGTGCCGTGGGATGCACCGACCGTGTTGAGGGATGCCTGGGATTGCTTTTGAATGACGGTTGTGACGGTTGATCCGGTGGATACGTGGACCCATGGATCCAAGTGATCCCAACCTTAACCCTTTGATCAAACCGATGTTTAACCAGTGAATCTCACTCGTCCAAGTGTGCTTGAGGGAGTGAGGGTGCCTCAAACCAGAGATGTGTCACCGAGCAGGTCCGGCCGCACCTGCAGGTCCGGCCGAACCAGGTGAACCGGCCGCGCCTGGCACATGTGGCGTGTTGGTCCAAAATTCTCCCAAAAATATGTACCTGCCTATAAAATTCACAACACAACTCGTGTAACTTTATTAGTACTAAAAATGTGCATGAAATTTGTCGTATACTCCTCTCATTCACGAGGTTTTGACGGTCGAATTTTCGTTGTAAGGATCGTTAACAGACACCACCAAAATTGAAAATGACTATTCTCCCAGCTGCTCATCTATCACACCCTGCCAATTTAAATGTTTTATTTCGACTTCGTACTCACCTATTTCACTATTTGCACAAAATAAAGTATGGTAGTAAACAAATTCATTTTGCAAGTTGATAGTAAAATAAACTAGAAGTCGAATGAAGTTACTAACTTTAACTTCACGGTTGTGTGGACTTAAAAGATGGGCTCCCAAATAGCCCTGTAGTACCTGATGCAAGCAGATCGAGCCTAGGCCCTGTTTGTTTTCCCTCTTTGGCAAGGCAGAGTTGGAGCGGCTATTTTTGACTTCGCCCACTTCGTTGTTTTTCAGGGAAAAGAGCTCCTCCTCTCCCATTCGAGACCGCAGAAGCACTTCGTCCTAGAGGGTCTTTGGTGCGGATCTGACTCGGGTTGCTGCCTTGCCGGCAGAGCAGCCACGGGAGCCGCACCAAATAACCCCCTAGCTCGGTTGGTGCGGCCTCCAATTTGAAATCGCACCCGTCCGGGCTCGAACCCGAGTGTTGCACCGTGTGTGGGATTTATTCCCAGCAGACACACATAGTGCGATGGTATAGTGGTTGGTGCGGCCCTTCTAGTTTGGGTTCTCCTATGAGTTTGTTGCGTGTTGTAAAAAATCTCTCGTCTGTCCCCACACCAAAGCACACATCTAAGGCCATCTAGTATCATGAGAGTCTACTGTGTGGTGGGATAGGAGTTCGGGGATTTTCTCGACCTGTGCTTCTTAATATACAATGCCGTGGAGGTGGTCTTACTCCTCACATATTGAGTTTTTCTTACCTTGATGCAAACTCTCGTCTGTCCCACACAAAAGCACACGTCTAAGCAAATCTAGTGTTTAACCAAATACTCCCTTTGTCCTGATTTCATTATTGTTGGATCCGTGCCCACCCCCCTTCTCATTCCCGATTCCCAAGCGACTAAGATTTCAAGACGGACAAAGTAGATGACTAGAGAGTAGACAACTAGAGAATTTCTATTTATGTCGTATAAGAGGAGATGGAGTGAACTAGATAGCCTAAAACCTTACTGAACTATGGATTTGACTATTTCACTCAAACATAAATAAATGATATCACACAATCTAAAAAGTATTTAAGGTTGATCTGGTGGTGAACTTCCCCACACAAAAAATGTCAATCCAACAATCACTAATCTAATAAAGTAAAGGTATTTGTTGCAAATATGAAATATTAAAAGAGGATGCAAACACACTATGTCTATTTAGTTATCCCATTGTATCATGAGACAAATGACACCCCTAGTCCATGTTGAAGAAACATCGATGATATGCTCACCACAAAGGCTGCATGGGAAGTTTACTACATAAAGACAAGACTTACCACTCCCTTTCTTCTGATCACCTTGATGGTGTATTTACTATGGAATTTCTATTTGAAAGACCACATCCTTGAAGAGTGGTTGCCATTTATATTTCTTCCTTTGCATGCATTTCACTTTGATATGTGTTTAATTGTACCACTAGTCTGAGCTATATGTTTAAAAAGGAAATCAGTTTTAGTGTCAGTTCCTTGGTACATATATAGATGATCCAAATGGTGACACACATAATTCATTTGTAGCTTAAATTGGTATTTTTTACGTTAGAATGAAAACAAGTAATTTAGAATTATATATTGGCATACTTTGGGTTTTTACAATGAAATATGTAGATAATTTTGATTAATATAAAAATATTATAACTTATTTTTAGTTATAATATATTTGGGAAATTGAGGCGTGGATTTAGAAGGTTAGTTTAAGAATTTATAATAATAAAATAAATGTGTTTTTTAGATTCATGTTATAAGGTTACTTTGATTTATTTTTTAATGGCAGATGCAATAATTTTGATACAAATTTAGGGTTACTTTGGACTATTTTTATAATAGTAGAGGTGGCTATTTTTTTCAAATCATAATAAATCAAATGGTTATGACAATTCAAACTACTAGATTGATGGCCAACAAATATTTCTAATTCTTTTTAGAATTTATAGGATTATATTTGCTTGTAACACATCTCATGATGATTAATATGGGGACTCTAAAAGAATGCTCCAATTAGTAATAATTTGATGGTTTTAGGTTGTGTATATCATTCAAAGAGGGATCAATTGAAAGCTAAGCAGCTTATAAGCATATACATTCATCCATATCACCCTAATTAGAGGCTTCTGCTGAGAGTTTTCCCATGAAGAAGTACACATCACACCACTTCTCTTAATTAAGCTAGACATTTGTGTCATTTCACCTGTCATGGAAGGCATGTTGCCATGGACACTAGTGATGTGCATGCATTCATCATGTGATCAATGGATATCGTAATGTGCCTTTACATATTTAACTAATTCCTTAAGAAGTAAGAACAGGAAAATGCCCCATACATGCATCTACAAATCAAGTAGTTGCCACTGCCTTTTCATTTCCTAACTACCATGCTTCTTGGGTCGGCATGCAGATGAACCTACACTTGTTGCTTTGATTAGTGATGTATATATGAATGGTTTTTGTGACAACCCCTCCATCTCAAATTACTATTTATTTTAGTTTTTCTAATTTTTGCTATGTATCTAGACACAATATATATCCAGACACATACCAAAAGCTATATACCTAGACAAGCTCAAATGAAAAGTAATTAATATGGAATTTAAATAGCACATTAAATAGATACCACACAATGCATAAACATCCTTCCCACACCTAATAATAATGTGATTCACTACTACAGAACACTACATCACCGCTGGATCCAAAACCCCCCATACTGTTACTTTTGAAATTCATTACCTGACATTGGGTAGTGATAATGGTAAGCCATCACCGTCACTTTGGAACCGATAGTGATGCCTATTAAGAAATAAAAACTAGTCGACATCCCACTGACCATGTTGACCACCACACCGTCGTGCCTTGACCGTCGTAGCCACCCCTTTCCAGCAACCTACCAAACAGTCCACTTCCTGATTTACCACTACTCCTCGCTGGATCTCTAAGGTGCCTCGGAGATCCGGTGATGAGGAGCAACAAATGATCGGGATGAGGAGTTGCTGGTGGGTCATAAGGAAGGGACGACTGCCATGATTCATGTGTGGGAATAGGGGGTCGGGCGCTGCTGACAAGATATGATTGGGAGAGGGGTAACAAAGGGAAGGAGATGGAGAGAGAGGGAATAATACTTGAGATTGGGAATCCATCACACTTGGCCCGTGTCGTCCCTCCTCTGGCGTGTTGCATTCTTCAACCATCACGAGTGCCTCTGCACCTTGCCCCATCACCACTCCTAATGAGGGTGAACATATGGGGGAGGGAAGAGTAGCACCTTCAGTTGGTCATTGTCGCGCTAAATGAGCAGGAGAGCCAAGTAGGGAGGGTGGAGATCTGATGAGAGAGAGAGGGAGGGAGGGAGGGAGAGGGGGAGAGAGAAGGGGTGTGATGGGTGGATGAGGAGGGAGAGACATTGGTAACGTGCATAGATGGCCTTTAGTAGCGGGCAAAGCGCCTGTTACCGATCTAGCGTTACATATGAGTGAACAAAGGTAACACGTATTCGTAACAGGCATGTAACAAAGACTGTTACCACAACTAGTTACCGGTCACGTGAAATGGTTGTTTCTCTAGGCCCACAAGGAAGGGGCAAGCCCAGGATTTTAGGAATGGGTGTTCAAAAAATTTTAAAGGGTGAAAAATTTTTTAGCAGTGGTTGGCCCAAATTTCACAAATCGATGGTTGCACTACTCTTAAATTACCAAGTTTTAGAGAATGATATTGGCTATTACACATTGTCAAACAAATCATAAGATTAGTAAATTGCACTAACAATTTGACCAATTTTAGTAAATTACCATGCCACCCCAACACAAAATCTTCACCTCAATATGTTGCCGCTTTCTTGATTTGCCCAATTGTTGAAGCTCGGAGAAAAGGGAGCAAGGGAAGACATAGATTGGCACAGAAATCAAGGGATGCTTGCTTGCTTGCTTCGCTAGCTGCAATTGCACTGGCCCTTCGACCCTTGCAACGGTGAACTACAAGAAAATCGTTGACTAGTGACGCAACCACATTTTAGCGTCATTGATTTATGACTTTCCTAGCTGATCTCATCATAATATTTCACTTCTGAGCAAATTTAGTGACAAAAAAAACTTTCGTCATATCGTGTTGCTACTATAGCCGAGTGTTCCCTGTTCCATGCTTGTTTTGTGATGCCATAAGCTCCAAATAGCGTCATAAAACAACTTTGGTCCCACATGTAAGCATTATTTTAAAAATACAGTGTTCCAAGTTGTCATAAAATTTAGTTGCATCTCACATGTAAGCATTTTTCAAAAATAGAGTGTTCCAAGTCGTCATAAAATTTTCCAGGGTCCCATATGTAAGCATTTTTGCCAGGTCAATGACGTCATAAACCAAGTTTGGTCCCACATGTAAGCATTATTTTAAAATAGAGTGTTCCAAGTCGTCATAAAATTCAGTTGGGTCCCACATGTAAGCATTTTTCAAAAATAGAGTGTTCCAAGTCATCATAATAGTTCCAGAGTCCCACGTGTAAGCATTTTCACCAGATCAGCAAAGGCTTTGCAAAAATAATTTGCCATGGCATGGGTTTGAACTAGGGACCTGAAGGAACAAGGCTGTGTTGTTTACCACTGCACCACTTCTTGGCTGTGCGAGGTTTATGGGAAACTCAACTAATAGTTCATGCGAATTCTTTACTATGACCAGGTCCAACATGTAAGTTTTAGTGAGTCTATAATTACGTATCGAATGGCTGGCGAGACACTTCACTCACACTTTGCAAAGACTTTTGACTTCTGCTACGCAGATCTGCAATAGTTTGTGGTAGGAATGGCGGATCCTAGCGGTGAGGCGAAGATGGTTGCGCCGCCACATCCCAACAACAAGAGGATGAGACAACATGACAAGGTTGGTCCTCTGGTTTGAGCTGCTATATTTCCCCTACCTTACTAGGGTTGGAGATATCTAGATTTGGGCATCTGGAGGATTGATGAGCATATATGGTAGGTTTAAATTTCATTATCGTACCTTTAGATTTGCACTTCGATAGGTGTTAGAAGTTGATAGGCTATAGACAATTCATGTTCGATTCAATTTTTGCATCATCTTACAGTAGGTTTTGTATTTTAGTAACTTTGCTTCAAGCCACTCGTTTCGTGGATTTTTGTCGAGGTGCACAATTGATAGGATTGATAGGTCCATCATTTTATGAATTGGTAGATTGAAGATACTATTTCAGAGCTGCAGATTGTTGAAGGGACATCTGGATTCTGCCACGATTGTTAGCGTTTGCACAATTCATAGGTGTTAGATTCAATTAGTTTCCAATTTGCATCGTTTGATGGATCAATAGGTTCAGTTAGGACAACCATGCCCTTGCTGAGTTTATGTAGGTAGCAAACAACCAGGTTTTGTGGCGTGTGTTTTACTGTACTCATACAATTGGGTTCAAGGGATTCAAGTTTTTTTAGAATGAGATGATTTTATTTTTTTAGATCGAGATGAGTTTTCTCTAAGGATGAGTTTATTTTTACAAGAACATCTTAATGTTATTTTAGAAGATCTAGATGTCTCGTCTCAAGCGGGGGGGGGGGGCTCTTAGGATCTCCAAAGAGATTGAAAACATCATAGAACAACTAGCTGACAGAGAGAAAGTGTTTCAATACACATCATAGATCGATTGCTAATGATCTCAACCCTTATCTCTTGTTCTTGTACTTGTTTTAGCAGGCCAAAGGGTCAACATTTGTAGTTGGTCCTGTTCAGACCTGCTCCGAGGTAAGAAACTCAACACCTTTCTTTGTTTCTGATTGTGAATGATCTCAACTCTTACCTCTTGTTCATGTACTTGTTTCAACGGACAACAGGGTCAACATCTGAAGCCGCTTCTGTTCAGACCTGCTCCAAGGTAACAAACTTAACACATTCTTTGTTTCAGAATGCGAATGATCTCAACCCTTACCTCTTGTTCTTGTACTTGTTTCAGCGGGCCAAAGGATCAACATCTGAAGTCACTCCTGTTCAGACCTACTCCAAGGTAACAAACTTAACACCTTTGTCTCCTTAGTTCGAATCAATTACAAGGTCCTAATCTGACTTGCCATCCACTATTGCTAGATGGAAGCTACCAAGTCAATGATGCTTCTTCCCGAACAAATTAAAACAGAGGAATCCAAGTACTCAAGAATGGGTACCAAATCCTTATGTAGTGATGTTGATGAAAAGCAAGTGGACGCTCCCAATCACGATGGGGTATAACTTCGACAATGGTTTGTTGCTCACCAGAAAGAGTTATGTAGCTTAAAGAAGAAGATCGAAGAATCAAAATAAACTCTGAAAATGCAGTCAGCTGAGATTAAGAGGTTGTAGAAGCAAACCGAAGACAGTGAGAACCTCCTTCGTCTACTGCTTAGCAGTAAAAGATGAAGAGGTTAAGATCACTAGATCAAATCTCAACTTTCTCTTGTGATTATGACCTTGATTTAGCTTTGTTAATTAATGTTTCTTGTGATACTGGTATCTTGTAATAGTTTGTGATATGTGATAAACAATATGGTCGTGCTTGATAGTAAACAATAGTTTGCTTTATTGCATAAAGAAAAATGTGCTGATTACTATTTTGCCAACCAAATCAGAATTATTCTAAAAAATGATCAGAATTGAAATGAAATCCATTAATACTGATGCATGACTAGTTAATTTTATGCTACCCTTCAGTGGGCTTGGCCCACTTTTAATTGGGCCAAACGTCATTTTTTTTCAAATTAACGTGACACAGAAGACTGCAACAATGTGTGCACCTGTTAGACTCGACCCAACCAAAACGGGCCTACCATAATCAAATTTCATCTAAAAAAGCTACAATTGGGCCCAACAAAATCTTTTTTGGGCTATATGAACAAAGATAGGCTATAGAAACATTTTTGGGCTCAACCCAGCTACAAACGGGCCAAATTCGTTTTACGACGCATACAGCTTGTCACAATTGGCATGCCACATCGGATGCCACATCAGATTATGCCCAGCGTGGAAAAGCTACAAGAACGAAGTTATGATGCTTTGTATTGACGGTTTTGCACACGTCATTGAACTCATGACGCCACGAAATAAGGTCTCGTCATTAATTGTGGTTTTTTACGCTCGATTAATGACTGAGCGTTTTCGTAACAACCGACATCATTAGTCGCGCTTTATGATGAGAAACAACCTTTTTTGCGTCACTAGTCGGTGTTTTTCTTGTAGTGGTGATTCCCTTCATAGCCTCGTCGTCCTGTCATTGTCGTAGAGTTGCAGCTGAAGGGCATGCCGCACACCACCACCATCGGCAGCCATTGAGCACTATGTGTGTGTGTGACCTAGAGGAGAAATGGACAAATTGGCCAATTGGGCTTGCAAGGAGTTGGGACATTGGGCTGAGAGTAATGGAAGGGTAATGGAAAGAGCGGAGCAGCTAGCGGTGTCCGTGTGGGCTTATTTTTTATTTGTACTGAATGTAGTCGGTTTATTTTTCATTTTTTTCATATATATACATAGAATACATCATATATACAACATTTTCTTGCAAAAATAATGGGTATTGAATGGAATACCCATGAATAAATGTAGGCCTGCCCCTGACATAGGGGGCTTTGGTAACAGGCGTAGACACTGAGCCCGTTACATGAACTCAACATTGGAGATGTGTAAAATACTTCCATAACGCGTCTCCTATGTATCGACTAAAGGAGACATGCCTTGTTTACGCACATCTCCTCTGTCTCGACAAAAGGATACACGTATTGTCAACACACGTCGATCTCCTTTGTGTCAACGAAAGGAGACACATGCTATCAACGTGTGTCTCCTCTTTCTCAACTAGAGGAGACGTGTGCTGTGAACCTGCGTCTCTTATGTCTCGAGGAAAGCATCAACTTCTAGGGCCCACCAATAGTATTGGTAACGTCCTTTATACAATTCGTTACATTATTGGCATACTTGTAACGGGCGTTCCAAGTGAAGCCCGTTACTCACTTATCAGTTTTTGTAACATGGTTTACTTAACACGCACCCGTTACTGATACGTAGGCCACCCCTACAGTAACCTACCTGTTTGTTGGATGCATCCGAGAACCAGCCAGGATTTGGCAGCACCACAACAAAGAGACATCACAAACACATTCTTATCACATATATACACTAGCAAGATCACATCAAGTTCCTCATCAGACATGCAATAAGTTTCTAGTTCCGATCCTCATCAGGGCTTGTTTGGATGGAGTCCTGAGAAAACTGCCTGAACCAGGCAACAACGTTTTACCCCTGCCAAGCAGGTTTTTTTTTACTCTTGCATTTGTGATTTCCCTCAACCTTGGCCTTGCATATGGGACACACCTTGAATTGTTCTTCCTCAAATGTCACATTAGAAGTGACAAAAAGTTGTCTTATTAGGAATGAATGCCTATTTTCCTTGCTTGGGCAAATATTCAATGCCATTCTTATATCATATAAATTTTGACTTGCCAACAATGATTAAACCGAATATGACTTCCAAACCACCTAGTCGAATCCTTGGACAAGATATCAATTTCTTCCTTCAAAGATTCATTTTACAACAAGGGAGAGACATCACATGAACAACCATCACTAATGCAAGAGCTAGCACTTGTACTACAAGAGGGATTAGTTGAACAAGATATAAAAGGATCATCATTTAAGATATCACATTCAACACCCATGCTCATTTTTCCTGACCACTTGTGCAAGGAGAGAGTTGTGAGCTTCCTTAAGCTCCTCATGCTTATCTTAAGAGTTCCCCATGAAGTATTAAGTGTGTCATGGGAAATCCTAAGATTTTCATGAGTAGTCTTTAGCTCCTCAAAGGAATTTTGAAGTGAAACACTTTTCAACTACAAGTCCCTCAATCTTGATCTCTCCATGCACAATTTTTCATCAGACTTAATGACCATGGCAACTAGATCATCATAAGATAGAGCATTATCATCATCATCACTATCACCATCATCGTCATCATCATCATCCTCGACTACCTTTTGCCATGAGACAACATGGCTTGGAGAATAGTGAAGGAGCTTCCTTGATGGCAACTCAGGCAAGACCCTTTGAATGCTTGTCGTCATCATCCTCATCTTCATCAGAGCTTGCATCGGAATCCCACTCAACAAAGTAGGCTTGTCCATTCTTCTCCTTCTTGTAAGACTTCTTGTATGCACTCTTATTTTCTTTCTTCTTACCATATTTATATTCTTTCTTGTTTGGACAATTAATTGATATATGTCCAATTTCACCACAATTGAAGAAATCTTTTCCCTCAAAAGGATTCTTTGTTGATGATTGTCCCTTCTTGCCAAACTTCTTGTTGCTCATAATCCATTTGAGTCCTCTTACAATGTGAGTCATTTCCTCATCCGAGTCAATATCTTAGTTCCATCTCTTTTTCTTCTCGAGTGACCTTGGCCTTGAGAGAAATGTTTCTCTTCTCTTCACAAGTTGACTAACCTTGAACTCCTTTTTGTGATTGCTTGAACATGTCATGCGTGAGTACTTCACCAAGCACTTCTGTAGGAGTCATGGTCGGACCTCACAAAAAAAGTTACAATTGTCTTATACTTCTCGGGGAGGCATCTGAGAAACTTGTGATAGGAACATCAAAGTCAAGGCACTTAAGCTCATTCACAATATCATTCAATCGGTTGAACATGGTTGAAACATCTTCATCTTTCTTCGTAGTGAACTCATTGAACTTACCCTTGTACATACAGAGCCTTGCTTCCTTCACGGGTGGATGTTCCTTCATAGATTTCCATAAGCTTCTCCCATATATCATTTGCTTGTTCAAGTCCTTTGACTCGGTTGAACTCACTAAGAGCAAAAGCACTATAGAGCACACTTAAGGCTTTATCATTAAATGTTATATTATCATTATCATCTTGCATCAAATGATCCAAATCTAAGATTACATATCCTTCTACAATTCTCCACAACTTTCTTCCCAAGGCCTTGAAATGAACCTCCATTCTTTTCTTCCAATAGTCATAGTTGTTCACATCAAAGACCGAAGGTTCCCCCACATGAAACGTTATCCTACTCCGGGATGGTTAAATCCTTCAAAAATGGAGTCCTCGGCTCTGATACCACTTGGATCAAGAATACCAACTAGAGGGAGGGTGAATAGGTGATTTAAAATCTAGAAGCACAACACTAGAGAAATTTAATTAGAACCACAAAGAGGATTAAATTCCTACTCTATGCCTGTGTTGAAGGTTTGCAACTTAGGGTGACAAGATATAATTCAATCTCTAGAATATAAATCCTAAAAGTAAAACACTTGAAAGGAAATTGAGCAAAGAAATTATTGAACACAAGAGATGAATTGTATCCGTGGTATTAATGACTTGCCGGTCACACCTAATCCACGTTGAGGTGGATTTAATGTTCAACTGTCCCTCTATCGAGGCACTTCTTGATCTTGAGCCGGTTAGAACCAAAGAACCACTCCACACCTAGATTCCACTAGAATTGCTCTTCATCGCTCTTGTGAGGTGAGCACAAGACCTCTCACACTAGTCTTCCAAGGCAACTTCACAATCTTCTTGAAGTGCTCAATGGAATCACAAGCTCCAAGCCATCTAGGAGGCAACAACCTCCAAGAGTAACAAGTCAACCTGCTTGCTTGTAGTTCCACAAAGATCAACACCTTGATTCAATGCACTAGATGCTCTCAATCTAGTCCCAAAATGAATAACGGGTTTATCAAGTAATCTGGTCCCAAATTGGGTGGCTATACTACAATATGTAAATGACACCATTGTGTGTCTCGAGAATGACATAGTTGGAGCTAGAAACATGAAACTACTCCCATATATATATGAACTTATGTATGGACTCAAAGTAAACTTCTCTAAAAGTGAAGTGGTGGTGATAAATGGGGATGTTGACATTGCAGCCCAATATGCTGACACATTCAACTGTCAGGTGGGGTCCTCCCCAATAAAATACCTTGGGGTTCCAGTCAGCCCTAGCAGATTGAAAGTGATTGACTAGGCTCCACTAACCGATAAAACCAGGAAGAAACTTGATGTTTGGAAGGGAAGATCAATGTCGATTGCGGGGAGGACTACTTTGGTTAACTAAAGTCTCACAAACACGCTCATTTATCATATGTCTATGTACCTATTGCTGAAAATTGTGGTGGATGATTTGGATAAACAGAGAAGAACTTTCTTTTGGCAAGGAGGTAGCGAAAAGGAAATACCTGTTGACGCAAAATGTGCACTCAGCGCCAATCACACAGCAAGCCGAAAAGCTTAGCTTCGCACGCGCAGAGAGAGAGTGACGTGCCAGTCAATTTTTCCTGAAAATTAACAAAAGATAAAACAGTTAAATACCAAAGCTTGGAACATACCGGGTGGTACCAGGCAGTTCCATATTTACGGCTAAAAAGCCAAGCAAGACGACATGTAGCTATGCGAAGCTACCTGTCAAAGAACCACAACCATTCGGGTAACCGCGAAGGAGAAAAGAACATTGCCGAATGGGTAACGTAAGCATGACAACGATTGATCTTTGAATAAACATGAATGCATGTGCAAAGCCATGACCGATCTTTATGAAGATTAACATTAAACGAAGTAAAACACGGACATGATCATGTATTAAATGAGTACGCATAGACCAAAGCACTAGTCTACCGCATGTCTAGATACTTTAAGATCCGTCGGGTACGATCACAAACAAATCTATCCACCGCATGACACAACTTGCATGAAAAACGTACCACTTCCCGCAAACAGATCTATCCACCGCATGATACAATCTAAAAACGGAAAGCTAAAAGCATACATCACTTAAGGCACGAACGAGGCACGTGATCTACTCGTGAAAAACATAACCGAACACGGCTGAACAGCCGATCCGGGGTCCATGAAGAAGGAACAAACATTACCACGTAAATAAATCTATCAGATTGAATTGGAAATCTAGTCCACCGGATGACTAGCTCTAAAGCAACCCAAAAACCTGCATCTACCGCATGATACCCGGTTCTTTCAAGATTTATACTAACAAAGCAAGCTTGAACCCGCAACACGTAACAACCTAGATCGATTCGGTTTCGGCTATCGGAGAGCACAAGATCCACGCGTCAAAACACGAAACCTGCTCATGCACGGATCTTCAAAGGAAAATAGCCGATCCAAACCCATCTAGATTGGGCAAAAGTGTATTACATGAATTAAAACATAAAGTAAAACTCATGGTAACACGGGGTAACTTAATGAATCTATTGGATCTTGCCAAAATCCAATAGAGCCGATAACTAGCTTCAAGCTAAACCTTAGCCTACCGCATGGCTCATGATCTAACAAGAAACCCTCTTGAACCAAGCTTGAATCTACCGCGTGACACGAAGCATGGTAACAAGACTACTTGCATCGAGATCTAAATCCACCGCATGATACTAGACATGATACAAGGTTGCCGGTACTCACGGAGGTCGACGGATCGATTGGCCCTCTCGAAGAACTCGACGACACGACAAGGACTCTAGGGTTTGGCGTAAGGCCGGTGTGTATTGAGGAATGAACGTGTCTGTTACATACATCCAGGGATCGTATTTATACCCTGCTGATTACAACTGCGAATGGATTCATTGCCTAACTAAACTCGATCGCCTATCCATCCATTCGCTTCCTCTGATCGAGCCACGTCACCGTCCAATCCCGCAAAATCAGCTCTACTGTTCTTTTGCCGAACTGGAGCAGATAGCCGACCGCGGATCCTTCTGCCGAAAATCTCTGAAAATATCTTTCCTTCCACCAGACGGACTCTTTTTCGAATTGGACCCACATGTCATACTCCTTACCAAATTCTGGTGTTAACACATGCCCCTTCAATTGTGGGATAAAAGTAATTTTGTTCCACAATTGACTCTAGCCACGAATCCTTGAGCCAAACCTGTCAACACCTGTTCTTCGCAATCCGCCGGATTCTTCGTTCAGATCCAACCCTAGATCCCCTTCGTTCCGAGCTCGAATCTCTAATGGCAACTCGTAACCAAGTCTGCTCAGGTAAATTCACCCCTTTGTTCGGCATTAGGTTTTCAATTTTACCTGAGATTTTCTTCTTCCGCTCTTTTCCAGGAACCTTCCACTGCTCTTCTGATTCCTATTGAGGCCAATTCGCAGTCTTATTATCTTGGTCCCGAAGGGAATCCTGACCCTCGAGATTTTATTGCCGCTGAATCTCAGAGAATCCCTTTCAAGGTAGCTTTATCTCCACCTCCTCAGTGGCAAGATGCGTTCAAGAACTGGCCTTTGCCCCCAATCGCAGGCTGGAAGACTTGGTATCGTAGGATTCTTGCGGATAAGAGTGGATTGACCAATCTGGATACTCTCCGCATTGCTCAATGTCTGGAGTTATCCGTAGCCGAGACACCCAAGAATGAAGATCTTCGATAGCCGCATGCCACTTCGGTCAAATGGCGTCAACGCCTTCCTTTTTGGGCATGGCCCAATGTCTCCAACTTTAGCCGATGTGTACATGATTACCGGCCTTGACATCACCGGTCTGTTTCGGCCTTGGAACTTCAAAAATTCCTCACGCCGGACGGGGGTAAAGCCGGGGAACGGCTACAAGAATTATATTTTGAAGCACATGAGAGACAATTCCCTTGGCGAAGTCGAATACAGAGCCTTTTTGAACATGTGGTTATGCAGGTTTGTCTTCTGCGGCAAGGCCAACGAACCCACTTTGAATCATATTGCAATGGCGATCCATCTGGCTAGTGGCAATCGCCTTCCTTTGGGAAAATTCCTCTTGGGCAGTGTATACCATATGCTTCATCAGACCGTTATCCAAATGTACACCGGCCCGGAGGATATTGTGCGTCAATGGCCCTTGGTGGTTTGTTCAAATTTGGCCGCAGACTTCACATGCATCGATTGTAGGTGTCGACTTGAACTCCGGGTTCTTCCCCTGGTCCAATCCCCCGAAGGAGAGCTTCAAGTCACCGAGAGGATGCCAAAGCTATGGAGAAGCGGCTTCAATCGTTATCGTTCGAGCAGGACATCACCCGGCCTTTTCGAGTTGTTCTTCAAAGGCTTCCCCAATCCTCTTTGGCTCCCTTATCTAGGCTATGACACTGCGACCTTCCCCGTCGAGTTCTCCTTCGAGCCCGGCCATCAAGATGGGAGATTCTTGGAAATCTTTAATATCATAATCCGCCCATGCATATTACCGGCCGAGTTCAATGGAGGGAGGCGAATGCCGTACTTATGAGTACTACCGGCCTAATGTAATGGCCGGGCAGCTTGGATGCGGTCGGGTGCCCCCAAGATTGTTTCGCATGAATTCCTCAAGCCCGGGGAGGAAATCAAAGAACCGATGCGTGCAGGCGAGAGTTTTCAACTATGTGTGCAGTCCCACTGTCTACACATGTCCTTTTGTGCCTGCAACCATAGCTCATCCCACCTTCAATTCATGGTGGCAAGAATTCCATGACCACATCTTTAGTGAACCCGTTCATGTGTTCTGTGCAGAATTGGTGCCTGATTTCCTGCCGACTTCAGAGGTAACACAATGAACCCTTGGATCAAACACTCCTTCTCCATTCATGGTTTTGACCTTCATCTTTTGTCCACGAACACGGTACACCGCCCCTCGAGCCGGGGTAATCACTTATAATGCCGAAGGCCCGATTTCAAAGATCGGGGTTTAAATCCACAACCCCGCATCAATTAATGGCCGGGTATGCTACTACGGATCCCGCCTTTCTAGCCTCGGCGGCAGACAGAGGCAAGGTCCGCACCGATTGCCCCTCCAAGTGCCAAAAGGAGAAGAACTCGTCAAAAAGGTGCTTGTTGAGGTAAAACCTTTTACCTTCTTGATTACCAAGTCACTCGTTCTTGATGGATCATATTCATTGTGCATTTTCAGACCAGAGCCCAACATTCTTCAGAACCAGCACCTGCCGATGCTCCATCCACTGGTATGACTTTTGCTGTTCTTTTTCAAGGATAATCACTGGCACTTATCCCTTCAATTGGACATTTGCAGAAGAAACCGTGGGAGAACCACTTGTAGATGTCCCAGTGGTTCAACAGGCGAGCCCTTCCAGGGTTGAATTGCCTATCCCAGTTGAGATCTCATCTTCGTCACCCTCTGCAGAAGCAGTACGTTCTCCAGAGATGAATCTCCCAACTCAGCTGGAGCCACCAAATTCCCCCAGGATGCCATCGCTTATCAGCCAAGCAGCAATGACCAACCCAACAGAGGAAGATCCAATTCTTCCCCAGCCAGAAACTCACGAGTCGCTGATTGCTGCACCAGCATCTCCCGACTTGGAAGTTTCGGCTCTACTCGGGACGCCTCTTCCGTCTGCGATTGCTCCCGCTCAAGAAACCGCTCATGAGGTACCCAATTCCACTCTTAATTTCGATACCTTGATGCTAGCATTCTCACCTCGGCAATGTTGTTTCCAGGGTCACACCCCGTCATCATCGAACCTGCCGTCAGAGGGCCCATCAACTGCCGAGGTGATGAGAGAAATAAACCAGCCGCTGCCAGATGAAGTGTTGCCCAAACTCAAAGAAATTGCGGCCTGGCTAGAAAAGGACGTTCAGGATCAGCTCAATGATCTTCGCCATTTTGAAGAGATGTTTGAACCCATTAGTCGAAGACTTCCCGATGACATCAGAGCTTTTCTATCATCCGTCTACGACTTAGAGCCCTTCTATGTTCCCTTGAGGCGCACCTGGAGGAAATTGCGCTCCCGTCCGGCCATTGAAAAGGAGAAAACTGATGCTGAACATGCCATGAACGTGGTACAATCCCAAGCGGAAAGCCATAAAGATGCCTTGGCTGACCGCTGTGCTTCTTACGATTTGAAAGTCGCCGTAAAGGCCGCTCTAGAGGCGAATTGAGAAGCTCGTCGGCGGAGATGGAGATTGACCCCGAGAAGAAAATAGCCGATCTTCCCGGATTGATAGCAAAAACCGAAGCGAGAGGTAGAATCGGCCGTCACTCGCAGTAAAGCAATGCGATGCGAGCTCACGGCTTAGCTGGTGCCCAAAAGGACTACCAGGAGATCCTGGATAATTCCAACTTGATAATATCCAATGTTCGTCACGCACTCGCAAAACTCCTCAGTGCTTGAATGTCCTTATTGATGTATACCTGGACTGGTCGTTCTTGTAATATTTCCTTTGCGATTTGAGATGTAATGTTGAACGACCCATTCGGTAGTGAAATGCCAACTCCCGAAAAACACCTTGATTTCCTTTAGCCGAAACAATCGATCCGCACGCGTTTCAGCTTAGAACTCCAAACGACCCACCGGCGGGTTGGTCAAGGAAATCTTTCCACCTTCCGATTTTATTGGGACGTGCGCCACGATCCACGGCCACGACTCGAAGCCACGATTACCCCCGCGGTGCCTATAAATGTTGCCATAGGTGCCTCTAGCTCTCCACCAGGCCTTCTAGCTCTCGAATCTTCGCCAATCTCTGGTCTTCTTGCAAACAGTGCACACCCCAAAACCGCAATGGTGCGCCGCCTCAACCGCCGCCGCGCCTCCGACGAGGCTGAGGGAAGCAGCGCCAATGCGCGCAGGCGGTGATGATCATCAATTTCTCCTCATCGATCTTCCTTTTGATCTTCCTTTGCCTTGACAATCATCTCCCTTTTTCAGGTTGATTCAGTGGAATCCGCCTCGCGCGCCGGCCAATCAGCCCCTCCTTGACGACTCTTCGGAGTCCGATGGCCACTCCCCGGTACCGTACGGGGAAGCAGATGCTATTCGCTTCAAGGAGGAGCTAGAGGCGTCCCGTCTTGAACTGGAGAACGTCTCCAAAAAAGCGGGCGTGGCCGAGCTAGAATGGGGAGGACCGCGGCGCAAACAACCGCCGGAGGCCATTGACGGTATGGCCCCGAGATTGATTCTTGGTCCGGCTCGGCCTTTGATGCTAATCCCTTCGCTTGTCCTTTGCGGCCGCGACGGCGAGCTCGACCGGCTAAAGACGCCGGTAGAGCAATTGGCGGGAGAAGGTGAACGCTCACGGCGACACGCCGGCGGAGCGCCCGGCCGCGTGGAGCGCCGCATCGACGAGGTGGCCGTCCATGGCGTTCGTTTGGGCACCACCTTGGGCACCGGCCGCGATGGCGACGCATACGGACGTCGACTACTCCACCGAGCCGCGTGGCTTCCGGGCGGTGCGCGGGAGGATATCGATGAGATCGAGCTCATCCTGGAGCGCCTCGACGGCCACGGCGACGCCATTGCCGAAATTACCCATCCCCAGTCTGTGTTGAACAGGCTCTTTGATTAGATTGTACTAGGGATGTGTAAATGTCGGCAATATATGATGAACTTTTGGATTCTGCATTTGTTCTGTGATATTTCCCTTCGCATTTGCATCTGTGAATTCGTCATCTTTGAATGCGTCTGGGAACTGTCTTTAGCCGAACGCTCGCAAATGACTGCCCCTCGGCGCAAGATCCACAAAGGATCCCAATTCGGCAATCCGTAAACACTGTTCAAAAGAAAACCCTTCGCACTCGGTGGAAACCCCTGCCTCTTGGTATTCCAACAGTGTGTACTGGCCAGATCATCACTCCCAATGCGCCTCCTTGGTCAATAAAATAGCCCGTGGGGTGCTCTCGCAAATCCACTCGCACACTCCTCCATCGCTTCTCGTCTCTTCCTTTTCTTGCCGAAGAAAAACCCCAACGCCATGGACAAGGGTAAATGACCTCAGGGGAGCGGCTCGTCAAGGAAGCGTACGATTCGGAAGTGAGTTCTTTCTTGATCTGCTCCTTGTCCTCCTGCTTGATCTTGCGCTTTATTTTTTTTTTCCTCTGCCTCTTTCAGCCTTGATTTGCTTCCTGAAGAGGTCATCGGAACCGAAGATGTTCCTGAGTACATCTCCTCCGATTCTTCTCCTGAGGCGGAGGATGCCACGCCTGAGCAAAGGGTCATTCATCAGCTGCGCCGCCGTGCCCGGCACCTGGAGCGTGACCTCAGGGACATGTCCGTCCGCTGCCAAGCCGAACGCGAGCGTCGTATGGCGCTGGAAGCGCTAGTAGGGGGTAAACGCTTCTGTCCCCTTTCATGTTCGCATCTGGATTTCTTGCCCCTAACCTTGATTCTTTTGCCCCGATGCTCTCGACGATGTACAAAGAACCTCTTTGAAGGCGGCCCGGGATAGCTTGGTAGAGGCCGCCAATCGTGGTCATCCTCGTGCGTTCCAAGTCGCCGTCACGGTGGTCCGGAACAACCGAAGAGGGAGCGAAGCTCGAAGAAGTAAAGAAAAGATTGAATCATACTTTCGCTTCTTTCTCCACGCCTTCTCGCTTCCCTCCCTTAGGGGACTTGACCTTCGTGGCTGCTATGTGTGATCCCGCAAGAAACCCGGTTGTAGTGTAGTATTGAGCTAAGGGCAATGCATCAGGCACTGGCCATTTTCTCTTGTTCATGGATTTTTTGTTCTAAAGGCGGCCTCATCCTTGAGCGCCTATTGTTTCGTGTCGATGTGTATAATCATCGATCGATTTCAATGCTAGGATAATACTTCTTCAGATATCTTCCATTTATTGCGGCGGAAAACTCTTCTCCCAGCAAAGTTTTCAATATGTATGCATTACCTGGGACGCATCTGACCACACGAAAAGGCCCCTCCCGGTTAGGGGACCATTTGCCGAATTCACTGTATTTAGTTCCAATCGGCGAAGTAGCGCTTTCCAAACTAGATCGCCTTCGCGAATTGCTTCACCTTCACTTTCTTGTTATAGTATTTGGCGACCCGCGGCTTGTTTTTCTCGATGTTCTCCGGGGCCCCGAGACGGATCATATGCAAATCTTCTAACTCATCCATCATTAGGCCACCGTAATCCTTGGAGCTCAAATCGTTTTGCAAAGACTACTCTCCTTGACTCGATTGCATTTCCCGGGCGGGGATCGCGTGATGCCCGTAAACCAACTCGTAAGGAGAAGTCTTTGTGGCTCCATGGGGGGCCATTCGGTAAGCCCACAGCGCTTCACTGAGTATCGAATGCCATCTCCTCGGCTTTTGGTCGATCTTCTTCTGTATAAGCTTGATCATGATCTTGTTAGAAGCCTCTGCTTGACCATTAGCTTGGGCATAGTATGGAGAAGAATTAAACAGTTTGATTCCCATACTTTCGGTAAAATCTCTGAATTCCAATGACACGAATTGTGCCCCTTGGTCAGTGGTAATCGTCTGAGGAATCCCAAATCGATAGATGATGTGCTCCTTGACGAATTCGATCATGTTTTCTGACGTCACCTTCTTGAGTGGGATTGCCTCGACCCATTTGGTGAAGTAATCTGTAGCCAAAAGCACGAACTTATGCCCCTTGCTAGATGGCGGATTAATTTGGCCAATCAAGTCCATACCCCAGCCCCTGAATGGCCACGGCTTGATGATGGGATTTAATGTTGATGCAGGGACTCTTTGAATATTCCCGAACCTTTGGCAATCTTGACACCCCTTGTAATACTCAAAACAGTCCTCTAATATCGTCGGCCAAAAGCATCCAGCCTGCCTAATAACCCATTTCATGCGATAGGCCGATTGGTGCGCTCCACATATCCCATCGTGCACCTCGCTCATCATGTTCTTGGCTTCTTCTCGGACCCGAGCATCGTAGCAATACTCCATCTAATGATTTATAGAATAAATTGTCATCCGGAAGAACGAACTTGATTGCCTTGTACCTGAGCTTCCTAGAGACTTTTCGGGATGGATCTCTCAAATAATCAACGATCTCTTTCCTCCAATCATCTTCTGTAAGATCCGTCCCCAGTGCGCTCACCTCTGCAGCAAATGCTTCTTGACTCTCTTTATAACCAGAGGCGCTCTGAGCCAGCCTGTTTGCTTCCTCGTTATGCTCTCTAGGAATGTGCTGTAGGGTTACCAGTGGAAAGCCCTTCAAGATTTCTCTGCATTCCTCGTAGTAACTCCTCAGCGCCTCGCTCCTGCACTCGTACTGGCCGTTCAATTGCTTGATGACCAACTCTGAATCTCCATAAATTTCAACTGAAACGGCCCCGGCTTCTCTCAAATATTGAAGCCCTCGAAGCAGTGCCTCGTACTCGACTGTTATTCGTGATAGTGGGTTGTATAGGAATGGCGAATTCAAACATCTCACCTCTGGGAGAAATTAGTAGGATTCCTACTCCCCCACCTTTGCCACATGATGACCCGTCAAAGAATAAAGCCCATGGGGTAATTTCAAGCAGATCAATTGAAGGGTCACGGTGTTCAGTTATAAAATCGGCAATGACCTGACCTTTGATGGCTTTTGCCGATTCGAACTTCAACTCGAATTCTGATAGAGCTAAAATCCATTTGCCAACCCGACCATTTAAAATTGGCATAGATAACATGTGTTTTATCACATCAAACTTCGAGTATACAGTGCATTCGGCATTCAACAAGTAGTGCCGAAACTTTGTACACGAGTAGTATACGCAAAGACACAATCTTTCTATAGCCGAATACCTGGTTTCAGGATCAAGTAGTTTTCGGCTAAGATAAGCTACTACCCGCTCCTTTCCTTCGAATTCTTGAATAAGGGCCGATCCAATAGTTTGGGTATCGGCCGCCACGTACAACTTGAAAGGCTTGTCCACGTCGAGGAGGAACCAAAGACCGACGGCTCCTTCATGTATTGCTTGATCTCCTCGAAAGCCTTTTGTTGTTCGTCGCCCCATGTGATTTTCTCGATCCTTCTTCGGCTTCAAAGCAACGGGAGAGAACGGCAACACCTTCTCGTGATAAATTTGAGATGAATCTTCTCACGAAGTTGATCTTGCCGAGCGTTGATTGCAACTCCTTGAGGTTGGTTGGAGGAACGACTTCATCAATGGCTTTCATGCTCTTTTTGCCAACTTCGATTCCCCCCTCGTGGACCAAAAACCCCAAGAACTCTCCACCGACACCCCGAACGCACACTTGTTTGGATTCATCTTTAGGCCATGCTTCCGGTGCATTCCGAGTCTTCTTCACATCTTCCAGATGGGTGTCATGACTTAAGGACTTGATCACTACGTCGTCAATGTAGATTTCCACGGTCTTGCCGATCAACTCATGAAAAATGTAATTCATGGCCCGCTGATAGGTTGCACCGGCATTTTTCAACCCAAATGTCATGACGATCCATTCAAATAGGCCTATATGACCAGGACATCTAAAGGCCGTCTTCGAGATGTCTTCTATTGCCATAAAGATCCGATTGTATCCCGCGTTGCCATCCATGAAGCTAATCACCTTGTGCCCACGAGCGGCGTCAATCAGCAAATCGGCAATAGGCATCGGGTATCCATCCATGGGAGTAGCTCGTTTAGGTCCCCGAAGTCTATGCAAACTCTCATTTTTCCATTTTTCTTATACACGGGGACGATGTTAGAAATCCACTCCGCATATCACAGGGGCCGAACGAAGTTTGCGTCAAGTAACCTCTCGACTTCTTTCTTCACATCGGCCAATACTTCATCCTTGTAGATTTTCCGGGTGGTTGCTTATATGGCTTAAAACCAGGCTTGATTGGCAACCGGTGCTCGACGATGGATCGATCCAATCCAGGCATCTCCGAGTAATCCCGGGCGAAGCAATCTTTATATTCTCTGAGAAGCTCAATTAAGTTCCCCCTGAAGTCTGGCTGCAAATTCGCACTGATGAACGTCGGCCTTGGCTTATCACCGCTTCCAATGTCAACTTCCTCTAGCTTATCGGCCGACATGAATCCTCGTCCCAGCTTGCCATCAGTGCCATCCACGGGGTTCTCCATTAAAAATTACTGTAAGAGCCGACTGCTTGAATCGGCTGTTGGTCACCGCTGACAGGTTCAACAGACCTTCTCCCCGTCCTTCCCCACGAGAAGCAATCGATGCCTCGGTACTCCCGAAGGCCGGTTCCATGTTAGCCACGCTTACGGAGTCATCCGCCCGGACGACCTCGATCTCATCGTCCACCCATTGGATCGACCGTTGATGCATAGTGGATGGGACGCGGCGAGTTGGCGTGGATCCGGCCCCGCCCAGGCAGCAGTCGTAGGCTCCCTTCCCTTCGATGACGAAGAAGGTGGTGAGCGGCGTCTTGGACCCGATCATCAAATCCACGTGAGCGCATCCTTTGGTGTCCGAGGGGTTCCCGCGAAGTCGTTCGTGATGATGCTTGTTGGTGTCGATCGCTCGGGGTCAAGCCAAGCTTCCCGAAGGTGGTGTACGGCATTACGTTGATCGCCGCGCCACCGTCGACGAACATCTTGGTCAATGGCTTGCCATTGACGTACCCCCTCAAGTACGGCGGCCTCATGTGGCGATTCTTGGCCGGCTTGTCGAAGATGGCCTCGCTTGGCAAGCACCGCCGCGCCATCATCTCCTCGGGCTGCTCGTCGTCAAAGGAAGCTTCCTCCCGCATCACCCGGTTAGCGGGAGCCATGAACTCGTTTGGCGGGAAGTATACCATGCATGCGGGGGGCCGGACGCTTCGATCCTTCCGGGCCGGTCCTTGGGGCGCCACTTCGTCTCGTCCGGACCCCCGCTTGCTTCATCTCGCGGTTCCTCAAGCGTTGGACCCGCCTCTTCGGCTCTTGCGTAGACCGGGTGGGCACCACCGCCCCTTCTCGCCGCGACGTAGACATCTTCGTCCTCCTCCGGTCGCCCCACCCGAGATCAGCTTGGCGCTTCCCGGGGTGATCTATAACCTCAATTTTTTGCCGCCGATCCCCATTTGGGTGAATCCTTCCAAGTCTTTCATGGACGGATCGGCGATTGCGCTTCCTCGCCCGTACTCGGCATATCCGTCGCCGCATTCGGGACGGTTCCTTAATGTGGGTAGCTTTAGGCCCTCATTCCGGCCAGTGCTCGAAGAAGGCGCATCCCCGGTGGGCGCGCTCCTCGCTCACGCGCGTGTCGTTCCCGATTCCATCCGCGCGCCTCCTCTTCGCCCCTCGCGTCGCTCCTCCTCGTGACGATGCTTTTGGTAGCGCTCCTTTTCCATCTCGGCGCCGCCATTTGTTGAGGAGAATGCGTGACGTCACCTTGGGTTTAGGCTTGGACGATTCCCCAATCTCGATGTGGCTCTTGAGAACGCGGGGGCGTCGCCCCGCACTTGCTCTAGGGTCACCCGGCGCGCGGGTCAACCGATCCATCTTGCTTGGACTCGGGTCGAGGTCGGGACCTTGACTTTCCCTTTCTCTTCGGCCGTTATCGCGTTGATAGAAAAGCCGAGCATGTTCTCGCGGGAAGGGGTGGCCATCCGACTTCATCTTGTTATCGAACTTGAGGTGCCCTTCCGGATAGCCTTTCGGATCCTCATCCCCGAAGACCCCGCAATCGTTGATGGAGTGCGAGTCCCCGTCATGGAAGCCGCAAGTAACGTTTCGCTTTGACTCCATCGGGGGCCGAAGCATAGAGTGCCCCTCGAGCGCCTTGATTCGGCCTTCCTTTACCAAGAGCTCAAACAACTTATCGCCTTTGTGATGTCGAAGTCGTAGGTTCCTTTGGTCCGCCCGACCCACCGCCGATTCATTGTCAAGGGCTCTTTACCCCACAAGATTTCGCCGGCAGCCTACCTCCAATTCGTCGTCGGAATCCTCGCACAAATCGGCTTTGTCCAAGAATTGGTTGTAGATGTCGCCGATGTCGTCGTCGCTTGCCGAACTTGGGGTCCTTCTTGAGGCCATATGCCTGATTGCTCATCAAGGATAACTTCTGCGACAGTTGGCCCAAGTTTTCAAACTCCATCCCAAATAGCTTTTCGCGCACGGCCGGTAACATCCCGGCGACGGCCATATCAGCTAGCTGATCGTCTGGCAAGTTCAATGAGAAGCACATGCCCTTGACTTCTCTGAATCTTCTAAGAAACTCCAGCGGTGTTTCACTGTGCCTTTGCTTCAGGGTGGCGAGATCGATCAACTTCTTTTCGAATCGCCGCCGAAGTAATGAGCGTGGAATTTACGCTCCAAATCTTTCCACCCGGCCACCGACTCGGGCGGCAAGGACGAGAACCACCGAAAAGCCGGGACCCGTCGCCGAGGCGGGGAAGTAGCGAACCCCGAACGTCTCTTCGGCCGAACATTCCCCAAGCCGCATGAGATAACGAGCGATATGCTCGACCGTGCTTGTCTCGTCCCGCCCGGAGAACTTTGTGAATTCCGTCGGCGGTTTTACCCTTGGTGGCGGGAGCACGTTATAGTACCACTCGGGGAACGGCGGCCGTAGGTGGGGCCCCGCATCCTTGGCTTGAGGCCGAACCGATTCTCGCATCAATTCGGCCATCTTGCGTGCTAGGGCATCTTCCTCCCGGGCGCCGCACGCGCGCGTACCCTGGGTGCGGGAAGGCGTCGAACGCCCCGTAATTCCCCACTTCATGATAGCCACCGCCGTACAAATTCTTCTCGGGAGCCGTTGGTTGACGGAGCTATTCTTCGACCGGGGTCAAGTGGGGCCCCGAGTGAGCCGAACGCCGTGTCTCCGTACGTAGGCCGGCACGGATTCGGGCCGTTGCACGGGCCGACCCGTGTCGCTCGCGGCGGCGGCGGGATTGGGCGACTTCCCCGAAGCTTGCGGCGGAGGCCGAACTCGGCCGCCCCCCGGCGCCCGCGGAGGAGGTTGGAATGTCTCGCTCCCGGAGCTTTGAGGAGGAGGGTCGCCGCACTGCCGCGGCGGCGGCCGAGAGCTTGATTCACCCGGCTCCACGGTGCTCTTTCCGTGTACGTCTTTCCAAACGCCCGCCCCCGCGCCCGGCCAAAGAGGGCCACCATCATCCGCTGGAGCGACCCGAGGAAAGCTTGGTTGTGCTTGGTGAGCATGTTGTCTACCGATTCCTGGAAGATCCGCGCGCATTCCTCTTTTTCTTGTTGGGTTGTGGCGTCGGTCTCTCCCGCAACAAAGCACTGGGCGGTGCCACTCTTCAGATATGGCACACCACTTCGATTCTTCTTAAATGACATGAGGCATTTTTGCTGAAATTGATTCACGGCGTCTAGGAGCTGCTGATGCTGCTCTGGAGAAAGCTCCTCGATGTTGACATCCAGGAGGTCCGAAACTTCGAGCATCTTGAACCAATTCGGGCCGTATGGTCCCACTGGGCGTGCCAAAAAGTGTGTTGACGCAAAATGTGCACTCAGCGCCAATCACACAGCAAGCCGAAAAGCTTAGCTTCGCACGCGCAGAGAGAGAGTGACGTGCCAGTCAATTTTTCCTGAAAATTAACAAAAGATAAAACAGTTAAATACCAAAGCTTGGAACATACCGGGTGGTACCAGGCAGTTCCATATTTACGGCTAAAAAGCCAAGCAAGACGACATGTAGCTATGCGAAGCTACCTGTCAAAGAACCACAACCATTCGGGTAACCGCGAAGGAGAAAAGAACATTGCCGAATGGGTAACGTAAGCATGATAACGATTGATCTTTGAATAAACATGAATGCATGTGCAAAGCCATGACCGATCTTTATGAAGATTAACATTAAACGAAGTAAAACACGGACATGATCATGTATTAAATGAGTACGCATAGACCAAAGCACTAGTCTACCGCATGTCTAGATACTTTAAGATCCGTCGGGTACGATCACAAACAAATCTATCCACCGCATGACACAACTTGCATGAAAAACGTACCACTTCCCGCAAACAGATCTATCCACCGCATGATACAATCTAAAAACGGAAAGCTAAAAGCATACATCACTTAAGGCACGAACGAGGCACGTGATCTACTCGTGAAAAACATAACCGAACACGGCTGAACAGCCGATCCGGGGTCCATGAAGAAGGAACAAACATTACCACGTAAATAAATCTATCGATTGAATTGGAAATCTAGTCCACCGGATGACTAGCTCTAAAGCAACCCAAAAACCCGCATCTACCGCATGATACCCGGTTCTTTCAAGATTTATACTAACAAAGCAAGCTTGAACCCGCAACACGTAACAACCTAGATCGATTCGGTTTCGGCTATCGGAGAGCACAAGATCCACGCGTCAAAACACGAAACTCGCTCATGCACGGATCTTCAAAGGAAAATAGCCGATCCAAACCCATCTAGATTGGGCAAAAGTGTATTACATGAATTAAAACATAAAGTAAAACTCATGGTAACACGGGGTAACTTAATGAATCTATTGGATCTTGCCAAAATCCAATAGAGCCGATAACTAGCTTCAAGCTAAACCTTAGCCTACCGCATGGCTCATGATCTAACAAGAAACCCTCTTGAACCAAGCTTGAATCTACCGCGTGACACGAAGCATGGTAACAAGACTACTTGCATCGATCTAAATCCACCGCATGATACTAGACATGATACAAGGTTGCCGGTACTCACGGAGGTCGACGGATCGATTGGCCCTCTCGAAGAACTCGACGACACGACAAGGACTCTAGGGTTTGGCGTAAGGCCGGTGTGTATTGAGGAATGAACGTGTCCGTTACATACATCCAGGGATCGTATTTATACCCCGCCGATTACAACCGCGAATGGATTCATTGCCTAACTAAACTCGATCGCCTATCCATCCATTCGCTTCCTCTCGATCGAGCCACGTCACCGTCCAATCCCGCAAAATCAGCTCTACTGTACTTTTGCCGAACTGGAGCAGATAGCCGACCGCGGATCCTTCTGCCGAAAATCTCTGAAAATATCTTTCCTTCCACCAGACGGACTCTTTTTCGAATTGGACCCACATGTCATACTCCTTACCAAATTCTGGTGTTAACAATACCACCTGGTCAGGTGGCTAGTGATATGCCTAATCAATAAAAAAGGGGGCTTGGGATTAAGGATATAAGGCTCATGAATGTGTGCCTGCTTTGTAAATGGTGGTGGAAACTTGGTAATGAAACTGGACTTTGGTAGGACATTATGAAAGCCAAATACCTAAGAAAAGTTGTAGTAGGAAATGTAACCCACAAATTGGATGACTCACCTATCTGGTGTGATCTATTGAAGGTTAGCATCTATATTTGAAAGGGAGAACCTGTAAAATTCAAAATGGTGAGACTACACTATTTTGGTTGGATAGTTGGGACAAGGATGGTCCTCTATGTATTAAATATCCTATATTATATGTGTTGTGTGATGAGAAAGAAATTACTGTTAAAAAATTCTTTGAGCTAGTGGTCTCTTAAACTTTAGAAGGTGGCTACCAGCCATCTTGCACAACCAATGGGAGTGCATCTGCAGTGAAATCCTGAATACATCCCAAAATGAGGGGGGGACACATGGGAATGGAGAAAAGGGAAAAATGGTAGATTCTCTGTAAAATCTATGTATGACCAGTTATCAGGAGTTGGTATTGGGAGGAAATTTACCCACATCTGGAAAGCAAAAATCCCATATAAAGTTAAGATTTTTGTATGGTTGATTGAAAACAATGCTATCTTATCCAAAGATAATATGCTTAGGAGAGGCTGGATAGGAGACTCTACTTGCCAATTCTGTGATATTGATGAAAATATTAATCATCTTTTTTTCAAATGCACCACAAGTAGAGTAATCTAGGGGCTGATTGCTCAATGCATTGGTGCTACTAATGTTCCTTCTAGTGTTGGCCAGTATTGGGAGTGGATCAAATTTTGGCTACCTGGGGGTGGCATGTTCCATGCTTTTGGGCTAGTTACAATATGCTGGGCCATATGGAAGTCAAGAAATAGTGCTTGCTTTGAAAATAAAAGAATAAAACATCCAGCTGATGTCTTATGTCAAGCATCTGCATATATGAATTTTTGGACAGGTCTCTACAAGCCTGAATTCCAAGAGCAGCTTGTCGCGGGCATCAATGTGATCCTGACAACAACATATATAGTGCTGGCAAACCAGAGAAGAATCAAGCCAAGGATGCTACGAATCGAAGAAGCTGGTGCTAAAGACAACGATGAATATGAGGCTCGGATGCTTAGAAGATGGAATCATGAGCATCGAGGGGGATCGTCGAGGTGATGCAGTACCTTCTAATGACCTAGTGGTAGAGGGTTGCATGTGATATGTTGTAGGATAGATGCAGGTGTTGGGGCCGGTGTGGCCTGCTTATTTTGGCTGTAAACTATTTGACACCATGTCTTCTGCTCTACATCCCCCTTCTATCATCAAACTCCTGTATTTTCGTTGGTTTTCAATGGAAATGGGGTGAGGCCTCGATTAAAAAAAGATGCTCTCAATCTCAGAAAGATGCAACCTCAGAAAAGCGAGTGAGAGAGAGGAGAGGGAGAGCTCAACAATAGCAAACAAACCTTTCAAAGTGCCAAGAGAGGCTCTCCCATCCCGAGCATGGGGTATTTATAACCCCTTTCCTCGAATCTAGCAGTTGAGTTCAAAACAGTTCAAAACACGACTTTCACATACCGTTCATGATCTCACCAGGGACCGTTCGTGTTTGAATTCCAATGGTAAAAACGCGAAGTCAAATGGCTGTTAGAGCTGACCATTGAGGTCGACGGACCGTCCGTCAGGACCACACAGACCGCCCGTCAGGACCACATAGACCGTCCGTTAGGACCGCATGGACTGTGTTTGAATACATGTAACATGCATTTAAGAAGCCCGTTACTAGAAGTCCTCATTGGTAACGAGCGCTAAACAACAATCATTACAGATGGGGGTCCATGTAACAGGTCTTAAGGGACCATTACAAATGTTGCGTGACCTATTTGAGGTTTTCACATAGTGAGAGTGGGGTCAGGTGTGCCAGATGGGGGAGGTGGGATAATGTGGGACCAGACACAATGTTATCAAAATTAAAGTGGATAATTTGGGGGTTTGAATCCAACTATCACCATCGGCTCGTATAACAAATTGGCTGTGATGGCACTTTCACCATCAGTTTTGATATCTCATAGCTTCATTTGATTAACGTTGCTCACCACCGGTTTACCCAAAACTAACCAGAGGTGATAGAGAAATCTTTTACAGTGATTGAGCATCAATTTACAATGATCACTAACCAGATCATGATGACTCATCACTATCCTCATGCAAGATGGATGCGCACTAGCTAGTCCCACAAGAACAACATGAAACTATTTCATTCTGCCGCCTTTGCATCACACATCCTTGCTAGCATTGGGCAAAGTGGCTGCCTAAACCGCCTCGTACACATGTGCATAGAAGATTTATTAGTGTTTTTAGGGAACTAATCCATGACTCATTATATGCCCAATATATACACTTAATTTAAAATGTATTTTTTTAAAAATACAAACACAAATGGCACATAATTCAAATTTGATGTATTTATAATTAAATAATATATTTAATTTTCATATGGTAATATGTCCCTAACTTCGATATGTGCATACAATACATCCAGTAACATATAGAATAGCAAGTCCTTCAAATACAAAATTACAAGCACACATGGCTACTAATTATTGAGAACAAACACATACACATGCATGCAATGATTGAGTGCTTATACTAGTACAAGAATACACATATATAATTTGCTTAGTTAGTTACCATAATATACAAACCATGCATTATTGTACAAAATGCTATGTACAAATAGACATACATATTTTTATGATCAATCATTGCCTCTGCTTCTCTCTTCACTCTAGTATTTCCAAATGCCATCCATGTCCATGGTGGGTACAAACTCTGGGTTTGCAAAAACCACTTGTGACATCTTGGAAACATTGGGTTGTTCATGACCTATCCCTATTTCCTTTTGTGACACCATCAAAGATGGCCCACTCTTCGCTGCAGCCATGAAGCCACTAGCGCCTACTACTCCCAAGCCCATTTGGTGGTAGACGGACATCTGTGGCGCCATGACCATCGAGTTCTGAAACAATGTGTTATTGGCTTGAAGATCGATGTTTCCCATGCCTGCCAAAGGTGGCATCATGTGTGGCTCCATTGAGGAGCTTGCGCCAATGGTGGAGTAGCAGGATGTCTTTGTGTCCATTGTGAAGTTTGATGGCATGGTCATAGGGATGATGCTACTTTGCTCAATTCCACCAGAAAGCATGTCTAGGTTGTATGATGGTAGTGCAGATGCCCTCTTTACCCCAGTGGTCTTGTCGAACACACGACAGACCACCCATTCATCCTGCATGAATTTGATATATGTAAATCTACAAAATATTAGATTAATGCTAACAAAAAAATACTAATGGATGCATGTATGGAAGTGATACTACAACCTCAGAAGCAGAAGATTTCATTGTAGTAGTGGAGGTTGAGTTTGACGTTGGGTGGGGGACCTTGTTGGTGCCTTCAAGCCTGAACTCATGCATGACCCAGTCAGTCCTTTTGCCTCTGGGAGCCCTACCCTTGTAGAAGACGAGCGTCTTCTTCATGCCAACAAGTAGCGGTAACCCATCTTTAGTTGTGTCACCATATATGGCTTTGTCTCTACCTGTGGCCTTCCAGTAGCCACCCTTTGTGGCCCGATTCATCCTTTTCCCTGTTGGATACTTTCGGTCCTTCAGATAGAAGAAGCACCACTCTTTGCTCCCCACCTTCGCCTTGTCTACATAATATATCCAAGAAAAACTCACAATAGGTTAATCATTCATGGACCATATGATTAGGACATTTAGGGCCGAGGTTGAGAATGTATACCAGGCAATTCCCATGGCTCGGTTCTATTCAAGTCAACCTCTCCAATGATGGTGCAGTTGAAGTTCCTTTGTTGCACCTTAGGCTTGAGGTAGAAGGTGATTATCTCCTCATCTTTGGGGTAGAACCGGAACCCTGGAGGTAGCTTAAGGCCTTCGTTGATGCTCATCCCTTGTGGTTGCTCCTGATGGTCTCCCATACTTTGCTTGCTAGTAATGACCAGAATCACTAAAAAGTTATGCGAACAACTTTGATAGGAAATATGGAATATGAAGAATACTGGAAAAAGAAAAGTAGTAACCCATACATGTGCAAACACTTCTTGATCCACAAGTACCTTGATCTCTCTAACAAAGCTTTGAAATTAAAGTGGATGCAGACGATTATTTTGATGCAATTATTTGGAGACTACAATGGCTTAAATAGGCAGAAGGCGTGTGCAAGCAAACCACTTTCAATAGAAGGCTTCCACCAACCTCCCCCTTTTTTTGTCTAGATGTTTCTGCTGGCTATTGGACGTTTGCTCTTTCCAGTTGTATTGTTATTATCCCCACGCAACACTAGGTCGCTTTCGGCCGGGACTTCGGCCGTTGGTGAGGAGTACCCTGGCATTTCTAACTATTGTACCGCTCCTGGCCGTTCAATTGCATGAATGTAGAGTTGCACTATGCATTTGGTAGTTAGCCACTCATCAAGATGTGCACGCATCAGTGTATGTTGCGGTTGCGGCAAGGCATTCATTATGCAAAAAGTGGATAGGCTGGCATGGCTCTCACATTGCTATTACATGGGTTTATGGGCGTCCATGTGGGACAAGGATATATAGTTGGGAGTCATCATGATGTGGTTAGTGATCATTGCATATTTTCCGTTACTTGATAAGTTTACATGTAAAGAGGACATGTGCATCACATTGTTCTTTATGGTTTATTGTGTGTGCATAACTTGTTTGTTATTGTGTACATAGAGATGTATCTATATAGTATGCCACGTTTTGCTTGTGATACCATCACATAAAAGTATGTGTATATCAGTGTATACGTAGAAGTGTACATCTATGCAAAAATGTTAAGGGTCACTAGCTGTTGACGGTGCAAAACCGTGCTCAAGTTCACCGCAAGCCTACGGGTGACTTGGTGCCTTTTTCACCAAGGAGGGTCCTCCCTAGATTTGTCAATCCAAGGATCAGAAGCAAACTCCTAAGGCTATCCATCTAATCTAATGATCTAACCTATCATTAAGCATTGATTTCATAAAAGTTAAACATACATGAAAGGATGTATGGATCACATCCACCTAGCCATAAAGGTGAGCATCCAAAAGGTAAGCCTAGCCTATCATCTTCTCGTTGCCGTTCCGGCTAAGGTGACAAACCAATATAAACCTATACTATGATAAGAATTACACTCGATATGGAGTAACCAGATATGGAGTGGTCCGATACACGTTCACTCGCCGCTATCTCCTCCACCGTACTGTCACTACGCAAGGATATTCATCACCGAGGAACAACCTAGGTTCGTGCAGTACTACGATGTATCCACAAGACAAGACTAATAACCATGATTCGAACTAATCCTACTAAAAGCATATGGTAGCTACACATATGAATAAGCACAACTCGTAGTAGATCAAAGTAAAGACAAGAATTGATTTATATCACTATCGAATGTTGAAGGTACAAACAACTTGACGAATTCAAGTCGCAGCTCCCAAACTCTACCATGGCTTCACCACGTAGGGCCAACCATGGTGGCTAGGGCATGGCCTAGGCAATCTCCTAGGCAACTCGAGGACTTGCGGCGGCCGTCGGCTTCCTCCCGGTGCTTCTCCTTCGTGTCAGCAACTCTCTGATGATTGGATGGATCGATCACCCCTCCTTGGGCACCCAAGGGGTTGTATTTATGCCCTTGGGGAGCCTTGGGGCGTGCTCCACCTTGCCTTGCACGAGATCTTCCTTGGGAGAGAAGGGAACTTGGTTCCCATAAAATCAGCCTTGTCCAGACTTTCCTATTTTGTATCCCTCAGCCTCGTCCAGACTTTCCTGTTTTGTATCCCTGCCTTGCCAATGGCATATCTCCCACGTTTGGACTCCAAATAATGCAAATTCGGTGTCCTGGTTATATGGCACATAATTTCCTCCAACTTTGGTATTCATTTCTTTCCTTGGAAACGAAGATAAGATCTCTAAATCGGCCTTGGAAGATAATTTGTTCTGATTTCGAACTGACTGCGCAATAGGGATTTCGGGGGTCATAATCTCCTAGCTCCTTGACCCGAATTGGGCCTTCCACATGTCCAAATCGAAGGTATCATCGAGACCCACAACTTTGGTAGTCAAACTTTTTCCATTAGAGGTCGTTTAAGTCTCCGAATCTACACTAAAAGATCATGCTGTCGTGGGCTGCGAGAATATCTCTCGGGCTGAGTTGATCTCGTTGGTAAACATCCAAGTCCCCGGAGTTTTACGTGTTGATGCTTCGGTCCATGGGTTGTTTGGAGTCTTGTTCACTTCGTGTCTTGACTTGTGACGGGCTTCATGATCTTCTGTTGAAGTGCTTGATGAACTTATCCCGAAAGTCTCCTCTTTAACATTATTTTCCTGCGTAAACAATAAACTCCAAAATCGACATGCGAGAGTGAACTTGAGACCTCCGGGGGGTTAGTACCATTAGTTAGTGAAGGACCGATTAGGCGACCAGAGAGGGGGAGTGAATGTGAGCCGATAAAAATTCTTCTCGAATGGGATGGCTTCCCAAACAAGATGAACTCGGTCGGACACCCAAAATCACACGCTCCGCACTTCTACCTTCCGTTTGCCAAAACCACGTAGCCACTGAAGTGCTACTGTTCCTAGGAACAAACACTACCAGCAGCCTCAACTCCTACACGCACACAGCAGCGGAAACAACTCGGGAGCCGGCTGTCTAGAGGGGGCGGTTAGACCGGGTATGGGGGCGGTTAGACCGCCTCCACCAAGTAACCAAGGAATCCTCTGAAACACTTCTTCCGAGCACCAAAACGCACCACGGTTTCACCAACAAGGAAATCTTGGCGAAAACCAAAACTTCGCCCAGGGTCCTAGGGGCGGTTAGACCGGCTACCAGGGGCGGTCTAACCTCCTGTACCCAGCAAAGAACTCCAAGCAAGAACTCCTAGCAAACTGCACCGAAACGAACCGAGATTTCACCTGAACGCTCCTTTGATGAAGGCAAACAAACTCACAGAGGAAAATCCGGAAAAATTAAAGCCTTCACCTGGGAGGCCTAGGGCGGTTAGACCACCCCCCCTTAGGCGGTTAGACCGCCCGTCCCAGAAAACTTGGCCGCGGGTCAACCCTCAACTTCCCATCGCTCGATCTCCCGAATCACCCCACGAATTGCAGCAAAACTTCGGGGATGGCTGGGTTATCTCCTGGGCAACCTCTTTCTCAAAGGAATCGACCCGAAACGCTCACAATCAAAGGGAATGCAGATTTAGGCTCTCTAGGTCAAGAACTCGAGCAACTCAAAAAACCACCAAATCGAGACCGATTCAAGGGGATTCTTGGGGAAACGTCACTAGCCAAAGAGGCACAAGGTCCTCATACGTGACACCCAACAAGAATCTCGCAAGAAAACATCCTCAAAACTCCGCCATGAAAATCACAACAAAGAGCTTCGAAAATCACCAAAAAGAAGGACGAGAAAGGCAACACAAAACCTTGAGGAACCACGCTGAATCATCTATACATACCATGAAGGTTCATACAAGGTCTAGCTTGCCGCACATACATCCATCCCCTTCTCTAGATCTCACATGAAGCACTCAAGCTAGTCCTAGGAAAAACTAGAGGAAAATAAGAACGAAAATGGGAAAACAAATGAGCTAGGGTTCCAAGAGTTGGCTTCCATCCATCCCCTTAAGAGTATATATGGAGGCACCCAAAAGACCAAACTACCCTTACTTAATAATTAGGGATACATGCCCCTCAAGGGAGAAATTGGAAGTCTTCAGATTTTCTTCATCGGATGGATGCCCAGCGACCGCAACCTTGCTTAGCATCGACGCAAGCCTTGCGATCCCGACTCGTGTCCTCCGCTTCGAAGCTTCTCGGAGGCAGCAACCATGGCGGTCAGACCACCCCCTTGGGCAGTTAGACCGGCCTAGGACCGCCCCTCCTAGGCGGTTTAACCAGCCTGGGTGGCCGCACCTCCTCGTCGAGTCTTCAGCCTCGGTTTTGTGGCTCAGCCGAGTAACCCAGTGGTTTTATGATGAACCACTGCAAACCCCGGGAACTCAGTGTAGCCTCCGCCAATCTCCACTCATGACTGGGCTCCCACGTAGTCCCAGCTCGACCTTGGTTTTGAGGCTCAACTAAGAACCCGTCCACGACTTCGTCCTGCTGTTCTTGCCACCATGCTGCCCGCACTTGACTCCGCTGGCCACCGGGTCCCTCAAACCAAGCCTACTTGTCTTCTCCACACACCTGGAGGCCTCACCGGCGACGACCTTTCGCGCTTGTTCTTCACCTTCACCAACACCAGTCAAGCCACAACCTACACCTGCAATACTTAGCCAAGAGTCAGTCCACAAAACGTTGTCAACCACTCATCACACTAGGAAGCGACCATCCACCGGTCCTCGAACCACACATGGTCCTCAGTTAGAATATCAAATACGTGCAAATGTTGATGGTAAACTCATAGCTAGGTGTACCAATGCTTAAACCTTGCTCATCCTCGAGCAAGTCCAAGATCTTTGCTTTACTTGGAAATCAACGTTGCCCTTCAATGTCTTCCTTGCACTTAGTTATACACAACAAGACATATTGCTCTCTCAAGTATTTAGCATTTAAGGTTCAAGTTTTGACTGGCTACTTCACTATGGAAGATAGACTATCATTAAAGAACATGCCACATTAAAAACAAATATAATGCTCTCAAACTTAAGAAAACTTCAAACCTTTATCTTGTTGCATCGTGAAGAGTTTTCAAAAAGTTACACATCTAAAATAAGTGAGGTTCTCTTGCAAAAGCTCATGGAAACACTCATCTCGTCAAGTCACTCAAGCCTACACTAGATTATTCTCAACCTATTCTACTCATATATGAAAGTGGAAAGCTTATGTGGAGTTTGGTAGGTAAAAATAATCCTAGCAAAACATTATATTTGAAATATTGTCAAACTAAGAGAGAGATCTATTGGAATTACCGAGACTAGTCAAGAAGGCCTTGGAAAATAAATGTTGGAAAGAGAGAGATATGGAACACACACATTTAGAAGGGTGGACATGTGCAAGTGGCAAATGGGTGATCCCGAGACATGAATGAAGTTCTCGTTATTGGATTGCACATGGTTAGAAAACATTGAGTATGGACTTGTCTTCAAAGCTCTCTAAGATTTAAATGAAGCTAAAAAGAACCGAGGAGCATTTTTATTTTTTATTTTTTTATTCTTCATTTTTTCTGCTCCTCCAAACTTTTAAGCAACATAGTACTTGCTATAGCAGTCCTCCCCCATGCTAAATGATTGCTCGTCCTCGAGCATAGAAGTGAGGGGACCTATGGCTGCTAAAGAAGTACAAAATCCTGATATTCCTTTATAAATCTTTTGAAATCTTCAAGGGCATCCTCCATGTCGAAACTCGTATGACCTTAGTTGCATTGATGAGTCCCTCCATATGTTATATGTCTTGAAATCTTGCCAGAAAATCTTCAGAAAATTCATCGAAAGATCATCCATACTCAATTTGGGTTGTGGTCAAGGAGGTAATCACAAAAAGATGTTTTGGGTTTAGGGTGGATGCCCAGCGAGAAATTTCCAGTGTAGAAACTCACAATGCATGGACAAGAATGGCTAGCATGGAAAAGATACACAAAGGAATGACCAATTTCTTAGTCTTGTACCATAGAAATCAATCCTAATCCAACTCATCAAGATATAAGTTTGCAAACTAAGGGTTAACACCATGAAAGTACTGGTATGTGTATAGGCTTTGGTAGGTAGAGCCTTGCAAGAGATTCACAAATGTAGATAGCATAATAATTCTTAATAAAACAAGAGGAAGGCATAGGTCATCGATAAACTTAAATCAAAGAGCAACATAGAGTATGTGGGTCTTAAACATTAGTCATTTAATCTCCACAAATGAAAGAGCCAGTATTTAATCAATTTAAGTTCCTTTTAATAGAGAGCAAAAAGTCAAGTCATATAAAACATCATGCAAGTAAAACCAGGCAGCAACTTTCATCATTTTTCCATAAGAGAGACATACAAATGATATTATCGTGGTAAGCTCAAAAGAGATGGTGATTCATTTATTGAAAAGTAAAAACTAACTAACCTAGGTTGTCCTCCTAGTAGCCATGTTATTGATTGAGAGATAAATACAAAGGTTGTCTATGCACTACAAGAAACTATTTAATCTGTGACGTAACCATTCTGTCGCGGATTAAATAAAATTCGTCGCAAATCAGCATCCGCGACGATTTACATTTTCGTGGTGGAATGAGCGTCATTGATTAAATCTCTCGACGTTCCCTTAATAAACGTCGCGATCTGTGACGTATCTGAATCGTCACAGAGCAGCCCGAGGCCCATGCAGCCCAACCCATGGCTCACTATCCGTGACAAAATAAAATCGTCACGGATTGCTACACATGGCAGCTGTGGCATCCTACGTGGGCGATGACGTGGAATCCTACGTGGGCGATGACGTGGCATCCTACGTGGGCGATGTCGTGGCATCCTACGTGGGCGATGACGTGGCGTCCTACGTGGACGATGACGTGGCATCCCACGTGGACGATGACGTGGCATCCTACGTGGATGATGACGTGGCACCGTACGTGGATGATGACATGGCAAAAATTTTAAGCCCAGCAGATACAAATTTTGGCCCACCACAGCCCATTTCAGAATTATATTCCAACATAAAATTAGCAAAATTAGTCCATCTTCAGCCCATTTTTCAGAGGGTACATTTTTCGAACACATTTAACAAAATTCAATGAACAGACAAATCAGATACAATCAGATACAATCTCTGGGCAAAAAAACCAGCAAACACAATCAGATATTGAGGCAGATAACACATGCTTTCAGATGTCTACCATTCCTAAAACACTACACCTTCCTCTTTGTTATTCTGCCACTCTTTTCTCCGATTTCTTGCGAGGTATAAATCCTGAAATAAATGAAACCGCAATCCAATTAGAAAAGACAATCAGATAACAAGGAATCGGATCTCCTCGAATGTTACCTATATATAACAACTTGTTTGGATATCTTCCACAATGCAAATAACTCAAGCTTGCTTGTGATGATCAATCTGCTTGAATGTTACCTAGGAGCTGCAGAAGGAGGAAATAGTTCAGAACAACACATATATATAAAAGATAGTTAATGATTCGGCAGAGTGGTCACTCACCCAATATAAGCGTACAACAGCAGGTTCAATCCATGTAAATTAATAAAAATTTGCTAGTTTACTGGGCTTCTTAACACAATGGATCAGAAATTACAACCTTGTTAGGTAGGAGGTGCAAGCTATGGTGGTAGTAGCAGGTGATGGCAGTGAATTTGCGGGGGAAGCAACCGAGGACACCGATAAAACGAGAAAAGGTGTTATCCGAACAATTACCATTACCATTTTGCATTGCATCCGAACTTTCCGAATAAGAGTAGTTTATTACAAGCAGGAAAATGAACAAAGATGAGTTTTTTACGGAGAACCAATACTACCCGCACGTTGCAGCTCTGACCAATTTCACATTCCTGGATGTCGAGTTGAGATGCATCACCCCAAAACGTTGAGGGACTGCATAGATGGAAGCTAGTAATTGGTTCATAATAGAAATAATTGGCAAATAATGTGTAGTTTAGTCCCAGTTTTCGCAACCATATTTCTAAAAAAAAGGCATTGAAATTGCTAAGCAAGGCATCAAACTGTTAAGTGTTCCTTATTGTGCCTAATTTAATTATATTCGTGAGGATGAAAGCAGGGGAGATGCCGGAAAGAAACTTAGTCTGAGACAAAAATAAAGTCTTTTGCAACAATCATGTTGGAAACAGAGTATGAGAACAGCAAATTAAGTTAAACAAAGAGCCAAGGAGAGATCTGCATGTAAAATGACATACTCGGGCAGATGCATGAAATACTAAACGCAAAATCGTTTGAATGAGATCTCAACCACTCGACAAAGTACAATGGAATCAAATATATTAACTAATATCTGCTCCAGTAATATAGATGATACATCGAGAAGGCCTAGTCTACAATCTTAAGGCGAAATGACTCAAACAAGAGAGTGAGCAAAGTAACAGTTATATCTCTGTATAGCTAAAAGCTGTAGCCTTTTCAAAATGTTGTGCAGAATCCATGCAAGCATATTTACTCATTCATATTAGCAGCTACTCTATTAATGTTAAGTCAAAAAATCTTTTGCATTACACATAAAAATCTTTTCCAACATCTAGGACAGTCAAAAAATAAAGAGAATGCAAAAATTGTTCTAAACTATACGAGTTAAACAAGGTAAGAACTGATTTCCAGTTAATATAATTGAACACACGCCGTATACTCGATTTACATATCCCTGATTGAAGTATACTCTGATTGAACCATGATAGATTGTATTTGCAAAGGGTCACTTAATTTGACCCTAAGGTTGAGTTCGCCATGCATCACAAGAAGATGGACACAAGACATAACAGATCAATTAATTAATTTGAAGCAACATGCTTACTGAAATGAAGTATACGCTGCTACATAAGCTACTCCGTTTATCATAAACAAATTTAAGGGTATATGAGGATTACGAATTTGTCAGTATGACTTTCAGTAGAAACTAGCAACATGGAAATAAATATAAAAGCAGGAATCAATTTCCACAAACAGAACTCCTACGAGTAAAAGGATCAATTCTATACAAGTGTATACAGTCACGAGCAAATTCACAATTATTAAATACCTCCGACTAGAAGAATACTGTAGCCAAGATTTCTTTCGATCAATCGGCAGAATCCAATTCGATTCTTGTCACCATCAAACAAATCTAAACAATGAGATTTTTGGACCTACATTTCATTGAACATATAATATATGTGCATTGCATCTCTATACAATTACATATTGGTGGATCAAGAGCATGGCTAATATTGTACTGAGATGCATCAAACCTCAAAGCACAGATTGAGAAAGGTTAGTAACTGGTTAATTAGAAACGGCCAAAGGGGTAAGGAAGTACATGCTAATGTCAAAATAAAATTGTAATTCTTGAGTTTATATGTCAAGCGGCGTACGATGCAAGCGCGCTTGATACCGTACAAAATGAGGGGTATGTTCGTGTCCATATGAGATTATCCTAAAATGTGCACTCTTCCTACAGAAACTTAATTAAAAAATGATCCCTAGAAGATGATCGCAGAACATATATCATGCAAGAGGTTAATACAAAATAATCCGGAGCTGAAATTAGACTGACGGCAATGGGACACCAAGACGAACTAGTAGACGAGGAATCGCATAAGGGCCTAAAAGTTGGAAGTTGCAGGTTGTACAAGCCGTGTTCGGGTTGGAAGTTGCGAAGTTGGGAGGCTTGACAAAACTTTGTTGAGCATCTCGCTCATAGTCTTTAGCTCGTTGGTCGTGGTCGGGTGTCCGCACCAGATCGATCATGTATCCCCGCAAAGGCACCAGTAATTCACAAAAGGATGAAATATCGTGGAATCAGAGGAATTCGCATCCAAATAATAAGAGATTTGAAGGATATTAACGATGAAATTATGGAGGAGCGAGATCCAAGCATCCTTAAATCAGCATCCCAGAAATCAGCAAGACAACAACGATATTACACTTAATCTAGTCCCAGGCTATGTATCATGTCAATACTTGCACAAGATAAAATCACTTTCGAGCAATTATTTATAAAAAGGGCACTGACAGATGATGTAACGAGTCAATACAATGATTTCTCTAGAACCAATTCATCTTAGTTTTGGTCATAAAAAATCGATTGTGCGAGAGCTTGTAACCAACTAGAATGTTCTCTGATCGGACGACGATGGCATGTTTCCACTGTTATTTCCCAAAATACTCACTACAATTAGGGCCATTCTAAAGACAAGTTCATTTGTACAGTCAAATAGTGAAATAGAAGCATCCATCACTTCCTTTAAACACCAAACAAGTTCATTTGTACTGGATTAAACTATCAATGCTATATACAGTAGAAGTTTACTAGCTGGAGAGCAACTTATTGTTTGGAGTTGAGGAAAGGAGCCAATACAAGTTTCAAAGAAACCAACGAATTTCATCAACCTTTTATTTTTTTCTCTCTCTGGAATTGAAGGTAGAAGGTTGTGTTCATTGAGATTATATCATAGAGCTACTAGTATTTTTTTCTCACATCAATAACCACATCAAATGTGCATGTGCACAAACTGGGGTTGCTTAAACATTGCTGAATTAAAACGTGTTGAATATCATTATCACCAGAGTTAGTGAGCAAATCCACCTGAACAAGTTTGATCTATCCCATCCCATTTGTATCCAATTGTCCAGTTTTACTAAATTTTAAGAAATGAAGAGCCATCTTGCTTGCTCTGCTTGTCTCCCTCAAATCCCAGGTAACAGGATCGGCACTTAAACCACACAAATCCGTCTTATTCCACTAAATCTAAAGTATATGCATCACGTCGGCACAAAAAGAGTAAAAAAATTCAACGAGAATCCATTTAAGTCGCAAAAGGGAGGACTAAGAGTCCTTTGAGCTACCTAAAGATAATAATTCATTGACAACGGACACAATTCGGGAGACCTACGCCCGCTCGGATTCGGTCGAATCGGCATGCTACATGTCACGGTGACATCCAAACCAACCGGAGCTCGTTTGCACCAAACCCAATTACGATAGATTTCGATTCGGATTGGCGAGCACACTATCTCGGAATCTTACCCGCCCGACTTGGATCCCGGCGCTGCGGCCGCCTCATCCGCCTTCACCTGCACACGCACAGCAGCAACTCCCCGCATGGGAAGGAAAAACAAATCAGCACGACTCAGGCAGCAAGTAAGCGCGAGCGCACCACAGAGATGACAAAGAGAGAGGGAAGATGAATAGAATGCCAGCACGTAACTGCAACGGCGTTGCGAGCCACCAGCCTGCCTCGCGCCGATCCCACTCCTCCTCCCTTCGCCGCGACACACGCACGCTCCTCCTCGCCACCGCTGCAGGGGAAAAAAAGCGAATCGGATCGGATCGGTCAGTCACTCACCCGCCGCTTCGTCGTCAGCCCGGGGGGGGGTCTCATGGAGGCATGCGTGCGTACCTGGGGCGGCGGATCTCGGCTTGGCGGATGCGACGGCGCCGACATCGTGCAGCGTGGAGGACGCGGCGGCCGCCATTAGTCCCGCTCTCGTCGAGGGTTTGAGCGGCGGCGGCGGCGGCGACGGCGTTGGAGGTGGCGGTGGCGGTGGCGGGTGCGGACGGACGCGCGCGGTGGGGGTGGCTCTTTATACGCTGCCGCTGGTGGCCTCCCTCGGCGAAGGAGAGGGCGCGGAGGAGGAGGAGGTGGTCGACGAGCGTGCTGTTGTCTTGGCGGCCGTTGGGCAGCGCGGAGTAGCGCGGGCGCATCTTGGCGTCGGTGGGGAGGAGGAGGAGGTCCGGGGAGGAGGGCGTGCGATAGCGGACGCAGCCGGGGGGAGGGGGAGTGGGCGACGGCTTAACCGCCTCCTCCTGCTCCGCGGGATCCAGGGCTTCCGCGCCTCGATGGAGGGAAGACGAGCTAGGTGGAGGCATGGAAATGAGGTGCGCGGCGTGGGAGAGAAGCGGCGGTGGTGGCGGGCGGGACGGTGGCGCAGATCTGAGATGGGAGGCGGAACGAGGTGGGAGGCCGGGAGGGAGGAAGAGAGACCTGAGGGGTAGGGTTTCCACCGGTCGGATTTTATACATGCTGGGATCGTGATGGACGGCAGAGATTTGTTGGATCAGAGATGAACGGCCGTAAGAAGTCGGGCCTTAGCAGAAAACGGTCCTTTCTGGCTTTCATGGCCCATTCCACTATTTTCTTTTTTTCTTTTTAATTTACTAATTTACTTATAAGAAAATAATTACAATTTGAACTATGTGTACCTCCAATAGGATTGGAAAAATTTCACAAAAATCATAATTAGACTTTTATGGTCCATTCTAGGCCACATGTAGGAGATTGACCAAAACTTCAATTGACTTGTAGGAAAAACTCGAACTTCTACTAGTCACCTTGTTGTAAAATAATGATAATGATACTTAAATTTGTTCAAAACATTCTACAAATTGACATGAAACCATATTTTAAGCGTATAATGCTCCTATAAAAAATTCATATGGTTTTGATAAAGTGAGATTATAGATGTTCACAAATAGGATACAAGACTCACATAGTTTTGTACAATTGAAAACAAACTTTGAGATTTGAACAACTAATAACGTGACCAAACTTGTATGCACCTCAATTTTTGACACCATCTCATGTTGACCATAACATTAGAGAATATTAAGTTATATTAGCAATTATTATGAAAAAACATGTTTTTTATATTCTTTTTTTAGTTGGAAAAGTTATGTTGTATGAAAAGCAACCAAGAAATAGTAATTAATATACAAACAAATGGCACTGAGTAAAACAACTCGATTTTAGAAAAAATTAGGAAAAAGAATCAACCAATTTGGAGTTCGTATGAGGAAGAAAAACATTTTACAAGTTTTATCCGAAGATTAAAAACAGAAATTGCAATTGCTATGAACTGAGATGAACAAGTGTGTTTTCTCTTTTTAATCTTTGACTAAAACTTGTAACTAGTTTTTCTGCCTCATACTAAATCCAAATTCAATGATTTTTTCTTCTAAAAATTTTCTAAAATCATTCTCTACCACGTGGTGGTGACGTGGCGCCTAGGTGAGGGGCGCCTCCGTGGCAGTGAGGTGGGCCCCTGGCGCTCGCGTGGTGGTGACGTGGCGCCTGCGTGGCAGTGTGGTGGGCCCGGGGCGCTCCCGTGGTGGTGACGTGGCGCCCGGGTGAGGTGGCACCGCGTGGCGGTGAGGTGGGCCCGGGCACTCACGTGGTGGTGACGTGGCGCCACGGGTGAGGTGGCGCCCGTGTGGCGTGAGGTGGTCCCCCCGGCGCTCGCGTGGTGGTGACGTGGCGCCTGGGTGAGGTGGCGCCTGCGTGGCAGTGTGGTGGGCCCCTGACGCTCGTGTGGGGGTGACGTGGCGCCTGGGTGAGGTGGCGCCTGCGTGGCAGTGTGGTGGGCCCTTGGCGCTCCCGTGGTGGTGAGGTGGCGCCTGGGTGAGGTGGCGCCTTCGTGGCAGTGAGGTGGGCCCTTGGCGCTCGCGTGGTGGTGATGTGGCGCACGGGTGAGGTGGCGCTCGCGTGGCGGTGAGGTGGGCCCCCGGCGCTCGCGTGGTGGTGACGTGGCGCTCGCGTGGCGGTGAGGTGGGCCCCGGGCGCTCACGTGGTGGTGAAGTGGCGCCTGGTGTGAGGTGGCGCCTGCGTGGCAGTGAGGTGGGCCCCTGGCGCTCGCGTGGTGGTGACGTGGCGCCTGGGTGAGGTGGCACCTACGTGGCAGTGTGGTAGGCCGGTGGCGCTCTCGTGGTGGTGACGTGGCGCCTGGGTGAGGTGGCGCTCGCGTGGCGGTGAGGTGGGCCATTGGCGCTCGCGTGGTGGTGACGTGGCGCCTGGGTGAGGTGGCGCCTGCGTGGTAGTGAGGTGGGCCCCTGGCGCTCGCGTGGTGGTGACGTGGCGCCCGGGTGAGGTGGCGCTCGCGTGGCGGTGTGGTGGGCCCTTGGCGCTCCCGTGGTGGTGAGGTGGCGCCTTCGTGGCGTGAGGTGGCCCTTGGCGCTCGCGTGGTGGTGACGTGGCACCCGGGTGAGGTGGCGCCGCGTGGCGCGAGGTGGGCCCCCGGCGCTCGTGTGGGGGTGACGTGGCGCCCGGGTGAGGTGGCGCTCGCGTGGCGGTGTGGTTGGCCCCCGGCGCTCCCGTGGTGGTGAGGTGGCGCACGGGTGAGGTGGCGCCTTCGTGGCGGTGAGGTGGGCCCCCCGGCGCTCGCGTGGTGGTGACGTGGCGCCCGGGTGAGGTGGCGCTCGCGTGGCGGTGAGGTGGGCCCCTGGCGCTCGCGTGGTGGTGACGTGGCGCCTGGGTGAGGTGGCGCCTGCGTGGCAGTGTGGTGGGCCCTTGGCGCTCCCGTGGTGGTGAGGTGGCGCCTTCGTGGCAGTGAGGTGGCCCTTGGCGCTCGCGTGGTGGTGACGTGGCGCCTGGGTGAGGTGGCGCCTGCGTGGCAGTGAGGTGGGCCCCTGGCGCTCGTTTGGGGGTGACGTGGCGCCTGGGTGAGGTGGCGCCTCGCGCGTGGCGGTGTGGTGGGCCCCCGGCGCTCCCGTGGTGGTGAGGTGGCCCCCGGGTGAGGTGGCGCCTTCGTGGCAGTGAGGTGGGCCCTTGGCGCTCGCGTGGTGGTGACGTGGCGCCCGGGTGAGGTGGCGCCCGCGTGGCAGTGAGGTGGGCCCCTGGCGCTCGCGTGGTGGTGACGTGGCGCCTGGGTGAGGTGGCGCCTGCGTGGCAGTGTGGTGGGCCCTTGGCGCTCCCGTGGTGGTGAGGTGGCGCCTGGGTGAGGTGGCACCTTCGTGGCAGTGAGGTGGGCCCCTGGCGCTCACGTGGTGGTGACGTGGCGCCTGGGTGAGGTGGCGCCTGCGTGGCAGTGAGGTGGGCCCCTGGTGCTCGCGTGGTGGTGACGTGGCGCCTGGGTGAGGTGGCGCGTGCGTGGCAGTGTGGGTGGGTCCTAGGTGCTGGTGAGGTGGCTGTTTTTTTACGGATCGCGACGAATCTGCTAAAACGTCACGGTGTTGTGGGCCGTATTGCGACGAATTTAACAAATCGTTGTGATGGTTTGGGCTTCAATATCCATCCATGCACGTCCGTGACGAAAAAATATGAATACGTCGTAGAATCGCGACAAACTAAACAAATCGTCGCAGTGTTTGTGACGAAAAAAAGGAATACGTCGTAGAATCGCGACGAATTTAACAAATCGTCGTAGTGTTTTGGGCTTCAATGCAAATCCGTGACGAAAAAAGGAATACGTTGTAGAATCGCGACGAATTAAAGAAATTGTCGCAATGTTTTGGGCTGCAATGCACATTCGTGACGTTTTCTGAAAACGTTGCGGAGAAAGCGTCACAGATTAAATAGTTTCTTGTAGTGATGGTTGAAAGCATATCTGTGCAAGCATTTAAAAGGATGATGAACAAAGATAAAATTAAGGGTGAGTTACCATCCTTTTCGATGCTCGTAATGAAGTGCAGCAATGCCTCCCCCATGCTTAAGCATTGTGCTTAACATGGAAAAATAATGATGAGCATCTTGTGTTGAAGGTGATCATTGTACTCCATGTGGCCTTTTTCCCTTTCGTCCTTCAAATCCTCCCCCATGCTTAGCGTGTTGCTAAGTGTGGAAGAACTTGAATTGCTTGTAATTCCCTATTGCCATGTGTTTGAGAATCATCTTCATTTCCTTGCCTTTTTTAGCCCATTTTTCCTTTAACTTCTTCTTATTATCATCAAGTCATGGTTCCAATCCTTCGTCATATCGTCATCACCGACTTCCATCCGTCCTTGTTGTTGCCTCATCCTCCACAGTTTTTATTTTACTTCCAAAACAGAACATGTACTGAAACACCCCTCCAAGTTGAAGTTCATGAAATTATATTTCCAACAAGCCATCATACGCATGAAACGGGTTCCGAACAAGAGAGTTGTGCCTATCTTACTCCGGCGATGCAATCTGTCCAAGGCTGATTTCAGACCGCGCAGCGCTCAATGTTTCCGCCATATCTCCTTGTACGGGTCTCCAAAATTGATGATTCTTGATGTGTTGGAAAGAAGATTTGAAGTAGCTTCTTAATATTAACTTTCTTCCATTGTACATTTCTGAACATGTGCTCAAACCTAATAGAAACAACGACTTCCCTCTCAAGCCTTGTAGATGACTAACGATCTTGATTGCAATTGGTTAGGAACTCATGGAATCTCTTCTCCATGCCTACAAAACAAATCTAATGCACATTCTACCCCCGGGGTTATGGTCGGGAGTAGAAACAAACCAAATACATCCCTAAGATCCTAACTTGTAGAATAGCTCACCTAGTAAAAAGAAAAGAGAACCTAATGGGTGTATGTGCGTGTAGTGAAAAATGCAAATGAAAGGAAGGGATATAAATAATGACAATGTTTGAACCAAGTTCTAAACACCATGTTCACAACAATATTGCTTTATTTCTTTATAACCATAAAGATTTAACCAAGGTCAAAACATCATGTTCATTTATTTCAAGGTTAATAATTCTCTATGCCGCAAGAAAGTTAAAGCGCATTGAAAAGCTTATAAACCAACCTATGCAATGTGAAAGCAAGGTTCATAAAACTGAATGATGGGGTCTCCAATCATGTCTAAACACCATGTTTACACAAGATTGCAAAAGAAAATGCCACGCGTGAAGCATTATCATGGAAATAAAGCATTCATCAAAAAGTTTCACAAAGAAACCAAGCTAACCTATGCATGATAGGACAAAGGGGTTGATCCAAAATGCAAATGCAAAAAGAGGTTAGTAAAAAGGGCAACAATGTTTGAAAAAGTCTTTCAATGTTGTTCCTTAATAATGACAAGCAACTTACTTTATGAGATGTGAAGTATTGTCAACACAACCTTTTATCAAAAGACCTAATCAAATATGCTAACAAGGTTTTAAGGTAAGGCTTATGGGTATCCTATATTTTTGGCTTAAGACAAGAATTTTGAAAAGATAAGTTGGGTGAAGAAATGCTATCTAAGGTGGTTTTGAAAGAGAAGAAATAAAAACAAGGATTGGATTTCGGATGAAAAACAAACCTATGGTTTTAGGATTACTAAAGGTATGTGAGGTTTTTCCTAAGGGTTTAGGATGAGGCTAGTCAAAATTTTAATTAGAAAATGATAGAGATAGACTTGGGTCGGATTGACATAAGTCGATTCCTCCCTTTGTTGGCTTGGGTGCTAGGTGTGGCTAGATAGGAAGGTTTAGGCAAAGATGTATTTTTTCTTTTAAGGGTTATAAAATATGAGATGCAACATGCAACATAATGCAAATGTGGAGAACAAAGTGGAATGAATTGGAACATGATTATGAATGAACAAAATGACATGACATGATAAGGTTGTGGTCTAAACCAAAAGCAAAAATTAGCCTAAGTTAACTAGCCACAAATTTAGAATCAAAAGGGGTCATACTTCGTATTTCTCTCTAAAGACACAAATGAAAAGACTCTAAACACTAATAAACACACAAAAAGTAGTCTACATGTTTTCCAAAATTCAAGTAGCAAAGTGCTCACTCAATATCTGTTAAAGCATAAAAGATGTGGTTGTGACATTTACTAGAGCAATGGTACAATGTTACTTGAAGGTTTCAAATAAAGAACACAATGTAGACTTGTCATAGTTTATATAGATATATAAAAAGACGGGTTGCCTCCCGCAAAGCGCTCCATTTAAAGTCATAGAGCTCGACTTTCGCACGTACCTTTTTATCGTCGTGAAGCCATGGTTACTTGTGCGAGAATCCAAAGTAGCCATGCAACTTGATGTTGCCTTATGAAATCGGTAGTGGTTCACTTCCAACATCATCATGTGTTGAGTGGTGCCCCTTGTGTCTTCATTCATCCAAACTCTAGAGGGTTTGTTTTAGTCTTTAGCTTCAGAATTTCATCATGTACATTTTGTGGAACCGTTGCCCCATCTTCTCTTTATTGACACCATGTCCATCTCCTCTATCTTGTCGTTGTCGCCTTGTTGCTGCATCTTCTTCGTGGATTTACCCCTGTATCCAGAACAGAACATATACCAAAATATAGTTCTATTGAAAAATTTATAAAATTACCTTTCCAACAGGTACTCATTCATCTTAATCGGAGTCCGAATGAGGGAGCTATGACCGTTTCACTTCAGCGTTGCTTGCTGTCCAGAATTTCAGCTTGTGCAACCATCGGTGATTCGGCCATATCCGTTTGTAGGAACCTTCGATTGCCTTGCCGCTTGATTCGTTGGAATGTAGACTTCATGGAGATTCTGAAAATCCAAATATATCATCTTATTGTTTTCTGTTGAGGCTCATGCAAACATCGTGATGACATCGTTATCCTATCTTCCATCAATCCGGAGATGTACGCGTGGTCTTTATCTTGAAGTCTTTTAGGGCACCATGTCACGCATCCCTTGGCTTCAAAAATCATTACCATCACTGCATGAACATGATGGTAATGTAATTCTTCTCCATCGTGCTTGACATGGTCATTTCCGAAACCTATAGCTCGAACAAACAATCCTCCAAAAGACATTAGTCTAAAAACTTAATCGACACATAGGCATACCTTGTTCATCTTTGTTTGCTTTGCGTGGGGGATCAATAGCGGATGTTGGGCCACTAACTAAGGTTAGCACCTACCACTAAAGAGCAAAACATGTGTAGCCATCAACTTGGTTTTGCGAGGTTGGACTTGTTGAAGTCCGAATGTTGAAAACTTTTCTCGATCGCTTTGTGTCTAGTTTTCCACCTACTTTCAAAGGCACAAACAAGAAAGCAAGTGTATATGCAATGATAAAAATTAGGGTTAGTTAAAAGAAATATAGATCACCCTAGGATTCGAGTTGCCGATCCCCGGCAACGGCACCAGAAAAAGGGGCTTGTTGACGGTGCAAAACCGTGCTCAAGTTCACCGCAAGCCTACGGGTGACTAGGTGCCTTTTTCACCAAGGAGGGTCCTCCCTAGATTTGTCAATCCAAGGATCGGAAGCAAACTTCTAAGGCTATCCATCTAATCTAATGATCTAACCTATCATTAAGCGTTGATTGCATAAAAGTTAAACATACATGAAAGGATGTAAGGATCACATCCACCTAGCCATAAAGGTGAGCATCCAAAAGGTAAGCCTAGCCTATCATCTTCTCGTTGCCGTTCCGGCCAAGGTGACAAACCAATATAGACCTATACTATGATAAGGATTACACTCGATATGGAGTAACCCGATATGGAGTGGTCTGATACACGTTCACTCGCCGCTTTCTCCTCCACCGTACTGTCACTACGCAAGGATATCCATCATCGAGCAACAACCTAGGTACGTGCACTACTATGATGTATCCGCAAGACAAGACTAATCACCATGATTCGATCTAATCCTACTAAAAGCATATGGTAGTTACACATATGAATAAGCACAACTCGTAGTAGATCAAAGTAAAGACAAGAATTGATTATATCACCATCGAATGTTGAAGGTACAAACGACTTGACGAATTCAAGTTGCGGCTCCGGAACTCCACCATGGCTTCACCACGTAGGGCCAACCATGGCGGCTAGGGCATGGCCTAGGCAATCTCCTAGGAAACTCGAGGACTTGCGGCGACCATCGGATTCCTCTCGGTGCTTCTCCTTCGTGTCGGCGGCTCTCTGATGATTGGATGGATCGATCACCCCTCCTTGGGTGCCCAAGGGGTTGTATTTATGCCCTTGGGGAGCCTTGGGGCGTGCTCCACCTTGCCTTGCACGAGATCTTCCTTGGAAGAGAAGGGAACTTGGTTTCCATAAAATCAGCCTCGTCTAGACTTTCGTGTTTTGTAGCTCTTCCTTGCCAATGGCATATCTCACACGTGAGGACTCCGAATAATGCAAATTCGGTGTCCTGGTTGTATGACACGAAATTTCCTCCAACTTTGGTATTCATTGCTTTACTTGGAAACGAAGATAAGATCTCTAAATCGGCCTTGGAAGATAATCTGCTCTGATTTCGGACTGACTGCGCAACAGGGATTTCGGGGGTCATATCTCCTAACTCCTTGACCCGAATTGGGTCTTTCACATGTCCAAATCGAAGTTATCATCGAGGTCCACAACTCTGGTAGTCAAAGTTTTGCCATTAGAGGTCGTTTAAGTCTCTGAATCTGCAGCGAAAGATCATGCTGTCCTAGGCTGTGAGAATATCTCTCGGGCTGAATTGATCTCGTTGGTAAACATCCATGTCCCCGGAGTTTTACGTGTTGATGCTTCGGTTCTTGGGTTGTTTGGAGTCTTTTTCACTTCGTGTCTTGACTTGTGACGGGCTTCATGATCTTCTCTTGAAGTGCTTCATGAACTTATCCCGAAAGTCTCCTCTTTAACGTTATTTTCCTGCGTAAACAATAAACTCCAAAATCGACATGCGAGAGTTAACTTGAGACCACCGGGGGTTAGTACTATTAGTTAGAATATCAAATACGTGCAAATGTTGAAGGTAAACTCATAGCTAGGTGTACCAAAATCAACTGTCAACACCAGCATATTATTAACGTTGGCCCAAAAAACTATGGATAATTTTGCTAATAGTAAACTAGGGAGGGACAAGTGATGACAACCGCTTTATTTTGTATATATTTCTTTCAAAAAATAATTTAGTAAATGTGTGCTCCAATCCATAGATTCATGGTGTGCATCTATACATATGAATATGTGCTTTCCAGGTTGATTTATGGTATGCTTGCTTTACCAAGAAAATGGTTGCATCGTGCATTAGTCCTTGGGTTGCATCCCACCCAAGAGACTTAAGGTGTGCAATACATGAATTCTTAATAATGCTTTAATCCACCCCTCTACCATATCATGGTCCAATATAAAACCATGACCTAGTGCCCATCACTGTTGGTATTTCTTAATGTTACAAATAAATCTGAAGGCGCACTGATATACTATTGTAGCATTTCACCGAAAAATATTTACAATATTGTTATTCATATTTTCCTAAGGATGGCACTAGTGTAAATTCTCAAATACATATACGGGACCATAAGCTTACGTAATAGACCAAAGTTCATACATGGGTAAACCAGAATATAGATTTGAGGGTAATGTTTACACACACGCACACACATACACAAACAAATCTCATGAATAAAGAATAAATTCAATAAGCCTAAGATTAGCATGAGCAAGGCATATAAGGGTCTTAGTGGTACCTATTAATCAAACTAGCAAGAGTCATACATGTACATGGTTAAGAATGGGCTCTAAGCACACAACATTATGTGGAGAAATCCTTCTCCGATTTTCCAAGGTGGAATATCTTTCAGACCTATGCCATACTCAAACGCAAGGGAGTACGAGGACATATAAGGCTATCACCACCAGCCACCAATCGCTACCGACTGTGGAGGCACAACAAAATTATATTATCCATGACTTTTGTTGTAGGACTGTAGTAAAATTCACTAGGAATATTTAATCATTGTGCAAACCTCGAGTGTTGAATTGAACAATACTCCCTCCGGTTTGGTAAAAGAAGACGTTTTGGAAAAGATTTGAGTCAAACATTGGGAATATAAATCATGAATAACTTTTAAATTGTTGAGTTTGGAAATATGAAAACTACATGAGTATATTTGTCTTGTAAAATACTTTCATAAAAGTATACATATGTTAGTTTTTAATAATTATTTTTGTAAAAATAGGAAGTCAAAGTTGCACTTTGAAGACCGTGTCGTTGTCATAAACGTCTTACTTTACCAAACTGGAGGGAGTACAAAACTAATATACCACTTTAAAATTTCATCTCTCGAGTTCTAGTAGGCAACTATAAAATTACATTCTATACCAATCTGGAAAGTTTAATAAAAATTCTAAAACTTTGTGTTATGGACCTAAATGGTCCAATTAAGCTGGTTGGGCCAAAGGGGGCCCGTGGACCCAAAGGGGACCCATGGGAACAGTACCCACATATACTATAGCACGACAGTTGCCTCCCATCTATCTAGGTTAGGGAGCCCGCTACATTTTTAATCATTTCAAGCTACTGCTCTTGAAAGAAAAAAATACGTAGGGTTTCCTAGGGCTTTGGCAACTCCGACGGCGACCGCCATTGAAGGTCCTCGGCGCCGTCGCTGTGCACCTCTTGCTCCTCAATCGTGCTGAGCCTACACGGGCTGACTAAGGGGCGGATTCACTCAGCTTCCTGGCCTTGCTGGTGTTCCAGTTTCCGATCTAGCGGAGGGGAAGCCATGGCGACGAGTTCATCGCGATCAAAGCTTGGAAGAAAGACGTCGAGGTGGAGGAGCTGTTACAGAAACTCCACCTGAGCGAGACAGAACGTGAGGGGGTGGTGCTGCGCAAGGAGGACAACGCCGATTTGTCGGCGGTGAAGTGGCTGGCTGCGGCAAAGCTGCTGACGGTGAAGGATTTCAGCGAAGCCTCACTGAAAAACACCATGCAGTCTGCATGGAACTTGGCACGGGACTTCACGTTCCGTCCCATAGGCAAGAATCTGTTCTTGATACAAGTTTTCTGCCTGGGCGACTGGAAGAGAATCATGGAGGAGGGGCCTTGGATCTTCTGAGGATGTGCGTTGATGATTGAGGAATTTGATGGATCGACACCTGTGTCGGCGACCCTACCTCACAAGGTCCCCGCCTGGGTTCAGATCCATAGGGTCCCCCACCTCTACAGATCTGAGGCAGTCCTGAAATTGCTGGCTGGGAAAATTGGAGAAACAATTACTATTGAGACAAGGGCTATTGCTACGCAAAAGGGAGATTTCCATCGAGTTAGAGTTAACCTAGAAGCCAATTGCCCGCTTGTAAGATTTGTCACCATGCAGCCAGAAGGAAGAGAGAGTTTGGTGATTCAGATCATGTATGAGAAGATCCCTAAGCACTGCGCTCATTGTGGCCTCATGGGGCACAATCACTTGGAGCGCGGATCGGGTGAATATAATGAAGAGGAATTACAATATGGAGATTGGATGCTCGCAGATGAATCCACATGGAGACCGAGAACCCTAAGGCTGAGGAACCTGGCCGGATGGGCAACATATGGACAAGGAAGCGAGCGTGCCGGACGATCTATAGTAGGCAGAAGATGGGGCCGCTCTGGTCGTGGAAACGGTGCTCGCGGGTGGAGAGCAAGGAACACTGAGGTGAAGGAGGACAGTTGAGGCTCACGCAAGTGGTCATCAACTGACGCAGGACTGGTCAATGCTAGGAAGGATGATATTGTAAGGAAAGAGATGCTCGTTAGCCTAAGAGGGGGAGGGGGTGAATTAGGCAATTTAAAACCTTAACCTATGGTTTCACTATTTTTGCACAAAGGTAAACTAGAACATACTATCTAGATGTGCAACTAGGGTTGTTCTAGTGTGAAACTCCCATTCCAAAAGAAGGTTTGCAACCTATAGCCAATCCTAGCATGATACTACTCTAAGAAAGTAGAGGCAAACAAAGATTGCAATAGAGTAAATGCAGAAACATAAAGGGGGTGAGAGGAAAGCAAAATCTTGACACGCGATTTATCCCGTGGTATCGGTAGGCACTAAACCACCCCTAGTCCACGTTGAAGCACTCACACAAGAGTATTGCTTCCCGGTCACCAAGTCTCCCAAGAGCACCACTTGACTCGCCACAAAGGCTAGACACATAGGCACTTGTCAAGCTCCCTTGGTCACCTTGATGCCACCTCCACTAAGGAGCTTCTCCACCAAGGAAGGGGTCTCCACTCTCCACGTCCCCCGCACAAAGTGCCCTCGCCGCTCCACACCAAGCCGGAGGATCGATGACGATTGCCGGTGAGCCACTTAGGCCCCAAGGCTTCCGGCGAACCTTGTACAACTTGATTCACTCAAGAATCACATCACAAGGTTGGCACAACCTTGCACTCACTCAGCTCTAAGCTAAGCCTAGCACTAAGCACATACACTAAGAATATGCAAGTCTAAAGATTAGCAATTAAGCACTTGGATGGATTGGATATGATGTTGTAGGTGTCTTGCACTCTCCTGCACTTCCACACAATCCAGCCACCTCAAATGAGTGAGTGGAGGGGGTATAAATAGCCCAAGGCATCAAACTAGCTGTTGGCTAAAAGCTGCTGAAAAAGGTAGCGTCAGATGAACTGATGCTAAGGTTTTCCATGGCGTCGGTTCATCCGGTGCCCCTCCCATGTCACATAGCCGTTGAGATTCTCTGACACAACTGCTCCGACGCTATGCACCGACGGTGCGTCGGATCATCCGGTGCTGAAGACCTCGCGTCCAAGTCGCCTCTGTTAGCTTCCACGCGACCGTCGGATAGACCGACGCTTCACCATGACCAAGGCGTCAGATCATCCGGTGCTGAAGGCTTCGTCTTGGCACGTCTCTGTCTTGATTCAAACTGAGCGTCGGATAGACTGACGGTGTCCCCACTCAGACCGTCGGATCATCCGGTGCTACTGTCTTCGCTGCTCTTCCTCTGCAACTCGTCCGACGCATCTAGAAATTGGACTGCCGGTTCATCCGACAGTGCCTAGGATTTCACCGGTGTACCAACTCGTCCGACGATTGCACCAACGCTTGCTATTTGGGTACCGTCGGTTCATCCGACAGTGTCTTTTATTTTCCTTTCTTGCTCGGCTTTGACCCTTGATTTTCTCATTTTGGCATGTGGTTTTATTGCATCCTTGGGACCTAGAAGTGTCTACAAAGACATGCTAAAACAATGTGGTTAGTCCCAATGATCATGTTGTCATGAATCACCAAAATCAAACTCGAACTAATGGCATATGAGGCCATATTCGCTACAATCTCCACCTTTTTGGTGATTTATGACAACACAACCAAAGCAAGCATAAATTTGCAAAAATTGACAGAATTAGAACCACTTACACTTGCTTGGATGCTTACCATCATCCAAACTCCCCCTAGATCAAACTTCCCCCTTTTTGATCTTCTCTTCCTATGTTCACATTCTCCCCCTTTGGTCTCATATCCTTGAAACACTAGCTTGCTTTGGTCTCACATTCTCCCCCTTTGGAATAAAACCTCCAAAAAGTCCAAAGCAAGAGGGCTCCAAGGAAACTAGCAAGTCCTAGCAAACATAGCTCAAAAAGAGATGTTAAATACAAGGGAGAAAACCACATGAACCATGATTCATATGTATGATATCAATGAAGATACCACATGTGAGAATGACTAAGTTGGATCACAAGCTCATGAGACTAGCATGATACAAACTAAGCTCCCCCTAAGTGTGTGCACAAAATGATAGTGTGAAAATTAAGTGCAGAACTACAAACTCGTAAGACAATGAAGCTTAGAGCATATCATGCAAGGAGGTAGCTTAAAGGACAAGAGATAAAAAAATGGGTTCTTGTTACATTACCACTTGTAGATATCACTTGTAGTCTTTTGATCATTGCATACCTCCGAGGGATGATCCTCTTTACCTTGTTGGCACCACATTGAGATGAGCCACTTGGAAATGATATCACTAGGTGACACCACTTGAAAGAAGCTTGCATAGAAGACACTTGGGGTACCACAAGGATTAGGAATGTATGAGTGCATTGCCTTTGAACTTCTATAGAGACATAAGCTCGCAAGGACATGACTCAATAGCATGAAGCTCATATTGCTATATTCACTCTTTTAGAGATGTTAGATCACATTGAGAGTGAAATAGCATTCTCTTAGAATGAAGTACCGCACTGGAACGCGTCGCCAAGGGACTACATAAGATAGTCTTGAAACAATGTTAGTCCCATAACCAAACCATAGGATGAGCTCCCCCTGAATGTGTGCATTTAGTGTTTCAATCACCAACCCAATGTATGCACATTGTTTATGACAACAAAAGGGAAGCTAACCCTATAGCTTGCTCATGATGCAAAGAGATATATATGAAAACATGCACCATGAAAGAACAAGTGTAGCTTTCCTACACACTAATCAAACCAAGTAGGTTGCTCATGGGTTAGCACATGACACAAGCAACCTACCATATGTAAACATTGCAATAAATGCAACCTAAACAAGGCAATGGAGCTACAATGATACAAGAGATAAGTTCTAGTTTCCATTACCTCAACCGGGGAACTTGGCAACATATGTCCAACATGCAATCTTGGCTTCTCGATTTGAATCTTCTCATCTTAATTGTGCCAAGCCTCCCAAGTCCCCGCTCTCATGGCCTTCAAGTGGCCTTTGGAACCCAAACCATTTGAGGCCCCTTCATGTTGGTGATAACTTCCTTGGGCACCCAAATGGGTTGGTTCCAACCCCGCTCCTCCATCTTCCCAACCTTGTGTGCAACCACCTTGCCATTTGCCTTCTTCTTGATGACGTAGGTGTTGCTCTTGGTCTTGTTCTTGCGGTTGGGCTTGGTGTAGATGAGTGAGCTCTTGATGGTGGGGTTCAACTTCTTCTTTGCGCCCTTGTCCATCTTCTTGACAAATTGAGGGCATGTGTAGAACTTGTGCCCTTCTCCATGACACTTGTAGCAAGTCACGGTTGCACCCTTCTCAAGCTTCTTCACCATGGGATCACAGTTATCTTGAGAAGGTTGAACTTTGCTCTTCATGTCTTGAGAGATGTCCACTTGTTCTTCATCGTTCTTGCCTTTGCCCATCAAGCTTGCCAACCTCTCTGGAAGCCATTTTACTTCTTGCTTGAGCTCATCATTTTTCTTGCCTATGAGACAATCACATGTTTCTACAACAACATTCTCATTGCAAGATGGTGAGCAAGATTCATCAATTAAACCAATGCAAGAAGTTGAAGCATCTACCTTGGAGATAGGAATTGCACAAGGGATAGATGATTCATCAAGCTCAAAGGAATTACTTGTTTTAGTCTCATTGCTCTCAAGCTTAGATTTTAGCTCATCACACTCCTTGCTAAGCAATTTGAATTTGCACAACAAATGTTCATAATTTGTAGCAAGAGTTGCACTAAGATCATTGACAGCGTTGAGTTCTTTAATTTCATTAGCTTGTTTCTCAAGAATTCCTTTTTGCTCATGGACTAGCTCAACAAGATCATCAAGAGAGGTGGTGTCGGATTCATCATCACTTACATTGCTTTCCATACCTTTGGCCATAAGGCACATGTGTAGTGATGATGAAGGACCTTGCATGAAGCGGGTGGTGAAGTTCTTTCTTGATTCTTCACTTGAGCTAGAAGAACTTGATTCTCCACCACTTGTCCACTCACGGACGACGATAGTTGCTTTTTGCCTTGGTCTCCTCTCCTTGACCACCTTCTTCTTGGGCTTGGGCTCGATCTTGGTGAACTTGATGTGTTGATGATGACATCCTTCTCTCAAGTGGACGTTGTAGCCGTACATGTTGACTTTCTTCACATACTTGAAGATCTTCTTCACGTACTCGGCCACCATGGATTCAACCTCTTCATCACTTGAGGAATCTTCATCGTCACCATCATCACCATCATCCTTGCTTGAGCTTCCATGAGTAGCCATCCTACTCAACATCTTATCTTGTTAGCTTGAAAGAGCATGGCTTGTAGTTGGAGAGGATGGTTCTTGGGGCTTTTCTTGGGGCGCCTTCTTTGACTTGGGCATGTGTTGAAGCTCATGTGCCATGATCTTGCTCAAGATATGAGATGGATTCAAATCTTCGAGCTTCTTCTCGTAGATGATTGCCTTCACCAAGTCATAATCGGGCTTCCGGAGACTTTGAAGGATCTTGCGGTTGATGTTCAAGTCCGTGATGTCCTTCACACCTAAAGCATTGATCTCATCGACAAGCACATTTAGGCGTGAGTACATAGATTCGGCATTTTCATTTGCAAGTTGCTTAAAGCTATTGAATTCCTCAAGATGACAACCGTAGCGTTCATTAGCAACTTCTTTTGAACCCTCATTTTGCTCCTTGATGGTTTTCCATAGCTCATGAGCATTTTCACAAGTAAAACTCTATTGAAAACGCCTACATCTAGTGAGGACAAAATGATACTCTTAGCAATCACATCAAATTGCTTTTCCTTCTTAGTACCATTTTTCATGCCCTCATCGGTGACTCTCCAAACATCAAGATCCTTTGCTTGGAGATAGGCCTCCATGAGAACCTTCCACCGAGGATAACCCGTGCCATCAAAATGTGGAGCCAAACCTAAGGTATCCACCCCTTTCATTCCTCTATGGAGCAACTCACTAGGCGGTGAAGCCTAACCGTTCCAATGAGCCGGTTTTCACAATTTACCAATCGAATTGGCGTATCCTTATGAAGGAAGTGAGTCCCGGCTCTGATACCACTTTTAAGAAAACGGATGCTCGTTAGCATAAGAGGGGGAGGGGGTGAATTAGGCAACTTAAAACCTTAACCTATGGTTTCACTATTTTTGCACAAAGGTAAACTAGAACATACTATCCAGATGTGCAACTAGGGTTGTTCTAGTGTGAAACTCCCATCCCAAAAGAAGGTTTGCAACCTATAGCCAATCCTAGCATGATAGTACTCTAGGAAAGTAGAGGCAAACAAAGATTGCAATAGAGTAAATGTGGAAACGTAAAGGGGATGAGGGGAAGCAAACTCTTTGCACACGATTTATCCTGTGTTATCGGTAGGCACTAAGCCACCCCTAGTCCACGTTGAAGCACTCACACAAGAGTATTGCTTCCTGGTCACCAAGTCTCTCTCAAGAGCACCACTTGACTCGCCACAAAGGCTAGCCACTTAGGCACTTGCCAAGCTCCCTTGGTCACCTTGATGCTGCCTGCACTAAGGAGCTTCTCCACCAAGGAAGGGGGTCTACACGTCCCCGCACAAAGTGTCCTCGCCACTCCACACCAAGTCGGAGGGTCGATGACGATTGCCGGTGAGACACTTAGGCCCCAAGGCTTCCGGCGAACCTTGTACAACTTGATTCACTCAAGAATCACCTCACAAGGTTGGCACAACCTTGCACTCACTCAGCTCTAAGCTAAGCCTAGCACTAAGCACATACACTAAGAATATGCAAGTCAAAGGATGAGCAATTAAGCAGTTGGATGGATTGGATATGATGTTGTAGGTGTCTTGCACTCTCCTGCACTTCCACACAATCCAGCCACCTCAAATGAGTGAGTGGAGGGGGTATAAATAGCCCAAGGCATCAAACTAGCCGTTGGCTAAAAGCTGCTGAAAAAGGTAGCGTCGGATGAACCGATGCTAAGGTTTTCCATGGCGTCGGTTGATCCGGTGCCCCTCCCATGTCACATAGCCGTTGAGATTCTCTGACACAACTGCTCCGACGCTATGCACCGACGGTGCGTCGGATCATCCGGTGCTGAAGACCCCGCGTCCAAGTCGCCTCTGTTAGCTTCCACGCGACTGTCGGATAGACCGACGCTTCACCTTGACCAAGGCGTCGGATCATCCGGTGCTGAAGGCTTCGTCTTGTCGCGTCTCTGTCTTGATTCAAACTGAGCGTCGGATAGACCGACGGTGTCCCACTCAGACCGTCGGATCATGCGGTGCTACTGTCTTCGCTGCTCTTCATCTGCAACTCATCCGACACATCTTGAAATTGGACCGTCGGTTCATCCGACGGTGCCTAGGATTTCACCAGTGTACCAACTCGTCCGACGATTGCACCGACGCTTACTATTTGGGTACCGTTGGTTCATCTGATGGTGTCTTTTCTTTTCTTTTCTTGCTTGGTTTTGACCCTTGATTTTCTCATTTTGGCATGTGGTTTTCTTGCATCCTTGGGACCTAGAAGTGTCTATAAAGACATGCTAAAACAATGTCGTTAGTCCCAATGATCATGTTGTCATGAATCACCAAAATCAAACTCGAACTAATGGCATATGAGGCCATGTTCGCTACAGATATTACGGATACGGCAAGCAGCCCTGTGAAGACGATTCGTGTGGCGACTCCAGGGGCTGAAAATCAATGAGTAAAGAAGCAGCTGAACCTGTATGGACATTCTAGTGCTAATGGTGATAAGGGGATCCCTCCTCCCCCTCCACAATATCTAACACCAAGCTGGATATGAGGAAAGCTTATGATCGAGTTGAATGGGAATATTTACAAGCCATCATGATTAAGCTTGGTTTCCACCGTAATTGGGTGGAGATGGTTATGAGACTGGTAACTACGGTTTCTTTCTTAGTGCTTTTTAATGGAGAATGTCTTGACACTTTTGCACAAACTAGGGGTATCCGCCAGGGGGACCCAGTCTCACCCTACTTGTTCTTGTTAGCAGCAGAAGGCCTTTCGTGCCTCTTAAAATCCAGAATTCAGTCATCGAACCTCAATGGTATCCGTGTGACCCCGTCAGGTTCGATGGTCAGTCACCTTCTTTTTGCTGATGACAGCCTGCTGCTTTTCAAGGCGAACAGGGAGAGTGCGGCCGAGGTGGTGGATGTGTTCAACATCTACTGCCAAGCCTCTAGACAACAAATCAACATGGAGAAATCATCTATACATTTTGCTAAGGGGGTAAGTGCAAACACAAGACATGAGATCAAGGAGGTGCTTGGAGTTCACAGTGAGGCTCTAAGCGAGAAGTACCTTGGCATGCCTATAGATGTGGGCGCTTCCACAAATGGAGCCTTCGAGTACTTAAAAGATAGAATGTGGAAGAAGGTCCAAGGGTGGATGGAACAGATATTGTCAGCTGGCAGCAAGGAGGTCCTTATTAAGGCTGTGGCACAGGCGGTGCCAACATATTCCATGTCTTGCTTTAGGTTGACGAGAGGACTGTGCCAGCATATGGATAGCTTGCTCTGTAGTTTTTGGTGGAGGGGGGCAAGACTGGTAAGAGGAAGACGTGTTGGGTATCTTGGGAAGAAATGACAAAGCCAAAATGCATGGGAGGACTGGGCTTCAGAGACATCAAACTGTTCAACTTGGCCTTGCTTGCTCGCCAGGCATGGCGAGTTCTTCAGGAGCCAACGTCTCTCAGTGCTAGAGTCTTAAAGGCTATTTATTTTGAAAGCTCGGACTTCCTGAGTGCGCAACTTGGCTCTTCACCGTCGAGGATCTGGAGAGCTATCCTGGACGGGCGAGATGTACTCAAGCAAGGTCTAATCCGCCGTATTGGAACGGGCGATGACACTAAGGTGTGGTCCATGAACTGGATACCGAGGGATGGCCTGATGCAACCCGTGTGCTACACGAGTGACACGCCACCTGCAATGGTGAGCGAGCTGATAAACCAGACAACAAAAACGTGGGACATGCAGGCTCTTAAGAGACACCTTTTGCCGGTGGATTGGGAACATGTTATGAGGATACCCTTGATGACAAGGAGGCAGGCAGGCGGCAAGATTTCTGGGCATGGCACTATGAAAAAGCAGGGTTATTCTCAGTTCGATCAGCTTATCGGATGTTGGTGAACAACCAGGAAAAGAGAACTAACTGGATCGAGCATCGAGCAAGCAGGTCAGAGGAAAAAGAAGATAAAAAGGAATGGAAGGACTTATGGAACATTAATATCCCCTCAAAGGTTACCATTTTCTTTGGAGGCTTGCCAAGCAATCAATTCCAACAAGAGATGTTAGACACCACAGGAAGATGGCGCCAACCAGTAGGTGCTCGATATGTGGAGATCAAGACTCCTGGCGACATTCGCTGTTGGAATGCAATATGGCCAGGTGTGTATGGGTACTGCAAGGTGAGGATTTGTTGTCATTTATCAATGATACACAACTGAATGATGCCCGGGGATGGCTCCACGAAGCAGTGAGTAAACTTCAGCATGATACTCTAGTACATCTGGTAGATGTGGGCCATCTGGTATGCAAGACAGAAAGCCATCCATGAGGATATTTTTCAGAGCCCATTATCGACCCATTCCTTTGTGAAGCATTTCATGGAGGATCTGAATTCAGCCATACCCATCGTGGAGAAGAAGGGGATCAAGGGTGGACAACAACAACAACCACGATGGATTCCCCCTCCCCCTGGGATGATGAAGGTGAACATGAATGCTGCAATGTCCAAGAACTCCACCAGAGCGGTACTCGCAACGGTTGGAAGGGACGCTTCGGGAATGTTCTTGGGGGCGTCTGCGGAAGTGGTGGAAGGCGTGTCTGACCCAAAGACGGCGGAGGTGCTGGCCGTCCGAGAGGGTTTAGCACTCGCGAAGGACCTCATGGGGCAGCGGGTTCAGGTTGCAACTGATTGTGCCAATGTGGTGCAGAGCTTGCAAGGTCCTGGCATGGGCCTTTACGGTCACATTGTCAGGGAAATCAAAGAAGGATTGTCGAGCTTGACGTCGGCGGAGGTGATCCATGACAGTAGAAGCTCTAACGCCGATGCCCACATGTTAGCCAAGTGCTCCGTCTATGACTCTGTAGGTAGACATGTTTGGTTCTTATCTCCTCCGTATGGAGTCTGTACCAGCTACTCTGATTCATAATTAGAGAGGGTGCTTTCACTCAAAAAAATCTATCTAGGTCAGGAATTAGGAAAAGTCTAGAGGGTAGGGTTGCTTGTAAGTCAAGTCATTAAGTCATTAGGAGGGTTGTAAAAGGGCCACTAGTTTAGTGGTTAGAGTACCTGAGTAGCACCCAACACACTCGAGTTCGACTTCCTATGAGAGCGAATTAAACGAGTCTGGAATAAAAAATTATAAAATAATAGGTGGAGGCCTTCACTACTCACTTTGATTTTAAAAAGTCATTACAATGACTTGGGGGTCAAGAAGGATCCTCCCCGTAAATATGAGGAAAGATGTAGTCATTAGAACCAAGTAATAAATTAAGGGGTAAAATCTTAAAGTTCTGAGTTCTCAACATTTCCTCTCCCTACGCCTCCTCCTTCCTTGATACTGTTCACACATGAACAATACACTACGCCCTCCTCCATGGGCGCCGCCCACCCACTTGTCTCCTTCTAGTGCCTCTGGTTTAGGGTGTAGCTAAAAACCATTACACTTTGGTACTTATTTACAGAAATGATTGGACCTCTAAGGTGCCTTAAAAGTGAGATCTATTATAATTCAAAAACTCAGCAGATCAAGACAACCATTTTGAACTTCTATGTCTCCTAAATCATATGTACAGAAATTGTGATCTAGGACTTCGTGCAAAGGCCTCTAAGTCATCTGAAAAACGTCTACATGTGGAAAAATTAATTTGGGTGTAACATGATCATATTCAAAGAGGAACAAAAACTGCTGAAACTAGACTAGTCACAAGATCCATATCTAACCCTCACCAATCCACCAAGAAAGGTTAATTATTGGGACATTAAATCTCACAAAAAATGGGGAGTTTATGCAACCCTCTTGGTCCCTTCTTTAATTTCTCTCTCTCACCATCCTATTGTTTTTCGGTGCTGGCGTGAGTATGTAGATCGGGCAGGGAGGGACCCATGGGATAGGGAACTCAGCTAGCGGGACATGTGGGAATCGGGAGTCCTCGTCAGTGCTGCCCTATGCCCCTAGTTGTCACGAGTAAAATATAACGGTAATGCTCACCCACGGACGTCCGGACGCTTCGGACGGATACCAAACGGCAGGGCCCACCCTTTTCATCTTTATCTCTTCCCACCGCTGGTTGCCTCTCGTAATCGCATCTCCTCCCCATTCCTCCCGCACGCACCCCACGGCATCCGGATCTCGCGATGCACAGAGCTCCGCCTACCGCCGGCGCCCGCGGCACCCAGAGCTCATGGCGACGCCAACGCGTGCGGAGCTCCGTCGCCGTCGCGAGCTCGCGGCCGGGGTGGTGGAGCTCGCCGGCGCACGGGCCGCGGCTCCCCGTGGAGCTCGTGTGGCGCGGAGGGCTGCTTCCCCAAGGCCGTGTCCCCACCTCCGCACGACCGGGGGCGGAGCCCCTTGCGGCCGGGAGTGGGAGCCCCGGCGGCGCGGGCCGCTGCTCCCCGTGGCCAGAGCGCACAGGTGTGCGCGCGACAGCCTCTGTACGGAGCTCGCCGGCGGCAACCTTCGCACGGAGCTCGCCGGTGGTCAAGGCTTCACTCCTCGCGGTCAAGTGCGAGAGCTCAACAGCGGCGCGGGGCGCCGCTCCCCCACGGCCAGGAGGAGGAGCTTCGGGCGGCGGTCATGGTGGCCAACAAGCAAGGTTTCGGGGCTGTTGCAAGTGTATTTTGTATGTGTTGGGGATGTTTCTGAAGAATGTTGCAATGTTTCATGCGAATGTTGCAAAAGTAGATCTAGAAGTTGCGATGTTGTTTCAGACACATGCTGTATGTGTATTAATCTGGATGTTTGCAAAAGTAGATTTAGATGTTTCACTGTTGCATACGTCAAGTTTTGATGTTGCAGACGCATGTTATTGGGTGTTACAAACATTAAAATTCAATGTTGCGGATGTTGAGTTTCGTTGTTGCATACATGTGAGGAGGAGGAGGAAGCTCCTGATGTTGGCTGTTGCACGCAACATGAGTCGTTGTTTTGATGATGTTGCAACATTTTGTTTCCCGTGTTTCATATGCTACTCTAACATGTTGCGACATATGCATCTTAATGTTTCACTGTGATTTAGGAAATGTTGCGGATGTTGAGTTTCAATGTTGCAGACATGTAATGTTGGGTGTTGTGTCAAGAAGGAGGAGGGGGGAGGGAGGGCTTCTGATGTTGGATGTTGCACGCAACACGGGTCGCAACATGACCGCAATATAGTCGCAACATGTGGGGGAGGGGGGAGAAAGACGCCTGATGTTGGATGTTGCACGTAACCTCGTTCGCAACATGCTCGGAACACGTTCGCAACACGCTCGCAACATCGTTCGTTGAATGTTGCAAGGACGACGGTTCGCAACATGAGAAAAGCTCTTCGCAACATCACAAAAGTTGTTCGCGACATTTGCTACGCTCTCAACGCGATGGACGGCTGATAGCTTCCCTTCATCCGAATCGTGCGGCCCAGGACCCGTCCGATGCTAGCGCCCGGATCGGACGTCCAGGCGCTAGCAGCTCCGAAAATATAATCAATAAATAGTCTACTAAAACTTGTTTTGAAAAATACTTTCATAAAAGTATAGATATATCACTCATTGATAAATAATTTTATAATGACAAGAGGTCAAAGTTGTGTTTTGAATACCGTGTCGCTGTCCTAAACGTCTAAGTTTTTCAGAATGGAGAGAGTATGGTATTACACCATCTTGGTAGCCTGAACTTGTATAAACATTGCATCTCTTGTGTTAATTACCATGCATTTGAATTCTTGCAGAATTAATCACCATCTACCTACAAATCAACCATATGGTACCCCTGGGCGGACCGCCGGATAAGAAATCCAACAGTACTCCTGAGGATCACTATGTTAAGCTTAATAATGCTAACAACATGTACAGTGAAAGGGCGGTAAGTATCTACCAAATTAATTCCCTCTCCTATCCAGCAACGCCAACCAATTATGTGGATGGAAAGTTGTAGAAGTTGATTTAATCAGCAGGCAAAAATATCATACTATTTTATTAGTTTAAATTGGAACATGTGGTGTCATGGCAGTCCCAATGCACTGTACTCCCTCCATATTGCAATTAAAAGATGTTTAGAACAGCGACACGGTCTCGAAAGTAACTTTGACTTCTATTTTCCATAAACAATATTTATTGGAAAATTATATAGTACATTTTTATGAAAATTATTTTCAAGACAGAGCTATTGATATGGTTTTCAGATTTAAAAACTCAATAGCTTAAAAGTTATTCAAGATTTATAATCTCACTGTTTGACCTAAATTTTGTCCAAAACGTCTTCTAATTGCAATATGGAGGAGTATACACCACCAAGTTTTGTATTGGAATATAGTGGTGTCTATGCCCTACGTGCAGAAGTCACCTAGAAGGAAAATGATTGGTCGATATGAGGGAAGAAAGAACCAACTGAGTAATCAATTGCTTGAGCTTTGGACAGAGTGGTGCATTGAGAACAATCAAACCGGCTGCGATAAATTGGTTTTAGGGCACGTACAAAATCTCTACGTGTGTTGTCTGCATCATGTTTTTTTTTTCAAAAACACATTCGTATAGTGAGAAGACAGTGTCCTCATCGTCTCATGAGTGGACAACAAGGGCGTGTGCTCCAAAACCCGTCGCTGGTTAGAGGACCACCGTTGTACAGTAGTCTCAAGTCGACAATGCAGATCATGTTACAGGCACGAGTCAATGGATTGTACGTAAGGATGGAAACTGATCAGATTCCCATGGAATCGAATTCAGATAACATCTTTTATCACATTTTTACTTGAATACGAATGCAGATTCGAATGCTCTCGAGTACAAATATAAAACAGAGGTCTCAAATTCAGATACACATTCAGATATTTACTCGATTTGAAAAACAACCTTTTCCAATTTTCTTTATTGATAATTTATAATTACAAAATCATTTAATCACTAAAAGTATTAGTACATAACAAGTCTAGACACAGATCTCTCATTAAGAATATCACATTCATACATATTTATTTTAATAATTAATCATATAATAAATAAAATTACAAATAAATACATTTTTAATACATATACATTTATCAAAAATAATAAAAAATACATGAAAATAATTTCATCAATACATAAATAAACTAGAGTATTAACATTAAACTTTATATTAATGTATTTTGAGTATTAAAAGTAATGATATTGGTCATTAAAATTTAAATATACCTTAAATTGTTTAGGGATGCAATATTTTAATATTAAAATTAATGTAATAATAATTAGCTATGGATATATTTTTTTTCAATTATACACTATCATTATTAGTATTCTATTGAACATAATTTGTCATTAGTTATAGAGATAACTGACAATTTTGTATAGTCGAATACGGATAGTGTCGGATATTTCTGAATAGGGATGTAGAATCTGTCGTATGGACATCCTGGGTCCACTACTAAGGTGGGTACCAGGACCGACTACTCGGTGGGCCCCTGGGATTACTCAACTTGGGCTGCACGGCACCTGTTGGCGTCGAGCGCAAGGACTACAGAGGGATAGTACTCGGTTAGGTAGCTACACATGTCTGGATCCATGTAAAGTACTCCTAGCCGTACACGACTAGTACTCTCCCCCTCAAACCGACTTGTAACCCTACCTCCTAGAGTATATAAGGCGAGACAGGGATCCCTCTCTCATTATCTGCATCATCTTGTAAACACACCAAATCAATCCAGAGCTACGCAGCATACAAGACGTAGGGTATTACGCACCTCGCGGCTCGAACATGTCTAAATTGTGTGCCACGTGTCTCTCATTCGAGTTACTGATCTCGGCGATGCCACATTCATCTATCTCGGATACTCCCCTTGGTAGGTTGTCGGTCTAAAACATCGACAGCTAGCGCGCCAGGTAGGGGATCTCACCGAAGATCTCATGGCGAACTCGACGACTTCCATCATCATGAAGCCAACCGTCGCTCTCAACCGCGGCGACACCTTCGTCTTCGGTTCCTAGGTTTGTGTCGCTGACGGCGCTGGGTCTTTGCAGCGCCACCTCACCATGACCCCGAACCCGGAGACTAGGCTCGTGACACTTCCTGAAGTTGTCACGGGTACGCTCGCCGAAAAATTCAGCGAAATTTGGCTCTACAACCAAGTTGTCGACTTTGAGTCTGGATCCGCCTCCAACTTGAAATCGACGTCCCCCTAGTTCATCGCATGCGAGTCGGCTCCTAAGCCATTGTGTGAGACGACCCCACTACACGAGCACTTCCCATACGGTCTCTGCAACTCCAGCAGGGCCCACGCGGAAGCTCTCGCAGCGCGCCGGGCTAGGAAGGAGATCGCCTCTGAGTACTCCTCAGACTACAACCCCGCATCCGGCTACTACTCGAACTCTTCATATGAGTTCGACTTCGGGTCGGACCCAACCAAGCCCGAGTCCAAGATCAACACGACTGAGGAGCCGCTGTCAGGCCCTACTACCAACTTGGTCATTACATCCACCCCCGCTGAAAGATTTGACTACTGGCCCGACCGCAAGCCTACAGACCTGAAGGACGACAACTCACGCTGTGTCGCCTACCTCGACACACTCCCCTTCCAGGAGGGGACCCCGTTGACTCCAAACGACGAGCATACTCCCACCGAGGTGGCGACTACTGACTCCAGTCTCTGCACTCCCGATCGTGAAGTCTTCATGGTGGCCGGCGACATCGGGACCTCACAGAGTCAACCTGATCGGTGCCTTGATGACATCTCAGAGGATGAGGTGTCCGCCAACGCACCTCCTGATGAGACCACTGACAACAAGAACGCTTGATGTGACCGCAACAGAAAGCGGAACGAATAGCGTAAACGTTCTGAGAGGCCCTCCCTATCCGGAACCTCAACGAGGCTCTGGATCAAGTTGCCAGTCGGGTACACACCACTCCTAAGCAGTGCCTCTTTTGATGGATAAAACCCATATCCACCTACGATCCGCAAGCGTACGGTCCTACACCTTTTTCACCACAGGGATTCTCTAGGTTCTTATCAATCCGCGGAGCAAGGGGATTGCTAGCGATTAACCAACTACTAATCTAGTTGACGGAAAACCTTTGAAAGGTGTATTAATCTAAAGGTAAAGATAATCTAACCTATGATGATCAAATTGATCAAAGAAATCTAAGGTTAAACTAGATGGCAAAGGGTGGACACAAGAGAGAGATTGAGATAGATAGGCATTCCCTCCCTAAGGTTTAGCATCACACGAACATGCATCTACTACATGAAAAGGGTGTTGCCTACACTAGCTAAACGGCAGTTATGCAGCCGCTAAGCCTTTTCCCTCCACCGTACTGTCACTACGCAAGGTAATCAAACACTTTCACATATAACCGCATCTATACCTAAGCATCCATAGGGTTAAGCTAATCACCACGATTACCACAAACTCTACTAAGACCACATGTTGCGCAAACATATGTAAGCATACGCGAAGACATAGACCATAAAGCATCGATTGGCTTAAGGTTCATGTATAGATTACATATCATACATCCATCTAACCCTAGGGACGAACGGAGAAATTACCACATCATCTTGCATGGATTGAAGCACATAGGGGTGATGGAGACTCTGGAGAATGTCATCGATGAAGATGGCGGCGATGAAGCTTGGGAACACCCCTAGGCTAGCGGCTTGGAGTCCTCCTCTTGCTTCCTTCCCTCCACCGGCATTGATCCTTGCGACGAGCTCATCCAACTCTTTCCCTCATTTTGCAACGGTGGTTTTTTGGTGAATGGTGTCGGTAGAATGATTGGATCCGGCGGCCGTCAGAGGAGGGAGCTATTAAAAGACTGTGGAGCAACTAGGTCAAAGGGCGGACTGAACCGCCACAGAAAGCCCCTGGGCTGGTTCAAACGGGCCGGCCGACCCAGGCCCTTTCTAGGCCGGTTCGGGCCCGTCTTCCTCCCCGCGGCTCATCTTCACTTTTTGGACTTAGCCCCCTTGATTTGTGTCATTTTGAGGTCGTCATCCCTGTGATCAAGATAGGGGGTCTTCTCGTATGAAGTACAAACTTTACGTCTTAGTCCTCGGGGATGATCCGCCGTACCACCTTGGTCCTTGCCACCTTTGGAAGTGATTTCGCCTTGCACTCGAATACGAACGGAACTCCTCATTTACTCCTTTGAACTTGTTGTGACTCCGTCGCTTTCGTCCATGTTTTCCTGCAAAAACACAACACTTCCAAATGCATATATGAAATTGAACTTATTATATCATTAGTGTGCCTAGTGGTGGGTTAGTTGCAAATCCTAATCGAAACCAATGCACAACAAGTACTCTAGGTTGATGGAAATTCACCGTCAACATCTCCCCCATGCTTAAACCTTGCTCGTCCTCGAGTAAGTAATCCTTGCTTAAAAGGGAAATCAGTGTTGCCTTCCAATGTTGTCCCTGCACTTAGTCCTTCATGACGAGGCAAATTGCTCTCCCTTAAGAATTTATTTTTAAAGTTCAAGTTGTGACCGGCTTCTTTTTCATTATGGAAGATAGACTAACAATAAAGAACAAGCCACATTTAATAAACCTGATGCTCTCAAACTTAAGAAAACTTCAAACCATTACCTTGTTACATGGAAGAATTTTCAAAAAGATGCATGTCCAACATAAGTGAAAATCTATTGCAAAAGCTCATGGAAACACTCATCTTATCAAGTCACTCAAGCCTATACTAGATTATTTTCAACCTATTCTACTCATATGTGATAGAGGAAGGCTTATGTGGAGCTTGGAAGGTTAAAACAATCCTAGCAAAACATACATCTGAAATATTGTCAAATTAAGAGAGAGATCTATTGGAATTACCGAGACTCGTAAAAAATGCCATGGAAAATAAATGTTGGAAAGAGAGAGGGACGAAACACACACATTTAGATAGGTGGACATGTGCAAGTGGCAAATGGATGATCCCGAGGCACGAGTGAAGTCCTCGTTATCGGATTGCACATGGTTGGAAGATTTGAGTATGGATTTGTCACCAAGGCACTTGAGAACTTATGAAGCAAAAAGAACCGAGGAGCATCTTTATTGTTTTACTTTTATTTTATTTCCTTCTCATTTTTCTCTCTTTCTTTCTTTTTATTCTTCCTTTTTCCTTACTTTTCTTTTCTTTTCATCATAATTTTTTTCATTTTTCATTTTTTCTTTTGCTCCTCAAAACTTTTTGCAACATAATACTTACATAGCGTTTGTCAGAGATGATGTAATGACTCCTCCCCCATGCTTGAACGATGCTCGTCCTCGAGCATAAAAGAGGGGGAAATGACTGGTAAAGTAAGTATAAATTTCATAATCTTGCGGAACATTTGAATCTCCATCGAGAATTTTACTCCATACTCAAATTGGATTGTGGACAAGGAGGTGATCACCAAAAGATGTTTTTGGTTTAGGGTGGATGCCCACCAAAGTTTGTGAAAATTTTGATGTGAAACCCACAATGCATGGACAAAAAGGCTAGCATAAAAAAGTTACACAAAGGAATGGCCAGCTTCTTAGTCTCGAACCATAGAAATCAATCCTAATCCAACTCATCAAAACATATGTTCGCAATCTACAAGTTTTGTTATCATAGAATATATATGTATATGGCTTTGGTAGGTAGAACTTTGCAAGAGCATCACAAATATGTAGATAGAATAAAGTTATGTTTTCATAAAAACAACAAGTTATCCGGCTATCCATAAACTTAAATCAAAGAGCAAAGATATGTATGTGGGTCTAGAGCATAGTCATTTCACCTCCACAAATAAAAGAGCCAGTATTTAAATTAATTTCAGATCATATTATAGAAAGCAATTAGCCAAGACATGTATAACTTCATGTAGGTAAAACAAAGCGGCAACTTTCATCATCTTTCCGTAAGCACAGGCAATATAAAACATCAAGGTGAACACATGGTCATGCCTATCTATTGAAAATAAAAACAAACCTAGGTTGTCCTCTTAGTAGCCATGTTGTTGTTGGAACAGAAAAACAAAATGTTGCACCTAAAAAGGTTGAAGACATACTTACAAGCATTTATATTTGGAAAAGAGGATGTCCATGGAGGTGTTACCATCTTTTGTAGTTCTTCGTTGCCTTCTTCCGACATCTCCATGTATCGATGTGGCTTTGCTTTTGTCTTGATTTATCAGTGCTCCTAAACTTCTGAATTTGATCTTGTATGCTTAATGGAGTCATTGGTCGCCCTTCTCTTCAATGTTGTCATCACCATCTCCTCTTCCTTATTCTCATCATATCCTTGCTGTCTCTTTTTCATGGATTTCCCCTCTGTCTAGAACAGAACATATATTGAAATATAGCTCTATTGAAAAGTTTATGAAATTACCTTTCCAACGTGTGGTCATTCATCGAAAATGGAGTTCAAACAAGGAAGCTATGTTCGTTTTACTTCAGCGCTGTGTGTTGTCCAAAACTGATTTCAGAACATGTTGCACTCGGTGATTCGGGCATAACTGCTTGTAGGAACCTCTGATTGTCTTGATTCTTGATTGGTTGGAGTCATAACTTCATGGGGCTGCTAAATATCCAAAAATACTCAGTGTTTTCCCTTTTAAACTACGTAGAATTTTGATGAGATCGGTGGCTTCTTGCGCATTGATCAAGGATGTTGATGATCTTGGTAATTTTTATCTTCTAGAGCGTCATGTTTCACTTCCGTGTTGAAGATTCAGGGTCTCCCCCATGCTTAGCATTTTTCTAGGCATGGAAGTAGAAGACAAAACATTTTTATCTTAGCCACCCTTCAATTTCCTTGTAGTGAGAGTCTTTATCTTACCTGTAAAACGTTTTAAGCGTACATTCTACCCCCAAGGTGACGGTTGGGAGTAGATAGAATTGCCAACAAACCAACAATACCTCCTAAGATTCTTAACTTGTGGCATAATTAGTCTAATGAGAAATAAAAAAACCTAATTGGTGTTCGTGGTGCAAAATGTGTATGCACATGAGAGGAAAGCATATAAACAAAGACAATGTTTTCACCTAGTTCTAAACACCATGTTTACAACTAGGTTGCCGAATTTATCCATAGCCATAAAGGTTGATAAATCTAGGGTTAAAACACCATGTCTATCCCTAGATCAATAACTCTTATAGAACAAGAAAAACTAAGTGCATTGCAAAGCTTATAAACTAACCTATGCAACATGAAAACATAAGAAAAGCTAGCAAGGTTTATCGAACTTAACGATGATGGTCTGCAATCATGTTTAAACACCACGTTTACACAAGATCACAAAAGGAAAATACTCATAAGGCCTTATGAAGCATTAACATGGAAAATGAAGCATACATCATTAATTATATAAAACAACCAAGCCAACTATGTGCAAAACATGTATACGCAAAGCAACATCACGTTGATAACAAAATGCAATGCATGCAAATAAATAAATATTAGCATGAACATGATGGTGTTTCTAAAAAGGAAACTAAACTTAGATTAATAACCACAATTTGATCATCATAAGAAAATGTCATTCTTTATTCTCTCTAGGAAAGGAACAAAAACATAAAGAAACGGGTTGCCTCCCGAAAAGCGCTTCATTTAAAGTCATAGAGCTTGACTTTCTCACATACCTTCTTTTCGTCGCATTGACATGGCCCTTCATGAAAGAAGAAAAGGTACCAATGCAGCTTCAGTTTACTTCCCATGTTGTGCTTGATCACTTATAGAAGACTTGCCCAAGGCATTCTTTTGCTTCATCGCTATCTCCTTCTTTATCACCCTTTCGTGCTGTCTTCACTCCATGAATTTTTATTTAATGTCCAGAACAGAAAGTATACCCAAGCTCTACTCCATTTCACAGTTCACAAAATTTCCTTTCCAACGATTCTTTATTTGCCCAAATCAGACTCCGGACAAGAGAGTTACGTCTGTTTTACTTTGGCGATGAAATTTGTCCTGAAATTTCAGAACGCGCAACGCTCAATGTTTTCTCCATAACTCCTTGCACGGGTCTTCAAATTCGTTGGTTCTTGATGCGTTGGAATGGAAACTTGATGGAGCTTCTGAATATCTCATTTTCTTCATTTTTACACCTCTGAACAAGCTCTTAAATTGATGAAGACAACAGCATCCATCGTGGGATTTGGAGAGGTTGATGATTTATCTTGCAACTCTTTAGGCATGACTTCTCTTTTCATTATTCGAGCCTTGTTTACATGGTTAGTGAAAATCGAGCCTTTCCCAACATGTGCTTCTTTAAGGTCATTAGCTTGACCAAGCGCAAAGCATGATCGAGATTTACAAAACTTATTGTAAACATACACGTCCATAATTAACACCACATGCGAATTGTAGCAACAAGTCAAGGTGTAAACAAAAGAAACATATGTTTCATGCATAGCACTTAGCTCATCATTAGGCAAAGGTTCTTTAGGCAAAGAATTTAATGGTTAAAACATAAATGTTGCATGTTTTTCATTCTCAAGAAAATCTAGCCTATCAACATGATCATTATTGGAATAAGGCATAGAATTTAAACTATTATTCATACTATTGGTCCAACATGAATATTTGAACATATCATCATTAATACCAATAATATCTTGAGATTTTAGTGTGTACTTTGCCTCGTAGGTCCCTCAACAAGAGTGATCTTTGGTTCATCTTGTAGCGTTGAAATCAAGTCAATCTCAACGAGTGGTGTTGTCTCTTCATCACCATCTTGCAATTTCTTCAACTCATCATGTGGAACATGTAATCATTCAACTATATACGCATTCATCTCTTCTTTGAAGTCTTCTTTATCAACCAAATCTTTATCTTCAAAGTCTTGTATGTTGCTTTTCTTTATCTCCCGTGTACCACATGTAGTCAAGATCGCTCATCGTTGATTCACTCTTTTCTTCATCCTTGAGTGCTTCCATGTCCTGAATTGCTAGTGTGTAGGCTTCAATAGCACACAAGCTATCACCTTGTGGGGAGGGGCCTTCTTGGACTACTTGCTCTATGTCAACTCTTCTCATTCATCTTCTAGCTTGGGTCCTATCTTCTCCCATTTATCCTTCGAGTCACAAGGCTCATCACTGTTGTACTCCTCCCTTCCTTCATTGTAAATCTTCGAGTTGTCAAATTGATCGATCCATCCTTCATCATCTTCTTCTATTTCTTCTTCAAATATCTTTTGGATCGATTCTCCACTCATTTCTTGATCAAATATATCTCAACTAGTTTGGCAACGCGTCAGCATTCCTCCTTCCTTTGGTAGTTGATTAGTGGGGCAAAATCAACTTGAATCCAACCTGATTGATTGAACTCTGGCAATGGTCTAGCATTCCACATACTTCGGCCTACATTCATGTTAGTTTCAACATTTTTAATATCTGAAATGACTTCTCTTACCTTGGGAAGTGGATCTTCAACTTCTTGTATGGTCGGTTCATCTTTCTTGACCTCCGGTTCATCTTTTTCAGAAATTTCAGCAAGCACCTCAGGCTTGCTTTTGTCGTTTTGCTCCTCCCGACAATGTCTTTGACAATCTCGTTGCGTTCTTTTTCCATTGCTTATCCTTTGTAAGATTTGTGCGGCTTCACTAATTGTTTTATCCATTAAATCACCGCCAGCACACATGCTTACAAAACGAGAAGAGTTAGGGGTTAGTGAAAAATAAAATGTATGCAACATCAAGTCACCGGAAAATCCCAAGTTCGGGCCTTGCTCGAGGAGATCATTAAAACGATCTCAAGCTTCATCAATTCCTTCATCCTCTCCTTGCTTGAAAGTGAGCACTTGCCTCCTTAAGTCTTGGACCTTACTTATGGGAAAGAACTTCAAAAGAAACTTCTTCACTAGCTCATCCCAATTTACTTTTGCTTCAATGGATGCAAGTGTGTACCAGCTTCGCGCTTCATCTTCGAGAGATAAAGGAAAAAGATTCCACTTGAACCAAGCGGCCGGTACTCCTTCTTGTTGCACCGTGTTGCATATCATCGTGAATTCCTTAATGTGTCTATATGGGTTGTCATCCTCCAATCCTCTAAAGGGATTTGTCACCACTAAGTTTATGATTCTAGGCTTCACTTCGTAGTGGGTTGTAGCAAGAGCCAAATCTGATTTTTGCATCTCAATGTCCTCCATTGACGGCATTGCTAGCTCCCTTAGCGACATCTCTTCATCCTCCGAAGGTGAGGTGAACAAATCCATCTATGCACTAAAAATAAAAAAGAAAAACACAAAAGGGTTTTTTTCTAGAAAACGAGGGTTAGATGTTAGTAAACAACAAAACTAATACAAGATTAAACGTAGCAAACTAGCTTGCTCCCCGGCAATGGCGCCAGAAAAAGGGGCTTGTTGACGGATAAAACTCGTATCTACCTACGATCTGCAAGCGTACAGACCTACACCTTTTTCACCATAGGGATTCCCTAGGTTCTTACCAATCCGTGGAGCAAGGGGATTGCTAGTGCTTAACCAAGTACTAATCTAGTTGATGGAAAACCTTTGAATGGGGTATTAATCTAAAGGTAAAGACAATCTAACATATGTTGATCAAAAAATCTAAGGTTAAACTAGATGGCAAAGGGTGGACACAAGAGACAGATTAAGATAGACAAGTGTTCCCTCCCTAGGGTTTAGCATCACATGAACATGCATCTACTACATGAAAAGGGTGTTCCCTACACTAGCTTCATGGTAGTTATGCGGCCGCTAAACCTTTTCGCTCCACCATACTGTCACTACGAAAGGTAATCATACAATTTCACGTATAACCACATTTATACCTAAGCATCCATAGGGTTAAGCTAATCACCACGATTACCACAAAACCTACTAAGACCACATGTTGCGCAAATATATGTAGACAAAGCATACGCGAAGACATAGACCATAAAGCATCGATTGGCATAAGCTTCATGTATAGATTACATATCATACATCCATCAAACCCTAGGGACGAACGGAGACATTACCCCATCATCTTACACAGATTGAAGCACATAGGGGTGATGGAGACTCTGGAGAACGTCATCGATGAAGATGACGGCGATGAAGCTTGGGAACACCCCTAGGCTAGCGGCTTGGAGTCTTCCTCTTGCTTCCTTCCCTCCGCCGACGTTGATCCTTATCCAACTCTCTTCATCATCTTGCGGCGGCGGTTTTCTAGTGAATGGCGTCGGTAGAATGATTGGATCCGGCGGCCATCGGAGGAGGGAGCTATTAAAAGACCGAGGAGCAACTAGGTCCAAGGGCGGGTCGAACCGCAACAAAAAGCCCCTGGGCCGGTCCGAACGGGCCGGTTCGCCCAGGCCCTTTCTGGGCCGGTCAGGGTCCGTCTTCCTCCCCACGGCTCATCTTCACTTTTTGGACTTAGCCCCCTTGATTTGTGTCATTTTTTGGTTGTCATCCCCATGATCAAGATAGGGGGTCTTCTCTTATGAAGTCCGAACTTTACGCCTTAGTCCTCGAGGATGATCCGTCACACCACCTTGGTCCTTGCCACATTTGGAAGTGATTTCGCCTTGCACTCGAACACAAATGGAACTCTTCATTTACTCTTTTGAACTGGTTGTGACTCCGTCCCTTTCGTCCATGTTTTCCTGCAAAAACACAACACTTCCAACTGCACATACAAAGTTGAACTTGTTATATCATTAGTGCGCCTAGTGGTTGGTTAGTTGCAAATCATAATCGAAACCAATGCATAACAAGTACTCTAGTTTGACAGAAATTCACCGTCAACAGACTCATGTCTATCACCATGATAGCACGACAGACCCAAGGGATTCACGCGGGGGAAGTCATCGCCAAGCTCGCTGAAGATGCCTACTTCATGCAGGTGGACAACATGGTTTCCCAAGTACCCCCCCTTCAGAACTCATGCAGTCAGGAACCACGAAGCCACTAGTCGCAGCCAGGCGGACGGCGGAGGCAACCGTGTCCACGGAGAACACCAGCCACATCCCAACCACTCTAGGGCCTTAGCTGGAAGACCCTCACAGGGCAACAACAGCCAGGGCGGCGCTGTTGGTAGTTGTGGCGGTGCTGAAGGTAGTCGTGGTGGCGGCGGCGGCGGTGGTAGCGGCGGCGGAAGCTCATCTCACGGCGTCGGCAGAAGAGCTGGTGGCGGCGGTGATCACAGAGGCCGAGGCCACATGAATAGCCATGTCATCGGTAGTGCACATGGCGGCTACGACGCTCACCACAGGATCGAAGAGATCCGCCGGAGAAAGGCCACTGAAGCAAGCGATAGCGACGACTTCCCCGTCTACTCTGCAAGACTTCGCAACCTGCTTCTTCCTGAGAAATTCAAACCGCTCGGGATTTCCAAGTATGACGCGAAGCAAGACCCAGTCCAATGGCTCAGGTGCTATGCCCTAGCCATTGAAAACGATGGTGGCAATAACGACGCCAAGTGCCTCTTCTTACCTTTCTGCTTGGATCAAGCTCCACTCATATGTCTAAAGTCACTTGAAAAGAACTCGGTCGACGAGTAGGACCAGCTGAAGGCTCAGTTCACCAGCAACTTCATAGGCACCATGGGGCGCTCGGGTACTCGCATGGACCTGTCAATGGTCAAGCAAGAACAAGGCAAGACGCTACACCAGTACATGCAGCACTTCTTCAACAAGAGCACGACCGTAGTCGACGTCACGGACAAGGAGGTCACCAACCTCTTCCAAGACGGACTCTACCACCGTCGCACCTTTGAAGACTTCAGTCGTCGCCGTCCGAGTTCCATCACCAAGCTCAAGGACATGATCACATCATAGGCCAATGAAGAGGACAAGGCGAACGCCAAGTATGACTCCATTCGCGACAAGAGCAAGAACAACACGTGTGGCGATGCCAACAATAACAACAAGGATCACGGGGGTCACAACAACAACAACTACTCGAGTTCCAACCGCAAGTGCAAGCCAGACAACACAGTCGCGGCTATACAACATCCTGCGAAGGACAACTCGAAAAAGACCTCTGCCGGCTTCAAAGACTTGCTCAAAGAGAAGTGCCCATGGCATCTGGATGGCAACCACACCACCAAGCAGTGTGCTACCAACTTCGGTGAGCACTCAAGGATACGCCAGACCCACGACCTCCTCATGACAAGAAGGGAAAGAACAAGGTCAACGAAGGCAATGGCGACTTCCAGGAACCAAACAAGATGGTGAATGTCCTCTTCGGCGGACTACCCACCAGACAGTCTAAGAAGGCCACCCGACGGGAAGTCTTAAACATTGAACCAGCAGCGCCGATCCCTCTAAGGTGGTCGAAGGTACCCATCACTTTCTCCCGCGTGGACCAATAGACAAGCTTCTCCGAGCTAGGACGTTTCCCACTTGTCCTGAAACCAATAGTCACGGGCTCCAGACTCAACAAGGTACTCATCAACGGCGAAAGTGGACTCAACGTCCTCTTCACCAAGACCTTGAAGAAAATGAAGCTCCACATCACCGACATGCTCACCAAGAGTGCGTCACCATTCTACGGCATTGTCCCCGATAACGCGGCTATTCCACTAGGCTCAGTGGTCCTGCCAGTTACCTTCGGGGAGATAAGGGAGAACTACCGCACCGAGTACAACAAGTTCAAGGTCGCGGACTTCGAAACCTCCTACCATGCCATCCTCGGCAGACCAGCTATCGCCAAGTTCATGTCGGTACCCCACTACACCTACTTGGTACTCAAGATGCCAAGCCCTGCCGGAGTACTCACGCTGCAAGGGGACTTGAAGATCTCTTTCGACTGCAACACCAAAGCCGTGGAACTCGCAGCGACCAACCAAGTACCCAATGCAATGATGGAAATCTTTGCTGCATCCAAGAGGCTCGCTCCAACTGAACTCGAGATCCCAGAGAAGACCGACACAGCCAACAAGCCTCAGCCATTAGAGGAAGTACAAGTGAAGGCCATTGATCTGGGGACGGGCGACAACAACAAGACTACCATGATCGGGGCGGATCTCGACCCGAAATAGGAAGACGTGCTCGTCAGCTTCCTCCGGGCTAACCGAGACATCTTCGCGTGGAAACCAGCGGACATGCCAGGGGTGCACAGGAGGCTGGTCGAGAACTCACTCAACGTCAACCCTAAAGCTACCCCCAAGCGACAACACCTCCGCTGCTTCACCGACAACCAATTGGATTCCATCAAGAAGAAACTCGCCAAACTACTCGCTGCCGGCTTCATCTGTGAAGTCTTCCATCCTGAGTGGCTCGCCAACCCCGTCCTTATTCACAAGAAGAACATGAACGAGTGGAGGATGTGCGTCAACTACACCGACCTCAAAAAGCACTACCCCAAGGACCCCTTCAGGTTGTCGCGGATTGATCAAGTCATCGACTCCACGGCGGGCTGCGACCTGCTTTGCTTCCTCAACTGCTACTCCGAGTACCACCAGATCGCTATCAAGGAAGAAGACTAGGAGAAGACTGCGTCCATCACCCGTTTCGTTCGGGTTGAAGAACGTCGACGCTACCTACTAGCGAGCTATCCAAGCCTGCTTCAAGAAGCAACTCAACAAGAACATCAAAGCCTATGTGGACGACGTGGTTGTCAAGACCCGAAACTCTGACATGCTCATCGCAGATCTTGAAGAGACTTTCGCATCCCTGCGAGATTACCAGTGGAAGCTCAACCCCAACAAGTGCGTCTTTAGCGTACCCTCAGGGAAACTACTCAGCTTCATAATCAGCCACCGCTGCATCGAAGCCAACCCCGAGAAGATCTCCGCCATCACCAATATGAAAGCTCACACCTGCACCAAGGATGTACAGAAGCTGACCGGGTGCATGGCGGCCTTGAACAGATTCATCTCGAAGTTTGGAGAACGAGGACTACCCTTCTTCAAACCACTCAAGCACCAAGAGAAGTTCGTGTGGACCATAGAGGCTGACCAAGCTCTGGCACAGCTCAAAGACTTCTTGTCGAAGCCACTGTTGACGGTGTATTTTGGTACACCAAACATGTTCATTACACTTTTGTTTGGATTTGATTATGGAACTAACCCGCCACTAGGCACACTAATCATATAACAAGTTCATCTTTGTGCATGCATTTGGAAGTGTTATGTTTGTGTAGGAAAACATGGACATAAAGGACGGATTCACAACAAGTTCAAAGGAGCAATTACGGAGTCTTGTTCGTGTTCATGAGCTTGATGAAATCACTTCCAATGGTGGTAAGGACCGAAGTGTTACAAAGGAACATCCCCGAGGATTGAAGCGTAAAAGACCGAACTTCATGCACGGAGAACCTCCATCTTGGACGCGAGGATGACATCGTCAAAATGGTGCAAGTGGAGGGGCAAAGTGCACAAATGCAAGAGGACACACGGGAGCGAAGGGGCGACGGAGCCGGGCCTGGATGGGCCTGGGCCAGTCGGCCCAAGACAGTCAGCCTGGCCCAGTTCCAGGGTCGGTTCGGTCCCCCTTTCCTTGCACCCGAAGGATCTTCAACCCTAAATCCCTGGAGGCGCCGCCATTCGCAATAGGGAGAGCCATTTGCACCGGGAGGCCATCCACAAGCTAGAGAGAGGAGGGAGATCTCCGAAGGAGGATCGCCCAACTCGAAGGAGGCACCCACAAGTGGAGAAGATGAAAGACACCGTCGGAAGTGTCACCATGATCAACGGTGCCATGTCTAGCACCTTGATGGGGTAATCTCCTCATTTGTCCATGGGTTGTAATCGATCTTGAGATGTAATCGCTACTTTGTTGGAACATCTACCTATCATCTTGTGTTGAATATGCTTTGATGCTTAAGGTTAGCTACCATGCTGTAAAGGGAAGTAAGGGCCCAATGCTCCCTTGGATCCATTCAATACGTCGTGTCCATCATAGGTCCAGTCATGAATACCTCCGCGTAGTGACAGTACGGGGGGAGGGAAACCGTGGTCACAACCCCCGATAGATTAAATTGTTTTTTCGTGCTTTAAGCGGTTGCATGTTTGACACTACGTGAAAAACTGGCATTGGTAACGGGCATAGATCGCCTTTGGTACGGGCAATGCGCCCATTACCGATCAAGTGTTACAAATAAGCCAAGAAAGGTAATGGGCAGATGCCCGTTACTGATAAGACATATTCATAACGAGCATTAAACAACGACTGTTACCACAACTAGACACCGGTCACGTGAAATTGTTGTTTTTCTGGGCCCACAGGGAACTTTCGTAACGGGCACCAAAGCAAAGCCCGTTACAGAAGCTCAATATCAGAGACGCCTGATGTGCACCTGCGTCTCCACTATCTTGACGAAATGAGACGCATCTATTTCACGCGCGTCTCAGCACAACTAGTATTCGTAACGGGCATCAAACAACGACCGTTACCACAACTAGTCACCGGTCACGTGAAATGGCTATTTCACCGGACATGGAACTTTGGTAACGGGCATGAAACAGAGCTTGTTACTGTTAAATTAACATCAGAGACGCATTTTGTGAACCGGTGTCTCCACTGTCTCAACGAAATGAGACGCATCTGTTTCTACGCGCGTCTGCTTTCTCTCTATTAAAGGAGACGCTTATTTTCAACCTGCGTATCCTATATCTCGATGAACGGCCAGGTCCTGGGGCCCACCGGTCAGGACTGGTAACGGGTTTTTACACTGCCCGTTACATTGTGGGAATTTTTGTAACGGGCTTTCCGAATGAAACCCATTACTTACTGATCAGTATTTGTAACAAAGCTTTAATTAATGCCCGTTACAGATACGGCAGCCACCCCTACAGTAACCTGCCCGGTTGCCGGCGACATCCTGGAACCAGCCAGGATTTGGCAGCCACCAGGGGCTGCATCCTGGAACCAGCCAAGATATGGCAGCCACCACAGCAAGGAGACATCACAAACACATTCTCACATCACAGATATTGGCAAAGCAAGATCACATTTATAGACAAGCTAGCTAGGATCACATCAAGTTTCAAGTTACTCTCATCAGGGCTTGTTTGGATGGACTCATGAGAAAATAGACTGTACCAGGTAGTATCTGACCCCAACCAAGCAAGCCAAGCACGTTTCTCAGGCAACAACACCTGACTGAAGAAGACTTAATGAGTTTCAAGTTTCTGGTCACAATAAACTCACGGTGCACCACTGTACAAGTTGCCCTTTCGGTCGATGGCCTCCTTAGGAATGTACTCGCACAGCATCTCCCGGACACGCTTTACATCTTCTATGGAAACATCTACAGGAGGTTTGAAATCCTGCAAAATACAATCATTTATGAGAATACAAGTAGAAATCATTTTCTAAAATCAGATGGATAATATGAGCAGACACAAGGTTGAGCATTATTATCTACTTACAACATCAAGTAGTCTTAACATATGGAATGCCACATGGAATCCACACAAAGAGGACCCCCGTGGCTGCTGAGCACACTGCATCGAGGTACCAAAATGACAAGTTAATGCAATACCAAATAGGTAAGAAGGGACCATAAAAAAACCTCGGTCTTACAGCGAGTTTTGTTTTGTGCTTGAGTGTGGCTTTTGGCTTTTTTTCTTTCCTTTCGTCACTCTGTACTGTGCATCACCAAAGGCCCTGCATGATCAGCAATACCAATTAGAAACTCTAAGAGATTGATTTTTTGTGAACAAAAAATATTGTACCAAAGGCCCTGCATGGTCAACAATGCCAATTAGAAACACTAAGAGATTGAATTTTTGTGAACAAAACCTACAAGAAACTGACCAGTTCAAAACATTTTGGAGGTCTCAGAACTTTAGCGGGGATGTTTGCCACACCCGATTTTCCGAAGAAAACCAAGTGCAAACCTATATGCATGCCAGGATCAAGTTTCATGCATATAGTGACATATAAGTGAATACAGAAACAGTATCACGTAAGAAAAAGAAAGATTATCAGAGATTTACGCTTAATCCTGGAAACGAAGGCTCCAAACATCACAGGCAGTCGACTGGGGGTTGCGTACGCCTAGCACTCATCAACATCTTCACGAGACTTCAGAGTAGCTTCCTCCTTCTGAGCAACATTGTTTATAGCAAGGGTGAGCACTTGTCGTACTCAGCAAGTGTGGGGAAAGAATGAATGCAAAGGCTTTATAGTGGACTGGGCTATAAGCATTTAGCATTTTAGTTGGTCAAGTTTTATTAGCACCTGATTACTAATAAAGTATAAGTTTATACCAACCCACAATTAACATAAAGAGATAGATGAGATACGCCATAAGCATATGGCCAGCATAACCAAAGAACACGATTTAAGTCCATCTTCAAGTTTAATTATCATGTGAGGGTCCAGGCCGCCTGTGACCATGGGCACGGCTAACTAGTTAGTTTTACACTCTGCGGAGGTTGTACATCTTTACCCACAAGTCGCGTAAAAGTCTCGAAGAACTTTAGACCCAACCATGCGATGCCGGCCAAGCATCATACCACACTACCGAGGTGTGATTGCATAGGGACGCTACGAGGCCTTTACGAAGATCCCCTAGTGCAGGCTGCCTGCTAGGTTACCTGATCAGTGCAGCGTATAAAGCTCTCGGACGAGTACCGTGTCTTAGCCAAGCCCACACCTACGCCCGAGCAGGTCCATACGCCATCTACCATTAGCCCCCAACCCTTATCAGGTAAAGCATACCTAACACCAAGTTCCCTAGTTATTCAGCCAAGACAGAGCCATATGTCTTGTGGTTGCATTGTTGTCATGGGTGGTCGCTCCATGTTCTGATTAATCATATGATCTTGTATTAACCAGAGATATATAGCATCAAAGTAAAGCATGCTCATCCTTGTTGTTCATTAGAACCGCCATATCCCAAGGTATAGCAACTAAGCATAACTACCCAAAAGGCACCAGATAAATAACACTAGTCAAACCTTAAATATGGATCCCATCATATTAATGCAAGAATATGCAATGAGTGATTAAACATAATTCTTAGGACAAAAGATCAAGGACACACTTGCCTTTAACCAAAGTAATGTTGTTGCTCAGAATTCTTCATCTTCATACTCTTCCAAAGCTCTCGATTCTCGAACAATGTTCACTCTAATCGCATCAATCATTGGGCACAAACATACACAAAGCAAACAAACAAGCACACTAAGAACAATACACCAGTCAAAAGAAAACTTTAAAAGAACGCACTAAAGAGTAGGCTCAATTAGATGGATCACAAGAACACAAAGTGTGCTTGGAAGGGAAAGGCTTGGTTAGCTTTAAAGAGATGGTTGCGGAAGATTGAGCAATGACCGAAGAGATCACACTTAGATTGAGCTGAGAAAACAACTTCTAACGAACGTTTTGCATAAATGAGAGAGCAAGGCTATGAGATAGGTTCATTTTAATTAACAAAACAATTATAAAGGATATTTCAGAAATAAAATACCCTACATTGACATTAATGCAATATTAAACTTTATTTACGAAACTGGTGTAAAGAACTAGTCAAGTTTTATTAATAAAGATTCATATATGAACTAAACCGATTAAACATTTAATTTAGAAAAACTAAACTATATGAACAATCTAAACGAAACTTTGTAATTCAAGTAGATCATATTATTATTAAAAACATTATGGTATTGACATTAATCATATTAACATTTATTAGAAAAGCCGATGTAAAAGCCTAATCAAATTTTAATTAGAAAAGATTAATTAACTATTAAACAAATTAACATTTGGTTTATGAAAACCGAGATAAAGATCTAATTAACTTTTATGTACAAAACATGTGATAGAAACATTAATCAAATTAAATTTGCTTATGAAAAACGATGTATAGATCTATATTACTTTTATTTATAAAAGGCATGTGTAAATAAACATTAATCAAAATTAATATTAATTTTATTTTCAGAAAACAAAACATGGTGAAAACACACCACTAACGTGTGCTTTACATTATTATGAATCTAACGCAACTTGAACGGATTAAATCGGAGCTAAAACGAAGATTTGATGAGCTAAACAAGGTTACAGGGACCTAGTCGTGATTAACTATAGATTTGGAGGGGTAGCAGAAAAGATTTGCAAGACACAATAAACAGTGCTCGGGAAAAGGATAAAACTCAGGGTTAGATCTATGAAAGTGCTCTGCTGGATCTATGTGTGAAGGGTGGGATTTTTCCAAGGGGTTATGAGCAAAGGCTGCAAGACACATAAATCAATCTAAAGATTACTGGAAACTTGAGGGACCTAATCGCGAAACAGGGTGTCATCTTCTTCCTCAGGCCAAACAGAGGACAGGGAGGCCTTCCCGCCGGCGGCTCTGGTAGCCCACGGCGCCGGCACTCTGGGCGACGAGAAGCACGGAGGAGGCCTGGAATCGAAAGAGGAGGACAAGAGGAACCTGTAGCTGTGCTCACCCGCAGCGGAGATCGACGGAATCAGCTGGATTTCGAAGTCAACGCCGGCGGGATTTTCTTGCTTCTCTGCGGTTCGACCGGGCTTAGCAGGGGCGCGGGCGCGCGCGGCCGCCGCAGGCGAGGGCGCGCGCGCGGGGGTAGCGGCAGGGGCGGCGGCTAGGGGCCGCGCGCCGGCGCGAGCCGGCGGCGGCCTTTATGGGGGGCGCGCGCGGTGCGGCCTCCCCGGGCGGCGGCGCGGCTTGCGGGCCCAGATGGGCCCCGCGCGGGCCTGCGGCGGCGAAGCTGGTTGGGTCGAGCCTCGGGGATAGGTGCTAACCTCTGTGAACTTCATACAGACATACACAATTCATATTTTACTTAATTGGCATACAGGGATAGGTGCTAACCATTTTGACAGGGACACAACAATATGCTTATATATCAAAGCAGAGAATAAATTCCTTCAACTGGTTCCTTGTCCAACTTGAGCAGCGTTGGATTATGTGTTCCATATGTACATGCAACAGGAGGATAAAACAATGGTCATGACATTATATATGATAGTAGTGAAACAACACTCACAACACATCATGACGCCAACAATAACAATATATATGACAGTAGTGAAACAATTAACACTCACAACAAAGCATAAGACAGTCTAGTTATCACTACCTTATAAACCACTGCGATGCAATTCCCACTGACATTATGTGGCTGTCAGAATTAAAGTATGCTAATAGGTCCAAGGCATAAGTGTCGATCTGGTACATTCAGAGCATAGCAGAATTAAAGTATGCTAACATTTTTTATGCTTTTCATGAATTTACAATGCAAAAGTTATAGCACCAGGAACATGAAAATGAATTCCAACATTTCATATAACTTCATCTGTTAGCAACAATTTATTCAAAACAAACTTGGAGCAACAAAATCCATCCATCAAATCCACGGTCAATCAATTAAAGATGAACTATTAAGGCATGTCTCCCTAATCCACCTTGACATGAATATATAGCAGATTGGGTGGACTACATTATAAACCACTGCGATGCAATTCCCAATGACATTATGTGGCCATCAGAATTAAAATATGCTAACAGGTCCAAAGCATAACTGTCGATCTGAGCATAGCAGAATTAAAGTATATGCTAACATGTCCAAAGCATAACTGTCGATCTGGTACATTCAGAGCATAGCAGAATTAAAGTATGCTAACAAGTCCAAAGTGTAAGTGTCGATCTGGTACATTCAGAGCATAGCAGAATTAAAGTATGCTAACATCCTTTATGCTTTTCATGAATTTGCAGTGCAAAAATTATAGCACTAGGAACATGAAAATGAATTTTAACATTTCATATAACTTCATCTGTTAGCAACAATTTATTCAAAACAGACTTGGAGCAACAAAATCCATCCATCAAATCCACAGTCAATCAATTGAAGATGAACTATTAAGGCATGTCTCCCTAATCCACCTTGACATGAATATATAGCAGATTGGGTGGACTACATTATAAACCACAGCGATGCAATTCCCAATGACATTATGTGTCCATCAGAATTAAAATACGCTAACAGGTCCAAAGCATAACTGTCGATCTGAGCATAGCAGAATTAAAGTATATGCTAGCAGGTCCAAAGCATAACTGTCGATCTGGTACATTCAGAGCATAGCAGAATTAAAGTATGCTAACAGGTCCAAAGCATAAGTGTCGATCTGGTACATTCAGAGCATAGCAAAATTAAAGTATGCTAATAAGTCCAAAGCATAAGTGTCAATCTGGTACATTCAAAGCATAGCAGAATTAAAGTATGCTAACATCCTCGATGCTTTTCATGAATTTACAGTGCAAAAATGAAGGATCGGATGGCGACTAGAGAGGGGGGGGAGTGAATAGGAGCCGGTAAAAATTCTTCTCAAAGAACCCGGCCTATACCCTAGACAATTCCCGGTCACACACAAGCGATGGATCGAATCACACACCAACCGCCAAGACAACAAGGTTATGGATCAACCTCAAGTCTTAGGAATGATTCCTTGAAGCACACGCGGAAGCACGAAAGAAGAAGGAAGGAATCGAAACAAGGAACCAAGCTGTCAGCCTCGGGCGGACCGTCCGGCCGAGGGCGGAGGACCGTCCGCAAAGGCCGCGCGGACAGTCCGGCCAGGTGCTGCGGACAGTCCGCAAGGGACACGCGGACCATCCGGCAGGGGGCCACGGACCGTCCGTTAAAGACAACAGAACCACCAGAACCGACCCAATAAAAACGGACCGTCCGCGAAAACCGGGCGGACCGTCCGCGTGGGTCCCGGACCGTCCGCTACTGAAGCTCGGACCGTCCGCGAACCGGCTGCAACGAAAACCTAAAGCAAAACCAGATCAAAAGCAAAGGCGCTCAAGAACACGACGAACACGCGAAGAACACTGTGCGCGCGGACCGTCCGCCAGGCCCTCACGGACCGTCCGCTAGGCACGAACAGAACTGAAAACTGCTCGACCCCGAAAGTCAACACTCCCAATCCATCACCGGATCTCCCAAACGGTAGAAGCTGTTGAGACAAGAGTTTGGGGACATGAAAAGCGTCAACCAAGGATGCTATACCCCAAAAATTTTGTCTCCTAACTCCCTAAATCATCGGGAATCGCGGATCCTTTGAACACCACCAAAAGCTAGAGCACCAAACGAAAATCCTTGAATCGAAGTGGTTTCCCAGCGTTTGAGGGCACAAGATCAATCACAAAGATGCACTAGACATCCATCTATGTTTCCCTCAAACAAATCCGGGGAGAAACCCACTCAAATCCGCGGAATCACACCGAGAACAAAGGCACCAAAAACAAGCATGAAAAAGACCACGCAAATCACAACGCCGAATCTTCTATACAAACCAGGAAAGATTCACAAGGTCTAGCATGCCGCCCTAGCATCCATCCCTCTCAACAAATCTCTCATGAAGCTCTCATGCTAGCCTAGAGAAAAATGGAGAAATAGTCCAGGAAAAAGAGAAAAAGGAGGGGAGAAATGAAACCCTAAGTCGCGGAGAGAGAGCCCCATCCACACACACTCATGGCTTATATATCGGGTCCCGCCGGTGTGGGAAATGACTCGACTACCCCTAACTCAACTACTGGCGATACAACCCACGCAGGGGCATTTATGTAATGTTTGTGGGTCTTGCCATCGGACGGCCACGCCTTCGCCGCACCCCGCGTCCTCCCGACGCAAGCCATGCGATCCCGCCGCGTGTCCTCCGCTTCGAAGCTTCCCGACACGCCCGGATCCCATCTCCGTCGTGTTGGGTCTTCGGACTTGGTTTTGAGGCCCAAACCAAGAAACCGTCCTACGATGGTTTTATGGGCAAACCACCAAACGCCGCGTGCTCGGCCCGGCCTCCCGCCAAGCCCCTTGACTCGACCGCCACCGTGCACCGGCTCGATTGTCCACGACTTCGTCTTGCTCGTCTCGCCACCATGTGGCCCGCACCTAGTCCCGCCGTCCACCGGTTCCCTCGAACTGAGCCTACTTGTCTCTCCATCTCCCGGAGGCCCCTCAAGGCTGAAGACCTTTCGCGCCCGTTCTTCACCTGCAACAACACGAGCTAGGCCGCAGCCTACACCTGCGCATTGAGCCAAGAGTCAGTCCAACACCCGTTGTCAATCACTCATCACTGAGGAGCGGTCATCCATCGACCACCGGGACGCTCCTGGTCCTCAAAAAATTGTAGAACCAGGAATATGAAAATGAATTTCAACAATTCATATAACTACATCTGTTAGAAACAATTTATTCACACAGACTTGGGACAACAAAATCCATCAATCAAAACCACTGTCAATCAATTAAAGACAATCAATTAAAGATGAACTATCTAGGCATGTCACCCTAATTAATCCACATTGACATGAATATGTAGCAGATCAATTTTGGTGGCCGATGAGAGAGAGGGCGTTGGGGGTTCAAGCAGGACTAACCTCTGTCGCGAATGAAGTAGTTGCTCTCGTGAGGGTCGGAGGGGCCGGATCCACGGCGGCTCGTGGCCTGAGGCGGCCGGCCGGCTCGTCGTCGTGGCCGGGGACGACGTCGACGGATCCGCGTCAACCGTCTTTAGGTTGGCCAGACGTACGTCGGCACGCCAGTAACCGCGTCCTCGTCACCGTAGTCACGCACGGAGCGGTGGGGCTGGAGAAGAGCAGGGCTGCGGCGGGGAGAGAGCGGCGAAGGCGAGCGGGGCGACTAGCGGTGGCGTTGGGGAGAATGCATGTGTTGTGGATCTGTCTAGCGAGGAGCCGAATATGAACGGCGTGCGTAACTATGTTTAATGAAACTACTGGCGTGCCCTTGACGGCTCTGTGGAGCAATTGGAATTTCATGGGCACTATAGTAAATATAGGTGGGAAATTTTGAGCAGCCCACGCACGGTTCGCCTGCTAACGCTGACGAGTGGGCCAGTGTCATGGGCGACGATGGTTAGTGAACCCGGATCGCCTTTGTTGGGAGTTGGGTTAGCAGTTTTCTTTTTTATATTGGCTGCTAACGCTGACGAGTGGGCCTGCCACAATTTTTTGAATGAAACTTGCTTCCCTGATTTATTAGAGCCCAAAAAACAGCACCTAAAAATCATAAAAAATACAAACAATTCGTATTTGGACATTTAGTATTTGAATAAAATATCAACAGTCACAATGAAATTAATGAATAGATGGTGATTTTAGAAAAATTTAGAAAAAAGTATCAAATTTGGACTAAAATGACGAAGAAATACTTGTTACAACATTTGGTTGCAGATTAAAAGGAGAAATGGGAACTGTTCTTCATTTGAATAGAACTGGCCCCCACAGTCATTTGAATAGAACAAAGGAGGAAGCAGAGGGCACCACCGCCCGCCGTCGCTGACATCCCGACATCCCGATAAAATTAAATCCGCATTTAGTAATATCTAATAATTTACATTCAAGATAGATAATTTTCATATTGATGCTTACGCCTACATCCCAATGTTCATCTTGCTGATGGCGTACTCCACGGCGGGGCGGAATTTACGCGTCCAGAGGTCGAACTCATGACGGATGCGATACTCGGCGCTGCAGTAGTGGATGATCTCTTTGGTATCCGGCCCGTAGCGCCTACATCCCGCTTCCCAAAGCAGATGTCGGGATTCTGGACGGGCAGCAACAGAATGTCGTCGTCGTCATCAAGCCAGTACAACCACGCAATGTTGTCAAGATCCTACTTGACGAGGTAGCGCAGCCGCCGCAGGTTGTGGTTCTTCCACCGGCCGTCAGGGGGCGACAGGACGCCGCTGATTTCCTGGAGTAGTGCCATGGCTTCAGGGTCCGCCGGGTTGCAACGGTACTTTAGCATCGCTAAAAAGTACTTGGCACCGGAGTTTTCAGCAGCAGTGGCATCTCCGATGAGCTTCAGACCCTTATCGGGGTTCCGCCGCCTCATCAACCTCACCATCCCCTCGAAGCACAATGCCTCCGAAAGATTGGCCTCGCGGAAGCACCGCTCAAAGCACGACCTGACATAGCGATTCTTGCACGCCTCATGAAGATCACGCAGCGACACGTGCAGTCGTACCTCATCGAAGTTGCAGATGCGCCGGAAGGTGCCGCAGATTTTATTGCGAAGGTTTAGAAAATGGAAAACGACCACATCCTTGATGGAATGGATGATGATCTTGGTGAGAAGTTCATCTGGCAGCAGCAGCATCAAGCACACCGCAACGACCAACAAGGAGAATGGATGAAATAGCACAGCGGGGGGGTTTGGAATTTGAATGGCGACGAGGGTTGAAGTTGGCGATGATGTGGGACGAAGTTGGCAAGGAGGATTGAAGTTGAAGAAGGATGAAGTTGGCGACGAGCTCGAGGGTTGAAGGTTGAAGATGGCGCCTCGGCCATGTCGTAATAAAACAATAAATGGAAATTGAAAAGGCGCCGCAGTTTGGCTGCTGCCGTTGACAAGTGGGCCTGACATCATTGCCCCGCCCCTTCTCCTTCCCGCGTAAGTGAAAGGCGACGCGTGGCTTCGCACCCGAGACGGAGCCCGATGTGCAATCGAGTGGCACGTACTGGCAGTAATGGAGTAGTGGGTGGGGGCAGTGGCGCCTGACGGTTCCACATCTTGTCAATATACTCCCTCGCCCAGTCGTCCTCCCCTGCTTTCTCCCCTGCTTCTTCCATAAGCTTATCATCTTTTTCTTCACTTCTTCTTCCTCCTCGCGATTCACCACTACAAATCTTCGGTCACCGAGAGAAGGAGGAGATGGTGTCGAGGAGCCCACTGTCGTCGAAGCGGGGACGAAGGGAGGACGACGACGACGAAAGCCACCGTCGGAAGAAGTTAGAGAAGGGGAAGGAGCCGGCGGCCAAGGATGCCGACGAGGAACCGCTCTTCGACGACAATAAGTTCGCCACCGAGCTACTCAGGAGCGCCTTCAGAAAGCTTCAAGGTGTTGGCAAGGCCTTCGACATCAAGGCGCATCATGATGTGTACAAGGATCCGACCTTGAAGGGTCTCGCCTTCAGTATCCACAGGTTGGCTGAGAAGCTCGAGAACCTCCCTGTGGTCAAGCAGGCTGCCCGCCGCCACTTCTTCTTCAACCACGGTGGCACCAATGGCGACGACGGCAGCCACGACGACGACGGCAGCCACGGCAACGACGGCGGCGGTGACGGCAGCCACGGCAGCGACGGCGAGACTCTGACTAATAGATAGACTCCTCTAGTAACAATAATGTTTGTGTGTGTTTGTGTCTTCGTCCGCTTCTTGGACATGAACTTCTTAGTTTGTCTGTCGATCATGAATTGCTTAGTCAATTAGCTTGGTTGTTAGATTTTGTATGTCATGAACTCGATCTAATATATGCGAGTAGATCCAACCGCGTTGTGCTGAACTATGTTCTGTTGTGATTAACTGGGGATCTGTTGTGATGAATTAGATCTTATTCGAGTAGTCATTGCCGACGCAGGTTAGCCTGCTGACGCTGACGCTGACGCGTGGGCCAGTGTCATTGGCGACGATGGTTAGTGAACCCGGATCGCATTTGTTGGCAGTTGGGTCCGGGCGAGCAGGCAACGGTTATCTTTTTTATTTTGGCTGCTGACGCTTACGCGTGGGCCTGTCACAATGTTTTTGAATGAAACTTGCTTCCGTGAATTATTAGAGCCCATAAAACAGCACCTAAAAAATCATAAAAATACGAACAATTTGTATTTGGACATTCAGTATTTGAATAAAATATCAACAGTCAAACTTGTGTGCCCAAAATTCATATATTTCATTTTTACACCCCATAGTAAATATATAATAATTCTAATAACATCAAATTTGCTCTAAAAATTCTACAAATTGACTTGGCAACATAATTTGGCTACCTAAACTTGTCTTAGAAATTTCAAGTGGTATCGATGAAGGAATAATATACTTGTGTACAAATGTCTTCATCTCTCACATAGTTTCATAGAATGTTTGCTTGAACATTGAAGTTTTCCACACTTTGCAACATGTTCGAACTCATATGCATTTGAAAACTTAACAAAACCTTGTGTTCACCTTAAGCTTATGAAATGTAAAGTTCCATCACTAATGGTTGTGTAAAACAAATATTATTTGTATGTTGTACTTACAAAGAACAAATGTAAAGTTCCATCACTAATGGAATGTACACTAAACAATGAAATTAATGAATAGATGGTGATTTTAGAAAAAATTAGAAAAAAGTATCTAATTTGGACTAATAACGATGAAGAAATACTTGTTACAACATTTGATTGCAGATTAAAAGGAGAAATGGGAATTGTTCTTCATTTGAATAGAACTGGGCCCCACAGTCATTAGCGACGCGGGGCTGATAACCCGCGTCAGATTTGCTGCTCTCCCAAAATTTTACACAGATAATTCGAGCATCATACAAAAGCTAATCTACTACTGATTTGCTATTCTCTGTGCGAACTTCACCATTTCACAGTGCAGCCGACAGTCTTCGCTGCAAAACAGAGAAATTCGAAGCCATCATTTTTCCATGCCGCAGCCGCCGCCGGTGCTTGCGCACGACTGATCGCCGCGCACCTGTGCTGGAGGCGGCAGCGGTTCACCCCAAATGCGCCAAGTCGAGTAGTGGAGCGCACGTGCGGCCTTCTCGCGCAAAGGCATACACCCCTCGTTGCTCAGCCATCTTGACGACGTCATACTGCCGCTGCCCGCGACATGCCTCATGTACCCCTTCGCGGAGTCGTCGGCGGTAGCACCGCCATTGTCTCTGTAGAGCAAGATGGCGTATAGATAGGCCGCCGCATCGTGCCCACCCTCGGCGGCGTGCCGAAGATCATTGTATCCCCTATGTTCGATGAAGAAGGCTTTGATTCCGGAGAGGAAACAAGCCTCCAGATTCCCGAGACCGCTCAGCATAGCAAGGAATGCTTTGTAAGCGGTGGGGTTCCACACCTAAGAAATCTCATCTTGTATCCCCTCTATCGACAAACGTCGGCCGATGTCGTCGTGGCCACACACGCGGCGCATGGTCGAGCAAGTACCGCGTAGGCTGCGGAGGTCAGCCAAGGGCTGCTCCGAGGTCGGACCGACGCGCGCCGCAATCTCAATGCGGAGGTCTTGAGGGAGGCTCAGCATCAGCGATGACGGCTGGTGCCACGTGCTTCTTCCCGGCATGCTATCCATCTCCGGCCGGGAATGGTGACAATGAGGAGTAGGTAGTTGTTGTTTTTCTCGAGTAGAGATGAAGGGGCATGGGATCTAATTGTTTTGGAAGGAGAAGATACAGGAGATTTGTTTCCAAACACAGTTTAAGTATGCAATGGAGATGACATTTGGCTAATCCGTGTTATCATTTAATTCTCCATTAAAAACGACATTTGGCTAATCCGCGTAGAGATGATGTTTCGTTACCCCGCGTATCATTTAATTCTACATTGGAATCACTACCTCTGCAGCTCTGCTCTCACCATTGACTAGCAACAGTTTCGCCATTGACCGTATTGGGAACCTCTTCCCGTTTCCTGTGCTCTTGATCTTATCCCTTCCTCTCTCTTTTTTTTGGAGATGATGACTACATTGGATGTTTGAATGGAGGTGTTAATGTTAGTTTGTAGCAAACTAACACCAAAACTAACACTTTGGATCGGAGCCAAACACATGTGTTAATTTGGAGGTGTTAAAAACTACCACTAACAGTAACACTAACATCTACCATCCAAACACGACCATTGGAGACGATGTTTGCTTACTCTGCGTATCATTTAATTCTACATTGGAATCACTACCTCTGCAGCTCTACTCTCAGCCATTGACTAGCTGCAGTTTCCCGGTCGTCTTGACTGTCTTGGGAACCTTCCCGGCCGTTCTTGTGCTCTTGATCTTATCCCTTCCTTGTTTTTTCTATAAAAAGGCACCGACGCCTATCGGTCCTCCTCACTTCAAGTTGCTTCCTTCTTCTCTAGTAGATCTAGATCTAGCTATATGGTTCCTTCTTCTGATACAATAAAGCGAGTCACTTGCTTCCTTCTTCTCTAGATCTAGATCTAGCTATGGCGCAAAGAATAGATCTTGTAGGGCGCAAGCTTTTGCTTTTCTATCTTCTTCCTCCTCCTCGATCTCTCAGTTGCTAGAAGAATTCTTGTGATAGGGGGTGATTGGGTTGCTCATCCTTCAGACACAGCTGCCAGAAGAATCCTTGTGACATACCCCTTGCTCGTAGCTGTGTCCGGCGAAGGTAGCCCAGAATATCCTGGCATCAGGATGAACAAGCCGACGGAAAGTTTGATGCAGCTTTTCCGTCACACTTGGGCTTCCTTTTGCTTTCCCCTTCTCCTCCAAAAGGAGGGATTTTTTAAGGGATATGTTTCCACCCTCTCTGTATCTTTCTCTTGTGTTCACTTCTAAGATGAGGAAGCAGCCAAAATCTGGATGGAGCATATCTCATTATTTTTCCTTGTAAGATGAGCATAATTATAGAAAGCTTCTGTCTTGTAAACCAAAATTAGGGTTGCTAGACAGAAGTTGTCCTTAATTAATCATGCAAGGAATCAAGTCTCTAAGCCGTCAGTAGAAATGGAGCTTGTTCGATAACCACGTGCAGCAAGATCGACGACCTGCGAGCAAGATCGATGTGTGTGTGTGTGTGTGTGTGTGTGTGTGTGTGTGTGTGTGTGTGTGTGTGTGTGTGTGTGTGTGTGTGTGTGTGTGTGTGTGTGTGTGTGTGTGTGTGTGTGTGTGTGTGTGTGTGTGTGTGTGTGTGTGTGTGTGTGTGTGATTTTGCATATCTCGTCATGAAGATATGGCCGCATTATAACCTTGTTCTGATGTATCAATGATGACTGTAATTTGTGTGTGTGTGTGTGTGTGATTTTGCATCTCAAGAGACATGCTTTTGTGAAATTATGCCAGATTGTTGGAGATGAACTCTTTTTTTACTTGGCATATCTTTTTAGAAGTTGGCAAAGCACAAGATTTGCCAAGTAAAATTTGGCAAACTCTTGGAGATGCTCTAATCTGTGTCTCTTTTGATGTAATCTGTCTGTACGTTGGTTCGTTAGTCCTTGTCTCTTGCCCGTAACAAAGGCGATGCTGGTTCGTTAGTCCTCGTCTCTTGCCCGTAACAAAGGCGACGTTGGTTCGTTAGTCCTCGTCTCTTGCCCGTAACAAAGGCGATGTTGGTGCGTTAGTCCACGTCTCTTGCCCGTTACTGAACTGAAGCAGAATATAAACAGAGTATATATAGTATCTTTGGCAGAATATATTACAAGCAGGATTCAAATTCCACCACATCCCATATATTACAAAAAGATTGAAATTCCACTAATACATCGCATCCTTTATATTACAAAAGGATTCAGCAGAAACCAGGCTTGCTTTTTCTTCCTTGATTTCTGTATATGGATTTTTCACTATGGTCGCTTCGCAAGTACGGTGTTTTTTTAGTTCCGAAGAGTTGGGGCTTGTATGAAGTGTCAAAGGATGGAATTTCATCAAACTGGCTGTATTCCTCCTCAACAACAACATTTTCAATCCCAGAATCCTTTTTTTCGGGCATGACCATAGACCAGTTCTTCTTTGCAAGGTCAGGTACATAGAACACTTGCTCAACATCATTAACGAAGACAAACGGTTCATTTTTGTAACCAAAGACCCGGAGATCAACACTAACATAACCATATTTGTCCTTGCTCACAGCTCTCTTCCCATTGGTGACCCATCTACACCGAAACAAGGCTACTTTCAATCCTACATAATCAAGCTCCCATATCTCCTCTATTTGACCATAATATGTGTCTGTTTCCATGTCATCATCATCGTCATGACTGTCGTCAACTACGGCCCGTACACGCACACCACTATTTTGATAGACGCTCTTTTTATCCTGGGTCATGGTGTAGAACGTGTATCCATTGATATCCATTCCTTCGTATCTTGTAACAGTGAACAATGGCCCCACTGCTAGATTCCTTATCTCGTCGGTAATTACAGCATTATTGATGCATGTCTCGACATAATCTCGGAGCCACCTGCTGAAACCTTGCATGTGCATCTTTGCAAGCCAAGCCCTACCACGGTTAGGGTTGTCTTCACGTAGTTGTCGTTTGTGCTCATTCGCAAACGGTGTAATTAGGTGCAGCTGTTGTATCACGGTGAAATGAGCCTTTTCGAAGGCATCTGCATCGGAGTGACTGACCTTTTCCCCATGGTCCCAACACTTGAAAGCCTACCTTCATGCAGTGAGCGAGGCACACCAATGGGGTTTTGTGGGTCCATATAACCCATGGCCCACTCCACTGCTTCGATGGTCTCGTAGCCACGAATAATGGCTCCCTCCGGAAATAACCTGTTATGTACCAATGATTTCAGGAATCTGTAGAACCTCTCATATGGAAACATCTGATGAAGGTAAGATGGGCCAAGGAACCAGATTTCCCTCGCGAGGTGTGCTGTTAGATGCAGCATGATATCATAGAATGACGGTGGGAAGGTAGCTTCAAGCAGGCATAGGGTCTCGAAATGCCTCCTCTCCAAGTCCAATAGTTTTTCCTCATCAATCACCTTCTGTTCTATTGCAATGAAAAATAAACACAAACTCCTGACCGCGTCGCGAACTAGTTCTGTCTTGATACCTCTAAGTGCAACAAGAAGAAGAGTTGTCATCAACACATGGCAATCATGAGATTTCATCAAGTTGAAATTCATTTTCATGTCCTTCACTGACACTAGCCTCTTGAAGTTTCATGAGTAGCCTGAAGGTACTTTCAAATCATGCAAAAACTGACAGAATTCTTTTCTCTCTGCCTTTGACAAGGCGGTTGCAGCAACGGGAAGGTTCGTCCCCGTCTCTGTTTCTTCTGCATAGAGCTCCGGCCTAATGCCCAGCTCTTTAAGATCCTCCCTTGCATTTTTATGATCTTTTCCTTTGGACTTCTGTTGTAGCAATGTTCCACAAGTAGCTTCACACACATTCTTCTTGACGTGCATGTTGTCAATCGAATGATGCACATCCAACATCGGCCAATACTCTAGCTCCCATAGAATTGTTTTCTTATTCCACATTCCTTCTTCACCATCTCGTTTCTTTCTTTTGCCAAGGGTTTTTTCAGTCAGTGTGAGTAACTCCTCAATAGTTTTGATGTCCTTGACTTTCAAGTGGACCAGATCTCCAGTCACATGCAACGACGCCTCTCAATTCTCCTTTTCCCCATTAAACTGACAATCCATGGCCCGGTATGGATGTTTCTTGCCGAGGAAACGACGGTGCCCCATAAATACATATTTCTTTGAATGTCTTAGCCATATTGCGCAAGTATCTTCCAAGAAGTGTGAGAAAGCTGCACCTTTCCTTTTACTCTGGCCAGAGAGGTTGCGCTGAGCTGGGTTGTCGTTGACGGTGATAAACAACATGCCATGCATTGTGAACTCCTCATGCTTGCACTCATCACAAACCTCCGGCACACCAGGCTTCCACAATATCTTCAAGTCATCAATTAGTGGCCTTATGTAGAAAACAATATGGTCGCTAGGTTGCTTTGGCTCAGAGACCAATATTGTCAGCATCATATATTTCTGTTTCTTGCATAGCCAGGGCGAAAGGTTGTACAACGATAGCACGACAGGCCAGGTGCTATGTGTTGAGCTCTGGTTACCGAGTGGGTTCATGCCATCAATGCTCATAGCAAACCGTATGCTCCTTGCGTCGTCAAACCATGGGAAGTGAGTATTAATGTTACCCATTGCGCTGCATCTGCGGGGTGCCTAAACTTGCCATCTTTCTTATAATTAAGCTCCTTTCGGCCTTCGTCATGCCAATGCAAGAGTTTGGCCTCCTTTCGTGTTGCGAACCATCTTCTCAGCCGAGGAATGATGCAAAAATACCATGCCACCCTCACAGGAGCCCCTCTGTTAGCCTTCTTCTTCTTGCCTCTGATCTCGCCGGGCTCGTTCTCATCATCAGCATTATTATCATCTCCACCATCCTTTTTCCTCTTGTACCGATCAAAGCCACACTTGGGGCACTTGTCAAGGTCTGCATAATCTCCAGGGAACAATACACAACTATTCTTGCATGCATGGATTTTTTTCAACCTCTATTCCCTGAGGACAAATGGTCTTCTTTGCCTCAGACAGACTCTGCTATTTGGTTTCCTTCAGGTAGCATGTCTCTAAGCACATCAAATAGATGTTTGAAACTTTTGTTGCTCCAACCATGATCTGCCTTAACGTGCAGAAGTTTCAGATCACCAGAAAGGTGAGAGTACTTCTGGCAATCAGGATAGAGGGGCTTCTTTGAATCTTCAATGAACTGCTTCATCCTTGCTAATTCAGAAGGTGTGTACACTCGTTGAAACTCAATATCCCGCAACATTTGATCACATTGTGCACACGTTGCAACACTCACCATCATCAAAGCCCCTAACTTCTTGATCAGTGATATCCTCAGGCCTCAACACATTTGGTGGGAATAATGGTTCATTTCCCTCAAAAATTCCACTATCATCAAGGTCTTCATCATGGTTAGCATGGTGTCACACTTCACGTTCATTTAGGCAGCCTGCTTCGAGTTCATTAAGGCCTTCCTCACCATGTTTATTCCAACACGTGTAATGTTTTGTGAAACCACGTGTGACCAAATGATGAAAAATGATTTCCTGTTGTGTGAATTTCTTTTGGTTGAGACAATCAATACAGGGGCAAAGCATTACCTGAACACCACGGTTTCTCATATCCGCCTCTGCTTGATTTAGAAAACCATTGACCCCGCTTAAGAAATTCTCCCAATCTTCTTGGGGCTGTATGTACATCCAAGCCCGAGCAGCAGGCACCATCTGCATTCCATACACCAAATGAGCATAATTCATCACACAAAAAGACAGCTGAAGAATTTCAATAAAATGGGCCAATTAATTTCCACCTTGACGAGGACTTTCTACGAGCCGAGCGCGGCCGAGGAGGAGGATCGGAGGCACGGAGGACGGCGTGGTTGACGTCCGCTCTAGCCTCTTTCGCCGTCGCGCAATCCTCAGAGCACGCGCAGCTGGCGGCGGTGAACGGGACAGGCCGGCGGGGACATCTGAGCACACAGATCGAGCGCTGAGGAGAGAGAAAGAGAGAGAGAGAGAGCAAGTGTTGTTGTCGGAACAGGAGTGGCCTAGCTTTTGCGGAGAGAGAGCGAGTGGTGTCGAAAGGATAAGACACAGACACACAGACGAGATAACAACATGCGTCTCCGATGTGAGAAAAAAGGCAACCTTGGGTGCCAATCAAAGGAGACGCATCCTACAAGCATGCGTCTCCAGTACGAACTTATCGGTAACGGACTTTATAGCCCGTTACCAATATGGCAGCGATCAGTAACAGACTTAAGCAGCCCGTTACTGATAGGGCATTGATCGGTAACAGACTTTACAAGCCTGTTACCGATAGGTTTAACATTTGTAACGGGATCTTTTAACATCCGTTACAAAGAATTTATGTAACGGGCGTTTAAGAAGCCCGTTACCAGAAGTCCACATTGGTAACGGGGTTGTGGAGGCCAACCCCGGGGTCGTCCTGGCGCGCTTATAGGTAACGGGCGCCAAACAACAATCGTTACAGATGTGGGTGGATGTAAGGGACGTTAAGGGCCCGTTACAAATGTTGTGTGACCTATCTGAGGTTTTCACGTAGTGTGAGTACCGTAGACCCATGGGAAAGTGTCTCTTTTATATCTAGTCGGCTTAATAGTTCTCTCTAGTGTAGTGTAGTCATTTTCTAGTTTAATCATAGATAGGGTTTAGATAGTTAGTGAGTAGAAGTAGATCAAACGCTTGTAATTCCCTTGCTCTGCGGATTGACAAGAACCTAGGGAATCCCATGGTGAAAAAGGTGTAGGTTCGTACGCTTGCAGATCGTAGGTGGATATGTCTTTTATCCGTCAACAAGCCCCTTTTTCTGGCACCGTTGTCGGGGAGCAAGCTAGTTTACATCGTTTGGTTTGCATCTAACTTTGTTTTATATTTAGTTTATCGTTTATTTGCTTATATCTAACCCATATTACCTAGAAAACCATTTTGTTTCATTTTTTTTCTTTTGATTTTTTATTGTCTAGATGGCGTTCGTCAATCACCCCGTGGAAGAACTGGAGATATCATTAAGGGATTATGCTAGTCCTTGATGTGAAGACATAAAAGTACAAGAGTCGGATTCAAATCTTGAAGCGACCAAGTATGAAATCAAATCCAAGATCATCGAGATGGTGGCGGTAACCCCGTTCGAAGGGATGGTTATGGAGAACCCATATAGACACATAAGGCATTTCACGATGCTATGCAACACGGTGCGTCAAGAAGGAGTTCCCGATGAATGGTTCAAATGGAATCTCTTTCCCTACTCACTTGCCGGTGAAGCAAAGACGTGGTACTCGCTTTCGACATTTGAAGTTGAAGGCAATTGGAACAAGTTGACAAAGAAGTTTTGTGAGAAGTTTTTTCCAATTAGCAAGGTTCAATATCTAAGGAGGCAAGTGATCACTTTCACGCAAGGAGAAGAGGAAGGGATAGACCAAGCTTGGAATAGGTTTACTGAGTTGATTGAACAAGGACCAAGACTCGGCTTCTCCGGTGACGTACTCTTGCATACATTTTTCTTTTCCCTAACCCCTAGTTGCATGCAATACATCCAAATGTGTGCAAGCAGGGACCTCATGGAGAAAACACTCACGGAAGCCGCTCAACTTTTTACAAAAGATTAGTAAAGCGGCGGCCATGCGAAGAGATTGGGAAACAAGACTTGCGGGAGAGCTGGAACACAATTCAAGGATGAAGACGTGTGCTGAAATTTCTAAAGAGGCAACCCCGGAAGTCACAAAAGAGGAGCCAATCCCGGAAAAGCTTGAAGAAGAGCACATCAAATCAAGAACTACCCCAAGTGTTGACTTCGCCGAATCAAATGAAACAAACAAGAGAAGTATGTCAAGCGCGAAGCCACTAAGAGAGTTCGAACAAATGGATTGGGTTCCGATCGATTACGGAGAAGTATTCGACAAGAGAAGACCATTCCCTAACCAAAAGGGGATGGCAAGAGCATTAGAAGTGGATTTCCCGCCGGAAAAGAAAGCAGAAGATTCATACGATCTTGAAACCACCGGTGAGATCTTTCAAAAGCTCTTTGGAGATGATGAAGTAGATCCGGAACTGAGGACCATGTGTGGTTCGAGGACCGGTGGATGGTCGCTTCCTTGTGTGATGAGTGATTGACAACGTTGTGTGGACTGATTCTTGGCTAAGTATTGTAGGTGCAGGTTGCGGCTTGACTGGTGTTGGTGCAGGTGAAGAACAAGCGCGAAAGGTCGTCGCCGGTGAGGCCTCCAGGTGTGGAGAAGAAAAGTAGGCTTCGTTCGAGGGACCCGGTGGCCAGCGGGGTCAAGAGCGGGCCGCATGGTGGCATGAACAGCAAGATGAAGTCATGGACGGTTTCTTGGTAGAGTGTTGACGGTGAAAATCCGTCAACCTGGCCATGAGTTTACCTTCGGTGTTGGCATGAGTTTTATACCTTATCCATTGGTACTAACCCCCGTGGTATAACAAGTTCACGTGTGCATGTCGGTTTTGGAGTTTAATGTTTATGCAGGGTTTTAGTGTTGAATGCAAGACTTTCGGGATAAGTTCATCAAGCACCACATGACAAGACCTTGAAGCCCCGTGCAAGTCATGCAATGAAGCAAACTTAACTCCAAGAAGCCAGGGACTTGATCCGAGAAGACGACAGACTCCGAGGACCTGACCAGAAAAGTGCTGAATCTTGCAAGACAAGAAGTTGTGTCCAATTCAGAGAGAAACTAACGACATGGACCTACATGCAGAAGGGGGAAACATCCAGGAAGCAAGGGAACTGACGTAGAGCAAAGGAGGCCTCGGGCTGGGCCTGGATGGGCCCAGGTCGGCCGGCCCAGTCCGGTCGGCCCAGCCCATTCCAGGGCCCGTTTGCCCCTCCTTTGCCCTAGCCGCCAATCGGGCTATTTATAGCCCTCTGACCGAGAGCCACGGAGGGGAGAATTTGTCATCGGCCGCCGAGGAGCAGAGAAGAGAGGGACACCATCTCGGAGAGGAGAGGGTCGAGCTTGTTGACTAGGGTTCCCCTAGCCGACATGGGAACCTTGCACGGAAGACCACGTCGGAGTTCCCGGAGCTAGAAGCAAGATCAAGGAAGGATCCCGGTGGTGATCTTGTGTATGTATCATTGTTATAGTTGAATTATCAAGTTGAATCTTTTCCTAGCGATCAAGTGTTTCCTCGAAGATTTCGTTTTTCGATCGGTTTTTCTTATTCCAATTCTATTCTCGAGATAGATTAAATAGGGTGTTCTTGTAGCCGCGGTGGCTAGAGGTACACGCCGGATCTTCCGAAAGAATCTTGACTTGTCTTTTGACTCGCCCTAAGCTCCCCGCATGAGTAGGGATACGTTGTGACAGAACGGGGGTTCCGAAAGGCGGATGTTTTCGGATTTGGACGGGAAACCACGATTTAAAGAGGCTTCTATTAAGATTCGATTTGCTACTTCTTCTCTTGCTTGGAACTTCAACAAAAGGCTTACCCCGATCCCTCTAGATCGGTTTATCTACCCAATCTTACTTTGTTTTCTCCGGTCTTTAGTAGATTAGATTAGTTTCGTGTCTTTTACTTAGATGCATTAGGGTTTCTTTTATCGAAGATTGAAGTTACTTGGCTTTATTAGATTAAGTTTTGCGTCACACATTTGTTCCACGGATTCGATACCTTGGGTTCACCACTCGAGGGAAGAAGGGTCCCTTGACTACAATGGGAGACTTGTCCGCTTGCAAGTCACAAACGAACTTTGATATAATTATTAACCGTCAACATAGAGCCTCAAAACCAAGGTCGAGCCGGGACTACGTGGGAGCCGAGTCATGAGTGGAGATTGGCGGAGGCTACACCGAGTTCGCGGGGTTTCCGGTGGTTCACCAGAAAACCACTGGGTTCCTTGGTTGATCCACAAAGCCAAGACCGAAGAACCGAAGACGGTCTTTGCAAGACGAGCGCGCTGCACCGGTCGACCGGTGGGTCCGACCGGTCTGACCGGTGGGGACCGGTCTGACCAGTGAGGAGCACCGGTCTGACCAGTGTGTGATGACGCAGTCCGGAGACTTCGAAGCGAACGACACGCGTCGGGATCGCATGGCTTGCGTCGAGGCTATGCAGGGTGCGGTCGCCGGGCATCCGTCCGATGGTGAAGACATGAAGACTTCCAAATCCGCCCTTGAGGGGCTTGTATCCCTAGTTATTAGGAAAGGGCATTTTAGACATTCGGTTGCCTCCATATAACCCAAGAGGTGAGAGGATGGCAGCCAACTCTTGGAACCCTAGCTCATTTGTTTTTCCATTTTCCTTCCTATTTTCTTTAGGTTTTCCATAGGACTAGCAAGAGAGCTTCATGGTGAGATCTTGTTGAGAGGGATGGATGATCGGGCGGCTTGCTAGACCTTGTATGAACCTTTGTTTCATGTATAGATGATTCGGCGTGGTTCCTCAAGGTTTGGATGTGTTTTCCCGGTTGTTCTTGGTGGTGATTTTCGGAGCCCTCTCTTGGTGATTTCTTTGGGTTGTTTTCGGGACCTTTCTCTTGGGGATTTGATGGGGGAAATTTGTGGGAACCCTTCGTGGTTCTTTGGGCTGTGATTCCCCTCCCAAATCCGTGAGTAAAGGTGCTCGATTTTGGGGTTTCTTGATTTCTTGGGTTGGAAGTGCTCTTGGCGGGATTTCTTCGATTCCTCCTTTTTGGACGAGTTTTGGTGGGATTAAACTTGGCTATGGACTCCTCATGAGGTGTTCCTAATATCCCCAAAGTCTTGTTCAAGTTTGTGGAGCGATTCGGGAGATCGAGATTTGGATTTGGGGGAGTTGACCCGCGGGTGCTGTTCATCCCGAGCTGCCCTGTGCTACACCGGCTCGACCGAGTGCTCTTGGACTGGGTCCGACCAGGGCAACCCTCGGTGGGATTTTGCTCGGGTGAACGTCTTGGTGTGTTCACTGTTTTCCTGTGGTGCTGCTGTTTCGAGTTTGGGTCAGTTTGGTGGTCGGTTGGCCTGTTTGGTGCCTTGGGGGCTTTCAGGCTGCGATCGGTCTGACCGGTGTGTCTCACCGGTCTGACCGGTGTAGAGCCACTTAGTGAAAGTTGCTCAGCTTCACCAGCAGGGACCGGTCTGACCGGTGGTGCTCACCGGTCTGACCGGTGTGGGTCTGAAGACTCGAGGTTTCTTTCTGCTGCGTTCTCGGGTCGAAAGGGTGTGTGTGTTGGTTCCTAGGTCCAGTGGCACTCCAGTGGCTACGTGGGCTTGGCCAACTTGGGTAGTGAGTCGGAGACGTGTGTTGGAAGCCGTGTTCATCTTGTAGGAGTTTCCATCTCCTTCGAGAAGAATTTTTATCGGCTCCCATTCACTCCCCCCTCCCTGGTTCGTCGTATCGGTCCTTCAAGTGGTATCAGAGCAGGTTCGGGTCTTCATTGACTCTAACCAGTCTAAGATCCAAGGATGGCGTACCAGGAGCGGGGTTCGGGTCCTCCACACTTCGATGGCAAGAACTACCAGATGTGGAGCAAGCGGATGGGTGCGTTCCTCCGCGGAAAGGGTCGATCCTTTGGGATGTCACGGTGGACACGGTGCTATGTCCAGCCGATGGACTTCCTCGCTCCAGGATCGAGGGACAGATTTGACGCCAACAATAAGGCGGTCGACTACTTGTTTCGTGCTTTATGTCAGCCTGAGTTCGATCGGGTGCACACCGAGCACTTGGCTTGTAGGATTTGGGCGGTGTTGAAGGAGGCTCATGTTGGGAATGCCCAGGTTCAGGCACGGATGTATGCGACCTACCGGAGAGAGTACAAGAACTTCACTCATCTCCCGGTGAGTCCATCGATGCCTTGTTTCGAGGTTCACGGTGGTTGTGAACAACATGAGGGCCAATGTGGACGTGCTCCCGTACGATGATCATGATAGAGCGGTCAAGCTCTTACACTCTTTGGATCGTACGATTTGGGGCGGAAAGTTCGAGGCCATTGTGGAGTCGGAGAAGTATGACACTGATGGTGAACGAGCTGTTCTCGAAGCTCAAGTCGGCTGAGGTGGATAGGGGCATGACTGCCAAGCTCGAGGGTCCGACTGATTCCCATAGTCTTGCCCTCGTTGGTGGTTCGAACGGAAAGGCTAACACTAACCCATCCACCAGGATGTTCTCTTTGTCCTCTTTGATGTCTATGCCAGATGAGGAGTTCGATGTGCTTGGAGAGGACGAACTGACGCTCCTGACGAGGCGGTTCGAGAGGCTGCACGAGAACCGGGTGAACAAGAGGAGGAACACGAGGACATGCTTCAAGTGCGGCAAGACTGGACACTATTTCGCCGAGTGTCCGAAGGTGAACAACCACAACAAGCACAAGTTCATGGACAAGAGGAAGAAGTCCAAGAAGAAGGATCATGAACATGGGAAGAAGGCTCGGTCTCGAGAGAAGGTGAAGAGATCGAGCGACATTGAGTCTGATTCCGAGGACACGTCTTCAAGCTCAAGTTATGAAGACGAAGAGGATGAGAAGAACAGGAAGAAGAAGAAGAACCTTGCCAAGTATCTCAACGGCCTTTGTGTCTCGGGCCTAAGCCTCAAGGACGACTTCTGCGGCATGGCTCGCAGTTCGAGCAGCAAGAGAAGCCAGAAGGACGCGTTGGACTTGGATTCCGAGGATGAGGTATGTGATGAGCTCTCCTCTTTGCACAAGGAGAATGAGGAGTTGGTTGACTTGCTTGATAATCGCGATCACATGCTTAGAGAGGCTAAGAAGCTTAGGAAGGAGCTTAGATCTTTGCTCGAGGATGCTAGGACTAGAGTGGCTGAGCTAGAAACACAGGTTCTTGATAGCAAGCTTGAAATTGATTCTCTTAAGGCTAGCCCTGTTGTTTCCGATGAGAATGATTGTGCTGATTGCTCTGCTTTCCTAGCTGACTTGACTGATCTTAGGGAGAAGTATGCCTCCAAGTGTGAGGAACTAGATGTGCTTAGGGTTGAGTTGGATGAGCTACAATCTAGACCCACTTTGCTTGGTGCTTGCACTTCTTGCCCTAGTTTGCATGAGAAAATTGTTGAGCTTCGTTCTCGCATTGTTTCTCTTGAGGCTGATTTGAAAGTTCCTATTCCTACTTCTTGTTCTACATGTGAGTTGCATGCTATGAAGAATTTGGATCTTGCAAAATGTGTTGGTCGCTTGCAAGATGAGAATGATAAGTTGCATGAAGCGCTGAGTTGGTTGTCGAGTCAAGAACCTGAACTTGGTATGATGATTGCTAGTTGTAAGCGCTTTGACGGTTGGGCTTTGGGATTGGATAAGGTTGGTGAGGGCAGTGGTGAGAGAGAAAGGAAATTTGGGAATGTTCCAGTTCCACCACAACCCACACCCAAAGACAAGTTTGCATCCAAGTCAAACCAACCAAGAGAAAAACCGAGTGAGAAGGCAAGTGAAAAGCCTAGTGAGAAACCAAGTGAGAAGCCTTGTGAAGAGCCTCATCCCAAGCCTAAGCCCAGATCAATCCGTTTCCATTGTGAGTTTTGTGGAAAGGATGGTCACAAGAGAGCGTTTTGCTTCAAGAGGAAGCGTGAGGAGAGAATGGCGAAGGAGTGGGCTAACAAGGACAAGTACCACCCTTCCGATGGTGTACTTGAGCCTCGTGTGCGCTGCCCGGGGCCAAGGCGAGTGTGAGGTCGGTTCGAGCTTGGGGAGAGCGGAAGGCTTTTGGAGGTGTGCGCCTGTGCTACACCGGCCGGGACCGGTGAGGGGCACCTGGCCGACGGGGGCAGAGCCTCGGACAGCGGCAGTTTGGGTTTCGTGCTCGTACAGGTGCGAGGTTTGGTTCTGGAGTTCGTGGTTCTGGTGGTTGGGCTGGAAAGTTTGCAAGAGGTCAGTTTGCTAGGCATTATCCTCCTCGTGCTCAATACGGGGATGGGAGGATCCGTAGTTTTGAGAAGGAGAGGAGGGACAGTCCACGGGTTTTCTTTCGTAGTTTTGGTCCTCCTCCAGGTAGAGAGGTTTGGTTACCTCATGGTGGTTACCGTAGTGGTGTTCGTGGAGGTAGCTTTGGTAGGAAAGATGGTTTGGTTTGTGCTAACCCCACTTTCGAGCAGATGGCTAGGCACTGGTTTTACACATTTGGAACTAACCCCAGTGTTGAGTCGTTTGCTCGCTCTCGCTCTTGGTTTTGAGTTGCAGGTGGATGGCCCGGAGAACATTTGGTTGATATCGGGGGTGGTTCTTCGGCTTCATATCCCGGTGGTGACATGTATGTGCATCACTTTCGGGGATGGTGGACAAGGATGAGTGAATTGTGAAGAAATGATAAAGGTAAGTGTATTTGTGACCTTCAAGTGTGTGGCCTTGGTCAAGCCACTTGGTTTGTTTTGCTCCTTCTCTATCTCATGTGTGTAGGGTGAGCTTTGTATGCTCTTTGGCCCTAGTGCATGTGTTTAGGGGGAGCTTGTGAGTTTTGTGCTCTTTTGCTCTTTTGCCGGTGGTGTCGAGCCCTTTTTGCCTCCCCTCGAGGAGCCGGTCGTTTGTGAGCCTTTTGTGTGGGAGCTCCTTTGTAGCATATGTATAGCTTTTCTTTGTGCATTTCTTGCATTTGGCATGGCATATGTAACATGATGTATAGGCATCCTTGTATCTTAGATTGCATGCATTTTGTATCATATGCATTGGTTAGGAAAAGCTTCTCTCATTACATTGTTCACCATGGAATGAGATATATGTCCTTGTGAGCTTGTTTGGTATGCTATGGTTAGTTTGGCTTAGCTCTTGATGATCTTGATGAATAATCCATGGTTGATGGCTATGTTTTTGAAAAATTGTCACATGTATGCTCTCTCATGTGTAAATGCCTTTATATGATCTTGACATGTTTTAGTGGCATGGCTATGCTTAATTTGTGGTTGGATAGCTAGTTTATTGATCATATGGGGCCAAAGGCTCATTTGCCATCATGAATGTTTAGCCCTCTTGCTTCATCTTGTGGAGGGGCATAAGTTCCTTTTTGTCGAAAAGACATTTCATGTACCATTTACAAATCTAAAAATGAAATGAAAAATGCTTGGAAATGTGCTCCCATGTCATATGTGCTGAATTTAATTTGCTTTGGGTGCACAATCGTTGCATGATGCCTACCAATGAGAAGTCTCATACATAGAAGTAGGCACATGGCTCGGTGGCTTTGACATGACATGAGGTGCTTGTGGGCGTTTGTGATGGTCTTATGATTAGAATGGCTGTCCTAGCATGCAGTTTGTGTGGCTTTGCCATTTTGATATGCTTTGATCATGTTTAGGACTTTGCTCATGAGAGGCAAGTTTTTCGCAAAATTGCCAAAATCCATCTTAGCTTCGTCCAATGGTTGTGAAACTTGGTGATCATGTATTTAAGATCGATACGAAGCCGTAGAGTATCTAACTTGCTCATTTGGACATGTGTAGCATTCTTTGTTGAATTTTGTCTATTTGAGAAGCTCTAGGTTGAAAGTTTTGCATTTTTGGCTTGATTCATGCATTGCCAACAAGGGGGAGAAGTTTGAGCTTGAAATGGCTTGCTGGACGCGTTTAGAAGGTTTTCAGGTGGTTTCGAGCCATTTCGGGCTCGTTGTGCACCGGTCCGACCGGGCCGGGGTCACCGTCCGACCGGTGTGAGTGCCGGTTCTCGTTCACATGTTGCACACCGGTCTGACCGGTGGTGTTGACCGGTCCGACCGGTCGTGGCCGAGTTGTTGCGGCTGCCCGTTTCAAGTGGTGTCTTGCATGCATTCGTCCGTGGGGAGGTGCATTGGTTCGGGGGGGAGCTTGCATGTGTGCGGGGGGGAGCTCTTTGTGGTTGTTCGAGCTTTGTTTTGGTGGTTTGCGCTCTTTGCTTGAGCTTTGCTTTGTCTCGGATGTGTCGAGCCGTTGCCCTTGCCTAAGGGGTCCGAGACTTGTCTTCTTCAAGTGATCTTGCTTTTTGCCTTTGTTAGGCTTTTGATCGCTTGTTGGAGTTTCTTTCTGTTCGTTTCTTTTCTTTTTATTTTCTCTCTTGTCACTTTCGTGTGGGTGTTGTCAATGCACTCATCAAGGGGGAGATTGAGGACCATGCGTGGTTCAAGGACCGGTGGATGGTCTCTTCCTTGTGTGATGAGTGATTGACAACGTTGTGTGGACTGATTCTTGGCTAAGTATTGCAGGTGCAGGTTGCGGCTTGACTGGTGTTGGTGCAGGTGAAGAACAAGCGCGAAAGGTCGTCTCCGGTGAGGCCTCCAGGTGTGGAGAAGACAAGTAGGCTTCATTCGAGGGACCCGGTGGCCAGCGGGGTCAAGAGCGGGCCGCATGGTGGCATGAAGAGCAAGATGAAGTCATGGACGGTTTCTTGGTAGAGCCTCAAAACCAAGGTCGAGCCGGGACTACATGGGAGCCGAGTCATGAGTGGAGATTGGCGGAGGCTACACCGAGTTCGCGGGGTTTCCGGTGGTTCACCAGAAAACCACTGGGTTCCTTGGTTGATCCACAAAGCCAAGACCGAAGAACCAAAGACGCAGTCTTGCAGCAGCCGCTGCACCGGCCTCGACCGGTGGGTCCGACCCCGGCTCGACCGGTGGGGACCGGCCTCGACCGGTGAGGAGCACCGGCCGACCGGTGTGCGACGACGCAGTCCGGAGACTTCGAAGCGGAGGACACGCGTCGGGATCGCATGGCTTGCGTCGAGTCTACGCAGGGTGAGGTCGCCGGGCATCCGTCCGATGGTGAAGACATGAAGACTTCCAAATCCGCCCTTGAGGGGATTGTATCCCTAGTTATTAGGAAAGGGCATTTTAGACATTCGGTTGCCTCCATATAACCCAAGAGGTGAGAGGATGGCAGCCAACTCTTGGAACCCTAGCTCATTTCTTTTTCCATTTTCCTTCCTATTTTCTTTAGGTTTTCCATAGGACTAGCAAGAGAGCTTCATGGTGAGATCTTGTTGAGAGGGATGGATGATCGGGCGGCTTGCTAGACCTTGTATGAACCTTTGTTTCATGTATAGATGATTCGGCGTGGTTCCTCAAGGTTTGGATGTGTTTTCCCCGGTTGTTCTTGGTGGTGATTTTCGGAGCCCTCTCTTGGTGATTTCTTTGGGTTGTTTTCGGGACCTTTCTCTTGGGGATTTGATGGGGGAAATTTGTGGGAACCCTTCGTGGTTCTTTGGGCTGTGATTCCCCTCCCAAATCCGTGAGTAAAGGTGCTCGATTTTGGGGTTTCTTGATTTCTTGGGTTGGAAGTGCTCTTGGCGGGATTTCTTCGATTCCTCCTTTTTGGACGAGTTTTGGTGGGATTAAACTTGGCTATGGACTCCTCATGAGGTGTTCCTAATATCCCCAAAGTCTTGTTCAAGTTCGTGGAGCGATTCGGGAGATCGAGATTTGGATTTGGGGGAGTTGACCCGCGGGTGCTGTTCATCCCGAGCTGCCCAGGCTACACCGGTCTGACCAGTGCTCTTGACCGGTCTGACCGTGCAACCCTCTGTGGGATTTTGCTCGGGTGAATGTCTTGGTGTGTTCACTGTTTTCCTGTGGTGCTGCTGTTTCGAGTTTGGGTCAGTTTGGTGGTCGGTTGGCCTGTTTGGTGCCTTTGGGGGCTTTCAGGCTGCGATCGGTCTGACCGGTGTGTCTCACCGTCTGACCGGTGTAGAGCCACTTAGTGAAAGTTGCTCAGCTTCACCAGCAGGGACCGGTCTGACCGGTGGTGCTCACCGGTCTAACCGGTGTGGGTCTGAAGACTCGAGGTTTGGTGTTCCGCTGCGTTCTCGGGTCGAAAGGGTGTGTGTGTTGGTTCCTAGGTCCAGTGGCACTCCAGTGGCTACGTGGGCTTGGCCAACTTGGGTAGTGAGTCGGAGACGTGTGTTGGAAGCCGTGTTCATCTTGTAGGAGTTTCCATCTCCTTCGAGAAGAATTTTTATCGGCTCCCATTCACTCCCCCCCTCTCTGGTTCGCCGTATCGGTCCTTCAGGAACACATAGCCGAGGTGAAAAGAATCATGGGGATTAAGCCTAAAGCATCGCCATACGCTCACCTCGCCGAAGTTTACGCGATAGGATCCGAAGAAGAGGAGAAGACGACACCACACTTGAGTTGCGAGATCAATGGAGTTCAATGCAAAGCTTTGTGTGACATCGGAGCCCAAGTAAGTGTCCTATCTTCTAAAATTTACGATAAAGTTCAAGACCACAACCTAGACTTAGCTCCAACATCAACGAAATTAATCATGGGAGATGGTAGAACTATTAGGCCTCTAGGTATTGCTTGCAACATGAATGTAAACATGTCTGAAAATTGTATACCAACCGATTTCTTTGTTATTGATGCTTACCATAGTAATCATGATCTTATAATCCTAGGTAGGCCCTTTCTTAAGTTGGTTGATGCCGTGTTGGATGCCAGAAAAGGCAAAGTAACAATGAACCTTAATGGAAAGAAGTACACATATAACTTTCTTTGCGTTTCTAAACATCCTTCACCTTTTCCTCCCGAAGACAAAGAAGTAGAGGAGGTAGATAGTCTTTGTTTTGTTGAAACCCTTAGAGACCCACTGCAAACGGCGATGGAGAATCAAGCTAATGATCAACAAGATGAAGAACTAGAAGAAGCACAAAAGGATTAGAACCACAAGATGGAAGCATGGAGGAAGAAAAATTTGAGGACATAGGAGAAATTAAACCCGAGGAGCCACAAGTGCCTGAGGTGGATCTTAAAACTTTGCCAAAAGGATTAAAGTATGAATTTTTGGGCCTAGACAAGACTTATCTAGTCATCGTGAGCGATGAGTTGAGTCCCGAAGAAAATGAGAAGTTGCTGAATTTATTGAAAAAGCATAGGAAGGTGATTGGATATTCGATCAATGATCTCAAAGGTCTTAGCCCAGCCTTTTGCACTCATCGTATACCTATGTAAGACCAATGTAAGCCCATAGTAGACCACCAATGGAGGCTAACTCATGCCATGCGAGAGGTAGTAAAAAAAGAGGTCATCAAGTTACTTGATGCCGGAATCATCTACCCGGTTCTGCATAGCGAATGGGTAAGCCCGGTACATTGTGTACCGAAGAAAGGAGGTTTAACCGTGGTGAAGAATGAGAAGAATCAATTGATACCGCAAAGAACCGTGACCGGGTGGAGGATGTGTATCGATTATCGAAAGCTAAACAAAGCAACGAAGAAAGATCACTTCCCCCTACCGAAGAAAGATCACTTCCCCCTACCGTTCATTGACGAGATGCTCGAGAGATTAGCAAACCACACTTATTTTTACTTTCTCGATGGGTACTCAGGGTTCATGCAAATTCCCATTCACCTGGATGATCAACACAAAACAACGTTTGCATGCCCTTATGGAACGTTTGCATATAGAAGGATGCCCTTCGGCCTATGCAACACTCCAGTCTCTTTTCAACGTTGCATGATGGCCGTATTCTCGGAATTCATCGAAGAAAGTGTCGAGGTGTTTATGGATGATTTTCCGTTTATGGGAAGACATTCATGGATTGCTTGGCAAACTTGGATAAGGTCCTCACGAGGTGTGCGGAGGTAGACTTGGTGCTAAATTGGGAAAAGTGCCACTTCATGGTTAAGCAAGGCATAGTGCTCAGACATGTTATATCCGAGAGAGGCATCGAAGTGGACAAAGCTAAAGTGGAGACGGTTGAGCAACTCCCACCTCCGATGGATGTTAAGTCCTTAAGGAGCTTTCTAGGCCATGCTGGATTCTATAGAAGATTTATTAAGGACTTCTCGATCACTAAGCCTTTAACGCATCTCCTTCAAAAGGATGTGGCTTTTGACTTTGATGAGAAGTGCTTAGCGGCATTTCGGACCTTGAAAAGTGCTTTGGTGACTGCTCCCATTATTCAACCTCCGGATTGGAGCCAACCTTTCGAGATCATGTGTGATGCAAGTGACTACGCCGTAGGAGCGGTTTTGGGTCAAAGAAAGGAAGGCTGAGTTCACGCTGTTTACTACGCTAGTAAAACTCTTAATGAGGCACAATTAAATTATGCCACTATAGAGAAAGACTTACTAGTGGTGGTATTTGCCTTTGAAAAATTTAGATCATACATCGTGAACTCGAAGGTCATTGTTTACACCGATCACGTGTCCATCAAGTATCTCTTGGCTAAGAAGGATGCTAAACCTAAGTTGATTCATTGGATCCTTCTTCTCCAAGAGTTCGATGTTGAAATTCGTGATAAGAAGGGGGTGGAAAATGTTGTGGCCGATCATTTGTCTAGGATGAATCGTGTACAAGATGATAAAGAGCCCATAGAAGACAAAATGATAGATGATCACCTCTATCGAGTGCTCGATAAAGACACTTGGATGATTGATATCATTCGAGCAATTCGGAAGATGCCTCTTGATCATCTAGATAAAAACTCTCAAAGGAGGATAATCTCTGAAAGTCGAAAATACTTTTGGGATGCACCTGACCTTTTCAAACTTAGCAATGATGGAGTCATGAGAAGATGTGTGCCAAGAGAAGAGAGGCTACAAAATTTTGAGAAAGTGCCACTCGGCGGAGTACGGTGGATACTATAGCCACTTTTGGACCCAAGCAAAAGTGTGGTCTAGCGGATTCTATTGGCCATAGATGCATGAAGATACTAAAAGATATGTTGCATCATGCCCCGAATGCCAAAGAACCGGGAACATTTCTCAAAGGAACTCTATGCTCTTGAAATATAATCTACAAATCGACTTATTCGATGTGTGGGGAATAGACTTCATGGGGCCTTTCAAAAACTCACATGGATTTGAGCATATCCTAGTCATGGTTGATTATGTATCCAAGTGGGTAGAGGCCATGCCATGTCGTAAAGCTTCCACGAAGGAGTCCATTGCAATGATCAAGAGCATGGTTTTCCCTGTTTCGGTACACCGAGAATCTTGATAAGCGATGGAGGAACTCACTTCACCGGGAAGAATTTCAAAAAGTGCTTTTCCAAGTTGGGAATTGAACATAGGGTCTCTACGGCCTATCACACACAAGCCAATGGACAAGTGGAAACATCGAATAGGCAATTAAAGAGCATCCTCAACAAAACCATAGAGAAGGGAGGCAAAGATTGGTCAAAGAAATTAGATGGAGCTTTGTGGGCATATCGAACGACGTTCAAGACACCGATCCGTTTGACCCCTTATCAATTCGTCTATGGTAAAGCTTGCCACCTTCCGGCTGAGTTGGAACATAAAGCCTATTAGGCGATCAAAGAGATGAACCTTGATCTCGATGTCGCGGTGGTAAAGCGAAGAATTCAAATAAGTGAGCTAGAGGAGATGAGGTTGAAAGCATATGAAAATGCAAGCATATACAAAGAGAGGATTAAAAGGTGGTATGACAAAAGGTTGAAGAAGAAAGAATTTAAAGAAGGAGATAAGGCCCTCCTCTACAATTCAAGGTTTAAAACCTTCAGAAAGGGGGAAATTGCAAAGTAAGTGGGACGGACCTTACGTTGTTCATTCGGTGCTCTCCAACGGAGTGGTAACCATTATGGATGTGAAAGGTGATCAATTCATGGTGAATGGTCAACGGCTTAAGGTTTACTACGAACCCGACGTTGTGCCTCTTCACCATATTGATGTCTTCACCATGGAAGAAGAGCCTGAACGTCTAGCCTAAGACGTAAAACAAGGTGTGGATTTTTGTAAATAGTTTTTCAATTATTTTTCTGGAGTTTCTCGTGAAGTTTTACCGGGCCATCTTTTTTTCATGGGCTAAAAATGCGAAATAAAGGGGGTACACGGAAAACCGGACCGAACTGGCCCGCGAAGCAGGGTGGGCGGCCGGCCCGGTCCGACCGGCCTAGGGGGGCCGGCGGCGGTTCGCCCCGGTTTTTCCCTGGGACGTGCCTTTTCGACTTCCTTCTTTGGTTAGAAAATTTTTAAGGGAAGTTTGAAAAAGGAAAATGTGGTTTCTAGAGTATTCCTTTTCGGACTATTTAATTGGCCGAATTGGGAGCTCGGGAATCCATCCCATCTCGCATTCTCTTGCACCCACGTAGCAGCCATGATGTCCCCAAAGAGCATAGAGTTGAAGCAAGGCACCGAGGAGCCATTGATGGAGGAGGCGAAGCGATGCGAGCTCAAGCTACCCGTGGAGATCAAGAGGACCGCCCGCATCCATTGCGCAGGGCGTGTCCTGACCGGAGCTATCGCATCTCGCTACCCCGTCAAAGAGTAGAAGGTCCCTACTCCCGTTCAAAGGTCGGCGCGCATCCGAGGCCTTAAGAGGAAGGATTACAAGGAGGTGTCGCCCAAGCCTAAAGACTATCTACTAGAAAAGTGTTTATCAGGGATGATTTGCTCGTGACGCTGCAAACTTTGGTCACAGAATGGTACGTATTCCATGACGAAATGTCCATTTTCGTCATAAGTTGCATGTGATGATGAAATACGTGAAAGAATAATGATGAAAATATAATTTACGTCACAAAACAGATCGAGGAGATCGTCATAGATTATGTTTTGGTATGGCGTATAGTAATGATGAAACCTAGTGGTCACAGATTAGATTGGATATCGTCATAATTTATTAGAATCATTTGGCACAACTAATGAAGAATCAAATTGGTCACAAATTAGTAGTGCACTAACGACGTGGGATGTGTCTTCCACAAGGCCCATGATCGTGTGGCCCATCATCTTGTTTAATGTGTCAGCCCATTTTTTAATTGTGTTAAACAAAAACAAAAGGCTATCCTAGAGTATCGAACCAGGAACCTTGTGATACAAAGGAAGGAGCTCTACCACTGCGCTATGTGGTCATTCGTGTTGTAAGTATGTTGTTTTTTATTTGTCACTTTATTAATGAATAATGGGCCTTTACCTGCATGGATCAGAAGTTGGGCTAATAACGTTGATCGCGTTGCCCTTCGTAGCGATCACGCCCAGGTCGTCACGTCCAGGTTTCTATTGTGTCGCGATTGTGATCGTCGCCTCCAGATCGTCTCTGGCGGCAGCAGGCCTCCAGGTTATCCAGGGTAGGTTATCTTGGTGACTCACAGTGACATGTGTGAGACATGTATGCTTCAGTGGGGAAGTGCATCATCACTTTCTCAAAGTCACTTGAAACTTTTTTGACAACATACCGTACCAAAAGGAGGAGCTCCAGCAAAATTTCAGATTTTTTAAGCAAGGTTACAAGTTTTTTACATTTAATCCTTATTAAATCAACAAATATTTACAATAATAGGCAAACTTGGTCAAAAATTCCGAAACTTCACCCAACATCTAATATTGCATCCATTATCATCCAAAAAAAGTTTCACACGATTTCAAGCAACTTGTACTACACGTCCCACATATGGAAGAACATCTCTTGGTGACTCACAGTGACATGTGTGACACATGTATGCTTCAGTGAGGAAGTGCATCATCACTTTCTCAAAGTCACTTGAAACTTTTTTGAAAACATACCGTACCAAAAGGAGGAGCTCCAGTAAAATTTCAGATTTTTTAAGCAAGGTTACAAGTTTTTTACATTTATTCCTTATTAAATCAACAAATATTTACAATAATAGGCAAACTTGGTCAGAAAATTCCGAAACTTCACCCAACATCTTAGATTGCATCCATTAGCATCAAAAAAAGTTTCACACGATTTCAAACAACTTGTACTACACGTCCCACATAGGGATGAACATCTCTTGGTGACTCACAGTGACATGTGTGAGACATGTATGCTTCAATGGGGAAGTGCATCATCACTTTCTCAGAGTCACTTGAAACTTTTTTGACAACATACCGTACCAAAAGGAGGAGCACCAGCAAAATTTCAGATTTTTTAAGCAAGGTTACAAGTTTTTTACATTTATTCCTTATTAAATCAACAAATATTTACAATAATAGGCAAACTTGGTCAGAAAATTCCGAAACTTCCCCCAACATCTTAGATTGCATCCATTAGCATCCAAAAAAAGTTTCACACGATTTCAAGCAACTTGTACTACACGTCCCACATAGGGATGAACATCTCTTGGTGACTCACAGTGACATGTGTGAGACATGTATGCTTCAGTGGGGAAGTTCATCATCACTTTCTCAGAATCACTTGAAACTTTTTTGACAACATACCGTACCAAAAGGAGGAACTCCAGCAAAATTTCAGATTTTTTATGCAAGGTTACAAGTTTTTTACATTTATTCCTTATTAAATCAACAAATATTTACAATAATAGGCAAACTTGGTCAGAAAATTCCGAAACTTCCCCCAACATCTTAGATTGCATCCATTAGCATCCAAAAAAAGTTTCACACGATTTCAAGCAACTTGTACTACACGTCCGACATAGGGATGAACATCTCTTGATGACTCACAGTGACATGTGTGACACATGTATGCTTCAGTGGGGAAGTGCATCATCACTTTCTCAGAGTCACTTGAAACTTTTTTCACAACATACCTACCAAAAGGAGGAGCTCCCGCAAAATTTCAGATTTTTTAAGCAAGGTTACAAGTTTTTTACATTTATTCCTTATTAAATCAACAAATATTTACAATAATAGATAGACTTGGTCAGAAAATTCCGAAACTTCCCCCAACATCTTAGATTGCATCTATTAGCATCCAAAAAAAAGTTTCGCACGATTTCAAGCAACTTGTACTATACGTGCCACATAGGGATGAAAATCTCTGGGTGACTCATAGTGACATGTGTGAGACATGTATGCTTCAGTGGGGAAGTGCATCATCACTTTCTCAGAGTCACTTGAAACTTTTTTGACAACATACCGTACTAAAAGGAGGAGCTCCAGCAAAATTTCAGATTTTTTAAGAAAGGTTACAAGTTTTTTACATTTATTCCTTATTAAATCAACAAATATTTACAATAATAGGCAGACTTGGTCAGAAAATTCCGAAACTTCCCCCAACATCTTAGATTGCATCCATTAGCATCAAAAAAAAGTTTCACACGATTTCAAGCAACTTGTACTACACGTCCCACATAGTGATGAACATCTCTTGGTGACTCACAGTGACATGTGTGAGACATGTATGCTTCAGTGGGGAAGTGCATCATCACTTTCTTAGAATCACTTGAAACTTTTTTGACAACATACCGTACCAAAGGGAGGAGCTCCAGCAAAATTTCAGATTTTTTAAGGAAGGTTACTAGTTTTTTACATTTATTCCTTATTAAATCAACAAATATTTACAATAATAGGCAAACTTGGTCAGAAAATTCCGAAACTTCCCCCAACATCTTAGATTGCATCCATTAGCATCCAAAAAAAGTTTCACACGATTTCAAGCAACTTGTACTACACGTCCGACATAGGGATGAACATCTCTTGGTGACTCACGGTGACATGTGTGACACATGTATGCTTCAGTGGGGAAGTGCATCATCACTTTCTCAGAGTCACTTGAAACTTTTTTGACAACATACCGTACCAAAAGGAGGAGCTCCCGCAAAATTTCAGATTTTTTAAGCAAGGTTACAAGTTTTTTACATTTATTCCTTATTAAATCAACAAATATTTACAATAATAGGTAGACTTGGTCAGAAAATTCCGAAACTTCCCCCAACATCTTAGATTGCATCCACTAGCATCCAAAAAAAGTTTCACACGATTTCAAGCAACTTGTACTACACGTCCGACATAGGGATGAACATCTCTTGGTGACTCACGGTGACATGTGTGACACATGTATGCTTCAAAGGGGGAAGTGCATCATCACTTTCTCAGAGTCACTTGAAACTTTTTTGACAACATACCGTACCAAAAGGAGGAGCTCCCGCAAAATTTCAGATTTTTTAAGCAAGGTTACAAGTTTTTTACATTTATTCCTTATTAAATCAACAAATATTTACAATAATAGGTAGACTTGGTCAGAAAATTCCGAAACTTCCCCCAACATCTTAGATTGCATCTATTAGCATCCAAAAAAAAGTTTCGCACGATTTAAAGCAACTTGTACTATACGTGCCACATAGGGATGAACATCTCTGGGTGACTCACAGTGACATGTGTGAGACATGTATGCTTCAGTGGGGAAGTGCATCATCACTTTCTCAGAGTCACTTGAAACTTTTTTGACAACATACCGTACCAAAAGTAGGAGCTCCAGCAAAATTTCAGATTTTTTAAGAAAGGTTACAAGTTTTTTACATTTATTCCTTATTAAATCAACAAATATTTACAATAATAGGCAGACTTGGTCAGGAAATTCCAAAACTTCCCCCAACATCTTAGATTGCATCCATTAGCATCCAAAAAAAAGTTTCACACGATTTCAAGCAACTTGTACTACACGTCCCACATAGGGACGAACATCTCTTGGTGACTCACAGTGACATGTGTGAGACATGTATGCTTCAGTGGGGAAGTGCATCATCACTTTCTTAGAATCACTTGAAACTTTTTTGACAACATACCGTACCAAAGGGAGGAGCTCCAGCAAAATTTCAGATTTTTTTAAGCAAGGTTACTAGTTTTTTACATTTATTCCTTATTAAATCAACAAATATTTACAATAATAGGCAAACTTGGGCAGAAAATTCCGAAACTTCCCCCAACATCTTAGATTGCATCCATTAGAATCCAAAAAAAGTTTCACACGATTTCAAGCAACTTGTACTACACGTCCCACATAGGGATGAACATCTCTTGGTGACTCACAGTGACATGTGTGACACATGTATGCTTCAGTGGGGAAGTGCATCATCACTTTCTCAGAGTCATTTGAAACTTTTTTGACAACATACCGTACCAAAAGGAGGAGCTCCAGCAAAATTTCAGATTTTTTAAGCAAGGTTACAAGTTTTTTACATTTATTCCTTATTAAATCAACAAATATTTACAATAATAGGCAAACTTGGTCAGAAAATTCTGAAATATAGTTTTTTTTAATTTTTCGCTCTTATTAGAGGTACATGTAGGTCAATTTGGACTAGAGTGGAATTTTGGATTTTGGTTAAATTTCAAAACTTATTGGAGGTGCACATAAGTCAAGTTTGAATTACGTTTGTTAAAATGGTAGAAATTCATTTAAATGATAGAAAATATCAAATCTTTTTGAAAATTCATGAAACTCCAATTACAACTTAGATGTTGTATACATCTAGAAACTGTATTTGTGTATTTAAGATAATTTATTTTGCATGTTACTTCATTAGGTGCCTTAATTAGATGAAGATAATAAGAAAACACTAAACATGCCTAGATAGGCCAATTTTCAGCCCACCCACGAAACCTGCCGGCCCAAGTATTTCTATCAGTCGATTCATACGATCTGACGGTTGGTGGCTCTTTGAAACCCTAGTCCTCCTTCACATGCCTGCACCCTACCAACTCAGCACAGCCGCTCGCCACCTGCCTCCATCCCATCCTCTCCCCTTCCTTGCCCACCTCTGTCGATCCAAGCTGCCTCCCAGCGACCGGCCGCACCGCTGGTCTTGCACCCCCGTAGGGACCCTGCATCACCGGCCCCGCGCCCCTAAGGGTCCTCCACGCCGGCCGCCCCCGCGCCCCCGAGGGGCCTCCGCGTCGCCGCCCCGCGCCAACGACGGGCATCCGAGCCACCGATCCTGCATCCCCGCCAAGCCTTCGCAACACCGGCCCCGTGCCCCCGATGGGCCTCTGTGCCGCCGTTCTCGCTCTCATCTGAGTCGCGCGAGATCAAGACCCGCACCATGGCAAGCTCGCTGTCCGCAAGCGTACTCCGGCAAGCAGCGCTGCAGCCCCATCTCTCTTGCTCTGGTGGGTTGAGGAATATTCAGGAGGTTCGATGCCGTACCACTATGATAGTTCTCTGTCACTTATTATCCTGCCACTTAATTTTTTGTTGTTTTCCACTGACTAGATTGAGTGTTTCCTGAGCTACATTCTTTATTTCTGGTTGTTTAACTTGTTTGAAATGAGCGGTGGTGGCCACACTCCAATAGGGGATCTGACAAATGCAATCAGTGGTGGCCAGAATGCATCTAATTTGAGGCTGCAACTCATTGATCTGAAAGACTGTAAACGCTGCCTGGGTATGTCAATGTTGTCTGTTGCCATTAACTCACCTGCCTTTTCATGACTCTTATATGTTCTGCAAAAAAATGTAGATAGTGTTGTAGATGGCATCTTACACAATGAGAATGAATGTCCTGTAAAAAATGTAGATTCTTCCAGGTGATGGTTAAATTTTCACCTATCGGAAAATTTGTTCTTGTAGGTTTGAGAGACATGCAGTTGTGAGAGCAACTTGAAGTAGCAAGTGAGTTCACATGCAACTTGGCTTCGCAGAACATACGGTACTTATCTCATTCAGCTAAGGTAGATATCCTCTTCTTAGTTGTGAAGATCACTTTATCTTCATGCTTTATGCGTGCATTCCATTGTCACATTTATTTATGATGTACAATCATTATACTGTTTGGTGTCAATTGAGTGATTCAGACCTTGTTACCTTACAATTCAACAGTCTTTTACCTTACAATTACTGCCCTAAACTTAGTGTTGTGAAACTTAAATTGCAAGATGACCTGTGGTTTGAGGTAGTGTTTATTTGATCTAAATTTTAGTTGTGATGTTTCCAACATGCAAGATGAAGCGCCGGAACCGAGCTGCCCGACAAACAACAGTCGCTTCAATGGTCCTGCAAAAAGTAGCAAAATCAGTATGCAATCAGTCTGGTCACTCTCCATTTCACTTGAGATGTACTGATGTCCCTAGTTTGCACATATTTTCTATTTATATATATATAGATATTTCAAATATAAGGCAGTATCAAGTATTAAATGAAATTGATTGAACAGATATCATTTACGCTCGCGTATTTCTTTCACTGATATGGGTTGCCCCGCAAAGATGAAGCTACCCTTTGACAATGTTAGTGTTTATGTCTTCTCACTTTCCTGGGCAATGATGGGTTATGCTCTACCTCCTTGTAAGTCGACCCATGTACTAATTAATTCCCTCATATTTTACAATCAGCAAAGAAGACAATGACTGCGATTTGTAATGGCATGACAAGAGATTAAATCCTTGCATGTCTATGGGTATCATTGTTAATTGATAGCGAGTTTTGTAGGGCATTAACTGATAGTGAGTTTTGAATTGTGTATTGTGATGCAAGGACTTGTATTGCTGTTTAAGTGATTTTATCTATGTGGCAACAATGTGCAGTATAAATCTATGTGGCAACAGTGCAAGGTACTGTTTTCAGTATTGTGATTTCAATTTTTTTTAACACAATTGATTTTATTGTAAAGCTCTTTAACAATGCACTATTTATTTTTTCAGCTCATTGCTGGGTTATGGAGTGCCATGGTGATCTTTAGTGAAGTGTGGTTCTGCTTTTCCTCATAAATTATGGAGCCTTTGATGTGAAATAAGATGTAACTTATAGTTAGAATTTGTTGTAATTTGTAGTTCGAATCTGTTGTAATGTGAGTAATAATGTGAAATGAGTTGAGTTATGGAGTTGTATGGTCATTGGAATACTAGATCTATTAATTTATGCAAGGTTTTTGTTATTTTAGTATTATTTGTAAATTGTATTGAAAATTACCATTTGCACTTTTGTGACAAAATAAAATTGATTAGATCAAGCCACGTGGCTCAATAAAGGACAATCTGTGACCAAAATGATGGAAAAATTGTGACCAAAATGATGGAAAAACTGTGACCAAAATGAGGGACAATCTGTGACGAATAAAGGGCCTGCCACGTCAGCTACTAGGTTAGTAGCCACGTCAGCTGCTAGCGTGGCATACAACATACTATGGCCAAAACAAAACAACTGTGACCAAACCGGATCATCACAAAATCACTAACGGCGTTAACGGCGACGTCAGTTAGCCAGGCGGACGTGAAATTATGACGAAAACAGGGTATAATCTATGACCAAAAACATTTGTCATAAAATGAATCTAAATCCATGACGACACAAAATTCGTCACAGATTGGAGACACATCTATGACGGAAAAACCAATTTCGTCACCGATGAACAACTGTGACGCCACCATAGTGACCAAAACAAAATCGTCACAAAAGACTAATTGTGACCATTCTGGCGTCTTCAATGACGTTAATGTAACGTCATTGATAAAAACATCCCTACTAGTGTATGGGGGAGAGACTATTCCGATGATCGTAGCCCGAGCTCGTGGGCGGCCGCCGGAAGGGAAGACAATGACTTGTACTACTGGGAAGAGGTGCCCAAGAAGAAGACTCCTGAAGGCCCCAACGGCGGCGGCAATGACGACAACGGCGACGGTGGCGGCAACAACAATGGCGGAGACCCTGGCGATGACGACCCTTTCGGGATGCATCTGATGTGTTGTGCGGCTTGCCGTCACTCCATCTCGGAGGTCTACGCATCGGTCGACGAGTGTTTCCAGGCCATGGAGGCGATGAGGCAGCGCATGGAGGATTTGGAATGCGTGGTCGAAGATGACTACAAGTTCCTGAATTGCAACGTGCGGAAGCTATTCGGCGTGGTGGGGAACATGAAGGGCAAGTGGTGCAATAGTTGCGGGAAGTACCATTAGGTTTAGTTTTCCCCCTTAGGATTTTTGTAAGATACGAAGAGGACGTTGTATGATTTTAGCTTGGGGGAGAGCTAGTTAGCTAGCCTTTTGCTTCAAGTTTAGTCTTTGGTTCGGTTTAGTTTTCGCGAGAGTGGGAGTGTGAGAGTTTAAGAGTCTTAAGTTCGAGTTTGAGTGTGCTTTTAAATTTTTGCAAGTTTGAAGTGTCTTAATTTAGTGTTTGCTTCAAAGAAAATCAAATGAAAAGAGACTTTTAAATTTTTGTCTCTGTGCTGCTTTTCTTGCTTTACTCGTTGTTCATATTTAATTTTTGATATATGAACATAAGTGTTTTATTTGAAACGTTTACCGTGGTGCTTAGTGGAGTTGCTACCTCTAAAAGTACCCACACCATACTTCGATCTAGAGCTTTATATTTTGGATGTGCTATGTTCAATGCTAAAAATTGGAGGAATTTAATTCTGAAAATTATCAAAAAAACCCTTGTGATAAAGGTTAGAAAATCCTCTTTTTCCAAGTTGAGAGTTTAATAAAAATCCTATACGAAGCCAAACTTATTTTTCGCTCCACCATAAGTGCGATTAGCATAATGAGTTGGGCTAGGATCCTTCTCTCTTGGAAGTTTTAATTTCAAGCAATGATCATGTCCTTGTGCTTATCTTTTATTGCTAGCCTCGTCATGCATTCGGTAACGTGGCTTTCACATCGGAAGTCCCGTACATCGCCGAATTCCATACCCTAACCTTATATCTCTTTTGTACATCGTATTCCTTGAACACAACCTACTCTCGAAGTTTCGTCTCGTCTGTAGCATGGTTTTATTTTAAAATTCAGATTGTGTTTATGCAAAAAAAAGAGAGGAGTTGAGAGCTTTGAGAAGAGAGATAAAGATGTCAAGAGAGGGAAAAGTAAAGAGAAAGATATGTGTATGGAAAAGAAAGAAAGAAAAATAGAAAAGTAATGAAAAAATATATGTATGAGAGAATGAAAGAGAGTGATTGAAAAAGAAAAAGAAGAAAAAGAGAGAAGAGGAGTGGCAAGAAAGATATGAGAGGGATGAATCAAGTGAAAGAAGAATAAAGTGCAAGGAAGGCGCGTTGTTGAGAGACGAAACTTCCACTCTTTTTCCAACCATGTGCAATCCGACAACGAGGACGTCATCAGTGCCTCGTAGTCATATTTTCTTTTGTCCTTGCATATGTCCACCATTCTATATCTTCTTATCCTTGATATCCCCACGTATGGTTTATTCTCATGATCATTGGATTTGAAAGGTAAACAACCATAGAGGAAGTTCTTAGTTTGACAATACTTGTGTTGGTTTTGCTAGCCATACCTATAGCTCCACTTTTAATGTTATATGAGAGACTTATGGGAGGTGAGAGTTTTATAAAAATTGTTTAGGATAGCCACTTTATATGAGCGACATGAGAGAGCTTGGAGAAAGGATTTTGCCTAACACTTGTTGCAGGAATTTTATTTTTGAAAAATCATAAAAACCCTCCAACGGAAGCAAAGAAGTAAGCATGGCTGAGATTGAAGACCTCGAGTGAAGAGTTTGAGTTGTGGGGTAAATCTTGACGTGTTAAAGATTCTAAACACCCATGTTTATGTATGACGATCATTGCTTTATGTTTATGCATTAAAGATAAAAGATTGACTAACTTGTGAACAAAGGAATAGCGGAGCATGGTTACAACACCTTGGACAAAGTTCTTTTACGAGTACTTGCTCGAGGACGAGCAAGATCTAAGTGTGGGGGAGATGTTGACGGTGTATTTTGGTACACCAAACATGTTCGTTACACTTTCGTTTGGATTTGATTATGGAACTAACCCGCCACTAGGCAAATCATATAACAAGTTCATCTTTGTGCATGCATTTGGAAGTGTTGTGTTTATGTAGGAAAACATGGACATAAAGGACGGATTCACAAAAAGTTCAAAGGAGCAATTAGGAGTCTTGTTCGTGTTCATGAGCTTGATGAAATCACTTCCAATGGTGGCAAGGACAGAAGTGTTACAAAGGAACAACCCCGAGGATTGAAGCGTAAAAGACCGAACTTCATGCACGGAGAACCTCCATCTTGGACGCGAGGATGACATCATCAAAATGGTGCAAGTGGAGGGGGGAAAGTGCATAAATGCATGAGGACCCACGGGAGCGAAGGGGCAACCGAGCCGGGCCTGGATGGGCCTGGTCCGGTCGGCCCAAGCTGGCCGGCCTGGCCCAGTTCCAGGGTCAGTTCGGCCCCCCTTTCCTTGCACCCGAAGGATCTTCAACCCTAAGTCCCTGGAGGTGCTGCCATTCACAATAGAGAGAGCCATTCGCACCGGGAGGCCATCCACAAGCTAGAGAGAGAGGAGGGAGATCTCCGGAGGAGGATCACCAACTCGAAGGAAGCACCCACAAGTGGAGAAGAAAGAAGACATCGTCGGAAGCGTCACCATGATCAATAGTCCCATGTCTAGCACCTTGATGGGGTAATCTTCTCATTTGTCCATGGGTTGTAATCGATCTTGAGATGTAATCGCTACTTTGTTGGAACATCTATCTATCATCTTGTGTTGATATGTTTTGATGCTTAAGGTTAGCTACCATGCCGTAAAGGGAAGTAAGGGCCCAATGCTCCCTTGGAACCATTCAATACGCTGTGTCCATCATAGGTCTAGTCACGAATACCTCCGCGTAGTGACAGTACGGGGGGAGGGAATGGGCGAAACCGTGGTCACAACCCCCGATAGATTAGATTGGTTTTTCATGCTTTAAGCGGATGCATGTTCAAGTATCGTAGACCCATGGGCAAGTGTCTCTTTCATATCTAGTCGGCTTAATAGTTCTCTCTAGTGTAGTGTAGTCGTTTTCTAGTTTAATCCTAAATAGGGTTTAGGAGTTAGTGAGTAGAAGTAGATCAAACGCTTGTAATCCCCTTGCTCCACGGATTGACAAGAACCTAGGGAATCCCGTGGTGAGAAAGGTGTAGGTCTGTACGCTTGCGGATCGTAGGTGGATACATATTTTATCCGTCAGCAGCCACTAGTCCTCACGGCTCCTCGCAAAAAGGAGCAACTACTGCTCTACCTTGTTGCGACTACTCACGTGGTCAGTACTGCCATCATTGTCGAGTGGCAGGAAGACGACCACACCTACCCAGTCCAGTGACCAGTCTACTTCGTCAGTGAGGTCCTGTCAGAGTCCAAGGCATGTTTCCAGCTTGTGCAGAAGCTACACTACATGATACTTATCACCTCGCGAAAGCTACGAAACTACTTCTAGGAGTACTCGATCGCCGTCATCACCGACTATCCGCTCGGTGACATTCTATGCAACCAAGATGCTACTAGAAGAATCTCCAAATGGGCAGTTGAACTTGGTGCCCTTAACATCGACTTCAAGCCACGCACCGCCATCAAGTCTCAAACACTAGTCGACTTCATGGCAGAGTGGCGGGAGAATCAGCTACCAACTCCAACCGAGCGGCCAGAGCATTGGGTGATGTACTTCGATGGTTCACTCAAGCTCGAGGGCGCAGGTGCAGGGGTACTCTTGATCTCTTCAAAGGGCGAACAACTCAAGTACGTCCTACAGATCTTCTGGAAGGTCTCAAACAACAAAGCCAAATACGAAGCCCTACTGCATGGGCTCCGCCTCGCAATCTCATTGGGCATCAAGCGGCTACTAGTCTACGGCGACTCCGCAGTGGTCATCAACCAAGTCAACAAGTCTTGGGATCGCAACAAGAAGAACATGGACACCTACTGCCTGGAAGTCCTCAAACTCGAGAACAAGTTCTACAGTCTCGAGTTCCACCACGTCGTCCGCGACAACAACGTTGCAGCAGACTTCCTGTCGAAGCTTGGTTCTACTCGTGCACAAGTACCCGTCGAAGTCTTCGTCCATGAGCTTCACGTGCCATCCATCCCGAAGTCGGCGCCCACGACCACTGACCCAGCTCCACCGCAGCTCGGTCAGGAGGTCATGATGATCAACGTTGACTAGCGACAACCCTTCATCGACTACATCCGTGAGCAGAAGGTTCCCTCCGACAAGAACGTGGACGAACAACTCGTCCGCCGATCCAAGACCTATGTACTAGTCGGAGACAAGCTCTATAGAAAGGGTGCTACTTCTGGAGTACTCATGAAGTGCATACCCCGGGATGAAGGCAAGGACATCTTGGAGGAGATCCACAAAGGCGTCTGCGGCAACCACGCATCTTCTCGCACACTAGTGAGCAAAGATTTCCAACAAGCTTTCTACTGGACCACAGCTCTGACCAATGCTGAAGAACTCGTCAGAAAGTGCCAAGGGTGCCAATTCTTCGCCAAGCAACAACACGTCCCGGCCTACAAGCTAGTCACCATACCACTAACCTGGCCCTTTGCCTGCTTGGGGCTCGACATGATTGGGCCTCTGCTAACTGTGCCAGGAGGATTCAACAGAGTCTTGGTGGCCATAGACAAATTCACCAAGTGGATCAAAGTCAAGCCGGTCACCTACCCAAAAGCCGATAGAGTACTTGACTTTTTGGATAAGCTCGTGCATCACCACGGGCTACCCCATCGCATCATCACAGACCTGGGATCCAAATTCAACAACCACCAGTTCTGGGAGTACTGTGAGAACAGCGAGATCGACGTCCGGTACGTCTTAGTCACCCACCCCCGCACCAACGGACAAGTCGAACGCGCCAATGGGATGGTACTCGACACCCTCAAAAAGTGACTACACGATGCAGCTAACACCAAAGGAGGCAAGTGGATCAAGGAACTACCCAACACACTCAGGGGGCTTTGTACTCAACCTACCAAGCCAACAGCGCAGTCGCCCTACTTCCTGGTCTACAGCTCCGAAGCTATTCTACCTGCCGACGTGATGTGGGAATCCCTGACAGTAGAGCAGTTCGACGAGTGCATCCTAGAAGACAGCAGGCGAGTTGACATCGATGGTCTCGAATAAGCCCGCTGCACCGCACTCGTCTAATCAGCAAGGTACCTCGAGGGTATCTGATGTTATCATGATCGCAACGTCAAGGAACGCTCCTTCAACGTCGGTGACCTAATCCTATGTCGTATTCAGAACATGGAAGGACTACACAAGCTCAGCTCGCCATGGGAAGGTGTCTTCTCAGTCTCCAAGGTGACCAGACCTGGCTCCTACCGCCTCCAAACACTTGAAGATGACGACATCAGCAACTCGTGGAACGTCGACCAGCTGTGTCGCTTCTACGCGTAGTCGCTCAACTACTCTATGGGTCCAAGTCTACACGACTACTCCTGGACTCTTCGCTATAAGCAGCCTTCCGGTCCTAGCACTAGTCTCCGGACTACTCTTCTCCAAGATCCAGCGTCAACGGCTACTAACAGATCTTGGGTTGCTCAGAGCGCTGAGGACTCTAGTGGCAGTCTACACGACCATGTACTATAGATCCAGCCTATACGGCTACTAACGGATCTCTAGTTGTAAGCGGCCTTAGGCCCTAGCACCACTTAGCCGTAGGCAGCCTACGGGTCCTGGTGACTACACTTGTAAATGGCCCTGGCCATCCAGGTGTACTTATTCATCAGTAGTAAAGTTTGATTTCCATTCAACTTCTTTATTGTGCCTTCCAATCAGGCATCTCCTACCGAGTACTACTACTCATGAGTTCCCAACAGTTTGGTACTCTGCACACTTTGCTGCAAGTGGTGGCTACAAGTACTCATTTCACAGATATATTGTGGATAACTTTCATTCATAATTCAAACAAGTTACTAACAACTTTGTTTGTCTTACATCAACTACCCTAAGATTTTCCTACAGGTACTCCTACTGAAGGTTGAGCTTCTCTGCCACTTGCTCAGCAATGGGTGCCATCTCCTCCAGGAGGGTCTTATACTGATCATCAGTACAGTTTGCTGCGAGTCCACCGGCAACTACGTCCATGGAGCCTTGGGGAAATACGACTTCATGTACGCCAGGACTTGGTTCGGAATCAAATTTGCCAAGTGCTTGACATACGTCGCCAGATGCCCGGGGGCTTCCTTCAAGCGATCCACCATTGGAGCAATTTTCGGCCCGCCCGGGTGTGGCACCAGTAGCCTTGCAAAGGGCAGTACAGCTTCCTCAAGCTCCTTTAACTGGCCTCGTAGCTTCTCGTAATCTTCATTGAGCTTCTGCAAAGATTTATAGCAATTGACAAGGTCACGGTCTGAGGCTTCATGAAGCTCCATGTGATAGATGCACTCATGACTCAGCTTTTTGTACTCGTACTCAAGGACCTCTCTGCATCGGTCTCATGGTACACGATGTTCTTCAAGTCCATCTCCGATGCCTTCAGCTGGTCGACCCTTGCCTCAAGCTCTACAGACAACTCAACATAATGTCATATTACAGTTTGGTACCCCAATAAGTACTCAATGGCTTTGGCGAACAACGTACCTTTATTCTTCTAGCGTAGTGACTTGTTCTTCCGAATTATGTCGTTGCTCTTCGCCTGCATCTCCCGCACTTCATTGTGGTACTGGGCGAAGGTGCCATCGAGCTTGGATTGGAGAAAAGTGAAGGACCGATTAGGCAACCAGAGAGGGGGGAGTGAATGGGAGCCGATAAAAATTCTTCTCGAAGGAGATTGAAACTCCGACAAGATGAACTAGCTCGGTCGAACCCCCGAAATCACACGCTCCGCACTTCAACCTTCCGTTTGCCAAAACCACGTAGCCATTGGAGTGCTACTGGTCCTAGGAACAAACTCTACCAGCAACCACAACCCACACGCAGCAACGACAGCGGAAACAACTCGAAAGCCGACTAACTAGAGGGGGGCGGTTAGACCGGGTATAGGGGGCGGTTAGACCGCCTCCACCTGGTAACCAAGAAAACCTCCGAAATGCCTCTTCTGAGCACCAAAACTCACCCCGGTTTCACCAACAAAGATCTCTGGTCAAGGCCATGCTAGCTACCAGAAAATCTTGGCGAAAACCAAAACTTCACCCAAGGGCCTAGGGGCAGTTAGACCGGCTACCTGGGGCGGTCTAACCTCCTGTACCCAAAGAACGAACTCCAACCAAGAACACCTAGCAACCGCACAAGAACGACCCCAAATTTCACCCAGACGCCCCTCTGATCAAGGCGAACAAACTCAAAGAGGAAAATCCGGCGAAACAAAACTTTGACCCGGAAACACCCAGGGCGGTTAGACCGCCCCCTGTAGGCGGTTAGACCGCCCCTTCCAGAAAACGAACCCGCGGGTCAAACCTCAACTTCCTCGCGCCCGATCTCCCGAATCACTCCACGGATTACAGCAAAACTTCGGGAATAGCTAGGTTACCTCCTTGGCAACCTCTACCTCAAAGGAATCGACCCGAAACGCTCACAATCAAGAGGAATCGAAGAAATCGCTTCTCTAGGTCAAGAACTCACCCAACTCGAGAAACCATCAAAACGAGTCCGATTCAAAGGGGATTTGAGGGCAAAGTCACCAGCCAAAGAGGCACAAGAACCTCATACGTGACACCCACCAAAAATCCCAAGAAATCGTCCTCAAAACACCGCCAAAAAGAGCTCCGAAAATCAACACAAGGGAGACGGGAAAACCACCATGATGAACAACGCCAAACCTTCTATACATGCCATGAAAGGTTCGTACAAGGTCTAGCTTGCCACCCAAACATCCATCCCTCTCTCTAGATCTCTCATGAAGCTCTCAAGCTAGCCTTCTAAAAACCTAAGGAAAATGGAGAACGAAAATGGAAAAACAAATGAGCTAGGGTACCAAGAGTTGGCTGCCATCCACCCATCTAAAGAGTATATATGGAGGCACCCAAAAGACTAAACTACCCTTCACTAATAACTAGGGATACATGCCCCTCAAGGGCGGATTTGGAATTCTTGATGTCTTCACCATCGGACGGATGCCCGGCGACCGCACCCTGCGTAGCCTCGACGCAAGCCTTGCGATCCCGACGCGTGTCCTCCGCTTCGAAGCTTCTCGGCGCGGCGGCCGGGGCGGTCGACCGCCCCCCGGGCGGTTAGACCGGCCCGTGGGATCTGACCGGCCCCAGCGGTCCGACCGCCCCTCCCGGGCGGTTGAACCGGCCCGGGTGGCCGCACCTCCTCGTCGAGTCTTCGGCCTCGGCTTTGTGGCTCAACCGAGTAACCCAGTGGTTTTCTGGTGAACCACTGCAAACCCCGCGAACTCGGTGTAGCCTCCGCCAATCTCCACTCATGACTCGGCTCCCACGTAGTCCCGGCTCGACCTTGGTTTTGAGGCTCTACCAAGAAACCTCCCACGACTTCATCTTGTTGTTCATGCCACCATGCGGCCCGCACTTGACCCCACTGGCCACCGGGTCCCTCGAACGAAGCCTACTTGTCTTCTCCACACCTGGAGGCCTCACCGGCAACGACCTTTCACGCTTGTTCTTCACCTGCACCAACACGAGTCAAGCCGCAACCTGCACCTGCAATACTTAGCCAAGAATCAGTCCACACAATGTTGTCAATCACTCATCACACAAGGAAGCGACCATCCACCGGTACTCGAACCACACATGGTCCTCAAAAAGTGGAATTTTTCTTCGACTTGTCAAGCTCCTTCTCCAAGGCCTCGACGCAGAGCACTGTGTCGTTGTACCCTTGGAGAAGATTGGACTTCTGGTGGGATCTCTCAACGACATCCTGCACAAGGCAACATAGTCAATGAGTACTCAATACTTCGCAACACAAGGCTACTCAGGGTACTCACAACATACCTTGATCCACTGCTCTGTGCAGCGCCATGACTTCATGGTCTGAGCGACAACAACCAGGTCAATGAGGTTGTTGTCAAGCAGCTCTAGACCCCCACGGCTTTGTTGAAGTCGTCTCTGTCATGGGCACCAAACAGATCGGCGCGACTTCTTCTATAACGGGCTTGCGGACGACTACGTCCGTGCTTGCCCCGGGGAGTGGATCGACTTGTGTCTCCACCCCCACCTTAGGGGCTACAGAAGTGCCCAGCATGGGGGCTGCTCCCTCTGTCGCCTTGGCAACCGGTGCTGCGGGCTCGGCTTTCACAGTTGTCGTCTCCATGGCCACAGCTTCAGGGATCGCGGCTCCCTCAGCTTGTGCTCCTGCCATAACAAGTATAGGAGGTAAATTTCAACGACTGCGACTACTACGCATGATGACTACCAGTTGTGAAGAGCACATACCTTTGATCAAGGTGGCTTCCTCCAACGTCGCCTCCACCGCGACTTCGGCTTGTGGCGGCAGTGTGGGTTCACGCTCCTTCACCGAGCGGTCCTCTCCATCGGTCGGAGTGTTAGTCTCCTCGCTATCCCACGACAAATCCGTGGATTTTCTGCATCACGAAGTAGCCCAGTCAGCAACGCAAGATTGGTCATCTACACGACTACTTTAGAGTTCGGACAAGACTTACAAGGTTGACCGAACAACAGTCACAGTCAGGGCACCCAGAATGCTGGCAATATCACCTATGCCAGCCTCTGTGGCCGCTTCGTCTCCTGCTTGGGCCTCCTCCAGCTGCTCTATCGCTACAGCTGGGGAGGGGTCTTGCCTTCCTTCTTCAGCCGATGACCTTACGAGTTCACGCCGCCGGTCCCTTGTTGTGCCGACTCCGGCACAGCTTCTTCAATGGCTGGAGGAGGGGTGATATTCCTTTCAGCCGCCACCCCACCGTATCCCAGGCACCCTCTGAAACGACCCAGATTTCCGCGAACGGAACCCCGAATCTTAGCACCTCGGTGGTAGTCCCAGGAGGGCTACCACGTGCAATCCCTGTCTCAGCGATGCCAAAATCCATACAGAAAGATAAAAACAGTAAAGTAGAGTACCACATTTATTTTATTACATTAATCAGAGTACATCTCTTCGGCACATGCCGGGTACAAGTCCATCGGGACTGAATCAAACATAAATAAAACGTCTAGCAGCGGCTCCATGAAAGTGCGGGAAACTCCATATCCGCAGGCAGTTCAAGTGTAGGAAGAGCTCTAGTCCACCCAACCGTCGTTGTCGAAGTCGTAGTCCGGCTCTGCGTCAAAGGCATCAGGATCTACCCGATAAGCGGGTAGGTCATGTCAGCTTCCCAACAAAGAGGCAAAAGCGGTGTATATTCTACTATGCATGAGATATCCCTAATCTGGCTATAGAAAGCTTAAGCAAAGAAGCAGTGCAACGTACAAGGTAAGCAGAATACAGCTATGAGGTCCACACCTCGGGGAAGCTTCCGCTTCCGAGGTCCACACCTCAGGGGTCCACACCCCGCTCAAGGAATTCCACACCAAAACTCCGGATCTCAACCACGATCCAGAACCCAACTCTCATCTGCGATGTGGGGCCCACCTGCTCCTATCCCCACATCTCAACGGCCAAAGTCGGGCTCACACACTCGGGGGAGAGAAGAAGCACAAGAAAAGTGTAGCTAGTCAGGTGAGAGATCGAAAGACTGTCCATAACCAGTGGACACAGACTATAGCTATAGGTTTAACACTCTGCAGAGGTTGTACAACTGTACCCGCCCGAATAGGACCGAAACCGGCCGTCACCGGTACCCGACCCTACCATACGGCTGAAGGCCAAGTAAGTGGATAGTACCCTCCTGCATCTCCGAGCCTGGCCCAGCCTCCGCGACAGAGCTCATACTACCCGCGAGAGGTCCCTTGAAGCTGTGGAACCCTCCCCGGCCTCGCTGGGGCAAAGTCTACTAAGGAGGGAAAGACCACTCCCGACACGATCACACCGATCCTCCTACAGGAGGGGTGCTATCCACTACAAGTCTCACCCCGCACCCCCGCCCAATACAAGGCGGGCGGTCTGTACGAAAGTAGTCATCCGAAGCAAGGTCAACTGACGATCGGTTCTTAAGGGGCCGAGAGCGAGCACTCACCATCTCCATCCCACACGACACGACCCTCGGGTAAGAGGCCAGATCGCATCTTTCCTCGGCCGTCGTTCACAAGTAACCAAGCGGCTCACTCCCGCCAAAACACAGCAAGGAGATACGCACCCAGAACGCACGCTAGAAACACACCGAGATATCCACATCTCAGTCCAAGCCCAGAGTACCATCCATAATCAAGCAACAAAAGTATGGATAGTTGAGGTAAGGGACTAGCTAGGGGTCTGTAGCTAGTCCCGCAGGAAGTAGAACAAGGAAACAGGGTATAACAAAGCATCAAGGCATGGCTAGTAAACTGGTTATGCAATTCATCCGAACAATGCATTAAAGTAAAGCACTAGCAGCTATATTACAACATGGGATCTATATGGTTGGGAGTGACATGACACCTTCGTTGCCGTTGAAGCAGTCGCTGTCTGGAGCAGTGTACTCGGGGTCCTCCACGTCCTCCTGGTCGAAGCTCGGGTCTGCGGCACGAGATTCGACGCGAAAATAAGAATACGGTGCACAACTAAGCAAGAACTCCAAATAAGAATCAATTTAGAAGATCCAAAAGAACCCAAACTACCTACAATCAGCAAGGTTTCGCAATTACGAATTTATAGAAATTAATTTTATATTTTTCTGAGCTCCCTAGAATTAGTTATGAATTTTTAAAGGTTAAAAACATTTCTGGAATTTAAAACAGAATAGAAAAAAAAGGGTTTTTGGGGAAATAAGCCGCTGACGTCAGCATGACGTCAGCGTGGTGTGGTTTAACAGGCTGAATGGGCCAGATTCGTTGCTGGGCCGTGGGTGGCCCAGCGGACTTGGTTCAGCTCGGGCTGGGTTTCGGCCCAACCAAAGGTCTAGGCAGCGCAGCCCGCAAGCCACTAAGGAAGTCTGATTTTCCACCCCCCCATCTTTCTCCTATGCTGGGCCGACGGCCTGTTTGGGGGACTAACTGGGCTCTCAGCCCAGACCAGCCGGCGGCCCATCTCCTAGGTTAGCACGTTCAGGGGATTCATGCGCACTAGGTGCTCGACAAAATGCCCAGATGGCGCGGCGGCCGCGCGGCGCGTCGCCGGCGCCCGGTCCGCGGGTGGCAAACGTCCGGGCACCACCACCATCAAGTTGATGCGCTCGTCACGGCTCGGCATCGGGGTGTTCCGCCGGGACAGCGCTCGCGTCCGTGGCCTCGCGCGCGGCGAGCGGCGCGTCGTCCCGTAGCCGTGCCCGATGCCTCCGCCGCCGCGCGCGTCACGGCGCGGCGCTCGCAATCCACACCCGCAACGCACACGGGACGAAGCCCGCCCTCAACCCTACATGCCATGCGCGCCCCGGCCAGCTCGCCGGCGCGGCCGCCCGGTACCCGCAGCGCGCCGCGCGCGCGCAACATGGCGGCGCACACGCCCCTGCACAACAAAACACGGCTCGACGGCCGGACCCATACACCTTCCTCGCACGGCGACAGCGGCGCCCAAGAGCACGGACGGCTCAGGAGCCACCCTCCGTCGCGGTACGGCAATCCTGCGGCGCGACGGCCAGCATCCAGGCAAGAAACGACAGCGACGCGTCTCGACGTCGCGAAGCATCACAGGAAAGAGACCAAGGGGCAGAAGAGAGAAGAAGGGCTGCGGTGCTCACGGTGGGGCGACGGTGTAGTCGTGGCCGGCCTGTCGGTGGCGTGGCATTGGCGTTCCGGGCGTGAAGGCGTTCCGGCGAGGTAGACGCCCCCGGTGGTGCAGGTGTTCACGCCGGCGATGTACTCCGCGGCTCCGTCCGTGCTCCCCGCCGCTCCCCGGTTCCCGCTTCTTCCTCTCCCGGCGCGCGCGCGGCGGCGATGCGCTCCTCCCCGGCTCGTCGTCGGCGCGCCGTGTGGCCGCCTCTCCCCTTGGGTCGGCGCGGCGGCGCGCGCCTTCCCCTACCCTCTCTCACGGCTCCCTCTCTCAGATGGGGCGGAAGGGAAAACCCCAGTGGGGTTGGTGGCGGTGGACAACAAGTGCTTCGCCTCCCCCCCTTGCTTTTGAAACCCCGGCGCCGCAAGGACGAGGCGAAATCCCAGGGCTGCCCCGGCTTGGACCGCCCCGGCGCCCGAGGCGCGCGCCGCCCGCTCTCTCTCGCGCGACCGTGGAGACCGGGGGGCAAGGTGTGGGGGTAAAAGTGGGTTTTCCTCCCCCCGCCTCGGCCGACTCGCGCGCGCGAGCGCGCCCGCCCCCTCGCGCGTGCGTGCCGGCCGGGCGGCCCGGCCGCGCCCCGCGCCGCACGTGCCGGTGCGGCGGGACCGCCGCGCAAAGAGCGGCTCGGTGACTAGGCGGGCGGGCGCGGCGAAGGGGGAAAAAGGTGAGAGGATAAGGGGGATCAGGGTCTGACAGGTGGGTCCTGCCTAGCAGCGACACAGGCACGAAAAGGGGTTGGGACGCGGTGGCTCACTCGCGGGTCCCACTCGGCAGCGAGAGCGGCTGGGCAGTCCGCGGGGCTCTGGTGGCCGCGCGGGTTAGTTGGGCCGAAGGTTGGCTCGGGTTGGGCCGGCTGCAAAACGAAGAAAGGAGAAAGCGGCCCAATTCACATGTTTGTCATTTGCAAAATAAAAGAATAAGTTTTGAACTAGGGTTTGAATTAGAGTTTGAATTTGATTCCCACTCAAATTCAAACTTCACACATTTGAACTCCAAAAGAACCAGAGAAAAACCAACCCACATATTTTACCGTAGTTTGAATATATGTTTTTATAAATGGGTTAATCTGGTGGAGAATCCAGGGAAGGGCTAGCAATTTGGCTCGAAAATTGATAGCACTCAATTTCAGTCAAAAAGTTTTAAATTTTCGCAAAATTTACACACCTAAAACCTGGGTTGTTACATTCTCCCCCACCACCGAGAATCTCGTCCTCGAGATTTAGTCCTCGACCTCCACCGTGAACAAGTGAGGGTACTCTTTTCTGAGATCAGCTTCCTTCTCCCAAGTTGCTTCTCGCTCTGTATGGTTGCTCCATAGCACTCTACAGAAAGGAATGGTAGTTCTCCTTGTCTCCTTGACAGCTCGGTCCAAGATTTTCTCAGGATATTCTGTATACTCAAGGTTGTCTTGCAGATCAAGCAGCTCCATGGGCACTTGCTTAGCCTCCACTGCCTTCTCACTCTTTTTCAGCTGTGACACGTGAAACACTGGGTGTACTCCTGCCATTGTCTCGGGTAGTGCAAGCTGGTATGCCAAACTTCCAATCCTTCGGGTAATCGGGTACGGCCCTACGTACCTCGGTGCAAGCTTCCCCTTCACCAAGAACCTCTTAGTTCCTCGCAGCGGAGAGACTTTCAAGTACACTCGGTCGCCAACTGCAAAAGTCAACTCCCTTCTTCTTTTGTCGGCGTAGCTCTTCTGACGGCTTTGTGCGATCTTCAGGTTCTCACGAACTTTCTCAATTTTCTCCTCTGCTTCCTCAATGATTGCTGGCCCAAACATTGTCCGTTCTCCCACCTCTAACCAAGCTAGCGGGGTCCTGCACTTCCGCCCGTAAAGGGCCTCAAAGGGTGCCATCCGGAGACTTGCTTGAAAGCTGTTGTTGTACGAGAACTCTGCAAACGGCAAACTGCTCTCCCAATCGGTACCATAGGTGAGTGCACACGCTCGTAGCATATCCTCCAAGACCTGGTTGACCCTCTCTGTCTGACCGTCTGTCTGTGGGTGAAAAGCTGTGCTGTAGTTAAGAGTGGTGCCCATAAGCTTGTGGAAGCTCTTCCAAAACTTGGAGACAAACTGTGGCCCTCGATCAGATACAATACTTCTGGGTGCCCCGTGCAGCCTGAGTATGTGCTCTACGTACGCTCTCGCCAACTTCTCGGTTGCGCACGGTCTTCACCGCACAAAGTGAGCCACTTTGGTCAATCGCCCACTATGACCCAAACCGAGTCATTTCCTTTTGGTGTTCGAGGAAGTCCCACCACAAAGTCCATGGAAATGTCCTCCCACTTCCAAACCGGAATAGCCAACGGCTTCAACAAACCAAAGAGGTTTCGATGTTCAATCTTCACACCGCTACATGGTGTCGCAACAGCCACGTAGTGTGCTATGTCCTTCTTCATGTCCTTCCACCAGCACTCCGATCTTCGGATCTCTCGTACATCTTGGTGTCGCTCGGGTGGATCGAGTACCTCGAGTCGTGAGCTTCCCTCATGATCTGCTCCCGGAGCGTCCTGTCTTGTGGTACACAGATCCGGTCTTTCAACCACACGGTGCCTTGTTCATCTACCCGGTAGTCCTCTGCTTTGCCCTGCTTCATTAGTTCTCGCAAAGCTTTGATTTCTGCACACTCCTTCTGGGCTGTACGGATTCGTTCCTCCAGGTCATAGGTCACTTGCATCACGTTGACTTGGCCTTGGTCTACAATTTCGATTCTCAGCTTCTCTAGCTCTTCATGCAGGGCAGGTTGCTCTTCCTTTACCATAAGGTTGTTGCAATAAATTTTCTGACTAAGTGCATCTGCCACGACGTTAGCTTTGCCTGGGTGGTAGTTGATCTCGACGTCGTAGTCCTTGATCAGCTCTAACCATCGCCTCTGCCTCATGTTCAACTCTGTCTGGGTAAAGAAGTACTTCGTGCTTTTGTGGTCGGAGAACAAGCTCACACTTGTTCCCTATCGTGTAGTGTCTCCGCATCTTGAGTGCATGCACAACAAATGTTCGCCAACTCCAAGTCGTGTGTCGGGTAGTTTTCCTCGTGTTTCTTCACCGCCCGGAAGCATAAGCCACAACTTTCCCTTCCCGCATCAAGCACACATCCGAGTCCTTGCCTTGAAGCGTCGCAAGAGACCACAAAGTCTTTCTTGATATCCGGCAAGGTGAGCACCGGTCCGTGGTGAGTCTCTTTTTTCAGCTCTTGAAAGCTCTTCTCACACGCTTCTGACCACTCGAACTTTGTGTTGTTCTTGAGCAACTCTGTCATTGGCTTGGCGATCTTGGAAAAGTTCTCAATGAACCTCCGGTAGTAACCTGCCAACCCAAGGAAGCTTCTGACATCTGTCACGTTTAACGGCTGCTCCCACTTGGTCCACGGCTATCCCCTCTGCTGACAACACGTGTCCCAAGAACGCGACCTTCTCCATCCAGAACCCGCACTTGCTGAATTTGGCGTACAGTTTCTACTGCCTCAGCCTCTCTAGCACAACCCTCAGGTGCTCCTTGTGCTCCTCCGTGGTCTCAGAGTAGATCAAGATATCGTCGATAAACACCACCACAAATCTGTCCAACTCTTCCATGAAGACCTTGTTCATCAAGTTCATGAAGTAAGCAGGGGCGTTGGTCAGCCCGAAAGAAACCACCACGAACTCGTACAAGCCGTACCGTGTGGTGAAGGCTGTCTTGGGAATGTCCTGCTCTCGGATCTTCATCTGGTGGTAACCTGACCTCAAGTCGATCTTGGAGAAGAACTTTGCCCTTTTGAGCCTATCCAGCAGATCCTCGATTCTGGGTAGCGGGTACTTGTTCTTGATTGTCATCGAGTTGAGTGTGCGGTAATCAATGCACATCCTCTTTGTGCCGTCTTTCTTCTCCACGAAGAGCACTGGGGAACCCCACGGCGAGGCACTCGGCCGAACAAACCCTTGCTCGAGCAGCTTCTTGAGCTGTTTCTTCAACTCGTCTAGCTCGTTGGACGACATCCGGTATGAACTCTTTGCAACGGGCCCCGCCCCTGGCATCAGCTCAATCACAAACTCCACGTCCCGGTCTGGGGGTAACTCCGTAAGCTCCTCTGGGAACACGTCCGGAAACTCACGGACCACTGGGATTTCTTCAATCTCTTTCCCACTCATGTTGCACATCATCGTAGCAGCCTTCGGACTCTGTGGTTCGATCCGCACTATAGTTCCACTGGGGTGTTCTAGCCGTATAACTCGGGGTTGCAAGAGACTATCCCGTTGTGCTTTGCCAACCAATCCATCCCTAGGATCACATCTATCCCGTAGACTCCAAAACTCGTCAAGTCCGCCGTGAACTCGGCCGCCCTTCAAACACCATCCTCACTCCCCCGCACTCTAACGTGCTCCTCTTCGCTCCTAGCGGAGAGCTAGTCAAGATAGGCCTTGGTCGAGGCTTAGTTGGTAAAGACCTTTCTTTAACAAACTTGGTAGAAATATACGAAAACCGAGCTCCAGCATCGAACAAAACAGCTTGCCAAAACCGAGTCAACAAGGAACTCACCAAGTGTGACGTCGGGTGCGGCCGCCGCATCCTCGGCGGTGAGGTGGTTCGACGGCCTCGAGTAGCCGGCGGCCGAGCGGGGCCCTCCGCCGTGTACGGGGTGGCCGTCCTCCCCGGTGCCGGTGGCTTGGCCGGGGTCCGGAACCGAGAGCCGCGGTTCGACTCCCCGGTGGCGCCCGCCGTGGACACTCGAACGACTTGTGCCCAACCCGACGGCGCTGAAGCAAGTCACCTTGGATCCGTCCGCCGACCGCGGTGGTGGTCTCGGTTCCACCGTTCGTCCTCCACTCCCGCCTGGGTTGGCTCTGCTCTGCGGCTGAGACTGAGTGATGTGGTGCCTCTGCTGAGTCTTGTGGCCCTGAGCGTAACCTTTCCTCTGCCTCTGAGGTGGTCCTGAGCGTCCTGCCTGATCTGTGCGCTTGGACTTGCTTCCACGAACCTCCATGTACTCAAGCCTTGACCTCTCCACGATCAGTGCCTTGTCAATGATGGAGCGAAGTGTCGGGCAGTCGTGCGCGGACAAGTGGTGTGCCATCCCCTTGTGCAGCCCCTTCCTGAACCAAAGCAGACTTTCTTCTTCTCTCGTGTCGGTGTCGTCCGGCACGTACCTCATCGCCTCCCGGTAACGGTTGGCGTACTCCCCGCACCGACATGTTACCCATCTTGAGGTGCCCGAACTCGTCGGCCCTTCGTCCATCACCGCATCCGGGATGTGGTGGCTCCCCGGAGGCCTCCACAAACTCGTCCCCACCCGATGTGCAACGGGTCCCGTGCGAGTCACGTAGCTGTCCCACCACGCACCGGCCGTGCCGACCAGCCGGTGCGCGGCCACGGTCACACACTCCTCCTCGGGAGCTCCGCCGGCTCCGGCCTTCTTCTCAATCTCACGAGCCGCCTGTCCGCATCCATCGGGTCCACCGAGTGGTCGAAAGTAGGCGGTCGCGCCTTGTTGAAGTTCTCAACCTTCTTCTCGGAAACCCTCCGGCGCGTTGCGGCTCTCCGACCCCCGTGGTTGTTGTTGTTGTTCGAGCTAGCAACCGGGTGATCGTCCGCATCGACCGAGTCCGCACCGCCATCACGTCGGCCAAGTTCGGGGGAGGTGGCGGTGGTGGCACCTCGTGTCCCCCGAGCCCGGCCTCGCTCCTCCCTCGGCCGGGGTACCGCTCGTGCTCGAGCTCCCCGCTCCCGAGCTCCCTCGTCGTCGTGCGCGGCTCCTCGACCGCCAACTCGGCCTCCTCGGCCTCCGCGGCCCGCCGGAGCCTCCGCGAGCCCGCCTCGTGGCGCGTGACCTCCACGGCGTCCGCGGCCTCTCGCTCCCGCCGGGTTAGGGGCATCCTCCCCTCCGTCGTCCCCGGGCCGACCTCCTCGAAACGGGCCAAGAGTCTCCCGACCTCCGTGCTCCCGACATCCGTTCCGCTTGCAAGAGTCAGTAGTGGTAGGGAGAATATATCTATTAAGGTTATTAACTATAAAGGAGTAATCCTGCTAACAATCAACGAATTCATACAGACATAAAGATGCATGAAATCCGAAAGAAACCATGAAGATCCATGTCACTCAATCAATGCCACCATACAAAAGGGGTGCACCTCGAGGTTTACTCCAACGACCTTCGAGGGTACACGGCAACACATCACGCTAACGCATGGTACATCATGGGGTAGCTACTACAGGCATGACAACATAAGCGACAACATGACATCTAACTCATTATATCGACTCTGAATCTGCTGCTAGATCTCTACGCCCATCACGGGGTACACTGAGGTGCCTCTGGGCTGGAGTCTGGTGGAACCGAGTAGAACGGCGGTGAGTGAGCCCCTGGGTAACCCGGCACCCTGATCGCCGGTCCTCCGTAGTAGTCTCGGGTATCCTGAAGAGCACGATCCATCTCTGCTGTGTCCTGAGAACCTCTCGGGTACGGGCGCACATGTGGTAGGAGTGTCGGGGGTAGCTCGAAGGTCTCTCGTCCCCGCCGGGGCCTCTTCTTGGGCGGTAGCCGCGCGGAGAGCTCCTCCAACTCTCTCGGCCTCCGCCGGTCGGAACGCTCCCAGTGCCGTGCGGGTCCCGGCTGCTCGGTCTCTCTCCTCGTAGACCGGTCCACCGAGGTAACACAAGTGGTGGTAGTTGTGTCGACTCGCCTCCCCGAAGGTCCCACATCTTTACTTGATAGTCGGCCGCCGCAGCCTCCAACCGACTCCAACCGGTCCCTCGCCTCTCGCAAGCCTCACTCGTCCTCACGCGTGGCCTCCACCGTAGCCCGGGCATCTCCCCGCTCCGTCCTCGCCCGTGCCTCCAAAGGTAGCGATCCTCCCGGCGTCCCTCTCGGTGCCGGCTCGGCCGCCGCCACCAAGCCGTACCGGCTCTCCGTTCCTCTCGTGCGACTCCTCCAACCGGTCGAGCAAATCCTCTCTCTCCATCTCCGGGTCCCGAACCCGCCGCGGACATCCATCCCATTTCCACCTCGGTACGCGATCTCGTCGCCCGCCCCGAAGAGCGCCCGGTCCCGGGCCGAAGATGCACCGTCCGGCCGCGTGCATCTTCTTGTCCTCCTCCACGAAGTCACCTCAAGGTACCGCACTCGGTCGCTCGTGTCCCGCCGACCCGGTCGTAGATCCCCGTCGGAAGCACGCCGAACGGGGTGTCCTTAAGCTTCTCCCCGAGCCGGACACAAACCATCTTGAGAGCTCGCGTGCGCCGTCCGGTGTGCCTCCGTGGTCGAACTCTCAAAACAAAGGCACCTTAACCTCCTTGAACTCGGCACCCGTGGGTCCGCCCGCACCGTAACGGTCGGGGAAAGTGGGAGTCTGCTCCCTGTGCCCCATGGTCCTCCCCTTGTAGCTGACTCGGTCGGTCCCTACTCCAGCTGCCTCCAGGCACTCCCTCAGCAAGTGGCAGAAGCCTTCGACCTTCCTGCCGTCCGACTCCAAAGGGATCCACACTTCTTCCGCCATCTGCACACGTTGTTAGAGCGTAGTTAGTAAGGTAGTTAGTGAAAGTTAATCAAGGTAATGCATATATATAAGTATAGTTATATACATACAGAAGCCAAGGGGTTTATATAAAGTTTCAAGGTTCAGAAACGGCTTCCTATGCTATCGACCATTCCTAGGGCTCGTCCTACAGTCAAGCATGGCTCTGGTACCAACTGAAACGACCCGGATTTCCACGAACGGAACCCCGAATCTTAGCACCTCGGTGGTAGTCCCAGGAGGGCTACCACGTGCAATCCCTGTCTCAGCGATGCCAAAATCCATACAGAAAGATAAAAACAGTAAAGTAGAGTACCACATTTATTTTATTACATTAATCGTAGTACATCTCTTCGGCACATGCCGGGTACAAGTCCATCGGGACCGAATCAAACATAAATAAAACGTCTAAGCAGCGGCTCCATGAAAGCGCGGGAAACTCCATATCCGCAGCGGCTCAAGTGTAGGAAGAGCTCTAGTCCACCCAACCGTCATTGTCGAAGTCGTAGTCCGGCTCGCGTCGAGGCATCGTGGTCTACCCGATAAGCGGGTAGGTCATGTCGCCTTCCCAACAAAGAGGCAAAAGCGGTGTATATTCTACTATGCATGAGATATCCCTAATCCGTCGTAGAAAGCTTAAGCAAAGCAAAGAAGGCAACGTACAAGGTAAGCGAATACGGCCTATGAGGTCCACACCTCGGGGAAGCTTCCGCTTCCGAGGTCCACACCTCAGGGGTCCACACCCCGCTCAAGGAATTCCACACCAAAACTCCGGATCTCAACCACGATCCAGAACCCAACTCTCATCTGCGATGTGGGGCCCACCTGCTCCTATCCCCACATCTCAACGGCCAAAGCCGGGCTCACACACTCGGGGGAGAGAAGAAGCACAAGAAAAGTGTAGCTAGTCAGGTGAGAGATCGAAAGACTGTCCATAACCAGTGGACACGGACTATAGCTATAGGTTTAACACTCTGCAGAGGTTGTACAACTGTACCCGCCCGAATAGGACCGAAACCGGCCGTCACCGGTACCCGACCCTACCATACGGCTGAAGGCCAAGTAAGTGGATAGTACCCTCCCCGCATCTCCGAGCCTCGGCCCGGCCCTCCGCGCAGCTCATACTACCCGCGAGAGGTCCCTCGAAGCTGTGGAACCCTCCCCGGCCTCGCCGGGGCAAAGTCTACTAAGGAGGGAAAGACCACTCCCGACACGATCACACCGATCCTCCTACAGGAGGGGTGCTATCCACTACAAGTCTCACCCCGCACCCCCGCCCAATACAAGGCGGGCGGTCTGTACGAAAGTAGTCATCCGAAGCAAGGTCAACTGACGATCGGTCCTTAAGGGGCCGAGAGCGAGCACTCACCATCTCCATCCCACACGACACGACCCTCGGGTAAGAGGCCAGATCGCATCTTCCCTCGGCAGTCGTTCACAAGTAACCAAGCGGCTCGCTCCCGCCAAAACACAGCAAGGAGATACGCACCCAGAACGCACGCTAGAAACACACCGAGATATCCACATCTCAGTCCAAGCCCAGAGTACCATCCATAATCAAGCAACAAAAGTATGGATAGTTGAGGTAAGGGACTAGCTAGGGGTCTGTAGCTAGTCCTGCAGGAAGTAGAACAAGGGAAAAGGGTATAACAAAGCATCAAGGCATGGCTAGTAAACTGGTTATGCAATTCATCCGAACAATGCATTAAAGTAAAGCACTAGCAGCCTATATTACAACATGGGATCTATATGGTTGGGAGTGACATGACACCTTCGTTGCCGTTGAAGCGATCGGCCGCCGTCGGGAGCAAAGTGTACTCGGGGTCCTCCACGTCCTCCCGGTCGAAGCTCGGTCCGCGCACGAGATTCGACGCGAAAATAAGAATGCGGTGCACAACTAAGCAAGAACTCCAAATAAGAATCAATTTAGAAGATCCAAAAGAACCCAAACTACCTACAATCAGCAAGGTTTCGCAATTACGAATTTATAGAAATTAATTTTATATTTTTCTGAGCTCCCTAGAATTAGTTATGAATTTTTAAAGGTTAAAAACATTTCTGGAATTTAAAACAGAATAGAAAAAAAGGGTTTTTGGGGAAATAAGCCGCTGACGTCAGCATGACGTCAGCGTGGTGTGGTTTAACAGGCTGGAAGGGCCAGATTCGTTGCTGGGCCGTGGGTGGCCCAGCGGACTTGGTTCAGCTCGGGCTGGGTTTCGGCCCAACCAAAGGGCTAGGCAGCGCAGCCCGCAAGCCACTAAGGAAGTCTGATTTTCCAACCCCCCCCGTCTTTCTCCTGTGCTGGGCCGACGGCCTGTTTGGGGGACTAACTGGGCTATCGCCCCGCACCGGCCCGGCGGCCCATCTCCCAGGTTAGCACGCTCAGGGGATTCATGCGCACTAGGTGCTCGACAAAATGCCGAGACGGCGCGGCGGCCGCGCGCGCGCGTCGCCGGCGCCGGTCCGCGGGTGGCAAACGTCCGTGCACCACCACCATCAAGTTGATGCGCTCGTCACGGCTCGCATGCGGGGGTGTTCGGCCGGACGAGCGCCGCGTCCGTGGCCTCGCGCGCGGCGGCGCGCGCGTCGTCCCGCAGGCCGGCCCGATGCCTCCGCCGCCGGTGCGCCCCCGCGCGGCGCTCGCAATCCACACACACCGCAAGACACGGGACGAAGCCCCGCTCAACCCTACATGCCATGCGCGCCCCAGCTTGCTCGCCCGGTGCGGTCGCCGGGTACCCGCAGCGCGCGCGCGCGCGCAGCATGGCGGCGCACACGCCCCTGCACAACAAAACACGGCTCGACGGCCGGACCCATACACCTTCCTCTCACGGCGGCAGCGGCGCCCAAGAGCACGGACGGCTCAGGAGCCACCCTCCGTCGCGGTACGGCAATCCTGCGGCGCGACGGCCAGCATCCAGGCAAGAAACGACAGCGACGCGTCTCGACGTCGCGAAGCATCACAGGAAAGAGACCAAGGGGGAGAAGAGAGAAGAAGGGCCGCGGTGCTCACAGTGGGGCGACGGTGTAGTCGTGGCTGGCCTGTCGGTGGCGTGGCGTTGGTGTTCCGGGCGTGAAGGCGTTCCGGCGAGGTAGACGCCCCCGGTGGTGCAGGTGTTCACGCCGGCGATGTACTCCGCGGCTCCGGTCCGTGCTCCCGCCGCTCCTGGTTCCCGGCTTCTTCCTCTCCTGGTGCGGCGCGGCGGCGATGCGCTCCTCCCTTGGCTCGTCGTCGGCGCGCCGGTGTGGCCGCCTCTCCCCTTGGGCCGGCGCAGCAGCGGCGCCTTCCCCTACCCTCTCTCACGGCTCCCTCTCTCAGATGGGGCGGAAGGGAAAACCCCAGTAGGGTTGGTGGCGGTGGACAACAAGCGCTTCGCCTCCCCCTTGCTTTTGAAACCCCGCGCCACAAGGACGAGGCGAAATCCCGGGCGCCCCGGCTTGGACCGCCCCGGCGCCCGAGGCGGCGCCGCCCGCTCTCTTTGCGCGACCGTGAGACCGGGGGGCAAGGTGTGGGGGGTAAAGTGGGGGTTTTCCTCCCCCGGCCTCGGCTCGACTCGCGCGCGGGCGCGCCCGGCCCCTCGGCGTGCGTGCCGGGCCGGGCGGCCCGGCCGCGCCCGCGCCGCGCGTGCGGGTGCGGCGGGACCGGCGGCGCAAAGAGCGGCTCGGTGACTAGGCGGGCGGGCGCAGGCGAAGGGGGAAAAGGTGAGAGGATAAGGGGGATCAGGGTCTGTTGACGGTGAATTTCCGTCAACCTAGAGTACTTGTTATACATTGGTTTCAATTATGATTTGCAACTAACCCGCCACTAGGCATACTAATGATATAACAAGTTCACACTTGCATGTCGATTTTGGAGTTTGTTGTTTACGCAGAAATCTACGCTAATGAGGAGACTTTCGGGATAAGTTCACCAAGCACTTTGGAAGAAGATCATGAAGCCCGACAAGAGTCAAGACACGCGATGAACATGACTCCAAATGACCCGAGGACCGAAGCGTCAACGTGCAAGTCTTCAGGGACTCAACCAGAAAACAGCGAAGCTTGCATAGCAAGGATTCAAGCCTAAACCGTGAAGGAAACGACGTCAAAGGCCCACATGCAAGTGCACACGAATAAGGGATCACGCGAGAAGCAACCGGGGAGAAAACCGGGGCCGAACCGGCCGAAGTGGGCTCGGGCCGGCCGGCCGGTCCGACCGGCCCAGCCCCCACTCCGGGGTCGGTTCGGTCCCCCTTTTGCCCTAGGTGTTCGTCTATTTATTCCCTCCGCCGCCGTCGACCGACACATCGAACAAATCATCCTACCGACGCCAATCACCGAAAACCGCCGCCGCAAGATGAGGGAGAGAGTTAGGATGAGCTCGCCGCAAGGATCAACGCCGGCGGAGAGAAGGAAGCAAGAGGAGGACTCCAAGCCGTTGGCCTAGGGGTGTTCCCAAGCTCCATCGCCGCCATCTTCATCGACGACGTTCTCCGGAGTCTCCATCACCCCTATGTGCTTCAATCCGTGTAAGATGATGGGGTAATGTCTCCGTTCATCCCTAGGATTAGATGGATACATGCTATGTAATTGCTACTTGATTCGTGGTTCCAATCTATTGTTTTCATGTTGATGATGCTTTGATGATTAAGGTAGGCCACCGTGTTTTTCGGGCGTATGATATCCACTACTCCCATAGATTCCATCAACATACCGTGTCCATCATAGGTCTAGTCACGAATACCTTCGCGTAGTGACAAGTACGAGAGGAGGGAAAGGGCGAAACCGTGGTCACAACCCCCCGCAGATTGGTTTACCGCTTTCGTGTAGTAGATGCATACCATGTTATCCTAGATCCTAGGGAGGGAACGCTTATCTTTCTTGCTCACTCTCTTGTGTTCACCCTTTACCATATAGTTTAACCCTATATTTGTTTGATCAACTTAACTTAGATTAACTTAGGTTAGATTGTTTTACCTTTAGATTAATACTCTTTCAAAGGTTTTCCATTCAACTAGATTAGTACTTGGTTAAGCGCTAGTAATCCCCTTGCTCCGCGGATTGACAAGAACCTTGGGAATCCCGTGGTGAAAAAGGTGTGGGGTCCGTACGCTTGCGGATCGTAGAGGGATACGAGTTTTATCCGTCAACAAGCCCCTTTTTCTGGCGCCGTTGCCGGGGAGCAAGCCAGTTTGCTACGTTTAATCTAGTATTAATTTTGTTGATTACTAACACCTAACCCTTATTTTTTTAAAAAAAGAAAAAAAAATCTTTTTTGCTTTTCTTTCTACTTTCTTGTGCCTAGATGGATTTGTTCACCTCACCATTGGAAGACGAAGAGATGTCGCTAAGGGAGCTAGCAATGCCGTCAATGGAAGACATTGAGATGCAAAAATCAGATTTGACGTTTGCTACAACCCACTATGAAGTGAAGCCTGGAATCATCAATTTAGTGGCGACAAAACCATTTAGAGGATTGGAGGATGACAACCCATATAGACACATTAAGGAATTCACGATGTTATGCAACACGGTCCAACAAAAAGGAGTTCCGGCCGCTTGGTTCAAGTGGAATCTTTTTCCATTCTCTCTCGAAGATGAAGCGCGAAGATGGTACACACTTGCGTCCGTTGAAGCAAAAGGAAATTGGGATGAGCTAGTGAAGAAGTTTCTTTTGAAGTTCTTTCCCATAAGCAAGGTCCAAGACTTAAGGAGGCAAGTGCTCAATTTCAAGCAAGGAGAGGATGAAGGAATTGATGAAGCATGGGACCGATTTAATGAACTACTTGAGCAAGGCCCGAACTTGGGATTTTCCGGTGACTTGATGTTGCATACCTTTTATTTTTCACTAACCCCTAACTCGTCTCGTTTTGTAAGCATGTGTGCAGGTGGTGATATAATGGATAAAACAATTAGTGAAGCCGCACAAATCTTACAAAGGATAAGCAATGGACAAAGAACAATACGAGATTGGCAAAGATGTTGTCAAGAGGAGCAAAATGACAAAAGCAAGCCCAAGGTGCTTGCTGAAATTTCTGAAAAAGATGAACCGAAGGTCAAGGAAGATGAACCGACCATACAAGAAAGTGAAGATCCACTTCCCAAGGTAAGAGAAGTCATTTCGGATGTTAAAAATGTTGAAATTAACATGAATGTAGGCCGAAGTATGTGGAGTGCTAGACCATTGGCGGAGTTCAAGCAATCCGGTTGGGTTCAAGTTGATTTCGCCCCACTAATTAGCTACCGAAGGAAGGAGGAACGCCGACACGTTGCCAAACTAGTTGAAGATATATTTGATCAAGAGATGAGTGGAGAGTCGATCCAAAAGATGTTTGAAGAAGAAAGAGAAGAAGGAGATGAAGGATGGATCGACCGGTTTGACAACTCAAAGATTTATGATGAAGGAAGAGAAGAGTACAACCGTGATGAGCCTAGTGACTCAAAGGATAAATGGGAGGAGATAGGACTCAAGCTAGATGATAGCTTGTGTGCTATTGAAGCCTACACACTAGCAATCAAGACATGGAAGTACTCAAGGATGAAGGAAAGAGTGAATCAATAATGAGCGATCTTGATGACATGTGGTACATGGAAGATAAAGAAAGCAACATACAAGTCTTTGAAGATGAAGATCTGGTTGATAAAGAAGACTTCAAAGAAGAGATGAATGCGTACATAGTTGAAGGATTACATGTTCCACATGATGAGTTGAAGAAATTGCAAGATGGTGATGAAGAGGCAACTACACTTGTTGAGATCGATTCGCCTTCAACACCGCTTGATGAACCAAATATCACTCTTGTTGAAAAATCTTTAAGGCCAAGGTACGTGCTGAAATCTCAAGATATTATTGGTATTGATGTTGATAAATTCAAATACTCATGCTCAACCAATAGTATGAATGATAGTTTAATGTCTATGCCTTGTTCCAATAGTGATCATGTTGATAGGCTAGATTTTCTTGAGAATGAAAAAGAGGAAACATTTATTTTTGATCCAATTAATCTCACACCTAAACAACCTTTGCCTAATGATAAGCTAAGCGCTATGCATGAAACATATGCTTCTTTTATTTACACCTTGACTTGTTGCTACAATTCACATGTGGTGTTAATTATGGACGCGTATGTTTACAATAAGTTTTGTAAATCTCGATCATGCTTTGCGCTTGGTCAAGCTAGTGACCTTAAAGAATCATATGTCGGGAAGGGCCCGATTTTCACTAACCATGTAGACAAGGCTTGAATAATGCAAAAAAAAAAGAAGTCATGCCTGAAAGAGTTGCAAGATAAATCATCAGCCTCTCCGAATCCCGCGATGGATGCTGCTGTCTTCATCAATTTGAGAGCTTGTTCAGAGGTGTACAAATGAAGAAAATGAGATATCCAGAAGCTCCATCAAGTTACCATTCCAACGCATCAAGAACCAACAAGTTTGAAGACCCGTGCAAGTAGTTATGGAGAAAACATTGAGCGTTGCGCGTTCTGAAATTTCAGGACAGATTTCATCGCCGAAGTAAAACCGACGTAACTCTCTTGTCCGGAGTCCGATTTGAGCAAATGAAGACTCGTTGGAAAGGAAATTTTGTGAACTGTGCAATGGAGTAGAGCTTGAGTATACTTTCTGTTCTGGACATTAAAAAAAATAATAGAGTGAAGGCAGCACCGAAGGATGATAAAGAAGGAGATAACGATGAAACAAAAGGATGCTTTGGGCAAGTCTTCTATAAGTGATCAAGCGCAACATGGGAAGTAAATTAAAGCTGCATTGGTACCTTTTCTTCTTGCATGAAGGGCCATGGCTATGCAACGAAAAGAAGGTATGTGAGAAAGTCGAGCTCTATGACTTTAAATGAAGCGCTTTTCGGTAGGCAACCCGTTTCTTTATATTTTTACTACTTTCTTAGAGAAAATAAAAGAATGGCACTATCTTATGATGATCAACTTGTGGTTATTAATCTAAGTTCAGTTTTCCTTTTTAGAACCACCATCATGTTCATGATCTTATTTATTTGCATGCATTGCATTTTGTTGTCCTCGTGATGTTTCTTTGTGTATACATGTTTTGCACATAGTTGGCTTGGTTGTTTTATATACTTAATGATGTATGCTTCATTTTCCATGTTAATACTTCATAAGGCCTTATGAGTATTTTTTCTGTTGTGATCTTGTGTAAACGTGGTGTTTAAACATGATTGCGGACCATCATCATTAAGTTCGATAAACCTTGCTAGCTTTTCATATGTTTTCATGTTGCATTGGTTAGTTTATAAGCTCTGCAATGCGCTTAATTTTTCTTGTGCTATAAGAGTTATTGATTTAGGGATAGACATGGTGTTTTAACCCTAGAGATATAAACCTTTATGGCTATGGAGAAATTCAGCAACCTAGTTGTAAACATGGTGTTTAGAACTAGGTGAAAACATTGTCTTTGTTTATATGCTTTCCTATCATGTGCATACACACCTTGCACCACGTACACTCATTAGGTTTTTATTCCTCATTAGACTAATTATGCCACAAGTTAAGAATCTTAGGAGACATTGTTGGATTGTTGGCAATTCTATCTACTCCCAACCGTCACCTTGGGGGTAGAGTGTGCGTTTAAAACGTCTTACGGTGCAAGATAAAGACTCTCACTACAAGGAAATTGAAGGATGGCTAAGAAGTGCTTTGTCTTCTTCTTCCATGACTAGCAAAATGCTAAGCATGGGGGAGACCCTGAATCTTCAACACGGAAGTTAACATCACCGGATCAATGCGCGAAAAGCTATCGATCTCATCAAAATTCTGCATGGTCTCTAAGGGAAAACACTGGGTATTTTTGGATATTTAGAAGCCCCATGAAGTTACGATTCCAACAAATCAAGAATCAAGACAATGGGAGGTTCCTACAAGCGGTTATGTCCGAATCACCGAGTGCAACACGTCCTGAAATCAGTTTTGGACAGCACGCAGCGCTGAAGTAAAACGGACATAGCTCCCTTGTTTGAACTCCGTTTTTGATGAATGACCACACGTTGGAAAGGTAATTTCATAAACTTTTCAATAGAGCTATATTTCGATATATTTTCTGTTCTGGACAGAGGGGGAAATCCATGAAAAAGAGACAGCAAGGAGATGATGAGAACAAGAAAGAGGAGATGGTGATGACAACATTGAAGAGAAGGGTGACCAATGACTCCATTAAGCATACAAGATCAAATTCAGAAGTTTAGGAGCATTAATAAATCAAGACAAAAGCAAAAGCCACATCGATACATGGAGATGTCGGAAGAAGGCAACGAAGAATTACAAAGGATGGTAACATCTCCATGGACCTTCTCTTTTCCAAACACAAATGCTTGTAAGTATGCCTTCAACATCAACTAGGTGCAACCTTTTGTTTTTCTCTTAAAAAAATAACATGGCTACTAGGAGGACAACCTAGGTTTCTTTTTACTTTCAATAGATAAGCATGACCATGTGTTCACCTCGATGTTCTATATTGCCTATGCTTACGCAAAGATGATGAAAGTTGCCGCTTTGTTTTACCTACATGAAGTTATACATGTCTTGGTTAATTGCTCTCTATAATATGATCTGAAATTAATTTAAATACTGGCTCTTTTATTTGTGGAGGTGAAATGACTATGCTCTAGACCCACATACATATCTTTGCTCTTTGATTTAAGTTTATGGATAGCCGGATAACTTGTTGTTTTTATGAAAACTTAACTTTTATGCTATCTACATATTTGTGATGCTCTTGCAAAGTTCTACCTACCAAAGCCATATACATATATGTTTTATGATAACAAAACCCGTAGATTGCAAACATATGTTTTGATGAGTTGGATTAGGATTGATTTCTATGGTTCGAGACTAAGAAGCTGGTCATTCCTTTGTGTAACGTTTTCATGCTAGCCTTTTTGTCCAAGCATTGTGGGTTTTCACATCGAAAATTTCACAAACTTCGCTGGGCATCCACCCTAAACCAAAAACATCTTTTTGTAATCACCTCCTTGTCCACAACCCAATTTGAGTATGGAGTAAAATTCTCGATGAAGATTCAAATATTCCACAATATTATGGAATTTATACTTACTTTAGCAGTTATTTCCCCTCTCTTTTATGCTCGAGGACGAGCATCGTTCAAGCATGGGGGAGGAGTCATTCTCTGACACAAATGCTATGTAAGTATTATGTTGCAAAAAGTTTTGAGGAGCAAAAGAAAAAAAGAATAAAAATGAAAAATGAAAAAAAAAATATATGATAAGAAGAAAAGAAAAGTAAGAAAAATAGGAAGAATAAAGTGTAAAAAAAAGAAAGAGAGAAAAATGAGAAGGAAATAAAATAAAGAAAAAAAAATAAAGATGCTCCTCGGTTCTTTTTGCTTCATAAGTTCTCAAGTGCCTTAATGACAAATCCATACTCAAATCTTCCAACCATGTGCAATCCGATAACGAGGACTTCACTCGTGCCTCGGGATCATCCATTTGCCACTTGCACATGTCCACTTATCTAAATGTGTGTGTTTCGTCGCTCTCTCTTTCCAACAATTATTTTCCATGGCCTTTTTGACGAGTCTCGGTAATTCCAATAGACCTCTCTCTTAATTTGACAATATTTCGAATGTATGTTTTGCTAGGATTGTTTTTAACCTTCCAAGCTCCACATAAGCCTTCCACTATCACATATGAGTAGAGTAGGTTGAAAATAATCTAGTATAGGCTTGAGTGACTTGATGAGATGAGTGTTCCATGAGCTCTTGCAAGAGATTTTCACTTATGTTGGATATGCATCTTTTTGAAAATCTTCCATGTGACAAGGTAATGGTTTGAAGTTCACTTAAGTTTGAGAGCATCGTGTTAAATGTGGCTTGTTCTTTATTGTTAGTCTATCTTCCATAATGAAAAAGAAGCCGGTCACAACTTGAACTTTAAAAATAAATTCTTAAGAGAGAGCAATTTGCCTCGTCATGAATGACTAAGTGCGGGGACAACATTGGAAGGCAACACCGATTTCCCTTTTAAGCAAGGATTACTTACTCGAGGACGAGCAAGGTTTAAGCATGGGGGAGATGTTGACGGTGAATTTCCGTCAACCTAGAGTACTTGTTATACATTGGTTTCAATTATGATTTGCAACTAACCCGCCACTAGGCATACTAATGATATAACAAGTTCACACTTGCATGTCGATTTTGGAGTTTGTTGTTTACGCAGAAATCTACGCTAATGAGGAGACTTTCGGGATAAGTTCACCAAGCACTTTGGAAGAAGATCATGAAGCCCGACAAGAGTCAAGACACGCGATGAACATGACTCCAAATGACCCGAGGACCGAAGCGTCAACGTGCAAGTCTTCGGGGACTCAACCGAAAACGGCGAAGCTTGCATAGCAAGGATTCAAGCCTAAACCGTGAAGGAAACGACGTCAAAGGCCCACATGCAAGTGCACACGAATAAGGGATCACGCAAGAAGCAACCGGGGAGAAAACCGGGGCCGAACCGGGCCGAAGTGGGCTCGGGCCGGCCGGCCCGGTCCGACCGGCCCGCCCCACTCCGGGGTCGGTTCGGTCCCCCTTTTGCCCTAGGTGTTCGTCTATTTATTCCCTCCGCCGCCGTCGACCGACACATCGAACAAATCATCCTACCGACGCCAATCACCGAAAACCGCCACCGCAAGATGAGGGAGAGAGTTAGATGAGCTCGCCGCAAGGATCAACGCCGGCGGAGAGAAGGAAGCAAGAGGAGGACTCCAAGCCGTTGGCCTAGGGGTGTTCCCAAGCTCCATCGCCGCCATCTTCATCGACGACGTTCTCCGGAGTCTCCATCACCCCTATGTGCTTCAATCCGTGTAAGATGATGGGGTAATGTCTCCGTTCATCCCTAGGATTAGATGGATACATGCTATGTAATTGCTACTTGATTCGTGGTTCCAATCTATTGTTTTCATGTTGATGATGCTTTGATGATTAAGGTAGGCCACCGTGTTTTTCGGGCGTATGATATCCACTACTCCCATAGATTCCATCAACATACCGTGTCCATCATAGGTCTAGTCACGAATACCTTCGCGTAGTGACAAGACGAGAGGAGGGAAAGGGCGAAACCGTGGTCACAACCCCCGTAGATTGGTTTACCGCTTTCGTGTAGTAGATGCATACCATGTTATCCTAGATCCTAGGGAGGGAACGCTTATCTTTCTTGCTCACTCTCTTGTGTTCACCCTTTACCATATAGTTTAACCCTATATTTGTTTGATCAACTTAACTTAGATTAACTTAGGTTAGATTGTTTTACCTTTAGATTAATACTCTTTCAAAGGTTTTCCATTCAACTAGATTAGTACTTGGTTAAGCGCTAGTAATCCCCTTGCTCCGCGGATTGACAAGAACCTTGGGAATCCCGTGGTGAAAAAGGTGTGGGGTCCGTACGCTTGCGGATCGTAGAGGGATACGAGTTTTATCCGTCAACAGGGTCTGACAGATGGGTCCTGCCTAGCAGCGACACAGGAACGAAAAGGGGTTGGGACGCGGTGGCTGACTCGCGGGTCCCACTCGGCGGCGAGAGCGGGCCGGGGCGCGTCCGCGGGGCTCTGGTGGCCGCGCGGGTTAGTTGGGCCGAAGGTTGGCTCGGGTTGGGCCGGCTGCAAAACGAAGAAAGGAGAAAGCGGCCCAATTCACATGTTTGTCATTTGCAAAATAAAAGAATAAGTTTTGAACTAGGGTTTGAATTAGAGTTTGAATTTGATTCCCACTCAAATTCAAACTTCACACATTTGAACTCCAAAAGAACCAGAGAAAAACCAACCCACATATTTTATCGTAGTTTGAATATATGTTTTTATAAATGGGTTAATCTGGTGGAGAATCCAGGGAAGGGCTAGCAATTTGGCTCGAAAATTGATAGCACTCAATTTCAGTCAAAAAGTTTTAAATTTTCGCAAAATTTACACACCTAAAACCTGGGTTGTTACACCCTCGTCATCCTACTCTACGGGGTCAGAGGGAGGAATGTCTTGCGACAACATCAGTTCAACAATCAGTATAAAGTACACATGGGAAATACTTGACTATACTAGTCAGGGTACTTACCTCTTGGCTGGTGGTCTCGGTTATCTTCAACTTCTTCGCGGCGCGTTTCCACGCCACATTGCGTGGTTTCCTCGGCAGCACCAGCAAACTAGCCTCCAAGCTAGTTGGCTTCTCGACGATGACTGGAATGTTTGGCATTCTGGCCCGGCTGAACCTTGATTGGAGTTGGAACCGCTCCTGTAGCGTCTCTTCATGTTCATTATCAGAAGTATCTTCGATGGTGACGGTGTCATCACCCTCACTGACTTCGCGGCGCTCCTTCAACTTGCCTTTTCTCTCCCCCTGCACATCTTCCACTAGTGGCAGAGGGGAAGGTGGGTCGAAAACGTACTTCACAATGTCGTCCTGCAATATACAGCATATGTGAGTACGACTACGTCAGGCAAACCAGTACTCGAGGGCTTCTGTCACAACTACTAACCTTGCTTGGCGGACGCGCTGCGGAGTACTCAGGAACGGGGCAGGGCATGTAAGGTGGCATGTCCTTGAAGATCCTGCCCAGCCTCTCGATGATCACGTCATCTTCGACTTCAAAGCTGAGCATCCGCGACGTGTCCTCATCGCATGTGTACTGGTACCCGAGGGTGTCGCGAGCCATCAACGGTTTCACCCTCCTCTTCATGAAGCTGAAGGCCACGTGTTCAGCCCTCAGTCCGGCCTCTTGCAGGGCCTTGATCTTCTTTAGCAATCCGGGTAGTTGAATACCCTCTTGCATGGTGGACTCTGTGTTCCACCATGGCTTGTGCTTCGGTTGGTGCCCGCCCGGCTTCGGTAGCTCAGGATGGTGGTTGCTGATGTAGAACCACTTCACCTTCCAGTCCTGGTTCGACTCTATCAACTTGTAGGACAAGTACTGGTCGGCGGCATCTTCACGCATCTAGATGTCGGCACCTCCGACTACTCGCGGGTCATTGGTGCTCGGTTGCAGCTTCAACTAGAAGAACTTGCGAAACAGAATCCAGTGGGGCTTAATACCCACAAAAGCTTCGTAGAAGTGGACAAAGATGGAGACATGGGAGATGTTGTTGGGATTGAGATTCGGGTACTTGACGTTGTTGTACCTGAGCATTCCCTTGAAGAACTCACTGGGAGGGAGTGCCAACCCACGCTCCACGAACCGGGTGAACATCGGGATTTCGTCCGGGTTCTTCTCCATTGGGTGCGAATCGCCGGTGGCGGTGCGCCATAGATCCATTTCCTTCTCGCGAAGGAACCCGCTGTTGAACAGGGCGAGTAGATCTTCAGTATTCAGCTTCACCTTCTTCCATTCCTTGGCCGGATTGGGGCGAGGAGTGGAAGGCGGCGATGAAGCCTAGCCGGCATCTTCGGCTTCACTACGGCTTCTCTTCTTTGATGCGCCGGTCTTCGAGCTCTTCACTGGGGATGTCTTCATCCTCCAAGTGACAGGTGTATTCACTCGCATTCGCTCGGGGGCTACAGTTGTGGCAGACTGCAGCGACGCACGCGTATAGATCCAATCTATTTCACGACGGCGGCGGTGGCAGCGGCAAACGAGCAGAGGAGCACGGGCACAGATCTGTTTGGCGATTGCAACTGCTGGGAGTGAAACCCATAAGGGGCTCAACGGTTATTTATAACTATCGGGCGACACAACATTGACTGAGCAGATAAGCGTCGGGCGGGTGACTCAGCGGCGACAGCCTGACTCTTCAACTTCCAGTATACTCAATGCTCTCCATCTCGGGGGCTCAACTACATTCGATGGACTCAGTGGGCTACAGCCAGATTCAAGACCCACTTAGGACACATTCTACAGTCAAGATGACCCTTTAATTCGAGAGGAAGTACTCGACTCAATGCTCGGGGGCTCCGTGCCACGTGTCCTTAGGTTTTTTCTCCGAATTTCTCAGGATAAGATTGGAACTTTAGATTGACCCTCAGCTTGAATCTTTGATTCGACCTAAGGCTCGAGGGCTACATTCCAAATGGAATGTGATTCTTCGAATCGCATTTTCCATATGGTTTCTTCATCAAGACAACACGAGTACTATTGAAGACCTTCGAGAGAAGCACTCGGGGACGCTTGGGAACTACTCTAGAAGACTTCAAGACTACTCAAAGATCAGCTAGAGTACCTTCCTGCCTCAGGATGTTTCAAGCATTCTTGAGGACTTTCGGCTTGTGGAACTTGGGGACGCTCAAGTACTACTCGCAAAGGCCATAAAGACTACTCGAAGACATACTACTCAACTACAAAGTACTCGAGGCTTGTCGTATGGACATCTCTAGGCCCACTACTCAGGTGGGTACCAGGACCGACTACTCGGTGGGCCCCTAGGACTACTTAACTTGGGCTGCACGGCACCTGCTGGCGTGGAGCGCAAGGACTATAGAGGGATAGTACTTCAGATCCATATAAAGTACTCCTAGCCGTACATAACTAGTACTCTCCCCTCGAACCAACTTGTAACTTTGCCTCCTAGAGTATATAAGGCGAGGCAGGGACCCCTCTCTCATTATCTGCATCATCTTGTAAACACGCTCAATCAATCCAGAGCTACACAGCATACAGGACGTAGGGTATTACGCACCTCGCGGCCCAAACCTGTCTAAATTGTGTGTCATGTGTCTCTCCTTCGAGTTACCGATCTCGGCGAGGCCACATTCATCTACCTCGGGTACTCCCGTTGGTAGGTTGCCGATCTAAAACACCAACAGAATCAGATAGAGAAAATCAACAAAAACAAATTTGGATGCATCCACTTTACTACCACTTTTGAATTCGAATATGTATACAGGTATCTATATTTATATCTTAGCGGATACGAATATCAGATAATTCGGATTCTATTTTCATATTTCCATCCATAATTGCGCGCACTCTGTCTTTAGTCGTCTTTTTGCGGTGTGATGACATCTAACATGTAGATATGTATGTGGATTGTACATGCTCTTACTGTCGGGTCTAGCCACGAATTGTCGAATTGGTTGTGAAAACAAGTGCTATTTTCACTGTCGGGTCGCGTCCAGATCGACCCAGTAGGGGGAAAATGCATCCAATTCGAAACCAAACCTGTCAGAAAGATTGCCACTATTACACTTTTGTGAACACAGCTTAGGAGTGCAACATATATTATTGCTCCGCTAGGATACTGCAAAGTCCCTGTACTATTCCTGTTGGTCCCCAAGAACACACAACCAGTAAGGATAAGCCACGCAGTAGTGGGGTCGGGTGTGCCAGATGGGGGAGGTGGGATAATGTGGGACCAGACACAATGTTATCAAAATTAAAGTGGGGAATTTGGGGGTTTGAATCCAACTATCACCACCGGCTCGTATAAAAAATTGGTTGTGATGGTACTTTCACCACCAGTTTTGATATCTCATAGCTTCCTGTGATTATCATTGTTATATCCCCACCGGTTTACCAAAAACTAACCAGAGGTGATAGTGAAATAGTTACAGTGATTGAGCATCAATTTACAATGATCACTAACCAGATCATCATGATGACTCATCACTATCCTCATCAAGATGGATGCACACTAGATAGTCCCACAAGAACAACATGAAACTATTTCAATCTGCCACCTTTGCATCATGCATCCTTGCTAGCATTGGGCAAAGTGGCTGCCTAAACCGCCACATACACATGTGCATAGGAGATTTATTAGTGTTTTTAGGCAAACTAATCCATGGCTCATTATATGCCCAATATATACACTTAATTCAAAATGTATTTTAAAAAATCACAAACAAAAATGGCACATAATTCAAATTTGACAGATTTATAATTAAATAATATATTTAATTTGCATATGGCAATATGTCCCTAACTTCGATATGTGCATACAATACATCCAGTAACATATAGCATAGCTAATCCTTGAAATATAAAATTACAAGCACACATGGCTAGTAATTATTGAGAACAAACACATACACATGCATGCAATGATTCGGTGCTTATACTAGTACAAGAATACACATATATAATTTGCTTAGCCACTTACCATAATATACAAACCAAGCATTATTGTACAAAATGCTAAGTACAAATAGACATACATATTTATATGATCAATCATTGCCTCTGCTTCCCTCTTCACTCTAGTATTTCCAAATGCCATCCATGTCCATGGTGGGTACAAACTCTAGGTTTGCAGAAACCACTTGTGACATATTGGAAACATTGGGTTGTTCATGATCTATCCCTATTTCCTTTTGTGACACCATCAAAGATGGACCACTCTTCACCACAGCCACGAAGCCACTAGCGCCTACTACTCCCAAGCCCATCTGGTGGTAGATGGACATCTGTGGCGCCATGTCCATAGAGTTCTGAAACAATGTGTTATTAACTTGAAGATCGATGTTTCCTATGCCTACCAAAGGTGGCATCATCTGTGGCTCCATTGAGGAGCTTGCGCCAATGGTGGAGTAGCAGGATGCCATTGTGTCCATTGTGAAGTTTGATGGCATGGTCATAGGGATGATGCTACTTTGATCAATTCCACCAGAAAGCATGTCCAGGTTGTATGATGGTAGTGCATATGCCCTCTTTACCCTAGTGGTCTTGTCAAATACATGACAGACCACCCATTCATCCTTCATGAATTTGATATATGTAAAGCAACAAAAAGTTAGATTAATGCTAACAAAACAAGACTAATGGATGCATGTATGGAAGTGATTCTACAACCTCAAATGTAGAAGATTTCATTGTAGTAGTGGAGGTTGAGTTGGATGTTGGGTGGGGGACCTTGTTGGTGCCTTCAAGTCTGAACTCATGCATGACCCAGTCAATCCCTTTTCCTCTGGGAGCCCTACCCTTGTAGAAGACGAGTGTCTTCTTCATGCCAACAAGTAGCGGTAACCCATCTTTAGTTGTGGCTTCAAATATGGCTTTCTCTCTACCTGTGGCCTTCCAGTAGCCACCCTTCGTGGCCCGGTTTATCCTCTTCCCTGTTGGATACTTTCGGTCCTTAAGATAGAAGAAGCACCACTCTTTGCTCCCCATCTTCACCTTGTCTGCATAATATATTCAAGAATAACTCAGAATAGTTTAATCATGCATGGACCATATGATTAGGACATTTAGGGCCGGGTTGAGAATGTATACTGTCACACCCTGGAATTTCCAATTTTAGGATGTGAATAGAAAGAATAATTAAATAACGATTTTCTCATAATTTTAAAATTTTTCCCACATTTATGTTTCTTTACAGGGAATATAGTATAGGAAAAATCCATTGTTTGATTTTCTAAATTAAATAAAAAGTTATGTGTGTTGCATTCATGCCGATGCATCTTGGTGCTCCTTGAGTGCAAAAGGTTTCAAAAGTGCGATTAGGAGCTGTCCAAATCCTTCCGAGAATTTTCCGGACTTTTCTGGGATTTATTCTCATTTTCCTTTGAGCTATTTCTATTTATTAGAAGGCTCTAAAATATTTTTCATGAGCTCCAAATAATTTATTTGGATTCATCATGACCCAAATCATCTTTAGTAATTTTCCTGGATTTTTCTGAGCTTTCGAAGTATTTTTCGTGATTTAATTATGATTTCAGGATTTTCTGGAATTATTTTTAATCCGAAATTAATTTCTGAAATTAGAAAAAAAAAGAAAATAAAATCGGACTCAATCTCGGCCAATAAATAGTTGACGACGATCTCCTTGGCGTCCTCTTTCCAACGCCGCCAACCTCATCCCGTTTCGATAACCCTAGCTCCCACAAACCCTCGCCGAACTTTTGCATCTACTAAATTCCGACGAACTTCCAGCGAGCTTTTCTGGCGAAACCGTGCACTTCCGGTGCAAATGGACACCACCCTGGAGTTTCCCTCGTCAAGCTCTACACCGTGATGGGGTCGGTCACGCGAATCCGACGTCGACTCTGTCATCTGCCCCAACTCCGGCGAGCTCCTCTCCAACTCCGGCGAGCTCTTCCGTCACCGTCCTTCATCTTTGGCCGAAGTCCGCCTGTGCCGCTGCCGCCCCTGAATCCGGCTGCTCCCCTTGGTCTCCAACGCAGGTGAGGACTTGTACGAGATCCCCTTCACCTCCTCTTTCCGTTCCTTGCCTCGCTTGAACCCTAGGTCACCTGAGCCGCTGGTGGTGTGAACCGGCCATTGCCCCCCTAGTCCTGTTCGTTCCTGTACGTGAGAAGCTCCTGAGGTTGAAGATAAGGTCGCTTTGCGAATAGGCCCCTTGCCTTGCTTGTAATTTTCTAATCTATTTTGTGTCTTGCACCTTTTATGGAAAACCCCCTAGAAAGATCCCACCATTCACACATAAATCCCACCCGAGACTTTTATAGATCTAACCCTACAGTCTATTCTTTTTGCGAGCACTATTTAATGTGTCTTGTGATTCTTTTCAGCTACTCCCTGAAATCTATAGTTAATCGCGAACAGGTCCTTTTCATCTTGTTTTCCCCATATCTTTTATGTTTTAGCTCCGTTTTAATCCGTTCAAGTTGCGTTAGATTTATAATAATGTAAAGCACGCGTTAGTGGTGTGTTTTCACCATGTTTTGTTTTCTGAAAATAAAATTAATATTAATTTTGATTAATGTCTAGTTATACATGTCTTTTCCAAATAAAAGTAATATAGATCTATACATCGTTTTTCATAAGCAAATTTAATTTGATTAATGTTTCTATCACATGTTTTTGTACATAAAAGTTAATTAGATCTTTATCTCGGTTTTTCATAAACCAAATGTTAATTTGTTTAATAGTTAATTAATATTTTCTAATTAAAATTTGATTAGGCTTTTACAACGGCTTTTATAATAAATATTAATTTGATTAATGCCAATACCATAATGTTTTTAATAATAATATGATCTACTCGAATTACAAAGTTTCGTTTAGATTGTTCATACAGTTTAGTTTTTCTAAATTAAATGTTTAATTGGTTCAATCAATATATGAATCTTTATTAATAAAACTTGACTAGTTCTTTACACCGGTTTCGTAAATAAAGTTTAATATTGCATTAGTGTCAACATAGGGTATTTTATTTCTAAAATATCCTTTATATTTGTTTTGTTAATTAAAATGAACCTAGCTCATAGCCTTGTTCTCTCATATATGCAACACGTTTGTTAGACGTTCTTTTCGCAGCTCTCTAAGTGTGATCTTTCCGGTCCTTGCTCAATCTTCTGCGACCATCTCTTTCAAGCAAACCAAGCTTTTCTTCCTCTAAGCACGGTTTTTGTGATTTAGTGATCCATCTAATCGATCCTATCCTTTAGTGCGTCCTTTTAAATCTTTCTTTTGATTGGTGTATTGTTCTTAGTATATGTTTGTTTGTTTGTTTTGTATGCTTGTGCCCGATGATTGGTGCGTTTAGAGTGAACGTCGTTCGAGAAGTTTTGAAGAGCTTGAAGTTGAAGATATTCTGAGCAACTACTCTGTGGTTAAAGGCAACTGTGTCCTTGATCTTTGTCCCAATAACTATGATTAATCACTTTGCATTGCTTTGCATTAATATTGATGGGTCCTATTAAGGTTTAACCTAGTCTTTGATTGTCATTCCTTGTTAACCTGGGTTTACACTTATGTTGGGTAGCTATGCTTAGTTGCTATACCTGGGTTATGGTGGTTTTAATGAACACTAATGATGAATCATGCTATACCTTTATGTTATATCTTTGTTTGCTTAATACAAGACCATATGCTTAATCGGAACATGGAGAACCACCCAGGAAAACCGTACAACCACAAGGCACATGGCTCTGCCTTGGCTGAATAACTAGAGACTTTAGTGTTGTAGCAACCTTACCTGAAAGGGACAAATGGGGAGGCATTGACGGAGTATAGACTCGCTCTAGTAGAGAGTTGGGCTTTGCTAAGACACGGTACCTACTAGGGGACTTTATGCCCCGCTTCGTCCTGAAACATAGTGGGTTGTTGCGCATTGGAGGATCTTCGTAAAGGCCTCGTAGCGTCCCTATGCAATCACACCTCGGTAGTGTGGTATGATGCTTGGCCAGCATCGCATGGTTGGGTTTAAAGTTCATCGGGACTTTTACGCGACTTGTGGGTAAAGATGTACAACCTCTCGCGAGTGTAAAACTAATCGATTAGCCGTGCTCACGGTCAAGAGCGGCCTGGACCCTCACATGATAACTGAACTTGAAGATGAACTTAAATCGTGTTCTCTGGTTATGCTTGCCATGTCCTTATGGCGTACCTCTTATCTTATGCTTAATGTGGGTTGGTATAAACTTATACTATATTAGTAATCAGGTGCTAATAAAATTTGACCAACTAAAATTGCTTAAATGCTTTGAGCAAGTCCACTACAAAGCCTTTGCATTCATATCTTTTTCCACTCTTGCTGAGTACGACAAGTGCTCACCCTTGCTATAAACAATGTTGCTCAGAAGGAGGAGGCTACTCTGAAGTCTTGTGAAGATGTTGATGAATGCTAGGCGTACACAACCCCCAGTCGCTGCCTGTGAAGTTTGGAGCCTTCGTTTCCAGGATAAAGCATATCTGATAATTTTCCTTTTTCATACGTGATACTGTTTTTGTATTCACTTATATGTCACTATATGCATGAAACTTGATCCTGGCATGCATATAGGCATGCACTTGGTTTCCTTCGGAAAATCGGGTGTGACATATACCAGGCAATTCCTATGGCTCGGTTCTAGTCAAGTCAACCTCTCCAATGATTTTGTAGCTGAAGTTCCTTTGTTGCACCTTAGGCTTGAGGTAGAAGGTCTCCTCATCTTTGGGGTAGAACCGGAACCCTGGAGGCAGCTCAAGGACTTCGTTGATGCTCATCCCATGTGGTTGCTCTTGATGATCTCCCATGCTTCTCTTGCTAGTTATGACCAGAATCACTAAAAAGTTAAGCAAACAACTATGATAGGAAATATGGAATATGAAGAATATTGGAAAAAGAAAAGTAGTAACCCATACATGTGCAAACACTTCTTGATCCGCAAGTACCTTGATCTCTCTAACAAAGCTTTGAAATTAAAGTGGATGCAGACGATTATTATTTTGATGCAATATTTGGAGACTACAATGGCTTAAATAGGCAGAAGGCATGTGCAAGAAAACCACTTTCAATAGAAGGCTTAAACCAACCTCCCCCTTTTTTGGTCCAAATGTTTTTGTTGGCTATTGGACGTTATCTCTTTCCAGTTGTATTGTTATTATCCCCACGCAACAATAGGTCGCTTTCGGCGGAACTTCAGCCGTTGGTGAGGAGTACCCTGGCATTTCTAACTATTGTACCACTCCTGGCCATTCAATTGCATGAATGTAGAGTTGCACTATGCATTTGGTAGTTAGCCACTCATCAAGATGTGCACGCATCAGTGCGTGTTGAATTTGCGGCAAGGCATTCATTGTGCAAAAAGTGGATAGGCTAGCATGGCTCTCACATTGTTATTACATGGGTTTATGGGCGTCCATGTGGGACAAGGATATATAGTTGTGAGTCATCATGATGTGGTTAGTGATCATTGCATATTTTCCGTTACTTGATAAGTTTACATGTAAAGAGGATGTGTGCATCACATTGTTCTTTGTGGTTTATTGTGTGTGCATAACTTGTTTGTTATTATGTACATAGACATTTGATGTATCTATCTAGTATGCCATGTTTTTCTTGTGATACCATCACATAGAAGTATGCGTATATCAATGTATATGTAGAAGTGTACATCTATGCAAAAATGTTAAGGGTCACCAGCACTTTATTAACATTGGCCCCAAAAACAATGGATAATTTTGCTAACAGTAAACTAGGGAGGAGGGACAAGTGATGACAACCACTTTATTTGTGCATACATCCTCAAGAAATTTTTGTATATATTTCTTTTCAAAATATAATTTAGTAAATGTGTGCTCCAATCCATAGATTCATGGTGTGCTCTATACATATGAATATGTGCTTTCTAGGTTGATTTATGGTATGCTTGCTTTACCAAGAAAAGTGGTTGCATCGTGCATTTGTTCTTGGATTGCATCCCACCCAAGAGACTCAATGTGTGCAATACATGAATGCTTAATAATGCTTTAGTCCACCCCTCTACCATATCATGGTCCAATCTAAAATCATGACCTAGAGCCCATCACTGTTGGTATTTCTCAATGTTACAAATAAATCTGAAGGTGCAATGATATACTGTTGTAGCATTTCACCCGAAGAATATTTATGATATTGCTATTCATTTTTCCCCTAAGGATGGCACTAGTGTAAATTCTCAAATGCATATGGGCCATAACATTAAGTAATAGACCAAAGTTCATACATGGGTAAACCAGAATATAGATTTGAGGGTAATGTTTACACACACACACATACACAAACCAATCTCATGAATAAAGAATAAATTGAATAAGCCTAAGATTAGCAGGAGCAAGGCATATAAGGTTCTTAGTGGTACCTATTAATCAAACTAGCAAGATTCATACAAATACATGGTTAAGACTGGGCTCTAAGCACACAACATTATATGGAGAATATTCTTCTCTGATTTTTCAAGGTGGAATATCTTTCAGACCTCCTATGCCATACTCAAACGCGAGGGAGTACGAGGACATATAAGACTATCACCACCAGGCACCTATCCCTACCATTGTGGAGGCACAACAAAATTATATTATCCATAACTTTTGTTATAGGGCTGTAGTAAAATTCACTAGGAATATTTAATCATTGTGCAAACCTCGAGTGTTGAATGGAACAATACAAAACTAATACACCACTTTAAAATTTCATCTCTCGAGTTCTAGTAGGCAACTATAAAATTACATTCTATACCAATCTGGAAAGTTTAATAAAAATTCTAAAACTTTGTGTTATGGACCTAAATGGTCCAACTAAGCTGGTTGGGCCAAAGGGGCCCATGGGCCCGAAGGGGACCCATGGGAACAGTACCCACAGATACTATAGCACGGCAATTGCCTTCCATCTATCTAGGTTAGGAATTAGGAAAAGTCTAGAGGGTAGGGTTGTTTGTAAGTCAAGTCATTAAGTCATTAGGACAGTTGTAGAAGGGCCACTAGTTTAGTGGTTAGAGTACCTGAGTAGCACCCAGCACGCTCGAGTTCGACTTCCTATGAGAGCGAATTAAACGAGACTGGAATAAAAAATTATAAAAAATAGGTGGAGGCCTTCACTACTCACTTCGATTTTAAAAAGTCATTACAATAACTTGGTGATCAAGAAGGGTCCTCCCCATAAATATGAGGAAATATGTAGTCATTAGAACCAAGTAATGAATTAAGGGGTAAAATCTCAAAGTTCTCTAGTTCTCAGCCTTTCCTCTCGCTACGCCTCCTCCTTCTTTGATACCGTTCACACATGAACAATATACTACGTGCTCCTCCATGGGCACCGCCCACCCACTCGTCTCCTTCTAGTGCCTCGGGTTTAGGGTGTAGCTAAAAACCATTACACTTTGGTATTTATTTAAAGAATTGATTGGACCTCTAAGGTGCCTTAAAAGTGAGATCTATTATTTTTACGAACAAAGATTTATTATAATTCAATAACTCAGCAGAACAAGACAACCATTTTGAACTTCTGTATCTCCTAAATCATATTTTTAGATAACGGATAAAAAATCCGGCCTCTATGCACGAATGCATACACAGCCCATTATTACAACTTGAGTTCAAAAACAAAGAAAAAGATCAAGCCAATGACTCAGATACATAAGGAAAACTAAAGCAAACGATAGATATTTTGCCATCCTCCTTTCACCATCTCCAAGGCAGTTGTCTCTAGATTCCTACTAATCAAGGAGATGGCGTCCCTGGCTTGCTCACTACGCTGCAACTGGGCCCAAAAACGTAGCCAGTACGTCCCTCTGAAGATTACCTGCAAAATCGAATTATGTTTGATTTTGTGAAAAATAATGTCATTTCGGCATCTCCAAATGGCCCAGCAAACCACCGCCACACCTACCCAGATCAAGTTCCTAACCTTCTTAGATTGATTAGATAACCAAGAGCCAAACATATGTCTTATCGAACTAGGTGGTGTCAACCCTGTAGCATAAAAAATTATTCTCCAAACCATTCTCACATAAGGGCACTCTATAAAGAGATGTTTAATAGTTTCATTACTACTACAGCGAACACATTTTTGGCTACCCGTCCAATTCTTCCTAGCGAGATTATCATTGGTTAGGATCACTCCTTTTTGTAGATACCAAAGGAAGATCTTAATTTTTAGAGGAATCTTTAATTTCCAAATCTTCTTATGTTGAACCGGTGGTGATGTATTAAAAAGATATGAGTACATCGATTTAACCGAGAACTTCCCAGTTTGGGTAAGATCCCATCTAAATGTATCTGACCCCTCCCCAATTTCAACATTAACAAGTTGTGCTACAAGATTGTTCCACACATCCAGATTATTATCCACCAGCACCCTCCTGAAGGAAACATTGAGGGGTGATGTAGCCATGACCTTGGCTACCGTTGCATGAGGATCACACACTATGTTATAAATTGATGGATATCTAAATCTGAAAGGAGTGCTACCAACCCAAGTGTCTTCCCAAAATCTAGTTTTCTCTCCATCCTTAACAGAAAAGGATCCAAGATGCAACACCTCATCTTTAATTTTCATAAGGCCTCTCCAAAAATGAGAGTCATACAGCTTAGCTTTAACTTGAGAGAGGGACTTTGAATTAAGATATTTGTTTGTTAGTAATTTTTGCCATAAACCATTGGTATTTAGCAAATTTACTATCCACTTAGCCAACAAGCATTTGTTTTGCAGTTGCAAATCTAGAATTCCAAGTCCCCCTTGATCCTTAGGACGACACAAGATGTCCTATTTAGCAAGTCGATACTTATGTTTATCAGAAGATCCTTGCCAAAAAATCTTGATCGAAAGTGGTCAAGATTTTTCAAAACACCTTTCGGAATTTCGAAAAAGGACATCATAAACATGGGTAGGCTACTAAGTACCGAATTAAGCAAAACTAAACGTCCTCCGTATGACAGGAACTTAGCTTTCCAACAAGAGAGTTTCTTTTGAAACCGTTCTTCCACTTTACTCCACTGTGCATTAAGGAGTTGTCTATGATGCATAGGTATTCCGAGGTATGTAAATGGATATTCCCCCGCGTTACATCCAAAGAGCTCGGTATAGATATCCTCCATCTCTTTTGCTGCACCATAGCAAAAAATTTCACTCTTGTGAAAATTGATCTTAAGACTTGAGAGCTGCTCAAAAGCACAGAGCAGAAGCTTAAGATTCTTAGCCTGCTCCAAGTAATGATCCAGGAAGAGAACAGTATCATCGGCATATTGCAAGATCGACAGACCATCATCTACCAGATGAGGGATGACACCTCTTATTTGCTCATTAGCTTTTGCTCTTCGGATAAGCAGAGCAAGCATATCAGCCACTATGTTAAATAAGATAGGTGACATTGGATCTCCTTGGCGGAGACCTCTTTTCGTTTGGAAGAAGGGACCGATTTCCTAAATCATATGTACAAAAATTTTGATCTAGGACTTCGTGCAAAGGCCTCTATGTCATCTGAAAAACTTCTACATGTGGAAAAATTAATTCGGGTTGTAACATGATCATATTCAAAGAGGAACGACTAGTCCCAAGATCCATATCTAACCCTCACTAATCCAACAAGAAAGGTTAATTATTGGGACATTAAATCTCACAAAAAAGGGGGGTTTATGCAACCCTCTTCACCCCTTCTTCTTAATTTCTCTTTGTCGCCCTCCTATTGTTTCTCGATGCTGGCGAGAGTATGTAGATCGGGTAGGGAGGGACCCATGGGATAGGGAACTCAGCTAGCAGGACAGTACATGGGAGTCCTCATCAGTGCTGCCCTATGCCCCTAGTTGTCACGAGTAAAATATAATCAACACAGTCTACCAAAATACAGGGTATTACACCATCTTGGTAGCCTGAACTTGTATAAACATTGCATCTCTTGTATTAATTACCATGCATTCAGATTTTTGCAAAATCAATCGCCATCTACCTACAAATCAACCAAATGGTAGCCCCGGGCGGTCCGTCGGATAAGAAATCCAACAGAAATGAAGCGTCCCCTCATCAGAGGCGACTAAATGTGACACAAATACCAGTCCCAGGAGGCTGGTAACACATTTATTACAACAGGTGGAATCAGTCTTTTACATCACGGCGACACAGAGGGCACGGTAGTGCCAACGCTACAAGGAACAACACCAATGCTAAAGACCACACTACAATAGCAAAGGCTTCCATAGCCTCCTCAGAGTACCACACCATGGAAGCTTGCGGTAGGGCCCTAGGTACACAGGCACGGTTGGGTGTAGGGCAACGACCTACTCAACGTCTTCGGAAATGTAATCGGGATCCTCCTCTGTAAAATAGTTAGTAAAACAAGGGTGAGCACATACGTACTCAGCAAATTCAACCCCACCCACGGAGGGGCTTATAAGCAGAAACATGCATAAAGTATAACAAGGATCAGGTTAAGGTTCATTTTGCAAACTTACACATGCAGGGGTTCATTTCAAAAAGGTTTTCGCAAATCATTTTCATAACCCAAGAAACTCAAATGTTTTAGGAAAAACCACTGTGGAACTACCGGACTTCCCGTCCGTCGTAGCCCAGGCACACAGCCACACACTTCACCCAGAAAAAACTCACGCCAGAAAACATCCCATCCCAAACACTAGTTTTTGTGACCACACCGTGACGTGTCCAATACCGTGGACACGGCTATTCGAATAGGTTTGACACTCTACAGAGGTTGTACATCTTTACCCACAAGTAGGGTACCGTCACACGGACACCTCAGTGCCGGTACGGATCCTATCATAGCCATTACCCACCTTAGCTAACACTACGAGCCACCACGGAAACACCCAAGGGGTTATACCACATAACCAGGGCGTACCTCACACAGAGCGTACCCCTACTCCTTGGTCTCCCGCTGCTCACCCGCACGCCAGATGGCAAGTAGATTAACTAGTGGGATTTATGCTAAGCCGTTGCCACATACAACGGTCGAGTGGTTGTACGGTGATTTGGGTCAGGTGAGATGTCACGCAACCCGGTCCTTAACCGACAAGATGGACAACTCCCAACGCGCTCAACCACACAGGTACGAGCTCACCCATACTCCTGACACACACGTCCATCCCGTCTACCCAGTTCTTTACTCATTTTCCAAACATATCCCATTTTTGTTTTTAAAGCACTCACACATTTGTAAAGCAAACATTTAGGCCAAAACAACTTTCAATCATAGCAATCAAGGGTGGCTATCCTACCATGTTTTGCAGTAAAACAATATGCAATTTATAAAACTGGTATAGGGTATATTTGTAAAACTAGGACAGAAGCATGCATCAAAGGATGAGATTGAACTTGCCGTCTTCGAAGTCTTTGGGGAGTGCCGGCTCGGTGTTCGGGGCTTCGGGCTCCTGCTCGCAGTAGTCCGCTTCGATCTCCGGCTCGGGATACCTTCCTCCGTCTACTCCGTCGGCTATAGCGCACACACAGGCAAGCAAGCAATATTAGCACACATATTTCCTGCCGAGCTCGAGGAGGGGAAATGAGCAGAGAGGGGGGTATATATAAGTCCTAGGAAGGGGGTTGGTACAGCGGGGGTACTAATGGGAAAGGTGTGGTGAACTTTGGACTTAATCGAGAATAAAAGGTGTGCATGAAATGCTAGGTTAAGGAGGGGTTATAGGGATTAAGGACCTATTAGTAATTTCTACTAATGGTAAAAGGGGGTGATTATGATAATATAAACTTGGTTAGGGCCAGGTTGTAAATTATTTAGGGTGTAGCAGTATTTAATCTATAATTAGTTATTAACTCAGGGGCTATTTGAAAAGAATAAAGAGAGAGAGAGAATAGGGGCATGGGTTTTAGGGGAAAAGGAAAGAGCAGGGGGGTTTGGCAAAAACTCCATCTTCTTCCCCCCCTCACGGTTTAGAACAGAGAGGAGGGGGGCGGCGGGGCGGCCGGAGGGGGAGGGGTGCGGCGGCCGGGCGGCGGCGGCGGCGGGGGTAGGGCAAAATGGAGAGGGGGACGAGGGGATCCTATCCCCGTGCTCACCTTTGGCTAGAACGGCGCGAGGGAGTGGATCGGTGGTGGACAGAGGGAGGCGGCGGTGTTAATGGCGGCGGCGCGGTGGAGCTCGGGGGAGGATGTGTGGATGCTCGATTGCGGTGTGGTGCGGCGAGGGGGTGGCGGTGCCGGCCTTATATAGGCGCCGTAGGTCGGTTCCCAGCGAAATATCTCGCCGGCGACCGGCTCCGGCAAGGTGGGCCGCGGCGGCGGCTCGGGCCGGTCGCCGGGCGACGGGATGGCACGGGCGGGGGAGGAGGTCGTCGTGCGGGCATCGGGTCTTGTCAATCCGGTGGCGCGGGGGCGGTAGGCCGGCGGGGGCCGGCCGGCGGGTTGGCCGGCGGCGGCGACGCCGCGGTGTGACGGCTCGTATTGATGGCGTCCGGTAGTGTGAGGCGGGGACGCGTTGCGTCGTCCGCGGCGCGACGCAGCCGTGGTGGCGTGCCGAGGAGGGGCGGCGCACGGGGCGCGCGGGACCCCGGTCAACGGCGCCAGGGGCGCCGGTCGGGGCGCTGGCCTGGCCGCGCGGGAGGAAGGAGGAAAGGAGGGAGAGAGAGAAGGAAAGGGAAAGGAAAATGGAAAAGAAGAAAAATGAAAAAGGAAAGGAGAAAAAGAAAGAGAAGGAAGAAAAAGAAAGGAAGAAAAAGGGAGAAGAAAAATAGAAAAAGGAGAAAAGAATTTGGGAAAAATTTAGAAAATTAGGGAAAAATGTTAGGGAAATTAGAGGAAGGGTTTTGCGGGATTTTTCCGGTTTCCGGGCGTCGGCGCGTTTTCCGGGACGGCGGTGATGGCGAGGCGGACCGGCCGGCGGGACCGCGGCGTGCGCGGGATTCCCGCACGGTGGCCGGCCGCGGCGTTGGGAAGGCGCGCATGGGTGCTGGCCTGGGTGCGGGCGGTGCCGGCAGGATTCGCGGCACGCGCGCAGGGGTGAGAGGGAGTGTCGTATGGACCTCCCTGGGCCCACTACCATGGTGGGTACCAGGACCGACTACTCGGTGGGCCCCTGGGACTACCCAGCTTGCGCTACACGGCACCTGAAGGCGTGGAGCACAAGGACTACGCAGGAGTAGTACTCGGTTAGGGAGCTGTACATGTTCCGCACTGTATAGAGGACTCCTAGACGTACCCGACTAGTACTCTCTCCCTACTCCGACTTGTAACCCTGCCTCCCGACTATATAAGGCGAGGCAGGGACCGATCCCCCTCATCCAATCTCCTCTCATACAACTCATGGCGCACCATTGCACCATCTTGTAATCGTGCCCTATCAATCCGTAGCTACGCAAAGCATACGGGACGTAGGGTATTACGCACCTCGCGGCCCGAACCTCGTCTAAATTGTGTGCCACGTGTCTCTTCCTTCGAGTTACCGATCTCGGCGAGTCACAATCATCTACTTCGGGTAATCCCCGTAGTAGGTTGCCGGTCTAAAACACCGACAGCTGGCGCGCCAGGTAGGGGCTCTCGCTCGAGATCACATGGCGAACTCGACGGCTTCCGTCCACATCAAGCCAACTGTCGCCTTCAACCGCGGCGACACCTTCGTCTTCGGCGCCTGGGTCTGCACTGCTGATGGCGCGGGCTCCTTCCGCCGCCGCCGCGACCATGCGGCCCAACCCGAGGACGAGGCCTCGTGACGCTTCCCGAAGTCGTCACGGGGCGAACTCGCCGGCAAGTTCGGCGAAATTTCGCTCTTCAACCACCACGCTGACTTCGAGCTCGAGTCCGTCTCCAACTCAAGCCCGACGTCGCCATGGGCCATCGCATGCGAGCCGGGCCGCTCGCCCATCGCGAGCGGCCCCTTCACCACGCCAGCACTTCGCGCGTGGCCCCCGCATCCTCAGCCGGGCCCGCACGGAGGCTCCTACTCCACGCCGGGCCGGCAAGGAGCCCGTAACCGAGTACAACTCGGACTCCGACGCCGTCCCCGATCGCGTTTCGGACTCCAGCCCTCTCTCCGGGCTCTACTCGAACCCGGACTACGAGTTCGACTTCGGGTCGGACCCCGAGGAGCCCGAGTCCGAAGACGACTCCATTGAGCTTCCCCTGTCAGGGCCAGCCTCTGGGCTGGTTATAAAATCGACGCCGGCCGGAAGATACGTCTACTGGCCAGACCGCAAGCCCGCTGAACTGACAAAGGAGGACTCGCGCTACGTCGCCTACATCGACTCACTACCGTTCCAGGAGGGAACACCACTGGCCCAGGCTGACTCAAATACACCAACCGAGGTGGCACCCTCTGAGTCCAGCCTGGGTACCCCCGATCGCCAAGTCTTCATGGCTGCCGGCGACAACACCCCAGGACCTTCAGGCACGGCTGAAGACAGGTACCTGGAGGACATCTCCGCAGACGAGCTGTCTGCCAACGCACCTGCAGACGAGACCGCTGCCAACAGGGACGCTCGACGCGAACGCAACAGGAAGCGCAGCGAACGACGCCGGCGGCTCAGAGACAACCTTCCCATCCGCAACCTTGCGGAAGCTCTCGAGGCGGTCGAGAGCAGAGTACACACCACCCCTGAGCAGTGCCTCATGTCGATCACAACGATCGCACGCCAGGCTCAGGGCATACGCGCTGGAGAGGTCATCGCCAAGCTCGCTGAAGAAGCCTACTTCATGCGGGTCGACAACAGAGTCAACCAACCTCTTCCAGCTAAACCCCGCGACAACGAAGCTACTAGTCGCAGCGCCAACGCTGGCCCCAACCGTACTCGAGCTGACCTTCCAGCTGATCCAAACCGCCGCCGCTCTGACGCCGGTGGACCTTCACGGCAAGACCAAGGCAACCGAGAAGTCGTTCCCCACCGCGCTCCGGCCGGTGGCGGCGGCAACGACCCTGACGGCGGCGGCAGCGACGGCGGCGCCTCCAACCACGGGCCAACAGAGAGCCGGAAGCGGCGGCGCCGCGGCGGCCGAGGCCACGCGAACGGCCCACGCCTCCGTGCCTCTCATGGCGGGTACGACGCTCACCGGAAGATTGAGGAGTTGCGGCGGAAGAAGTCGACCACCGCCGCCGAAGGCGACGGCTTCCCCCGCCTTCTCACCCCCGCTTCGCAACCTTGCTCCTCCCCGCAAGTTCAAACCTTTGGGGATCACCAAGTACGACGCGAAGCAAGATCCCATCTAGTGGCTCCGATGCTACGCCCTCTCCATCGAGAACGGCGGCGGCAACGGCGACACCAAATGCCTCTACTTCCCCTTCGTCCGGGACCAGGCACCACTCACATGGCTCGAGTCGCTGGACAAGCACTCGATCGACAAGTGGGACCAGCTGAAGGAGCAGTTCACGAGCAACTTCGTGGGCGCCATGGGCCGTTCGGCTACTCGCATGGACCTCGCCATGATCAAGCAGGAACAGGGCGAGACCCTACGCAAGTAAATGCGCCGCTTTTTCGACAAGCGCGCTACCGTCGTCGACGTCACCGACAAGGAGGTCATCGACCTCTTCCAGGACGGCCTCTACCATCGCCGAACCTTCGAGGACTTCGGTCGTCGCCGCCCCAGGTCCATCCCCCACCTCAAGGACATGATCACGTCCTGGGCGGATGAAGAGGACAAGGCCAACGCCAAGTACGACGCCATCCGCGGCAAGTCCAAGCAGAACCGGGGGGCGGCGGCGGCGCGGCAATACAAACCAAGGCGGCCGCAACAACAACAACAACAGCAACTACTCGGGTCCCAACCGCAAGCGCAAGCCAGACAACACCGTCGCGGCTATCCGCCGCCTGCGAAAGGGAACTCGAAGAAGAACTCTGGCGGGTTCAAAGACCTGCTAAAGGAGAAGTGCCCGTGGCATCCGAACGGCAACCACACTACCGAGCAGTGCTACCAGCTTAGGCATGCACTCAAGGACACGCCGGAGCCACCGCGCCCTCACGACCAAAAGGGCAAGAAGAAGGACGGCGACAACAACGACTTCCAAGAACCCGAGAAGACCGTCAACGTCCTCTTCGGTGGATCGCGAGCGGGCGGGAGCGAAAAGCTACCCGTCGTGAAGTGATGTCCATTGAGCCGGCCGGTCCCGACCCCTCTCGGGTGGTCGGAGGTACCCATCACCTTCTCCCGCGCGAACCAATGGACCGGCTTCTCCGAACCGGGGGACGGTTCCCCCTCGTCCTGAAGCCAACGGTGGCGGGTTCCAAGCTCAACAAGGTGCTCATCGACGGTGGAAGCGGGCTCAACGTCCTCTTCACCAAAACCTTGAAGAAGATGAACCTCGACGCCACCCCCATGCTCACCAAGAGCAGCACGCCTTTCTACGGCATCGTCCCAGGCAACGCGGCTATCCCACTGGGCTCAGTGGTACTGCTAGTTACCTTCGGGGCGTCTCGGGACAACTACCGCACCGAGTACATCAAGTTCGAGGTCGCGGATTTCGAGACCTCTTACCACGCCATCCTCGGCAGACTGGCCATCGCCAAGTTCATGGCGGTGCCCCACTACACCTACTTGGTACTTAAGATGCCAAGTCCAGCCGGTGTACTCTCCCTCCAGGGGGACTTGAAGATCTCCCACGACTGCGATACAGAGGCCGTGGTGATCGCTTCAACAAACCAAGTACCCAACGCGATGATGGAGGTCTACGCCGCGTCGAAGAAGCTCGCCACGAGCGAACTCGACATCCCAGAGAAGTCTGACAACGCCAACAAGCTTTAGCCACCTGAGGAGGTACTCGTCAAGACGGTCGACCTCGGAACAGGCGACCCCAGCAAGACCACCACCATCGGGGCCGGCCTCGACCCCAAATAGAAATACGCGCTCATCAGCTTTCTTCGGGCTAACCGCGACATCTTCGCGTGGAAGCCAGCGGACATGCCGAGGAGTGCCCGGGGAGCCGATTGAGCACGCGCCTCAACGTCGACCCAAAGGCCACCCCCAAGCGACAACACCTCCGACGTTTTGCCGACGACGGACGGGACGCCATCAAGAAGGAGCTCGCCAAGCTACTCGCACCGGCTTCATCGAGAGAAGTTTTCCATCCTGAGTGGCTTGCCAACCCCGTCCTCGTCCGCAAGAAGAACTCGAACGAGTGGAGGATGTGCGTCGACTACACCGACCTCAACAAGCACTCGCCCCAAGGACCCCTTCGGGTTTCCGCGGATTGACCAAGTCATCGACTCCACGGCGGGCGCGACCGCTTCTGCTTCCTCGGCCCCCGCTACTCCGGTACCACCGGATCGCAATCAAGGAGGAAGACCAGAAAAGACCGCGTTCATCACCCCCGTTCGGCGCGTGCATCGCTACACGACCATGTCATTCGGGTTGAAGAACGCCGGCGCTACCTATCAACGGGCCATCCAGCTCGCTTCAAGCGGCAACTCAACAAGAACGTCGAGGCCTACGTGGATGACGTGGTTGTCAAAACCGGGGACTCCGTACCCTCATCGACGACCTTGAAGAGACCTTCGCATCGCTACGCGAGTACCGCTGGAAGCTCAACCCGAACAAGTGCGTCTTCGGCGTCCCTTCGGGAAAACTACTCGGCTTCATCATCAGCCAGCGCGGCATTGAAGCCAACCCCGAGAAGATCTCCGCCATCACCAGCATGAAAGCTCCCACGAGCATCAAGGACGTCCGAAGCCGACGGGGTGCATGGCGGCGTTGAACGTATTCATCTCGAGGCTAGGAGAACGGGGCCTCCCCTTCTTCAAACTACTCAAGCATCACGAGAAGTTCGTGTGGACTCCGAGAGGCGAGATCAAGCCCTTGCCCGGCTCAAGGACTTCCTGTCAAAGCCGCCAATCCTCACGGCTCCTCACAAGGGCGAGCGCCCTCTTGCTCTACCTAGGCCGCGACTACTCACGTGGTCGATCTGCCATCGTTGTCGAGCGGCGGAAGACGGCCACTCCCTATCGGTCCGGCGCCCCGCCTACTTCATCGGCGAGGTTCCTATCGAGTCCAAGGCTCGTTACCGGCACTGTGCGAAGCTCCCGTACGCTCTACTCATCACCTCGCGGAAGGCTCGCGACACTACTTCCCGGAGTACTCGGTTTCCGTCGTCACCGACTACCCGCTCGGCGACATCCTGAGGAACCAAGACGCCACCTGAAGAATCTCCAAGTGGGCTGTCGAGCTCGGCGCCCTCACCATCGACTTCAAGCCACGCACAGCCATCAAGTCGCAAGCACTAGTCGACTTCATGGCAGAGTGGAGGGAGAACCAGCTACCTACTCCCACCGTGCGACCAGAGCACTGGGTGATGTACTTTGATGGCTCACTCAACCTCGAGGGAGCGGGCGCAGGGGTACTCCTGATCTCTCCAACGGGCGAACAACTAAAGTACGTCCTGCAGATCTTCTGGAAGGTCTCAAACAACGAAGCCGAATACGAAGCCCTCCTACATGGGCTCCGCCTCGCGGCTTCACTTGGCATCAAGCGGCTACTAGTCTACGGCGACTCCGCAGTGGTCATCAACCAAGTCAACAAGTCCTGGGACCGCAACAAGGAGAACATGGACGCCTACTGCCTAGAAGTCCGCAAGCTCGAGAACAAATTCTATGGTCTCGAGTTCCATCACATCGTCCGCGACAACAACGTTGCAGCGGACGTCCTCTCGAAGCTTGGATCCACCCGCGCTCAAGTACCAGCGGGCGTCTTCGTCCATGAGCTCCACGCGCCATCCATCCCGGAGCTGGCGCCACCGACCATCGTCCCGGCCCCCATCCACCGGTGGGGGCGGGGAGGTCATGATGATCGACGTGGACCGGAGGCAACCCTTCATCGACTACCTCGGCGAGCGAGAAGGTACCCTCCGACAAGAACGCGGCCGAACAACTCGTCCGCCGCGCCAAGTCTTACGTCCTCGTTGGAGACAAGCTTTACAAGCGGGGCACATCTTCTGGAGTGCTCATGAAGTGCGTCCCTCGTGAAGAAGGCAAGGACATCTTGGAGGAGATCCATAAGGGCGTCTGCGGCAACCACGCATCTTCACGCTACTGGTCAGCAAGGCCTTCCGACGAGCTTTCCCCGGCCCACGGCCCCGGGCGATGCCGAAGAACTCGTCGGATGGTGCCAACGATGCCGGTTCTTCGCCAAGCGACAACATGTCCCGGCCTACAAGCTAATCACCATACCGCCAACCCGGCCCTTTGCCCGCCGGGGGCTCGACATGATTGGGCCACGCGCTAACCGCGCCGGGAGGATTCAACGGGTACCGGTGGCTATCGACAAGTTCACCAAGTGGATCGAGGTCAAGCCGGTCACATGCCCCAAGGCCGACAGAGTACTCGACTTCTCGGATGAACTCGTACACCGCTATGGGCTACCCCACCGCATCATCACGGACACGGGATCCAACTTCAACAACCACCGGTTCCGGGAGTACCGCGAGAACGGCGGGATTGACGTCCGATACGTCTCGGCCGCCCATCCACGGGCCAACGGACAAGTCGAGCGCGCCAATGGGATGGTGCTCGACGCCCTCAAGAAGCGGCTACACGACGCCGCTAACTCCAAAGGGGGCAAGTGGATCAAGGAACTACCCAACGCACTGCGAGGGCCGCGGACTCAACCATCCAAGCCAACGGGGCAATCCCCCCTACTTCGGTCTACGGCTGCGAAGCCATCCTCCCCGCCGACGTCATATGGAACTCGCCGGCGGTGGAGCACTACGACGAAGGCGTCTCGAAGATAGCGAGACGAGTTGACATCGACGCCCTCGAAGAAGCTCGCCGCGCCGCCCTCGTCCAATCGGCAAGGTACCTAGAGGGTATCCGACGCTACCATGATCGCAATGTCAAGGAACGCTCCTTCAACGTTGGAGATCTTGTCCTCCGCCGTATCCGGAACACGGAAGGACTCCACAAGCTCGGCCTCCCCTCGGGAAGGCCCCTTCACCGTGGCTAAGGTGACCGGCCGGCTCCTACCGCCTCCAAACACTTGAAGGCGAAGACGTCAACAACTCGTGGAACGCGACCAACTCTGTCGATTCTACGCCTAGTCTACACGACTACTCCGGGGCTCAAGTTTACACGACTACATCAGCACCCCTCGCCGCAAGCGACCCACCCGGTCCTGGCTCCAGTCTCCGGACTACTCCCCTCCAGGGTCCAGCCCGCGTGGCTACCTACGGACCCTGGGCTGCGACGAGCGTCAAGGACACTAGCAGCGGTCTACCAAGAGACCACACTCCAAGATCCAGCCTGCGCGGCTACCTACGGATCTGCGATCCAGCCTACACGGCTACCTACGGATCACCTGCTGCAAGCGGCTACCCGCTCCAGCGCCACTTAGCTGTAAGCGGCCTCCTGGTCCAGGCAACTACTTTGTAACTACGGCCCTGGCCACCCAGGTGTCCTTTTTCAGTAATAAAGATTGATCGTTCATCAACTTATTTACTGCCTACTCCCTACAACGGGACTACTAAAGCTGAGTACTACTACTCGCACTTACTCCACGATGGGCGCTCCGCACTCTGAGATCGCGGTTACGAGTACTCATTGCTGGAAAAATTTCATTTCATTAATACTTGAACAATTCATTACAATTGTTTCCTGTACAACTATGGCTACTAGCTACTTATTACAAGGCTACTGGAGGTTCAGCTTCTCGGCTACCTGCTCCGCGATGGGAGCCATCTGCTCCAGCAGCTCTGCATACTGCTCATCCGAGCAGTTGGCGGCTAGCCCGTCGGCGACCACCTCCACTGGAGCCTACGGGAAGTACAACTTCATGAAGGCCAAGACTTGTCTTGGGATCGACTTGGCCATATGCTTGACGTAGGCGGCCAGCCGGCTTGGTGCTTCACGAAGTCGATCCACCAGGGGAGCGATCTTGGGGCTGCCCGGGTGCGGCACCAGGAGCCTCGCGATCGGGAGAGCGGCTTCTTCCAACTCCCTCAACTGGGCCCGCAACGCCTCGCAGTCCTCGTTCAATTTCTGCAAAGATTTGTAGCAGTTGACGAGATCCCTGTCAGAAGCAATCCGCAGCTCCATATGCTTCTCGCATTCGAAGGCAAGCTCCTTGTAGTCGAGCTCGAGTACCTGGCGGGCTTCTTGCTCCCGTAGAAGAGGTTCTTCATGCTCACCTCCGAGGCCTTCACCGCTCCACTCGGCCCTCAAGCTGCGCAAGATGCAGAATGCAACAACGGGTCAGATGCTTCTCGACTTCCAACAAGTACCCGACAAGTCGAAGGACATACCTTTATTCTTGTTGCGGAGACCCTTGTTCTTCCGCACCAAGTCGTCGCCCTTCGCCTGCAGCTCTATGACGTCATTGTGGTACTTGGCGAAGGCGGCATCGAGCTTTGATTGCATGGCGGCTGCGTGCTTCCGCGACTTCACGAGCTGCTCCTCCAGCGCCTCCGCTCGGAGCACGGTGTCGCCGTAACCCTGCAGCAGGTTCGACTTCTCGCGGGATCGCTCCACGACGTCCTGCACAAGACAACTTAAGTCAAGAAGAGTACTCAACGTCAAAAGGATTGACTACTCCAAGGCTACGGCTACGTACCTTCATCCATTGCTCGGCTTGACGGATCGCCTCCATGTGCTTGGCTACCGTCGCCAGCTCGATGAGATCGTCCGCCAGAAGTTCTATCCCGCCGCGGTTACTCGAAGTAGCCTCCGTCATCGGCGCAGAGCGAATGGGCTCCACGTCTTGGATCTCAGGGGATCGGATAGCCACCTCCAGAGCAATCTCTGGCGACGTGGTGACCGCCTCCCCCCCCCCCCCCCGGCGGACTTCTCGACGACCTCCCCCACGGGCTCGGGGGCTCCTCCTGCAGCCTCTGGGGCCTCTGGTGTCAACTCCTGCATTGGCACCCCCGCAGGGATGTCACCACCTTCAGCGCCTGACAACAAAAAAACACGCGCATCAGTGCCTACGACTACTCATCCTGGAGCTCTGCAGCTTCACGAAGGGTACTCACCTTCGACTACACTCGCCTCCGGCGGCCGGCGCTCGGTAGGGGCCGGGGGCTCAGTCACGGCTTGGGCATCGGGAGCGGCCTCCTCGACGGGCGGCGTGACTTCTTCCGCCACCGCTGATGAGGGCTCATCCCCGTCCCAGCTCAGATTTGTGGATTTTCTGCAGCAGTATTCACAGAGGGTCGTCAGACAAAATCGACTACCGCAGCAAGTACTACTCGTGAGGACATGGTACTTACAAGCTCGACCGGACGATGGTCACGGCCGGAGCACCGAGGATGCTGGCAATATCAACCAGTCCACCCTCAGCGGGCGCCTCTTCCTCCGCCCCTGTAGCTACCGCCTCCTCCACGGCGGCGGCGGCTGGCGCAGATGTCTCCTGCGCTCCTGAGGTCGCCACCTCTCCAACGACGGCGGCCACGGGTCCTCTGCTCTCTGCTGGAGCAGGGGGCTGGCGCTCCAGCTGCGCCAGAGTTCTTCAACGGTGGGGGGCTGGACTTCGGCTTCCGGCCCGGTTCCCCCCACCGGGTCCCACACGCCCTCATCGCCCTCTTCGACGGGCTCCGCCGGGCGGCACCTCCCCGCACACAAAGGAAGACTACTCGTCAGCAATGTACTCGAATAACGGGTACTCGACTACTCTGCTCAAGATAACCTACCTCCGGAGGTGTGGTCTCTGAGACCTTCATCTTCTTCGCCACCCGCTTCTTGGCGGGGTTGCGCGGCTTCCGTGGCGGCGCAGCAAGGCTAGCCTCCAGGCTAGCCGGAGGGTCTTGAACCAGTGGAACATGAGGCAAGCCCGGGCGGCTAAACCTCGACCGCAGCTGGAAGCGATCCTGAAGCGTTTTTTCGTCTTCTTCGTCGTCATCGGAGAAATCCTCCACGATGACGGGATCGTCGTCTTCACCGACTTCGCGGCGCTCCTTCACCTTCCCCTCCGCCGGGATCTCGATCCCGCTAGGTGGTGGTTGCGGCTCGGAGACGAACCGCTTCACATCATCCTGCGCAAAGACACAAGGCGTCAGCAACTCTACTACAAGCAATCACTACTCGACGAGGGCGTACGACTACTCACCTCCTTGGGCGGGCGCGCGGCGGAGTACTCCTCGACCGGGAACGCCGTGTACGGCGGCATGTCTTTGAAGATCCGCGATAACCTCTCGGCGATGTCGTTGTTGTCCAGCTCGCCTCCCGGCATCCGCGACGCGTCGTCGTCGCCGGTGTACTCGAAACCCAGGGTCTCCCGAGCCATCAGCGGCTGGATCCTGCGCTTCATGAAACTGAAGGCTACGTGCTCGGCCCTCAGTCCCGCTTCTCTGAGCACTCTGATGCGTGCTAGCAGCTCGGGGAGCTGGATCCCCTCTTGCATGGTGGGTTCTGTGTTCCACCACTCACGATGCCTGGGTTGCTGTCCGCTCGGCTTCGGCAGGCCAGGGTGGTGGTTCGTGATGTAGAACCACCTGGTCTTCCAGTCCGTGTTGGAGTCGACGAGCTTGTACGCCAGGTACTGCTCCGCGGCGTCCTCCCTCAGCTGGATGCCGCTCCTCCAACTACTCGGGGTTGGAGGCACCGGGCCGCGCTTGACGCGGAAGAACTTCCGAAGAGCACCCGGTGCGGCTTGATTCCGAGGAAGGCTTCGCGAGAAGTGGACGAAGACCGACGTGTGGAAGATGTCGTTGGGGTTCAAGTTCGGTGTACTCGATGCCGTAGTACCCGAGCAGCCCCTTGAAGAAGTCGCTGGCTGGGAGCGCAAGACCGCGCTCCACGAACCGCGAGAACATCGGGATCTCGTCCTCGGCCTTCTCCATTGGATATGGATCTCCAGTGGCGGATCTCCACATGTCCACTTCCTTCTCCCTGATGAACCCACTGTTCAGCAGGGTCAGCAGGTCCTTCGTCTTCACCTTGGATCTTTTACACTCGCGGCTCGGATCAGCGCACGGTGGAGACACAGGCGGCGCCGCTCCGGTGGCGGCCGCGGCGGCCTCTGCGCGGCCCCTTTTCTTCCCGCCAGCCTTGGACGTCTTGGACGGCGACGGCTTCATTCTCCAAGTGCAAGGAGTTTTCACTCGCATCCGCTCGGGGGCTACCCTAAAGGCTTCGGGTGGCGGCGCGCTCGGATCTACTACGGCGGCAGCAGGCGCTGGGAGTGGATTTGCTTCAAGATTCAAACGGAATAGCTGTGACTCGAATGGGTGAAAAACCCTAAGGGTTTTGGCTTCTATTTATAAGCCAAATCGCCTCCGTAACGGGCGGCTGGATAAGTCCACGCGCGGCTGACTCAGCGGCTGCGCGTGACTCTTCGAATTCTACTAGTCGACGCGCCTCACCTCGGGGGCTCGGCTACTTCTACTCGATCACCTGGGAAGCGGCTAGTCTCAAGAGCATCTCAGGACACATTCTCCAAGAAGACCCTTCAATTCGAGAAGAAGTACTCGACTCAAGGCTCGGGGGCTCCGTGCCACGTGTCCTTCGGTTTTTTCTCTCGGATTTTTCGGGATTTTCTTGCCAAGATTTCGGATGGACCCTCGCCGAGCCCGCGGCTCGAGGCTCCGGGGGCTACTCCATGTGGAGTGCGGTTCGCAAATCGCACCTCCATGACCGCTCCGGCTTCAAGACAAGACGAGCATTTCTTGAAGACCTTTGAAGGCAGATTTCAAGGACGCTTGGGACTACTCGAGAAGACTTCAAGATTGCTCAAACATCAGCTGGAGTACATTCCAGCCTCGGGATGCTTCGACTACTCTTGAGGACTTTTGACTTGTAGCACTCAGGGACGCTTGAGGACTACTCGTTAAGACCATCAAGACTACTTGAAGCTATCCTTCTCGACTACAAAGTACTCGGGAGCTTGTCGTATGGACCTCCCTGGGCCCACTACCTTGGTGGGTACCAGGACCGACTACTCTGTGGGCCCCTGGGACTACCCGGCTTGCGCTACACGGCACCTGAAGGCGTGGAGCACAAGGACTACGCAGGAGTAGTACTCGGTTAGGGTGTTGTACATGTTCCGCACTGTATAGAGGACTCCTAGACGTACCCGACTAGTACTCTCTCCCTACTCCGACTTGTAACCCTACCTCCCGGACTATATAAGGCGAGGCAGGGACCGATCCCCTCATCCAATCTCCTCTCATACAACTCACGGCGCACCATTGCACCATCTTGTAATCGTGCCCTATCAATCCAGAGCTACGCAAAGATACGGGACGTAGGGTATTACGCACCTCGCGGCCCGAACCTGTCTAAATTGTGTGCCACGTGTCTCTTCCTTCGAGTTACCGATCTCGGCGAGTCACAATCATCTACTTCGGGTACTCCCCGTAGTAGGTTGCCGGTCTAAAACACCGACAGGGAGGGACAGTGACTAGGGTTTGAAGGGGGGTAATTGAGCTCGGCTGGACAGTTTTGAAAATATGCATGATTTATTAGGTGATTTATTTGGAGCCAAAAGCACTTTATTTGGAGCTAAAAACGCGGGCGTTACAAACCTACCCCACTTAAAATGAATCTCGTCCTCGAGATTCGGCTAAGTTTCGAATAGGTGGGGAAACTCCTTCTTCAGTGCGTGCTCTCGTTCCCACGTAGCTTCTTCCACCCCGTGTCTGCTCCATTGGACTCTGCACACCCGTACTTCGGTCGTTCTTGTCCGCTTGACCACAGTGTCTAAGATCTTGACGGGCACCTCCTGGTACCTAAGGTCTGGCTGTAGATCGATGGTCTCCACCGTACTCGCTTCTCTTCGGGAACCTTCAAACATCGGCCGTAGCGCGGGAGATGTGGAACACTGGGTGTATATCTGACATTTCTTCGGGTAGCTCCAACCGGTATGCTATTGCTCCGACTCTCTTTAGCACTTTATACGGTCCGATGTACCGAGGGGCCAACTTCTCGTGTACTTGAAATCTCCGAGTCCCCCGGATGGGTGAAACCTTGAGGTAGACGAAGTCTCCCGGATTGAAGCTCGCTTCACGCCTTTTCTTGTCTGCGTAGCTCTTCTGTCGGGACTGGGTGGCTCTCAACTTTTCTCGGATATCGGCTACTCGCTCCTCGGCTTCCTTTATAAGTGCGGGCCTAACCAGGTGTCGTATGGACCTCCCTGGGCCCGCTACCTTGGTGGGTACCAGGACCGACTACTCGGTGGGCCCCTGGGACTACCCTGCTGTTGACGGTTAATAATTGTATCAAAGTTCGTTTGTGACTTGCAAGCGGACAAGTCTCCCGTCGTAGTCAAGGGACCCTTCTTCCCTCGAGTGGTGAACCCAAGGTATCGAATCCGTGGAACAATGTGCAACGCAAGGATTCAATCTAGTAAAGCAAGGTAAAGCTATCTAATGAAGATAAGTTGCATCTAATCTACTAACTCATAAAGAAAACGAATCTAATCTAATCTACTAAAGAGGTAGCAAGAGAAAGCAAAAGATAACCAATCTAGAGAATCTAGATCATGCTTATGTTGTAGCTCCAAACAAGATAGATGAAGATAGCAAAGCGAATCTCATTAAAAGCATCTTTAAATCGTGGCCTTCCCATCCGACTCCGAAAACATCCGCCTTTCGAGACCCCCGTTCGTCACAACGTATCCCTATTCATGCGGGGAGCTTAGGGCGAGTTCGATAGAACAAGTTAAAATCACTTGGCCGGTCCCGTATGCACCTCTAGCCACCGCGGCTACAAGAGCACCCTATGTAATCTAGCCGCAAACTAGATCGTAGAAGAAGCAAAACCAAGAAGAAAACAAAATCATCGAGAAGGCACTTGATCGCTAGAAATCGAATTCACTTACAAACTTCACCATGAATGATTACATGAACAAGATCACCACCGGGGCCCTCCTCGATCTTGATCTTCGCTCCGAGCTCCGACGTGGTCTTCCATGCAAGGTTCCCACGTCGGCTAGGGAGACCCTAGACAACTAGCACGACCCTCATCTTCAAGTTTGTGTCCCTCAAGCTTCTCTTCGCTCCTCGGCGGCGGATTACGACTTCGGTTCGCGTGGCTCTCGGTCGGGGGGCTATTTATAGCCCGAGAAGCAATTAGGTCAAAGGAGAGGCCGATTGGGCCCCGAATTGGGCCGGGCCGGCCGGCTCGGGCCGACCGGCTCCGGGCCCATTCGGCCCATCCCGCGGCCTGCTTCGCCGGTGTTGCTTCCCACGTCTTCTAGATGTTCTCCCCTTTTGCATGTGGGCCCTTGACATCGGTTTCTCTCCGAATTGGACTCAACTCCTTGTCTTGCAAGATTCAAGACTTTTCTCGGTTCGGTCCTCGGAGTTTATCATCTTCTCGGGCTTGGTGCTTGGGCTCTTGGAGTCATGTTCACTTCATTGCTTGACTTGTATCGGGCTTCAAGGTCTTGTCATGAGGTGCTTAATGAACTTATCCCGGAAGTCTTGCTTTCAACGTTAAAACCCTGCGTAAACACATAACTCCAAAACCGACATGCACAAGTGAACTTGTTATACCACGGGGGTTAGTACCAATGAATAAGATACAAAAGTCATGCCAACACCGAAGGTAAACTCATGGCTAGGTTGACGGATTTTCACCGTCAACACCTGCTTGCGCTACACGGCACCTGAAGGCGTGGAGCACAAGGACTACGCAGGAGTAGTACTCGGTTAGGGAGCTGTACATGTTCCGCACTGTATAGAGGACTCCTAGACGTACCCGACTAGTACTCTCTCCCTACTCCGACTTGTAACCCTGCCTCCCGGACTATATAAGGCGAGGCAGGGACCGATCCCCTCATCCAATCTCCTCTCATACAACTCAAGGCGCACCATTGCACCATCTTGTAATCGTGCCCTATCAATCCAGAGCTACGCGGCATACGAGACGTAGGGTATTACGCACCTCGCGGCCCGAACTCCGTCTAAATTGTGTGCCACGTGTCTCTTCCTTCGAGTTACCGATCTCGGCGAGTCACAATCATCTACTTCGGGTACTCCCCGTAGTAGGTTGCCGGTCTAAAACACCGACACCGGCGCGCCGGAGGTAGGGGCTCTCGCTCGAGATCACATGGCGAACTCGACGGCTTCCGTCCACATCAAGCCAACCGGTCGCCTTCAACCGCGGCGACACCTTCGTCTTCGGCGCCCGGGTCTACACCGCGATGGCGCGGGCTCCTTCCCGCCGCCGCGACCATGCGGCCCAACCCGGGGACGGGCCTCGTGACGCTTCCCGAAGTCGTCACGGGCGAACTCGCCGCAAGTTCGGTGAAATTTCGCTCTTCAACCACCACGGCGACTTCGAGCTCGAGTCGCGTCTCCAACTCGAGCCCGACGTCGCCATGGGCCATCGCATGCGAGCCGCCGCTCGGCCATCGCGAGCGGCCCCTTCACCACGCCAGCACTCCGCTCGTGGCCCCCGCATCCTCAGCCGGGCCCGCACGGAGGCTCCTACTCCACGCCGGGTCGGCAAGGAGCCCATAACCGAGTACAACTCGGACTCCGACGCCGTCCCCGATCGCGTTTCGGACTCCAGCCCTCTCTCTGGGCTCTACTCGAACCCGGACTACGAGTTCGACTTCGGGTCGGACCCCGAGGAGCCCGAGTCCGAAGACGACTCCATTGAGCTTCCCCTGTCAGGGCCAGCCTCTGGGCTGGTTATAAAATCGACGCCGGTCGGAAGATACGTCTACTGGCCAGACTGCAAGCCCGCTGAACTGACAAAGGAGGACTCGCGCTACGTCGCCTACATCGACTCACTACCGTTCCAGGAGGGAACACCACCGGCCGGGGGCGACTCAAATACACCAACCGAGGTGGCACCCTTTGAGTCCCGGCCACGGGTACCCCCGATCGCCAAGTCTTCATGGCCGCCGGCGACAACACCCCGGACCTTCGAGCACGGCCGAAGACAGTACCGGAGGGATATCTCCGCGCACGAGCGTCCGCCAACGCACCCGGACGAGACCGGCGCCAGCGGGGACGCTCGACGCGAACGCAACAGGAAGCGCAGCGAACGACGCCGGCGGCTCAGAGATAACCTTCCCATCCGCAACCTTGCGGAAGCTCTCGAGGCGGTCGAGAGCAAAGTACACACCACCCCTGAGCAGTGCCTTATGTCGATCACAACGATCACACGCCAAGCTCAGGGCATACGCGCTGGAGAGGTCATCGCCAAGCTCGCTGAAGAAGCCTACTTCATGCGGGTCGACAACAGAGTCAACCAACCTCTTCCAGCTAAACCCCGCGACAACGAAGCTACTAGTCACAGCGCCAACCCTGGCCCCAACCGTACTCGAGCTGACCTTCCAGCTGACCCAAACCGCCGTCGCTCTGACGCCGGTGGACCTTCACGGCAAGACCAAGGCAACCGAGAAGTCGTTCCCCACCGTGCTCCGGCCGGTGGCGGCGGCAACGACCCTGACGGCGGCGGTAGCGACGGCGGCAGCTCCAACCACGGGGCCAACGGGGGAGAGGCCGGAGGCGGCGGCGATCGCGGCGCGCCGAGGCCACGCGAACGACCACGCCTCCGGTGCCTCTCATGGCGGGTACGACGCTCGCCGAGAAGATTGAGGAGTTGCGGTGGAAGAAGTCGACCACCGCCGCCGAAGGCGACGGCTTCCCCGCCTTCTCACCCGGCTCGCAACCTTTGCTCCTCCCCGACAAGTTCAAACCTTTGGGGATCACCAAGTACGACGCGAAGCCGGATCCCATCCGGTGGCTCCGATGCTACGCCCTCTCCATCGAGAACGGCGGCGGCAACGAGCCGACACCAAATGCCTCTACTTCCCCTTCGTCCGGACCAGGCACCACTCACATTGCTCGAGTCGCTGGACAAGCACTCGATCGACAAGTGGGACCAGCTGAAGGAGCAGTTCACGAGCAACTTCGCGGGCGCCATGGGCCGTTCTGGTACTCGCATGGACCTCGCCATGATCAAGCAGGAACAGGGCGAGACCCTACTTAAGTACATGCGCCGCTTTTTCGACAAGCGCGCTACCGTCGTCGACGTCACCGACAAGGAGGTCATCGACCTCTTCCAGGACGGCCTCTACCATCGTCGCACCTTCGAGGACTTCGGTCGTCGTCGCCCCAGGTCCATCCCCCACCTCAAGGACATGATCACGTCCTGGACAGATGAAGAGGACAAGTCCAACGCCAAGTATGACGCCATCCGCGGCAAGTCCAAGCAGAACCAGGGCGGCGGCAGCGGCAGCAATACAAACCAAGGCGGCCGCAACAACAACAACAACTACTACTACTCGGGTCCCAACCGCAAGCGCAAGCCAGACAACACCGTCGCGGCTATCCAGCGCCCTGCGAAAGGGAACTCGAAGAAGAACTCTGGCGGGTTCAAAGACCTGCTAAAGGAGAAGTGCCCGTGGCATCCGAACGGCAACCACACTACCGAGCAGTGCTACCAGCTTAGGCCTGCACTCAAGGACACGCCGGAGCCACCGCACCCTCACGACCAAAAGGGCAAGAAGAAGGACGGCGACAACAACGACTTCCAAGAACCCGAGAAGACCGTCAATGTCCTCTTCGGTGGAGCGCGCCGGGCGGGAGCAGAAAGCTACCCGTCGTGAAGTGATGTCCATTGAGCCAGCGGTCCCGACCCCTCTCAGGTGGTCGGAGGTACCCATCACGTTCTCCCGCGCGGACCAATGGACCAGCTTCTCCGAACCAGGACGGTTCCCCCTCGTCCTGAAGCCAACGGTGGCGGGTTCCAAGCTCAACAAGGTGCTCATCGACAGTGGAAGCAGGCTCAACGTCCTCTTCACCAAAACCTTGAAGAAGATGAACCTCGACGTCACCCCCATGCTCACCAAGAGCAGCACGCCTTTCTACGGCATCGTCCCGAGCAACGCGGCTATCCCACCGGGCTCGGTGGTACCGCGATTACCTTTGGGGCGTCTCGGGACAACTACCGCACCGAGTACATCAAGTTCGAGGTCGCGGATTTCGAGACCTCTTACCACGCCATCCTCGGCAGACCGGCCATCGCCAAGTTCATGGCGGTGCCCCACTACACCTACTTGGTACTCAAGATGCCAAGTCCAGCCGGTGTACTCTCCCTCCAGGGGGACTTGAAGATCTCCCACGAATGCGATACAGAGGCCGTGGTGATCGCGTCAACAAACCAAGTACCCAACGCGATGATGGAGGTCTACGCCGCGTCGAAGAAGCTCGCCACGAGCGAACTCGACATCCCAAAGAAGTCTGACAGCGCCAACAAGCCTCAGCCACCTGAGGAGGTACTCGTCAGGACGGTCGACCTCGGAACAGGCGACCCCAGCAAGACCACCACCATCGGGGCCGGCCTCGACCCCAAATAGGAAGACGCGCTCATCAGCTTTCTTTGGGCTAACCGCGACATCTTCGAGTGGAAGCCAGCGGACATGCCAGGAGTGCCCAGGGAGCTGATTGAGCACTGCCTCAACGTCGACCCAAAGGCCACCCCCAAGCGACAACACCTCCGACGTTTTGCCGACGACAGACGGGACGCCATCAAGAAGGAGCTCGCCAAGCTACTCGCAGCTGGCTTCATCGAGAAGTTTTCCATCCTGAGTGGCTTGCCAACCCCGTCCTCGTCCGCAAGAAGAAATCGAACGAGTGGAGGATGTGCGTCGACTACACCGACCTCAACAAGCACCGCCCAAGGACCCCTTCGGGTTGCCGCGGATTGACCAAGTCATCGACTCCACGGCGGCTGCGACCTGCTCGCTTCCTCGATCGCTACTCCGGGTACCACCGGATCGCAATCAAGGAGGAAGACCGGAAAAGACCGCGTTCATCACCCCGTTCGGCGCGTTCGCTACACGACCATGTCATTCGGGTTGAAGAACGCCGGCGCTACCTATCAACGGGCCATCCAGGCCTGCTTCAAGCGGCAACTCAATAAGAACGTCGAGGCCTACGTGGATGACGTGGTTGTCAAAACCAGGGACTCTAGTACCCTCATCGACGACCTTGAAGAGACCTTCGCATCGCTACGCGAGTACCGCTGGAAGCTCAACCCGAACAAGTGCGTCTTCGGCGTCCCTTCGGGCAAACTACTCGGCTTCATATCAGCCAGCGCGGCATTGAAGCCAACCCCGAGAAGATCTCCGCCATCACCAGCATGAAAGCTCCCACGAGCATCAAGGACGTCCAGAAGCTGACGGGGTGCATGGCGGCGTTGAACAGATTCATCTCGAGGCTAGGAGAACGGGGCCTCCCCTTCTTCAAACTACTCAAGCATCACGAGAAGTTCGTGTGGACTCCAGAGTCGGATCAAGCCCTTGCCCAGCTCAAGGACTTCCTGTTAAAGCCGCCAATCCTCACGGCTCCTCACAAGGGCGAGCAGCTACTGCTCTACCTAGCTACGACTACTCACGTGGTCAGTACTGCCATCGTTGTCGAGCGGTAGGAAGACGGCCACGCCTATCCGGTCCAGCGCCCAGTCTACTTCGTCAGCGAGGTTCTATCAGAGTCCAAGGCTCGTTACCAGCCCGTGCAGAAGCTCCTGTACGCTCTACTCATCACCTCGCGGAAGCTACGACACTACTTCCAAGAGTACTCGGTTTCCGTCGTCACCGACTACCCGCTCGGCGACATCCTGAGGAACCAAGATGCCACCGGAAGAATCTCCAAGTGGGTTGTCGAGCTCGGCGCCCTCACCATCGACTTCAAGCCACGCACAGCCATCAAGTCGCAAGCACTAGTCGACTTCATGGCAGAGTGGCGGGAGAACCAGCTACCTACTCCCACCGTGCGACCAGAGCAATGGGTGATGTACTTTGATGGCTCACTCAACCTCGAGGGCGCGAGCGCGGGGGTACTCCCCGATCTCTCCAACGGGCGAACAACTAAAGTACGTCCCGCGAGATCTTCTGGAAGGTCTCAAACAACGAATCCGAATACGAAGCCCTCCTACACGGGCTCCGCCTCGCGGCTTCACTTGGCATCAAGCGGCTACTAGTCTACGGCGACTCCGCAGTGGTCATCAACCAAGTCAACAAGTCCTGGGACCGCAACAAGGAGAACATGGACGCCTACTGCCTAGAAGTCCGCAAGCTCGAGAACAAATTCTATGGTCTCGAGTTCCATCACATCGTCCTCGACAACAACGTTGCAGCAGACGTCCTCTCGAAGCTTGGATCCACCCACACTCAAGTACCAGCGGGCGTCTTTGTCCATGAGCTCCACGCGCCATCCATCCCGGAGCCGGCGCCACCGACCACTGTCCCAGCCCATCCACCAGCTGGGCAGGAGGTCATGATGATCGACGTGGACTGGAGGCAACCCTTCATCGACTACCTCAGCGAGCAGAAGGTACCCTCCGACAAGAACGCAGCCGAACAACTCGTCCGCCGCGCCAAGTCTTACGTCTTCATCGGAGACAAGCTGTACAAGCGGAGCGCATCTTCCGGAGTACTCATGAAGTGCGTCCCTCGTGAAGAAGGCAAGGACATCTTGGAGGAGATCCACAAGGGCGTCTGCGGCAACCACGCATCTTCACGCACGCTGGTCAGCAAGGCCTTCCGACGAGCTTTCTACTGGCCCACAGCCCTGGGCGATGCCGAAGAACTCGTCAGAAGGTGCCAACGATGCCAGTTCTTCGCCAAGCAGCAACATGTCCCAGCCTACAAGCTAATCACCATACCGCCAACCTGGCCCTTTGCCTGCTGGGGGCTCGACATGATTGGGCCACTGCTAACTGCGCCAGGAGGATTCAACGGGGTGCGGTGGCTATCGACAAGTTCACCAAGTGGATCGAGGTCAAGCCGATCACATGCCCCAAGGGCCGACAGAGTACTCGACTTCCGGATGAACTCGTACACCGCTATGGGCTACCCCACCGCATCATCACGGACACGGGGTCCAACTTCAACAACCACCGGTCCGGGAGTACCGCGAGAACAGCGGGATTGACGTCCGATACGTCTCAGTCGCCCATCCGCGGGCCAACGGACAAGTCGAGCGCGCCAATGGGATGGTGCTCGACGCCCTCAAGAAGCGGCTACACGACGCTGCTAACTCCAAAGGGGGCAAGTGGATCAAGGAACTACCCAACGCACTCTGGGGGCTGCGGACTCAACCATCCAAGCCAACGGGGCAATCCCCCTACTTTTTGGTCTACGGCTGCGAAGCCATCCTCCCCTGCCGACGTCATATGGAACTCGCCGGCGGTGGAGCACTACGACGAAGGCGTCTCGGAAGACGACGGACGAGTTGACATCGACGGCCTCGAAGAAGCTCGGCCGCGCCGCCCTCGTCCAATCGGCAAGGTACCTCGGAGGGTATCCGACGCTACCATGATCGCAACGTCAAGGAACGCTCCTTCAACGTTGGAGATCTTGTCCTCCGCCGTATCCGAGAACACGAAGGACTCCACAAGCTCGGCTCCCCACGGGAAGGCCCCCTTCACCGTGGCTAAGGTGACCGGGCCGGGCTCCTACCGCCTCCAAACACTTGAAGGCGAAGACGTCAACAACTCGTGGAACGTCGACCAACTCTGTCGATTCTACGCCTAGTCTACACGACTACTCCGGGGCTCAAGTTTACACGACTACATCAGCACCCCTCGCCGCAAGCGACCCACCCGGTCCTGGCTCCAGTCTCCGGACTACTCCCCTCCAGGGTCCAGCCCGCGCGGCTACCTACGGACCCTGGGCTGCGACGAGCGTCAAGGACTCTAGCAGCGGTCTACCAAGAGACCACACTCCAAGATCCAGCCTGCGCGGCTACCTACGGATCTGCGATCCAGCCTACACGGCTACCTACGGATCACCTGCTGCAAGCGGCTACCCGCTCCAGCGCCACTTAGCTGTAAGCGGCCTCCGGGTCCAGGCAACTACTTTGTAACTACGGCCCTGGCCACCCAGGTGTCCTTTTTCAGTAATAAAGATTGATTGTTCATCAACTTATTTACTGCCTACTCCCTACAACGGGACTACTAAAGCTGAGTACTACTACTCGCACTTACTCCACGATGGGCGCTCCGCACTCTGAGATCGCGGTTACGAGTACTCATTGCTGGAAAAATTTCATTTCATTAATACTTGAACAATTCATTACAATTGTTTCCTGTACAACTATGGCTACTAGCTACTTATTACAGGGCTACTGGAGGTTCAGCTTCTCGGCTACTTGCTCCGCGATGGGAGCCATCTGCTCCAGCAGCTCTGCATACTGCTCATCCGAGCAGTTGGCGGCTACCCCGCCTGCGACCACCTCCACTGGAGCCTTCGGGAAGTACGACTTCATGAAGGCCAAGACTTGTCTTGGGACCGACTTGGCCATATGCTTGACGTAGGCGGCCAGCCGGCTTGGTGCTTCACGAATTTGATCCACCAGGGGAGCGATCTTGGGGCCGCCCGGGAGCGGCACCAGGAGCCTCGCGATCGGGAGAGCGGCTTCTTCCAACTCCCTCAACTGGGCCCGCAACGCCTCGTAGTCCTCGTTCAATTTCTGCAAAGATTTGTAGCAGTTGACGAGATCCCTGTCAGAAGCAATCCGCAGCTCCATATGCTTCTCGCATTCGAAGGCAAGCTCCTTGTAGTCGAGCTCGAGTACCTGGCGGGCTTCTTGCTCCCGGTAGAAGAGGTTCTTCATGCTCACCTCCGAGGCCTTCAGCTGCTCCACCTGGCCCTCAAGCTCTGCAGTACAGCAATGCAACAACGGGTCAGATGCTTCTCGACTTCCAACAAGTACCCGACAAGTCGAAGGACATACCTTTATTCTTGTTGCGGAGACCCTTGTTCTTCCGCACCAAGTCGTCGCCCTTCGCCTGCAGCTCCATGACGTCGTTGTGGTACTTGGCGAAGGCGGCATCGAGCTTTGATTGCATGGCGGCTGCATGCTTCCGCGACTTCACGAGCTGATCCTCCAGCGCCTCCGCTCGGAGCACGGTGTCGCCGTAACCCTGCAGCAGGTTCGACTTCTCGCGGGATCGCTCCGCGACGTCCTGCACAAGACAACTTAAGTCAAGAAGAGTACTCAACGTCAAAAGGATTGACTACTCCAAGGCTACGACTACGTACCTTCATCCATTGCTCGGCTTGACGGATCGCCTCCATGTGCTTGGCTACCGTCGTCGGCTCGACGAGATCGTCCGCCAGAAGTTCTATCCCGCCGCGGTTACTCGAAGTAGCCTCCGTCATCGGCGCAGAGCGGATGGGCTCCGCGTCTTGGATCTCAGGGGATCGGATAGCCACCTCCAGAGCAATCTCTGGCGACGTGGTGACCGCCTCCCCCCCGGCGGACTTCTCGACGACCTCCCCCACGGGCTCGGGGGCTCCTCCTGCAGCCTCTGGGGCCTCTGGTGTCAACTCCTGCATTGGCACCCCCGCAGGGATGTCACCACCTTCAGCGCCTGACAACAAAAAAACACGCGCATCAGTGCCTACGACTACTCATCCTGGAGCTCTGCAGCTTCACGAAGGGTACTCACCTTCGACTACACTCGCCTCCGGCAGCGGCGCTTCGGTAGCTGGGGGCTCAGTCACGGCTTGGGCATCGGGAGCGGCCTCCTCGACGGGCGGCGCAACTTCTTCCGCCACCGCTGATGAGGGCTCATCCCCGTCCCAACTCAGATCTGTGGATTTTCTGCAGCAGTATTCACAGAGGGTCGTCAGACAAAATCGACTACCGCAGCAAGTACTACTCGTGAGGACATGGTACTTACAAGCTCGACCGGACGATGGTCACGGCCGGAGCACCGAGGATGCTGGAAATATCAACCAGTCCACCCTCGGCGGGCGCCTCTTCCTCCGCCCCTGTAGCTACCGCCTCCTCCACGGCGGCGGCGGCTGGCGCAGATGTCTCCTGCGCTCCTGAGGTCGCCACCTCTCCAATGACGGCGGCCACGGGTCCTCTGCTCTCTGCTAGAGCAGGGGGCTGGCGCTCCAGCTACGCCAGGAGTTCTTCAACAGTGGGGGCTGGACTTCGGCTTCCAGCCGGTTCCCCCACCGGGTCCCACACACCCTCATCGCCCTCTTCGACGGGCTCCGCTGGCGGCACCTCCTGCACACAAAGGAAGACTACTCGTCAGCAATGTACTCGAATAACGGGTACTCGACTACTCTGCTCAAGATAACCTACCTCCGGAGGCGTGGTCTCTGGGACCTTCATCTTCTTCGCCACCCGCTTCTTGGCGGGGTTGCGCGGCTTCCGTGGCGGCGCAGCATGGCTAGCCTCCAGGCTAGCCGGAGGGTCTTGAACCCGTGGAACATGAGGCAAGCCCGGGCGGCTAAACCTCGACCGCAGCTGGAAGCGATCCTGAAGCGTTTCTTCGTCTTCTTCGTCGTCATCGGAGGAATCCTCCACGATGACGGGATCGTCGCCTTCATCGACTTCGCGGCGCTCCTTCACCTTCCCCTCCGCCGGGATCTCGATCCCGCTAGGTGGTGGTTGCGGCTCGGAGACGAACCGCTTCACATTATCCTGCGCAAAGACACAAGGCGTCAGCAACTCTACTACAAGCAATCACTACTCGACGAGGGAGTACGACTACTCACCTCCTTGGGCGGGCGCGCGGCGGAGTACTCCTCGACCGGGCACGCCGTGTACGGCGGCATGTCTTTGAAGATCCGCGACAACCTCTCGGCGATGTCGTTGTCATCCAGCTCGCCTCCCGGCATCCGCGACGCGTCGTCGTCGCCGGTGTACTCGAAACCCAGGGTCTCCCGAGCCATCAGTGGCTGGATCCTGCGCTTCATGAAACTGAAGGCCACATGCTCGGCCCTCAGTCCCGCTTCTCTGAGCACTATGATGCGTGCTAGCAGCTCGGGGAGCTGGATCCCCTCTTGCATGGTGGGCTCTGTGTTCCACCACTCACGATGCCTGGGCTGCCGTCCGCTCGGCTTCGGCAGGCCAGGGTGGTGGTTCGTGATGTAGAACCACCTGGTCTTCCAGTCCGTGTTGGAGTCGACGAGCTTGTACGCCAGGTACTGCTCCGCTGCGTCCTCCCTCAGCTAGATGCCGGCTCCTCCGACTACTCTGGGGTTGGAGGCACGCGGGGCGCGGCTTGACGCGGAAGAACTTCGGAAGAGCACCCGGTGCGGCTTGATTCCGAGGAAGGCTTCGCGGGAAGTGGACGAAGACCGACGTGTGGAAGATGCCGTTGGGGTTCAAGTTCGGTACTCGATGGCGTAGTACCCGGCGGCCCCTTGAAGAAGTCGGCGGGCCGGGAGCGCAAGACCGCGCTCCACGAACCGCGAGAACATCGGGATCTCGTCCTCGGCCTTCTCCATTGGATATGGATCTCCAGCGGCGGATCTCCACATGTCCACTTCCTTCTCCCTGATGAACCCAGCGGTTCGGCGGGGGTCGGCGAGTCCTCCGTCTTCACCTTGGATCTTTTCCACTCGCGGCTCGGATCAGCGCGCGGTGGAGACACATGCGGCGCCGCTCCGGTGGCGGCCGCGGCGGCCTCCGCGCGGCCCCTTTTCTTCCCGCCGGCCTTGGACGTCTTGGACGGCGACGGCTTCATTCTCCAAGTGCAAGGAGTTTTCACTCGCATCCGCTCGGGGGCTACCCTAAAGGCTTCGGGTGGCGGCGCACTCGGATCTACTACGGCGGCGGCGAGGCGCCGGGAGTGGATTTGCTTCAAGATTCAAACGGAATAGCTGTGACTCGAATGGGTGAAAAACCCTAAGGGTTTTGGCTTCTATTTATAAGCCAAATCGCCTCGTAACGGGCGGCCGGATAAGTCCATGCGCGGGCCGACTCGGCGGCTGCGCGTGACTCTTCGAATTCTACTAGTCGACGCGCCTCACCTCGGGGGCTCGGCTACTTCTACTCGATCACCTGGGAAGCGGCTAGTCTCAAGAGCATCTCAGGACACATTCTCCAAGAAGACCCTTCAATTCGAGAAGAAGTACTCGACTCAAGGCTCGGGGGCTCCGTGCCACGTGTCCTTCGGTTTTTTCTCTCCGGATTTTTCGGGATTTTCTTGCCAAGATTTCAGATGGACCCTCAGCCAGAGCCCGCGGCTCGAGGCTCGGGGGCTACTCCATGTGGAGTGCGGTTACGCAAATCACACCTCCATGACGGCTCGGCTTCAAGACAAGACGAGGCATTTCTTGAAGACCTTCGAAGGCGATTTCAAGGACGCTTGGGACTACTCGAGAAGACTTCAAGATTGCTCAAACATCAGCTGGAGTACATTCCAGCCTCGGGATGCTTCGACTACTCTTGAGGACTTTTGACTTGTAGCACTCAGGGACGCTTGAGGACTACTCGTTAAGACCGTCAAGACTACTTGAAGCTATCCTTCTCGACTACAAAGTACTCGGGGGCTTGTCGTATGGACCTCCCTGGGTCCGCTACCTTGGTGGGTACCAGGACCGACTACTCGGTGGGCCCCTGGGACTACCCGGCTTGCGCTACACGGCACCTGAAGGCGTGGAGCACAAGGACTACGCAGGAGTAGTACTCGGTTAGGGAGCTGTACATGTTCCGCACTGTATAGAGGACTCCTAGATGTACCCGACTAGTACTCTCTCCCTACTCCGACTTGTAACCCTGCCTCCCGGACTATATAAGGCGGGGGGGGACCGATCCCCCTCATCCAATCTCCTCTCATACAACTCACGGCGCACCATTGCACCATCTTGTAATCGTGCCCTATCAATCCAGAGCTACGCAGCATACAGGACGTAGGGTATTACGCACCTCGCGGCCCAAACCTGTCTAAATTGTGTGCCACGTGTCTCTTCCTTCGAGTTACCGATCTCGGCGAGTCACAATCATCTACTTCGGGTACTCCCCGTAGTAGGTTGCCGGTCTAAAACACCGACACCAGGGCACGCTCTCCTACTTATGACCACATCAGGGGTGTCCTACATTTTCTCCCGTATAGTGCTTCGAATGGCGACATTCCCAGACTTGCTTGGTAGCCGTTGTTGTAGGAAAATTCTGCATATGGCGAGGCCTCTGCTCCCAATCTTTGCCATAGGTGAGGACGCATGCTCTCAACATATCTTCCAAAATTTGATTCACCCTTTCGGGTACGTCGTCCGTCCGTACGTGGGTGGTACGGCGAGCCGAAGTCTAGCTTGGTGCCCATGGCTTTGTGCAGGCTTTTCCAGAACCAAGAGGTGAACTGGGTCCCTCTATCTGAGACTATTCTGCTAGGCACTCCATGCAGCTTTACTATATTTTCTATGTAGAGTTTTGCCAATTTCTCTCCACCATAAGTGGTCCGTACGGGTAGAAAGTGAGCGACTTTAGTGAGTCGGTCCACGATCACCCATATGGAGTCATGTCCCTTCTGAGTCCTTGGCAACCCTACTACGAAGTCCATACCTATCTCGTCCCACTTCCATACCGGGATTGGCAAAGGTTGCAACAGTCCTGCGGGCTTCTGATGCTCGGCTTTGATCCTCTGACAAGTGTCGCAGTGGGCGACGAACCGTGCAATGTCTGCTTTCATCCCATTCCACCAATACTTCTGTTTTAAGTCCATGTACATCTTGGTGGATCCGGGTGAATGGAGTATGCTGAGTTGTGTGCCTCATCCATGATGGTCTGTCGAAAATCTCCACCTTCAGGCACGCATATCCTGTTTTTGTACCACAGGGTGCCTTGGTCATCTACCCTGAAGTCAGGGGCCTTGTTCTCTCCGGTATGCTTGCGGATCTTAATCAGATTTTCATCTGTCTCTTGGGCCTTCCGGATCCTTTCCTCTAGGGTAGGCTGAACACTCAGCTGGCGGACGTAGCCTTGGGGGACGATGTGTACGTTGAGCCGTGCCATCTCCTCTTGCAACTGGGCACTCTTGGGTGCGGCCTTCTCGTAGGTTTTCCGGCTTAGGGCATCTGCTACTACATTGACCTTCCCTGGGTGGTAGTGAATCTCTAGGTTATAGTCCTTGACTAGCTCTAGCCACCTTCTTTGCCTTAGGTTCGGTCGGGGGTGGGTGAAGATGTACTTTAGACTCTTGTGGTACGTGTAGATTTCACACTTGTTCCGATCGGAGGTAGTGTCTCCAGATCTTCAGGGCATGCACTACGGCTGCAAACTCCAGATCATGGGTGGGATAATTCTGCTCATGGGGTTTGAGCTGACGGGAGGCATATGCCACTACCTTCCCATCTTGCATGAGAACACATCCCAACCCTTGTTGGGAGGCGTCGCAATACATGACAAAGTCCCGTTGAATGTCTGGCAGAGTTAGCATTGGGGCTGTGGTCAACCTCTTCTTCAACTCTTGGAAACTTCTCTCGCAGGCCTCGGTCCAGTTGAACTTCTTCTCCTTCTTGAGCAGCTCTGTCATGGGCTGGGCGATCTTGGAGAATCCCTCGATAAATCTCCGGTAGTACCCTTCTAAACCTAGGAAACTCCTGATCTCGCTCACGTTGGTCGGTTGCTGCCAGTTGGAGACTATCTCAACCTTTCCGGGGTCTACAGCTACTCCTTCTGCAGTCAGTATATGCCCAAGGAAGGATATTTTCTCTAGCCAAAATTCACACTTGCTGAACTTGGCGTATAGCTTGTGTGCCCTCAATTTTCTCAGCACTACTCGAAGATGTTGTTCATGCTCCTCCACGCTCTTGGAGTAAACAAGTATGTCGTCAATGAAGACTACGACAAACTTGTCCAACTCTTCCATGAACACCTTATTCATGAGGTTCATGAAGTATCTTTGGTGCATTGGTTAGTCCAAAGGACATCACTCGTGAACTCATACGCCCGTAGCGAGTGACAAAGGCGGTCTTGGGGATGTCACTTTCCCCGATCTTGAGTGGTGGTATCCGATCTTAGATCCACCTTCGAGAAGTACTTGGCTCCCTTCGGTGGTCAAACGGGTCATCTATTCCGGGGAAGAGGGTACTTGTTTTTAATAGTGACCTCGTTCAGCGAGTGATAGTCCACGCACATCCTCATGCTCTTATCCTTCTTCTCCACGAAAAGCACTGGGGCTCCCCATGGTGATGAGTTTGGTCTGATGAACCCACTTCGCTGGAGTTCGGCTAGCTGCTTCTTCAATTCTGCCAACTCAGGGGCTGCCATCCTATAGGGTCTCTTGGCTATGGGAGAGGTTCCAGGGATAAGGTCGATTACGAACTCTATATCCCTGTCTGGTGGCATTCCAGGGAGTTCTTCGGGGAACACATCTGGATATTCTCGTACTACTGGGACGTCCTCTATGGACTTGGCTTCTATGTTGAAAACCATTATGTCCGGCCTGTGTCCTCGGGTGTGGCAGGTTACTTGTATCCCGTCTGGGTTGGTCAGGTGCACTACTTTATCGGCGCAACTTATGAGGCCATGGTGTTGGCTTAACCAGTCCATCCCAAGGATCACATCTATCCCTTTGGATTTCAGTACTACCAGATCTGCTAGGAACTCTACCCCACTTAAAATAATCCTTACACGGGGGCATCCCGTTGACACTTAATGTCGCCTCGGGCGTTCGATTTATTAGGGGTGCTTTTAGTAGTACTGTGGGTATGCTATGCTTTTCCACAAAGCTTGAGGATATGAATGAGTGTGATGCTCCCGAATCGAACAAGTATGGTAGCCAAAGGCGGGGCGACCGGGAACTCACCGAGTACTACGCCTTGTGCTTCTTGTGCCTCTTGCGCATTGATGTGATTGACCGGGCGCGTCCATACGGCCGTTGGGGCTGCCTCATCCGCCGGCGGTTCTTCTTGTTGTTGCCGACGTTATTGTTGCTACGCACGGCATGCGGTTGGCTCGCGACACCGGCGGCCTTGGCCGTTCACCGAGTTGGAGTAGGTGGTGGTGGTTGGCTTTTTAGCATACGGGCAGTTGGCGATGAAGTGCCGGTTTCTCGGCGGTTGAAACACACTCGGGAGGCCGTTGTTGTTGTTGGCGGTGATCCGGTCGGTGTTGTTCTGTGGGGGCTTCATGGCACTCTGGTTGTAGGAGGGCTTGAACTGGGCTCTGGGGGCTTGCGAGCTTGTGGCTTGGGATTGGGTTATGTACCGCATAGGAGCTTAGAACCTGGACATGGGGTGTCCAAAGTTTCTCGGCCTCTGGGACCGCTCTTGCTGCTTGGCCTTGTGCTCCATAAACTTGCGCTTGTTTTCCTTCTTCTCTTCGGCCCTTGCTCTCTCTGTGAGTCTTGCCATGTTCATGAGGGTGTTAAAGTCCGGGTAGATCTGAGGAGTCAGCAGTGTCCTCAGTTCCGGAGTCAGCCCCTTCTTGAACATTTCTTGCTTTTTGGAATCTTTATCCACTTCCTCGGGGGCGTAGCGTGCCAGCTCTATGAACTGGTACGTGTACTCCTCCACAGACATGTTGCCTTGGCGGAGTTCACGGAACTCGTCTGCCTTCCGCTTCAGTGTGGCCTCCGGGATGTGGTAGCGACGGAATTCCTCCATGAATTCATCCCATGTGATGGCGGAGGGATCCTTGGCTGCGGCGCAGTAATTTTCCCACCAGGCTAGGGCTGTTCCGATGAGCTGGTGAGCTGCCAGGAGAACCTTGTCGCGGTCCTCACAGTTGAAGGGCTCTAGCTCTCTCAGAATGGCTCTCAGCCAATCGTCAGCATCCAAAGGATTCACCGACCCGCCAAAGGTGGGCGGCTTAGTCCTGAGGAACTCGATCAGCTTCTCGTTCATGCCCAAAACTCGGGGTCTTGGGCGGTTGACGGCGTTGAAGATAGCCTCCATCAGGACAGTCTGGTTGGCTAAGACTTGTGCCAAGTCAACGGGAGGGGTGGCGGTGGCAGGACCACGTTCTCTCCTCCATCTTCATTTTGGTTAACTTCCTGGTCGTGGAGACGCTCCCTCCGATCGGCTTGCGATCCTTCAGCGTCTGATCGGTGGGTCCTAACAGGGCGCCTGGAAACCATCTGTAAAGAAACGGGTTTTCTAAGAGGTCTAGTTTTATGTGATGTTTAAGTGGATTATATCGGATTTCTTTTTGAAAAGGCGGGGGTCTACTCTGTAGGTAAGCACACAACAAGCACATAGCAAACAAGCAAGCACAAATAAGTTTTTATTACAAACCAGCGAGGAGGATATATCCCGACTACGCGGACACACTACACGACTAAGGACTAAGGGCGCGACTTGGACCAGTACGGCTTCATTCCCTGGGTCTTGGGGCACACTACTCGCGAGGGGAGCTGTCTTCTGGGGTCGAGTGTTCTTCCAGCGGAATGAGCAACTCGTCATCATTTCCGCCTTCGGGGTCTCTGTTTACCTGAGGCTGTGCTGCGGCTTCAGCAGTCGCTGTTGGGGGTTTGGTGACTGCTGGTGGTGCTGGGGGACTTCGATAGTTCCTCCCCATCCTACAAGGGGTGTTCCCAGCAGGACTTGAGCTTCTCCAATGGCTGGAACAGGTGTTCCGCCGTTGGTCCATTCTTGCATGCGTTGGTCCTGGATTCTCCTGAGGCTCCCTGGGCAACGGCTTCACTGCTTATGGCTGCCGCAGTCCTTGCTTCAGCTTGAGCCACTCGGACTTGGTGCATCCTCACTGTGACTTCAGCTTGTTCGGCCCGACTGATTTGTTCCCTCAAGTTCCTGGCCTGGTCATCAAAGAGCTTGTCCAGGGAGATAAGGTAGGCGACTACGTGGTACAGCAGGTCTTCTTGGTGGCGGCGTCGTTCCAGGTTTCTCATGCGGGCCTGCCAAACTGGGGTTCTGATGGCGGGAGGGAAGTACCTCATTGGTGTGGGGACGAGGTGTTCTTCGTAGATCCGGCACAGGTAGCAGAGGGCTTTTCTGAGGGCGAAAGGATAGGTGTCCCGGTGTCGAAACCCTGTGGCGGTCACGCGCCACGGCTCGATGTTGGTGTGGCGGTTGCTTCTAGCGACGGAGAGGACCACTCTACAGCGAAGAGTGCCGAGTTGCTCGTACTCTCTGCTGTAGTACCTAGGGCGCTCAGTGATACCGAGGCGCTCCAGTGAGTTGATGAGCAGGCGGGCAAAACCAGGCTCCTCCTGGCACACGCCTTGGGTCCATCCATCTTCCGCCATCTGAAAACAAAGGTAGAGTTGAACAGGTTGTGGTGGGGTACAAGAGATGGATAAATTTATTTAGTAGCAAGGTTGGGGTACATCCTTCGGGGTACACTTATTATTGCTAGGACTCGGTTTCTAGCCTAAACACCCTAGTCTTATCCTCATGGTGATTCTTCCTCCAGCTGGATACGGCGCTTCTTCAGTGGAAGATCTTGCTCCAGTATCTCATCTTCAGTCTGGGTCCCTTTGTCCCAGTGAGTTTCTTCGGGTTCTTCTTCATCCAAGTCGGCTTCTCCTCTTCGCCTTCTACGTTCCCTGTGGAGCTCATCCCATAGTTGTTTGTGAAACATCTCCGAACGTTCTTTTTCTCTGAGGTAGTCTTGCTCCATGTTGTGTCGTTCAACTTCTGCTATGGTTGTCTTTATCCTTTCCAGTTCTATCCTCTGCTCCGCTTTTTCCGCTCTGTCAATCTGTTGCTTCGGTTGCTGGGCTTGCTCCTGGTAAAGTTGGTCTAGGCCTCTGAGGTATATGGATAGGTGGGAAACTGCCTCTTCTAAGTCTTCTTCCTCTCGTTCTAGTCCTCTCATGCGATCGATCCACGAGCGTCCTCTTCCTCCGGAGGGTGGAAAGAATCCCATTGGAGTCCTTCGGAGGCGCCTGTCTATAAACCACTCGTAGGCGTCGCGGGGGCCTTCCGAGCAGCCTTGGGGTAGGTGTCGGCGAAGCGAAAACCAGTGGTAGAGACGAACCATGGTTCTATGTCGGGGTAAAGCGTGCTTCTTCCCACAAAGATCAGCAGCTTACACCGAAGGGTGCCGTAGCGTTCGTACTCCCGGTAGACGAACTCTGGCGGATCCCTTACTCCGATGCGCTCTAGGCTGAGTAGCAACGAGTTAGGGAGGCCGGGCGGGACGGGGCGATTCCTCCGTTCCATTCGGGGTTAGCCATGCGGGAAACGGGGAAAGAATCAAGGTAAGGATTTGGGGAAAAGGTGAGCTTAGCAAAGGAAAGGTTAGAGAAGGCCGGAGGAGGTCTCGTATCCTAGGGGTCATGTCCTACGGCCAACCTACGGCTCTGATACCACCTGAAGCGTCCCCTCATCAGAGGCGACTAAATGTGACACAAATACCAGTCCCAGGAGGCTGGTAACACATTTATTACAACAGGTGGAATCAGTCTTTTACATCACGGCGACACATAGGGCACAGTAGTGCCAACGCTACAAGGAACAACACCAATGCTAAAGACCACACTACAATAGCAAAGGCTTCCATAGCCTCCTCAGAGTACCACACCATGGAAGCTTTCGGTAGGGCCCTGGGTACACAGGCACGGTTGGGTGTAGGGCAACGACCTACTCAACGTCTTCGGGAATGTAATCGGGATCCTCCTCTGTAAAATAGTTAGTAAAACAAGGGTGAGCACATACGTACTCAGCAAACTCAACCCCACCCACGGAGGGGCTTATAAGCAGAAACATGCATAGAGTATAACAAGGATCAGGTTAAGGTTCATTTTGCAAACTTACACATGCAGGGGTTCATTTCAAAAAGGTTTTCGCAAATCATTTTCATAACCCAAGTAACTCAAATGTTTTAGGAAAAACCACTGTGGAACTACCGGACTTCCCGTCCGTCGTAGCCCAGGCACACAGCCACACACTTCACCCAGAAACAACTCACGCCAGAAAACATCCCATCCCAAACACTAGTTTTTGTGACCACATCGTGACTCGTCCAATACCGTGGACACGACTATTCGAATAGGTTTGACACTCTGCAGAGGTTGTACATCTTTACCCACAAGTAGGGTACCGTCACACGGACACCTCAGTGCCGGTACGGATCCTATCATAGCCATTACCCACCTTAGCTAACACTACGAGCCACCACGGAAACACCCAAGGGGTTATACCACATAACCAGGGCGTACCTCACACAGAGCGTACCCCTACTCCTTGGTCTCCCGCTGCTCACCCACACGACAGATGGCAAGTAGATTAACTAGTGGGATTTATGCTAAGCCGTTGCCACATACAACGGTCGAGTGGTTGTACGGTGATTTGGGTCAGGTGAGATGTTACGCAACCCGGTCCCTAACCGACAAGATGGACAACTCCCAACGCGCTCAACCACACAGGTACGAGCTCACCCATACTTCTGACACACACGTCCATCCCGTCTACCCAGTTCTTTACTCATTTTCCAAACATATCCCATTTTTGTTTTTAAAGCACTCACACATTTGTAAAGCAAACATTTAGGCCAAAACAAGTTTCAATTATAGCAATCAAGGGTGGCTATCCTACCATGTTTTGCAGTAAAACAATATGCAATTTATAAAACTGGTATAGGGTATATTTATAAAACTAGGACAGAAGCATGCATCAAAGGATGAGATTGAACTTGCCATCTTCGAAGTCTTCGGGGAGTGCCGGCTCGGCGTTCGGGGCTTCGGGCTCTCGCTCGCGATGAGTCCGCTTCGATCTCCGGCTCGGGGTACCTTCCTCTGTCTACTCCGTCGGCTATAGCGCACACACAGGCAAGCAAGCAATATTAGCACACATATTTCCTGCCGAGCTCGAGGAGGGGAAATGAGCGGAGAGGGGGTATATATAAGTCCTAGGAAGGGGGTTGGTACGGCGGGGGTACTACTGGGAAAGGTGTGGTGAACTTTGGACTTATTCGGGAATAAAAGGCATGCATGAAATGCTAGGTTAAGGAGGGGTTATAGGGATTAAGGACCTATTAGTAATTTCTACTAATGGTAAAAGGGGGTGATTATGATAATATAAACTTGGTTAGGGCCAGGTTGTAAATTATTTAGGGTGTAGCAGTATTTAATCTATAATTAGTTATTAACTCAGGGGCTATTTGAAAAGAATAAAGAGAGAGAGAGAATAGGGGCATGGGTTTTAGGGGAAAAGAAAAGAGCAGGGGGGGTTTTGGCAAAAACTCCATCTTCTCCCCCCCCCTCACGGTCTAGAACAGAGAGGAGGGGGGCGGCGGCCGGCTCTGGAGGGGAGGGGCGCCGGCGGCTCTAGCCGCGGCGGCGGCCGGGGAGTAGGGCAAAATGGAGAGGGGGACGAGGGGATCCTATCCCCGTGCTCACCTTTGGCTAGAACGGCGCGAGGGAGTGGATCGGTGGTGGACAGAGGGAGGCGGCGGTGTTAATGGCGGCGGCGCGGTGGAGCTCGGGGGAGGATGTGTGGATGCTCGATTGCGGTGTGGTGCGGCGAGGGGGTGGCGGTGCTGGCCTTATATAGGCGCCGTAGGTCGGTTCCCGGCGAAATATCTCGCCCGGCCGACCGGCTCCGGCAAGGTGGGCCGCGGCGGCGGCTCGGGCCGGTCGCCGGGCGACGGGATGGCACGGGCGGGGGGCGGAGGTCGTCGTGCGGGCGTCGGGTCTTGTCAATCCGGTGGCGCGGGGGCGGTAGGCCGGCGGGGCCGGCCGGCGGGTCGGCCGGCGGCGGCGGCGCCGCGGTGTGACGGCTCGTATTGATGGCGGTCGGCGGTGTGAGGCGCGGGGACGCGTCGCGTCGTCCGCGGCGCGGCGCGCGCGGTGGCGTGCCGAGGAGGGGCGGCGCGCGGGACCCCGGGTCCAGCGGCGCCGGGGCGCCGGTCGGGCGGCGGCGGCCGGCCGTGCGGGGAGGAAGGAGGAAAGGAGGGAGAGAGAGAAGAAGGAAAGGGAAAGGAAAAAGGAAAAGAAGAAAAAGGAAAAAGGAAAGGAGAAAAAGAAAGAGAAGAAAGAAAAAGAAAGGAAGAAAAAGGGAGAAGAAAAATAGAAAAAGGAGAAAAGAATTTGGGAAAAATTTAGAAAATTAGGGGAAAATGTTAGGGAAATTAGAGGAAGGGTTTTGCGGGATTTTTCCGGTTTTCGGGCGTCGGCGCGTTTTCCGGGACGGCGGTGATGGCGAGGCGGACCGGCCGGCGGGACCGCGGCGTGCGCGGGATTCCCGGCACGGTGGCCGACCGCGGCGTTGGGAAGGCGCGCATGGGTGCGGCCTGGGTGCGGGGCGGTGCCGGCGGGATTCGCGGCACGCGCGCCGGGGTGAGAGGGAAGGACAGTGACTAGGGTTTGAAGGGGGGTAATTGAGCTCGGCTGGACAGTTTTGAAAATACGCATGATTTATTAGGTGATTTATTTGGAGCCAAAAGCGCTTTATTTGGAGCTAAAAACGCGGGCGGTACAAGAAATCCTGAGGATCACTATGTTAAGCTTAATAATGCTAACAACATGTATAGTGAAAGGGTGGTAAGTATCTACCACCATATCAATTCCCTCTCCTATCCACCAATGCCAACCAATGATGTGGATGGAAAGTTGTCTTCATAGTGAGTCACCATGTACCTTGTTGTAGAAGTTGATTTAATCAGCTGGCAAAAATATTATACTATTTTATTAGTTTAAATTGGAACATGTGGTGTCATGGCAGTCCCAATGCACTATACTCCCTCCGTACTGCATTAGAAGATGTTTAGAACAGCGACACAGTCTCGAAAGCATAACTTTGACTTATATTCTCTATAAAAATATTTATTGGAAAGTTATATAGTACATTTTTATGAAAATTATTTTCAAGACAGATCTATTGATATGGTTTTGATATTTACAAACTCAATAACTTAAAAGTTATTCAAGATTTAGAATCCGAAGTTTGACCCAAATACCCAAATCTTGTCCAAAATGTCTTCTAATTGCAATACGGAGGAGTATACACTACCAAGTTTTGTATTGGAATATATAGTGGTGTCTATGCCCTATGTGCAGAAGTCACCTAGAAGGAAAATGATTGGTCGATATGAGGGAAGAAAGAACCAACTGAGTAATCAACTCCTTGAGCTTTGGATAGAGTGGTGCATTAAGAACAATGAAACCAACAGAGATAAATTGGTTTTAGGGCACGTACAACATCTCGACGTGTGTTGTCTGCATCATGTTTTTTTTTCAAAAACACATTAATATAGTGAGAAGACAGTGTCCTCGTCATCTCATGAGTGAACAGCAAGAGCGTGTGCTCCAAAACCCATCGCTAGTTAGTGGACCACCATTGTACAGTAGTCTCAAGTCGACAATGCAGATCATGTTGCAGGCACAAGTCAATGGATTGTATGTATGGATGGAAACTGATCAGATTCGCATGGAATCGGATTCGGATAACACCTTTTATCACATTTTTACTCGAATACGAATATGGATTAAAATGCTCTCGAATACAAATACAAAACGGATCTCTCGAATTCGGATACGCATTCGGATATTTATTCGATTTGAAAGAAAACATTTTCCAATTTTATTTATTGATAATTTATAATTACAAAATCAATTAAAGACTAAAGTATTAGTACATAACAAGTCTAGACACAGATTGCTCATTAAGAATATCACATTCATACATATTTATTTTAATAATTAATCATATAATAAATAAAACTACAAATAAATACATTTTTAATACATATACATTTATCAAAAAATAATGAAAAATACATGAAAAATAGTTCATCAATACATAAATAAACTAGAGTATTAAAATTAAACTTTGTATTAACGTATTTTGAATATTAAAATTAATGATATTGGTCATTAAATTTAAATATAACTTCTAAATTGTTTAGGGGTGCAATATTTTAATATTAAAATTAATGTCATAATAATCAGTTATGGATATAATTTTATTCAATTATACACTATCATTATTAGTATTCTATCGAACATAATTTGTCATTAGTTATAGAGATAACTGACAGTTTTATATAGTCGAATACGGATAGTGTCAGATATTTCCGAATACGGATGTGGAATCAGATAGAGAAAATCGACAAAAAAAATTTGGATGTATCCACTTTACTACCACATTTGAATTCGAATATGGATACAGGTATCTATATTTATATTTTAGCAGATATGGATATCGGATAATTCGGATTCTATTTTCATATTTCCATCCATAATTGCACGCACTCTCTCTTTAGTGTCTTTTTGCGGTGTGATGACATCGACATGTAGATATAGACAGCAACCTGTATGTGGATTGTACCTGCTCTTACTGTTGGGTCTAGCCACGAATTGTCAAATTGGTTGTGAAAACAAGTGCTATTTTATTTCACTGTCAGGTCGCGCCCAGATCGACCCAGTAGGGGAAAAATGCATCCTGCGACATAAAACCTGTGAGAAAGATTGCCACTATTACACTTTTGTGAACGCAGCTTAGACTGTCTCCAGCAAGACGCCGATCTGTATCTTCAAAAAAAGAGCAAGATGCAGCAAGAGAGAGAAGGAAAGGGGGAATCGTCTCCAGCGGCAGGCGCATCCCGCTCGCGCATCCCGCTCGGACAGTTGGCTCCCGCGCACCCTGGAGCCGTCGCGCGTGCGGGCCCTCGCCGGCCGAGGCGGAGCCCAAGGCGGTAGTAGGTTGTGCCGCTGGCCGAGATGGTGGAGGACGCCGGTCGGGGGTTGGAGGAGGAGCCGGCCGGCGGCGCTGGTGACCGGGATTGGGCGCGGTGGAGCGCCGCGGGTCGGATCCGCGAGGGAGAGGGCGGCGACCACTCGCGCCCGCCGGGGAAGAGGAGGAGGATGCCGAGGGAGGGGGAAGCGGCCTCGAGGCCCGCCGCTCCCTGATCTCGACGGAAGAGGAGCGCCGCCATCCTCATCCTCGTCCCCGTCGTCCTCCCGGCCGCCCCCTCCATCTCCAGCTTCCTCGATTCGTCCGCCCCTTCCTCGATTCATCCGCTCGCGCTCTGCCTCGCGTCGGATCTGCACCGGTGCGGCCTCCTCCCATGTGGTTCTGCTCCGGCGGCGTGGACGGGCGAGGGCGGGTGGTGGAGATGGCCAGCGGGGGCGCGGCAAGGGAAGGGCGAGGCGTGTGGGGCCCGCAGGTAGTTGAGCTGGGGAAGGCCTTCGGCACCCCCAGGAATGCGCGAGCCCGGAGGGTCGCTGCATTTTGCAGCGCCCGTTGCGGCGACGGCTGGAGCCGCTACAGTGCGTGCCGGTGCTGCAAAATGCAGATGCAGCGCCGTTTGCGCGCACCGCTTGAGACAGTCTAAGGAGTGCAACATATAGGCCCCCTTTGGCGGGGCTTCGCCCCGGCTTCTCCACCGGCGAGAAGCCGAAGCCCCGCCAAACACCGCGAAGAAAAAATGGCTTCGACGGTGAAGCCGTTAAAAGCCCCCGCAAATCCCGCTCTCACATTCGATCGACGGCGCGCGATGCGAAAAAACCGGCTCCCCGCGGCTTCCCGTGCCTCGTCATTTTGCAAAAAAGTCCCCACACTTTCCCCAATCTCCAATCCATCCCGACCCCAATCCCCAATCCATCCGACCCCGTCGTCTCCCTCGCGTTTCTCCTCCGGCGGCGGCGGGCGGCGTGCGATGGGCGACGGGCGCCCGCCGGATCCGTCCGGCGAGGACCTCCGGTGCCGGAGGCGGCGGATCCGATCACGCGCCCCGGGATGCGGCCACCGGCGCGTCGCCTCCGTTCGCGTGGCGGGGGAGGCCCGCCGACGCGTCCCTTGGGTGCGCTGCGGCCGCCGCCGGAGCTCCCCCGGGCATGGGCGCGGGGGCATGGCTCGGCTTCCCCCGGCCGGCGCTCCCCCGAGGCATGGGCGCGGGCACATGGCCCTTCTTCCCCGGCGCCGGAGTTCCCCGGGGTTTGGGCACGAGGGCGGACGGCGCGGCCAAGAACAGCCAGGCCGCCGGCTCCACGGGTAGCGGCACACCCTTGGCGGGCCGGCCGCCGGTGCTTGGCCACCAAGCGCCTCCATGGCGGAGGAGGCACCGGCTCTACTCTCCATGGAGGAATCCCGGGCGGTTCGCCGGAGCGACAACCGCGGCGCTTGGACCGGAATGGCTCTCTCCGCCGATCTTCGGACTTCGGCGGCGTCACTAGAGCTTCTTCATCAACCACAAAGGTGACCACTTCACATGGGATTGACGTTGACGAAGACAACGAGCGGGTGCCGATTCGAGCTGCCTCTCGGTCCCTCATCAAGTCGCCGGCGGCGTGGTGCCCGCGCTCCTAGGCCACCACCAACATCAAGGGCAGCTCTCGCTCCAAAGATTCGTGGACGTCGACCTCACCAATCCAAGGTATGAGCCCGGACACACATATCATGCTATTGAGATGCTGTTGTTTGAGATAAAATTGGTGCTTACCTTTCGTTGTTCCGTGATTGTTGAATGATGATTAATTAGAAAGACACATGGGTGTTGTGACCTTTAGGGATGTTCAAGTAGTCAAATGATAATGTTGGAATGTAAATGACGGATACATGAAAATGTCCACCGATTTGAAATGGAATACTTGTGTGGATTTGTTCTTGCATTCGGATTACAATCGTCAAAAATATCTTCCGGAAGACATTTGTGTTGCAAAGTATACGAAGTTCTTCAAGTACTTGGCGGATATTCCGTTTTTCGTTTGGTTAATTGCATTTTAGGTTTATATATTTTTAAAAGAGGTTCTTGAGCCGAAGCAACATGACCAGCCTTGGCGACCTTGCTAAAAGCACCATTCGCCGGCTTGTTCCAAACAGACACATACCGGAAGTTGGAGAAAACAATAGAATGAATTAGCAATAAAGGATGTTGGTAACAATGAGGGTACAAAAGATATGTTGGTCCATTCTAAGTCATATATTTAAATATATTATTTGAGGATTAATTAACAAAAGCATGGATGAGAACAAACCCGTTGGTTTTCACAGAAGGCTCGTATCATTAAGCTTACGCTGCGCCGGCAAACAAAGCGACCATTGTTTTGTTCGAAACATGTAACCTTTGGTCTACCGATTTCACCTTTTCATTGACAACCGATATCTTGTCTAATTGCGGAACCCCTTGCAATCACATTTGTCATGACATCTTGTGCCTTGTTCACATAGACACGGCTATTGGGATCGGCATTGGCCGTGGCAACACGAAAACAATATTTTTAGTTAATAGCAACTGCCAGCATAATACACATTGTATACAAAAAATGAGACAAGATGATAGTACACTTTGCATTAAAACCTAAAGTAGAGTACTGTGATTAGTTTATGCTCTTTCCTCACAAGTAGTTTAATGTTTGGACAGTATGGGTCTGTGTGTTTGCCCTTTCTTGTTTCCCACACCTGTCTGATTTCCTGAATCATGTAGTACTATCACAATTAGTAGTAAGAGCATTTTCGGCACTTTATTAGTCAAATGAATGATTTTTTTTGGTTAGCGGCGCCAATCGGCTAGTCGCTAAACTTGTCCCGTCCCGAATTTTTCTCTTGTTATTCGTATTCTACTATCTCGTTGTGACCTAATAAAAGAATCATATGCATCAACAAAGCACCTAGTCTGTCATGGTCCAACCAAAGGAGGAGATTATTAGGATCTGATCTTACCTCTCTACTACCGTTAGCACTAGCACAACCTTTCTGCTTCGTCGTCACATTTGCTATATGGGACTTGTAGATCCTGGCCGGAGAGAACCGAAAGCCTTTTCCGCCGGCTGCCGCCGGCCATATATGAACCGAAAGCCTTTCTGCTCTTTGTCACATTTGCTATATTAATGAATTGTGTTGTGCCCGATGTGCGGGTTCATAGAGTTCCATATGAATTGCTTTAAAGATCACTTGTCTATTTTTCATGTTATCACAATTATATGACCCTTGCTTATTATTGATGGATATTATTTTTTTGCTGCAACAGTGAGCTAATAAGTATTGTTCAAGTATGTGCTAACTGTATGAATGCTTTATTTATCTTGTTCCATATTCATACTAGTCTTATCTGCATGGAAATATATTAGTTCTTTGATCCAAAAAGTTAACTGAAAGCTGGGTAGTCCTGTTTGTAGCCATTTCACTTTATAGCCAGTTAGTGTTTAACTGAAAGCTGGGTAGTCTCTGTATGTTCTTTGATGCAGTAGACATATTTACGGGAAAGCTTTGGATGCTTCGTCAAGGATTTAATTGCTAGCTAGCTGCAAATACACCTCCGAAATTGCATCATTAATCTGTCATAGTTTTTTCTTCCTAGTAGCTTTGTAACAAGCATGCTCGATTTTGCAACTTGTGATCTAGATGCCTCCTCCATCCACCTTTCGGTTTGTCGATGCGGTACTAGTGTCCGGTACTAGTGTCCAGTTTGAGCTTCTTTATGTTTGATGCCTTTGCCGCACCCCGATATGCATTCCATTTCAATGTGATCGATTTTGTTGGCAACGACTTAGCCGATCGGTGTGATGAGAACACTAGGATAGTCCGTGAGATTTTTGCCGATGAGGTTTTAAAAGGAAATAGATCAAGCACCCATTTGAGTAAGACCGGCTATAAGAATGTGATAGAAAGGTTTAAAGATAGAACGGGATTGACTATACGCGGAAGCAATTCAAGAACAAATGGGATAAGTGCAAGCAAGATTATGATATTTGGAAGAGATTGACAACTAAGGAGACCGGGATTGGATGGGATGAATCAAAAAAGAATATTGTAATGACAGAGGCATGGTGGAAAAAAGCAACTCAAGTAAGTTATCCGACTAATGATTGTAGCTCAAGATACGGTTTCTAGTTTTTCATTTTATAACATGACTAATGATCTTTATCGATTTGTGCATTTCGGGACATAAAGGGTTGTACCCGATTCAAGTTGAAAGGACTACAAAATGAAGAGCACTAAGTATCATGTTTGAAGACCTCGGGAACACTGGTGATGACCATTGGTCAGCTTCTAGTGGTATAGCACCTTCTTCGGCGAACTCCCCTATTCCCGTTGATGATGAAGATGAACTAGAACATGATGATGATAGTGATCCTGAGGAGGTGACAACTATGAGTCCGCCAAGTTCAAATAGAGGTAGAGGGGCCGGGAACAAGAAGGAGAAGAAAGCAAAAACAAGTACTTGGACATTGGTTACAAGAAGAAATGGGTAAACTTATGAAGATGAATGAAAGGACAACCGCATCTTGTGAGTCCATCGCAAGGAGGGAGGACACATCCGGTTGTTCTATCAAGGATGTCATGACACCGGTCAAGAGTTGTGGTGCGATTCCGTCTACAAATGAACATTTTGTTGCTACTCTACTTTTCACCAACGGTGGCCGAGCGAGAGATGTTCATGACTATGGACACTCCAGAGGAGAGGTTTGATTGGTTGAAGAGAAAGTATGAGTGGATGATAAGAAATGATGTGCCAAAGTAGCTTGTGTCTTTGTTTTGTGATATTTATGACTCTTGTGTGCTACCATAATATTTATGACTCTTGTGTGCTTTTTTGTAATATTTATGACTCCAAATAATGAAACAATGTTGTTTTTGTGTTGAACGGATCCGATGATGACATGAGTGATGATGAGTTGTTTATTAAAAGAACTCTAGGATTGATGAGATCTCATCAAATCAATCTATATGCTACCGCACTTCTTTCATGCAAGTATTTCATGAAGTACTGTGACAAGAATGATGCAAGAAGTCCATCACAAAGTGGATTTGGTTGGACAATGGAGAAATTGCAAAATCCAGGCGAATGTTACAGGATGTTTCGAATGGATGCATCTCTATTCTATATGTTGCATGATCTGTTGGTGAGTGATTATGGACTCCAATCTTCTATTCATATGAATTCAATTGAGTCACTGGCTATATTCCTCCTGGCTTGTGGGCAAGGTATGTCTAATAGTGCTTTGGATGGCATATTCAAGCACTCTTCAGAGACTATTAGTAGAAAATTTGAGGAGGTTTTGCTTTGTGTGGTGGCCATGAGTGTAGACTACATAAGGCCGGTGGATCCAAATTTCTCTACTACTCATACTAGGATCAGTCGTGATCGTAGGATGATGCCATATTTTAAAAATTGCATTGGTGCTTTAGATGGCACTCATATTTCGGCAACACCACGTTCGGAAGACCTAATTAGATACATTGGCCGAAGTGGCATTGCAACACAAAATGTGTTGGCTATTGTTGATTTCGACATGCGGTTCATCTATGCATCCGTTTGGACAACCGGGTCTATGCATGATACTAATGTGCTCTTTCATGCCCTCAGACATGATCATGACACATTCCCACACCCTCCTCAAGGTATGTTGTAGATCAATAATATTATTCACATGTTTGTACATGAATTTATTAAATATGTGGCTTACACAATATTAATTGTGTTTAGGAAAATATTACATGGTTGATGCCGGGTATCCTAACAGACCTGGATACTTGTCACCATACAAGGGCAAAAGGTACCATGTACCTGAATGGAGGAGAGGTCCTGCTCCAATCGGTGAGAAAGAGCATTTTAATCACTTGCATTCAAGTATTCGCAATGTAGTAGAGCGCTCTTTCGGTGTGTGGAAAATGAAATGGAGAATTCTTCTCAAAAAGCCGGGCTACCCAATGGAGAAGCAAAAAATGATCGTTGCCGCAACAATGTGTCTCCATAACTTCATACGTGAAAACCATGCACAAGATAAGGAATTCCGCAAATGCGACCGGAATCCCGATTATATGCCCACTATACCTTCAAGATACAGGAAGCACTACATTTCTCAGGATGCTGGAGATACATCCCACACCGAAACCGATGATCGAGGCATGGATAGATTTCGAGATGAGCTTGCTAGAGCAATCCTCCTTAGATCATCTTGAGCATGTCTGTTAGCTATCTTGTATGGTTGCATGCTTTGTAAATTAAACATTGACTACTTTCATAATTATTAACTTATATGTGAGGATGGATAAGAAAAAGTTAAGAAATGGATCATCTCCTAGCTCATTCTTTGCATAGTCGTTTATCTAAAACCTTGGTTCGTATGCATTTGTGCATTTCTTCTCCCAGGAAAGCTACTAGCAGCTACAGCAGCTCTTTGTCCCTGTTTGTCGCACTACCACTACTACCAGGCCACCACCTCTCCTTTTTCAGCACCTGCACAAGGACGCAAATTGCCGTCCTCCGTCAGGAAAGAATGGATTGGAGCGCTCAGTAGAGCAGCCAGCCATTGGTCGGCAAAAAGTCACCGTGTTTCGAATGAAAAAAACGTCATTGTGTTTCGTAGGGAGCTCTTATGCATTTCTTCCAAAGTCAAAGGACCTATGTGACATTTTGATCTCCCACAAAATACAAGGCAGCCACGCCTACAGCCATTTTGCCAAACACTTTACAAAATGAGCCGCCTTCACCAAAGAAGCCATTATTTTCCACAGCCATGGCCAAATGGCCGTTTTAACCACAGAAGCCCTGCCAAAGGGGCCCATATTATTGCTCTGGGGTACTGCAAAGTCCCTGTACTGTTCCTGTTGGTCCCAAGAACACACAACCAGTAAGGATAAGCCACGCACGTTGTCTGCCATATGCGGAAAGGGAAATGTGCATGCGTTGCGTTGTGGACCACGCACTGCACGCATGCATGGTCCTGGGTGCTTCGAGTGCAATCCCTATCTGGTTAGAGGAGACATAGCCAAGCGTACATAGATCGAAGTCACGAGCCAAATCGATGGATCCACTGCAGAAAATAGTTGGGATATATTTCTTTTGTCGTGTCTTGATGTTTGCTAGCTAGCTCAAGCTAGATCCTCACCCCATCTCTCCAGCTTCACAATTTCACATTAGCTGTTGTGAGTTTCCAATAATGTAACTAGTGGCAGAGCAGCAATTCTGATATATATAAGGGATCCGCTAAACATTATCAACACATCGTACTATATATATGATAAAAATATATCGAGATCTATTATATGCAAGTGTCATAAAAAATTTCAATGCTTATAGATAGCATTAGCATTCATCATAATTAAGAAAGAAGTCGCAAATGCCTATCGGTATATATATATATATGGACTATGGAGACAGAGGAAGAGAGCTGAAATTTTCGCATTGCAATCTCTTTCTTCTTGTAATAGGGTTTTGCAGTCTTTAATTATTGTTAAATTCTTTCCTAAGGCGATCCGCACATGTTTACCATAAAAACTTATTAATGGCCTTATGTATTGCATGTCAAGAAAACAGCCTATGACATTGCCTTTCATCTCCTTGGCAACCTTGATTCCCATGGCCATATCAAAACATTGTTAATTCGCAACGAGCCCAACTACTTCGATCGTGCCAACACTACGCTTCCTCCTTCTTCTCGAACAGCGCCTCCGCGGCCAACTCAGTGTTCTCCGCACCCCAGCCGTCGGTGGTGTCATGGCAAAATCTAATTACAGGCGAGCAAAATCTCTAGGACATGAGTAGTTCGGAAGGTGGGAAAAAATAATAGATGAGGGGATCTGGAGCCCGCCCCCCCCGCACTACTGGAAACAGGTCCTTTGCCGAGTGCCCGAAACCGTCGGCAAAGACGTAGAAACCGTCGGCAAAGGCTTTGCCGACGGCCGCACTCGGCACCGTACTCCCGGAAATTTTTTTCTCGGTCAAGGATCTTTGCCGAGAGCCTTAGGTCAAGACCCTCGACAAAGGCTCTGCCGAGAGCCCACGGCGGGCCGTCGGAGGAAAAAAGTAACCGTTACGAACTGACGGATTTTCAAATCCTCTTTGCCGACGGCCGGACGCTAGGCCGTCGGCACAGAGATTTAGGTTTGTTTTTTAAAAAAACAAACTGCGCCGACAGCTCACCCCAGACCGTCAGCAAAGATTACATCTTTGCCGACGGCCAACGCTCGGCAAGGCTGGGAGACCCGGATCGGGGTGCTCCCAGCTGTGCCGAGTGCCCTGTGCAAGTACGCTCGGCACAGCTGGGAACACCAGAGGAGGGGTCAGTTTTCCCAGGTGTGCCGAGCGTACTGGCACAGAACCCTCGGCAAAGACGGCTTTGCCGACGGCTGCGCTCGGCAAAGCGGTCATCCTTTGTTTATTTTTTTTTGCTTCCAAATTGCAACCAAATGCATATCCCCTGCAAACACACATATATCACCTGCAAACACACATGCAGCAGCACATATCACATATATATCACATCCACAAGTCCACACATCACAATAGTTCACACATCCACAAGTCCACACATCACAATAGTTCACACATCCACAAGTTCACACATCCACACAAGTCCACAAATCCACATAACATCCACAAGTCCATCGAAACAAGTCCATGGTAGATCCACAGGCCTACGGTGACTGCTCGGGCGGCGGGAAGGGTGTGAAAGCGGCATCCGAGTGACGGGCGAGTGGTGGACTTGATCGCCACTTGGAGCCCGCCGATTAGAACCCGCCGAGAAAGGCCGCACAAAGGAGACAAGATTGCAAGTGTTAGATATGATTAGCCACAAAACCGTAAAGTCTTTGGTATCATACTCACGGGACTACCGAGAACTTGCGGCGTAGGAGACACCGTGGAGCGATCGGAGTGATAGGAGCTAGGAGCCCCGGTGGTAGAGCCATACCACCCGACGTCGCCGGGAACCTAGTAAGTTCCTCGAACTTACTCGCCATTGCCCGCCGCCGAGCCCGCTCCCGTGCTAGCCGCTGCGCTAGCCGGGCCGACGTAGACTCCGCTCCTCTCGCTAGCTCGACCTAGAACATTTAACTTAAATGTTTCGGTAATGCAAATCTAAGAATGTGTTTCAACATTAATATACCATGTTTAGTGGATAGTGCATACCTCAAGGACGTTCAACCGGCCCATCCCCACGCTCGGCCGTGCCCGTATCCGGGGGTCGGACTCCGTCCTCCGTGCCGGACGTCGGAAAGTCTCAAGCCGGAACCGTCGATGATGCCATCGCCAATCCACAACCTCCCGTGCTTCTTTCCTCCACCCAAGGCCATGACTATGTCCGTATCAATGTCATGCTCGCTCAGGTTGTAGTCTTCCCCGTACTTGTGCTTACATGCCTCTGTGTACTCAGCAATGCGGCGGCCGAAAGACGGGTTGTTGTATGCCTCCGGCCCGTCGCTCACGCTGTAGGACACATCGGACGTCGCCTTGGCCTTGTGTGCCATGCACAAGGCATCGAAGTCCGAGCATTCCCTTCCAGGATGTGCCTTTTGCTGCAAGAAAAGCAGGACGAAGATTAGTGTGATGAAACAAGTTTGAGCCTTTGACGACTTAGAAAGAAAGGCGTACCCATAGCTCCTTGTACTCTGGAAGGCTCCGCTGGCCTTGGTGGTGTGATGGGCCCTCCATCATCAAACGTCGCTCTCGTGCAGCGTCGTGCGCCTGCTGGTACTCCTCCGTGAACCACTTGTCCACCTCCATTGCCCACGCGTCGGCCTTGGCGCGGCTCCACCAGGGACAAACCTGCACATCACGAGGTAATTGATACATGAGAAGATCAAACATAACATAAGTAATATCAAAACATAGCTTCACTTGAAGTACCTCAATGAACTCGCTCACGGGTCAACATTGTCCTTCGGCTTCTTCCTTGCTTATCTTTTGACCAAGCACCAACGCGTAGTAGGTTACGACGGCCGGTGCTTTACCTCGTGATGCATGTCCGTGACACGCTTCTTGCAAGAGTTCCTCGGTGCACATGTCCGCTCTCTCCTCTTCTCCATCCTCACATCCGAAGAAGGTCCGCATACAAATACGATGTCAAAATCATTTTGTTAAGATTGAGTGGAACGAATGTGATGTAATGAGAAACTTTGTGATTTGCTAGAGTTACCCGAACGTCCTCGGCACGCGCTCGCCGTGTGGGTGAACTCTCGGTCTTCACCCTGGTAGTAGTGGCCCCACGTGTAGGCTGGCTCAGTCCGCCCGTAGTACGTGACAATGCCGGGGTAGTGCTGCCTACAGAGAAGCCCGACAATGCCGTTGGGCTTGCGGGCGTCGCCACCCGACACAACGAGCCAGTTCCTGCACATGTCGAACAAAATATTAGCGACTCGATAATCAAAATGAAGTTAGGCATCAAAATGAAGTTAGGCATCTAAATTTACTTACATTCGGCCTTGGGGGCGAATGACTGGGCGGTTCTGAGGGAGCGGGGGCTGAGGGAGTCGTGCGGGGCCTCGCAAGTAGACCTTGGCCGCCGTAGCGGCCTCCCCCGAGGAACCCGCACCCGAGGCGCCGTCCTCGGTCTCCGGTGCACCGTCAGTCGGCTCCTCCACCTCGTCGTCGGCCTCCGTCGGCTCAACAGCTGGCCCCCTGGCCCTCCTGGTCCTCCTCTCCGACCCCTCCGCCTCGTCCTGCCCCTGTGAGGCGCTGTAAAAGGTGGACAAGGGCACCTGACGTCGGCCCTCGTCTACCTCCACCTGCGGTACCGGTCGTCGTCCTCCGCGCCGCCGCCCGCCATCTTTTTCGGTCACTTGTGATCAACATATAAACAACACATAATTAGTATGACATGCATAATAATAATGAGACATGCATAACAATAATGAAAACACGAATACGAAAGAACATAGTATTACATGTATTAAAAGTAGTACGGATCATCGTGGGGATTAGCCGGTATGTCCGTACGCTCGTCATCACTTGTCAAAATTATCCGGATAATGAAGATAATCTCGACGGCTCTAAGTTTCCTTCATGTTCCATGTCCAATCGCTCAAGCATTTGTAAGTCCTTTGGGTCATACACCTCATCTTCATCCTCATTGTGTTCGACCAATTCATTGTCTACTTCCGTTACTATAGGTGTAGTTAGGTCTATCACAAAGCTCCCAATCAGCCCCTCTTCTTGATAGAATTCTCCTTCATATGTGTTTGGGTTTATCAAGTTATAGTCTTCATCGTTGGGGACGGGTAGTTTACCATGTGGCGCGACTTTCCGTACAACCTCCCAACCCATAAGGTAATCTTTGCTCGGCGAGGCGTATGGAAGGTAATAAACTTGCACGGCTTGTTGGGCCACAATGTATACATCGGATCTTGGATACACGGAATCCGGTCGAACTTCGACAAGCCCGATGGCCGGGGTCCTTCGAGTACGTTCAGGATCGAACCAATGACATTTGAATATCACAGGTTTAAGATGTGGGGCGCCATAAAATGACAGTTCGTATATTTCCAGGACTCTTCCATGATATTCTTTCCCATCAGTGTCGATCGTAACCACGCCTTCTATTGGGTCGACTCTCTTCGTAGCTCGTCGTGTGGAAACGAAATCCGTTGACATCATAACCGGTAAATGACCTAACCCTTAGGTCACAGCCACATGCAACAGCACACAACTCACTAGAGATGGACACATCGGTTTGGGCCTTTCTCCTGAACCATGAAATGAAATCGAGCCGTTGTTGGCCCGCACCTTGCGAAATAAGGTTATCAACTTCGTGTGGCTCGGCAACCTCGATGCGATCCCGGGAACTCACGGAGGAATTCTTGTTTGTACGGTTCAACCTCCGGCGAGTTGAGCAAAGACATATAGCATGATGCTACGCCACTCTTCATTGGTGAGTTGCTTGGTGGTACATGCACTCGCGCTTCCGAATTGGCCTTGGAAAAGACCGAGTTTGGATTGATTATCCGCGACATTGTAACGAGGGGGGTGATCATGCACGCTAGGAAGGTTCTCTTTATAGTACTTTTCACGTGAAGTTTGACACCTCCTCCACAATGTATGCCTCTCGCAACCGAAGCCTCGATTCCGGCTTTATTTGTACATTTTTTGCGTATGAGCTTCGAGTTCTCTCAATTGGGTAGCACCAATGGTACCGCACGGAGCCCACCCATGCGTACCTCGTATGGAAGGTGCACAATCATATCTTGCATTGGCAAGAAGAATCCAGGTGGAAAGATTTTCTCCAACTTACATAGTAACACGGGGGCCGCTTTCTCCAACTCTCTACATACGGTCCGAGATATCTCCTTCGCACATAGCGCCGGAAGAAATAGCTCAACTCGCCCCGGCACTTGCCATATATTCTGCGGGACAAAGCCTCGAACCATCGTGGGAAGAAGCCGCTCGATCCATACATGGTAGTCATGACTCTTCATGCCATTTACTCGCATAGTAGTTAAATTTACTCCCCTCTTCACATTATGTGCATACCCATCTGGAAACCTAAGCGTCTTCATCCATTTAAGAACTTCCCTCCTTTGTTCAATGGACAATACATAATCGGCCTTGGGTCTTCTCCATTTCTTGCGGCCTTCGGAGGCCTCATCTCTAGCTTAGGTCTATCACATAGTGTTGCAATGTCCACTCGGCCTTAGGATTATCCTTAGACTTTTCGGTGTCCATCGGTGTGCAAAAAAGTGCCTGCGATATTCTTCTCGGTGTGCATAACGTCAATGTGATGTGGCACAAAAAGGTCATCATGATAGGGGAGCCGTTGTAAGCCCGATTTATGGCTCCACATATCTGCTCACCATACCCCACATAACGACCATCTCCTTCATTGGCCACAAGAGCCTCTACTCGAGCACGAACCTCGGCACCGGTCGGCATACGCGGTCGAGGTTGTGTCACTACAACACCTTTTCGAAGTTCTTCTTATCTTGTCTGAATGGATGGTCAAGAGGTAGGAACTGACGATGTTGGTCGAACGATGAATACTTAGCACCCTTCTGCAACCAGATGAACCTCAAACGTTCCTTGCATATTGGGCACGGGAACTTTCCATGAACACACCAGGCTAAGAACAACCCATACGCCAGGAAGTCATGAATAGAGTATTGGTACCAAACATACATCTTGAAGGATGACCTTTCAGCTCGGTCGTATGTCCATACACCTTCCTCCCAAGCACTAATCAATTCATCCCACAAAGGATCCATATACACACCCATATTACTCCCGGGTGTCCAGGAATTATTAAGGACATGAATATCGTGTCCCGTTGGAAGGCGACACCGGGGGGAGATTCAAGGGTACAACGAACACGGGCCAACATGTGTAAGGGGCGGTACTCATTCCATAAGGATTGAACCCATCGGTTGCCAGCGCAACACGTACATTACGAGCCTCTGCTGCTTTCTCAGGATGTTGTCCATCAAAGTATTGTCATGCTTCACCATCTGATGGATGTACCATCTTGTCTGGACTATACCGTATGCCATGCTTATGCCATGTCATACTGTTTGGCGTTTCCTCGGTTTGGTAAAGTCGGCGGATCCTCGGCACAAACGGAAGATACCGTACGATCTTTTGGGCGATATCGTCCGCTTCATCCGACCATCCCCGGTTGGTACCTCTTCGAACCTCGAGGATTTGCACTTTGGACGGTGCGTGGCATCCGCGTGTTCCTTCCTAAAAAGGACACACCCATTCACACGAGCATCTATCTGCTCATACGGCATCTTAAGTGCTTTGAAGAGTGTTGTTGACTCGTACATGGACGTTGGTAGTGAATGGCCCTTTGGAAGCAAGGAGCCAACAACGACCAACAACCTATTGAAGCCTGCTCGACTGATGTTTAACTCGGATTTCACCCCTAATAACCGCCCAATGGCGTCCAATTGCGAAACGGTGGTGTGGTCATGAAGAGGTATCTTTGCCGAGTCCATCATCTTGTAGAACAACTTTGCCTCCTCCTCCATCGCCTCCTTATCACGGTTGTCATTGAAAAGTGCTTGGTGAGCATCTTCTAACATGTCTACAACCCCCGCATCATCATCACACCCCTCCAGGCGTGGTCTCACCACCTCCTCTCTCATACGATGTGCTTCACCATGGTAGATCCACACGGTATAGTCTTTGGTAAATCCATTGTACGAGAAGATGTCGGCCCATATCCTCCTTGCTAACTCTCCTCTTGTTGTCACATTTTGTGCGGGGACACCAAACTAGCAAATGACCACGAGAATTGGCCCATGCAAATTCCAAGAAACCATTGGTCTTATCCTTCCATTCATCGTCAAAATCACGCTTACTTCTCCGACGGTGTACATCCACCGACGGTCCTCCATCCTTTGTCATACAAGAATGCGAACCATAAAATCCATGTACATCGTGATCCTACTGTCTAATAGGTGAGGATAGGTCCTAATCCCACCCGCGGATCCGTAGATGAGTTAGTTTCCATGCCCCGATCCGATCGAGGCTGAATTTCGGAGCACCTCCCCGCTGTTCTCCAGATACACGTCCGAGTATGGAGATTGTGTATCCAGAGAACAACAGGAGGTGATGCCAAAACTCTGCCTCAGATCGGACCAGGACATGGAAACTAACTCATCTACGGATCCGCGGGCTGTCCAGAGAACGTGGACAATCCGAAACAGATACGGTCAGAGGTATGCACAGAAATGCATACCTCCAGCCGTATCTCTTTCGGACGGGAGACACCTAACTAGGTTGCGCGATCTACGACCATACGACCAGAAGACGGGTTATTCATACCTAGGGCCTGACGGTGACAAGGCGCCGCAGTGCAGGCAGATCCGCAACGCCAACGAAGAAGATCAAGGTCGTCAAGGTACTCCAGCTTGCCTTCCACTAGCCCATCTCTGAAAAAAGCATGTATATACAACTTAGGTCAAAATTTCGGCAGCACCTCCCCTGCACGGTGAGGTGTCAAAACCTGCAATTAAACATTCGACACGAAGGCCGACAACAGAGATATGCATTCTAATCGAACTCAACAAGGCAGTGCCAATTCTACCAGTAGTTATTCTATCACTAGTGATATATGCATTCTAATCGAACTCAACAAGGCAGTGCTAATTCAACCACTAGTCATTCTACCACTACTCACATTCCTGTTTCGGCTCACCTTGCTCGGGCGGACGACGACGACGGAGGGTAGGCAGGGGGGCGGCGGGCGGTGGCGGGCGGGGGGAGGGAGGGCGGGCGGGGGGAGGGGCGGCGGGCGGCGGCGGGCGGGGGGGAGGGAGGGCGGGCGGGGGGCGGCGGGCGGTGGCGGGCGGGGGAGGGAGGGGTGGGCGGGGGGAGGGCGGCGGGCGGCGGCGGGCGGGGGAGGGAGGGCGGGCGGGGGGGGGCGGCGGGCGGTGGCGGGCGGGGGGGGGAGGGAGGGCGGGCGGGGGGAGGGGGCGGCGGCGGGCGGCGGAGGGAGGGCGGGCGGGGAGGGGCGGCGGGCGGTGGCGGTGGCGGAGCCGAGGAGGAGCCGGCGGCGGGGAGGTGGCGGTGGCGGAGGTGAGGAGCACCCGGCGGTGGCGGTGGCGGCGACGGGCGGCGGCCGGCGGCGGCGGCGGCGGCGGCGCGCCGGCGGCGGGGGAGGTGGAGGTGGCGGAGGCGGCGGCGGGGAGGTGGAGGTGGCGGTGGCGGCGGCGGGAGGGCGCGGGGCCGGGGCGAGATGGGTTGTGCAAATGGCTAAGTGTTGCGGGGGCCGGGGGGGTAACTGCACGCCTTTGCCGACGGCCAGATCAAGGGGGCCGTCGGCAAAGAGTGCCCTCGTCAAAGGCCCGCCCCCCGTTGACTGCGTTGAAAACCCAGTTGACCCGCCTTTGCCGAGAGCCTAGCCTGGCCGTCGGCACACAGAAGCCTGTGCCGACGGCCTGCGCTCGGCACACGGTTCTTTGCCGAGGGCCCCACCAGGCCCTCGGCAAAGAAATATTTTTCTTTTTGTTTTTGCTTTAAGTTTTTTTATTTGGTAAAGGTACATGACCTAGAGATTGATTTGCAATTTTGGTATGATTTTTGACAAATTTTTACTATATTTTATGTATTTTGGCCTTTGTTTTGAATTTCTATGCATATTTCGAATTTGAACTGCAAGTCATCAAAACAGTGCATGTATGTGACGGGAAAAATGATATTCTTGCTTTTTAGTGTGAGTTTAGTCCTAATCTAGGCCCACGTGCCAAAATTCGAACATCTTAGGGCGGATCGCATGTCCACTCACTTTCCCGCGAATCGTTTTCAAATTATATAAAATGGAAATATAGTCGAAAAATCACGAAATGTGACGAGTGGTCGTTATATCACATGTGTAGTCAGTGGTAAAAACCTGGAATGATTTCGATGCATGTTTCCGTTCACCTTAGCACAAACCTGGAGATGTCCTTAGCACAAACCTGGAACTGAAGTGAAAATTTAAGAGGGGCATACAAATATTTTCTGATTCGAACATTTGATGATTACATGCATTAAACAAAATAAAGATAGATATAACGATTTGAGAAGGAGAGTATCTCTCTTTTTATACCTACTACAATATGGCCTATCCCTGATGCATATGTGCACTCCCTCTTAGCAATAATGATGAATTATATTATGTTCGGCGCATTCCGTAGTACTTCTCTTGAAAAACTAGAGAAGTGGTGAACCTATGTGCGTTGGTGCCCGTTCACTGACCAGAAAATTATTTTCTCCGGTGAACGAGTGAAGAGATAAGCTGGGAAAGAAGCAAATGCGTTTGCTCCAGGATGAGCAAATGGTTATTAATATTGAGACAATATATATTTTTCTTATCCTGGATCCACACATTTCCAATACATACGCATCGTGTGTACGTGTGCATGTTGTGAGATTAGAGAGCACTGATGAACAGGTACGGTGGCACTGATGAACAGTTTTAGGATTCACTTACACTGTGGATGGTCGATCTTATTATTAGAAGAAATTTCACCGTGATATAGTTCCGCCAATGAATGCAACTTTCATGCAACCGGACGTCAGTTGTTTTCTTTGTTGTTTGTGAGAAATTTAAACTTTGAAATCCAAATATAGCATGTGATCTGAGACATTCAGGGTGCATATATCTGTAGGCATATGCACAACATATGAGTCTCAATCACAACACAAGAAATTTAAGAATTGAATAAAAACAGTTTGAGATTGAGCCATATATATGCGTGCTGCTAGTGTTTTTGTGTACAGTATAAAAAGTCGGATCTGACGACATCTGCATCTACATCTATATATCTATCTACATCTATCAATATAATGAGATTCTCTAACTTTATCTCTTTTGTCTTCCAGTCACCGTCATGTGGGTCCAAATGAGAACGAAATTAACCCTTATTTGATTCAAAGTTAGGGGGGTGAAATTGGGAGCACACACTGTACGTATCTATCTATGATATATCCATCCATCGCGTGCTTATTGTGTCGCCTTCACTGGTTTCGTTCTGTGTGTGACTTCAGGGAATATGTGAAGGACTCTAGAGATATTTTCTTCCGGCCTGCATGCTCTGGCACCACCTTCTCGCTGTGGCTGTGGCTACTACCTACCTTTTGCTGCGAGTGTGTACGTGTCGGGTGCGTGAGGTGTCGACTGCGACCTGACGACGAATGGAGCAGTGTGCAGTGACCTAGCGGCCAGGGCAGATCCATGCGCGCGACCGCATGCAGGCACGATTCAGCTGCGCATGCATGCAACAGCTAGCTTTCGCTTTATCATCTCACAGTCACACTGCAAAAATGTTGCCGCTAACCGCCCGGCGGCATTTAATTTGTACGTCACACTGGCTTGCGTCACCGGCGCTACGCAAGCCGAGCGCGCGAGGAATTGAATCATCCGTGCTTCGATGACGCGGCGTATGGGCCAGATAGTGAAGATTGAACCTAATACCTTCGAGATATCTTTGTTTGTCGAGGAAATATATATAAACGATACGCCACTGCCACACAAAAACAAGGGTGTACATAATTCCATAGTATTCAATAAGAACGGCTAGCTTGTATACATTTTATGTGTTTTATTACTAGCTAGAGAAGGGGATGGGCTTCATATATATTCCCTCCACACGTATGGCATGTTCTCTTTTGCAACATTTCACTCCAATTCACTATTCATTTCACAACTTTTCACACATCTAGACACCTTCATTCCAATTCACCCATCACATCACCTCCACTTTTTCCCCAATCTAGACACTTCCATCCAATTTTCACTATACACCCATCACATCCATTACATCTTCTCTCACAAAAAAAAACACTATTTCAACATTATTCATACACCCTCTTTTCCCCCATCCAAACACCTCCATTCCAATTTTCACTATTCTTCCCTCACATCCCCACCACTTTTTCGCCCAACTAAACACCTCACAAATTTTCACAATTCATTCACTATCATCCACGAACATTTCCCAGAGGAAAATTGAGCGATTTACATATGAAGCTCCTTGCTAAATGTGAACCATGCGCCTCCGGAAATCATTTTCCAAGCACAAGGATCAAAATAAAAACCTTTTTGCCCTGGTATGAACGTAACTGCCTCTCTGGATGGTAAGATGTGAGATATACAAGGTTGGAGTCTTGCATAATTTGCATTAAAAAGTATCACTTGAAACTTCATGCACATGATAATAAGATTAGAAAATAAGCTATGTGAAATAATGGGTGGATGAGAATGTTATCCATTGACTGAGATTTAGCCAAGGTTGACTAAAAAAATTATATGGTGAAATAATATAGAAAGTACTACATGTACGTGTGGGCCTTATATGGTCCACATATATTTATAGGGATGAAGTGTGTTCAACACTTCATTATTGGAGTGCATGCGGGATCTAAAAGGGAGAAAATGACATTTCTTAGGCGCGAAAATCCAGACTATAACAAATCATTGGTGGCAACTCATTATAATCAGGTCAATAAGGTCAATAATGCCATGTCAATAACAGGCTAAGAGCTAGCTTTGCCAGACCTTGCTTGCGGCTGGTGAACGTTCACAATCTGTGCACTGCGCACATGCAGCTTTGAGAGCCGCACACGTGCATAATTCTCTTAATACATCTGCCGTAGCCAAGGCTGTAGGATGGAGCCCAGAACACAATTACACAAACACACACATACATTTCCTTAATATATTATTATATTACTCTATGGCAGTAGGTCGCTATAGGCCGGCCGGCTATATATCTGGCTCCTCCTTATCCTTATTAATTAGTTGAGCTAGCTTATTAGCTCGGCCACTACTTGTTCTTCCTAATTTCTTCCTTCTTCTCCAATTTTCCTAGCAGCTGTGTCTACGTCCACGTGTTCCCATATGCTCATACACGTATGTCGCAGGGCATGTGTTAATTGTCTATATTATATATACCCTGCTCCATTCTGGTGAACAAGTAACCTGCGCAGATCTAGGGGGGGGAGGCTGAGATTGAGATCAGGGTTTTTGGTAACGACGGATTCATGCATGCCATGGAGATGGGCGCGAGTGCGAAGAAGAGCAGGAGAAGTGATACTGCGACGACCGCAGCAGGTAGAAGAAGCAGCACGAGCAACAACAGCGGCAGCGGCAGCGGCGCATCGGTGGCGGTGACCAGGAAGGAGCTCGAGAGGAGGAGGAGGCAGCAGATGAAGAACCTCTGCGTCAAGCTCGCCTCCCTCATCCCCAAAGAACACTACTCCACGGTAAGTACATGGTGACTACTATTATTAATTACAATGCGATTTTGTTCTGGCACACGGCGCAGAATATTCCTTCTATTCATACTGAAGTGTAACTGTTGTGGGTAGTTGGTCAATGATACGTTAGAAACTATATGTCGTTTTGACATTTCAAGCTAAGATTGGCGGTGTTTATTATGCATGTAGATGTATACTATCTAGATACATACTACTTAATAACTACGGAGTCTGAATCTAAGATTTTCCCAAGTATAATTTGAAACGGAGAGAGTAAGTGTTTATTAGGACAATTGTTGTTTTCTTGACGTTATTACTTAAAATTACCTGATGGTTATTACTAGACATCAGTCCTCATCTCGGCACATGAAATATTATTGTTGAAAGCTTTATATATTAAAGCGGAGAGCTTTGTAATTTTCTTCGAGAATATTGCTGTCATCAACAAATCAACAATGCTTCGTTCTTGGCTAAAAGGACAAATTTTTTACATATATACATGTCATGTTGCGCTAGTCTTCTTTTGTTTGATTTTGGTCGGTAAAAAATCAATTCAAAAGATAAAACTAATTAATAATTGTGCATGTATAATACAAGAACAGGATGCTATGACCCAGATGGGTAGCTTGGATGAAGCAGCGGCTTACATCAAGAAGCTCAAGGAGAGGGTAGAGGAACTGCAGCAGAGGAGGAGCGCTGCACAGCTCATGGCTGCTGGCATGGTAGGAGGAGGTAGCGCCGCCTCAACGTCGGCAGCGACGACAACGGTAATGAGCGGCGGTGGCGGCGCGAGGTCGGAGGAAGCCGCCGGCGAGGAGGCCGTGGAGGCGCCAGTGGTGGAGGTTCTGCACCGCGATCACGACGGGTCGAGCCTGGACGTGGTGCTCATCAGTGGCGTGGAGCGGCCGTTCAAGCTGCATGAGGTGGTCACAGTCCTGGAGGAAGAAGGCGCCGAGATCGTCAACGCTAACCTCTCCGTCGCCGATCGAAAAGTCTTCCACACCATCCACTGCCGGGTACGCTTCTCTAATGATTTTTTTTCATCTGTGCATGCGTATCAATTTGTTGGTGTCAGATTACAGGGACAGAGGTCTCTAGACCCTGGCAGATGCACATCGTTAGGATTAATTAGTTTGTACATACTCACTCCGTTCCAAATTGGAGATCATTTATTATATATATCTAGATATAACTATATAAATATATATTTAGATGCATAACGAAAATTATGAATTTTAAATATCAAAACGACTTCCTGTTTGAAACGAAGGAAGTACTAGCTAGTTTCCACGTAGGCTCAGCTTTTTCAGGAACAGTTAATTAGTAGTGGAGGCTTCCAGTTCCGGTGCCTGTTGGAAAGCCTAAAACCAATACTAGTATACTCCCTCCATATTAGTATATGATGTTTAGGACAGTGACACGGTCTCCAAAGTACTACTTTGACTTCTCTTTTCTATAAAAAATTTTATTGAAAAATTATATATATATATTATGAAAATATTTTTCAAGACAAATCTATTGATATGATTTTCACATTTCCAAACTCAACAATTTAAAAGTTATTCATAATTTATATTCCCAATGTTTGACACAAACCTTGTCCAAAACATCATCTAATACCAATATGGAGGGAGTATTCATAAAGTTTTCAGACAACGTACTAATCTTCCATCGATTTATTTAATGTGTGTTTTTGCTTCCATCAGGATATATAGCTGTTCGTGAACAATTACTAATAAATTCGAATTATTAACTATATTACCAAAATGATTTGCCCCGAAAAAGTTACATGAAACTTGCGGAGGGCATTTCCGATCCTCTCGGTGTAGGAAAGCGGGTATCGGGAAAAGACATGAGATAGAGATATGTGCTGTGTGCACCATTTCTTGTTCTTGTCACTACTGACATATTTTCCCTAGTCTTTTAGAGGTGACCCCGATTCTTCCAGAATGCTTTATTTTTTCTGATCTGCTCATTGCTGAAATTTTTATCCTCACACTTATCCGTTCTTGCCATTTTCAGTACGGATCGCCGTTCTCATGATTTAATTACTTTCTCCTTCTGTTGATTTGTACATCCTTTTTTTTTTGCTTCCAAGAAGTTTTCTTTACTAAAATTATTCGATCAAAAGTTGCCAGCCACCTGTAAATCAAAATGAATGTAATTTACACATATAAGCACATGATATTTGATAATATAGTTTCTGATACACACATATATATAATTCACTTCATACTTCCTTTGTGTAACTGCATGCAGGCCTTTAGCACAAGAATCGGCATAGAGGTTTCAAGAGTTTCTGAAAGACTAAGAGCTTTGATATGATATGGATTACATATAGTATATTGCAAAAGTAGAAACCCAACTGATGAGCTCTATATCTATTCCAACAATTTTTCATGTCTATGTACGGTCCCAACACGATGTACACTGTCTGATAGTTCACCAGGCAATTTTCAAAAGTTTGATGGTTGTTTTAGCCAAAAAAAAAAACAAGCTTCTTTGCTCTGGCTTTCTAGTAAACGAATATTCTGATAGTGAAAGGGAAATAAGAAAATTGAAAAAAAAGAAACACTTACTTGATTTTTTGAAGAGAGGAGAAAAAACAAATGCAGCCGTCGGTTCAATCATGGCCAGAAAAAGATCTATGACTTTATCCTACGCTCTAATAATTTTTTATTGTGTATTTTTTGTGAACATTTTGTTCTTACATTTGGTTCCATCACACCCATGCGTGTAGTTTAATTTCATCCACAGTTTACCTATATTTTTTTCCATTTAACTGGATTCTTGAAACGTGTTACCGGACACCGGTGCAATAACACTCTGATCAAGAGGCTATTACTATACCTGAGTATTTCCTCCGTTACAACTAGATCATTTATGTAGGCCGTTTTGATTTTTGTAGATAGACAAATTTTACTAGTATGTTTTAGAGATATATATAACCCTATATTTATTTATATAGTAGTCAAACTAAATGACCTAATATTATATTGGGACGGATGGATGGGAGCATGGTTTTTTCGAACATGATCCGGTTAGCCAAAAACACCGGGCGGTAACTGGTCAAACCGACCAGTAAACCGAAACACCCAGTTTGGTCAGATTTTCTAGGTTCGGTTAAGATCGGTTTACCGACTGTTTTAGGAACCAGGCCGGGCCGGTTTGGTAAACCCTGATGGGAGTGCTTAATTAGGGTCGGTTATGCACATTACTTGCGCCTAGCAATATGCATGCATGGTTGGTTTTCAAATGAATCGTGAATGATAGAGAGCTAGGCTTTTCAGTGACCTGCATGTGTGCATGCAGCCATGAACCCATTGTGTCTGACAGCGAGCTCTCGTTTTGCCTTCTAAAGTACGAAACACCCCGACAGTGACAGTACTGTAAACAGACAGCCAACGAGATGACTCAGGGCGCGGCACCTCCGCACCTGTCCTGTCGGATTAGATCTCACCTAACAACGACCGCGCCCTTTACTAAATTTTTATAACTAAATCTAAGTGGTTTAGTTTGGTGTACGTGTCTCGTCACGTCTTGACGAGAACGATCCGGGTCCGCTGGTGTGCACGTCCTCGCAACACCTTGCATGTATGCAATCCTCCTACCTCGCCCGTCACTTTTAATTTGCCTAGGCGGAGCTAGCGTGACGCATTGGTGCAAAGCTTGCCCGGGATTGTAGAATGTCTACTGAGTAGTGACTAATGATCCAACGGCAACGCAACGTTACCAATTTGATTCTGAAGACTCGTAAGGAAAGAACTTTCTCCTATACTAGGTGATACCCCGCGCGTTGCTGCGAGAATTTTTTAAACAAAGTTTTAAGGTGAAATGTGAAAGTAGTGACACCAAAGATATTACATGGCTATATTTTTTGTGAACTCATTATATATGAAAGCATGTTATTTTGTTGAGAGTGAATCATTCTAAAATCATCAGCAGGAATTTTGTGGTGTGATATACATGCCATAAGCCACAGAAAATCGATTTAAGACATAAATATGTGATTTGGTGGATGATGACATGGCGTATAGTGGATGGTGACATGGCACATAGTGGATGATGACGTGGAATGCTTGCATGTTGAGAGAAATCCAACCATGGCTTGTAGTGGGTCTCACTTATATAAGTTTTATAGATTCCTTTTCAAAAACATATATTTATTAAAAAACCGATGGAGGTGACTAAACGGAGAGAGCTCTCCATTTAGTCTTACATGGAGAGCCCTCCGAGGTTACTTCCCGCGACACAAAATTACTTCCTTAAAAAACACACACGAAGAAGTAACTTTTAGTCATACATGGAGAACCCTCCGAGGTTACTTCCCGCGACACAAAATTACTTCTCTCAACAGAAAGCAGCGCACAGGAGGAAGTAACTTTTTGTCGCAGGAAGTAACTTGTATGTCGCGGGAAATAACTTTTTGTCACGGGAAATAACTTTTTATCACGAAAGTAACTTATGTGTCACAGGAAGTAACCTTGGAGGGCTCTCCATTTAGTGTTAAATGGAGAGCCCTCTCCGTTTAGCATTAGGGAAAACCGATTGTGTGTACCAACCAGGGCCCTCAATCTACGCGGCCCTTAAAAACATATTTTCTGGTTGCTGGGCCAAGGAATGTGTGTGCAAAGGTGGCAGGCCCAATATCGATACGTAACCTGGTTTCTCTCTCCTCCATGAGAAAACCTTTCTTTTTTTCTCTTTCTCAATTGGAATTAAGTTCGAGCCATGTATTTTGCTGTTACAGGCTTACAGCGAGCGTTGTGCAGTGTCCACCTTTTGAAAACTATTGGATCCGGGGACACACAAAAATCAGCATCATGCCCAAGTAGTAGTCTACATAGCTACAATTAAGCTTACAACAAATATGTGTTTTGTTTCATTTTCCTTTCTCTTTCTCCCATATTTTTTTATATGCCGGCTGGCTCCGCCTACATGCCAGTGAGCCGCGCGGGTCCGCCCCTCCCTTGACTGACCCGCCCACGAGTTGCGCAGCCCCCTCGTTGCCGGATCCAGACACTACCACCCACTCCTAGCGACGGCCATGGCGGGGGACGCTGGCGGCAGCGACTGCTGCAGCTCCCGAGTAGTCCGATCTCCGCCACCATGGACGAGCGGTAGCAGCTCCGCAGGAGGACGCGACCCTCCGCAGTGGATCTGAACGACCTCGAGTCCATGGACATGTCGTCGGGCGCCTTGCCGCTGGAGCGCGTCGAGCCCTTCGTGCTCGCGTGTGTGAATGCGCACGGCCTGCCCCACGCGCGCCGCCACCGCCGTCGTGTCACACCTGATTTTCCAAAGAAAACCAAATGCATCTCATATGTGCGTCAGGATCAAGTTTACACACATATGATTGACGTCATGAGTGAAATATCAATAACAGCAATAAAAACGTACAAGAGTTAAACCATTACATTATCTTTTTATTACACTCAGACGTTAGACTCGAAGGTCTTTACAATGATCAAACGATAACTATGAAGTCGTAACTCCATTCTCATCTTCCACAGGCATATGACTGGGGGTACGCGAGCCTCAAAACTCTTCGTAGTCGCTGAAGTACTCTTCTCCAGTGTTCTCCTCTGAACAGCGGGTAAGCAAGGGTGAGTACACTTATGGTTGGAGCTTAGCAAGTGGGGGAAGATGCAAGGCTATCAAGGATAGGCTAAGAGTTTTGCTGCGGTTAGCATTTTAATGTTGGTCAAATTTTTATTAGCAAGCACGTAATTACTAGATGTAAGTTCATACCAACCTACTTAAGCATTTAGGAAAGCATCTCCTCTCAAAAACCCACAAAAAACCACGATTTAATTCTATCTTCAAGTTTGAGGGTCCAGGCCGCTCTTGACCGTGAGCACGGCTGATCGATCAGTTTTACACTCTGCAAAGGTTGTACACTTTACCCACAGTTCGTGTTCCCCATGTCGCCCGGGTTTGCAAGGCCCTTAAACACTTCCGAGGTGAGTGGCTAGGGGTCCACTACGAAGCCTTTACAAAGATATGCAAAAGCACCAACAACCCACGACAGTTACAGCTCAGGGCGGACCATAACCCTCCCTAGTGGTCAGCACCTTAGCAAAGGCTGCTACCCCAAAAGAACCGGGCTATACCCCTGAACCCTGAGCCCCCTGTGTTCCTTTCGGATAAGGTCACCAGTACAATCGCACACCTAATTAATTGGCTAAGCCAGAGCCATGTGGACTGTGGTTGCACTGTTTTCCTGGGTGGTTCTCCATGTTCCGATTAAACCATATGATCTTGTTATTAACCATAAGCACACCCATACATATCACCAAAATTATCATGATCAACATTCAACATATTGTAAAAGATTCATTTTAAACCATCCCAAGTTATATATATAGCAACTAAGCATTTCTACCCAAAACATTTATTTAAAAAGGGTTGTCCAAGGTAATAGGGATAAAATTCTAGTCGTGTCCTTAAAAAGGTGATTTCCCATCAAGTTTTATGCAATACAATATTTAAAAGTAAACTTAGTTATCATGCAAGTTGTGTGGGGCAAAAATAGAATATGCAGGGGGAGTCCACTTGCCTTCCCTGCTTAAACACTGGGCTGCTCACTTGAAACTGGCACGATGTCTACGAGCACACAAGAAAACATACAATAAATAAAATAATACACCAAGCAAAGGTAAACTGATCTGACAGAAGAAACAGATAACAATGTAGCTTTAAAGAAAGGTGGCTATGAAAGATTAAGTGAAGGAACATAGTTGATTCACCAAGAGAGAACAAGGGTTGGCTCTAGGAACGCGAACACAAAAGCACCAGTAACTATCGAGAGCTTTGGATGATCACAAACAATAGCTAGTTATGTGCTTGGTATCTTTTAATTAAGTAAAATCATGTGTATAGGTTATTTCAAGGACCTATTAATAATTAAGCAAGTTATATTTGTATTTAAAAGACGATGTAAGCCTAGTTCAATTTTATTTATACATATTCAAGTATGATTTATGCAAATTATACATTTAAAAGAAGCATGTAAAAGCATCTAGGCGCTTATTTTTATATTTCGAGTTATTCTAATCAAATTACAATTTAAAACACATTTATATTCATATTAATCAAATTAACAATTTAATTAAGAAAACTCGAGATAAACCTATATTGCTTTTATTTAGGAAGCAAATTGCATAAACATTACTCAATTTAAGTTTGATTATGAAAACCAAGGTACACATATAATTAGCTTTTAATTATAAGAAATATTTAACTAGTATTAATCATATTAACTTTCTTATGAAAACACGTGTTGAACTCTAGCTAGATTTTAATTAGAAAAGCATGCATAATAAGATTTAATCATATTTAACATTTAAATAAATTATAAAACAAAGAACATGTACAACATTGGTCCTATCACGTAGTTTTAGTTGATATGAGCCTAACGCAACTTGAAACGGTGGAAACGGAGCTAAAACGCACAAGATACGGCCAAAACAAGGTTCTAAAACTGACGGGCTTGAAAATACGGTCGCATGGACACCAAGAATGCTTAAAACGGAGCTAGGACGGAAAACATATGGCTAAAACAAGGCTCAAGGGCTTTTCTGTGAAGAAACAGGACTTCTAGGAGCTTAACTGCAAGAAAACAGGGGCTAAAACATAATTATGTGTAAGAACTCAAGGGTTTTGGTGTAAAACAACAAAGCTTGGACCTTGGGTGGGAGAACTAGAAAGGACGGGGGCTTAAACAGAAGAAACAAGACCTGATAGAAAAGTTTCCTATAGGTGGAAGGGCATTTTTGTGATATTCAAAACTGCAGGGGCTTATTTGCAAAAATGCAGGCGGCGGCGGAGGGGCGATGGAGCGCCACGTGGCGGACGGTGATTGGGGCGCGCGACGCAATCATGACGTGGCCCGTGGACCATCGCGGTGGACCGGTCCACCGGTCCCACCGTGGACCGATCCAAGGGGTACGCCCCCCTTTGATCTAGGCCGTCCGTGCCCATCGGACGGCCCCCGGTCGCATGTGGGCGACGGGCGGCGGGGAGACGCCGGCGCCGGCGGCGGAGCGGCGGCGGCTCACGGAGACCTCGCCGGAGATGGCGGTTCGGGCGCTACGGTGCACTATTTGCGACGTGGTTTGAACAGGGAGAAAGAGGAGGACGTCGCGGAGCTCACCAGAGACTCGTTGACGGCGGTGGGGCGGTGTAGACGACGTGTGGCAGTGAGGGGCGGTCGGGATCACGGGTGCCCGCCGGGGAGGGGGTTGCGGCCTCAGTTGCGTGCTTCCGCGCGTTGGGATGAGCCCCTGGTGTACCTGTGCGTGCGAGGGTAGGGGAGATGAGGGAGGAACGATGGACACAAAACAGGGGCGGCGGTCATGGCTATTCACCTTGGCGGCGGCGGGTGCTGCGGGTCGGTTGGGTGGGAGAAGGGTTCAGGGGCGCCGGGTCTTCGTGCGGACGGTGTGGACGTCGAGCGAGGACGAAGAGGGCACGGGGAAGGTGTCCACCGGCATCGGGGGGGCTCCAAGCACCGGCTATGGCGCGGCGGCAGGATCTCCCAGGCGACGGCGCGCGCACGAGGGGAGAGAGGTGCAGGGCTTGAGCGGGTGTGAAAGGGGCGCGCAGGGGATTGATTTCGGGTTAAATAGAGCCGGAAAGGGTGGAGGAGCGACGCCTAGCGAGCTCCGGCCATCAATGGCCATGGGGGCGGCCTTGATTGCATTAAGGGGAGTGATTAATTGGAGAGGAAACGGAAGGGGAGTTAAGGGAGGAGGCGGTGGCCGGTGCTTTAGATGCTCTTGATGGCGGCTTGAAGGAGGGAGGCGCGGGAGGCGGGTGAAACAGCCGACGGCGCGTCTGGCTATGATGCAGGGGAGAAGAACCGGAGGTGGGAGGAGGAGCTAACGGGCGGGCCCCACTTGTCATCCAGCAAACGAAAATGAAAAGGGGAGAGGGAGAGGTTGGGCCGCAGGCTGGACGTTGGGCCGCGGGGTTAAAGGAAAAGGCCATCGGCCTGCTCGAGCTGTGCGGGCTGAGGGAGGAGGGGAGAAAGGTGGAGGTGGGCCGCGCGGTGAGCTGGGCCACCCGGTGAGGAAGATGGGCCAACGAGAAAAGAAAAGAAAGGAGGGAGAAAGAAAGGTGGGCCGGCGGGAAAAAAAGAAAGGAGGAAGGGAAAGAGAGTTGGGCCGCGCGGGGGAGAAAAAGAGAGAGGTGGGTTGGGCTGGAAAAAGGAGAAAGGGAGAGAGAGGGAAGAGGGTTTGAAGAGTTTTCTCTTTTTTTCAAACCTTTTCAAACTTTAAACTCCTAAATTTAAACTCTTTTCAAAATTTAAACACTTCAAGCCTTTTTCAAAGTTTTCAAAACATTTTAAAAACTTTTAAAACTTCACACAAACAACCAAAACCATGCATTCGAATCATGATGCACAAGCACTTATTGCTTCTAAAATTATTAAAATGATATTAAAATATTTAGAGACCAAATTTATTTGATGATTTATTAATCCTTAGAAAATAAAATCTAAAATACCTTGTTGCTTACATTATTTTGGTGATGGAATTTTGAGGGTGTTACAAATCTACCCCCTTAAAAAGAATCTCGTCCCGAGATTCGAAGAGATTGGAAAAGAAACTAAGAGTACACTTCTATAATCTCATCTTGCATGCTGAGTTCTTCTAGCAGTCATAGCTTCTTCTTTTGCTTTCCTTCATCTTAATTCACTTTTCCTTCCTTCTTGGACGGGGCAGTAGTGGCAACTTCAAGCCTATCTCCTTGTGGGCTGGTTAAGAGCACTGACTTCTTGGCACACAGAATTATTCCATCACATTCGCCTAACCAATCCATTCCAAGTATTACATCTATTCAACTCGATGTAAGAACTACTAGATCAGCTTGAAAATATATTCCCCTGATTTTAAGATTGACTTGTGGACATATATATGTAGATTTCATTTCACCATTCGGGGAACTAATCAGCAAATGTGTCATCATAGAACTCATAGGCATATCATGCTTTGCCACAAATTGTTCATTAATGAAAGAATGTGGTGCTCCAGAATCAAATAGAACTGTTGCTGGTATAGAGTTGACAGAGAACGTACCCAGCACAACACCTGAAGCGTCTTGAGCTTGTTCAGTCATCACATGATTCACTCTTCCACGTGCATAGTTCTGTTGACCTCTGTTACCTTGATAAGTAGAATTCTCAATACGATCTTGTGATAACGGTTGTCCAAATCTCTGACCATTATCTTTCTGAGGAGTCTGCATGTTGCGCTTCGGACAGATGTTGGCATAATGTCCCAATTCTCTACAATTGAAATAACCATTCGGACAAACTGGGGAGTTGCTTCTCACTGGTGCTTCTGAACGATCTTGATGATGACTTGGAGCATGTGGTGTCTGCTGGCTGGAATGCTGAGGTTGTTGAGTTGAGTGTTGTAAATTCTGAGTATAATTACCACTTGATCCACCAGAGTAAAACTGAGAATTCTGAGATGAGTTGAAGCGAGGGCGTGTGTTGCTGGATTGTCTGTTCACCAAGTTCCATTCGTTTATTCTACAAACCTATAGCTTTGTTCAGCAACATCTGAAAGTTGGGGAATGTATGGCTTTGCAACTGATAGTTGAGCGGTCCAATCAATCCATTCAAGAATCTTTCCTGCCTCTTGGGATCAGTGTTGACTTCATCAGGAGCATAACGGGACAAATGAGTGAACTTGTCGAGATACTCAGTGACAGACATGTTTCCCTGCTTCAGTGCAAGAAACTCCTTCTGCTTTAGCTTTATCACTCCTGAAGGAATGTGATATGTACGGAAGTTATCTCTGAATTCCTGCCAAGTAATATTGTTTCTATTAGGATGTGCAGTCGAATATGCATCCCACCAATCAGTAGCTTGCCCTGTCAATCTTCCTACAGCATAAAGGACCATCTCTCGGTCGGTGCACTGAACAATCTCAAGTTTCTTGGTAACTGTCTTCAACCAGTCATCGGCATCCAATGGATCGGAAGAATGGGAATATGTGGGAGGGTGGTGGCTCATAAACTCCTTATGCTTGTCCCTCGGCTGTGGCGGAGGTGGAGGAGGGGGTGCTGGTTGGTTCTGTTGAGCTTGTAGGTTATGGACGGTGGCAGTGAGGTTTTGTAGCAGTTGGGTTTGAGTAGCAAGGAATTGTTGCATTGCGGGATCCATTTGGTTAAGCAGTCGGGGTGGAGGTGGTGGTGCTTGATTCTGTCGAATAGCAATATGAGCACAGACTGCAGGTGGAATGTTTTGACCTTATCCTGACCTGGTTTGTACCATCTAATTGTTAGAGAGAAAATTATTTCCAACAAGAAGATTGAACTGATGCATGAGGATATGAACTCGAAAAGATGACGCAGCATGAATTTCAAAACTAGGACAGATTCTGTTGATCTCAATAAATCAGATGTAACTCTCTGTACCATTATCCAAAAATCATTAAAATTTACCAGGATATGATGTGCAAAATTATGAGACTAATCCAACTGGAATCACCTCAATCAGAGATCTACAACTCGAGATAAAATTCAAACAGTGCAGCTGTGTCAGCAGAAATTACAGATTCTGATGTGCTCAATACTTTGTGCATAACTATCAGAATACATACTGTATGGTAATGAATTTTTGATAGAACATCATCCTCAAAATTTTTGAACTAAACCAACTAGTTTTGTTTCAAATGGAGTTCTGTAGCTCGAGATATGATTAAAACATTGCTGCTATGTCAAATAACTGCGAGAACAGATTTGCATCATTTCAAACTTGCATGAGAGATAAAATAGAAGACATCCAGATTTAGACCCCAAAATATCTTTATTAACCTAACAATTTATTTCTTGTTGCATTTGTGGCCATCACTCCACAATACAACTCACACAAACAAAGATCCAAATCAAACATGTGTTCAAACAACAAACACTAGCACAACGATCGTCCTCACAGGAACATTTCTATCGAAGTTGATAAGGGGTTAGCAATCTAAAAACTTATATTAGATGATCTCGATGATGAACATTCAGCTGATAGCACAAGTACTGAACTCAGAATAGATCAAAACAAAACGATGTGTTTTAACAAGAAGACAAAATTAAATTAGTTTTTATACGTAAAATAAGTCAATTTTGAAGGATGACAGGCTTTCTAGAACATGAATCCTTACTTTTCAACCATTTCTAACTTAAGGTTGCGTCCTACAGTCATTACTACTCTGATACCACTTTGTCACACCTAATTTTCCAAAGAAAACCAAATGCATCTCATATGTGCGGCAGGATCAAGTTTACACACATATGATTGACGTCATGAGTGAAATATTAATAACAGCAATAAAAACGTACAAGAGTTAAACAATTACATTATCTTTTTATTATACTCAGACGTTAGACTCGAAGGTCTTTACAACGATCAAACGATAACTATGAAGTCGTAACTCCATTCTCATCTTCCACAGGCATCTGACTGGGGGTACGCGAGCCTCAAAACTCTTCGTAGTCGCTGAAGTACGTTTCTCCAGTGTTCTCCTCTGAACAGCGGGTAAGCAAGGGTGAGCACACTTATGGTTGGAGCTCAGCAAGTGGGGGCAGATGCAAGGCTATCAAAGATAGGCTAAGAGTTTTGCTGCGGTTAGCATTTTAATGTTGGTCAAATTTTTATTAGCAAGCATGTAATTACAAGATGTAAGTTGATACCAACCCACTTAAGCATTTAGGAAAGCATCTCCTCTCAAAAACCCACAAGAAACCACGATTTAATTCCATCTTCAAGTTTATTAATCATGTGAGGGTCCAGGCCGCTCTTGACCGTGAGCACGGCTGATCGATCAGTTTTACACTCTGCAAAGGTTGTACACTTTACCCACAGTTCGTGTTCCACATATCGCCCGGGTTTGCAAGGCCCTTAAACACTTCCGAGGTGAGTGGCTAGGGGTCCACTACGAAGCCTTTACAAAGATATGCAAAAGCACCAACAACCCACGACAGTTACAGCTCAGGGCGGACCATAACCCTCCCTAGTGGTCAGCACCTTAGCAAAGGCTGCTACCCCAAAAGAACCGGGCTATACCCCTGCAACCCCGAGCCCCCTGTGTTCCTTTCGGATAAGGTCACCAGTACAATCGCACACCTAATTAATTGGCTAAGCCAGAGCCATGTGGACTGTGGTTGCACTGTTTTCCTGGGTGGTTCTCCATGTTCCGATTAAACCATATGATCTTGTTATTAACCATAAGCACACACATACATATCACCAAAATTATCATGATCAACATTCAACATATTGTAAAAGATTCATTTTAAACCATCCCAAGTTATATATATAGCAACTAAGCATTTCTACCCAAAACATTTATTTAAAAAGGGTTGTCCAAGGTAATAGGGACAAAATTCTAGTCGTGTCCTTAAAAAGGTGATTTCCCATCAAGTTTTATGCAATACAATATTTAAAAGTAAACTTAGTTATCATGCAAGTTGTGTGGGGCAAAAATAGAATATGCAGGGGGAGTCCACTTGCCTTCCTTGCTTAAACACTGGGGTTCTTCTTCCTCAAACACTTGCTCTTGATCCACTCCAATTGGCTGCTCACTTGAAACTGGCACGATGTCTACGAGTACACAAGAAAACATACAATAAATAAAATAATACACCAAGCAAAGGTAAACTGATCTGACAGAAGAAACAGATAACAAGGTAGCTTTAAAGAAAGGTGGCTAGGAAAGATTAAGTGAAGGAACATAGTTGATTCACGAAGAGAGAACAAGGGTTGGCTCTAGGAACGCGAACACAAAAGCACCAGGAACTATCGAGAGCTTTGGATGATCACAAACAAGAGCTAGTTATGTGCTTGGTATCTTTTAATTAAGTAAAATCATGTGTATAGGTTATTTCAAGGACCTATTAATAATTAAGCAAGTTATATTTGTATTTAAAAGACAATGTAAGCCTAGTTCAATTTTATTTATACATATTCAAGTATGATTTATGCAAATTATACATTTAAAAGAAGCATGTAAAAGCATCTAGGCGCTTATTTTATATCTCGAGTTATTCTAATCAAATTACAATTTAAAACACATTTATATTCATATTAATCAAATTAACAATTTAATTAAGAAAACTCGAGATAAACCTATATTGCTTTTATTTAGGAAGCAAATTGCATAAACATTACTCAATTTAAGTTTGATTATGAAAACCAAGGTACACATCTAATTATCTTTTAATTATAAGAAATATTTAACTAGTATTAATCATATTAACTTTCTTATGAAAACACGTGTTGAACTCTAGCTAGATTTTAATTAGAAAAGCATGCATAATAAGATTTAATCATATTTAACATTTAAATAAATTATAAAACAAAGAACATGTACAACATTGGTCCTATCACGTAGTTTTAGTTGATATGAGCCTAACGCAACTTGAAACGGTGGAAACGGAGCTAAAACGCACAAGATACGGCCAAAACACGATTCTAAAACTGACAGGCTTGAAAAGACGGCCGCGTGGACACCAAGAACGCTTAAAACGGAGCTAGGACGGAAAACATATGGCTAAAACAAGGCTCAGGGGCTTTTCTGTGAAGAAACAGGACTTCTAGGGGCTTAACTGCAAGAAAACTGGGGCTAAAACATAATTATGTGTAAGAACTCAAGGGTTTTGGTGTAAAACAACAAAGCTTGGACCTTGGGTGGGAGAACTAGAAAGGACGGGGGCTTAAACAGAAGAAACAGGACCTGATAGAAAAGATTCCTATAGGTGGAAGGGCATTTTTGTGATATTCAAAATTGCAGGGGCTTATTTGCAAAAAATCCTGGGCGGCCGGCGGACGGGCTGATGGAGTGCCACGTGGCGGACTGTGATTGGCTGGCGCTGACGCAATCATGACGTGGCCCGTGGTCCACCGTGGACCGATCCAAGGGGTACGCCCCCCTTTTTATCTGGGACGTTCGTGCCCATCGGACGGCCCCGTTCGCATGTGGGCGGCGGGGAGACGGCCGGCGCCGGCAGCGGAGCGGCAGCGGCTCACCGGAGACCTCGCCAGATATGGCGGTTTGGGCGCTACGGTGCACTATTTGCGACGCGGTTTGAACAGGGAGAAAGAGGAGGACGTCGCGTAGCTCACCAGAGACTCGTTGACGGTGGTGGGGCGGCGTAGACGCCGTGCTGCGGTGAGGGGCTGTCGGGATCACGGGTGCCCACCGGGGAGGGGGTTGCGACCTCGGCTGTGTGCTTCCGCCCCTTGGGATGAGCCCCTGGTGTACTAGTGCGTGCGAAGGTAGGGGCGATGAGGGAGGAACGATGGACACAAAACAGGGGCGGCGGCCATGGCTATTCACATTGGCGGCGGCGGCGGCGGGTGCTGCGGGTCGGTTGGGTGGGAGAAGGGTTTAGGGGCGCCGGGTCTTCGTGCGAACGGTGTGGACGTCGAGCGAGGATGAAGAGGGCTCGGGGAAGGTGTCCACCGGCATCGGGGGGGCTCCAAGCACCGGCTATGGCGCGGCGGCAGGATCCCCCAGGCGACGGCGCGTGCACGAGGGGAGAGAGGTGCAGGGCTTGAGCGGGTGTGGAAAGGGGCGCGCAGGGGATCGATTTTGGGTTAAATAGAGCCGGAAAGGGTGGAGGAGCGACGCCTAGCGAGCTCTGGCCATCAATGGCCATGGGGGGCCTTGACTGCATTAAGGGGAGCGATTAATTGGAGAGGAAACAGAAGGGGGGTTAAGGGAGGAGGCGGTGGCCGGTGCTTTAGATGCTCTTGATGGCGGCTTGAAGGAGGGAGGCGTGGGAGGCGGGTGAAACAGCCGGCGGCGCGTCTGGCTGTGATGCAGGGGAGAGGAACCGGAGGTGGGAGGAGGAGCTGACGGGCGGGCCCCACTTGTCATCCAGCAAACGAAAATGAAAAGGGGAGAGGGAGAGGTTGGGCCGCAGGCTGGACGTTGGGCCGCGGGGTTAAAGGAAAAGGCCATCGACCTGCTCGAGCTGTGCGGGCTGAGGGAGGAGGGGGGAAAGGTGGAGGTGGGCCGCGCGGTGAGCTGGGCGACCCGGTGAGGAAGATGGGCCGACGAGAAAAGAAAAGAAAAGAAAGGAGGGAGAAAGAAAGGTGGGCCGGCGGGAAAAAAAAGAAAGGAGGAAGGGAAAGAGAATTGGGCCGCGCGGGGGAGAAAAAGAGAGAGGTGGGTTGGGCTGGAAAAAGGAGAAAGGGGGAGAGAGAGAGGGAAGAGGGTTTGAAGAGTTTTCTCTTTTTTCAAACCTTTTCAAACTTTAAACTCCTAAATTTAAACTCTTTTCAAAATTTAAACACTTCAAGCCTTTTTCAAAGTTTTCAAAACATTTTAAAAACTTTTAAAACTTCACACAAACAACCAAAACAATGCATTCGAATCATGATGCACAAGCACTTATTGGTTCTGAAATTATTAAAATGATATTAAAATATTTAGAGACCAAATTTATTGGATAATTTATTAATCCTTAGAAAATAAAATCTGAAACACCTTGTTGCTTACATTATTTTGGTGATGGAATTTTGAGGGTGTTACACGCCGCCAGAATACTACCACCTCGACAACGGCGCGGATGGCGAGCTCGCGCTTCTCCTCGGAGGTGACGAGTTCGCATGGGAAAAGGGCCTTCATCCTCGCCTCCGCGGGTGTTGCAATCGACATCTTGAGATGTTGCAATCAGTGTATATTGATGTTGCAATTAATATTCCTTTTCACGCTGATGTTCTAATGTCCCAGAGCTTGAATTTTTTAGGATGTTGCATATGTTGTCTACAAATGTAGCAATCACTGCCGATCGATATTGCATATGCGTACTCAACACGTTTTGTAGTGTTTCATGCGATATTGCATAAGTGTTCTTGGCATGTTGCAATTGGTCGCCTTCATGACGAAATCGTTTGTCTTTATGTTACAATCGTTGTAACATGTTGCAACTGTGTTCTTACATGTTGCAAGTGGTCCATGTGAATGTTTCAAACTTAAATCTTAATAATTTTGATGTTGCAAACATTAATATTTGTTGTTGTGGATGTTGAGTTTCGATATTGCAGACATGTGATGTTGGGTGTTGTGTCGAGGAGGAGGGGGACTCCTGATGTTTCAATATTGCACGCAACATGGTCGCAACATGGGTCGCTTGGGTGTTGTGCCGGGGGGGGGTGGAGGAGGGTCCCTGATGTTGGATGTTACACGCAACATGGTCACAATATGATCGCAACATTGCTCCTTGGACTTTGAATAGCACGGCTGACGGCTGATTCGCTTCCCCATCCGACAACCACGAAGGTGTCCGAGTCCGGGCGCTAGCAGCTCTATTTCGTAATAGCTAGCTAGCGTCGTTTTCACCGGGTCTCGTGGATAAATAATAAGTACTTCATGGTTTTCTGGCGCAAGGATTTCCCCCTTTTTTGGTTGGCGAGGTGTCCATGCAAAGCAGAAGCCCCCCTAGCTGGTGGCTGCAGCCTGAACAGTCTCCAGTTATCTTAACTCATGTTCTGAGAATCTGAGATACTCTCTTAGTCTCAGGGTCGGATTCAACTCTGAACTCATGGCTTCGTACCTACCAATACAAATATGAACATATGCAAATATCGGGACACATGCATGAAGTTAAATATCTAAATATATTTTATAGTGCTTCTCTGTGTGTCGTTGTTTTTTTATACAACTTTGATCATTCATATTATTTTTTGAGCATTCATATTATTTAAAAAATTGTAATTATCTTCTATTTTGTTTGTGACATGCTTTATTATTATACTTTAAGTACTCCCTCCATCCCAAAAAGAATGTCATTCTAGAAAGTTTAGGACAGATTATTAAGGTGGTGAAATGACCTCGATTGTCCCTATTTATTTGCCATATTAGGTGCTAATTGATTGTTGCATGCCTACATGCACATGCACACATGCCAAATTAAGCAAAACGTCATTCTTTTTGGGACAAATTTTGAATCCTAAAACGTCATTCTTTTTGAGACAGAGGGAGTATGGATTATTTTTTATATTTATAATAAATTTTAAACAAGATAAATGGTCAAAGTTGAAAGAAAAACTTACGGCGACACATTTTTGACACGGATAGAATGAGTATAAGAGCCCCTTTGGGAAACAAAAATCCCGGAGGGACGATCCCCCAGTTTTCCCCGGGCCGCTCCCCCACCCGATTTCCGGCCAGGCCACGCATTCCTGCAGTTTGGGAGCCCAACATCCGGGGGGGCGTCCGACCCCCATCCTCGAGTTTTCCCTGGGCGAGCTCTCCCCACCACTTGACTCATGCCACCGCGACCCCGTCTCTCTCGCGCTCGTGAGGGAAGAGAACCGCGACCTCCGTCCCATCCACTCCAACACGTCGACTCCCCGCCCGCCCCACCACGTCGTTGTTCCTCCACCATCCACATTGCTCCAGGTCAAGGAGCCATCGTTGTCGTCCCCGGTCAGGAGCCGCCGCCGCCATGTCCCTGGACCCCGGTGCCTTCTCGCCTGCCCCCTCTCCGGATCTACAACACCATCACCTTGGTTGCATCCTCTGCATTCCGGATCTACCACGGTCCTCTACCTTCTTGGATTTGTGAGTTCTCCCCTTTCCTCATCTCATACTCTTGCCTAGGTGTTCACGGTGTATTTTGGTGCACCTAGCATGTTCATTACACTTTGGTTTGGATTTGATTATGGAACTAACCCGCCACTAGGCACACTAATCATATAACAAGTTCATCTTTGTGCATGCATTTGGAAGTGTTGTGTTTATGTAGGAAAACATGGACATAAAGGACGGATTCGCAACAAGTTCAAAGGAGCATTCATGGAGTCTTGTTCGTGTTCATGAGCTTGCTGAAATCACTTCCAATGGTGGCGAGGACCGAAGTGCTACGAGGAACACCCCCGAGGATTGAAGCGAAAAAGATCAAACTTCATGCAAAGAGAGCCTCCATCTTGGACGCGAGGATAACAGCATCAAAATCGTGCAAGTGGAGGGGGCAAAGTACATAAGTGCACGAGGACCCACGGAGCAAAAGGGGCGACCGAACCGGGCCGGGTGGGCTGGGCCGGCCGGCCCGGCCGCCGGCCGGCCCAGCCCACTTCCGGCACCGGTTCGGTCCCGTTTTCCTTGCCCTCGAAGGATCTTCAACCCTAAAACCCCCGAGGCGCCGCCAACACCGAAGGGAGGAGTCATTCGCACCAGAAGGCCATCCACAAGCTAGAGAGAGAGGAGGAGGATCTCCGGCGGGAGATCAACCACCTTGAAGGAAGCACCCTCTCGTGGAGAAGAAGGAAGACACCGGCGGAAGGGAAACCATGATCAACGGTGCCATGATCAGCACCTTGATGGGGTAATCTTCTCATTCGTCCATGGGTTGTATCGATCTTGAGATGTAATCGCACTTTGTCGGATTATCTATCTATCATCTTGTGTTGAATATACTTTAATGCTTAAGGTTCGCTACCGTGCCGTAGAGGGAGTACGAGCTCCAATGCTTCCTTGGATCCATTCAATACGCCGTGTCCATCAAAGGTCTAGTCATGAATACCTTCGCGTAGTGACAGTACGAGAGGAGGGAAAGGGTGAAACCGTGGTCACATCCCCGATAGATTAGATTGGTTTTCATGTCTTTAAGCGATTGCATGCTCTAGTATCGTAGACCCGTGGGCGAGTGTCTTCTACCTTGATAGTTTATCATTCTCTCTAGTGTAGTTTAGTGTTTTCTAGTATAATAGTAGTTAGGGTTTTAGTAGCTAGTGTGTCGTTGTTGATCGAACACTTGTAATCCCCTTGCTCCGCGGATTGACAAGAACCTTGGGAATCCCGTGGTGAAAAAGGTGTGGGGTCCGTACGCTTGCGGATCGTAGAGGGATACGTCTTTTATCCGTCAACAAGCCCCTTTTTCTGGCGCCGTTGCCGGGGAGCAAGTTAGTTTACATCGTTTGATTTGCATCTAACTTAGTTTTATATTTTAGTTTATCTTTTATTTGCTATATCTAACATATATTATCCAGAAAAACACTTGTTTCTTTTTTTGTTTTTGTTTTTATCTTATTGTCTAGATGGAGTTCGTTAATCAACCCGTGGAAGAACCGGAGAAATCATTAAGGGATTACGCTAGCCCTCGATGTGAGGACATAAAAGTACAAGAGTCGGATTCGAAGCTCGAAGCGACCAAGTATGAAATTAAATCCAAGATCATCAAGATGGTGGCGGAAAACCCATTTGAAGGGATGGTTACGGAGAACCCATATAGACATATAAGGGATTTCACGACAATATGCAACACGGTGCGTCAAGAAGGAGTTCCCGATGAATGGTTCAAATGGAATCTCTTTCCCTACTCACTTGCCGGCAAAGCAAAGACATGGTATTCGGTTGCGTCCTTTGAAGTTGAAGGCAATTGGAACAAGTTGACAAAGAAGTTTTGCGAGAAGTTCTTTCCAATTAGCAAGGTTCAACATCTAAGGAGGCAAGTGATCACTTTCATGCAAGGAGAAGAGGAAGGGATAGACCAAGCCCGGGATAGGTTTAATGAATTAATCGAACAAGGACCAAAACTCGGCTTCACCGGTGACGTACTCTTGCATACATTTTTCTTTTCCCTAACCCCTAGTTGCATGCGACACATCGAAATGTGTGCAGGTGGGGATCTCATGGAGAAAACACTCACGGAAGCCGCCCAACTTCTACAAAAAGTTAGTAAAGCGGCTGCCATGCGAAGAGCGGAAGAGCCGGAATTCAATTCAAGGAAGAAGAAGCTTGCTGATTTTTCTAAAGAGGCAACCCCAGAAGTCACAAAAGAGGAACCAATCATGGAAAAGCTTGAACAAGAACACATCAAGTCAAGAACTACACCAAACGTCGACTTCGCCGCACCAAATGAGACGAACAAGAGAAGCATGTCAAGCGCGAAGCCACTAAGGGAGTTCGAACCAATGGATTGGGTTCCTATTGATTACGGAGAAGTATTCGACAAGAGAAGACCGTTCCCTAATCAAAAGGGGATGGCAAGAGCATTGGAAGTGGATTTCCCACCGGAGAAGAAAGCTGAAAATTCATACGACCTCGAAACCACCGGTGAGATTTTTGAAAAGCTCTTTGGAGATGACGTGGTGGATCCGGAACATATTGCCGAGGTGAAGAGAATCATGGGGATCAAGCCCGAAGCATCACCATACGCTCGCCTCGCTGAAATTTACTCGATAGGATCCGAAGAAGAAGAGAAGATGACGCCGCACTTGAGTTGTGAGATCAACGGAGTTCAATGCAAAGCTTTATGCGACATCGAAGCCCAAGTAAGTGTTCTATCTTCTAAAATTTACGATAAAGTTCAATACCACAACCTAGACTTAGCTCCAACATCAACGAAATTAATTATGGGAGATGGTAGAACTATCAAACCTCTAGGTATTGCTTGCAACATGAAAGTAAAAATCTCTAGAAACTATATACCAACCGATTTCTTTGTTATTGATGCTTACCATAGTAATTCTGATCATATAATCTTAGGTAGGCCTTTTCTTAAGTTGGTTGATGCCGTGTTAGATGCCGGAGAAGGCAAAGTAACAATGAACCTTAATGGAACAAAGTACACATATAACTTTCTTCGTGCTTCTAAACACCTTACACCTTTTCCTCCCGAAGATGAAGAAGTAGAAGAGATAGATAGTCTTTGTTTTGTTGAAACCCTTAGAGACCCGCTGCAAAGAGCGATGGAAAATCAAATTATTAATCAACAAGATGAAGAACTAGAGGAAGCAACAAAAGGCTTAGAGCCGCATGATGGTAGTATGGAGGAAGAGAAATTCGAAGACATAGGAGAAATCAAACCCGAGGAGCCACAAGTGCCCGAGGTAGACCTTAAACCTTTGCCCAAGGGATTAAAATATGAATTTTTGGGCCCAGAAAAAACTTATCCAGTCATTGTGAGCGACGAGTTGAGTCCCGAAGAAAATGAAGCGTTGCTGATTTTATTAAAAAAACATAGGAAGGTGATTGGATATTCAATTAATGATCTCAAAGGTATTAGCCCGGCCTTTTGCACTCATCGTATACCAATGGAAGACCAATGTAAGCCCGTAGTGGACCATCAAAGGAGGCTAACCCATGCCATGCGAGAGGTAGTAAAGAAAGAGGTTATCAAGTTACTTGATGCCGGAATCATCTACCCGGTTCCACATAGCGAATGGGTGAGCCCGGTACATTGTGTACCGAAGAAAGGAGGTTTGACCGTGGTGAAGAATGAGAAGAACGAGTTGATACCGCAAAGAATCGTGACCGGGTGGCGGATGTGTATCGATTACCGTAAGCTTAACAAAGCGACGAAGAAAGATCACTTCCCCCTACCGTTCATAGACGAGATGCTCGAGAGGTTAGCAAACCACGCTTATTTTTGCTTTCTCGATGGATACTCGGGGTTCATGCAAATTCCTATTCACCGGAAGATCAACATAAGACAACGTTTACGTGTCCTTACGGAACGTTTGCATATAGGAGGATGCCCTTCGGCCTATGCAACGCTCCGGCCTCTTTTCAACGTTGCATGATGGCCGTGTTCTCGGAATTCATCGAAGAAATTGTTGAAGTGTTTATGGATGATTTTTCCGTTTACGGGAAGACGTTCATGGATTGCTTAGCAAACTTAGAAAAGGTCCTTACAAGGTGTGCGGAGGTAGATTTGGTTTTAAATTGGGAAAAGTGCCACTTCATGGTTAAGCAAGGCATAGTGCTCGGACATGTTATATCCGAGAGAGGAATTGAAGTGGACAAGGCTAAGGTAGAGACGGTTGAGCAACTCCCACCTCCTACGGATGTTAAGTCCTTAAGGAGCTTTCTAGGCCATGCCGGATTCTATAGAAGATTTATAAAGGACTTCTCGAAGATCACTAAGCCTTTAACGCACCTTCTTCAAAAGGATGTGGCTTTCGACTTTGATGAGAAGTGTCTAGCGGCATTCCGGACCTTGAAAAATGCGTTGGTGAGTGCTCCCATCATCCAACCTCCGGATTGGAGCCAACCTTTCGAGATCATGTGTGACGCAAGTGCTACGCCGTAGGCGCGGTCTTGGGACAAAGAAAGGAAGGCCGAGTTCACGCCGTTTACTACGCTATCAAAACTCTTAGTGGGGCACAATTAAATTACGCCACTACGGAAAAAGAGTTGCTAGCGGTGGTATTCGCTTTCGAAAAATTCAGATCTTACATCGTGAACTCGAAAGTCATTGTTTACACCGATCACGCGCCATCAAGTATCTCTTGGCTAAGAAGGAAGCTAAACCACGTTTGATTCGTTGGATCCTTCTTCTACAAGAGTTTGATGTTGAAATTCGTGATAAAAAGGGGGTGGAAAATGTTGTGGCCGATCATTTGTCTAGGATGAATCGTGGACAAGATGATAAAGAGCCCATAGAAGATAAGATGAGAGATGACCACCTCTATAGAGTGCTTGATAAAGATACTTGGATGATCGACATCATTCGAGCAATTCGAAAGATGCCCCTCGATCATCTAGATAAAAACACTCAAAGGAAGATAATCTCTGAAAGTAAGAAATATTTTTGGGATGCGCCATACCTCTTCAAGCTTGGCAATGATGGAGTGATGAGAAGATGTGTGCCAAGAGAAGAGAGGCTTGAGATTCTAAGGAAGTGCCACTCGGCGGAGTACGGTGGACACTATAGCCATTTTCGAACCGAAGCAAAAGTATGGTCGAGCGGATTCTATTGGCCGGAGATGCATGAAGATACTAAAAGATATGTTGCGTCATGCCCCGAATGTCAAAGAACCGGAAACATCTCTCAAAGAAATTCTATGCCTTTGAAATACAACTTGCAAATCGACATATTCGATGTATGGGGCATAGACTTCATGGGGCCTTTTAAGAACTCATTTGGATTCGAGTATATACTTGTTATGGTTGATTATGTATCCAAGTGGGTAGAGGCTATAACATGTCGTAAAGCTTCCACGGAGGAGTCCATCACTATGATCAAGAACGTGATTTTTCCCGTTTCGGTACACCGAGAATCTTGATAAGTGATGGAGGAACTCATTTCACCGGGAAGAACTTCAAAAGGTGCTTGTCCAAGTTGGGAATTGAGCATAGGGTCTCCACGGCCTATCACCCACAAACCAACGGACAAGCGAAGACGTCAAATAGGCAATTAAAAAGTATACTCAACAAAACCATAGAGAAGGGAGGCAAGGATTGGTCAAGGAAATTAGACGGAGCTTTATGGGCTTATCGAACGGCGTTTAAAACACCGATAGGTATGACTCCTTATCAATTTGTCTATGGAAAAGCTTGCCACCTTCCGGTTGAGTTGGAACATAAAGCCTATTGGGCGATTAAAGAGATGAACCTTGATCTCGATGCCGCGGTGGTGAAACGAAGAATTCAAATAAGCGAGCTAGAGGAGTTGAGGTTGAAAGCATATGAAAACGCAAGCATATACAAGGAGAGAATCAAAAGGTGGTATGATAAAAGATTGAAGAAAAAAGAATTTAAAGAAGGAGATAAGGTCCTCCTCTACAATTCGAGGTTTAAAACCTTCGGAAAGGGGAAATTGCAAAGCAAGTGGGACGGACCTTATGTTGTGCATTCGGTGTTCTCCAACGGAGCGGTAACCATTATGGATATAAACGGCGATCAATTTGTGGTGAATGGACAACGGCTTAAGGTTTACTACGAACCCGATGTCGTGCCCATTCATCATGTTGACGTCTTTACCATGGAGGAAGAGCCCGAACGTCCCGCCTAGGACGAAAAACAAGGCATCAACTTCTGTAAATAATTTTTCTTTTAGTTTTCTCGGAGTTTTTCGCGAAGATTTACCGGGCCAACTTTTTCCCATGGGCTAAGGAAGGAAAAAATAGGGCGGTGTGCAAAAACCCGGCCCGGCCGCCCCCGAGGGGTGGGCCGGCCGGCCCAGGCGGACCGGCCCGGGAGGGCCCGACGCCCGATGACGCCGAATTTCGCCCGAATTGCTCCTTTTTGACTTCCTTGTTTGGTCGGAAAATTTTAAGGGAAGTGTAAAAAAGGAAAATAAGGTTCCCGTGGCTTTTCTCTCGGGACTATTTATTTGGCCGAATTGGGAGCTCGAGAATCAAACCTTTCAAGCAATGTGTTGCACCCTTGTAGCAGCCATTGAGCCTCCAAAAAGCTTAGAGTTGAAGCTAGAAGCCAAGAAGCCATCGATGGAGGAGGCGATGCGATGCGAGCTCAAGCTACCCGTCAAGAGGACCGCACGCATCCGTTGCGGAGGACGTGTCCCGACCGGAGCTCTTGCATCCCACAACCCCGTCGAAGGAGAGAAGGTCCCTACACCCGTCCGAAGGTCGGCACACCTCCAAGGCATCAAGCGCAAAGATTACAAGGAGGTGTCGCCGGAGCCTAAGGATTATGGGGATAGCGACTACTCCGACGATCGTAGCCCGAGCTCGTGGGCGGCTGCCGGTAGAGATGATGATGATTGGGATGAGCAGCCCAATGAAAGGACTCCCGAAGGCCCCAACGGCGACGGCAACGACGGTGGCGAAGGCAACGACAATGGAGGTGGCGACGATGGTGGTGACAACGGTGGAGATTATGGCGACGACGACCCCTTCGGATTGCATCCAAGGTGTCTCGTCGAGTTTGCCGTCAATCCATCGCGGATCTCTACACGTCGGCCGACGAATGTCTCCAAGCCATGGATGCGATGAAGCAGCGTATGGAGGACTTGGAGCGCGTAGTTGAAGATGACTACAAGTTCCTTAACCGCAACGTGCGCAAACTTTTCGGCATGGTTGGAAACATGAGAGGCAAGTGGTGCAAAACTTGCTTGAAGTACCACTAGATCTAGTTTTCCCCCTAGGATTTTGTAAGATACGACGAGGACGTCGTATGTTTTAAGTGTGGGGGAGAGCTAGCTCGCTAGCCTTAGCTTTTGAACTTCAAGTTTAGGTTCGGTTTAATCTTCGTGTGAGAGTCTTAGTGTTTTAATGAGTCTTTAGTTTTTGAGTCTCGTTTTAAAATTTTTGCAAGTGTCTTAAATTAGTGTTGAGTCAAGAAAATCAAATAAAAAGAGTCTTTATATATATCTTTGTGTTTTATGTATTGTTTATCTTTATTTACTTGTTTGTTTAATCTTCGATTCTTGATATACGAACACAAGTATGTGGTTTGAAAATCGTTTACCGTGGTGCTTAGTGGAATCGCTACTACTTAAAGTACCCATACCGCACTTCGATCTTGAGCTTCACATGCTAGTTGTGCTATGTTCGATGCTAAAAATTGGAGGATTTCAGTTCTGAAAATTATTTTAAAACCCTTGTAATAAAGGTTAGCAAAACCTCTTTTTCCAAGTTGAGAGTAAGAAAAAATTCCTATCCAAAGCCAAGTTTATTTTTTTCGCTCCACCATAAGTGTGATTAGCACGATGAGTTAGGCTAGGACCCTTCTCTCTTGGTGAGTTTTAATTTCGAGCAATGATCATGTCCTTGTGCTTATCTTTTGTTGCTAGCCTCGTCATATATTCGGTAACGTGACGTTCACAACGGAAGTCACGTATATCGCCGAATTCCATACCCAACCCTATACATCTCTTTTGTACATCGTATTCCTTGAACACAACCTATTTTCAAAGTTTCATCTCGTCTCTAGCATGATTTATTTAAAATTTCAGATTGTATGCATGCGAGGAAAGAGAGAATTGAAAGCTTTGAAAAGTTGTCAAGAGAGAGAAAAATAAAGAGAAAAAGTATGTGTATGGAAAAGAAAGAAAGAAAGAAAGAAAAATCATATGTGAATGAAAGAAGAAAAAGAAAAAGAGAAAGATGAGTTAGCAATGAAGATATGAGAGGGATGGATCAAGTGAAAGAAAAGAAAAAAATAAAGTGTAAGGAAGGATGTCACGTTGATTGTGAGACGAAACTTTTACTCTATTTCCAACCATGTGCAATCCGACAACGAGGACATCATTGGTGCCTTGAAGTCACAATTTTCTTTTGCCCTTGCACATGTCCACCATTCTAAATCTTCTCATCCTTGATATCCCTACATATGGTTAATTCTCATGATCATTGGCTTTGAAAGGTAGACAACCATTAGAGGAAGTTCTTAGTTTGACAATACTTGTGTTGATTGCGCTAGCCCTACCTATAGCTCCACTTTTACATGATATATGAGAGATTAATGGGAGGTGAGAGTTTTATAAAATTTGGTTAGGATAGCCACTTCATATGAGTGACTTGAGAGAGCTTGGAGAAAGGTTTTTGTCTAATACTTGTTGCAGGAATTTTTGTTTTGAAAACCATAAAAACCCTCCGATGGAAGCAAAGGAGTAAGCATGGCTGAAATTGAAGACTTCAAGTGAAGGGTTTGAGTTGTGGGGTGAATCTTGACGTGGTAAAAATTCTAAACGCCCATGTTTATGTTTGATTATCATTACTTTGTGTTTATGTATTAAAGATGAAGGGATTGACTAACTTGTGAAGAAGGATTAATGATACACGATTACACACCTTGGACGAAATTCTTTTACGAGGACTTGCTCGAGGACGAGCAAGAGCTAAGTGTGGGGGAGATGTTGACGGTGTATTTTGGTGCACCTAGCATGTTCATTACACTTTGGTTTGGATTTGATTATGGAACTAGCCCGCCACTAGGCACACTAATCATATAACAAGTTCATCTTTGTGCATGCATTTGGAAGTGTTGTGTTTATGTAGGAAAACATGGACATAAAGGACGGATTCGCAACAAGTTCAAAGGAGCATTCATGGAGTCTTGTTCGTGTTCATGAGCTTGCTGAAATCACTTCCAATGGTGGCGAGGACCGAAGTGCTACGAGGAACACCCCCGAGGATTGAAGCGAAAAAGATCAAACTTCATGCAAAGAGAGCCTCCATCTTGGACGCGAGGATAACAAAGATCAAAATCGTGCAAGTGCAAAGTACATAAGTGCACGAGGACCCACGGAGCAAAAGGGGCGACCGAACCGGGCCGGGTGGGCACGGGGCCGGCCGGCCCAGGCCGGCCGGCCGGCCCGGCCCACTTCCGGCACCGGTTCGGTCCCGTTTTCCTTGCCCTCGAAGGATCTTCAACCCTAAAACCCCCGAGGCGCCGCCAACACCGAAGGGAGGAGTCATTCGCACCAGAAGGCCATCCACAAGCTAGAGAGAGAGGAGGAGGATCTCCGGCGGGAGATCAACCACCTTGAAGGAAGCACCCTCTCGTGGAGAAGAAGGAAGACACCGGCGGAAGGGAAACCATGATCAACGGTGCCATGATCAGCACCTTGATGGGGTAATCTTCTCATTCGTCCATGGGTTGTAATCGATCTTGAGATGTAATCGCACTTTGTCGGATTATCTATCTATCATCTTGTGTTGAATATACTTTAATGCTTAAGGTTCGCTACCGTGCCGTAGAGGGAGTACGAGCTCCAATGCTTCCTTGGATCCATTCAATACGCCGTGTCCATCAAAGGTCTAGTCATGAATACCTTCGCGTAGTGACAGTACGAGAGGAGGGAAAGGGCGAAACCGTGGTCACATCCCCGATAGATTAGATTGGTTTTCATGTCTTTAAGCGATTGCATGCTCTAGTATCGTAGACCCGTGGGCGAGTGTCTTCTACCTTGATAGTTTATCATTCTCTCTAGTGTAGTTTAGTGTTTTCTAGTATAATAGTAGTTAGGGTTTTAGTAGCTAGTGTGTCGTTGTTGATCGAACGCCTGTAATCCCCTTGCTCCGCGGATTGACAAGAACCTTGGGAATCCCGTGGTGAAAAAGGTGTGGGGTCCGTACGCTTGCGGATCGTAGAGGGATACGTCTTTTATCCGTCAACACTAGGGTTTGTAGATTAATTTGTACCATGAGTACATCACCGATACTTTGATTTGTTGAGATCTGTTGCTGCAAGTTGTGATTCATATAATTCCCTATGCGACTATGGTTACTCGATGATAATTTTGTCTTACCAATTTATATAATGAATATGGTTACACTCACATTTGATTTATTGTTCAATTGTTCTACCCTAATTAAGGCCTATAGAAATATGCTCTAAGTTGCACAGGAACAGGAGACAACTTGCTCTTATCTCAAGTAATGCTATTCATTAATCAATGCGGGCTATTTGGAGTCCATAATAATCAAGAAGATTGTCCTAGTTCATTTTTCCAGTGTGGAGAGCTTAGTACGGAACCCATGTAGCATGCCTCTAGAAATAGTTTCTCATGAATTGTGCCCTAGTGTTGGTTTGGACTGTTGTTGGGCGATTGATTTCGTACCTTGTCCTGCGCATAGTTTGCTTTTATTGCCTAGGTAAAATGCTCATTGAAACTGAGTTTACTTGCACATTGTTTATTACCATGGAAAATACTACTACATTTATCACATCTATGAGCTGGCTTAATGTTTGAAGTTACTCAGGCACTTCATTCCCAACTCTCACAGGACATTCCCTCTGTCAGTCGGAACCTGCCTGCCCCCAGTGCACCCTCCGGCATCCGCTTCGAAGACAGTGCTAAGAGAGGCATAGAAGAAGAAGAAGTTGATCCCGCTTGACCTCCGCCCCAAGAAGACCTGTGCCATCCGCAAGCACCTCACCAAGCATCAGGTATGCCATGAATTTACATGGTACCAGTTCATAGTTTTCATGCCCTACTCACAACCAATCAGGCCTGACGGAGCTAGCTTTATCTCTTGGTTTCAGCACTTTCTGAATTTCAAAGATCTGATGAGCTTGATTGTTGTTGCTTCACCAATAATTGTAGTTGCCTTCCAGTCCACCACCACTTGTTGCATAATTTTCTTTATGTTTCTTTGTATTGTACCATCGTTTGTCATAGTGTCATGTTTAGCAAGCCTGTAGCCTGTAGTTTGTGCACTACAATGAATGGTTTCTTTTGATCATAGTTGTAAAGGAATAAAACAAATGCTTAGTAAAACTAACAAGTAGTAGTCATGTTGTTTCTGTATGCTGTAGGAGCTGCTGCCTTTGGAAACAGATAGATTATTTGTTTGCTTTCTTTTTGGTGTAAGAACTTTGAACAAAGAAATGTTGAGGCAAAGAAAGGGTTGTTGTGAATAGACTTCATTGTGCTATGTTTTTTGGTTAGGGCCAAAACATAGATATCATTGTGCAATTTATAGTTTCTTTGTTTCCTTTTTCTTGCATGGACATGAAAATTGATCCTGACAGTCACTCGTTCGAGCTGCCAAATAAGTCTAGATACATGACTATTTCTTGCATGTTTGAAGGATGCACATAGACAGAACTCTGCAATTTGTACTTTCTTTCCTGAAATGTGCATTTTGTGCTATATTAGATTCAAAGGATACACATGAACTCAATTATTCAATTGTTTCTTTGATAGGTAGCATTGCCATAGGTGATCTAAATTTCACATCAACTCAACTAGTACCACCTCCACTAGTGCCACACATCCACCACAAAAAAGTGAGCTGCGACCTGAACCCAATCCCCGAAGTAGTATTTCAGATTATCCATTCCAAGTACCACCTCCATCTCAGATCAGTATTGGTCTTGGTGGTGTAGAAGTCCTAGAAGTTCAATCTGCTATAAGTACTCACAATTTAGAGGACCTATATGTTACCAGTGGAAAGAAACACAAGCAAAGTCAAATGGAAGCGAGACTTGGGATCAGATTCAAAAATCTCAAGAAGCAATAGAAGAGAAAAAGAAATGTGAAGAAGACTACTCAATTGAGAAATGTATTGACATTGTGGATGCCATGGAAGGGCTGTCAGATGAAGAAAAGGCCAATGCAAATGAAGTTTTTGAAAATGAGATACACATGAAAGTGTTTGTGGGTACCAAAAATCCAAATGTCAGGTTGATTTGGTTGAAGAAAAAGATTGCTCGGCTTTCTACCCCTTCCAGTGCTGCCAGCAGTGAAAACTAGTCATGTACTATTTCTTTTGGGCCAACAAATTTTTTACCTCTACACTTTGAATTGTTTACAATGCTGACTCGATATATCTGTTCTTTTTGCTCATTGAAAACAATAATATAATATATGTTCTTTTTCTTAGTTCCTATTATCAATTTTAGTTTCAGTTCCTTCCTCCTACAAACATAGATGATCCATGTGCACAGATGCGCTTGATGCATGAAAACTATGAGCTTGATGCATGGTGGTTAAGTCATTTTTGTTGGGCTATTCAACATCTTGTTTCCTACTTTTTTTTGTTCATTTTGTTTGTCTCATGACAGATGAGTTTATTAGAAGGCATCTGATCTTCGTTTGATGCGAAATGGCCAGTTCATTGTGGTTTGAATTTTACCATGCTTTTCTTTTATTCACCCTAGGTGTCGGTGCGGAAAGTAGTCCCGACACTAACTAGTAAAAGCGTTGAGATCTATCTCTCGATGGCCGGTGCTAAGCAACTAGTGACATGAGGTTTATCCTGGTTCCGACCGGGGCCGTACGTCCAGCAGTCGTGTGCTCGAGGCTCTGTATTGTGTTGCACCGTAGTGCTTGTAGAGGGGAGCTACAAGCAAGGTGGGAGAGGAGGCGGGGCCTCCAGGTCCCTGAGGTTTGATTGAGGCAAAGTGCCAATGTCGTGGTGAAGGCGGTAAGTGTGTAAGTGTGCTCGTCGTCGCCCCCCTGCAGCCAGGGGACCGCACCCTCCTTTTATAGGCCAAGGGGAGGTGGTTTACAATCGTGTCGCACTATTCTGATTACGTGCAGCGGTATGGTGCATAGTGTTGTAAAGTAGACGGCCGTCCTGGCGAATTTTGCTTCTGACAGAGCGTCGTGACGTGCCCTGTATCCGTCCGGGAGCGGCTTTGAGGGTGGTGGTTTGGGAGCTTCCCGTTCAGTCGCCGTCCGTACGCCGACTCGAGGGTGCGGCTGACGGGACGCCGTAAGGGGTGTAGCAGCAGGCGTGGCGGCGTCTTGTCGTCTCGTACTCCCATAGCGTCGGGGATGGTGCTATAGTGCCCAGGATGGCGTCGTGGTAGCGGGGATGGCTGCACAGGGCTGATGGTGACGGAGGAGACGCGCCTTACTGGCCTGACGTCATAGCATCGTCCTGGGCGGGCGCAAAACATGCTTCCATCCCCTTTTCGAGGGCTCCACCGTCCTCTTCCAAGTGTGAGACGCGCGGGCCATATGAGAGTGGGTAGCACAGTGTCTCGGAGCTGACACCAGCCTTACCGCACAATGTCGTATAGTGGAGGGGATGTCCTCACCGGGAGGGTTGGCGGAACAGCACCGGGATATGATTCCCAGGCGTGTTAGAGGGACGGCATGGCATGGATTCATCTTTGACTTGGGCGCCTACATGTGGGAGCAGCGAGCCCATGAGGGCCTCGAGCGAGGCGGAGTCTTCGCTCGAGCGGGTGTCTGGCCCTCGAGCGAGGCGGAATCTCACCCGAGGGAGCGTCCAGCCCTCGAGCGAGGCGGAATCTCACCCGAGGGGGCGACCAGCCCTCGAGCGAGGCGGAGTCTCACCCGACGGGGCGTCCAGCCCTCGAGCGAGGCGGAGTTCTATCAGTGTGATGCCGTATCCCTCGAGCGAAATGGAATTTCGCCCGAGGGGGGCTGGGGCTGGCTATTCTGGTGGGCCGTTGGGGCCGCCAGGTCCGTGGGCCCCTGCCGCTGGGCCGTGATTGTCTCGGGTGTGTTTTACATTTTGTGAATTCGTTTGTGTTTTGTTTGCGAAAGAAAACGGTTTTCCCCCGGTTGTTACCGCTATGGTTGTCCCCGACAATAGCCCCCGAGCCTCTGCGGTGGTATCCGTCAGGATCCCGCAGAGGCTGATGCTTGCTGACGGGACGTTCTTCCCCCTGGATGTTGTGCTATTCCGTGGGGGGCGCGCTAACGCACCCTCGGGTGTAGCCCCCGAAGCCTTGCAGGAGCGTGGGTGCTCCTGCAAGGTTTTTTCGCAGAGTATGCCGGTGTGCGAGATGTTAGTTTCAGATGGCGTCGGCAATATTCCAGCCGGCCTCGGCGGTGCCATGCGCACGTATTTGGCATACGTCTGCGTTCGGTGCATTTCCAGGAGGTGTAGCCACACGTCGAGCCCCCCGAGCCTGGGCCCAGTCTAGGCGATCGAGGGGTGCTCTTCATCTTGTTTTTACGCCCCTTCGTTGTTCCTCCGTGGGACAGAGGGGTGAGGTATCCACAACTCCCATCGAGCGGGTCGCGAATTGCGGGTTCCTCATTGAGCTATTATTAGGTGATTCAAGTGGACGTCCATGCCCCGTTCGATAAGGGTTGGCTCGTGGTCTGGAGACTCGTCCTTGAAAGCGCTTACGTGGGTGTGCTAGGCAGGGCTCGGTCCCGTTCACTGGGGACCGAGGGCGCAGAAGCTCTCCCTTGATGGGATCCCTCGACTAGCTGTCCTCGTTGGCTGTTGAATACGACATGTGGGGCGCCCTCAAGCTGGTGAGCTCGAGGATAGGCTCGAATGCACGCGCCCTTGTCATCCCTGACTCTGTAGATCTGGGGCGCCTGTTCGAACCCTTCGAGGGTCAGGCTTCGAACCCCTGATCAGTAGGGCCGTTGCGGGGTGGCAGCTTGGTGCCCCCATCTTGGTTGCATCTGCAAGGTTCGCGGCCGAGCCGGCCCTCGAGCTGCTGATCAGTAATCCTCCGGATTCGAGGGCACCTGTGGCGCCCGCTCTCACCGAGCGGGTCTCGAGACCACAGGTCAGTAATCGCACCCTTCGAGGGTCTGGTTTTTCGAGCCCTTGGCTCGGGTCGTGGTGGCGGTTACACTTACTCGGTAAGGAACCGGGTCATTAAATGACCGCAGTTACGGCAGTGGTCGTGTGTTGCGGGCCCGCCTTTTCAAGCGGCGCAACCGCGCGCGTGGTGGGCGACGTGGGGGGCAGACGTGACGGGCCGCTACGGACCTTCGGTTGCCGCGCCGTAATGATCGCGCGTGCGTGCGCGTCCTGCCGTTTTGGCGTGGTGGGTCCGCCCGTCAGTGGCAGATGCAGTCGCCTGCAGTTAATGCGTGCGGCGCGCGCGGTTCGGGGAGTGTGGCTTCCCCGGATTTATAAATCCAAGGAGAGGGAGGGGAAGTCCCTTACCTCATCACTTAGCACCCGCTGCCCCTTGCTTCTCGCCTTCACTTCCCGGCTACGCGCCCCCTTGCTCTCGCCCGCTGCTCGCTTCGTCTTCGCGTGCCGCCGCCAACTGCAATGGCTCCCCCTCAGCCAATCGTGGTGCTGGACCCGCTGTCGTGGAACCGTTCGACGGTGACGGAGTTCGCCTTGAACGAGCTCGTGAATGGCGGTCAGCTGGCGTCGAACATGGAGGGGTCGCCCCCGGCATGGATCGTTCCACCGGCGACGGATCAGGAACCCAACCCGTCGTACGACTACGTCGTCAGCTTCATCCAGCATCACGAGTGCGGCTTCGCCGCATCGGTGAGCCGCTTCATGCGCGGACTGCGCCACCACTACAGGGTGGAGCTTCACAATTTCGCCCCCAACGCGATTTCGCAGGTAGCCACCTTCGTCGGCGTCTACAAGGGGTTCCTGGGGATCCCCGTGAACTGGGATCTCTAGGTCCACCTGTTCTGCGCGGATGTGCACAAGCTCGCCATGGCCGAGACACGGGTGCGCCGGGCGGTGTGCGCCGGCGGCCTGTCGATTTCGCTGCGGGACACATGCCGAGAGTTCTACATCCCCTGCACGATGACATCCAACAAAGCGGAGTGGGAGAGGGGGTGGTTCTACCTCCGCAGCGACGGCGCCGGCCTCCCCCCTACACCGGCAAGGTGCTGAAGGAGAAGGTCGACTCCTGGCATCACAGCGTGTCTCCCTCTTCATGCCAGGATTGGCTGGATTCGCTCCTGAACGCGCTAAAGGGTCTGGCGGACGATGGGTTGGGGGCGGCTTCGATCCTCGCCAACCTCCACCACAGGCGGATCGTCCCCCTCATGGAGAGGGAGCTCCGCATCCACGGGATGAGCGAAGCGTCCAACCCTACGGCGTTGGCGCGCTCGCGGTTGCTGCACGACCGCTTCCCTCGGGAGTACGCGACCACGAGGGCGAGGCGCGCCATCAGCCTCAAGGCCGGTCGGCACAGCAACGACGACCTCTGGTCATTCGTTATGCTCCCCGACGCCCTAGCGGTGAGTAGGCTTTCCTTCTTTTCCCGTTCTCTCGCGACGCACCGGCGTGATCCTGATAGTTGTCTTTTAGCAGAGAGTAACCGTGGACGCCGCGCGGTCTGACCCGCCCACGCCTCGAGCCCGGGCAGTCGCCCGCGCCGTGCAGCGACGGGAATAGGAGCGGAAAGTGCGCAGGAAGGAGAGGAGGATCCGGCGCTGGGAGCGTCGGGAGAAAGAGAGTGAGGAGTATCGGCTGCGTGAGCAATAGGGGCTCTCTCCCCCGGCGACTTCGGAAAATTCGTCGTCGGAGGAGGAAGAGGAAGAGGAGAGCGGGGGGCGGCCCCCCGAGAGGTGGAATCCCCCGCCCCCGTCACCAAGGGCCATAGAGGCGGCAGAGGAGCAGGCACCCGCGATGGGCGCGGAGGCGCCCGCCGCCTGGCGGTCAGTGGAGGAAGCCGCGCGTCGCGGGGAGCGCCGTCGAGCACCGCGGCGGCGACGGCGGGCGCGGGTGGCGGCGCCTCTCAAACCCTCGAGGAAGAGGAAGCGGGGCTTCTCCAGTTTGAGGTAAGTGGCATTCTCCCCGGGCGCCCCTAATTTCAAGGGGCTAGAGCTCAGTTTCTTATTTCTACGTTCGCAGGGTGGCACCGATCGTCCCCGCTCTCACGCCTGCTAAGGCACTTAGGTCGGTCGCGTCCGTGCCTATGAGGTGGTGCTCGTCGAGAGCGTGGCGATGACGGGTGAGCCACCCCGCGGCACGGCCGTGGCCCCGGGGTCGCAGCAGAGGCGGCGGCCGCGGCGGCGGCTACGGCGGCGGCAACCACCGCGTCGGCGGTCCCACCGGGGCCGCCCCCGCCGCGGGCGGTCGGGCGGCCATGGTGGAGATCCCCGACGACGACGACCCGTTGCCCGGGTGGGGCCGGTGGGAGAACCGGCCCGCGCCGGCCCCCATGCCTGCGGCGGGGGTGCTAGTGATGCGGGGAGGACGGCCGCGTGATGCTGCGGCGGCAGACGCACGACGCCGAGGCCTCATCGTCACGCGCCACCGCCCGCCCCGGATGTCAACATTGCGCGCCGGAGCGGTAGCAGGGCGCGCTGGCGCGCCGCCGGCCCACTTCGACGAGGCCCAGGCCGAGCAGGCACTGTGGCAAGAGTTTCGATACCACGGCACCTCGCTCAACAACACGTTGAACGAGGCGTTGCGGATCCACGGGGGTCCCGCATGGCAGATCTTCCAGGTGCGTTCTTTCTGTTGAATTTTGGAGTTTCTCCCTCATCTCTTCTGTGTTTGCGTGTCTCTTGACTTCGTTTCTCCCGCACTTTGTCTGCCGCGACAGGAGCTGGAGGGTTGGGCTCGGGAGAGGTACGGTCGCCTCGCCCGATTGAGCTCCGAGCGCGACTGGTCGGGACCAGTACGACAACCTCGACACCCTCGTGGAAGCCCTGCGGACCGACAACGGCTGACTGGAGTACCGGCTGCAAGCCGTGCGGGACACGTTCCTGGACCAGGGCGCCCAGGCTGTGGAGGACGCCTCCGTGGCCGAGAGGGTGATGACGGCGCTGCTGGAGCGGGACGAGGCGCTGCGGAAGGCGCGCGAGGACCTGGCTGTAGTGCGGACCGTGGCGGCGGAGTGGGAGACGGAGGTCGCCTCGACCCGGACCCAGCTCCAACAGGACCGCACCACCCTTGAGGGAGCACGGTCTTGGTAGAGCCAGGCCGAGGAGAAGGCCAAGTAGGCTGAGTAGCTAAGAGTTGAGCTGGTGGAGAGGGCTACCACGCTCGCCACTGTGGAGGGGCAGCTCCAGCAGGAGCAGAGCGCGCGCCAGCAGGCGGAATCTCGGCTCCAGCAGGAGCGATCTGTTCTCAAGGAGGCCAGAGCTGCCCTCAAGCGTGAGCGCATAGCGCGGGAGGAGGCACAAGGCCAACTCCAGCGGGAGCGTGCTGCGCTCGAGGAGGCGCGGGCCACCCTCAAGCTCCGGGACAAGGAAATCTCATGGCTCGACGGGGAGCTGAACCAGCTGAGCGTCTCCCATGAGGATCTGCGCCATGCCGGCGAGGAAAAGGATGCAACGATCCTTGACCTGCAGCAGGCGGCTGATATCGCGCGTGCGGCTCTTGAGACCGAGAAGAAACAGGTCGAAGGTGAGTCATCTTTTTCTGCCTTTCGTTCGTCGGCTTGATTCGTTCGGGATTCGCTCCCAACTTAATTTGTGTTTTGGCTTTCAGGCCTGCGCAACGCACTTGGGAACTCGGCAACCCAGGCGCAGTCCGTGCAGACGGTCTACAACTCCTCGCAACAGGAGTTGGAGCTGCGAGCCGCCGCCCTCAAGGCGTGCCAGGGGGTCGAGGAAGGCGAGGCGCAGGTCGGGAGCTCGATGGCAAGTCGCCTCCGCACCCTCAGCAGGCACGTTACCCAACCCATGCGCCGCGCCCTTCACCTGGGTGTTCAGAAGGCCCTCGGCGTGGTGGCTTCTCACTACTAGGTTGACCTCAAGGCCATTTCCATGGGCTACGTCGTCCCTGTCGGTGACGACGAGGTGGCGATGAACCGCATGGACACGCTCGCCGCTCCTGCCACCAACGTCCTCGCCGAAGACTTCTTGTAGTTCTTGTTTCCCGACGCTCCTCCGGCTGGTGGCCCCGAGACCTGAAAGTAGCTGGGCGTTCGAGCCCTTTAAACCTTTTAGTCAGAATTTGAGTCGTGTGGCTTTGTAATTAACATTTGCTATTTTAAAACATTTGAATGTTTATAAGCTGAAGCGATCATGATTTATTTCGGCAGTTGTGTTGTTTTGCCTTCCCCATTTTCTTAGGTGAACCTTGGCTGGGAAGGTTTCGTTCGCACGAGTATCTTGTAGGCAAAGCGGCAAGGGGGAAGGGTCGTATCCTGCTGGAGGCGTGGGCTATCCCCGACTCGCGCTTCTTCGCCCTTTGGCTGCTCATGTCCCGCGTAAATTCACCCAAAGTTTGGGTTGAGGCATACTTAGTACATTTGCGACAGATTTTTGCAAAAAAATGGGACCATTTTTTGGGGGGTGCCCCCCATAGTAGCCCCTGAGGGGGACTTGGTTTTCAGGGGAAAGCCGAGTCGCCCTTTGACTTTATTAATCTGATGGGATTTACATTTGTACAGCCAACTGGGGTGTTGGGTATGTAAATAGCAAAAGGAAACTTGGAAATTCTTTCTAAGGATAGAAGCGGCGTAGCTGTTGGATGTTCCAAGCGTTGGTGAGTTCCTCACCGTCCTCGTTGGCCAACTTGTAGGTGCCGGGCTTGAGCACTTTGACAATGACGTAGGGTCCCTCCCATGGGGCGATAGCTTGTGGCGGCCACGATTGTCATGGCGCAGCCTTAGGACTAGGTACCCTTCGTCGAAGCCTCGCCGCCATATCTTCTGGGTTTGGTACCGCCTCAGCGCCTGCTGGTATCTCGCTGAATGCATCAGGGGCACGGTGCGCGCCTCATCCAATTGGTCCAGTGAGTCCTCGCGGGCTCGCTGGTTGGTGCCCTCATCATAGCCCTTGACTCTCGGCGACCCGTACTCCCGGTCCGTGGGGAGGACGGCCTCCACGTCGTAGACCAGGAAGAACGGGGTGAATCCCATGGCCCTGCTCGGGGTGGTTCTGAGGCTCCACACGATCGCTGGCAGCTCCTGGAGCCATTTTCGGCCAGACTTGTTCAGTCTGTCAAAAATCCTGGGCTTGAGGCCTTGTAAGATCATGCCACTGGCCCGCTCCACTTGACCATTGGTTTGTGGATGTGCGACAGCCGCCCAATCCATGCGAATGTGGTGCTTGTCGCAGAACTCCCGGAACTTCCTCCGGTCAACTGGGACCCGTTGTCGGTGATGATGGAGTTGGGCACCCCGAACTGGTAGATGATGTTGGTGAAGAATGTTACGGCTTGCTCTGCCCTGAGATTTATGATTGGGCGCACCTCGACCCACTTGGAGAACTTATCTATGGCGACTAGCAGGTGGGTGTAGCCCCCGGGCGCCTTTCACAAGGGCCCAACGATGTCTAACCCCCACCCGGCGAACGACCATGTGACGAGAATCATCTGGAGGGTGTGTGTTGGGAGATTGGTCTTGCGGGCGTAGAATTGACACCCCTCGCAGGTGCGCACGACCTCACTGGTGTCGGCGACCGCGGTGGGCCAGTAGAAGCCCTGGCGGAACGCGTTGCCCACGAGGGTGCGTGGCGCCGCGTGGTGACCGCATACGCTCGCATGGATGTCGCGGAGGAGCTCACGCCCCTGAGGGATGGGTATGCACCGCTGCAGGACGCCGGACGCGGCGCACTTGTACTGCTCGCCGTCGACGAGGGTGAACGATTCAGCCATCCTGGTGATGCGCCTGGCCTCAGACCGATCCGAGGGATGCTCCCCTCGATCCATCCAGGCGAGGTACTTGGCCCGCCAGTCCTCCGCGCGGGGGGTTGGCTCTGTGTCCATTGCTTCGGCCTCGTCCGCGCCGTAACCCTCGAGCAAGGAGAGCACGAACGCCTCGTTCGAGGGGTTCTCGTCCATAGGCTCCGCGCTCGCTGGATTCGAGGGAGCCCCCGAGGGTCCCTCTCGACTCGAGGCTATCGGCTCGAGGTTGACGGACAGTTTTGCAACCCGTGCAAAAACGTTCAGGGGAACGGTGATTCGCCCTGACGCAATTTCGGCGAGTTCGTCCGCCTCATCGTTGTACCGGCGGGGGACGTGATTGAGCTCAATGCCGTAGAACTTGTCCTCGAGGGCTCGTACGGTGTTGCAGTAGGCCTCCACCTTGTCGTCGTGACAACTCGCATTCTTCATGACTTGGTCAATCACGAGCTGCGAGTCTCCCCTGACATCGAGGCATTTGATGCATGTTTCTATGGCAATTCGGAGGCCACAAAGAAGGGCCTCGTACTCCGCCATGTTGTTCGACGTAGGGAAATGTAGGTGTACCGCATACCTCATGTGTTCCCGGAGGGGTGAGATGAAGAGTAGGCCCGCGCCTGCCCCTGATTTCATCACTAACCCGTCGAAGTAGAGGGTCCAACACTCGTCCTGGATTTGCAGTGACAGCAGTTGTGTGTCCGTCCACTCGACGATGAAATCCGTCAGGATCTGGGATTTAATCGCATTGCGCGGCGCGTAGGCGAGCGTCTCGCCCATAAGTTCCACAGACCACTTGGCGATCCTGCCCGCCGCGTCCGGGTTACGGATGATCTCCCCCAACGGGAACGAGGAGACCACCACAACCGGGTGGGCCTCAAAGTAGTGCCGGAGCTTGCGTCGTGCGAGCACCACCGCGTAGAGAAATTTCTGGATCTGTGGGTACCGTGCTTTGGTCTCGAGTAGCACTTCGCTGATGTAATACACAGGCCTCTGGACTAGTAGGGCGTGCCCCTCCTCCGTACGCTCCACCACGATGACGGCGCTGACCACCTGAGTGGTCGCGGCGACATAGAGGTACAGAGGCTCACCGCCCTGGGGCGGCGTCAAGATTGACGCGTGGGCGAGCGTCGCCTTGAGTTTGTCAAGCGCCTCCTGGGCCTCGACGGTCCAGGAGAATCACTCGTGCTTCTTTAGGAGTCGGTAGAGGGGCAAGCCCTTCTCGCCGAGCCACGAGATGAAGCGGTTCAAGGCGGCAAGGCACCCCAACACCTTCTGGACCCCCTTGAGGTCTTGAATCGGGCCCATTCGATCGAGGGCCACGACCTTCTTGGGGTTGGGCTCGATGCCGCGCTAGGAAACAATGTACCCCAACAACATGCCGCGCGACACTCCAAAGACGCACTTCTCGGGGCTCAGTTTCACCCCGTTGGCCCACAGGAAATCGAATGCAATGCGCAGGTCGTTAACTAGGTCGTCCACCTTCCTGGTCTTTACGACTATGTCGTCTACGTAAGCCTCAATGGTTCGCCCGATGTGGTCTCCGAAGACGTGCTGCATACATCGTTGGTATGTAGCACCCGCATTTCAGAGGCCAAATGGAATCGTTACATAGCAAAACATCCCGAATGGCGTGATGAAGGAAGTCGCGAGCTGGTCGGACTCTTTCATCTTTATTTGGTGGTACCCGGAATAGGCATCAAGGAAACACAGAAGCTCACATCCTGCAGTCGAGTCAACAATTTGATCGATTCGTGACAAAGGAAAAGGAACTTTGGAACATGCTTTATTCAAACTAGTGTAATCTACACACATCCACCACTTCCCATTCTTTTTCTTAACTAGTACAGGATTAGCTAGCCATGTAGGGTGAAAGATCTCCTTGATGAATCCGTCCTCGAGGACTTCCGCAGTTGCACTTCGATCCTCTGGTGTCGCTCTTCGTCAAAGCGTCGCAACCGTTGTTGCATGGCTCGGGAGTAAGGTAGGATATCAAGGGAGTGCTCGGCGACCTCTCTCGGGATGCCTGGCATATCCGAGGGGCTCCACGCGAAGATGTTAGCATTGGCGCGGAGAAAGTCGACGACCACCACTTCCTATTTTGGGTCGAGGGTAGAACTGACCCTCAACGCCTTGCCCTCAGGAGCAGCAGGGTCGAGGGGCACCTCCTTGGTCTGCTCGGTAGCCTCGAAGCTGCCGACATGCTTGGCGGTGGAGTCGAGGTCCTCGTTGACCAACTTCTCCATGTTTGCAACGAGCGCTTCATCCAGCGCTAACGTCTCGGCGTGCTCCACGCACTCGACATCGCAGTCGAACGCGTGCTCAATCGACGAGCCCACGGTGATGACGCCATTTGGTCCTGGCATCTTCATCTAGAGGTACGTGTAGTTCGGGACCGCCATGAACTTGGCGTAACACGGCCGCCCAAGGATGGCGTGATACGTACCCCTGAACCCCATCACCTCAAAGGTGAGCGTTTCCTTGCGGAAATTGGTCGGCGTGCCGAACCAGACTGGCAGGTCGATCTTCCCTAGGGGCTGGACGCGCTTGCCCGGCGTGACACCATGGAACGGCGTCATGCTGGGCCGCAGCTGGTCCAACCCGATCCCCATCAGCCGCAGGGTGTGCGCATAGAGGATGTTGAGGCTGCTTCCTCCGTCCATCAACACCTTGGAGAATTGCGAGTTGTCGATAACCGGGTCGACGACCAACGGGTACTGGCCCGGATTGGGGATGCGGTTCGGGTGATCCTCACGGCTGAAGGTGATGGCGTCTCCCAACCAGTCGAGGAAGGAGGGGGGAGCCTTCTCCGCAGCGAGGACCTCGTGCCGCTCTCGCTTGCGCTGGCTGTTGGACATGTCCACGGTCGGTCCCCCGAAGATGAGGAAGACGTTCTCCACCGCCGGGAAGCCGCGGTGTCTCCGTCACCACCGTCCTTCTTGGCCTCGCCATCCTTCGCGGCGGCGCGGCTGTAGTACTTCTTGAGCATGTCACATTGCCGAGGGTGTGGTTGACCAGGGTCTTGTGGTACAGGCACGGCTTCTTCAGCATGTCGTCAAACACGTCAGGGCCTCGAGGGGCCGCTCGAGGGCCCTTTCGAGCCGGGTCCACTTCGAGGGCCTTGTCCCCGTCGTCGGCGCGTCCCTGTGCGCGCGCCTCGCGGCGCGGCTTCTTGCCCTTTTTGCCCCGCTTGTGTTTCTGCTGGGGCCCCTTAGACTTGCTGCCCTCCGCAGGCACGTCATCCACGTGCTTACCTTTCTTGCCGTCGAAGATGGCTCCCACCGCCTCCTCGCCGGAAGCAAAGCTGGTGGCGATGTCGAACAGCTTGTTGGAGTCGATTGGCGGGCTGCGCCTGAGCTCACGCACGAGGTCCCGGCAGGTCGTGCCCTCGAGGAAGGCGTGCACGATCTCGGACTGGGCAACGCTCGAGAGCTCAGTGCAGCGCTTGGAGAAGCACCGTATGAAGTCCCGGAGTGACTCGCCGGGCTTCTGGGTGCATACCCGCAGGTTCCAGGAGTTCCCAGGGCACACGTATGTGCCCTGGAACTTCCCCACGAACGTACGCACCAGGTCATCCCAGTTATGGATCTGGCTGGGGCGGCAGGTGTTCGAGCCACGTTCGGGCCAAGTCCGCGAGGTGCAGCGGCAGGTTGCGGATGATGACTTCGTCGGTGGTGGTGTCGCCCAGCTAGCATGCCAGGCGGTAGTCGTTGAGCCACACACGAGGATCCGTCTCCCCTGTGTATTTGTCGATCGACGTGGGTTGGCGGAAGCGTTGAGGGAAGCTTGCCGTGAGGATCTCCCGGCTGAACACACGGGTTCCCAGGGGCTCCGATGTTGGCGAGTGATCCTCGAGGCTGTCGTAGCACCCGCCCCGCCGCGGGTGGTAGCCTACCACTGCCCACGCCTCCGTATTGCCCGTCCGGCGGGCGTTGATGACATTGCGGGCGTCGCTGTCCTGGGCCTGTCAGCGCGTGTCAAGGATTCGCTCCCTGACCGGCGTTCGACCCTGGTTGGCCGGTTGTCCTGCTCCACCGCCTGCGTGAACTGACGCCTCCTGGCCTCGCGCTCCGCCATCATCCCACGCGCTGCCCTGCTGGCGAATGCGGGACGCCGAGCTTTCGGCTTGTTGCACGGTCGCCTGCTCGATGAGCGCCTGCGCCTCGCGGTGCAGGTTCTGTGCCTGGGGCGTAGAGGGAGCGGGCATGGCCCGTAGGAGCGTCGCAGCCGCGATGAGCTTCTGGCTCGCTCGCGGAGGTGTGTTCGGGTCATTGACGTTGAAGTCGGTGTTGATGCGCTCGCGAGCTTGCCTGCCTAGCTCACGCGCAAGTTCTCCGCGCGCGAAGGCCTCTCCAGCGATGGAGGCGCGAAGCAGTCGTACCATGCGGTACTCTTCCACGAGCTTAGTCTCGAGCTCGCGCGCTTGAGCCAGCTGCGCGTTGATGTCAGCACCTCTCGCAGGCGAGGTGGGGGCGAGCTTGGTCCCGGGTTCTAGGGTACACCAACCCTCGGGTTTCAGGGGGCTTCTCCGTCGCTAGCCCCCGCCACGTTCGTGTCGTCATCCTGGTCGTCGACGACCACCACGAAGCACTCACGCGAGGGGTCGTAGCTCCCGGCGCTGGAGTCGTCGGAGTAGCCGAACTAGTAGTTCGCGACATCGAGGAACCGCTGGAACATCACTAGGTCTGGCACGCCGGAGAAGTCTCACTTCGCGTACCCGTGCGAGGTGGCTTGTGGCAGCTCGCTGGCAGAGCCATGGTAAGACTCGTCGTTGGTGGTGGCGATGAGGTTCCTGACCGCCAGGAGGTGGTGGCCGGGAAGATCCTCGTACGCCGCCACGTCGATGCTGGCAGATGAGGCGTACGCTGTCGCAGCGTTGCGCATCCTGTGGGGGAACCGCGGCTCGGGAACCACGTGCTCCTCTGCGGGTGGTGCCGCCGTCTTGCTGGCGGGTGCGTCGCGTTGTGAGGCAACATGAGCGGCCCGACGTTGTTCCATCCACGCCTGACGAGAGCGATGATCGGAGCGTCGTCGGCGTCGAGGTGCTGAAGGGCCCGCAGCGTCCACCGGGCGGGCGCCGGGCGTCGGTGGCGGGCGTGACGGGAACCGGTCCTGGCCCGGTCGACCGCCACGGGTGAAGCTCGGCACGGTTGGTGATGCGCATGAGGTAGTCGTTCCCCGTGGCCTGAAAGTTCAGGCTCCCGAACCGGATTTCGAATCTGGACGGGAGGGGGTCCGAGCTGTCCATGGAGTACCTCTGGGACCTGTACTCGGTGCGGATCACCATCGAGATGGCTGGTGGAAAGCTGATCTTCAGCGCAGCCTCCCCTACCTGGCGCGCCAACTGTCGGTGCGGAAAGTAGTCCCGACACTAACTACTAAAAGCGCTGAGATCTATCTCTCGATGGCCGGTGCTAAGCAACTAGTGACACGAGGTTTATCCTGGTTTCGGCGGGCCGTACGTCCAGCAGTCATGTGCTCGAGGCACTGTATTGCGTTGCACCGTAGTGCTTGCAAAGGGGAGCTACAAGCAAGGTGGGAGAGGAGGCGGGGCCTCCAGGTCCCTAAGGTTTGATCTAGGCAAAGTGCCAATATCATGGTGAAGGTGGTGAGCGTGTAAGTGTGCTCGCCGTCGTCCTCCCCCCCCCCCCCCCCGGCCAGGGGACCGCCCCCTCCTTTTATAGGCCAAGGGGAGGCGGCTTACAATCGTGCCACACTGTTCTGATTACGTGTAGGGGTATGGTGCACAGTGTTGTAGAGTAGACGGTTGTCCTGGCGAATCTTGCTTCTGGCAGAGCGTCGTGGCGTGCCCTGTATCCGTCCGGGAGCGGCTTCGAGGGTGGCGGTGTGGGAGCTTCCTGTTTAGTCATGGTCGTACGCCGACTCGACGGTGCGGCTGATAGGAGGCCGTAAGGCGCGCAGCAGCAGGCGTGGCGGCGTCTTGTCGTCCCGTACTCCCACAGCGTCGGGGATGGTGCTGCAGTGCCCGGGATGGCGTCGTGGTAGCGGGGATGGCCGCACAGGGCTGATGGTGACGGAGGAGACGCGCCTTACTGGCCTGACGTCACAGCGTCGTCCTGGGCGGGCGCGAAACATGCTTCCGTCCCCTTTTCGAGGGCTCCACCGTCCTCTTTCGAGGGTGCGGCGCGCGGGCCGTACGAGAGTGGGTAGCACAGTGTCACGGAGCTGACACCGGCCTTACCGCACAGTGTCGTATAGTGGCGGGGATGGCTTCACCGGGAGGGTTGGTGGAACAACGCCGGGATATGATTCCCAGGCGTGTCAGAGGGACGACATGGCGTAGATTCATCTTTGACTTGGGCGCCTACATGTGTCAGAACATTAAATGTTCCGGTCGGGGGAGCAGGTGTGGGAGCGGCGAGCCCATGAGGGCCTTGAGCGAGGCGGAGTCTTCGCTCGAGGGGGGTGTCTGGCCCTCGAGCGAGGCGGAGTCTCACCCGAGGGGGCGTCCAGCCCTCGAGCGTGGCGAAATCTCACCCGAGGAGGCGTCCAGCCTCGGGCGAGGCGGAATCTCACCCGAGGGGGTGACCAGCCCTCGAGCGAGGTGGAGTCTCGCCCGAGGGGGCGTACAGCCCTCGAGCGAGGCGGAGTTTTATCAGTGTGATGTCGTATCCCTCGAGCGAAACGGAATTTCGCCCGAGGGGGGCTGGGGCTGGCTATTCTGGTGGGCCGTTGGGGCCGCCAGGTCCGTGGGCCCCTGCCGCTGGGCCGTGATTGCCTCGGGCGTGTTTTACGTTTTGTGAATTCGTTTGTGTTTTGTTTGCGAAAGAAAACGGGTTTCCCCCGGATGTTTAGGGGACCCCTATGGCTGTCTCCGACACTAGGTATGTAAGAATATTTGTGGCATAACTTGCTTCATGAGAGGAAGTAACTTTCTGTCTGCGGGAAGTAACTTTGTGTCGTAGGAAGTAACTTTGTGTCAGCAGCAAGTACTTGAGTGGGCTCTCCGTTTAAGTCTAAATGTACCAGCCTCTCCGTTTTGATTTTACGTAAAACTATATAATCTCAACATCTGACCGGTGGGCCCACCCATGCACTTTTTCTTTCCTTAATTTTGTAAGCCAAGACTGTCAATCGATCCATCCGAGCACTCTGTAGTGCGACGCTGTTGTTAACATGTCATACTTGCTAATCACCAATATTTTTTTCAACCGGAGCTGATCACCACTGATCGTCATCTGCCATATTTCATCTTTACGACTTTACCCAATATTGTATTATACTGTCTAAGTTATACACATGTCACCATATAAATTACTATCAACACCTGCGGCGGCTCTTGTGCACCTCCCATTTTCATATACCATGTGTCATTTTCACCACGTCACCGGATCGCCTAATATATATTCTGCTAGTAGTACAAGAGATATATTTTACAGTTGTATAGGCTGACCAGGTGTCCGTTTCCGTAGCACTAGCAGTTTTACAATGTGTCAACAGCAAGCAAAAGCGGATAAATAAACAATGTGTGTACTTGTCCAGTTGCACCAAACAATCCATGTGTAACTACTAGATTGTCTATCGTAGTCTGAACGATCTCAAAGTATAATAAGGTGTCTATCAAAATTGTCAGTGTGAGCACATTTTGAACATGGGAAAATGATTGTTACCTAAGTCGAGGAACAGATATGTACAACATGGGCAGACACATGCTGAGCCGTCAATAAGCTGGATCTATAGGTTGGCGTTAGTCCATTGTTTATTTTTCTTTTATTATAGTTCACCTATCATTATTTATTTTCACAATATCTGACATTCGGGACAGGGGAATCAGTATATTACTATATATGCAAATAATATGTTTGCCCTAGGATATTCCTCGTAAGGACCTCTGTACAAGAATTAATGCAACTATAGCATTTGAATTTTGTCCTAGTTGCATTTGAATTTTGTCCGTGAAAGGAAACAAGTCCGGGAGTACGATAGCCAATGTGGGAATGACATTATTAAAAAATCAGCACTAGCGTAAAAAAATACCATACCCTTATCCCAGTCGCATCCCGCTCAAGAGAAGTAAAGTATTGCTTGATGCTCTGCATTGGCTAGCTGGTGGTTGATACGCCAGACGAGAGAAGAATAAGGTGGAGCAAAGTGTGAATGCTAGAATTACGCGCCACTATTTGAGCTTCTACATACGGCGACCATTGATTGACTCTGAAAAAAACAACTCATACATTTTTAGGCATGTTTGCCGTGTTTTTTTATCGTTTCCGATCCCCTCTCTCCTTCTCTCCAAGGTCAAAGGCGTCCACAGACCACATCATACTCTACTTGCATAGTTGCATTGAGAGCCACATCACATAATAACATAAGTAACAGTAATTTGCTTTCGATTCTCTATAGCTACGTTCACACTGATGCTTTGACCATGGCACGCATCAACGGCTCTACGCGGTTCGTCGGGCGATGCAAACGCGCCATTTGACGATGATGGTCAGCCGGTTTGCTTGGCTTATCAGCCAATACTTTTCTCCGAGAACAAAATAGCCACCAGCAACCAGTTAGTAGTACTTTTCTCTCAGAACAAACCAGCACCAGCCATCAGGCACCAACCAAACGAACAGGCCGGACGAACTCGACCTCCTGACAGTCTGACAGGATATATATAACGACGAAATATTTCTCCTGCGTCTGTGACCACGCTGCAGCTGCTCAGATGATATACAACAATGCACGATAAGTTATTGTGATCAGATAGATACAGTCGTCACATGGGCTGGTATAAAATACAGAGTACAGTACTAGTTAATGACCAACATGTACACGTGACAGGCCACTAACGAGCTAATATAATTAGCTTTGTGCCTACAAACCTACAAGCATGGCACCCTATGACACTACTAGTACGCTACGACTTGGCTTGTTCCGATCAGTTCGCTTATCCACTCAAACACCCCGGTTCCGTTCCAAATTAATATCCATTTTAATTTTTTTTAATTCTACTTATTTCTAATATGTATTTAAATGCATGTCAAAATCTATATACCTAGAGAAATGTGTGTAGCTTAGCTGGTAATCAAAACTAATAGTAACTAGGGGAATCTCACCCGCGCGTTGCTGCGGGAATTAAGAAAAATGCAATGATCGTAAGAGAGAATTTCGGCAACCTTGCACATCTGATCATAAGAGAGAATTCCAGTGACCTCCGCAACCTTATCGCCGTCGTTGGTAATTCTTTGATCTAGGTTTGAACAGCACACGCGTTGCAGCGGTCCTAAACCCTAGAGTAATCGGTGTTACTGTGTGTTGGATGATGACATACTAAAGTCATGGCGGCATTTCACCAAAATTCACCTAGCTTTATTTGCAGTTTGCACGATATCTCTTACAATAACATATCTTTGTTACAATAACATTTCCCTTTCACGGATTGTCAGCGTCCAAAAGAAACTTTAGAAACCATAACTTACACTTTTTTAAGCGTAGTTTAGTCATGGTGTCGGGCCTACTCACGTGTTGAATAGCTATTTAGTATAAAAATGGATATATTTCATGATGTCAAATTAAAAAAGATTCGATCGTTATGTTTCTGCTAGGACTATCTACGCTGCTATTCCTTTATATTCCTCAATTCCCTGCGCCTTGCTGCGAGTATGTAGGAGAAATCTATGAGTTAGAATATGACTATCACCCTCCTATTCTTTTTATTTCTTCGTTTTCTTTTTCCCTTTCCTTTTTCCATTGTTTTTTTATTTTTCACTTTACTCTATACCAACTACTATGGATGGGGCCTATTTGTCATTTCATCAAAATATATTCATATGAGATCTTGTTTTGAAGGATTTATTAAAAGAAATCCAATGGTGTAATCAGAATTTAATTTGATTTTTTGATTTTTGAGTTATAACATTTTTTACCTTGTTCAAACAATGGGGCCCACCACTAGGTCTTAGTGGGGCTGTTGAGGTGGCATGCTTGCATGTTGAGAGAACTCCCTAGTGGGGAGCTCCTATCTAGGAGTTATAGATTTGGTAAGTGAGTAGTAGATGAATAAATATTAAAGACATAGAATAAATATAAGTAAGCCATGGTGCCACACATACTTACTCCATTATTCCATTATATTTATGGTGTTTTTTGCTTTTGTCATTTTGACTCCCTCCGTCTCAAATTACTTGTCATTTTGACTTTTCTAGGTACATTATATTTTTTATGCACTTAGATATATATACTTATGTCTAGATATATAACAAATATGAATGTATCTAGAAAAGTAAAAATAGCAAGTAATTTGAAACGTAGGGACTACATGGTATAATGAGATAATATTAAGTCAATGCATGATGAGAACTGCAATAACAAGAAAGGTCAGGCTCATGATATATAACACATGTCAAAACAGCTACTACTAGGGCCTGTTTGGCAGGGCTCCGGCTCCTCCAAAAACGGCTCCGGCTCTGGCTCCTCTGGTGGAGTGGCTTCTCTGGTGGAGTTGAGTCGTTTTAAAAAACGTTTGGCAAAATAGCTCCTCTGGTGGATTTCTAGTTGGAGCCGGGTGAAGCCACCAAAACGTGGCTCCACCTCCCCTTTGAAAGCCGCGAGGGCTCCGGCTCCGCTCCACACCCGGAGCCGGTGCAGTTTCCACCGTTTGGCAGGGCTCCGGCCGGAGCCGCTCGTGGAGCCGGAGCCGGAGCCCTCCCAAACAGGCCCTAAATAACACATCATCACCGTCCAAGTGATTTAAAAATAAAAAGAGGAGCTAAAGAAGAATATATCCTCAAAGGTGGAGTTCTCACTGTCATTTTGGATTCCACTAGGAATATCAATTATAAGCATCCATCTTTTGACTAGTTTTAAATTCTAATATATAGTACATAGTACTTGTATCTCGGTAGATCAATTATTGCTTCCGCACGCTATTATTCTAACACTACTTCATCACCAACTTGCTCCATCTTGTTATTTTGACAACTAGCTTTGCCCACCTATTGTGACTATTCCAGACTCGAGAGATGGCCAAGAAGGCAAAAGCAACATGGTAAGAGCGTATTAAACAAATACTAGAGGCACTAATTCGCACGGGCGTTGAGTGCGACTGACGTTGACACGTCCGGTACAGGCAGCTCGAAAAAGGAACATAGTAGGAGTACTCCATATGGATCCTGTTCGTTCGGCTTATCAGCCACCACCACCAATAGAAGATCTTTTCTTTCGAACAAATCACCACCTGAAGAACTACCAACAAGATTTTCTCTCGAACAAACCAAGCAGACTAGCCATCAGCCACCAGCCAAACGAACAGGCTGATGACAAAAAGAGGACTAGCACGTTCAATATGAGGAAAAAATACATCCACAACGTATTCCTTTTTTATTAGCACAATATTTATATCACCATTTGTCTTATTCAAAAAATTATTACCAATATGTAAAATGGTAAGTGAAGCTTAAATACCGGAAATAATAAAGTATGTAGCAAACAAAATAGATGACACTTGCATAATTTTTTGAATAAGACAAATGATCAAAGTTATAGAAAAGATCAACGACGACAAGTATTTTAATACAGAGAAAGTAGTACATATTTTTTATTGATAATACAATTCAAAATGTTTGTATGTATTTCTTCAAGGAAGAGATTGTCTTGAGCCAGCGAGCCGTCGTTGGAGGGTCGTTTGTAACTTAGCTTTCTTATGCAATTGTACTTTTCGTTTGAGCTTGAGCTCTTATAAATTTATGTAATATCACGATTTGTAAGACTCGGCATGCTTCTTCTCCTTAAATTATGCGGTAGTGTTCCGCTAAGGGTTCAAAAAAATTTTTGGTAGGAACTTACTTTTTGAAATGATAGAGCAATGGATAGCTTAGCTAGATATATTGGTTGAGAGTTGTCAGCTAAGAATTAGCTAGATATACTTTGGATCAACATGGCTCCCTCCTTCACCATGCATCCTTTTGCTTGGCGCTGCATAACATGACAACCGCCTAAAACCTCTCTTGCAAATTAAAAAAAAATAAAGGTCTGGGTCAGCGCGTGAAGCCCCCGATCGAGCCGGTCGGTCTTCCTCTTCCCTGAGAAACCGCGGTTTGCACTTGTGCTTGTGCGGATCGTCGCTCTCATCCATCAATGCTCCGATTCCCCAACTCCCCGGCAACGACTTGCCAGTGAGAACGTGACGCCGAGATCCAATCCAATCCATTCCATCCTCCCCTCCTCCCAAAATAAATAATAAATAAATAAATGAACAAAAAGATTATCCCATCCGCATCGCGGAAAGCAACACGCGCACACGTAGCAGTGCCGCAACGTGCAGCAGTAACTATACGTGCATCCCCGCCCGAGGGGCCGGCCCCACACGAAAACGCGCACTCGGGGACGCGACCCGGGGGTGGGGGTCCCTGCCGAGTTGACCGCCTGGCTCGCGCGCCCCCATCCGCGCCGTGCGTGCGCCCGTGAGCGGCGCGGATTCCCCCTCTTCCCCTCGTCTCCTTCCTCCGTCCACCCCAGCCACAGGCACCCAGGCCCCCGTCCGTCCATCCCATCTCCTCCTGTATAAATGAGCAGCCAAGCCGAGCTGCGGTCCTCGGCAAACCACACACAGCTCTCCTCGCTCTGCTCAAGAACAACAACCAGCCAGCTCAGCCTCCACAGCTCAGTCGTCATCAGACGCTGCATCCTAGGCTGTGCGCGCCGGCGGCCGGATCAGCAGCGAATTGAAGCTGAGCTGAGGAGGCACTGAGCCCGTGCCCGCCGAGATCGAGATGAAGAGCCGGAGGCAGAGCAGCGGGGGCAGCTCGGCTGGCGCCACGGGCGCGGGGGAGGGGGCGAACACGCACAGCAGCGGCGGCGGCGGCGGCGGCTGCAAGCTGGAGAGGAAGGACGTGGAGAAGAACCGGCGGCTGCACATGAAGGGCCTCTGCCTCAAGCTCTCCTCCCTCATCCCGCCCGCCGCCAGGCACGCATCCCTGGTCTCGGAGGCGGCCGCATCGGCGTCCAATACCAACAAGGTAAAATCAGCCACCCCCGCAAGAGATTTCTACTACCTACCTACCAGCAGATTTCTACAGTGATGGGTCATGGCATCCTCGATTCATCCCCAGATTTAGAACTAATTTGATGTGGCAAAACACATTCTTTTTGCCAGAAATGAAAAAAAACGGAGAATCATAAGAAGCCAAACTGAACGATACTAAATCTGTGTTAAAAATAACATGGACGGAACGAGTGCATAGTAAAACGTCCTTGTTCACCTCAAGTCCAGAGTCACAGTTAACTCTCGTCATGTGTCGCATTTATTCTTCTCGGTATTACCCCTTGCTTGAAGCCTACCACCGTTGTTTACATTCTTTTTAATAGCAAATCGGAGGCTTCAACTTACAATTGCTAACTTGAGTTCATCCGCTCGCTATTACTGTACCTGTTTGTATCAACATGCATGTGGAGTATCTGTGAAATTAAGCCAATAATTGATTTTGTTGGCAGAGAGTGCAGAAAAACATTAACCACATCAAATCATAGCCTACGTGTAGACCAAAAAGGGTACACAGTAAAAAGCAGCAGTGCTGGTGCATCAGTGATCGCCACACCGAATTGATTTGATTGGAGATTTGGGTTATGGATTAGTGGAGCTGTCCGCACCTTTTATGATTCGTGCGGTCGTGCCCCCTCCCGGACAGGCCGGGGGGCATCGAATGGAGCCAAGCCCGAGCCACCGCGGCAGCTGCGAAGTTTCAGTCACGTTTCTTCTGAACCAACACACACTAGTACTTCAGCAGAACGTGCACTAGGCCTAGCCCCACCCACGTCCAAGTGTCCAACACTGAGCTCTCTGTTCATTCACCCACGTGCCAAACAGACACGGATTCATTGGCATTCTCCCTTGGGCCCTTCCCCACTGTTCCTGCCCTTGGTCCCTGCCGTGACAGCGACGCGGTTGCTCCAGGTTCATCACACGTCACGTCTCACTAGTTTATAGGCACGTGCTGGGTTCCGACGACCTCGTGGGGCAATACAAAACTAGTACTGTATCGTATCACTTGATTATTATTCCATCGGATAATAATAATAATAATAATAATAATACTCTCCACTCCACTAAGATTATTGTAGTGAGTGCTACGTGCTCCACTGAAAATAAAATCTGTGGCTGGAGTACATCGCTAATAATATAAAATGGATTTCTTTTCCTTTCAAGCCGGCAAAAGGGCTTGGGCATATATAACCCCACCACAGATCACTTTTTGTCTGTGCTTAAAATCTCAACTCCGATCCCCAATAATTCGAGTTTCCAAGCTGGCCAGGCCACCTACCGTGCGGCGTGCGCGCCATCATGCGATCGGGACGCTTTCCTGGCCCCACTCGTCCTGTTGCTCGTAATGAGTGCCATGTGCGCATGGGAAAAACTACAGTCGCCGTCGGCTGAGCTGTAGCTGGACGCGGACGTGGTGTCCGCTTCTACAGTTCATCACGTGCTCCTAGTAGGGCGAAAATGGAAACAGAAAATTAGTTACTACTATAGTAGTGGTAGTTGTTTTTTACTTTTTACCCGGTTTCGCAAGGGTGAATGGATCTTTGTTACTGACGGTGATTTATGTTTAATTGCAGGACACGGTGACGCAGCTGGATCAGCTGGACAGCGCGGCGGCGTACATCAAGCAGCTCAAGGAGCGGATCGAGGCGCTGAAGCGGAGGAAGGAGGGCGGCGGCAAGGGGGAAGGCGCGACGACCGCCGCGGTGGCCGGCGGCGGCGGGGGCGTGCGGATGCCGGTGATCGAGGTGCGGTGCCAGGACGGGACGCTGGACGTGGTGCTCATCAGCGAGGCCGGGCGGCCGTTCAAGCTGCACGAGGTGATCACGGTGCTGGGGCAGGAGGGCGCCGAGGTCGTCAGCGCCAGCTTCTCCGTCGTCGGGGACAAGATCTTCTACACCATCCACTCGCAGGCGCTCAGCTCGCGGATCGGGCTCGACGCCTCCAGGGTCTCCGAGAGGCTGCAGGACCTGCTGCTCCTCGCCTGATGATCCGATAGATGATCCTCAGGATCAGCGACGACGGTATTAGAGTAGTAGTACTATGTAGCCATGTAGGCCGGCGATGACGGTATAGTATCAGGCGGAAAGGAGAAGCTGGTTTCTTTGCAGTTGTGCATATGTAGGAGCAAGCAAGCAGACTGCTTTTTTTTGGTTATTTTTCGGCTTTTCGAAAAGACCGGTGCTCATCTACACTGCATTCCTTGCAGCAGCAGCAGCATGCATTGGCTCTGTTCTGGGGCTGTTTCAGCTTCCTGGGTTACTAGTCTGACACTTACCATGGGAATGGAATGGATGCCCCCCCCTTTTGCGGCCTTGTTTAGTTGGCTAGGAATCTTCCTTTTCACTCTCTCTCCACCACATTAAATACGCCAAAAGACATATGTTCGGAATACTACATGTAGATGAAATCGAAAACTAATTACACGATTGTGATGACCTTTGCGACATGAATCTTTTAGGTCTAGTTAGGTCATAGTAGGACAATATTTACCAAAAAAAAAAGACCGAAATTTACATTTTGCTACAATGTGTTAAAAAGGCAATTTTTCTTGACATCTAAACAAGTAACACACAAGATTAAGCACGTTTGGGAAAGAACGTCCAAACTTCATCGATCTCTTTTTTCCCGCGTGTTGACTGTGCTGCTGAAACTAGACAAGAGTGCAGAAGATGTCTGAAATTATGAAATGCATATCATGACAGAAGATTCCGATTGCGCCTGCGGATGTCCGTGTAAAGATGGGTTAATGTGATGTCTTCTCGGGCTCACGGTTCCGTGTTAATATAGGCTAGGAAGAGCCCCTAGCGTGACTTACAACTTGTGTTACAAGATGATCAAGAGAAAAGATGATCCCTAACTAATTCCTGACTTACATATCAAGAGTACAACAGATTTACAACACCTAGAGGATATCCTATGAAGCCTATCCAAGTGGAGCCGTATCTTGTTGCTCTAGGCAACAACTTCACGTACATGACATGGGCTGGATATTCTAACACCCCCGGTCAATCACAACGTACTAACTAAGTTGAGATTGTCTCTGAACTTGATAGTTGACCTTTTAGGAAGTGCTTTTGTGAATCCATCTACTATTTGATCTGTTGTGCTGATAAACCGTATATCAAGAAGCTTGGCTAGAACTCTTTCTTGCAGAAAGTGATAGTCAATCCCTATGTGCTTAGTCCGCACATGAAAAACAGGGTTGGCTGACAAGTATTTAGCGCCCATGTTATCACACCATAGACAAGCAGCTCGAGGATGTGGAATACTCAATCCATTCAACAATTTTCGTACCCACATAACTTCAGCTGTGGCATTTGCCAAAGACTTATACTCTGCCTCAGTACTTGATCTTGAACCAGTAGCTTATTTTCTTGCACACCAGGAAATTATACTGCAGCCTAGAAACACAGCAAACCCTCCTATAGTGCGCCTGTCATCAGGACATCCAGCCCAATCTGCATCTGAGAAAGCACTAACTAGAATCGACTTAGACTTTCTTATTTTAATAACCAAACCAATTGTGCCTTGCACATATCTTAGTATTCGCTTTACTGCTTCCCAATGAGTTGTGGTTGGAGAGTGAAGAAATTGGCAGACCTTGTTCACGGCAAAAGACAGATCTGGGCGTGTGAGTGTGAGATATTGAAGTGCACCTGTGACAACCCGCCCAGGAAAATACCGTACTATCGCCTAAGACCGATCCACTTTGGCCATTAAGCAATAGTAAAGTATCATCCTGTTGTTAGTTGCCGGGTTAACACCCGGTAAATCACTTGGAATTCAGACAGAGGATCGACATATGCATTAAAACTCACGCGAAGGCGAGTCCAGAGTACAACACGAGTTAACATAATTTATTACAAACCATTGTTCATGACATGGAGTAAAGGTTCAGAGTTTGAAAACAGCGGAAATAAAATAAACTAGCGCAACGGTAGACATCACAGGAGGCCATCCGTGATGTCATCACTTGTCGTCACCCTTCTGGTCAACAACACCTGCAACAACAATTTTAAAGCAAGGCTGAGTATACTAATACTCAGCAAGACTTAACCGTCGGGTGATAGCTACATCACCAAACTCTAGACATGAAAGGCTTTTGGCCAGTGGAGTTTCTTTTGCTGAACAACCACTAAGATTAGATCCTTACTTTCAATCTTTTAGCACAAGTTCTAGTTGATTATCATTTCTAAATGTGCCATCTAATTCAATCAAGAAGTGGACAAGCAATTAATTAATACAACAATATTCCTCGAGTTCCATCATTATGGGATATCATGGCCAGTTGATTAAGCAGTCTCGGATAACGGTGAGAGGCCGACAATCGATTGATTTAAACCTTGAAAGGTAAACCCAAACACACGGTAGGCTGCCCACAAAGGAACAACTTTCCCAGGCCGTTTCCGTCGATCTTCAGCTCGGGAGCGGAACCTACATTCCTTGGTACAAGGATTACTGGATCGCTTCCACACGAACATCCAGACTCACGCAGGTACCACACTGTTGCAAGCAGGGGGACACAAGTGCCCCAAGTTTAGTAGGGAAAGGTTCCCTTACCGCGTCAATCGGGTACTAGGCTTACCGGGTCCATTCCCGGCATATGTTTAGTACGTTCAAAAGCTTAGCCCACGAAAGCCACTAGACCGGGGCCCAAATCCCATGCTCTTACCACATGAGCAATCCATTTATAAAGATCTTATGATTCCAACATAAGAACCTATTCTCGCGAGTGACGAACATCACTCGACTTCTACCGGGTCCTATAGCATAGCAGCTATCGACCTAGCATACTAGTAAAAGGACATAGGTACTTAGGGATCATGCATCTAGGGTTTCAAATCAACTCCTGAAACGTAAATGCGCAATCATAGCAACGATAATTACATAAATTTCAAAATCAGGGTTAATGATCCGGGGCTTGCCTTCGATGGCAAGGTTGGCCTTGGGCCCTTCTGGACTTTGGTCCAGGTCTTGCTCTACAACGACGTGGTGCACGTCTCCGTCAGCTCCTCCGTCTCCTCCTTCCGGCACACGCGTACAGCTACCGCTCGGGAGATCTACACGAGGATGCAAATGCAAGATTTAATTGACGATTTTTAATTTAATTCACCACAAACCACAAGTGACAATCAAGGGGTGTATTAGTTGGACACATTCACCTAGATAAGAAATACATTTAGCATACTCTTCCAAAAGGAACAATATGCAGCTCTTTATTAGATATTCTTTTTGATAGTGACTGTGTACATATATATGTAAATAATTTAATTTAAATTCACAAACAGTAGTGGGTAGGTGCAATTAGCCTTTTAAATCGATTTACAACCACACACAAGTTAGCAAGGGTGGTTTGGTGATTTTTCCCATTTAATGATTATTAAGCCTTTAATCGCTTACATAACTTTATTCATGGAATTAATTAATAAAATTCAGTGGAAGGGTGTTTTAACCACTAAACACCTATAACAAGCCAATGGACACACATGCGTGCTTTGGATAGCTAGAAATTAATTTTTTTTGAAAAAAACAAAAGCTAGCTAGATGGACAAGGTAAATGCACACAAAAATAAATACTCCACAAAATGATCCAAACTTTCTCACACATGTTATATGGTTCAAAAATAGCCTAGGAGTGCAGCACATACACCTAGAACTATTATGAAACTTGAGTTATGAATTTTCAAAGAAATTCAAGCATAATTCAAGACTAATTATTTCTGACAATTATAAAATTGTGATTAATTCACCAGAGGTGTATTTTGGAGTAAAACGACAGTTTGCAGAAGTTGGTTACAAAAACATAATTATTTTTAGCTAGAAAAATCATTTATGCAGATCTGGCAGAAATGGAAAAACATTTGTATAAAAAGATTTAAATCATAACTTTGTGCAATTTTTGGCTCAGGGGCTAGTAATTACCTAACACACAACATAACCAAAAATTGGACACAGAGAATTTATGGTTTTTGAGATATTGCAGATCTAGGTTTTTCACATTTGTATTTTTCATGCAAAAACTATCAGGAATTGGCTCAGGCAAGAATAACAAAAGTTGTAGGATAATTCACAACAGATCCAAAAAAATTAGGTTTGCATTTTTATGATTTTTCTACGATTTGCTACAAATTTTCAAAGTTCCAGCAATTACCCAAACACTATTTAAGAAAGCACATCTACTACAGCCCCTGAAACTTTAAGTTTCCTTACAGATAAGCCCCTGGTTTGCAGATTACCCCTCAGAAATATGTGGCGCCTTGCAATCGGGTCCCCGAGGGCGCGGCCGGCGAAATTCCGGCGATGCGCCGCCGGGTTCCGGCCGGGGAGGGTGAGGGGGTGATCTAGGGCTTCTTGGGGTTCGGTTTGTGGGTTGTTTGGGGAAAGGGATGGCCGGTTGAGGGGAGCGCGCGGCGGCGCGCGGGCGCCGGCCGCCGCGGCTGATAATACCGACGATGGGGACCCCGACAGTGGCTATTGGGAGGGCGGCGAGTTGCTGTGGAGCTAGAGGAGGGTCTGAGGTCCCTTGGGGCGCTGGCAATTTTGGAGGAGAGGCTGCGCCGCGGCGGTTTGCCAGGCGGCCACGGTGGCGACGCCGTCGCTTCAGCGCGGGGAGGAAAAGAAACGGCACTTGGCACACCGGCGCCGGACAGCGGCTTTAAGGGGCAGGGGGCTCGGCGGCGTCGCCTCCAAGCATGGAGCCGGTTTAAACGTCGAGGTACGGCGCCATGGCCTTGGTAGGAGCGTCCGGCGGGGAGGCAGGCGACGGACCGCCGGTTCGGGCGCGAACGTTGAGTACGGTCGGTCCAAAGGGGGAAACGGGGTGCACGGACTTCAAGACGCCTCGGTGCACGCGCCTGGGGAAGGAGCAACCTCGGGGTGCGGCCCAGGGCTCGAACGCCGAGGGGCGGGGCGCGCGCGCGGGCCGAGCGGGCGCGCGCGCGCGCGCGCGCCCGGCGCGCTGGAGCGCAGGCGCGTCGCAGCCGGCCTACCATTTGCTCAGACTGCCGCTGTTCAAAATACATTTTCTCCAAATTTTTGAATAGAAGTGCAACATGTGGTGAATAGGAAAGTTGTAGATCTAACTACCCTCTACAACTTTCATAAAGGCCATATAGTGTTTTTCTCAACGGATTTTGCAGGAACGTCGTGCCAACTTTGAATGCCGGCCTGTTCTGGAAAACAGGAGGTACTGTCGGTTGACCAAGTTTTTCACCCTTTTCTGCTCAAAATTTGAAATGCCAATCTACACGAAAGTTGTGTCCCTCAACAAGATGGACAACTTTCATAAAGATAGATTTTGAAGTGTTTAGGTGAAATTTGGAGAACGCGGCAAAAGTTCTGGACGACATTCGCCGACGTCAACGGTTAAGCGGGGTTTGATCGTGTCTTTGACCGAGGTTTGACCACGGGTGTGTGTAGACTTGGTCAAGGGGTTCAATAGGGTTCAATGGTGAGGTTTTCGAGGTGATGACCCAGGTTGACCTAGGTTTGACCAGGGTCGGCAGGTTTGACTCGGCTGATCCGGTCGTTAGCACTAATGACGTTAATTAGAAACATGGGGCGTCACAGCACCGACGATACTTCTATACCTCTTTGAATCTTCAACTCCCAACCGTGTTCCATTGGTGATAGATAGCTTTTCTGTTGTGCACAGTGGCGTCTTCACAGATTTACATAGTTGCATATTTACTCTTTTCAAAATCTCTCTAGCATACCTTTCTTGCTTCATTAATAATTCTCCATCCTTCCTTTCAACCTGAATCCCAAGAAAATAATGTAGATCACCTAGGTCTTTGATGGCAAAGTCCTTCTCCAAGTCCCAAAGCAATGCATCCACAGCTTCTTGTGAAGAGCTAGCCACTATAATGTCATCAACATATACAAGCATAAAGATAACATGATTACCCTTTCTATAAAAAAATAGTGAAGTGTCAACCTTAGATGGAACAAAACCAAGCTGCTTCAACTTGTTGGAGAGCCGAGAGTACCAAGCTCGGGGCGCTTGTTTCAACCCGTAGAGAGCTTTGTCAAGCGTGCACCAATAATGAGGTTTAGACTTATCTTCATACCCTGGTGGTTGTTTCATATATACTTCCTCATCAAGATACCCATGCAAGAAGACATTTTGTAACATCTAGATGTCTTAAACACCAATTTTTCGAGACAGCAAGAGACAAAACAAGTCGAATTGTAGCTGCCTTAACCGAAGGGCTGAAAGTATCCTCATAATCAATGCCATACCTTTGCTTGAAGCCTTTTGCAACTAACCGAGCCTTGTACCTCTCAATTGACCATCTGATCTTCTCTTTATTTTGTACACCCACTTGCCATCTATAACATTCTTTCTCTTGAGGGTGGAACTAGGTGCCAGGTTTTGTTTTTGTGCAAAGCATCAACCTCAACATCCATAGTATGCTTCCAATTTTTATCACACAAGGCTTGTTTCAAAGTGAATGATTCATCACATGAAGAAGCTAAATGACCATAGTGAATAGTTCCATCAATGTATAACTTGGGCTTGCGGATACCTTGCTGAAGTCGCGTGAGTGGCCCTTGACAAGATGCTGATGAAGGCGCAGGTTGTGCAGCAGCAGGAACCGATGAGGTTTGTGCAGCAGGGGCGGGCGTAGGTTGCGCAGCAGGAGTCGTCGCCACAGAGGATCCGGGGCTCGGTGATGCAGGCACCGCAACAGATCCTGATGGTTCGCCCGTTAGCGCTGAAGAAGGCGAGAGCGGTGCAAAAGATCCAGGTGATGAGGCTGCTTGTCCCCCCGACGTTGCGACCGACGCTTGATCCGAGATGGATGCGCTGCCTGTGCCACTCGAATCAGCAGACGAATCAACGCCTGTCCCTGCCAAAAAAGGTAAGTGTCCTGGTGGCACAAAATGACCACCAGTTTTCTCCAAGCTTGCATCATTTTGATCAGAATTTTCTGCAGGCTCACAGGTAGAGTTAGTGTGCAGGGAATCATTACTAGTAGAATCAAGAGTATTGTTATCCCCAAATGTAGATGGATTTAAAAGGGTAGGAGATAAAAGAAGAATTTCGGATCTCAACCTAGCACCGACATTTGAATGAAGAGAAGCAAAGGGATAAACATCTTCATCAAACACTACATCCCTGGAGATGTACACTCGACCCTCAGTAATATCTAAGCACTTGAACCCTTTGTGCAAGTTGCTGTAACCAATAAAGACGCATTGTTTGGAACGAAATTGGAGTTTTCGGTTATTGTATGGTCTAAGGTTTGGCCAACAAGCACATCCAAAGGTTCTAAGCATGAGATAATCTGGTTTTTGTTTGAGCAATAGCTCAAAGGGAGTTTGCCCTTGAATGACTTTGCTAGGAATATGATTGATAAGATAAGTGGCGGTGATAAATGCCTCATCCCAAAATTTTAAAGGCATGGATGCATGTGCAAGCAGAGATAGCCCAACCTCTACAATATGGCGATCTTTTCTTTCAGCAGATCCATTCTGCTGATGCGCATGGGGACAAGAAACATGATGTGCTATGCCTATACGTTGGAAGAATGAGTTTATTCTTTGATACTCACCCCCCAATCATTTGAATGGCTAGGATCTTTTTATTAAATTGGCACTCTATCATTGCCTGAAACTCATGGAATTTCTGAAAAACTTCAGATTTATGGCGGAGTAAATAGATAAGTGAATTTAACAAAATCATCAATAAACCTCACATAGTAATTATTTTTGCCAACCGAAGTAGGAGATGGCCCCCATACATCTGAGAAAACAAGCTCAAAAGGGTTTAACGACACGCTTGTCGATCTAGGATATGGCAGCTGATGGCTTTTGCTCTTTTGACATGCATCACAGACACTACTTTTATTGGACTCAGACACAAAAGAAATTTGGCTCTTGCTAAGAACCTGACGAACGACTTCAGAAGAAGGATGACCAAGACGACTATGCCATCTAGAGACTGATGACTTGACGACAGCATGCGTCTCTTTATGAGGGAGGGTTGTGTGACGGCTTCAACGGATACAACCCACCCTTGCACTCCCCTCTAAGCAGAGTTTTCTTCATGGGCTGATCCTTGATTAGAAAATGAGTGGGATGATATTCAATAAAGGCATGATTATCAGGAGTAAGACGATGAACAGAGACAAGACTCTTATTTGCTTCAGGAACATAAAGGATATTATCTAGAATAAGATTACGATTTGGGGTGTAAACAAGACTCCGACCTACTTGGTTGATTCTCATACCTGCACCACTGGCGGTGTGGACCTGGTCATTGCCGTGATACTTGTCTCTCACGGTAAGCTTCTCGAACTCACTCGTGATGTGGTCGGTGGCGCCCGTATCGGTGTACCAGTTCGTGTCGATGCCGTAGGAGTTGGAGTTTGTAGCAGCAGACGCCGAGCACTGCTCTTGCACACCATGGAAGGAGGAGTCAAAACGCTTGTGGCAACGAATGACGGTGTGCCCTTCTTTTCCACACAGTTGGCAGATGCGATCTCCACCATTGAAGTTCTGCCGAGGACAACCGCCACCACTATTTCCATTGATGCGACCACCGCGGCCTCCACGGCCGCCGCGACCGCCGCCGCCACGGTTGAAGCCACCACGTCCTCCACGAGTGGCAGTGTTGGCGGAGGAGCCTGACCCGCCACCATGCAGCAGGTCGATGTGTTGTTCCCAGCCCACGAGCTGGGTGTAGAGCTCTCCAAGGGAAAGTGGTGCCGTGCGAGAGCCAGCGCTGGAGACGATGGAGTCGTACTCAGCAGGGAGACCTGCAAGGATGTAGGAGATGATCTCCTCGTCGTCGAGGTGCTTCCCTGCCGACGCCATGTCGTCGGCAAGGGACTTCATCTTGCTGAAGTAGTCAGCGATGTTGGAGGAGCCCTTCTGCGTTGTGGCCAAAGCCATGCACGTGTTGATGATCCGGCCGCGAGATTGCGACGCGGTCATGTCCAAGTTGACCTTCCACATCTCTTTCGACGTGGAGCAGTTGGAGACTTGAACCTGACCTCCTTGGTGATGGAGGACAGGAGTAGTTCACGATCTGCTGGTCCTTGGCCACCCACTCCTTGTACGCCGGGTTGTCGGCGAGATTGTTGGGCTTGTCGGCGCGCAGGGTACTTGCTTGGGCGGCGGCTCGGTGTCGAGGAAGTGCTCGAGTTGGCATCCTCAAAGTGCAGATAGGACCTGCAACTTCCACAGAGAGAAGTTGTTTTTGGCTAGCTTCTCAGAGACGGGGCAGCCGATCAGCGAGAACGCGAAAGGCAAGGCGGAGGAGGAAGTCATTGGCGGATCGTGGAAGAAAACCTAAGCTCTGATTGCCATGTAAAGATGAGATAATGTGATGCCTTCTCTGGCTCACGGCTCCGTGTTAATATAGGCTAGGAAGAGCCCCTAGCGTGGCGCACAACTTGTGTTACAAGATGATCACGAGATAAAATGATCTCTAACTAATTCCTGACTTACATATCAAGAGTACAACAGATTTACAACAGCCAGAGGATATCCTATGAAGCCTATCCAAATGGAGCCGTATCTTATTGCTCTAGGCAACAACTTCACGTACATGACATGGGCTGGATATTCTAACAGTCTGAAGAAATTGTGAGTACTGGCTGTACAGTACTGTACTGCATATCGATCATAGAACCCGTGGATCTGCGTTGGACCTCGTTCATCGAAAAGGCCAAATAAAAGGGAATTCATGCTAGTAATAATGTAAAACGAGTCAACTGCACATGTCTGTATGCCGTCCAAAAAATAAACTGCACATGTCTGTATTTTGGGTAGGCAGCCGTAGTTTCGATTCCTTTACTGGCAGATCGATCGAGAGGGAACTTTCGTGATTGAGCTGAGCTTACACTTGTCTTTTCCTTGGGTAGTCAGTGTATCAGCTGCCTGCCATCGCTAAACTTTCACTTTCACTATCAGCTTACGCGTGCAGTAGTTTTACGCTTTCACTTTCACTAAACGTTTCCAAATTAAAAGCATATTTTATGCACCCACGTGCTGCTTAATATTAGTTCGTCTCGCGCGTCTTTACGCAGCGGTAGGTCGTCGCCTGGCCCAGCCGCCGTGCACGAGCAGGAAACCGACTTACCTGTCCTAGTATCTATCTCTTTTCAGGCAATCTTGTTTCTTTGCGTATAATAACCACGTGACTGATGTGCTATTTTATTTTATTTTATTACTTTTTTTTTTGCCAGAGGTGCCTGATGTTCTCACAATAAACAACAATATCTGACCACAAATCGTGTGAACCCTTGATGAAAACTAATAATCGACTTTGATAGAGGGCTCGGGGCAATATATGATGGGGATTTCTACTTAGGTTGCTTACTCTTTGTTGGCGGGTCTGTCTCTACGTCAAATGCTTGAGATCTGACAATGTCTCGATCTTTTTTTTTTGTTCGCCACTGATTCTCAATCCAATGGTGGGAGTTGTGATCATTAAAAGTGATTGAGTTTTTACTTGTTCTCGATACTTTATTATCCAGAACACAAAAGGAAAAGCCCACTAGACCTGCTAGCAGAACTGATTGGGATTTGCTCTCACTCAAACACATCCTTTAAGAAAAATGGAAAAGGATTGGCTGTTCTCACCAAAAAATCTAGATGAGAAAAACTACCTGAAAAAATAAAATAAAATGCATGTGAGTAATCTGATTGTTCTTTACTGCAACTTGACTATTCTTTGTTCGATTTGACTGCTACTGCTATCCTTGGAAATTTGAGTGTTCTTGGCTGCAGCTGTAAGAGAGAAAAGAAGAAATAAGTTGCAAAATCCTGAGAAATTTGATTGTTCTTTGATGCAACTGAAGTGTCAGAAACATTCCAGCTCTTCTTTTCTTTCCCTCCTCTAATCAACATGAAAAACTGATGCAGTAATTAGATTCTCTTTCGAGCATGCTACATGATCTCAAAATAAGAAGAGAGTATGTGTGACTGTGCTGCATGTAAAGAGTTGCTATGAAACATGTTTATATATGGGAGTGGAATATGCATGCTACGAAACATGTACTAGATGAGACAAAAACTACCTGAATAAACATAAAAAGACTGAGAAACTTGATTATTGTTTGATGAAAATGCTATGATGAGAAAATTAATTGTTACTGATTATGAAAATTTGTCAGCTCTTGGGTGCAAATCCCTACCCTACTGAGAACAATGGATCTCAATAAGTTATCCTAAAAAAGAATCTAGTTCTTATAATACCTAGTAGCATGCTTGAACACATAGATATGCATGTTTTGAAATGATCAACGCTGTGTTTGTATGGTCTGTAATGTTTGAAAAGTTTTGCATATGGTGCGAGCTTTTTCCACTAAAGACCGCGCCCGAATTTCATTATCAAAGCAACAAAATTACAGAGTTTTAACATTTTTAGAGAAAGTGCGTCAAGACAGTGTTTACTACAACTAAGAAGTTTTAACCACCACGCTAAACTGTGAGAACCTCCCAGGGTTCTCACAATTGAGCCCCACAAGAGCATGGATACAAAAGAGTTCCCAGAAAAGAAAAGAAGGCAGCCACTCTGGAGCCCTCATCATCTTCATTCTCTTTGAGAATTCATCTAGCTTCTTCAGGAACTGCCTCCTACTAGAGTAGCACATTAGCACCGTCCCTGCACCAGGATCTGCTTGATCTGCATGGTCTTCCACTTGGGGGTGATGATGCAGAGCTGCTTCCTTTCGAGCTTCTGCGCCTGTCTCCAGATTTGTTTTTGCCTCTTCTTTTTAAAGACCTGCCTAGTAATTCATAAAAGATGAGGCCATACATATGATCTCAGTAGGAGATCTGAACTTTTTCTATTCAAAGCAGACAAGATTGCGAGCTTGCCAAAGTGCCCAACAAATGGCTGCTAGGCCAACTGTATGCAAATTTTTATTTTTGGGTAAGAACCTCTCACACCATTCCCAGAATTGGTTAAGATTTGAGGGTCTGCAATTAGCCCCCACTATCAGAGCTACTATACTCCAAACATACCTAGCCAAAGAACAATCAAAGAATAAATGATTAACATCTTCATCTAGGGCACAAAATCTGCAGCTCATATCCCCTAGCCATTTCATTTTAATTAAGTTGTCCTTTGTCAGGATTGCATCATGCTGAAGGAGACACAAAAATATCTTGATTTTAGGGAAATCTTAGCCTTTCAGAAAATCTTAGCCTTTCAGATTCTTTTGTTAGGATTTTCCACGCCAGCTCTACATAGGTGAGCATACATGGTTTTGACAGAAATTTTTTTGTTTTTTTCCCAAATCCAAACTGGTTTATCTCTCTCTGACCCTAAGGCACATGAAAATAGGATGTCTCTTAATTGCCTCAGCTGATTTTGGGCATTTTCATCCAGCCATCTTTTAAAAGTTAATCTCCATCCTCTCCTAGCCATATCTAAGGAGCAGGTCCAACCAATAATTGACAAAATTGCAGATCAACTTCCTGGGTGGAAGGCTGATTTGATGACTCGAGCGGGTAGAGTAATCCAAGTGCAATACGTACTCACAGGAATCCTTATCTATGTGGCCCTGGCAACGGATCTCCCGCCTTGGGCTCTTAAAGCCATTGACAAGATCAGACGGGCCTTCTTGTGGAGAGGCCGGAAGGAGGCAAAGGGGGGTAACTGTCTCATTGCTTGGCCTAAAGTGTGTCGCTCTCGTGAGCTTGGGGGCCTTGGGATTGCTGATCTAAATACCTTGAGTATCGCTTTGAAAGCGCGATGGCCGTGGCTCAAACGGTGTGAGCCCAACAAACCGTGGGCTAACCTTCCTATTCAAGTCAGTACAGAGGTGGCTGGTCTCATCTCTATGGCTGTAATAACGGAAGTTGGCAATGGCGCTAATACACTCTTTTGGAAGGACAAATGGATTGATGGGAAAAGTGTCCAGGACATTGCACCTCTTATCTATGCACTTGTTCCTAAAAGGATATCAAGTAGACGTACTGTGCTGGAAGCTTTGACTGAGGACAAATGGACAGAGGATTTACGGGGTAACGTTGATCCATCTACCCTGTTCCAATATCTTGCCCTTTGGGACATTCTAAACGAGCTGGAGATAAATGAGGAAATTCCAGATAAGCATATTTGGAGGCTTTCTGCTTCAGGAAAATACACAACAAAGAGTGCATATGATTCGCTTTTTCAAGGGGCAATCCTTTTTGAACCATATGAGCGGATTTGGAAATCTTGCCCCCCCCCCCCCCCCCCCCCCAAATGCAAATTCTTTATGTGGCTTGTTGCTCATAATAGATGCTGGACAGCGGACAGATTGGCAAAGAGGGGGCTCCCTCATCCAGATAAGTGTCTTTTTTGTGTTCAAGAGGAGGAGGATATTCAGCATTTTCTAGTGGGTTGTGTCTTCTCAAGAGACTTTTGGTTCTCCCTCTTGTCACGCTGTGGTTTTGCAGCTCTTGCTCCTCAGCCGGCTGATCAATCCTTTGATAATTGGTGGAGAAAAGTGGATGAGGCTGCTAAGGATCTTTATAAGTCAGGTCTGAATTCCCTTATCATTTTGGGGGCCTGGAGTATCTGGAGGCATAGAAACGACTGTGTTTTCAATGGAGCTTCCCCAAATGTCAGCTTAGTTTTGGCTTTGGCTAGGGAAGAGGCTCATTGGTGGAGTCTGGCTGGAGCTAAGGGAATCTCCCTGCTCACGGCTGGAGGGTCAGCCTAATAGGCCATAGTTGGGTCGTCTTGTTACTTGTATTAACCGGTGATCTAGTGGATTCATAGTGTTGGGGTGTGTGTGTGGTGTGGGTCTATGTATGACTCTCTTTCTTCTATTAATACAATGATACGCAGCTCTCCTGCGTGTTCGAGAAAAAAAGTTTGATTGTTTCATTGCAAATTTTGAAGAGTTCTCTGAACTTTTCTTATAGGGAGATGGATCCACACTAGGGATCACTCCAAAAGTTAGTATCTTTTCCATCTCCAATTTTTACATATCTTCCACTCAGATAGAGCTCTTTGACTTTGATTAAATCATTCCACACGGGGGAATTAGTAGGTTTATTTTTCAAATGAGCTATTACTCCTCTGATTTTATACTTTTTTCCTCACTATCTCCTGCCATAGGCCTTCTCCATTTTCAACTTTCCATCACCACTTACATAGCAAACTTATTGTATTCATCTTTCTCCGGTCCTTTACCCCTAGGACCCCTTTCTTTTTGGGTCTTGCCGTCACAGTCCATTTGACTAGGTAATATTTCTTTTTAATACTCCCACCTTGCCAAAAATTCTTTTTTTCTATCCATCTTCTTAATCACTGTTTTTGGCAACAAATACGTGGACATAGAATAGGTGGGTATGCTGCTAAGGCAGGCATTGATTAAGATCAGCCTCCCTCCATAAGATAGGGATGCCCGTTGCCACCCATCTAGTCTTTTCATAATTTTCTCATCTAGGAACACTCAATATCTGATATGTAAACTAGAACCAGATACAGGTACTCCCAAATATTTAATAGGCCACTGCCCAGTTGCACAATTCATCATGTCAGAGTACCAAAGTGCTTTCTGCTCATCAAAAGAAACCATGACTATTTCACTTTTGTTGAAATTTATTTTCAAGGCTGACATCTTTTCACATATATACAACAAAATATTCACGTTCTGTGTTGTATCACCCTCCTCCTCCATGCATAGAATTGTATCATCAACATACAGTAAGATTGCTACACCATTGTCTACGTGATCAGATATCAACCCCTTGATTGGTCCATTACTCTAAGCAGTTTGCACCATTTTAAACAAGCAATTTGCTGCCAGATTAAAGAGTAAGGAAGATAGAGGGATCTCCTTGCCGTACTCCTTTTCTACTTTTAAAATAGTTTCTCATTTTGTCATTTATCTTTACACTCAAAGTCCCACTAGATACCACTTTTTTATCCAGTTGCACCATTTTTCACAAAACCCTCTTTGTTTCGGGCCTCAAAAAGGAAGCTCCAGCTGATCTTGTCATATGCCTTTTCAAAATCCAGCTTTAAAATTATCCCATCTCTTTTCTTGCTTTTGGTGTCATGGAGAATTTCATGTAGGCTCAGTACATCCATGATATTTCTCCCCTTTATAAAAGCATTCTGGCTTTTATTTATGATTCTGCTCATACAGTCCTCAAAACCACAGCATTAGAGCTTTGGTAATGATTTTGTAGCTTACATTTAACAAGCAGATTGGCTTGTACTGCTGTATTTTTTTGTTGCCTCCTTTGTCTTAGGGATCAGTGCGATAACTCCATAGTTTAGTCTGCTAATGTCCAATTTTTGTGCCCAGAATTCATGCACCAAGTCCATAGATCTTTTTGGATGATCTCCCAGCAGGCCTCATAGAATTCTATAGGCATATGATCTGGCCCTGGTGAAGTATTCTTTTTCATTGTGTTCACCACGTTTTAAATCTCTTCCTCCGTAAACTGTCTGATCAGGGATGTATTCTCCTCTTCTGTTATTTTCTCGCTTTGATCCCAACAGTCTGGGTTTAAAGAGAAGGTTGGACTTTCAGAGGGTCCAAACAAATCTTTGTAATAGTCAGTTGCAAGTTTGATAATATCTTCTTCCTTATCAATCTTCTCACCATCTTTTTCAAAGTTAAAGATGATGTTCTTTCTCTTCTTCCCATTTGTCTTCTTGTGGAAGTAATCTGTATTATTGTCACCATGTAATAGCCAGTTCTCATTTGACCTTTTATGCTAATACAGTTCTTCTTCTTCAAGAAGCCTCATCAGCTCTGATTGAATGAAGGTCTTCCTATCAAGGGGATTTGCTGGAGGTTTCTTCTTCTTTATTTTGTACTTTTTAATTTGCCCGTTCAAGTTGACCCCCCAACCTTTCAAGAATTTCTTAACTCTGTTTACTTTAATATACCATTTGTTGTTGCATTCTCTGTAGTCACTGTCTCTTCCTAGATTTCCCTTATTTTTGGAAGGAAATCAGCATGTTTTATCCAGGCTGTTTTAAAGCAAAACTGTTTTGATTTTTTTATCCTCTCTCAAAGGGTTGTGATCTGACATATATCTTGGGGTTTTCCTCAAATTTGTTAAGGGGAATAAAGCTTCTCAACTATCATTCATTAAAACTTATCAATTTTTTCAAAGTAGGATCTGTTTGATTGTAACTCCATGTAAATTTCCCCATTCATAAAGATTTCCCTTAACTCATAAGAGTTAATGATCCAGTTAAACATATTTGTGAATCTATTTGCATGAAAGTTTTTGTTTTTTCCTCACTATATCTGATGATATTGAAGCCACCCCCATGACGAGGGGTAGATCACTTTGAGCACAAATATTTGATAGTTCAGTGAGGAACTATTCTTTATTCTCATCATGGAGTGGTCCATAGACAATGACCGGTCTCACTTTCCTACTATGTTCTTTTTTATCCAGCACCACTGCTGAAATAGCAAACTCATACTCCACTATCTTAATGACGTCAAACCTTTCAAGCTTAATACCACATAGGATCCCCCCAGATCTCCCTTTTGAGGGCAGCCAGTGCCAGCCATATGATCTGTTGGGATCAATGGTTCTGAAAAATCCATCTGTATACTTTTTTTCATTGTTCTTGTAGCCCTATAAAATCAGCCTTATAGTCAGATAAAAGATCTCTAATACTGGTCCCTCCCCTTTTTAGCCACTCATCTACAATTCCAGATAACACCTATCATTAGCAAACTTTGGTCCAAGCAGCCCCTTTTCTAAGGTTATATTTAGAGCTAGCTCTAGATATACCTCCATCAAATGTGGATGACCATCTAGAGGTTGGGCAATCTTCCCTTTAGAAGCCCTTGCAATCTGTTTTTGTTTCCTTCTCTCTTTTTTCTTTGATTTCCTGCTAACCACCACCCGAAACTCCTCTTCATCAGAGGAGTCAGATTTCCATTCAATGTATTTCATCTCCTCCAAGGGGAGATGGTTTAGTGGATCATTATATTGTTCTGCTCCTTCATCATTAAGTTTTTCACTTAGGTTGGCCCTTGCAAGTTCCAGGTCTTTTAACAAATCAATTTTATCCATCTCAGTCTCATTAATATTTACACCCATTTTTTTAGATTTACTGATCAGTTCATTATTGTTTAGAACTACAAAGAAGTTCAGAGGTTTTTGGGAATTACCTTCTAGGTTCTTTTTTTGTGCAGCCAGCGAGCTTTCTCCGATATCTTGATCCCTTGAAGCCCTTGATCTTTCACTCTTTGACTCTGCCTTTGTTGGGCCCTGTCCCAGCTTTGTGTTCTCCTTTTATGCTTGTTTTTCTTCAGTTGGTGAGGAGATTTCACCATAGTTGTCTGTTTCTTTTTCTGTCCCACCATCCTTGTGGTTAGTTCCTCCCCCTCCTTGTCAAATGTGTCTTCCAAAGCCTCCTAGTTTGTTGATTGTTTTCTTTCATCCATCTCCTCAACATTGATTTCCCCTCCCGCTTTGCTCTTATCTGCATCCCCCTCCTGACTGGACCGTGGCCTCTGGCGCTTCTTGAGACCCTGTCCTCGGGCTAGGTTGGGTTAGCTGTGCTGAGGTGTCCATTTCAGTATTACCCACTTCTTCTATGGTGTTTAGAGTTTGACTTTTGTCATTGTTTTCTTTTCCCCAAGACATGGCAAATTTAGCTTCAATCACTGCCAAAGGATCATTTTTTTATCAAGTTTGTCCCATACCGATTTACAGCCACTGTTCTCTCATTTATTTTGATCTTGAATATTTTTTTGAGCTCCATGTTTTGAAAATCCCCAAAATTCAGGTGCGTCCCTCCTGGGGAAATAATGTCATCAAAACAGGGTCCAGAGTCCTCATTGTCCTCTTCACTGGTATCTTTTCCTTCCTCCCTCTCTTCCTCCATCAGTGTGTTGTCAACCTTCTGTGAGTTATCATTCTCAGTATCTATCTGTTTGTGGTTCTGACCGTCTTCCTCCATCACCAAGTCCATTGGTTCTTTCTCATTGGGCTGTTTCCCATGTCTCTTCCCATGTTCCTGTGAAGAATACTCCCCATCTCCATGGCTCTGACTAGTGCTTCCTTTCTAAAATTTGTTTTCATCTTCTTTCTTGGCCTTTTTAGAGAATGAGTTGTCATCACTTGGCCTGTCAGTGTTCCTGGTCCAAGTGTTCCAGGTTGTGGATGAGCTCCATTCAACTGGGACCTCCCTCTGAAAAGTGAAACCGTGGAAGTGCAGATCCAGTAACCCTTCTACCGTTGCAGGAACCTTAGTTATGTCTCTGCAGCCAATTTTTGCTCTCACATACTCCCATCTCTTCACGTTGTTCTTGTCTATCTCTAGTGGTATCCCCACCAAAGAGGCCACAAAAGCTGCTCTCTTCTCAGATCTTTATTCAACTGGTATTCCAAAAATTCTGAACCAAGCAGTAGCAATTTCCGCTTTTGCTCCAGCAAGAGGGTTCCACTCATCAACTTTGAACTTGACACCTAGTACAGTCCGCATCTCCATACCAGTGAAGAAGGATAATTCATCCACTTTTTTAGTTGTTGGAAATTTCATCTGGAATTTCTTGTCAACAATTTTTTTTCATACCATCTCCATGTTGAGTCTTGGCCAGCCTGGGCTCTGAACTCCCCCTCCACCTGCCTGGCTATTACTTCCCCTTCCTTGATTGTGATTATGGCAATGTTGGTTGTCTCCTTAGTGGCCTCTCCACTCTCATCATCCTGTATTATGTGAAACCCCAAATCTGGTGCTGCTAAACCACAGATGGGGCTATGCATTCCCAAGTTAGAGTTTCAGGACAAGCTCTAGCAACATGGCCCTCTTTCTTGCACCTTGGGCAGACAAGTGGCTTAGAGCATTCTTATTTGTGTCCAACTTTTCCACATCTCTTATAGACCATAGGGTTGGATTGCCAACTTCAGCACCTTTTCCTTCTTTAGTTTCTGCAACATATTTCTTAGGAGCAGGTACGCCCCCCCCCCCCCTCCTAATCTCTTGGTCCATCAACCCTAACTTTGAAACCATCTTGTTTCCTATCAAGCTTATCTTGCTCGCTCGACTGATTCAGGTTGTTTCTTAGATCAAACTGCTGCCCTCTATAGTATTCTTGCCTCTGCATGTTTTCAGTATCCCTTTGCCTCCTATATCCTCCTCTTTCATCCTAGCCTCCATGACTTTGGCGTTGGTTCCTTTACTGTCCTTCATCAATCTAGTGACCTCTGCTCCCTCTCATGGATTTACCTCCTCTGAACTATTTGTGCTCCTCGAACTGCTTCTTACTTCCATTTGCCTGACTTTGGCTGGACTTCTCACCAATTGCGCAAATGACCTAGTATCTCCTTGAAAGGATCTAGATGTCAACTAGAGGGGGGTGAATAGTCGAACCTGAAAATGACAAACTTTTTCGAGGCTGTTAGACCCAGGTCCGGAGACTCCGGATATTTTTCCGGATACTCCGGGAAATCCGGAGAATCCGGGAAAATGTCCGGATAGTCCGGCCTGCTAGGGGAGAATTAAATCGACAGGATTAAACTTGCTCAAAAGTAAATCTGTGAAAATAGGTTATGCACTGAAGTGATACAAGCCTGTTTACCCACTCAGAACCTGTAGGAACCTCAACACGAAGTAGATCGGCACCAAACCCTAGATAAGTGTTCAAGCAAGATACAAGCATCCAACAAGATGAACAAGCACAAGAAACACAGGATTTGTTATCGGAGTTCAACCTCACACCTTGAGGTCTACGTCTCCGTTGAGGTACCCACAAAGGGTGGACCTTTACACCTAGGTCACTTTCCTCCCTCTAGCGACCACAAAGATCAAGCTAGAGTTACTTACTCAATTTCAGGGTAATACAAACCTCCTTGGGCAGCCACAACCTTTGGATGCTCCAAGGCAACGCCTAGCCGGCTAGGAGCTCAAAGCTCCAAGAGTAACAAACACGAATTTTGCCAACCAAGCAAAGAACTAGGTGCTCTAGAGATGGGAAATCAGCTCACTAGCACTCTCCAAGCCCTTGCTCTCAAATCCTCTTAACTCCCTCTACAAATCTCACCAACTTTGAGCCAAAGGGGGAGAGAGGGGGAGTAAATTAGGGTTGCAGAATTTCGAGACGAAAATGGCAAGGAGAGGAAGTAAATGAAGGGGTGGAGGGGGCTTTTATACCCCCTCACCCAGAATATAGCCGTTGAGGCTTTATGACCCGCAGTATCCGGTTGAACCCGGACTCTCGGAAGTCCGAGTCTCCGGCCAAAACCCGACACTCCGGCCTTCCAAGGCCAGCACCCAAGATAAGATCCCCGTGAATGTGTTGGTGCAAAGGTGTCTCTCATAGGTTTTGTTTTAGCAACTAGAGCACCTGTTCGACCCTTGGAAGACATAATTCCTGTCCCTCTTAATAATACGGCATTCCTAGGACTCAAATTCAAAAGTAAAAATAAATAAGCCATCTTTGGAATCATTTTAGAGCACCACTTTCTTTTTGTGTAGTCAACGAGCTGTGCTTGATGCCATGCATAATTTTAAGACCTGCTCATGGACTAGATAAACTCATTAGCCACTTAGGTGTGTGTCATTATATCACCAAAACCCACTTAGGGGGCCAAGATACTCTTCACTCCTCCCAGGGTCGACCACTCCCTCGCCGCACCACGAAGGGGAGCGTAAGTAGGGTTTTGACCAAACGGAGTGCTTGCAATCTTCGGGGTGTGAACTTCACGACACCAGCCTGCAGAGGAGGCTCTCTCCCAAATGTGGTTGAGATTCCGACCTAGATCTCCGAAGTCGATCCCGCAATCGCCCGTCACTCTCGATGAACACCTAGGGCTCTTCTGTTTAGGGTTAGGTTGTGGTGGGGCGGATGGATCCGGTGGATGCGGTGGTGGTGGAGGTGGGGGTGTCGATGGAGGTGGCAGTGGTGCTGGTGGTGGCGGCGGGGTCGGTGATGGCGGGGGAGGCGGTGGCGGCGACGAGGTTGGATCCGAGGTCACAAAGGGGGGAGATGAAGTAGCTCGCCAAGGGAGAGCTCTATCCCATCGCCCGAGCCCAGCCCCTGGAAAGGAGGGGTTCGCGGGGAGCGCGTACCTTCCCCTGCACGTTGTCCACCATGCTCCGCGACCTCGTGGGGTCCGCCTGTCGGCATTCATGGCGGATGTGTTGCCCTCTCGCCCGACCACGTCGCCGCAGGGCTCATGCACGGGGACAGACGAACCATCTCCCCAAACCAACTTTTCCGAAGGATCCGTTCCAACCTCTTCATTCTTTTTAGGAGGATCGCATATGGAGCGAGATGGAATGTTGATTCCCCTAAACAGTCAATGTCGCTTGCTGACTACAGCCACGTCCAGCTTTACCTCCACCGCCCGCTCCTCCTCTCCTCCCCGCCCCGCATCACGGTCTCACTCCGCAGCCACCGTCGGTGTCGCTCTACCCGAATCACTCCGTCGCAAACACCTTCAATGGACACCGCGCCGTGTGGACGCACCACACCGGCACGCTCTAGGACTCACTCTAGGAGCGCCGCTCCTTCTCGTTGCGCCTCCCTAAGCGCCACGCTGCGACAGTGCTCCCGACGTACCTCGCGCACCTCACCGCCGCTGCGGCAGTGCTCCCGGTGTACCTTGCGCACCTCACCACCGCCGTGGACCACTTGGAGCGCTCGTCATGAGCGCAGCAGCCGCACACCAATGTTGTGTCCCCGCGTGGCGCCGTGATGCGGGCGTCAGTGCCCTTATGCCACCTGGTCACCTTCGACACGCTCGCGCTCGGCCCGGGCCTCAAGGCGCGCCTCCTGGCCATCCTCACGGCGTTGGCCGAGGGGAGGGAGTTCTACCGCCGGACGGGGAGGCTACGGAAGCGCGGGTACCTCCTGCACAGCCCACTGGGCTCTGGCAAGTCCTCGCTCATCGCCGCCATGGAGAACCACCTCCGGTATGACGTGTTCGACCTGGAGGCTGAAGCTCACCCGCGTCGCCACCAACACCGACCTCCGCGCGCTCCTCATCCAGACCACCAACCGCTTGCTCATCATCATCGAGGACATTGACTGCTCTCTCCACCTCACCAGCGACCGCGGCCTGGCCTCTGAGAGGTTGCACAAAAGGTGCAAGCTCCACACCGCTGCCTACGACAACACGACTCGTCCGACTTAGACAACGACATCAAGCTTGGGAGCGTCCTCGTCAGCGAGGATGGCAGCGTCGTGAAGATCTGCGACTACGGGCTGGCCATGTCCACCGCAAAGGCCGGCCCGTCGTACGCGTGGGTGGCCACATCGCCATACATGGCGCCCGAGGTGCTGACGCGCAGGACGGACTATGACAAGCACGTCAACCTATGGTCGCTCGGTTGCGTCATGGCGGAGATGCTCTCCGGCGAGGTGCTGTACAAGGTGGATGACGACGATGACTACATGCACCAGCTCGACAGGATGTTCGACGTGCTCGACGCGCCGGGTGTGGACGCGGTGCAAATGTTTGCACCATCGTTCGCCGTCAGTGTTAGAAAACAACTGCCAGAACAAGTACAATCACAACCACGAGACACTAATTTGTGTGGAAACTCTAATAAAAGCAAGACACGAATACACAAAGGTAATCTTCACTATTCAAGATACCTGGAGGTCTACAAACTCAATGTATTTACAATGAGTAGTAACTCAACTAAAGAGGAATAGAAATGCAGAACAACTCTGCTAATTGTGTTATTCTTCACCGTACAACATAGTCTAGCTTATATAGGCGCAATAGCCATGCATGCAGCCAATCAATATGAATGGCTAAGAAGAAAACTACACATGCATCAAGTGATTATGCATGTGTGCATGCAACCAAGAAACGCCTCACCAATTTAGAACAGACTAAGTTAGACATCCAATGGTTGGTGTATGTGCCTTTAGGAATTCAGAGCATATTCCAACAAACTCCACCTTGAGACGAATTCCCTTCTACGATTGAATAAACAATCATTGATATGATTCCTTTTATGGCAATTGTAACCATACACCAAACATTTCATGGATTGTACGGTAACACCAATTAAATTAGAGCAAAGCTCAAACTTAGTAGTAGGAACTGACTTTGTCGTCATGTCTTCGAGATTGTCATGAGTACTAATCTCGCATACTTTATTATCACCTTGAGCAATAACACCTCAAATAAAGTGATATCTATTATCAATATGCTTTGTTCTCTCATGTAACATTTGATCCTTTGTAAGACATGTAGCACTATGACTATCACAAAATATAGTGATAAATGAACTATCACCACATAGTTCGTTGTACAAACCTCTCAACCAAATAGCTTCTTTGCATGCTTCAGAAATAGCCATGTACTTCGCTTCAGTTGTAGATAAAGCAATAGTAGCTTGCAAACTTGCTTTCCAACTAACAGCACATCCACCAATGGTGACTACATAACCTGTGAGTGATCTTCTTTTATCTAAATCACCAGCATAATCAGAGTTCACATAAGCAACAAGTCCAATTTTGGACTTTCCAAATTGTAAACAAGCGCTTGAAGTTCCACGCAAATATCTAAAAATCCATTGGACTGCTTTCCAATGCTCTTAACCTGGATTAGCCATGTATCTACTGACAACGCTCAGTGCATGGGATAAATCAGGACGAGAGACGACCATGGCATACATAAGAGAACCAACTGCGCTTGAATATGGAACTTTATACATATACTCAATATCTTTATCTGATCGTGGATCCATAAGAGGTTGATTAATTGGAAGAAGACATCTATATGGATCAACCGGAAGGTTTTGTACTTCCTGGAAAAGAGGACATGGTATGTAGGTTAAAGGAATCTCTTTATGTTTTAAAACAGTCTCCTAGACAGTGGTATAAAAGATTTGACTCTTTCATGATTTCTCGAGGCTTTAAGTGATCTAATTATGATAAGTTTGTTTATTTAAAAACTATCAAAGGCTTAACCATCTATTTGCTCTAATATGTCGATGACATGTTGATCGCTTCAAACGATAAAAATGAAATAGCAAAATTAAAAGCACAATTGAATAGTGAGTTTGAGATGAAGGACTTGGGTACAACAAAGAAGATTTTAGGCATGGAAATTATTAGAGAAAGACATGCTAGAAAAATTATACCTTAGTCAAGAAGGGTATATTAAGAAGGTTCTTCGTCGCTTTAACATGTATGATGCTAAGCCAGTGAGTACACCGTTAGCTTTATGTCCACAATCAGATAAAGATATTGAGTATATGTATAAAGTTTCATATTCAAGCGCAGTTGGTTCTCTCATGTATGCCATGGTCTTCTCTCATCCCAATTTATCCCATGCACTGAGCGTTGTCAGTAGATACATGGCTAATCCAGGTACAGAGCATTGGAAAGCAGTCCAATGGATTTTTAGATATCTGCGTGGAACTTCAAGCGCTTGTTTATAATTTGGAAAGTCCAAAATTGGACTTGTTGCTTATGTGGACTCTAATTATGCTGGTGATTTAGATAAAAGATCACTCACAGGTTATGTGCTCACCATTGGTGGATGTGTTGTTAGTTGGAAAGCATGTTTGCAAGCTATTGTTGCTTTATCTACGACTGAAGCGGAGTACATGGCTATTTCTGAAGCATGCAAAGAAGCTATTTGGTTGAGAGGTTTGTACAATGAACTATGTGGTGATAGTTTATTTACCACCATATTTTGTGATAGTCAGAGTGCTATATGCCTTACAAAGGATCAAATGTTCCATGAGAGAACAAAGCATATTGATGTTAGATATCACTTTATTCGAGGTGTTATTGCTCAAGGTGATATCAAAGTATGCAAGATTAGTACTCATGATAATCCCGAAGACATGATGACAAAGTCAGTTCCTACTACTAAGTTTGAGCTTTGCTCAAATTTAATTAGTGTTACCATATAGTCCATGAAATGTTTTGGTGTATGGTTAGTATTGCCGTAAAAGGAATTATATCAATGATTCTTCATTTATCATAGAAGGGAATTCGTCTCAAGGTGGAGTTTGTTGGAATATGCTTCGAATTCCTAAAGGCACATACACCAACCATTGGATGTCTAACTTGGTCTGTCCTAAATTGGTGAGGTGTTTCTTGGTTGCATGCATACATGCATAATCACCAGATGCATGTGTAGTTTTCTTCTTAGCCATTCATATTGATTGGTTGCATGCATGGCTATTGCGCCTATATAAGCTAGACTATGTTGTACGGTGAAGAATAACACAATTAGCAGAGTTATTTTGCGTTTATATTCCTATTTAGTTGAGTTACCACTCATTGTAAATCCAATGAGTTTGTAGACCTCCAGTTATCTTGAAATAGTGAAGATTACCTTTGTGTATTTGTGTCTTGCTTCCGTAAGAGTTTCCACACAAATCAGTGTTTCGTGGTTGTGATCGTACTTGTTCTGCCAGTTGATTTTCTGATTTATGCTTCAAGAAATGAGGCCAAACTTTTCTAGAATAATCATCAATATTATCCAGCATATAACAAGCACCACCTAGTGATGTCTTACAAGACGACCCCCATAAATCAGAATGCACATAGTCTAGAATACCTTTCGTGGTATGTGTCGAGGTATTGAACTTCACCCTCTTGTGTTTTCCAAACACACAATGCTCAAAAAATTGTAGCTTATCCATGGTATGCCCATCAAGAAGCCCTCTCTTGCTTAACTCTACCAAACCAAGTTCACTGATATACCCGAGACGCATATGCTAAAGCTTTGTAGCATCAGAATCAGATAATGCCTTTGATATTAAAGCATCATTGTCTAAAATTGTAGTACCTCACAAGAGATACAAATTGGCAGATTTATTCTGCGTTTCTATCCCTCTTGAGTTGAGTTACCACTCATTGTAAATCCATTGAGTTTGTAGACCTCCAGTTATCTTGAATAATGAAGAATGCCTTTGTGTATTCGTGTCTTGCTTCCATAAGAGTTTCCACACAAATCAGTGTCTTGTGGTTGTGATCGTACTTGTTCTGCCAGTTGATTTCTAACAAGTGGTATAAACAAGTGTTAGAAATCAACTGGTGAAACAAGTACGATCACAACCACCAGAGACATAAAGTTACGTGGAAACTCCTTTGGATGCAAGATACGAATACACAAAGATGATCTTCACTATTTAATATATCTGGAGGTCTACAAATGCTAGGGATTTACAACGAGTGGTTAACTCAAACAGACTACAAGATGAATAGAAATGCAGAAATATTCTACTAATTTGTGTTATTCTTCTCCATGCAACATAGTCTAGCTTATGTAGACACAATAGCCATGCATGCAGCCAATCAATATGAATGGCTAAGAAGAAACTACACATGCATCCAGTGATTATGCATGTGTGCATGCAACCAAGAAACACCTCACCAATTTTGGACAGACTAAGTTAGACATCCAATGGTTGTTGTATGTGCCTTTAGGAATTCGAAGCATATTCCAACAGTCAGAAAGCTGCTGCGCCGGCTAGCGCGATGCCGCGTTCCGGTCACACCGGGCGGCCGCGCGAGCCGTTTCCCCGGCCGAGACGCCGTCGGCGGGGATGGGTTCGACGTTTTGAAGGGCCTCCTCATGTTGAACCCCAAGGAGCGCCTCACGGCAACCTCAGCGCTCCGGCTCCCTTGGTTCACTGCCGCCGTCGATGCCCCAACTTTTGAGATCGGCGGCATAGCGTCGTCAACTTTTGTTCCGGTGCTAACAAGTGCTTTGGCATTTCTGAGGAGGAGGGCATTAGAACTAGTAAAGTTGCCCAGACGTTGCTCGGGCATAATGCGTGATAAATGCATTGTTTAGAGAACAGGATGGCCTTTTAAAACAGCGAGCACTGAACGGGCGGCGACCTGCACAAGGCTTGCTTCAAAGTTCAAACACCATATATGAAATTGAACTGGTAAAAAAACCAACCAGCTCCATAAGAAAACGAGGAACAAGGGCAGACATTTGAGTATTTGAGGCTGGAGTGGTTTCTTGATTTCTTCAGCTCACATACAGCCAGTAAAACCTAACCTCGGGGGGGGGCAATCATGACTAACACTTCTTTGAGCAGTATGCCAACATACATGATGAGCATGTTCCACCTATACGGGGAAATTCACCAACAAATGGACACGATTACATTCTTTTGGGGGAGTGATGGAGAGAACTTTAAGTACCATATGATAAGCTGGGAACACGCTTGCCTGCCGAAGGACTTTGGGAGAGGCTGGGATAGTCAACACAAGATTGCTAAATGAGGCCCTACTTATGAAGTGGGCTTGGAGGATTTATAATCATCACGAGGGGGACGCCTGCTGCAAGCTGCTTGAGCAAAAATACTTGACTAGGAGACCTTTTGCAATAGCCAAGAACAGGGGGGGTTCTCAATTTTGGCAGGGGGTGATCAAGGTCAAAGACAAACTAAAAAGAGGGTTAAAAATCCAAGTGAACGATGAGGAAAACACGCTTTTTTGGGAAGACGTGTGGTTAGATGAAATACCTTTAAAGCTCGCTTTCCCTCAATTATATGAGTATTGCAGGAATAAACTAGTGAGCAAGTGCTTCAAAGAGGGAGAGTGGGTTATGGACTTTAAAAGATCTCTTCTACCAGCAGAGGTTGAAGCATGGATATCTTTGTTAACAAAGCTAGAGGGGGTGAAGCTAAGTAGGCTGAAAGATAGGGCGATTTGGGTGCTGGAGAAGTCAGGCGTGTACTCGGTCAAATCAATGTACAGAAACCTCACACACAGGGGGGTGATCAACAACGAATGCGATAATTATGGAAGAGTAAATTGCCCATGAGAATCAAAACTTTCATGTGGCTGGTGATGTTAAAAAAAATGAATTGGAAAGGGGACGCTAACTGTGTGGTATGTGGGAGGATTGAAAGCGCTGACCACATCTTCTTTGGATGGTAACGGCGAGATTCGCCTGGAGCTGTCTAGGCCAGGCTGCGGGGTGGGAGAGAACACCAGGAAACCTTCAAGACTTCTTTGATAACTGGCTTCCAACTCATGACAAGGAATACAAAATGAAAATTTTTGTTCTAGCAACTATTTTGTGGGTGTTGTGGAATGTTAGGAACAAAATGGCCATTGAAGGGGTGTTTATTACCAACCCGGCTGATATCCTTTTCAAAATTAACATTCTCTTGCAGAAATGACGGGTGAGGTTGAAACCTAAAGATGGAGAGCAACTGATGAAGATGGTGATGCAGACTAAAGGATGGGTCGAGACGTTCCTGGAAGCAAGGAAAAATAGAACTATGGCTGACCAGTTTCTCTGATGACTAATCGGCTGTACTAGTTGCCTCCTGTTAGGCATGTTGTCCTGCCTTGGTTTGGGCTGGTAGCCGTTTCTGTTCTTTCTTTTTCTCTGTGCGCTTTTGGCCACCGGGGGGAGTATTGTTGGTGGTTTGCTCTGTTTTGTGGGTGGCTGTCCTGCTCGAGTTGAGGTTCAGCCTCCTTTTCCTTTGTTAGCTCTGTTCTTGCTAAGCTGGTTTCCCCAGCATTTGTTTGTTGAAGGAGTCTGTAAAACCTTATATCGCTTTCTATAAAAGCAGGGTTAACCCTTTGTAAAAAAAAATGTACAGCCAGTAAAAGTGAAGAAAGATGACTCCAGATATTAAGAGAAGCTTGGCACACAGGCAATAACTTATAATCGTACAGATCCGCTCAAAAGTATCATGTTGTAATAGATGTGTAAATGTCATGTATTTAGGCCAACTTGGTACTCAGCCAGCAAGTGGTTTTCTTGAGGGTGCAACCCCAAAACCCAAGTGATTGCATTGTGATAGACGTGCACAACAAACAGCTAGTTACTCAGTGTCACTTGCTTTGAATTCGGAAGAAGTCTACATACCCCCACAAACTATGGATGGGGGAACACTTAACCCCCACTACTAACACCCTGTTCGCTTGGCTTATCAGCCACCAGCCAGCAGTACTTTTCTCTCAGAACAAATCAACCACCAGCAACCAGCTAGCAGTACTTTTCTCTCAGAACAAACCAGCACCAGCCATCAGCCACCAGCCAAACGAACAGGCCTAAACCGGTTAAAGAACCTCCTAATCTTTGCAATCCCGTGCAGATTACCCCTTGTAGTGGTTTTGGTTGGCGGTTTTGACACGCTGGCAGCTGAGGTGGAGCATCTGCGCGTGGGTCCATCTTGTAAGTGTGCGGCTCCCTCCTCATGCCCTGTCTTCCTTGTCTTGTGCCTCCCGTGCCTCCTGGCTTGAGTGCGGACGGCCGTCGGCGCCCCAAGCTCCCCCTGTCGCAATGGCCGGCGCTGCTCCGTGGTCCTCTCCCCCGACGGCCGGTGCTGCTCCTCCTCTAACGGCTGACGACGCGCCGAGGTCCCCTCCAATGGCCGCTGGCGCCCCGAGATCCCCTCCGACGACCGGTCCCCTCTCCCGAACTCGCCTCCCTCGACGGTCGGCGCCGCTCTCCTCCACGACCAGGTTCGCGCCTCCGCCACGATCACGCCTCCCTTAATTGCCGGTTCTCCCTGAACAACACGGCTATGGCGCAGGTGGAGAAGTCCGGCGCCTTCAGCGTCCCCCGGGCCGACGACCTCGTCGGTGATGATGGCGAGCTGAGGCAGGAATGCTTCACACAGCTCCACAGCCCCGAGCAGGAGCCCTCCAAGCCCGCGAGACTGCAACCTGCTCAGATGTGTCGCCTCTCGCCCTACCTAGCGCACGCGTAGAGCCCGCACGAGGCGGCGTAGGGAGGCAGCGCAACTCACGCCGGGCAGGAGGCGGCGGAACCCGCGAGAAAGACAGGGAACGACGCGGAAGGCGGACGGGCCTATGGCATCTTTCCCTTTTTTTCTGCCCCTTTTCTCACTTACAGGTTGGGCCCGCAATGTCAGATGTCTGGCTCAACCTGCCAGCGTGTCAAAACCGCCAACCAAAACCACTAAAGGGGTAATCTGCACGGGATTGCAAAGTTTAGGGGGTTCTTTACCCGGTTTATCAGTGTGTGGGGGGGGGAGGGGGGGGGTTAAGTGTTCCACCATCCATAGTGTGTGGGGGTATGTAGACTTCTTCCCGTTGAATTCCGATATACACACAAAAGTAATTTACCCCTGATTTGACAGGAGTAATCAAACATGTATGGAGATTGCCAATTTTCATTCCTTCCAAGTAACTACCAGTTTTCCAACAAAGTACAGAAACATGGATGGTGCAAAACCCCAATGAGAATCGCAAAATTCCAAAATAACAAACTGACAATTCACTGAGCATGCACAGGAAGGATACCATTCTTTCGATAAAAAATGGTAATGCAAAGAACTACAAGCATCACCAGCACAGCAAAATAAAGAAGCAAATAACAAATAACAGACTTAACTGTAGAGCAAAAGGATGAAGCATTCCATTTCCAGCATATTGGGCTACTTTTCTGTAATATAATCTGAGTAAAGAAGAAGCAGATAAGTGATTACTTCTCACTAAAGAACCCTTTTAAAAAACTGCAAGAACAAGAGAGTGTGTAGCTTGATTATAAGGATGGGCCCTGTTAGTAGAAAATTGTAGCACATAGCAATAAGTAAATAGATAACAGGTCTGATAAGCAAGACCAGAGAACATTACCAACAAAAGTACTTGTTACCCTATTTGTCATTGGACGAAATTGTAAAATATATTTGGTTACAGTAATTGAAATTGTGAAACAGCAAACATAGTGTTCCATGTGTTCGCACTATATATGAAGAAGTGGAGAACAAGTTTGGATGAGTTAAAAGAGGATTAAAGTTTAGTCCTAGCTGTAATTATGGGCTAAACATGGACCCATCAACGCTAATGTGATATAACCACCAATCAGCCACTATCTGTGCAATCATCAGCAATTAGTCCATATTTAGCCCTCCTAATTGGCATCCAACCTACACTACTAGGTCTAGGCTCTAGGCAACTAATTTCAGAGCTATAATCAATGCTTTACTTGTGGTTATATGGCATTCTTAGTTCTTACTCCCCAGTGATACTCTTTGTACCATCTACACAATATCTTCACGATTGCATCACTTGTCAGTTAGCTTCTTCAGTTGATCAGCCATTTGAGGGCACTGTGAAAGATTATATGTGGGGAAGTCGGGAAGACTTACAAAAATCTATCACTGGAAATTGTGATATTACTGATGTTAGTATACTTCATTGCCACAGTTGAATTATAAATAGAATACAAACTAGCAACTGAAACTCTTACAAAAGTAAAGAACAATTAGAACATTCCATTTATGGAAGATCTTTTCCTGAAGCAATTTGAAAGCCATCTTTCGGCCTGGATGCTTTTCATCGTTCATCATACAAGGAAACAGCTCATGAATGTAGACTGAGCATAGAATATCTAACCAACTTTGATCTTCCCAGTAGCATACCTGAGCATAGACTATCTAAACCAACTTTGTTATTCATGAGCATACCTAACGTGCTAGGTTTTTGTTTGGTTTCAACTTTTGTTTGTGCATATGGATTCCACATTTCTCATTTCCACTACCTTCTATCCTAATTTGAATGTTCCCGATGCCCATAAGTCATTTTTTCCCAAACCTCAAATCCCAATAAGATATTTAGTTTTCTGATCCACATAACTCCAGAATCTGAGCTCCCAACAACAAGAACACCTTATTTGATCAATGATAATTCATAAGTTATTTATTTTATGATCCACATCACTCCAGAATATGTACTGAAAACTCTCAAGAACAGCTGATCTCCATGGACGTAATTCAATTTCTACCAAATTTAGAAATCTGTCCATATCCTAGAGCAAATTTGCAATATCTACTTAAGTAACAAATGGAGTGCATCCAGAAAAACTAGAATACCAATGGTGCCCAAGTTATAATGCAGTAATTCTTCAAGATAGGGGAGGGGGGGCTTCCACAGATGGTAACAGAACTTAAAATGCATAGGTAGCATCGAAGGTTAAACTACAAATTGCATCATAGCACAGCAGCTGTGAATGCTACAGAACTTAGGACCCAGCGATATACATTAGCAGTAGTTGGCGTCTCGTACCATCAGGATCGGGAGGTGAGATCTCAGGGAAAGGGCGGCAGCCGCAGCACGGCCTGCTCGGTCTCCACCAGATCCGTCCGTGAAATCTGCAACGCTCAGAAGACACCAGATACCAAACCCTAGATCAGTGTAACTTAGCGTGAGCAAGAGACACGATGATGAGCTTTTTATGAGCTAGGTAGGTGACGAACCGGGTCGCGGAGGACGGGCTTGGTGTCATCTGCGGCGGGCCAGAAAGGCGGCTTCCTGCTCTTTGTCAGCACCCTGAAGAAGGAGCTCCTCCCGGAGCTGTCCGTGGCGACGGCGGTGGGGGCGGTGCCGGAGCCGTGGGAGAAGCCCCCCGGCACCGTCGAGGGCGTCGCGAAGGCATAAGGCCTCTCACTTCCGGCGGACATGACCGCGACGGGGAAGTGGATTGCCGTTGCTGATAGTTTCAGCGGGTCGTCTCTCCGGAAGGTTCAAAACATCAGATCAGGAGAATTTCTGCATTTTATTCAAAAAAACAGAGAGAATTTCAGCATTAGACAGACACGGAGCTTCAGAGGATATCAGCAAGACGGCAATTTCAGAGGATACATAATAGTATTGTTTTGCTTTTGCTTGCTTAAAAACATTTTCCCTGCGACCATAAGACTGTTGACCTGGAAGAAGACGACTCAGGTGCACATATCTTTCATGATTCCATTACATTGGTTCCATACCTTACCACAAAACTTGATCATGACAGTATAGAGGTGTTGTTCACAATGGAAACACAGCTACAAAAGCAGCTTTATTGTGTTCTTAATACAAATCTGATAAGAATCCAAGTCCCAGTTATTCAGAATTCGTCAGATAGTCTGTCTTTCTAACTCAATGATTCCACTTTATAGGTGTGCAACTTACAATCAGATTTCATCAGAACTCATGGCTAACATTAAAATGCAACAAACAGTTGCAGAAACCTCCTCAACTCTCAAGATTTCTTCTCGAAAAAAAAAACTCTCAAGATTTATCAGACTTGGAAGGCTGCGCAGCACCTGGTGGTGATATCAACACACGATGCTTATACATCCTCCACCAGTTCTCTGGCGCTTCATCGACTGTCCGGAAGGTCCAGATGTGTGGCTTGGCTTTCTCCCTCGCGATGAGGATTTCCTCCGCCTCTGCCGCCCGCTTCGTCTTGAGAGCAAGGCAGTCCACAAGGTCACCCCACTTGCCGAAGCAGTTGTCAAACTCCCCATACCGGTAGTAGGTCTGCATCTGGTGGAATGGCGTGTAGCAGAACCACAGAGCATCAAAGCACTTTATGCAGTCCGGCCTCCGCCGCGGCATGCTGCTGGTCGTCTCTGGCTTCTCTTTTGCGTCCATAATCCTATCCGCACAATAAGAATCCAAATATTTTTATTACTACTGCTAGTGGACATGCATCTGATCACAAAGGGCAAAGAGTTCAAAAGTTTTATTGGGCATCAAGAATGCACAGGCCACATAGCAATGTACAGAGCTGAAGATGCTACAGGAAACACATCAGAGACTCTATTGCCTTTCAGGTGCTTATTAATTCAAATACTGAGCAAAGTTAAGTGACTGAAATAGAAAAGTAAGAAAATGTGATCTGTTTGTTGTCCAATCAAGCATCAGAGGAAAGTGTTTGCTTGGAGACCGCAAACATAAAGTAATTTGACACTGAGTTCATTTGGAAAACAAATAGGCAAAGTAATAACATTCTGAAGGCTGAACTGATACCATCACCAAATTTAGGAAATGAACACTAGAACCAAATTCAGAAACATTCAAACATTTACTCCTCGTCCGCCACGCCTCCGTCCCAGCGCCGCCGCCCCACCTGCATCCAGGCGTTGCCACTCTAGCGCCCCTTCTCCTTCCTGTCCAAGCGCTACTGCTGCTCCGCCTCCCGGTCCAGGTGCCACTGCTCTGCCTCGCCGTCAGCTGCAGACATCTCGATCTGCGACACCTTGATCACTGTCGTCGCCTCTTCATCCATGTGAGTTCTCTCCACCTCCTCTCATATTGGCTATTGTCCATCTTTCTCCATCTCTGCATAGGCCGCAGATGCAAGTTGGGCGAAGTCTTTGATTTGAGTTCTTGGTATGTAGCATCATGTTTTTGCTTATCGATCCGTACTGAAATGGAATATGCGCGAGGCTGGAGTAGAATAACCACCGTTCAGTTTTGCCAGTCAGAGCAATGGTGCTAACAAAGCTGGTGTCTATTTTTAATAAATTTTTGCCTGATTCGGAGATGAGCGATGACCAACCATGGCATTAATTAAGTACTTGAGTTAACGGTAGGAAGGGTTATGGTTGTTGCTATGAACACTAATCTCGTTTGAGTTAGATACTTAGATGGGATGTATTGTTGGGTGTGACATGGTTTATTTATTGGTAACACATTTGTTATTCATGCTAAGGTTCATAACAGTGGTTCTTAACTGCTTTGGTGATCTACTGATTTAATCTGCCGAGTGTGCTTGTTGGTAGCCTTTTTGCTTCACTAGAAGTGGTGTCTATTATAGGGCCCGATTGTTTCCTTCGTGGATTCAAGGGTCGTAAGGTAAAAAAAAAACACGTAGAGTCATTTCATCATGGGGCTAGTTGTTAGTGTATAGGCCCCGCACGACATTGAGCACCAAGACGTGCTCCGGGACTGGGTACCCGAGGTCGCGAAGCGCATCGGCCGTGCTCTTCATCTTCCGGCAGTACTAATTAACCCTGTGCTGCCAAACTAGGCCTTAATGTGTGCCAAGATAAGCGAAAATTTGCATAGGTGAATAAACAAAGAAAAGAAAACATTGGTTTAGTCAGGAAAGCTCTGCAACTAGAGTTTAGTAGATCTAGTGAAAATAATCAGTTCTTTGGTTCGTTTAGGATGGAATGCAAGCTAGTGGTACCCCTGTTAGCCAGCAGTTAGTTTACTAGTTTTATGTTGTGCTGAAAGCATTAGTGAGGCAAGTGGCAGGTAAAGTGCTTGATAATTCTTGTAACATATGTACCTGTGATGTTTAAATGCTAACATGTTCTTGTAAATTTAAGTTGCCAATATTCTCGAGGTAATAATTTACTTCTTATATTGTGCTTCATATCTCCAGCTGTACATATACTCACTTATGCTGAAGCTGGCTTGACTAGATTCTTCATACTACAATATAACAAGATTTATGCACACTGGGAAAAAGTTAATCCTTCTATAATTCTTAGCTTTCCATGCTCTTTTTGTAGGTAAGTTTAAATTGTTGGAGTGGAGCTGCAATTAACTTCCGTTCTGGAGATTTATCACTTCTTGCATCAGTCTTGTAGGCAATCAAGTATGATGGCTGTTAATTATTCATATTGGCCTTCTTCTCTCTTTCTATGGACTGTTAGGCTAGAATTGCCTGTCAACTAGATTCTGAAATGTAGTAACTAAGTAAGGATTTTATTTTTCTGAACAGGACCTGCTAAGTACTACCACAAGGTCAAGAACAAGCCATACTTAAGTTTCTACCACGGACTTAATTCAATTGTAGCCTTTGAACTTGTTTAAAGTAACCTGTAAATAGCTACCTGTAGACTTAATTCAATTGTAGCATTAGTTTATTCTATGTGCAGTAGTATTTCATAAGTTCCATCAATGTGGTAATTCTTGGTTGGTAGTCTGTTTTAAAAAAGTGTACGGTGGCACAGGTTGCCCGATAGGTTCATCATGGTTCCCACTGTTCCCTCCCACCATAATGCCCTGTGTCCAAACTACTCTGTACTTCCAAACAGCGACGCAGCAGCAACGGGAGAAGGGGCAGCACTGCCCTGCATTGGAGAGGGATTTGGAAATCCAAAAATTCCCACGTCAGGTCATTTTTCCCCAGGGCTAATCAGCCTGGTGCTTCCAAACTAAGTCTAAAGGGTTTCACACATAGTGAAATCAATGGATGCTTGATATGTCATCTGAATAAGACTTCATCTTCAGTTTGGCAGTAGGTCATGTCTTCACTTTCTTTTGTTCCATATAGATGCTTAACTTTCTATGGTGCTTTATCCAGGCATAAGATATATTTCTTTGTTGAAATTCACACATTTTTCTGCTACCCTGTATTAAATTGAGAAAAACTGCCGCAAAATATCATTTTAAACATATCATACAAGAAAAGTTGCATGTTTTGAGATTAATAATTTAGGATGTGTTTATTTGAGGTCCGTAGCAACGCATGGCACAACAGCTAGTTAGGAGTAAATGTTTGAATGTTTCTGAATTTGGTTCTAGTTCAGCCTAAATTTGGTGATGGTATCAGTTCAGCCTTCAGAATGTTATTACTTTGCATATTTGTTTTCCAAATGAACTCAGTGTCAAATTACTTAATGTTTGCGGTCTCCAAGCAAACACGATCCCAAGAACACTAAGGGCGTGTTTGGCAGGGCTCCGGCTCCACCAAACCCACTTTCGAGCTGCTGCTCCACCAATTTGCAGCTCCACCGTGGAGCTGGACTCTCCCTTTGGAGCTGAAGAGATGTGTTTGGCAGAGATACAAAACTTCGAAAAACGATAGTTTGAATGGATTGCCCTCAATTTTTTTCCTGTGTGCGTGCGTGTTGTGCATGGGTGCGTGCGTGTTGTGCATGGGAGCTAGATCCATGGATTTAGTGGATCTGGAGTTTTTGGAGCTGGGGTGTTTGGCAGGAAAAAATGGAGTGGAGTTGTTTTTTTTTAATCTGGAGCTGCTTGGAGCCCTCCCAAACACGCCTTAAGACACAACATGAAAGTGGAAGGACACAAGATGTGTTTTTTGTTGCTGAAAATTGCAGCGTTTTATGGACTCTTTCAGCTATTATTAATACTCAGTAGTTGCTATTGATCAGTACAACTGAAAAGAGTACGCAATGACCGCTTCTCATGCCGCGCGACATGAGCCCACTGCTTGCCCATGGCGCACAAGACTTCTACATACATATGCATCGGTGTGTAGTGTGAACATGGTCGGAAGGAGCCTCTGAGTTTGCACTTTGCAGCGCATGGGTGCCAAAAAAAATCAAGCCACAAGCTCGCCAGCAGTCAAAAGTCGATGGCGTTCTGTTGTTCGTGCCTCTGGCTCACCTGATTTATTTTTCCGGAAGAAAGAAATCATTTCAACCAGGTACTTATGCTGTCTGCAGCATCAATTGGAATATATCCAGGTGTAAATTTGATGGTTTTGAGCAATTATTTGTCCCTGGCCAAATTAAACAGGCAGCGAGAGCCCGTCCAAGTTGATCTCATGCAGAGATTAGTGGTGGCCCTCTACTGCAGTGCAGAGTAAGTAGTGATTCATTTTTCATATATAAATGCTGTTAGAATCATATGCACTACTGCTCACCATGAAGCTAGGACAGCATGTGAAGTTGGCAAGCATTACGAGCGAGTTGGACTGACGGAGACTGTATGTCCATTACAAATATTCAGCACAGCAGAGATCAAGACCACGATCAGTGTGCATACATGCGAGGTCCTCACTGATTTATTTGAATGTTTTGGTACTTACAATAATTAATAATTATGTTATGATGTGGCACTTTGCACAGTGAATTAATGGATACTTTCATAGACAATACATATGGGATGTTCAAAGTCTCGCCCGTAGCATCGCACGGGGATATTTGCTAGTATCTGATAAACCTATGGGTCAAAAATATTGCATCCTTCTCAGTCAAGGTCAAAATTGTTTGTGGTACTGGTTAATTTCATATAAACAAATCAATTTCAAATTGAAAACTGAAAACTCTGATAAATTTGTGAAAGAAAGTGCACCTGCAAGAGCACAAACAAACTTGCACGACCAAATGACAAGAAGCCGCAACAACATAGCACAAATTTGTCAATCCAAACCCCAATTTCTAATTGTAGTACGCACACCACTCTACTACAGCTAAAGCACATCCCAGCACCTCTAATAAGTAGAGCCATTTCCTACCAAGGTATACCTGGATCTTGTAGCCCCAAAGATTGAATCAGGAAAAAGGAGTGGGAGGGGGGACTTACCAAGATAGACCGAGAAGGACAGCTGCGCTTGGGCGTCGACGAGGACGAGTGTCCTGTAGATCGGCGAAGAGGAGCACATACGGCGGCGGCGGCGGCGGAAACGACGACGACGGATGGTCGGGGACGAAGATGAGGACACAGGCGAGCAGGAGCAGCTAGACGACGACGAGAAGGGGCGACGACGTGGTGGAGCGGACGGGGAGGCGGCTCAGCACACCGCCTGGACGACGACGAGGGGAGGCAGCGCGGCGCTCCGCCTGGAAAGACGAAGAGGAGCGGCGGCGACGTGGAGAAGTGGATGGAGAGGGAGCGTGGTGGAGTGGCGGCGATGTGGTGGAGCCGACGGGGAGGAGTCGCGGCGGTGCCAGGAGTCGCGAGGTGGGGTGGCTACAGACAGTTGAGACAATCCGGCGTGGGCTTCCAAACGGCGGGGAGTTTTGAGTTGACCCAGGTAATCTTGGCCCAGGTTAATTTTGGGCCTTGTTTCAAAAAGATTCCTCGCCGCGCCCAAACACTTGGCCACCGCCTCCGGCCAATCCGGCGGTGGCGGCGGCGGAGGAGGAGGCGGGGGTGGGGGCGCGACGCGGCCGGCGCGCTGCGGTTCGCGCACCGGCTCCTCTCCAGCAGCCTCGCCCCCGCGGTCCTCCCCGACGAGCACGCGCTCGCGGAGTCCATCAAGCACCGCCTCGCCGCCTCCGGCCGCCCCGACGACGCGCTCGCCTTCGCCGACCTCCACTCCAAGCTCTCCGCCCGGTCGCGCCCGGCCTCCCTGTGGCCGCTCCTCTACCTGCTCGACTCGCTCTCCTCCCACCGCCTCGTGCCTCCCCACCGCCGCTCCGCCGCGGAATGCCACCTCAGGGGCGGCTGCGGGAGCCGGGGGAAGGCCGGGCTCGCGGGCGCACGGGGCGCAGCCGGGCGGCGTGGTGCTGGTGTCCAAGGATCCGGGCAACATCCGCGTGGCGTGATCGCGCTGCGGGAGTACACCGAGCTGGTGCTCGACGAGACGGAGGTGTCGGAGGCCGCGCTCGTGCGCAACGTGCTGTACGCGTGCCAGGGCATCGACGGCCGCTACGTGCGCTACGACAAGGCCGGTGATGCCTACGACCTCCCGGATGGTATCCGTCGTGCCACGATCCACGCGCACCCTCGTCCGCAAGCTGTGCGAGCTCGGGTGGCTGTTCCGGAAGGTGCGGGGCTTCATTTCGACTACGAGTCCGTGCACCGTTCGTTTGGGCGATGGTGAAGTGTTGGTTTGTTCTAAGAGAAAATCCTTCTTGGCGGATTCTTTGGTGGCTAATTTGTTCCGAGAGAAAAATCTTTATTTGTTGGTGGGCCGATAAGCCGAACGAACAGGGTGCATGTCGGATGTCGCCACCGAGGTGGGCACCGTTGCTCGGGCGTTCGCTCGGCGCTCGGGAGGAACTCTCTCGATTACTACAAGCCGCCGTCGTTGCCGGAGTCATACTCATTGAATCCAATTCCAACACCTGGATCTGATTCAGGTGTATCGGGTAATTACCTCTCACTGAGGCGTCAGTGATCTGATTCAGGTGTATCGGGTAATTATCTCTCATTGAGGCGTCAGTGTGGCTTGCTGAGCCTGGAGTGAGAATGCCCCGAATGGCTGTTCTGATGGATGGATGCTGGGGATTAAGGGGTGGTGCTATGGCTGGTGCAATACATGGCCTGATGGGCATGCCCAGCATGGAGATCCTATGTTTCAGGAGTTTATGGGACGATTGCTGCGGAGGGTGTGCTCACCGTTGTTTAAAATGGTTCGGAGCTGGGTACTAGAAGGGGAATTGGGGGATGTTTTTGCAGAGTTCTTCATTGTTGGGCAGCCAGTGAAAGCAGAATCTTTATGGTGAGAGGGCTACCTTATTCGATCCGATATGCCGCCAACTTTTATTTCTCCGGTCTTGGCCCAACGAATTCTTAGAACCGGCACGTCAATCAACTTTCTTAGAGTTTGCTGTGATGATAGTGGTTGGGCCGATGCCGCCGCCGAGGCCGCCGCATATGTTGGCACCACAACATCTCGAGGTGGGCTTGGTTACGGGGAGACAGATGCTTTGGAGGCATTGGTGGTTGAGGCAGCCAAGAGGATTGATAGGCATTTGATGGATGTCATTCATAAGTGGTACCGATTTAAGGACCACTGCCTCGCTATCAAGCGGTACTTGCTTCTTGGGCAGGGTGATTCTGTCCAGTATCTGATGGATGTTGTTGGCCCTGAGTTGTCAGAGCCAGCAAATAGGATTTGCTCCTTCAAATTGGCGGCTTGCTTGAGACTGCAATCCGAGAGTCCAATGCGCAGTATGATGGCCGTGATATCTTGGACCGGATAAAGGTAAAGATGATGGATCATGGAGATGGTGATCGTGGTTGGGATGTCTTCTCGTTGGAGTATGATGCTAGGGTCCCCCTAGATACAGTTGTTCATAGCTTCGGTTATGAAGATGTATCTTAAGGTTTTCAACTTTTTGTGGAAGCTCAAACGTGTGGATCACTCCCTGACTTGTGTATGGAAGACAATGAAGCCTAACTGTATTGTTTCTTCTCCATTTTACAAGGAAGGAACAAGCATCAGGGCTCAGTTTGTTTCAGTTCTTCGCAAATGCCAAGTTCTGTTCAATGAGATGAATCACTTTGTTACCAATTTCCAGTACTACATCATGTTTGAGGTCCTGGAGGTTTCATGGGCTCGTTTCTCTAATGACCTTCTTTTGGCACACGACAAGTATGAGAATGCCCTCCTTGGTGAACGGTCCCAAGGACTTCTGAGAAATCTTTTTGAATTGCTTGACATCATCTTACAGTTTTGAAGCCATGCTGATCGATGGTTCGAACGGATATATGAGGCAGCTAAGGTTAGTACATTTCAAAATCAGATACTGTAGTTTAATCTTTACTTAAACATCTTATCTCATATCTATTGTTTGAATCACTTCGATCTTTCCATTTTTACTGCAGAAGGAAGGGTAAACCAAAGTCGAAATCTAAAGAAACAGGTTCATGACTTGATGGTAGCAGAAAAGCCATGATCCAACTAGCTGGGGAACTTTTCTGGAAAATGGGTGAAGATCTGGATAGCATTGCAAAAGATTATACATCTTCTCTTGATGCTTTTATTACTCAATTGCCGATGCAACAGCATGTTGACTTGAAGTTTCTTCTCTTCCGTCTAGATTTCACTGAGTATTACAGCCGTGTTTCCTCCAGCAAATGAAAATCCGTTCTTAATGTGGAAGAATTGGGAGATATTCTTTTTTCGAGTATTACAGCTGTGTTTCCTCACTGAGTATTAGATTTAGCTTTTTGGTTGGACTTGGGATATATTTTTTTTACACCTTATCCCCACTGATTGACACTTGGTCACTTGATTGGCATGGCGACTCCAATTGCCCTGCACCACCTGATGAAGGCGATTTGAATATGTTGTTGCTGAGGATTCCAGTGCTAGAATCTGTGTTGATTCTGTCGCTGTCCTTCTGATGCTTATCTGCTGATGCCACGAGGCTGGAGCCATGCATTCCATACAACTCTAGTGTACAAATTAATGTAAGTTTATTTTGGTCTTGATTTTTTTTCTTATGGATGTACTTGGTGTAAATTCCATGTATTCATTGTGTTCCTTCTTTTTTCTTGAGAAATTAGATTGCCTTGGGGATTTTCTACCTACCAGTTTGTATTATTCAGTTTTACAAGAGCGCGTGTCTCATTTCACTTGTTGCTACTGTTTCTTTGATCACTGAAACTTTTGTTGAAGTTAAACTGTATCTGGATAGTATAATATGCTAAAGCTAATTGTAAGGGTAACTCTTGATAAGGTTACATCTACAGAATTGTTCTTGAAAAAGGATAAGTGCACTGCAGAACAGGGTTGTGGTTCACAGTGTATTTTGCTTCCCTTGTATAACTTCTCAATTGGTTTCACTGGTTGAAATAATCTAGTGTTGCTATCAAGATGTGAAATTAATGGAAGACGTCCAAGTAGGTGAACTGCTGGCAAGATTTAGTTGAACGGCAGCAGAAAAGGGAGTTGCAAAATTTGGTGAAAATGTGGTGATGGTTAAGCCTTGGATCGGATGTGTATGTCCACAAAATATGCATCTTGCAGATTGCAACTGAAATCACTTAACACCTCAAAAACAGCAACATCAACCTGCAGGCATTTTTCTTCAGATCAAAGAGAAATCTGTACAGCGGGTGTTGGGTTGGACCGTTGGACTATGCTTACCAGAAGAAATGCATGCTATGAAACTTTAATGGGTTAAGGATAACCCACCCATGATAACTTCATAAGGCAACATCTGAGAAATGCACAACACAAGAGTCACATTTCACAGTGTTTGAGTCCTTTAAGCTGCACACGAGTTCCGTGTGGGTTGGGGGCCTCCTGTTTGGAGTCTGGAAAGTCTGTACTGCTTCCCTTCTACTTGATCAAGCTAGACCATGTTTTCCTCATTTTCCTGAGCCGCGTTCAAGGGGGCCTCCAAGAAGCCGGCAGATTTATTGTGAGAAGAGAATAGTATGTACTGATTAAATCGGCTGATTTGTTATGAGAGACAAGTGTTGTAGAAGCAGTCCAAATAAACAAGTCATGTTCAGTCTTGGGTAAAAGACAGCGCCGGTAGCACCAGCTTCTGGATGTCGTGGTAAAACTCAAATCCCATAAAGCTCCAAGAAATGCACACGTGCACTTCAAAACTCAAGCAATCAGTCGTATTGTATTTTTGACGTCCTGCTGTACAAGCCAGGGTTTAAAATCCCAACCGGAACCGGTCCGGCAACCGCGGTTACCGGTGTAACCGGTTTCGGTTACGGTTCTGGCCATTGCAAACCACCCTATTCCAAAATTTCAAATTTAAATAAAAAAAATGAAAATTCACAAAAAGTTATTCAAGGTGTGTAGAATCTACTGGTGTCCAAATATTCGTTCGTTTAGTATACTTTGCAAGCATTAGAAGTTGAACCACCGATCTTCTAATGCCTGCAAAGAATACTAATATTTAAAAAATTTTGACACCATTAGATTCTAAACACCTTGAAATGTATTTAGAATTTTTTTCTTTTATTTTTCAAATTTTTAATTCAAATTTGAAAACACGTCAAATTCTTCGTTGCGTCGGTTTTTTCTTGAGACCACCGAACCGGTCTGAACCATTTGAACTAGTGTTTTTGGTTTGGGATCGAACTCAAACGGTTTTTACCAGTAACCGTCAACCCAGACCGGTTAGACGGAACCGATGGCTGGCGGTTTGAGCAAACCCGTTGGGGAAAAAACCCTAGTACAAGCTACGTGCTTTCTGGGTTTAGAACAAAGGAGCGAAATGACTCGTTCTCTGTTAAAAAAACAGTGATCTTGTGCCGACGGGCCATAATGTGTCTTTTTTTTACTTCCTCCATTCTAAATTATATATTATTTTGATTTTGTTAGATTCATAAATATATATTATGTCTATGTATAATAATATTTATAAATATAGAAAATTCAAATCAATTTATAATTTGAAATGGAGACAAATTTTCATTTCACCTGCTCTCCGTGACCCCCAGGCACCACGAAGAGGAGATTGACTATTGTAAGCAAAAAAAGTGTCCCGAAACTCCGAGAGCACGAGCCCACAGTTGTGTAAAATTAGCTCAAAATCAAAGGCCCAACCTTACGGGATGACGAGTTGAGTTGACGTGACTGGGTACGGCCCTTATATAACATCCAATTACACTTTTGCACTTCCAATCTCCAATTTCAGTACCTTCAAATTACACTTTTGTCCTCTCAAATTACACTTTTGTTTCGGCAATGCAGATGCAGCAGGAGGCGGCGGCGGGGCGGCGCCCCCTACCCGGCTACCCCTGTTTGGGGACCGCTCCTCCACTTCCACCCAGTCGACCGTTGGGCTCGCCAACGTTCCAAATGTCACGTGATCTCCCCCTCTTCCCCTTTCCCACCTCCTCCTCTTCTCTCACCTCCGCGCTCCTCCCTCCTCCTCGTAGATTACCGTTGGGGTGAGTGCGGCGCAGCCAAACCCAGCTGCTAAACCCGCGACAGGACAAACAGCTCAGAGTTCATCTCGCCCAGCTCGATCGCACTTAACCCACCACTCGCCCGCGCCTGGGATTTTCTTGGAGATCGATCGGCCCGATTGCTTGCCGTCAGCCACCGGGAGAGCGCTCCCTTGTTGTCTTCCCCACGCCCCAGGTAAGCTCTATCTCCCCCCTTGCGTCTTTTGGATCGCTTCTCGATTCCGTCGGTCCGATTCTTGGGGTTTGTCTTTCGTAATAACTTGCCTGGGGTTCTTCTTGATTCCGAAGATTGATTCTGTCCTGGAAAATTTCCTTGAAACGAATTCTCGCGATTCTAGTTCTTTCGGCGAAAAATTGGCTCCGATTCAACCGGGCAATTCCGGTTGGTTCTTTCGGTTGATCAACCTCAAATCGAAATCTTGCTCTGTCTGTGAAAATGGGGGGAAATCCTCCTGTTCGATTTCGCCAAGAACAGCGTGTTGTGGAGGAGTTTTTTTTTCTGCAATCGCCTGAGATTTATTACGGTTCTAGTTCCTCTCTCGAGTTCTGATTAACCGATCTCCACTACCAGGTTGAGACTGCTGGCCGCGGATCAAAAGTTCAATCATGACGACGCTGTCGTCCGGCGTCCTCCTCAAGCTGCTGGACGGCATGAAGACCGGCGCCGCCAAGCCCGTGGGGGAGCACCGGACGGCGGTGCTCCAGGTGACGGACATCGTGCCGGCGGAGCTGGACGAGAAGGACCTGTTCCCCAAGCACGGCAAGTTCTACGTCAAGGTCTCCGACGCCTCGCACTCCATCTACGCCACGCTTCCGCTGGCGCAGGCCGACCTCGTCCTCTCCAACAAGCTCCACCTCGGCCAGTTCGTCCACATCGACCGCCTCGACCCGGCCTCCCCCGTCCCCGTCATCGTCGGCGCCAAGCCGCTCCCGGGCCGCCACCCGCTCGTCGTCGGCACGCCCGACCCGGCCGCAAGGACCAAATCCGCAGCGCCGCGCAGGGGGTCCTGGGGCCCCGAGCAGAATGGCAGCATCAAGCCCACCACGCTCAACTTCGATGCCGAAAAGACACCGGTCAAGGAGCGCCCGGCCATGTCGACGCCGGGCAGGGAGCGAGTGGGCGCGGCAACGCCGGGCAGGGAGCGAGTGGGCGCGGCGACGCCTGTGAGGGAGCGGGGCGTCACGGCAACACCGGCGCTGAGCTCTGCGTCGGTGAGGAAGAGCAGCAGCGTGCTGCCCAGACTGCTAACCAGGAGCAAGAGCTTCGTAGCAGACAGGGATCAGCATCCCAGCAGGATCCCCAAGAGCCCGTTCCCCACTGTACGGTCAATCTCTACTGAAAATGTTTGGGGCAAATTGTGCCTTTGAATCACTTTCAACGTGAAATTCAATATTGATTTCTGATAGTGAGCTGCGTGTAGGAGAAGAGCTCAGTGAGCTGTACAGCCTCGCGGGCGACCAGGAGAGTGGCGAAGGAGGAAGAGCCCTCATCGCCTTCTTCAGATGATGAGCTCGGCAGCTCGGCGACGTCCTCGAAGAAGAGACCGTCAACGGTTGCTCGGGTGCCGGTGCCAGGGAAGCTCAGTTTACTTGGAAAGGTATGATCAGATCGAGCAGCAACATAGCAGCACACCGTGGCCATGTAATCGAGTCATGTTTGTCTTTGTCTGAACTGGTTTCTTTATGCTGTATTCAGGACGCCATGGAGCAGAGGGAGCACGCGCAGAAGGCCGCTCTTGAGGCGTTGCGCAATGCTTCTGCCACTGACAACGTGGTCAGGATCTACAAGTACGTGTGATTTCTCATGGCTATCAGATAGTTATTGTGTGTGTAAAATGCAGTGCTGGATGAATGTGGTGATCAAAGCTTGATCTGACGATATCCTTTGCTGTTGGTGAAAAAAATTGCAGGATCTTCTCTGAACTAAGCAAGACGGCGAGACCAGACACGCCGGCCTCCTGCTTCGACAGCTTTCTCAGCTTCCACCAGGAGGCCGTGCAGGCCGTCGCCGACATTGAGGCGATCCAGGCGGCCACCTCCATGGCCGCTGCCGTGGCGAGCGACGATCAGCACGAGGACGCGCCGTCTGTCCTGCAGGAGATAGCCCAGAACAGGTCGGTCGTGCGGCGGAGAGGCATTGGCGGCGGCAGCGTGTCCAAGTCGGTGTCATTTGCGCCAGGCACGTTGGATCCGAGGCAGGATGACGGTGGTGGCAAGACTGCCCGGAGTTCGAGTGCCAGCAGAAAGTGCCTCGCCACGGACAAGATTAGCGAAGACGGTGGCGACGAGAAGCGATCGTCTTGTTCTGCTCCTGCCTCTGCCGCCACCACCACCGCTGCCCACTATGCTTTGGGCTCCTCGCTGAAGCTGGCGAAGCAGATACTGGCTGAGGCGGGGAGCTGGTTCATGGAGTTCTTGGAGTCTGCTCTGGAGACCGGGCTGAAGAAGAGCAAGGCGTCGGCCACGGGAAACGGGCGGAAGCAGAGCAGCTGCAGCTGCCCGCAGTCGCTGATGCTGCAGGTGATCAACTGGGTGGAGATGGAGCAGAGCGGCGGCGACAGCAGCGCCAGGAAACCTGCACACCCGAGAGCTGCTGCCATTGCACGGAAGCTCAGAATAAAGGCCAAGAACCCCTGAGCGCCCTGCTAGGTTAATCATAATCAGTGTTGCTCTGATTCTTCTAGAACTGTTGTGGTAGAACCCGGTAGACGGTGAACATTTTTCACGGAATAAGATTGTTTCAAGTGTTCTTGAAGTAGGATGACCCACAAGTGCCTGATCAGCAGCAGAGCAGGTGATGTACTGAGATTACAGTATTGATTGTATGTTAATTATTACTCATTCTTATCACTTCTTTTGGTTTAGCTGTAGCACTGTTGCAAACACCTTAAACAGTACTTAAACTTTGCTTCGGCCACACATTTTTTTCAACCTCCTGTTTCTATCCAAATCGCCCGTCGCCGGTTCCAACCACTCGCATCACCAATCAAAGTTCTTAAAAGATGCCCCCGTTTGCTCGCACCAGAGCGCTCCGCGGGGCACGTGTCACGCACAGCCGCGTTTGGCTATTTTGCAAAAACACCCTCCGAATTTATTGAAATCGCGAAACGGTACAGCAAGTCCGGAAAACACCCTCCGAATTTATTGAAATCGCGAAACGGTACAGCAAGTCCGGATCGTACACCAGCGCGTTCATTTATTTTGCACCCAAGCCCTCAAGCTAATCTTTAATTCTAGACGAAGAAGAGAAAATCGAGTTTTTACACATTGCCCCCTAAACACTTTTGCGGTCGCATCCTCCCACCACCCCGTCCCCTACCTAATACCCCCACCCACCCCCCACCCTCGCGCTCACCCCTAATTCCCCAAACCCTAACCTTAGTCACTCCCCCGCCGGCGGCGGCCCCCTCTCGCCCCGAGCTATCCTCCCCGGCGTCCCCAGCGCGCCACCCTATCCACACCTCGCTCCTCCTACGCCGCCACTCCGCCCGCGGCCCACCATGCGAGCTCGCGCGGCGACCGCTCCCGGCCCGGCCACGGCCCGCGGAGGTGCGGATCCGGCCGAGGCGGCTCGGAGAGCGGCGCGGCGAGCCCCACTCGTCGGCGGAGGACCTTCTCGGGCCTTCCCACACGCGGATCCGGCCGTGGGCGCGCGCGAATCGAGTGCGGCGGCGCGCATTGACTCGAGCGTACCCGCGGCGGCGTCCCCAAGCGTCCCGCGGCGACGGCTCCGAGCTCCTTACGCGGCGTCGGCCCCAAGGATTCCCGCGGCGACCTTGAGCCTCCCGTGGTGCGCCCGAGCTCCCCTGCGGCGGTGACCTAGCTCCTTCCGCGCTGGGGACGACCTCGACCGCCTCTTGGCCGCACAGGTGCAGCCGGCGCAACCCTTCTCCACTAGGCGACGGACGACGGACTCCGACCAGGACTTTGGCTCGGGCTCAGTTTCGTTTCACGGCGACTTCGTCATCAAGGTGTGCTGCAGCTACTCTGTTGGTGACGCTTGAGTCTCGACGACCTTCCATCGATTGGTGGTTTCTTCTCTGAGAAGTAAGGTGGCAGCGAGGATCTGCTCTTTGTGTTGCCCTCCTGGTGTTTGTGGAAATGTCACATCAAAGGAATCAGCAACCGTTGTTCAGTTCCTCTCATTCAGAGATAGTGGTTTGGGATGAAGAGGAAATAGAAGACATGCGAGGCATCGACCAACATGGTTTGCCGAAGAAGCTGGCCCTAGGTGCAGATGACTCAGTTTGTGGGGATTGGGTGTTTGACGAACACTTTCAAGTACCTATCCAAGATTTAGATGTGATTTGGGATAGGGAAGTTGCATATGAGCTACTCGGTGAAAGGCATCTTTCAGATGTGATTTGGGATAGATAAGTTGCACATGAGATGAACATATCTGAACTGAATGTGCTAGAAGAACATGCTATAGGAAATGGTACATTATATATGCAGACTATCAGTGCAGTCAGTGCAGAAGTTGAAGAAAATATGCAAGCCAAAGATGTTAGGGTGGGGATGACTGCAACACGAAGCATAGATGGTATTGTGATGATTTTTCTTAAATCTTATGTCATTTTATTGAAATGATAGGGCGCGCGAAGCGCGCCCCTTGTCTAATGCAGTAAATAGTAAGACTGTCTCCATCAGACACCCCATCCATCGATGCATCTTCAAAATTTGAGGAAAACGGGTATTGTTCGTGCTCCCACGGCTTCTGCAGTAGTTGCTGCATAATGCGTGTGGCCCTCCCCTGTCGCGTATTCTCGGGGCACCAGGGTCTTTTCCCATCTCAACTACCACACGCCACACCTCCTCCACTGACGCCTCCTCCCTCGCGCCTCTCCCTCCACCATCGCCTCCACCAGCGGTGTGACCGGCAACACCTCCTCTAGGCCGGCGCGGCCGCCCGCCTCCGCCTACCTCGCCCCCACACCCGCGGCCGCCCTCCTCCCTTCCTCCACCGCCGCCTCATGACCGGCGACGCCTCCTCCAGCCGTCGCGGGCACCCGCCTCCGCCTCCCTCACACCCACCCCCGCGTCCGCCCTCCTCCTCCCTTCCCCGTAGCCCGCCTCCGCGATCGACGACACCTCCTTCAAGCCGGCGCGGTGGAGCAGGGGCGTCAGATCCATGGTGGGCGATCTGCGAGGTCGCGGCCATGTCGAGGGGCCGGGCCATGTCGAGGTCGCGGTGGCGCAGATCTGCAATGACAAGGTCGAGAGGGGGGCCATGGTGCCGGATCGAGCTCGCTGGCGGCAGATCGAGCTCCTACCTTCGATTGCCCCATCCTCCCCTTCTCACCCTCACTCCCCTCCGATGGCAGGGAGTTGCAGGCGGACGGAGAGCTGGGCAACGACGAGCTAAGGCCTGAGGGTGACAGCGCCGGTCGGCTGTCCCTCCCCCCTTCCCTTGCCCTCTCCTCTTCCTTGTCTCTCTCCCGGTGGACAACTTATGGCTCTGGGGCCTCCACCAGCGGCTGTGCCCCCTTTCCCTGGTGCGAGGTGGCGGCGGCTCCCCTTCCCCTTTTTCTAGTGTGAGGTGGATGACGGCGAGGTGGGGCTCAGATCTGGCTCTGACAAATCGAGCAGGTGCGGCGGGGTCTGGGGCGCGCCTCGATTGCTCCGGCTGACCGCGGGAGCAATGACCGGGGAGAATGCAAGAAGGGATGTGGTTGTCTGCTGGAAGGCATACCATTTTGCAGCATCAATATCTTCTCTTTCCTTTCTTCATAGGGCAGAACCTTGCTGGAGACAGTCTAACGCCTGGTATCGCACTTGCATCATCAATGCTTCTGAGTTCTGACCTTCTAGGTGCGCCTGCCACTGGCTCAATCTCTACTGCTCCGCGAAAGCAATCCATAAGGGCACCAGCAATGGGCATAGTCAGAGCAGCTCTAGCATGATTTTTTTGAGGCGCTACAAAGAGAGAGTGAGCTGAAGAGAGCGTGAAACGTTGGAGTAAAATTCTTGAAGGGTGCTCCGCCAGCGCCTGGAGCTAAGACCATTCACACTCATCATCATTCATGTTCTTCTTCAAAACAAAATATTCTTGCCTAGTCAGCGAGATTCTTTTCTTCGTATTCACTTCTTCCGTATCCATCTTCCTTTATATTTCTCCTTCATCCCAACAATTGGGCCCCACGTTTTCTTTTCCCTTCCTCTCCCCCTCAACCTCCCCACCTACCCACCCATTCCGTCGGCACTCGCTCCCCTGCCCTCTCTATTTCACCGTCGCGTCGCCCCCGCCCCCTCTCTAGCTCCCTCCTCCCAACGGTGCACAGGGCTCCATAGGCCAGCGCAGAGCTCCTTGCCATGAAGAGCAGCAAGGGGCGGCGCGTCAGAAGGCTGCTGCGCGAGCACGGGCAGGCGGTGGAGCTCCTCTGCGAGGCGGCACCTCGAGCTTGTCGCAGAAGGAGGCCGACGAGTTCGTAACGGACACGGCTCCTCGAGCTTGTCGCCTGGAGATCCAGCTGCGTCGGCGACCGTCGGTGAATCTAGACGCCCTAGGGGATCTCCGGCGGCCCATCCCCTTCCTCTCCTGCTTCTCCGCAGGCAAGGGGCAACGATCATGGTGCCAGCGCGAAGCATGAAGGTGCGTGTGGCGTCAATGTGATGGCTGACAGCGAGTGTGAGGGTCCCACGTCTACGCCTCCGATGGCGGCAGAATAAGGGTGGCGGCGCTGCGCACCCGTGCAAGGGAGGAGCTCGCCGCGCCGCGCACCCGCGCAGGGGAGGAGCTCACCCCCACTGAGGAGAAGGAGGCTAGCAGGCGCTCCGGATGCGCGGGGATGCGGAGGTGGTGGTGCGGGCGGGCGCGGGCTCCCGGCAACGAGCTCCATCCTAGGTCGGCGGCGGTGGCTAAGGAGGTGCTATGCTATTGCCGGTCGAGGTGAGGCGACGGCGGAGGAGGTGTTATGCTGTGGCCGCTCGAGGCGGAGGCGACGGAGGAGCTCATCGTCCCCATCTCCATCCAGGCGGCTCCCCAGAGCGGCTGTTCTCGAGCTTGTCGCCGACGATGAGGCAGGGGAGCTCATCCGGCGTCCATCCCTCTCCCTCTCCTCTTTTTCCGAGGGATGGCGCGCGGTCATTGGGGGATCGCAGCAGTGGGACGCATGGTGGGCCCACTTCCTCTTGGAGGATGTGGGGGTGACGGGAAAATGATGACAGGTTTGCAGTTCCTGCTGTGGGGACTTTCTCCTTCATAGGACACCACTACAGGGATGATGAGGGGATATCCCATCCCAGTGCGGATGGTCTAACTTGGGCAGCACCGCTAAGGAATTAAAAAATTGGATGTGTCAGAGTTGGTTGCGTGGAGGGGGGGGGGGGTAAAATGCTACTAAGTAGAGGTGATAAGGTACAAATTTTAACAAGTTTTTTCAGAAGGAACATGTATTGATCTTAGCGCACTACACCGGTCCGTTTACAAACAAGACCCGAAAGAAAAAGAAAATTACAAAGAAGTTCAACACTCTGGTTCATCTTCCTCGAAGCCTTCAGCTATCCATTCGTCGCCGCTGTCGAAGCCGCTTCCCAATCATCGGCGAGCACCACAGCCAAACTCCACAAAGTGGAGGGCGCTGAGGAGGGTTTACTGCTAGGCGAATCAGCCGAGTACGTCACCTCCCAGGCGCATCAGCCAACTCCAGTACCCACGACGCATCCTTCGTTTCCACCACCGGCAACCCAAGCATTCAGATTTCTTCCAAAGATCATCTTCCTTGAGATTAACAGGGTCAACAACATCATTACCCGACGAAGACGATAATGTGGCGGCCCTCGACTCCTAGACAGGTTTACCGAGCCTCTCCGTTGACGTTGGAGTAGATCGCCATTGGAGAACGAAAGAAGATGGGAGAAATTATTCCTCTGCAACACTGTCACTTCCGCATTGTTGGTGCCACCAAGAAAACCAAGCCGCAGAGGCGCCACACTCCATCGGCAAAACCGAACTCCACCGCCGAGCAACGGCAGCGAGCAAACCCTGAACCTAATAGGACTCAACTATAACACTAAAAAGATAGTAGATCTACTTGACGGACGGACCCCCGCTCCTCGTCACCACCAGCAGTGAGGTCGGAGGCTAGGGAATGGGGGCCCGCAACATTGGCAGTGTTGGAGTCGTCGAGTCGCGTTTCGCGAGGGGTTGAGCGGTTCAAAAACGTGAAACTGTGGAACCCCCACGTGCTAAAATATTTTAACAAGTTGTGGGGTCCACTTCAAACCAAAACTGGGTGCTACACAGTGGAGAGCATTTGGAATTCTAGCACCTTCATGATCTAGAAGTTCGTATCACTAGCAAAATAATCATACGTTGCTGCTCTTATGCTCTCTACAAGATTTTACACATAGGAAAGAGAAAGTTCCACATCGAAGTGAGAAATGAGGAGATAGACGCAATTGACGCCAAGGCTAGCGAGAGTTGCTAGCACGTGCCCCGTGCTATGTGGTCCCTACCACGCACGCTCTCTCTCTCTTCTCTGTGGCTCTGCCTTGCAGCGCACAAGCGAGGGCGCGGGATGTGGCGCGGACACATGGAGTGAGGTGGAGGGCGATGGTAAGTGTGGCGAGATATGAGCCGTGTGCCGGAGGCGGTGGCGGGGTCGACAAATCCCACCGCCGGTGGAGAAGGGTCGGCAGAGTAGGAGCTTGGGGTCATCGCGGCGTAGCTCGACCGTGCGAGCAGGCGGGCGAATGTGGTGATGACGACGAACAAGGCACAAACGTTTGGTCGCTGTGGATGAGTAGCGGAGTGTTGCCGCCACTGTCTTCGCCTCCCCCGACGCCACCATAGCCTTCCAATGAACTGATTGCCATTGTTGCAGCCCACGGCCAACGCAAAAGCGTTGTTGCTTCAGGGCTGGCGGCGTCCACCGGACGCACAGATCTAGCCGCCATTGATGAGCAGACAGAGAGGCCGCTGTGGCCACAAGCACCTCTATCGGAAGGCAAAGTGGACACACAGATCCGAGTGGGGAGGTGTGGGGTCGGGCGCTCGGGTCCCCGGTGTAGCGAGCCAGCAAACACTAGCAAAATCGATGTCACGATTCAACACATGTGGGGCCGGTGGAGCGGCATTCGGGCATGGACAACCTAGGTTGAGGCCACCGGCGAGTAGGCCTGCTAATGGGGCGGGTTGTAAGGGCACCAACAATGGATGTCTACAAGCTCTCTATAAGGTTCCATGTAGGAAAGAGAAGGCAGGAGAGAGAAGACCGTGTCGCTACGGCTGGCGAGAGCCGCTACGCGACTTTCCATGTGCGAGCCAGCCCCACCATGAGCGTCTCATCCCCCTCCTCTCTTTCCCGAGCGCTCACGCCTGCAACAAAGCTCTTCTGCCCGCCGGCGTGGAGCAAGGCCATCGGAGCAGAGCGCAAGCTGCCGTAGATGAGGAGCGCGGTCGTTAGGTACGAACGTGGGCCATGCTAGCCGGCGAGAGGCATGAAGGGTGAGCCGCAACTGCCGCACGTGGGGCGCAGCCGGCGGGGGTGATAGACGTGGATCCGCAGATACATGCCCACTGATGAAGAAGATGCCAGAGCAGTCAAGCACTTGAAGGACTTCTGCGTCGATGAACTGCACGCATGCGAAATCGAATCAGCAATGTTGCAATGCAAAATGGTCACATCACAAGCTGATTGAGAAACCTTGAAGCTTGAAGAAGAATCAATCGAATGTCAAGGCACTTGCAAAGCTAATTCTCGATTTGGAAGCTGGTTTTTCTTCGTGACTCTACCTCGGTGTTCAAGGACTCGGTGCTGGCATCCTGTGCCGTTGTGCGGTGCTGGCGAGCACAAAAGCAGGGGTCAGAGGAGGTGCAAGATGAGGCGGGGCATGCACTACTGCTCTGCAGGCGGCAAGGCCGCCGGATCCGCCGGCATGGTGGCCGGAGGCGGTGGCGAGGTCGTCAAGCCCCACCGCGCGTGGAGGAGAGGCGTGGTCGCCAGTCCGCCAGCGAGCCACAGAGGCAAGAGGAGGGGCGCGGCTGCCGGTCTACTGCCGAGCCGCGGAGGTCGGTTGGGATGCTAATGGCCACAGGAGTGATGAGGCGCAAGGGAAGGAGGAGGATAAGATTTGTGAGAGCGGGACCCACACGAATTAATGTTGTAGTAAGATTGTTGGACAAATTATCTATAAAACCTGCTATATCCTACTTGTACACTACTATAGAGAGCATCTTACTATAACCATTGCGGGTGCCCTAATGGGTTTTATGGTGCGGGTTGTTTCATGATGTGTGTTTGTATGGGTGCAAATGAGTTTTAATATCTAATGGGTCGAGGCGGGTTGGGTATAAAACAAATGCAGGTTGGGATGGGTTGGAAGTGGGTTTTAAGGTCCGACTCTTGACATGATGCCCACGTATAATTTCAGGCGCACCACATTGCACAAAGTAGCGGGATATCAAATTGAGTCGGCATAAATTTTATCCAATTTCTTTAAAATGTTAAGGTGTGAACGCGAGGTTTTAGTTTTAGGGTCCGGTTCTTGACGCGGACCCACGTATAAGTCCAGCACCACCACTTTGCACAAAGTAGTGGGCCATCAAATTGATTCATCTACATAAATTTCAGCCAATATATTTAGAATGTTAAGGTGTGAACATGAGGTTTTAATTTTAGGGTTCGATTCTTACTGTAGATGATACAACCAATAGGAGTAAATAACTACAACCCATTTGCACCAGCACATAATGGGGTGGGGCGGAGTGGGTAGACAAGTTAAATGGAGAAGGGCGGGTTGGGTTGACATAATTTAATTACTATGGAGAGGGGTGGGTTTGGGGGCGGGTCTCCCCCCATTAGTAGGCCTAACTCGCGACCGTTTAGCACAGGCGGTTCGGAGCTTGCTGCACAACAGAAGGAGAGAGGGTGCGGAAGCCTGTCCGCCATGGAGGCCGGTCCATGGCCGCGGATTAACCACCGAAGAAGGGAGGACTCCCGTGGTTACCACTGCGACCTGCTGGGAAGATGGGGGAAGAATGGTGGGTGCGAGGAGATAGAGCAGATAAGGTCACGAGGATTTAAAAAATACTAACATGTGGGGTCCACTTTATTTAAAAATTAATGTTATAGTAACCTTGTTGGGCGGGTAGTCTATTCATGCTCTCTATATACAATGTGGACAAGTTATAGAAAGGATACTCTCTACAATCATTGTTGTTGCCCTAAGGGCTTGTTCGTTACCATCGGATTCAATCCGGGAAATAATAGATATATCAAGAAAATCATGATAGAGACTTGGATTTATTCCGGATCAAGAACTAATTTACCCATCATGATAGGTAGAACAAGGGACCGATGAGACGGATTGATTCCACACCTCTTGACTAGTGGACTGATTCCGAGTATCTTGGTGTACCTATCATGAGTAAAATAATTTTTGACATGGAATAAATCTAAATCTCTTAGAGTAGCTATCATGATTTTCTTGTTACATTTATCAACTTTGGTCGGAATTCAATCTGATGGAAAATGAATGAGGTCTAAATTGACTTGTGTGTTGGCCCGACCCAATTATTGAATTGAATGTAATAAAATACCTATTGTGTGGGTGGATGTCGGAGGCAGGTAAGATTAGCGATGAAAATGGATGGAAACACCTTAATTGTGTCCCATCTTATACTTTTCATCAAAAATGTTACAGCCGAGAGCAGGACAGGATTAACGGTTATACAAAAATGAACAAATATGGGCGAAAATACAACGAAAACGAGCGGGAATTAGGACCATACACCGGGATGACACGTTCCAAACTACAGTTGTAGTCCTCAATCCCACACCTACATTTGCATATTTGCACCAAGTGACCAGGCACTAGCACTAGCCATAAACAGGTAGACAACAATTGAGCAACAACAAGTCAGCAAGCTAATAGGGCAATTCGAGTTCACAAATCAAGATCACAAGGCGTGGCAACAGTACATTTTGACTGAAGTAGCAGTTCTAGTATATTACAACACAAATTAACACATACCATAAGTTCACGGTGCAAATGAAGAACCAAGACTAAGTGCTTCTCCAGCACACCGGCAGTATGGAGGCGGCAGCCCAAGAACGACCGCTTCGTCCAGCTTCTACACTGCGTGTCCACGACATCTCTGTAGGTCAAAGGGACATGATCCTTGGACTTGGAGGATTGCATGAGGAGAGAGGAGCGATGAGCCAAGACAACCAGTGAAATCCCTGAAGCGACGACCACCTTCTCACTGGTGTTCGACGCTGGTGCCTCCCTAAATAACTCTCCACCAGTAACCACTTCCACCACCACTGAACCCCCTGTGCCAACCCTTGATCTCCCACACCACCACCACCACCACCACCAACTCAACACCGCCACGCGACAAAGAAGTGTTGTACCCCGACGCTCACCTACCCGATGACGGCGATGGAAGAGAAGGTGGACTCCCTCCTCGAGGATGAAGACACTCCAGTTATCACATGCGAAGGTCGCAAACAGCAGTGAGTGACCTCTCTTCTTGGACCACCAAGGCAGAGAAGATCTCAGGCGAGATGCAAGCTGTGGTGAAATTTCTTACATCATGCATCGCAGCGCTCGAGTCAGGCACATCGGTTGAGACGACAAATGCCCCCCTCTCTGCGCGATGAAGAGGGGTGGGCCAAGGGCAACATTGAGAAGGTCTTCCACCAGGGTGATGGTTCAATGGGCAAGTCCCTCAATTCCACCCTGGTCACGGGTGATAAAAAATTCTCAAAGTTGCTTTCTCTGAGTATAATATCCCTGAGCATAGTTGTAGAAAGTACTTAGGTTTTGTTCATCAGCATGATAATAGAGAGTATAAGTTGCCTAAGATCGATTTTCTTAAGTTTGAGGGTGAACATCATAGAGTTTGGAGAGAAAGTGTGAGAAGTATTTCACTATGTACAATGTGCCTGTTCATATCTGGGTTTCTATTGCCACCATAAATTTCAAAGGAAATGTTGAACTCTGGCTACAAACCTTTGAAGCCCAGCATTCCATGCAGTATTGGCCCGAGTTTTGTGTAGCGTAGAAAAGAAGTTTGGGGCAGGATTTATACCATAATTACATGAGAGACTTGCTATCAATCAAGCAGACCACTGGTGTTCTAGAGTACTCTTACTAGATTTGAGCGAGCCAAACAGAGTTCTAGTTTGCAATAAAGATATATGAGAAGTGTTCTTAGTGCAAAATATTCTGGATGGTTTAAAATATAGTATTAGCAATGTATAAACCTAAAACTATCGATGTTGTGTTATCCTTGGCTCTCATGCAGAAGGAGATCTTGAAATCTTCCACTAGAAGATTTTCACCCAGAGCTCGAGAATACAATAGGAGTGCTATCAAGTTTGCCAACTCTGTAGCAACACCTTCTTCAACTGCTGCGGATATTCTGCCTACAACCGAGAAGCTAGCTACGTCAACTAATGCAAAACCCAAGTGGGACTCCAAGCTGTCTACTTTGCAAGCACAAATAAGGAAAATGGACCTTTGCATGAACTGTGGTGAAAATGGGGAAGAAGACACACTTGTCCTGCCCAAGTACCTTTGCATATCATGGAAGAGTTTTTGGATGCCATCTGGGTGGATGACAAAGAGGATGATGACAACTTTAGCATCAATAGTTATGAGAAGTTGATCGCACTATCCGTTGCAGCTGTAGAAGGGTTCTAGGGAAGGAAGACAATCAAACTTTAAGGCCTCACCAACAAGCAAGAGGTCTTAGTTCTCATTGATTTTGGAAGCTCAAGCACTTTCATTAGTGCTGACATGGTAGAGAAACTGTGTAGATGGAGGATGTTCCACCAATGAAAGTAACAATTGCAAATGGAGGACAAACACAGTGTTCCAAATGTGTGCCTCAAGTCACATGGTGGAATCAGGGCCACACTTTCTCTACATCTGCAATAGTCCTTGACATCAAGTTCTATGATTTGACATTGGGCATGGACTGGTTAGAGCAACACAGTCCTATGTGGGTGCATTGGAAGAGAAAAAAAGGTTCAAGATCAAAGTCAGCAAACTCAGAGGCCTCATTAAAAAGAATGCAACTGCCCAAGATGTATACCTTGCCCCTCTACAAGCAAATACCATTGAAGCACCAATTATTGAGCAAGCGCAAAGATTGGTAGAAGACAATGACTCATTGTTCCAAGAGCCAACTGACATACCTACAACATGATCTTTTGATCATTCCACACCACTCATCCCAGGTGTTAAGCCAGTCAATGTGAAGCCTTACTGTAACAACCCCAGATTTTCGGTGAGGAAAACCCGAGTCCCTGTACCTTTGCGATAGTCCCGGGATCAGTGGCTATCGCGTACAGATCTCATCACAGAAGGTAAATCACAACCGTACATCGCATCACACAAATATTGATACATAATTTATTACATGTCCATAATGGAGCACAACATTACAAGCCTCAAGGCTGAATCAGAGTAAAATTCTATGCAGCGGTAGCTAGCATCTCAGAAGGGTCTCCATCTTCTGTTCTTCACGCCCACAGGCATCCTTGAGCGAAGCGACGCATCCCTCAGTCGTACCATCCGTCAGTGTTGTTGTCAAAGTCGAACTCGTAACCTGCACACTCAAGTCTATCCCCAAGGAGTGGGATAGGTTCACGTCACCGACTGTATGCAGCTTTAAGTGGCCTATCTTCTAAAGGGTAAGAAAAGAGGCAAGGTAGAAGCTCAGGTTTCCTATGCAGCAGCATCAAGCATAAACAGAAACCATCTCCATATAGGTCCCAAACCAATCTCTCAGATACAGCTCGGAACCACCTGGTACCCCAGGGCCCCGTCTCCACAACCTATCTCCATCTAGGGTCCATGCGAGAACTTCCTCTCCTCGTACCTCAGTGATTGCAATCGGATCGACGAGGTAGAGGGAGCCACTCTCCTCTAACCGACTGCAACCACGGCTCACCACACTCTCAACTACAGGGGGAGGTAGAAATCCCAAAACATAAGGAACGGACATGTCTTCAAGGTTTGTCCATGACCGAGGACGCGGCTATACGTATAGATCAAACAACTCTGCAGAGCGTGTACACCTGTACCCAACTCGGGATGGCAACCGGCGGTGATCAGCCAACCGAGCCCACCCTACCGTGCGAACTCTCGGTAGTTACGGTCCCATCCCGCATCCGGCCCTCAAAACGAACCCCCCTCAGAAGGAATCGCACCGGAACTATGAAATGCCCCCGTGTGGCCACACGGGAGTCGCTCTGAGAGGGTGGTCTCACCTCCACCGCTCCCCCACTGATACCCCGCTATCCATCCTAAGCAGGTATGGTTCCGCACTTGCCGAGCTCAACTCGGCCCTATCCCCACGCTCGGCGAGGTGGTGTGTACGAAAGTCCTATCGACAAGTTGATCCACTCGGTTTCAGACCGGTGCAAGCTCATGTCCTCCATCCGCAAGTAAAACCCCAACACCTAGGCTCCGAAAACCGTCAAAGTAGGGATACACTGAGGAGTGCACACCTATCCCCGATCCAAGATCGGTTGTTTCGAGCTCACCCCCGCCAAAGTACCCAAAACGCCTTCTCCTGCCGGTTTTACCCCACTCACGCCAAGAACCACTATTCCCAGCCCCAACACATGCATCGCGAAGCTCAGCGCATATACACGCTTATATAAACATATATAGTGGTAGGACAATCAAGGACAGGATAATTAAAGAAGGCAGTGCAAGGTTCATCATCATCATGCATTTAATGTAAAGCGCTAGCATTCTACATAGCAATGCCTAATAGGTATTTCAGAATCAGTCGGGCGTGAACACCTGCGTGCGAGTAGTCGTCGGCGGCGTAGTCGTCGGTGTAGTCGATCTCCGAGCTCAGCTCCCCGGCTCCAGCTGCTCCTATTAACGCGTAATCAAAATAAAGGCGGGTCCTATTGCAATTAACTCCAAATGAACAACAATTAAGAGCCAAAAGAGAGCGAACACTAGCCTAACACGGAGTTTATAATTTTAGAAGAGCTTTGGAAAAGGTTTCACAATTTTTGGAGTTGAAATGAGTTTTCTAGGATTTTCCAAAGGCAAAATACATTTTCTGAAAACTAAAATACGCATACACAATAACATGGACTATAAGCTAACTACAGGTTGGCTCTAAAGGGCTCTAAGCTATCTACAGGCTGGCTGCAAGCTAGCTCTTCGAGCTCACATGGCTGCCACATGGGTAGCTATAAGCTGTCCCATGCACAAGCGGCTGCCCACATGGCTGAAGGTGTGGCTGCCACAAATGATCTCGGTCGGATCTGCTGCGGCTCGCAGCTGAGCGGCAGAGGTGTGGTGCTTTTGTGTTTGGTCGACCACACTAGATCCGATAGGATCCACTACGGTAACGAAGGCGTGTGGGCGCGTGTGTGCAACTATCCCCTACGGGACTCTAGCGTGGGCGCCAGGTGCTCGATGGTAAGTCCCAGAGGAGCGACGGGCGGAAAGGGGCTCGTCGGCGGCGAGGTTGGTCGGTGACTCGAGCTCACGCGACTCGACGCGGCTCTGGTACACCTAGGGATCCACCTAAGCAAAGAAAAGGGTTGCCTTGGTCGGAAACTCGGCACGACAGTGACGGAGAGCAGCTTGGCGTGCGGTGCAAAGCAGAAGGTTTCGAGGACGAGGCTAGGGTGGCCGGCGTCGTTGAGGTTGTATGCGCTCGCGTGCCTGAGAGCGAACGCATACACGGGTTGGTCCGGCGCTCGCGCGCCTCGGCGGAAAGGATGCTCTTGATGACGGGGTTCCGGCCGCGATAGGCTGAGCGGCGGTCAGGTTCAGCTCACATGCGCGAACGTGTTCACCAGTCTCGAGCAAGGAGAGCAAAGGCGACAGCTTGGTCGAGCGCAAGCACAAGCGTGCGGCCGTGAGATGAAGCTCCCGGACGAGCACGGCGGCGCGATGGTAAATGGCTCGGTGCGGCTCGAACTCCGCGGCGTCATGACTGGGGTGTCTGCGGTGGCGTGGCAGCTCGCTTGCGAGGGCGTGCATGCGCGTGAACATGCGCATGCACCATTTGGACAGGGAGAGCAGGGCTCGACTCCCTCGGGTGCGGGTGTGCGAGAGCAGAACGCCGGAGGCGAAAGAGAGCGGCCCGGCGCGGCGAAGGTCAGGCGGCGAGGTTCGATAAGGGAGGCGCGAACGCCTCAACACGTGCTAGGTCGCATCTTGGCTTCGCTTGAATGCGGAGAAGAAGTGTGCGCAGTGGTGAGCATTGGCCGGCCAAAGGCGGTGTCCATGTCCTCACTTGAGCGCGCAGGCATGTCGGTGGCTTGGCCACAGCGGCGAGCTCCGTGGTAGCACGCCGGGGTGTTTGCCTGTGTGTGTGCGTGTGGACGAACACGTGCACTGACTTGGCCTGACGCTCGTGCGCCTAGGCGGAAGGACGTCCTAGGCAGTGAGGCGAAGTAGAGTGACGGGGCGGTCGCGAACTGGATGCTTCAGTTTCGCTCGAGGTGTGCGAGGCGATGACCGGGTTGGCGCGGGTGAGTGCCGGTGGCTCGGCCACGACGGCGAGAGCAAGAAGGACGGCGACGCAGTCGCGACAAAGGCAAAGCCCCAGGCGACGCAGACGGCTCGGCGGCGTGGTTCCTCCGCAGCGTCGACGTCCCTCACACGGGCGTGTGTGTGCGCGCGGTTGGACAAAGTAAGACACGAAGCGTGAAAAGAGATGCTAGGGCACCGATAGGGTAGAGAAAAGAGCGGTCTTGGCCGGCGTCAACCCTCGGCGACGAGGTCGCGGGTCGGACGGGAAACAGAGATCCCCGGCGGTGGACAAAGCGCCGGCGAGGCGGCGGAACGAGAGGTGCGCATGCCATCATGCAAACAGAGCATCAACGGCTCGCCCGACAAGCACAAGGGCGTGGTACGGGCGACACGCGCGTTGTGCAGTCGTGATACTAGGTGTAGCGCGGCGAAGTGGAGCGACATGACGGCAAGTACTGGGGCGAGATGGGGCTCACCGACGCAATACTCTTGTGCGGCGTCGGTGAGGATCACACGAATACGTGTGGAGATTGAGCGTGAGTGTGCACACGGGTATGTGTGCGGTTGGACAGGGAGAGCAGAGGGGTTCGACCCCTCGGGTGTATGCGTTCGCATTTGTGCAAACGTCGGCGGCCTGGCCACGGGGGCGACACGAAACCAACGGCGGGTGCATGGCGACGAAATAGAGACAAGAGCACGACGAGCAGATTTAGGCGAGGAGGTGTTTAGGGTCGAGGTGGCCAAAAAGGTTCGAACTTGGGGTCATTGGCTCGATGGACACACATGCGCCGGTGCGTTGGGGTTCGCGGCGATGGCACGGCGGAATGTCGAGAACGGTCACGGATAGGTGAAGCAGGGCTCGCCCCCTCGGTTGCGTGCATTCGTGTGTGTGCTGAACGCCGATGGCACGGCCATGGCGGCGACACGAAATTGATGGTGTGCACTAGGCAAGGGAACAGAGAAAGGGGGACGGCGAGGAACGGCCCGACGGCTTTGGTTGGGGACATACGTCGGCAAACGACCTCGCGTGCGCGTGAGTGCGCGTGCACAGGTTTGGCCAGGAAGAATAGGGTCTCGGCCCGGTGGTGGTGTGTGCAGGCAAATCATCGGCGGCGCAGCCATGGTGACGGCACATCGCCGACGACATGCGCTCGGCAAGGGACAGAGACGGGTGGACGACGAGCGGGGAAGTGCGCACGACGAGGGTCCGTGCTCACACGACTCCTGGCCAAAGAAAGGCAGGGCCTTGGCTCGACGGTGCGTGCTCAGCCGTGTGGGTGCCGGCGGCAAACTGAAGCTCGGCGACGCACGTCGAACAAAGGAACGACACAACTGCAAGGCAATAGAGCGCGCACGGCGATGACGGCAGCGGCACCTGCAAAGCGTCCGGCTCGGCTCGATGGCCGGCTCTCAAGCGACGGCGGGTCTGCGCAGCGGCGCGAGCAGGCAGCAGGCAACACACCGACAACAAGCTCACAAGGCTCAGACGCGACCGCGGCTCGAAGGCCGGGCGCCATAGCAAGAGAGGGCGTCGGTGCTCACCTCGCGCTCCTGCAGGCGGTGGTGAGGTGGCGGATGGAGATACGGCGAGGGAGTGGCTCGGAACGGCGGTGAAGAAGATGTAGATAGGGGCGGCGTCGCTCTTGGCTGGTCCGGTTCCGACTCCATGGTGAAGAGCAACTCCCACGAGCGGCTCCGGCTTCACGACGACAGCAGCTCCCGCGAACTGCGATGGAAACAAGGCCGCAGGCACAAGGTCAAGGTTAGACATTGACGGTGCACATGTGGTTCGAAGACCACGACAACTTCCATCAGGCGAGGGAGAAGGACTCACCTGCTTTAGAGGCGGCGGCGGGTTGGTGGCGTCGCAGCGCGCAGCAAAAGAGCAGGGGTTCGGCGCGATGCGGTTCCCGGCCTGAGCGGCTCCGGCTCATTTGTGGTCCACGCACCGGCATCCCCTCCTCGGGCGGCCTCGCCCGCAGCTCGGTCCGCGACGTGGGGGTCCGCCGGCGCGGCGACCTCGGCCTTCTCCCACCCGGCGGCCTCCGGCCTCTCTCTCCCCCAGCTTCTCCTTCTCCCCCTCTCCTCCTCTCTTCTTGCGGCAGACAGGGAGAAATCCCCAAGCGGCGGCGGATCGGGGATGTTGACTGGGGCAGCTTTATAGGGCGGCGCCCTAGGGTTCCGAGGCACGAACGGATGGTGCAGATGTGGCACGGGGATGCGTGGCCTCCAGCCCACGGCGCCGCCAAAGATCGCAGGGGGCGGCGGCCATGGGGCCGGCGCGGCGGTTTCCCCCCCCGCCCCCACTATGCCGTCACGGGGAGAACGGCTCATGGAGGTTCTGCATTGATTACAGGCAACTCAATTCCATCACTGTGAAAAACAAGTATCTTGTACCTATTGTTGATGAGTTGTTGGATTAACTTAAAGGAGTTGTCTTGTTCACAAAATTAGATATTAGATCAGGGTACCACCAGATAAGAGTGCAACCTCTAAATGTACTAAAAACTACCTTCAAAACCCACCATGACCATTCAGAGTTAGTGGTCATGCCCCTTTGGGCTAACTAATGCACTTGCCACATTCCAGGAGGCAATGAATCCCATACTGGAACCCATGCTCAGGAAATCTATCTTGGTGTTTGTAGATGACTAGCAAAAAGCTCGTGTGTTGCTATGATGAAATGTGAATTAATTTATGAACCTCGTGGATTTTTTATATTTCTAGCGTTGTATTTTTATTGCACTTAGCGATCTCTACACATTTGCTAAGAAACCAATGTAATTTCTATTCAACATATTTTTATATACTCAAATAATCATTCATTTCTAACTCCCTTTTTGGCAAGAGATTTTTTAGAGATAAAAAACAGGTACACTGATATTGCACCATACAACATGACCACATACTCTTTTATTGAGTGATGATATTATGTTTCATATATGGCTCATCCTAGACCTAGCAAAGCACAATTGGTATTAGCTGAGTGTACCGTGTGCGCTAGCTAGTAGGTGTGAACCTATTTCTCATTGCAAATAAGTTATGTGTGGCCAGTTCGCAACAATAAAACTTACCATGCAAAATTTTCATCATCTTGTATAAATTTGTACTTCATTATATTATAGTCTATGAAGTTCTTTTCAAATTGACACATGTGTCGTATGGAATTCCCTGGGCTCATTACGTCGGTGGGTACCAGGCCCGACTACTCGGTGGGCCCCTGGGACTACTCGGCTTGTGCCACACGGCACCTGATGGCGTGAGGTGCAAGGACTATGGTGGAGAAGTACTCGGATAGGAAGCTATACATGTCTTGTACTGTGTAGAGAACTCCTAGACGTACCCGACTAGTACTCTCTCCCTGAACTGACTTGTAACCCTGCCCCCCGGACTATATAAGGCGAGGGGCGGGGACCCTTCTCTCTCATATGCATCATCTTGTAAACACACCCAATCAATCCAGAGCTACACAGCATACATGACGTAGGGTATTACGCACCTCGCGACCCGAACCTGTCTAAATTGTGTGCCACGTGTCTCTTCCTTTGAGTTACCGATCTCGGCGAGGCCTCATTCATCTACCTCGGGTACTCCCCTTGGTAGGTTGCCGGTCTAAAACACCGACAGCTGGCGCGCCAGGTAGGGGATCTCACTGAAGATCTCATGGCGAACTCGACGGCTTCAATCTTCATCAAGCCAACTGTCACCTTCAACCGCGGCGAACCTTCGTCTTCGGCTCCTGGGTTTGCACTGCTGACGGCGCCGGATCCTTCCAACGCCGCCTCACCATGACGCCCAATCCGAAGACTAGGCTCGTGACGCTTCCCGAAGTAGTCATGAGCGATCTCGCCGGAAAATTCGGCGAAATTTCGCTCTACAACCAACACACCGACTTCGAGTTTGGATCCGCCTCCAACTCGAACTCGACGTCCCCGTGGGCCATCGTATGTGAGCCGGCTACTCAGCCATCGTGTGCGGACTCCCCACTCCATGAGCACTTCCCATACGGCCTCTGCAATGCCAGCAAGGCCCACGCGAAGGCTCTCTCTGCGCGCCGGGCCGAAAAGGAGATCGTCTCTGAGTACAACTCGGACTCCAATACCGTCCCCGGCTACAACTCGAACTCCAACCCCGTCTCCGGCTACTACTCGGACTCCTCCTAGGAGTTCGACTTCAAGTCGGACCCTGACGAGCCCGAGTCTGAGAACAACACGACCGAGCAACCGCTGTCAGGACCAGCTTCTGGCCTGGTTATAACATCTACACCCGCCGGGAGATTCATCTACTGGCCAGACCGCAAGCCTGCAGACTTGACAAACGAGAACTCACACTGCGTCGCCTACCTCGACTCGCTTCCCTTCTAGGAGGGAACACTGCTAGCTCCAACTGAGGAGCACACTCCAATAGAGGTGGCGACCTCCGACTCCAGTCTCGGCACCCCCGATCGCCAAGTCTTCATGGCTGCTGGCGAGACACCGGGACCCTCAGGGACACGCCCTGACCGATATCTCGAGGATATCTCAGCAGACGAGTTGTCTGCCAATGCACCCGCAAACGAAACCGACGACAACAAGAACGCCCGACATGAATGCAACAGAAGGCGGAACGAACGGCGTCGACGTCTCCGCAAGTCCCTACCCATACGAAATCTCGCAGAGGCTCTTGACCAAGTCGAAAACCAGGTGCACACTACCCCAGAGCAGTGCCTCATGTCTATCACCACCATAGCACGTCAAGCTCACGGGATGCGCGCGGGAGAAGTCATCGCCAAGCTCACGGAGGATGCCTACTTTATGAGAGTCGACAACAGAGCTGCTCAAGTGACCCCCCCCCGTCAGAACTCGCCAACCCGACAAAGAATCCACAAGTCGCAGTCCAGCTGACAACGGACGTAACCGTACTCGAGGAGAACTACCGGCTAACCCCAACCGCACTCAAGCATCAGCCGGTGGACCTTCTCAGGGTGGCAACAGCACCGGCGGCGCCGGCGGTAATCGCGACGTCGTTCCTCATCGCGATCCTGGCGGCGGAGGCAGTGGCGGCGGGAGCTTCTCACACGGGGCTGGCAAGAGGGCCGGTGGCGGAGGCGACCGCGGCGGCCGAGGCCACGCAAACAGCCACGCCTCCGGTGTCTCACGCGGCGGCTACGATGCCCGCCAAAAAATTGAAGAACTACGACACGAAAAGTTCTCCACGACAGGCGACAACGACGGCTTCCCCGCCTTCTCTGCTCGGCTTCGCAATCTGCTCCTCCCGGAGAAATTCAAACCCCTGGGGATCACCAAGTACAATGCGAAGCAAGATCCAGTTCAGTGGCTCAGATGCTACGCCCTCTCCATTGAAAACGTTGGTGGCAACAACGACACTAAGTGCCTCTACTTTCCTTTCTGCCTGGACCAAGCTCCGCTTACATGGCTCGAGTCACTCGAGAAGTACTCGATTGACAAGTGGGACCAGCTCAAGGAACAGTTCACCAGCAACTTCGCGGGCACTATGGGTCGCTCGGGTACTCGCATGGACCTGGCAATGGTGAAGCAGGAACAGGGCGAGACCCTACGCAAGTACATGCGGCGCTTCTTCGATAAGCGCGCCACCGTAGTCAACGTCACCGGCAAGGAGGTCATCGCCCTCTTCCAAGACGGTCTCTACCACCATCGCACCTTTGAAGACTTCAGTCGTCGCCGCCCGAGCTCCATCACCCACCTCAAGGATATGATCACCTCTTGGGCTGATCAAGAAGACAAGGCTAACGTCAAGTACGACGCCATTCGTGGCAAGAGCAAGCAAAACACGGGCGGCAACAACAACAACAACAAGGATCAAGGCGGTCGCAGCAGCAACTATTCGGGTCCTAATCACAAGCGCAAGCCAGACAACACAGTCGCGACTATCCAGCGCCTTGCGAAAGACAACTCGAAGAAGACCTCCGGCAACTTCAAGGACTTGCTGAAAGAGAAGTGCTCGTGGCACCTGGATGGCAACCACACTACCGAACAGTGCTACCAACTCCAGCGAGCACTCAAAGACACTCCAGAACCACGACACCCTCACGACAAGAAAGGCAAGAAAAAGGCCGAAGAAGGTAACGACGACTTCCAAGAACCCGACAAGACGATGAACGTCCTCTTCGGCGGACTACCCAACAGATGGGCTCAGAAGGCCACTCGACGGGAAGTCTTGAACATTGAACCAGCAGTTCCAACACCTCTCAGGTGGTCGGAGGTACCCATCACCTTATCCTGCGCGGATCAATGGACAAGCTTCTCTAAACCAGGGTTGCTTCCACTCGTCCTGAAGCTGGTAGTCGCGGGCTCCAGACTCAACAAGGTACTCATCGACGGTGGAAGCGGGCTCAACGTCCTTTTCACCAAGACCTTGAAGAAGATGAAGCTCGACATCACCCACATGCTCACTAAGAGCACTTTGCCTTTCTACGGCTTCGTCCCCGGGAACGTGGCTATTCCACTAGTCTTAGTGGTCCTACCAGTTACCTTCGGGGAGACAAGGGAAAACTACCGCACCGAGTACATCAAGTTCGAAGTCACGGACTTCGAGACTTCCTACCATGCCATCCTCGGCAGACCAGCTATCGCCAAGTTCATGGCGGTACCTCACTACACATACTTGGTACTCAAGATGCCAAGTCCGACCGGTGTACTCTCGCTGCAAGGGGACTTGAAGATATCCTTCGACTGCGACACAAAAGCTGTGGAACTTGCAGCCACAAATCAAGTGCCCAACACAATGATGGAGATCTACACTGCATTCAAGAAGCTTGCCCCAAGTGAGCTCGACATCCCAGAGAAGTCGGACAACGCCAACAAGCCTCAGCCAGCTGAGGAAGTGCAAGTTGTCTGTGTTTTAGACCGGCAAACCTACCAAGGGGGTACCCGATGTAGTAGATTGTACGGTGAGGATCGTGATCGGGAGACCGAGAACTCAAAGGTATGCGCAAGGACACGGGACACAAGATTTATACAGGTTCGGGCCGCCAAGGTGACGAACCCTACGTCCTGTTTGGGGGATCAAGTATGGCGCCCTGCGCTTGGTGTTGGTTGAGATCAGGTGCCCGGCTAGGTACCTGGCCCTCCTTTATATAGTCCAGAGGGCGGGTTCCTAGTCGGTTACAAGTCAGGAGTCCTAGTAGGATTACACAGAACGAGTCCTAGTAGGATTATAGGACTTGTGCCACCGGAGTGGGCTTGGATGCGACCGTTAGCGTCGACTTGTGCCACTGGAGTGGGCTTGAGTACCTGAGCCATGGATTTCATACCCAAGGTACGATTGCCACCGTGGTGGACTTGAAGGTGCGACTGGAGTTGGCTTGTGCCACCGGAGTGGGCTTGAGTACCTGAGCCATGGATTTCAGACCCAAGGTACGGAGCGCGAGTACTTGGGGTACTTGGACCCATGGTACAAAGCGTGAAGACCACGTGCGGCTAGGTTCCATCATCGCCAGGACCCGAGGGCCACTTACAGCCAGGTTCCATCGAAGCTTGCACACGTAGTATGCCACCGAAGCAGGCGAAGATGCGACCAGCGTCGACTTTAAGTTGCCGCACCGAGCGGACTTTAGAATGTGACTTTAGACGTCGACTTTAGATTGCCGCGTGTAGCGGACTTTAAAAGCTGCCTCCTTGGGATAGCCCCCAAGTTGATGAAGTAGACTCATGGTGACTTGATTGATATACCCCAAGAGTAGTCAGCAGAGTGTAGCTCCCGTGAAAACCCGTCGAGAAGCGTACACAAATGAGTAGTCGGCAAGTAGTCCTACATGATGAGGAGGACAAGCCAAGAAAAGAAAACAGTAATCATTTAAATAAATGACTTAGCCGTTGTTGCTCGGGCGATCCTGTTGATGAAGCCGTGGCGGTCGATGACGGAGCCGCGACGGTTGCTTCGAAGTTGACTAGTCGAGTTGATTCGACCGATTGTTGGGGGCGTGACGCTGCTCTCGACTAGTTTGGAAAACTAGTCGAGATGAATGGTCGACGCGATGCGACCGAAGACGACGTCGTGGCGGCTGCCGGCGTACTCGTAGCAGAGCCGGTGTTGCCGCGAGACAAGTAGCCGCGACGCACGGCGTGGCCGGGCGAGAGTGGGGGGGCCGTGGCCGCAAGACGAAGTCGCGACGCACAGAGTAGTCGACGATGAGCCACGTGACGAGCCGCACGATGTGCCGAGGCACCCGGACGCGCGGCGGAGGCGAAGTAGTCGACGATGAGCCGCGTGACGAGCCGCACGATGTGCCGAGGCACCCGGACGCGAGGCGGAGGCGAAGTAGTCGACGACGAGCCTGCGTGAGGCAGAGTAGTCGACGACGAGCGGCACGACAAGCCGCGTGACGAGCCGTGCGACATGCTGAGGCACTCGGTCGCGCGGCGGAGGCGAAGTAGTCGACGACGAGCCTGCGTGAGGCGGGTAGTCGACGACGAGCGGCGCGCGCGACGAGCCGTTGACGAGCGCGCGCGACGTGCCGAGGCACCCGGACGCGCGGCGGAGGCGAAGTAGTCGACGACGAGCCTGTGCGAGGCGGAGTAGTCGACGACGAGCGGCACGACGAGCCGCATGATGAGCCGGGCGACGTGCCGAAGCACCCGGACGCGCGGCGGAGGCGAAGTAGTCGACCACGAGCCTGCGCGAGGCGGAGTAGTCGACGATGAGCGGTGCGACGAGCCGCATGACGAGACGCGCGACGTGCCGAGGCACCCGGACGCGTGGCGTAGGCGAAGTAGTCGACGACGAGCCTGCGCGAGGCGGAGTAGTCGACTACGAGCGACGCGATAAGCCGCATGACGAGCTGCGCGACGTGCCGAGGCACCCAGACGCACGGCGGAGGCGAAGTAGTCGACGACGAGCCTGCGCGAGGCGGAGTTGTCGACGACGAGCCTACACGAGGCGAAGTAGTCGACGACGAGCCTGCGCGAGGCGGAGTAGTCAACGACGAGCGGCGTGACGAGCCGCGTGACGAGCCGCGCGACGTGCCGAGGCACCCGGACGCGCGGCGGAGGCGAAGTAGTCGACGATGAGCCTGCGCGAGGCGGAGTAGTCGACGACGAGCGGCGCGACAAGCCGCATTACCAGCCGCACGACGTGCCAAGGCACCCGGACGCGCCCTCGCGCGAGGCGGAGTAGTCGACGCCGAGCCCGTGCGAGGCGGAGTAGTCGACGACGAGCGCGCGACGAGCCGCGTGACGAGCCGCACGACGTGCCGAGGCACCCGGACGCACGGCGGAGGCGAAGTAGTCGACGACGAGCCTGCGCGAGGCAGAGTAGTTGACGATGAGCAGCGCGACGAGCCGCGTGACGAGCCGCGCGACGTGCCGAGGCGGAGTAGTTGACGACGAGCCTACGCGAAGCGGAGTAGTCGACGACGAGCGGCGTGACAAGCAGCATGACGAGCCGCACGACGTGCCGAGGCACCGGACGCCGGCGGAGGCAAAGTAGTCGACGACGAACCTGCGCGAGGTGGAGTAGTCGACGACGAGTCACGCGACAAGCCGCGCGACGTGCTGAAGAAACCGGACGCGTGACGTAGTCGAAGTAGTTGACAACGAGCCGCGCGACGTGTCGAGGCACCCGGACGTGCGGCGGAGGCGAAGTAGTCGACGACGAGCCTGCTCGTGGCGAAGTAGTCGATGACGAGCCGCGTGAGGAGCCGCATGACGTGCTGAGGCACCCGGACGCGCGGCAGAGGCGAAGTAGTCGACAACAAGCCAGCGTGAGGCGAACTAGTCGACGATGAGTCACGCGACAAGCCGCGCGACGTGCCGAGGCAGAGTAGTTGACGACGAGCGGCGTGACAAGCTGCATGACGAGCCACGCGACGTGCCGAGGCACTGGACGCGCGGCGGAGGCGAAGTAGTCGACGATGAACCTGCGCGAGGCGGAGTAGTCGACGACGAGTCACGCGACAAGCCGCGCGACGTGCTGAAGAAACCGAACACGCGACGTAGTCGAAGTAGTTGACGACGAGCCGCGCGACGTGTCGAGGCACCCGGACGCGCGGCGGAGGCAAAGTAGTCGACAACGAGCCTGCGCGAGGCAGAGTAGTCGACGACAAGCGGCGCGACGAGCCACGCGACGTGCCGAGGCACTGGACGCGCGGCGGAGGCGAAGTAGTCGACGACGAGCGGTGCGACGAGCCGCGGGACGGGCCGCGCGACGCGGAGTAGTCGACGACGAGCGGCGCGACGAGCCGCATGACGTGCCGAAGCAACCGGAAGTGTGGCATAGGAAAATTGATTCCGCTTTGACAGGAGCAAGGCGACTTGCTTCAATGGATCTCGGCGAGTCGATGAATAGATTGATCTTGTTGACGAGGGTCCTTCGAATTCGCCCGGTGGTGATGATCACCCCTACCTGGTGCGCCAGCTGTGGGTGTTTTAGACTGGCAAACCTACCAAGGGGGTACCCGAGGTAGTAGATTGTGCGGTGAGGATCGTGAGCGGGACACCGAGAACTCGAAAGTATGCGCAAGGACACGGGACACAAGATTTATACAGGTTCGGGCCGCCAAGGTGGCGAACCCTATGTCCTGTTCGGGGGATCAAGTATGGCGCCCTGCGCTTGGTGTTGGTTGAGATCAGGTGCCCGGCTAGGTACCCGCCCCTCCTTTATATAGTCCAGGGGGCGGGTTCCTAGTCGGTTACAAGGCAGGAGCCCTAGTAGGATTACACGGAACGAGTCCTAGTAGGAATTACAGGGGAATTCTAGTAGGAGTCAGCCTTCTTCCTTCCTTGCATGAGTACCCGGGGAGTATGCCCGACACAAGTCAAGACGATTGACCTCGGGACAGGCGACAACAGCAAGACTACCACCATCGGGGCGGGCCTCGACCCGAAATAGGAAGACGCGCTCGTCAGCTTCCTCTCGGCTAACCGAGACATCTTCGCGTGGAAACCAGCGGACATGCCAGGGGTGCTCAGGCAGCTGATCGAGCACTCACTCAACATTGACCCTAAAGCTACCCCGAAGCGATAACACCTCCGTCGTTTCACCGACGACAGACGGGATGCCATCAAGAAGGAACTCGCCAAACTACTCGTGGCTGGCTTCATAGAAGTCTTCCATCTTGAGTGGCTCGCCAACCCCGTCCTCGTCCGCAAGAAGAACTCGAACGAGTGGAGGATGTGCGTCGACTACACCGACCTCAACAAGCACTGCCCCAAGGACCCCTTCGGGTTCCTGCGGATAGACCAAGTCATCAACTCCACGGTGGGCTGCGACCTGCTCTGCTTCCTCGACTGCTACTCCAGGTACCACCAGATCGCTATCAAGGAAGAAGACCAAGAGAAGACCGCGTTCATCACCCCGTTTGGTGCGTACTGCTACACGACCATGTCTTTCGGGTTGAAGAACGCCGGTGCTAATTACCAGCGAGCTATCCAGGCCTATTTCAAGAGAAAGCTCAACAAGAATGTCGAAGCCTATGTGGATGACGTGGTCGTCAAGACCAGAAACTTCGACACGCTCATCACCGGTCTTGAAGAGACTTTTGCATCCTTGCGAGAGTACCGCTGGAAGCTCAACCCGAACAAGTGCGTCTTCGGCGTACCGTCGGGAAAAATGCTCGGCTTCATCATCAGCCATCGCGGCATCGAAGCCAATCCCGAGAAGATCTCCACCATCACCAACATGAAAGCTCCCATGTGCATCAAGGAGGTGCAGAAGCTCACCGGGTGCATGGCGGCCCTGAACAGATTCATCTCGACGCTTGGAGAACGAGGGCTCCCCTTCTTCAAACTACTCAAGCACCAAGAGAAGTTCGCGTGGACTCCAAAGGCAGACCAAGCCCTTGCTCAGCTCAAGGAATTCTTATCCAAGCCACCAGTCCTCACAACTCCTCGCAAAAAGGAGCAGCTACTGCTCTACCTCGCCGCGACTACTCACGTGGTCTGTGCTGCCATTGTTGTCGAGCGGCAGGAAGACGGCCACACCTACCCAGTCCAGCGACCAGTCTACTTCGTCAGCGAAGTCCTGTCGGAATCTATGGCACGCTACCAACCAGTACAAAAGCTACTATATGCAGTGCTCATCACCTCGCGGAAGCTACGACACTAATTCCAGGAGTACTCGATCTCCGTCGTCACCGATTACCCACTCGGTGACATCTTGCGGAACCTAGATGCTACTGGAAGAATCTCCAAGTGGGCAGTCGAACTCGGTGCCCTCAACATCGACTTCAAGCCACGAACAGCCATCAAGTCGCAGGCACTAGTCGACTTCATGGCAGAGTGGCGGGAAAATCAGCTACCAACTCCAACCGAGTGCCCAGAGCATTGGGTGATGTACTTCGACGGCTCGCTCAAGCTTGAAGGCGCAGGTGCAGGGGTACTCTTGATTTCCCAACAGGCGAACAACACAAGTACGTCCTGCAGATCTTCTGGAAGGTCTCAAACAACGAATCCGAGTACGAAGCTCTGCTACACGGGCTCCGCCTCGCAGCTTCACTGGGAATCAAACGACTACTAGTCTACGGCGACTCCGCAGTGGTCATCAATCAAGTCAACAAGTCCTGGGACTGCAACAAGGAGAACATTGTCGGTGTTTTAGACCGGCAACCTACTACGGGGAGTACCCGAAGTAGATGAATGTGACTCGCCGAGATCGGTAACTCGAAGGAAGAGACACGTGGCACACAATTTAGACAGGTTCGGGCCGCGAGGTGCGTAATACCCTACGTCCTGTATGCTGCGTAGCTCTGGATTGATAGGGCACGATTACAAGATGGTGCAATGGTGCGCCGTGAGTTGTATGAGAGGAGATTGGATGAAGGGATCGGTCCCTGCCTCGCCTTATATAGTCCGGGAGGCAGGGTTACAAGTCGGAGTAGGGAGAGAGTACTAGTCGAGTACGTCTAGGAGTCCTCTATACAGTGCGGAACATGTACAGCTCCCTAACCGAGTACTACTCCTGTGTAGTCCTTGTGCTCCACGCCTTCAGGTGCCGTGTAGCGCAAGCCGGGTAGTCCCAGGGGCCCACCAAGTAGTCGGTCCTGGTACCCACCGAGGTAGTGGGCCCAGGGAGGTCCATACGACAAGCCCCCGAGTACTTTGTAGTCGAGAAGGATAGCTTCAAGTAGTCTTGACGGCCCTAACAAGCAGTCCTCAAGCGTCCCCGAGTGCTGCAGGCCAAGGTCCTCAAGAGTAGTCGAAGCATCCCGAGGCTGGAATGTACTCCAGCTGATGTTTGAGCAATCTTGAAGTCTTCTCGAGTAGTCCCAAGCGTCCTTGAAATCTGCCTTCAAAGGTCTTCAAGAAATGCCTGTCTTGTCTTGAAGCCGGAGCCGTCATGGAGGTGCGATTTGCAGAACCGCACTCAACATGGAGTAGCTCCCGAGCCTCGAGCCGCAGGCTCTGGCTGAGGGTCCATCTGAAATCTTGGCAAGAAAATCTCGAAAAATCCGGAGAGAAAAAACCGAAGGACACGTGGCACGGAGCCCCCGAGCCTTGAGTCGAGTACTTCCTCTCGAATTGAAGGGTCTTCTTGGAGAATGTGTCCTGAGATGCTCTTGAGACTAGCCGCTTCCCAGGTAGTCGAGTAGAAGTAGCCGAGCCCCCGAGGTGAGGCGCGTCGACTAGTAGAATTCGAAGAGTCACGCGCAGCCGCTGAGTCAGCCGCGCGTGGACTTATCCAGCCGCCCGTTACGGAGGCGATTTGGCTTATAAATAGAAGCCAAAACCCTTAGGGTTTTTCACCCATTCGAGCCACAGCAATTCCATTTGAATCTTGAAACAAATCCACTCCCAGCGCCTGCTGCCGCCGTAGTAAATCCGAGCGCGCCGCCACCCGAAGCCTTTAGGGTAGCCCCCGAGCAAATGCGAGTGAAAACTCCTTGCACTTGGAGAATGAAGTCGTCGCCGTCCAAGACGTCCAAGGCCGGCGGGAAGAAGAGGGGCCGCGCAGAGGCCGCCGCGGCCGCCACCGGAGCGGCGCCGCCTGTGTCTCCACCGCGCGCTGATCCGAGCCGCGAGTGGAAGAGATCCAAGGTGAAGACGGAGGACCTGCTGACCCTGCTGAACAGTGGGTTCATCAGGGAGAAGGAAGTGGACATGTGGAGATCCGCCGCTGGAGATCCATATCCAATGGAGAAGGCCGAGGACGAGATCCCGATGTTCTCGCGGTTCGTGGAGCGCGGACTTGCGCTCCCAGCCAGCGACTTCTTCAAGGGGCTGCTCGGGTACTACGGCATCGAGTACCTGAACTTGAACCCCAACGGCGTCTTCCACACGTCGGTCTTCGTCCACTTCTGCGAAGCCTTCCTCGGGATCAAGCCGCACTGGGTGCTCTTCCGGAAGTTCTTCCGCGTCAAGCCGCAGCCCAGTGCCTCCAACCCCAGAGTAGTCGGAGGAGCCGGCATCCAGCTAAGAGAAGACGCCGTGGAGAAGTACCTGGCGTACAAGCTCGTCGACTCCAACGCGGACTGGAAGACCAGGTGGTTCTACATCACGAACCACCACCCTGGCCTGCCGAAGCCAAGCGGACGGCAGCCCAGGCATCGTGAGTGGTGGAACACAGAGCCCACCATGCAAGAGGGGATCCAGCTCCCCGAGCTGCTAGCACGCATCAGAATGCTCAGAGAAGCGGGACTGAGGGCCGAGCACGTGGCCTTCAGTTTCATGAAGCGCAGGATCCAGCCGCTGATGGCGCGGGAAACACTGGGCTTCGAGTACACCGACGACGACGACTCGTCGCGGATGCCGGGGGGCGAGCTGGACGACAACGACATCGTCGAGAGGTTGTCGCGGATCTTCAAGGACATGCCGCCGTACACGGCGTGCCCGGTCGAGGAGTACTCCGCCGCGCGCCCGCCCAAGGAGGTGAGTAGTCATACTCCCCTCGTCGAGTAGTTAGTACTTGTAGTAGAGTTGCTGAAGTCTTGTGTCTTTGCGCAGGATGATGTGAAGCGGTTCGTCTCCGAGCCGCAGCCGCCACCGAGCGGGATCGAGATCCCGGCGGAGGAGAGGTTGAAAGAGCGCCGCGAAGTCGGTGAAGACGACGATCCCGTCATCGTGGAGGATTCCTCCGATGACGACGAAGAAGACGAAGAGACGCTTCAAGACCGCTTCCAGCTGCGGTTGAGGTTTAGCCGCCCGGGCTTGCCTCATGTTCCACTGGTTCAAGACCCTCCGCTAGCCCCGGAGGCTAGCCTTGCTGCGCCGCCACGGAAGCCGCGCAACCCCGCCAAGAAGCGGGTGGTGAAGAAGATGAAGGTCTCAGAGACCACGCCTCCGGAGGTAAGTGATCTTGAGCAGAGTAGTCGAGTACCCATTATTCGAGTACATTGCTGACGAGTAGTCTTCCTTTGTGTGCAGGAGGTGCCGCCAGCGGAGCCCGTCGAAGAGGGCGACGAAGGCGTGTGGGACCCGGTGGGAGAACCGGCTGGAAACCGAAGTCCAGCCCCCACTGTTGAAGAGCTCCTGGCGCAGCTGGAGTGCCAGCCCCCTGCTCCAGCAGAGAGCAGAGGACCCATGCCCGCCACCGTTGAAAAGGTGGTGACCTCTGGAGCGCGGGAGACGTCTGCGCCGGCCGCCGCCGCCGTGGAGAAGGAGGAGGAGGCGCCCGCCGAGGGTGGACTGGTTGATATTGCCAGCATCCTCGGTGCTCCAGCCGTGACCATCGTCCGGTCGAGCTTGTAAGTACCATGTCCTCGCGAGTAGTACTTGCTGCAGTAGTCGATTTTGTCTGACGACCCTCTGTGAATACTTCCACAGATCTGAGCTGGGATGGGGGCGAGCCCTCATCAGCGGTGGCAGAAGAAGTCATGCCGCCCGTCGAGGAGGCCGCTCCCGAAGCCCAAGCCGTGACTGAGCCCCCGGCTACAGAAGCGCCGCTGCCGGAGGCGAGTGTAGTCGAAGGTGGGTACCCTTCTTGAAGCTGCAGAGCTCCAGGATGAGTAGTCGTAGGCGCTGACGCCCGTGTCGTGTTGTTGACAGGTGCTGAAGGTGGTGACATCCCTGCGGGGGTGCCGATGCAGGAGTTGACACCAGAAGCCCCAGAGGCTGCAGGAGGAGCCACCGAGCCCGTGGGAGAGGTCGTCGATAAGTCCGCCGGGGGGGAGGCGGCCACCACATCGCCAGAGATTGCTCTGGAGGTGGCTATCCGCTCCCCTGAGATCCAAGACGCAGAACCTATCCGTTCTGCGCCGATGACTGAGGCTACCTCGAGTAGCCACGGCGGGATAGAACTTCTTGCGGATGATCTCGTCGAGCAGGCGACGGTAGCCAAGCACATGGAGGCGATCCGTCAAGCCGAGCAATGGATGAAGGTACGTAGCCGTAGCCTTGGAGTAATCAATCCTTTGTCGTTGAGTACTCTTCGTGACTTGAGTTGTCTTGTGCAGGACGTCGCGGAGCGGTCCCGCGAGAAGTCGAACATGTTGCAGGGATATGGCGACACCGTGCTCCGAGCAGAGGCGCTGGAGGAGCAGCTCGTGAAGTCGCGGAAGCACGCGGCCGCCATGCAATCAAAGCTCGACGCCGCCTTCGCCAAGTACCACAACGACGTCATGGAGCTGCAGGCGAAGGGCGACGACTTGGTGCAGAAGAACAAGGGTCTCCGCAACAAGAATAAAGGTACATCCTTTGACTTGTTCGCAACAACGAGAAGTCGGGTACTTGTTTGGAAGTCGAGAAGCATCTGACCCGCTGTTGCATTGCTGTGTCGCAGAGCTTGAGGGCCAGGTGGAGCAGCTGAAGGCCTCGGAGGTGAGCATGAAGAACCTCTTCTACCGGGAGCAGGAAGCCCGCCAGGTACTCGAGCTCGACTACAAGGAACTCGCCTTCGAGTGCGAGAAGCACATGGAGCTGCGGATTGCTTCTGACAGGGATCTCGTCAACTGCTACAAATCTTTGCAGAAATTGAACGAGGACTGCGAGGCGTTGAGGGCCCAGTTGAGGGAGTTGGAGGAAGCCGCTCTCCCGATCGCGAGGCTCCTGGTGCCGCACCCGGGCGGCCCCAAGATCGCTCCTCTGGTGGATCGACTTCGTGAAGCGCCAAGCCGGCTGGCCGCCTATGTCAAGCATATGGCCAAGTCGATCCCAAGACAAGTCCTGGCCTTCATGAAGTCGTACTTCCCGAAGGCTCCAGTGGAGGTGGTCGCCGGCGGGGTAGCCGCCAACTGCTCCGATGAGCAGTATGCAGAGCTGCTGGAGCAGATGGCTCCCATCGCGGAGCAGGTAGCCGAGAAGCTGAACCTTCAGTAGCCCTGTAATAAGTAGCTAGTAGCCATAGTTGTACAGGAAAACAATTGTAATGAATTGTATCAAGTATCAATGAAATGAAATTTTCCAGCAATGAGTACTCGTAGCCGCGATCTTAGAGTGCAGAGCGCCCATCGTGGAGTAGGTGCGAGTAGTAGTACTCGACTTTAGTCCCGTCGTAGGGAGTAGGCAGTAAATAAGTTGATGAACGATCAATCTTTATTACTGAAAAGGGACACCTGGGTGGCCAGGGCCGTAGTTACAACGTGGTCGCCTGGACCCGGAGGCCGCTTACAGCTAAGTGGCGCTGGAGCAGGTAGCCGCTTACAGCAGGTGATCCGTAGGTAGCCGTGTAGGCTGGATCGCAGATCCGTAGGTAGCCGCGCGGGGCTGGATCTTGGAGTGTGGTCTCTTGGTAGACCGCTGCTAGAGTCCTTGACGCTCGTCGCAGCCCAGGGTCCGTAGGTAGCCGCGCGGGCTGGACCCTGGAGGGGAGTAGTCCGGAGACTGGAGCCAGGACCCGGTGGGTCGCTTGCGGCGAGGGGTGCTGATGTAGTCGTGTAGACTCGAACCCCGGAGTAGTCGTGTAGACTAGGCGTAGAATCGACAGAGTTGGTCGACGTTCCACGAGTTGTTGACGTCTTCGCCTTCAAGTGTTTGGAGGCGGTAGGAGCCCGGCCCGGTCACCTTAGCCACGGTAAAGGGGCCTTCCCAGGGGGAGCTGAGCTTGTGGAGTCCTTCCGTGTTCTGGATACGGCGGAGGACAAGATCTCCAACGTTGAAGGAGCGTTCCTTGACGTTGCGATCATGGTAGCGTCGGATACCCTCTAGGTACCTTGCTGATTGGACGAGGGCGGCGCAGCCGAGCTTCTTCGAGGCCGTCGATGTCAACTCGTCTCGTCGTCTTCCGAGACGCCTTCGTCGTAGTGCTCCACCGCCGGAGAGTTCCATATGACGTCGGCGGGGAGGATGGCTTCGCAGCCGTAGACCAGGAAGTAGGGGGGATTGCCCCGTTGGCTTGGATGGTTGAGTCCGGGCAGCCCCCGCAGTGCATTGGGTAGTTCCTTGATCCACTTGCCCCCTTTGGAGTTAGCAGCGTCGTGTAGCCGCTTCTTGAGGGCGTCGAGCACCATCCCATTGGCGCGCTCGACTTGTCCGTTGGCCCGTGGATGAGCAACTGAGACGTATCGGACGTCAATCCCGCTGTTCTCGCAGTACTCCCAGAACTGGTGGTTGTTGAAGTTGGACCCCAGGTCTGTGATGATGCGGTGGGGTAGCCCGTAGCGGTGTACGAGTTCATCCAGAAGTCGAGTACTCGTCGCTTTGGGGCATGTGACCGGCTTGACCTCGATCCACTTGGTGAACTTGTCGATAGCCACCGGCACCTCGTTGAATCCTCTTGGCGCAGCTTGGCGGTGGCCCGATCATGTCGAGTCCCCAAGCAGCAAAGGGCCGGGTTGGCGGTATGGTGACTAGCTTGTAGGGCTGGGACGTGTTGTCGCTTGGCGAAGAACCGGCATCCTTGGCACCTTCGACGAGTTCTTCGGCATCGCCCCGGTGGCCGTGGGCCGCAGAAAGCTTGCCGGAAGGCCTTGCCGACCGCCGTGCGTGAAGACGCGTGGTTGCCGCGGACGCCCTTGTGGATCTCCTCCAAGATGTCCTTGCCTTCTTCACGAGGGACGCACTTCATGAGTACTCCGAGAATATGCGCCCCGCTTGTAAAGCTTGTCTCGTACGAGGACGTAAGACTTGGCACGGCGGACGAGTTGTTCGGGCCGCGTTCTTGTCGGAGGGTACCTTCTCGCTCGCCGAGGTAGTCGATGAAGGGTTGCCTCCGGTCCACGTCGATCATCATGACCTCCGCCCACCGGTGGATGGGCCGGGGGCGGTGGTTGGTGGCGTCGGCTCGCGGATGGATGGCGCGTGAAGCTCGTGGACGAAGAGGCCCGCCGGTACTTGGAGCGCGGGTGGGTCCAAGCTTTGAGAGGACGTCCGCCGCGACGTTGTTGTCGCGGACGATGTGATGGAACTCGAGATCATAGAATTTGTTCTCGAGCTTGCGGACTTCTAGGCGCAGGCGTCCATGTTCTCCTTGTTGCGGTCCCGGGACTTGTTGACTTGGTTGATGACCACCGCGGAGTCGCCGTAGACTAGTAGCCGCTTGATGCCAAGTGAAGCCGCGAGACGGAGCCCGTGTAGGAGAGCTTCGTACTAGGCTTCATTGTTTGAGACCTTCCGGAAGATCGCAGGACGTACTTGAGTTGTTCGCCCGTAGGAGAGATCGGGACTACCCTCGCGCCCGCGCCCTCGAGGTTGAGTGAGCCGTCAAAGTACATCACCCAATGCTCGGTCGCACGGTGGGAGTAGGGAGCCGGTTCTCCCGCCACTCGCCATGAAATCGACTAGTGCTTGCGACTTGATGGCCGTGCGTGGCTTAAAGTCGATGGTGAGGGCACCGAGCTCGACAGCCCCACTTGGAGATTCTTCGGTGGCGTCTTGGTTCCTCGGTGATGTCGCCGAGCGGGTAGTCGGTGACGACGGAGACCGAGTACTCCCGGAAGTAGTGTCGTAGCTTCCGCGAGGTGATGAGTAGAGCATACGGAGAGCTTCGCACGGGCTGGTAGCGAGCCTTGGACTCTGATAGAACCTCGCTGACGAAGTAGACTGGGCGCTGGACCGGGTAGGCGTGGCCGTCTTCCTGCCGCTCGACAACGATGGCAGTACTGACCACGTGAGTAGTCGCAGCTAGGTAGAGCAGTAGGTTCTCGCCCTTGTGAGGAGCCGTGAGGATTGGTGGCTTTGACAGGAAGTCCTTGAGCTGGGCAAGGGCTTGATCCGCCTCTGGAGTCCACACGAACTTCTCGTGATGCTTGAGTAGTTTGAAGAAGGGGAGGCCCCGCTCTCCTAGCCTCGAGATGAATCTGTTCAACGCCGCCATGCACCCCGTCAGCTTCTGGACGTCCTTGATGCTAGTGGGAGCTTTCATGCTGGTGATGGCGGAGATCCCCCTACCTGGCGCGCCAGCTGTCGGTGTTTTAGACCGGCAACCTACTACGGGGAGTACCCGAAGTAGATGAATGTGACTCGCCGAGATCGGTAACTCGAAGGAAGAGACACGTGGCACACAATTTAGACAGGTTCGGGCCGCGAGGTGCGTAATACCCTACGTCCTGTATGCTGCGTAGCTCTGGATTGATAGGGCACGATTACAAGATGGTGCAATGGTGCGCCGTGAGTTGTATGAGAGGAGATTGGATGAAGGGATCGGTCCCTGCCTCGCCTTATATAGTCCGGGAGGCAGGGTTACAAGTCGGAGTAGGGAGAGAGTACTAGTCGAGTACGTCCAGGAGTCCTCTATACAAAGGCGGAACATGTACAGCTCCCTAACCGAGTACTACTCCTGTGTAGTCCTTGTGCTCCACGTCTTCAGGTGCCGTGTAGCGCAAGCCGGGTAGTCCCAGGGGCCCACCGAGTAGTCGGTCCTGGTACCCACCGAGGTAGTGGGCCCAGGGAGGTCCATACGACAAACATGGACGCCTATTGCCTAAAAGTCCACAAGCTCGAGAACAAGTTCTACGGTCTCGAGTTCCATCACGTCGTTCGCGACAACAATGTTGCAGCGGACGTCCTGTCGAAGCTTGGTTCTACTCGCGCTCAAGTACCAGCGGGTGTCTTCGTCCACGAGCTTCACGTGCAATCCATCTCGAAGCCGGCGCTGATGACCACTGACCCAGCACCTTCCCCAGCTAGCCAGGAGGTCATGATGATAGACGTGGACTGGTGACAACCCTTCATTGACTACATTCGCGAGCAGAAGGTTCCCACGGACAAGAACTTGGCCGAGCAACTCGTTAGCCGCGCCAAGTCCTACGCCCTAGTCGGAGACAAGCTCTACAGGCAGGTGTTGACGGTGTATTTTGGTGCACCTAGCATGTTCATTACACTTTGGTTTGGATTTGATTATGGAGCTAACCCGCCACTAGGCACACTAATCATATGACAAGTTCATCTTTGTGCATGCATTTGGAAGTGTTGTGTTTATGTAGGAAAACATGGACATAAAGGACGGATTCGCAACAAGTTCAAAGGAGCATTCATGGAGTCTTGTTCGTGTTCATGAGCTTGCTGAAATCACTTCCAATGGTGGCGAGGACCGAAGTGCTACGAGGAACACCCCGGGGATTGAAGCGTAAAAGATCAAACTTCATGCAAAGAGAGCCTCCATCTTGATCGTGAGGATAACGGCGTCAAAATCATGCAAGTGGAGGGGGCAAAGTAGATAAGTGCACGAGGACCCACGGAGCAAAAAGGGCGACCGAACCGGGCCGAAATTGGGCTCGGGCCGGCCGGCCCGGGCGGGCCGGCCCGGCCCACTTCGGGCACCGGTTCGGTCCCGTCTTCCTTGCCCTCGAAGGATCTTCGACCCTAAAACCCCCGACGCGCCGCCAACACGAGAGAGGAGGAGTTATTCGCACCGAAGGCCATCCTCAAGCTAGAGAGAGAGGAGGAGGATCTCCGGTGGGAGATCAACCACCTCGAAGGAAGCACCCTCTCGTGGAGAAGAAGGAAGACACGGTGGAAGGGAAACCATGATCAACGGTGCCATGATCGCACCTTGATGGGGTAATCTTCTCATTCGTCCATGGGTTGTAACCGATCGTGAGATGTAATCGTACTTTGTTGGTTTATCTCGTCTATCATCTTGTGTTGAATATACTTTAATGCTTAAGGCTTGCAACCATGCCGTAAAGGGAGTATAGGCCTCAATGCTTCCTTGGATCCATTCAATACGCCGTGGCCATCAAAGGTCTAGTCATGAATACCTTCGCGTAGTGACAAGATGCGAGAGGAGGGAAAGGGCGAAACCGTGGTCACAACCCCGATAGATTAGATTGGTTTTCATGTCTTTAAGTGATTGCATGCTCTAGTATCGTAGACCCGTGGGCGAGTGTCTTCTACCTTGATCGTTTATCATTCTCTCTAGTGTAGTTTAGTGTTTTCTAGTTTAATATAGTTAGGGTTTTAGTAGCTAGTGTGTCGTTGTTGATCGAACGCTTGTAATCCCCTTGCTCCGCGGATTGACAAGAACCTTGGGAATCCCGTGGTGAAAAAGGTGTGGGGTCCGTACGCTTGCGGATCGTAGAGGGATACGTCTTTTATCCGTCAACAAGCCCCTTTTTCTGGCGCCGTTGCCGGGGAGCAAGTTAGTTTACATCGTTTGATTTGCATCTAACTTAGTTTTATATTTTAGTTTATCTTTTATTTGCTTTATGTAACATATATTATCAGAAAAACACTTGTTTCTTTTTTTTTGTTTTTGTTTTTATCTTATTGTCTAGATGGAGTTCGTGAATCAACCCGTGGAAGAACCGGAGAAATCATTAAGGGATTACGCTAGCCCTCGATGTGAAGACATAAAAGTACAAGAGTCGGATTCGAAGCTCGAAGCGACCAAGTATGAAATTAAATCCAAGATCATCAAGATGGTGGCGGAAAACCCATTTGAAGGGATGGTTACGGAGAACCCATATAGACACATAAGGGATTTCACGACAATATGCAACACGGTGCGTCAAGAAGGAGTTCCCGATGAATGGTTCAAATGGAATCTCTTTCCCTACTCACTTGCCGCAAAGCAAAGACATGGTATTCGGTTGCGTCCTTTGAAGTTGAAGGCAATTGGAACAAGTTGACAAAGAAGTTTTGCGAGAAGTTCTTTCCAATTAGCAAGGTTCAACATCTAAGGAGGCAAGTGATCACTTTCATGCAAGGAGAAGAGGAAGGGATAAACCAAGCCTGGGATAGGTTTAATGAATTAATCGAACAAGGACCAAAACTCGGCTTCACCGGTGACGTACTCTTGCATACATTTTTCTTTTCCCTAACCCCTAGTTGCATGCGACACGTCGAAATGTGTGCGGTGGGGATCTCATGGAGAAAACACTCACGGAAGCCGCCCAACTTCTACAAAAAGTTAGTAAAGCGGCTGCCATGCGAAGAGATTGGGAAACAAGACTTGCGGAAGAGCCGGAATTCAATTCAAGGAAGAATAAGCTTGCTGATTTTTCTAAAGAGGCAACCCCGGAAGTCACAAAAGAGGAGCCAATCATGGAAAAGCTTGAACAAGAACACATCAAGTCAAGAACTACACCAAACGTCGACTTCGCCGCACCAAATGAGACGAACAAGAGAAGCATGTCAAGCGCGAAGCCACTAAGGGAGTTCGAGCCAATGGATTGGGTTCCTATTGATTACGGAGAAGTATTCGACAAGAGAAGACCGTTCCCTAATCAAAAGGGGATGGCAAGAGCATTGGAAGTGGATTTCCCACCGGAGAAGAAAGCTGAAAATTCATACGACCTCGAAACCACCGGTGAGATTTTTGAAAAGCTCTTTGGAGATGACGTGGTGGATCCGGAACATATTGCCGAGGTGAAGAGGATCATGGGGATCAAGCCCGAAGCATCACCATACGCTCGCCTTGCTGAAATTTATTCGATCGGATCCGAAGAAGAAGAGAAGATGACGCCGCACTTGAGTTGCGAGATCAACGGAGTTCAATGCAAAGCCTTATGCGACATCGGAGCCCAAGTAAGTGTTCTATCTTCTAAAATTTACGATAAAGTTCAATACCACAACCTAGACTTAGCTCCAACATCAACGAAATTAATTATGGGAGATGGTAGAACTATCAAACCTCTAGGTATTGCTTGCAACATGAAAGTAAAAATCTCTAGAAACTATATACCAACCGATTTCTTTGTTATTGATGCTTGCCATAGCAATTCGATCATATAATCTTAGGTAGGCCTTTTCTTAAGTTGGTTGATGCCGTGTTAGATGCCGGAGAAGGCAAAGTAACAATGAACCTTAATGGAACAAAGTACACATATAACTTTCTTCGTGCTTCTAAACACCTTACTCCTTTTCTCCCAAAGATGAAGAAGTAGAAGAGATAGATAGTCTTTGTTTTGTTGAAACCCTTAGAGACCCGCTGCAAAGAGCGATGGAAAATCAAATTAGTAATCAACAAGATGAAGAACTAGAGGAAGCGACAAAAGGCTTAGAGCCGCATGACGGTAGCGTGGAGGAAGAGAAGTTCGAAGACATAGGAGAAATCAAACCCGAGGAGCCGCAAGTTCCCGAAGTAGACCTTAAACCTTTGCCCAAGGGATTAAAATATGAATTTTTGGGCCCAGACAAAACTTATCCAGTCATTGTGAGCGACGAGTTGAGCCCCGAAGAAAATGAAGCGTTGCTGATTTTATTAAAAAAACATAGGAAGGTGATTGGATATTCAATTAATGATCTCAAAGGTATTAGCCCGCCTTTTGCACTCATCGTATACCAATGGAAGACCAATGTAAGCCTGTAGTGGACCACCAAAGGAGGCTAACTCATGCCATGCGAGAGGTAGTAAAGAAAGAGGTTATCAAGTTACTTGATGCCGAATCATCTACCCGGTTCCGCATAGCGAATGGGTGAGCCGTACATTGTGTACCGAAGAAAGGAGGTTTGACCGTGGTGAAGAATGAGAAGAACGAATTGATACCGCAAAGAACCGTGACCGGGTGGCGGATGTGTATTGATTACCATAAGCTTAACAAAGCGACGAAGAAAGATCACTTCCCCCTACCGTTCATAGACGAGATGCTCGAGAGGTTAGCAAACCACGCTTATTTTTGCTTTCTCGATGGATACTCGGGGTTCATGCAAATCCCCATTCACCCGTTAGATCAACATAAGACAACGTTTACGTGTCCTTACGGAACGTTTGCATATAGGAGGATGCCCTTCGGCCTATGCAACGCTCCGGCCTCTTTTCAACGTTGCATGATGGCCGTGTTTTCGGAATTCATCGAAGAAATTGTTGAAGTGTTTATGTATGATTTTTCCGTTTACGGGAAGACGTTCATGGATTGCTTAGCAAACTTAGAAAAGGTCCTTACAAGGTGTGCGGAGGTAGATTTGGTTTTAAATTGGGAAAAATGCCACTTCATGGTTAAGCAAGGCATAGTGCTCGGACATGTTATATCCGAGAGAGGAATTGAAGTGGACAAGGCTAAGGTAGAGACGGTTGAGCAACTCCCACCTCCTACGGATGTTAAGTCCTTAAGGAGCTTTCTAGGCCATGCCGGATTCTATAGAAGATTTATAAAGGACTTCTCGAAGATCACTAAGCCTTTAACGCACCTTCTTCAAAAGGATGTGGCTTTCGACTTTGATGAGAAGTGTCTAGCGGCATTCCGACCTTGAAAAATGCGTTGGTGAGTGCTCCCATCATCCAACCTCCGGATTGGAGCCAACCTTTCGAGATCATGTGTGACGCAAGTGACTACGCCGTAGGCGCGGTCTTGGGATAAAGAAAGGAAGGCCGAGTTCACGCCGTTTACTACGCTAGCAAAACTCTTAGTGGGGCACAATTAAATTACGCTACTACGGAAAAAGAGTAGCTAGCGGTGGTATTCGCTTTCGAAAAATTCAGATCTTACATCGTGAACTCGAAAGTCATTGTTTACACCGATCACGCAGCTATCAAGTATCTCTTGGCTAAGAAGGAAGCTAAACCACGCTTAATTCGTTGGATCCTTCTTCTCCAAGAGTTTGATGTTGAAATTCGTGATAAAAAGGGGGTGGAAAATGTTGTGGCCGATCATTTGTCTAGGATGAATCGTGGACAAGATGATAAAGAGCCCATAGAAGATAAGATGAGAGATGACCACCTCTATAGAGTGCTTGATAAAGATACTTGGATGATCGACATCATTCGAGCAATTCGAAAGATGCCCCTTGATCATCTAGACAAAAACACCCAAAGGAAAATAATTTCCGAAAGTAAGAAATATTTTTGGGATGCACCATACCTCTTCAAGCTTGGCAATGATGGAGTGATGAGAAGATGTGTGCCAAGGGAAGAGAGGCTTGAGATTCTAAGGAAGTGCCACTCGGCGGAGTACGGTGGGCACTATAGCCATTTTCGAACCGAAGCCAAAGTATGGTCGAGCGGATTCTATTGGCCGGAGATGCATGAAGATACTAAAAGATATGTTGCGTCATGCCCCGAATGCCAAAGAACCAGAAACATCTCTCAAAGAAATTCTATGCCTTTGAAATACAACTTGCAAGTCGACATATTCGATGTATGGGGCATAGACTTCATGGGGCCTTTTAAAAACTCATTTGGATTCGAGTACATACTTGTTATGGTTGATTATGTATCCAAGTGGGTAGAAGCTATACCATGTCGTAAAGCTTCCACGGAGGAGTCCATCACTATGATCAAGAACGTGATTTTTCCCCGTTTCGGTACACCGAGAATCTTGATAAGTGATGGAGGAACTCATTTCACCGGGAAGAACTTTAAAAAGTGCTTGTCCAAGTTGGGAATTGAGCATAGGGTCTCCACGGCCTATCACCCACAAACCAACGGACAAGCGGAAACGTCAAATAGGCAATTAAAAAGCATACTCAACAAGACCATAGAGAAGGGAGGCAAGGATTGGTCAAAGAAATTAGACGGAGCTTTATGGGCTTATCGAACGGCGTTTAAAACACCGATAGGTATGACCCCGTATCAATTCGTCTATGGAAAAGCTTGCCACCTTCCGGTTGAGTTGGAACATAAAGCCTATTGGGCAATTAAAGAGATGAACCTTGATCTCGATGCCGCGGTGGTGAAACGGAGAATTCAAATAAGCGAGCTAGAGGAGTTGAGGTTGAAAGCTTATGAAAACGCAAGCATATACAAGGAGAGAATCAAAAGGTGGTATGATAAAAGATTGAAGAAAAAAGAATTTAAAGAAGGAGATAAGGTCCTCCTCTACAATTCGAGGTTTAAAACCTTCGGAAAGGGGAAATTGCAAAGCAAGTGGGACGGACCTTATGTTGTGCATTCGGAAAGAGGAAGAGCCCGAACGTCCCGCCTAGGACGAAAAACAAGGCATCAACTTCTCGTAAATAATTTTTTTCTTTTAGTTCTCCGGAGTTTTTCGCGAAGATTTACCGGGCCAACTTTTTCCCATGGGCCGAGGACGAAAAAATAGGGCGGTGTGCAAAAGACCGGACCGGCCCGCCCCCGAGGGGGTGGGCCGGCCGGCCCGTGCGGACCGGCCCTGGGGGTGGCCCGACGCCCGATGACCCCGAATTCCGCCCGAATTGCTCCTTTTTGACTTCCTTGTTTGGTCGGAAAATTTTAAGGGAAGTGTAAAAAAGGAAAATAAGGTTCCCGGGGCTTTTCTCTCAGACTATATATTTGGCCGAATTGGGAGCTCGAGAATCAAACCTTTCAAGCAATGTGTTGCACCCTTGTAGCGACCATTGAGCCTCCAAAAAGCTTAGAGTTGAAGGTAGAAGCCAAGAAGCCATCGATGGAGGAGGCGATGCGATGCGAGCTCAAGCTACCCGTCAAGAGGACCGCACGTATCCGTTGCGGAGGACGTGTCCCGACCGGAGCTCTTGCATCTCGCAACCCCGTCAAAGGAGAGAAGGTCCCTACACCCATTCGAAGGTCGGCACGCCTCCAAGGCATCAAGCGCAAGGATTACAAGGAGGTGTCGCCGGAGCCTAAGGATTATGGGGACAGCGACTACTCCGACGATCGTAGCCCGAGCTCGTGGGCGGCTGCCGGTAGAGATGATGATGATTGGGGTGAGCAGCCCTATGAAAGGACTCCCGAAGGCCCCAACGGCAACGGCAACGGTGGTGGCGAAGGCAACAACAATGGAGGTGGCGACGATGGTGGTGACAACGGTGGAGATTATGGCGACGACGACCCCTTCGGATTGCATCCGGTGTGCTGTCGAGTTTGCCGTCAATCCATCGCGGATCTCTACACGTCGGCCGACGAATGTTTCCAAGCCATGGAAGCGATGAAGCAGCGTATGGAGGACTTGGAGCGCGTAGTTGAAGATGACTACAAGTTCCTTAACCGCAACGTGCGCAAACTTTTCGGCATGGTTGGAAACATGAGAGGCAAGTTGTGCAAAACTTGCTTGAAGTACCACTAGATCTAGTTTTCCCCTTAGGATTTTTGTAAGATACGACGAGGACGTCGTATGTTTTAAGTGTGGGGGAGAGCTAGCTCGCTAGCCTTAGCATTTGAACTTCAAATTTAGGTTCGGTTTAATCTTCGTGTGAGAGTCTTAGTGTTTTAATGAGTCTTTAGTTTTTGAGTCTGTTTTAAAATTTTTGCAAGTGTCTTAAATTAGCGTTGAGTCAAGAAAACCAAATAAAAAGAGTCTTTATATATATCTTTGTGTTTTATGTATTGTTTATCTTTATTTACTTGTTTGTTTAATCTTCGATTCTTGATATATGAACACAAGTATGTGGTTTGAAAAACGTTTACCGTGGTGCTTAGTGGAATCGCTACTACTTAAAGTACCCATACCGCACTTCGATCTTGAGCTTCACATGCTAGTTGTGCTATGTTCGATGCTAAAAATTGGAGGATTTCAGTTCTGAAAATTATCTTAAAACCCATGTAATAAAGGTTAGCAAAACCTCTTTTTCCAAGTTGACAGTAAGAAAAAATTCCTATCCAAAGCCAAGTTTATTCTTTTCGCTCCACCATAAGTGTAATTAGCACGATGAGTTGGGCTAGGACCTTTCTCTCTTGGTGAGCTTTAATTTCGAGCAATGATCATGTCCTTGTGCTTATCTTTTGTTGCTAGCCTCGTCATATATTCAGTCCATGACTTTCACAACGAAAGTCATGAATATCGCTGGATTCCATACCCAACCCTATACGTCTCTTTTGTACATCGTATTCCTTGAACACAACCTATTTTCAAAGTTTCGTCTCGTCTCTAGCATGATTTATTTAAAAATTTCAGATTGTATGCATGCGAGGAAAGAGAGAATTGAAAGCTTTGAAAAGTTGTCAAGAGAGAGAAAAATAAAGAGAAAAAGTATGTGTATGGAAAAGAAAGAAAGAAAGAAAAATCATATGTGAATGAAAGAAAAAAAGAAAAAGAGAGAAAGATGAGTTAGCAATGAAGATATGAGAGGGATGGATCAAGTGAAAGAAAAGAAAAAAAAAGATAAAGTGTAAGGAAGGATGTCACGTTGATTGTGAGACGAAACTTTTACTCTATTTCCAACCATGTGCAATCCGACAACGAGGACATCATTGGTGCCTTGAAGTCACAATTTTCTTTTGCCCTTGCACATGTCCACCATTCTAAATCTTCTCATCCTTGATATCCCTACATATGGTTAATTCTTATGATCATTGGCTTTGAAAGGTAGACAACCATTAGAGGAAGTTCTTAGTTTGACAATACTTGTGTTGATTGCGCTAGCCCTACCTATAGCTCCACTTTTACATGATATATGAGAGATTAATGGGAGGTGAGAGTTTTATAAAATTTGGTTAGGATAGCCACTTCATATGAGTGACTTGAGAGAGCTTGGAGAAAGGTTTTTGTCTAATACTTGTTGCGGGAATTTTTGTTTTGAAAATCATAAAAACCCTCCGATGGAAGCAAAGGAGTAAGCATGGCTGAAATTGAAGACTTCGAGTGAAGAGTTTGAGTTGTGGGGTAAATCTTGACGTGGTAAAAATTCTAAACGCCCATGTTTATCTTTGATTATCATTACTTTGTGTTTATGTATTAAAGATGAAGGGATTGACTAACTTGTGAAGAAGGATAAGTGGTACACGATTACACTCCTTGGACGAAGTTCTTTTACGAGTACTTGCTCGAGGACGAGCAAGAGCTAAGTGTGGGGGAGATGTTGACGGTGTATTTTGGTGCACCTAGCATGTTCATTACACTTTGGTTTGGATTTGATTATGGAGCTAACCCGCCACTAGGCACACTAATCATATGACAAGTTCATCTTTGTGCATGCATTTGGAAGTGTTGTGTTTATGTAGGAAAACATGGACATAAAGGACGGATTCGCAACAAGTTCAAAGGAGCATTCATGGAGTCTTGTTCGTGTTCATGAGCTTGCTGAAATCACTTCCAATGGTGGCGAGGACCGAAGTGCTACGAGGAACACCCCGGGATTGAAGCGTAAAAGATCAAACTTCATACAAAGAGAGCCTCCATCTTGATCGTGAGGATAACGGCGTCAAAATCATGCAAGTGGAGGGGGCAAAGTAGATAAGTGCACGAGGACCCACGGAGCAAAAAGGGCGACCGAACCGGGCCGAAATTGGGCTCGGGCCGGCCGGCCCGGCGGGTCGGCCCAGCCCACTTCGGGCACCGGTTCGGTCCCGTCTTCCTTGCCCTCGAAGGATCTTCGACCCTAAAACCCCCGATGCGCCGCCAACACCAAAAGGAGGAGTTATTCGCACCAGAAGGCCATCCTCAAGCTAGAGAGAGAGGAGGAGGATCTCCGGCGGGAGATCAACCACCTCGAAGGAAGCACCCTCTCGTGGAGAAGAAGGAAGACACCGGCGGAAGGGAAACCATGATCAACGGTGCCATGATCAGCACCTTGATGGGGTAATCTTCTCATTCGTCCATGGGTTGTAATCGATCGTGAGATGTAATCGTACTTTGTTGGTTTATCTGTCTATCATCTTGTGTTGAATATACTTTAATGCTTAAGGCTTGCAACCATGCCGTAAAGGGAGTATAGGCCTCAATGCTTCCTTGGATCCATTCAATACGCCGTGGCCATCAAAGGTCTAGTCATGAATACCTTCGCGTAGTGACAGTACGAGAGGAGGGAAAGGGAGAAACCGTGGTCACAACCCCGATAGATTAGATTGGTTTTCATGTCTTTAAGTGATTGCATGCTCTAGCATCGTAGACCCGTGGGCGAGTGTCTTCTACCTTGATCGTTTATCATTCTCTCTAGTGTAGTTTAGTGTTTTCTAGTTTAATATAGTTAGGGTTTTAGTAGCTAGTGTGTCGTTGTTGATCGAACGCTTGTAATCCCCTTGCTCCGCGGATTGACAAGAACCTTGGGAATCCCGTGGTGAAAAAGGTGTGGGGTCCGTACGCTTGCGGATCGTAGAGGGATACGTCTTTTATCCGTCAACAGCAGGGCGCATCTTCTGGAGTACTCATGAAGTGTGTCCCCAGAGAAGAAGGCAAAGGCATCTTGGAGGAGATCCACAAAGGCGTCTGCGGCAACCACGCGTCTTCATGCACTCTGGTCAGCAAAGCCTTCTGACGAGCTTTCTACTAGCCCACAGCCTTGGGTGATGCCGAGGAACTCATTAGAAAGTGCCAAGGGTGCCAGTACTTCGCCAAGCAACAGCACGCCCTGGCCTACAAGCTAGTCACCATACCGCCAACCTGGCCCTTCGCCTGCTGGGGGCTCGACATGATTGGGCCTCTTCCGACTGTGCCTGGGGGATTCAACAGAGTCTTGGTGGCCATAGACAAGTTCGCCAAGTGGATCGAGGTCAAGCCTGTGACATGCCCCAAGGCCGACAGAGTACTCGACTTCTTGGATGAACTCGTGCACCGCTACGGACTACCCCATCGCATCATCATAGACCTGGGCTCCAACTTCAACAACCACCAGTTCTGGGAGTACTGCGAGAACAACGGGATTGACGTCCGGTATGTCTCAGTCGCCCATCCGCGGGCCAACGGACAAGTCGAGCGTGCCAATGGGATGGTACTCGACGCTCTTAAGAAGCGGCTGCATGATGCTGCTAACACCAAAGGAGGCAAGTGGATCAAGGAACGACCCAATGCACTCTGGGGGCTACGTACTCAACCCTCCAAGCCAACGGGACAGTCGCCATATTTCCTGGTCTACGGCTCCGAAGCTATTCTACCTGCCGACATCATGTGGGACTCGCCGACAGTAGAGCAATACGACGAAGGCATATCTGAAGATAGCAGGCGAGTTGATATCGATGGACTTGAAGAAGCTCGTTGTGCCGCCCTCGTCCAATCAGCAAGGTACCTTGAGGGTATCCGACGCTACCATGATCGCAACATCAAGGAACGCTTCTTCAACGTTGGTGATCTCGTCCTCCACCACATCCAGAACACGGAAGGACTACACAAGTTCAGCTCGTCATGGGAAGGTCCCTTCACAGTTGCAAAGGTGACCGGACCAGGCTCATACCGCCTCCAGACTCTTGAAGGCGAAGACGTCAGCAACTCGTGGAACATCGACCAACTCTGTCGATTCTACGCCTAGTCTCTCGACTACTCTGGGGGCTCAAGTCTACACGACTACCCCAAGACCCCTTCGCTGTAAGCGGCCTCCGAGTCCAGACACTAGTCTCCGGACTACTCTACTCCAAGATCTAGCGTTAACGGCTACTAACGGATCTCGGGCTGCTCAGAGCGTCAGAGGACTCTAGCAGCGGTCTATCAAGAGACCATGTACTCCTAGATCCAGCCTATACGGCTACTAACGGATCTCTAGCTGTAAGCGGCCATGCGCCCTAGTTGTACTCAGCCGTAGGCAGCCTTCGGGTCCTGGCGACTACACTTGTAAACGGCCCTGGCCATCGAGGTGTACTCTTTCAGTAATAAAGTTTGATTTTGAAACATCTAACTTACTGTGCCTCCCTCAACGGGTCCACCAACGAGTACTGCTACTCGCGACACCTCCACACATGGGCACTCCGCATACATACATTGTGACAACGAGTACTCATCTACGGAAGTCTTTCTCATTCAAATTTAAACAAGTTCATTACAATTTTGTTTATATACAATTTCTGCTACAAGCTAACCCTACAGGACTACTGGAGGTTCAGCTTCTCCGCGACTTGCTCGGCGATTGGCGCCATCTGCTCCAGAAGCTCTGTATACTGCTCATCCGTGCAGTTGGCGGCTAGTCCACCCGCGACTACATCAACTGGGGCCTTCGAGAAATATGACTTCATGAACGCTAAGACCTAGTTGGGGATGGACTTCGCCAGATGCTTCACATACGTCGCCAAGCGTCCAGGGGCTTCTTTCAGCCGATCGACCAAGGGAGCAATCTTTGGTCCGCCCGGGTGAGGTACCAGCAACCTAGCGATGAGCAGCGTGGCTTCATCGAGTTCCTTGAGTTGATCTCATAGCTTCACGCAATCTTCACCAAGCTTCTGCAGAGATTTATAGCAGTTGACAAGGTCACGATCTGAGACGATCCGAAGCTCCATATGCATATTGCACTCATGGGTCAGCTGCTTATAATCGTACTCAAGTACCTCGCGGGCATCCTTCTCCCAGTAGAAGAGATTCTTCATGTCGACTTCTGAGGCCTTCAGCTGCTCAACTCGGGTCTCAATCTCTGCAAACAACACAGGAGATGATGTCAGACTACCAGGGTCAACCGAACCGGTCCAGAAACTGTGGGAACCGGTCCGGACCAGTTCCGGTTCTGGCCGGTTCCCAACCGATCCAAATTCAAAATTTGAATTTGAATTCAAAAAAATAAAAAAATCCCACAAAATTCTCAAAAATACTTCAAGGTGTGTAGAATCTAATGGTGTCAAAAACTTTCAAATATTCGTTCGTTTAGTATAGTTTGCGTGCATACGAAGTTCAACTAAAAAAGAAAAAGGAGAACAATTGGCCGGTTGAACTTCTAATACCCCGCAAAAATACTAAATGCACTAATTTTTGAAATGTTTTGACACCATTAGATTCTATGCACCTTGCAATATTTTTAGAAAATTTTCTTTTATTTTTTCAATTTTTAATTCAAATTTGAAAACACATCAAATTCTCCACTAATTCGGTTTTTTTTGTTAAAAGACCGGTTCTCGGTCGAACCGGACCGGTATACCGGTCGTACCGACCGGTATACCGGTGGGAACCGATTAAACTAAGATTTTGATTTGAGATTTGAATTTCTCCGGTTTCTACCGGTTTCCGAATGAACCGGACCGTTAAACCGGCACCGGACGCGACCGGTTCGGCCTGACCAGTCGGTATTAAAAACCCTGCAGACTACTACAGGGTACTTCCAATAAGTACTCGACAAGTCAGCGACATACCTTTGATCTTATTGCGGAGCAACTTGTTCTTCCGGACCAGCTCATCGCTCTTCGCCTGCATATCTTGCACTTCATTGTGGTACTGGGCGAAGGCACCATCAAGCTTGGACTGGAGCATGGCGGAGTGCTTCCTCGCCTTGGCGAGCTCTTTCTCTAGTGCTTCTGCCCGGAGCACCGTATCGCCATACCCCTGGAGCATTGTCCGGACCTCTCCACGACATCATGCAGAAGGCAACAATTACTTGAGTACTCTTTCTACTGGAATTCGACTACTCAAGGGTACAGTCATGTACCTTCATCCATTGCTCAGCCCGCCGCATCGCCTCCAAGTTGTGTGCCACTATCGCCAGGTCGACGAGATCATTCGCCAGAAGCTCGAGTCCACCACGACTAGTCGCGGCGGCCTCGGACATCGGCGCCGAACGGATCGGCTCCGCATCCTGGATCTCTGGCGAACGGACGACTACTTCTAGACTTGACTCCGGCAGTACATCGTCACGCACTTCTTCGGCCGTCCCGGGGGCTACTCCACTGGCTATCTCCGCCGGCCCAGTTGCTTCTCCGGCGGCTACTTCAGCTTCTGGCGCAATGCCTTCAATGGGCACAGCCTCGGGGATGGTGCTTCCCTCGACTTCTGCCCCTGTCAACAGAAGACACACGGGATCAGTTTCCCGGGGGCTACGACTACTACTCGAGGAAGGCTGCGTCTCCACAGCGTACTCACCTTCTACTATGCTGGCCTCTAGCAACGTAGTCTCCACGGCTGGCGCCACGGTCTCGCCCTGGGGGAGGGGAGCGGACTCCTCGGCAGCAGGCGCAGAAGTTTCTTCAGCCACTGTCGTGCCGGGTTCATCTCCCTCCCAGGACAAGTCCGTCGATTTTCTGCACAGTACATAATCGGTGGTCAACCAAGTACGATTACCAAGCTACATGTACTACTCGGGAAAGATCTTCACTTACAAGCTTAACCGGACAACAGTCACGGTCGGAGCGCCAAGTATGCTGGCGATGTCGACAAGCCCGGCTTCGGCGGGCGCCTCCTCTTCGGCTTGAGCTGCTACCGGTTCTTCAGCAGCAGCAGTCGCGGCCGGTTCCGTCCTGCTCTCGACGACCGGCGCCTGCGGCTCGACAACTGCAGTCGACCGTTGTGTCAATCGCGACACAAGTTCTTCTACGGTGGGGGCTGGTCTACGACTTCTCTCAGCTGGCTCTCCCACCGTCTCCCAGTCACCTTCGTCCCCCTGGTCAACTGGGTCGGAAGGTGGAATCTCCTGCGAGCACTCAGAATTTAATCGTCAGCATACCACTATTGCAAGTCAATTACTCGACTACTCTACTCGAGGAACTCACCTCTTGGGATGTAGTCTCAGTCACTTTCAACTTCTTGGCAGCGCGCTTGCGTGCCACATTGCGCGGCCTCCTCGGCGGCGCAGGGAGACTAGCCTCCAGGCTAGTCAGAGGGTCTTCGACAAGAGCGGTGTGGGGCAACCCAGGCCTGCTGAACCTAGATCGCAACTGGAACCGCTCCTGAAGCGTCTCCCTGTCCTCCTCGTCGGACGTATCTTCGACGACGACAGTGTCGTCACCTTCGCCGACTTCGCGGCGCTCCTTGGCTTTGCCTTTCCCCTCTTCCGGGATATTTACAAGTCGGGGAGGCGAAGCCGACTCAGAGACAAACTTTAAAATGTCATCCTTGTCGGTGCGGAATATGGTCCCGACACTAACCAGTAGAAAGCGCCGAGGTCTATCCCTCAATGGTCGATGCTAAGCAATAAGAGACACGGGATTTATCCTGGTTCCGGCCGAGGGGGCCGTACGTCCGGCGCGTGGTGTGCTCAAGGCACTATATTGCTCAGGACCGGGGGTGCTCGTAGTGGGGCGGTTACAAGCAAGGCGGGAGAGGAAGCGTGGCTTCCAAGTCCCTAGAGGAAAGGCTGAAGATATTGTGGGAGAATTGGAGAGCAAGTGCGCAGCTTGTCTCCTGTTGTGCTGTATCTCGTGTGTTCCTGTCTGTCCCCCCCCCTGCGGCTGGGGGGTTCGCCCCCCCTTTTATAGATCAAGGGGGAGGCGGATTACATGCGCGCCGCGCTATCTAGCTACATGGGGAAGCATGACGTGCTATGTCAGAGAGTGGGCGGCCGTCGGACGATCCTTGCAGCGATCTGGCCATGATGGCCTACCTTGTACCCGAACAGTGGCGGTTCGAGGGTAGAAGGGCGGCGGATGGTGGCGATGTCCTCTGATAGGCTCGAGGGAGGCGCTGACGTTGGCCTGTACGGGGCACAGGAGTAGGTAAAACGGCGTCCCTTCCCAACGCGCTTCACAGTGCTGGAGTCGTTGCTACAGCGTCTGGCGTACGCCCGCACGCGCGGGGACGGCGGCCATGCTGTTACTGTGGCAGGGATGGCGTTCCACCGTCCTAGCGCCTCCACCTAACCCTGTAGGGTCACAAGAAAACAAATCGAGGATGCAACCGGCCCCCTTCGAGGGCTCGGCACGTTAGCCGTACTGGAGCCGGCGCACGGCGTCACGGGACTGCCACCGGCCGCGCTGCACAGTCCCTCCCCACAGTGATGGGGATGGGCTCCTTCCTAGGGAGTTGGTGCGGCGGCACGGGCGCGAGCCCCGGCGCATGATGGCGCCGTCCCGCCGGTGTCGTGGCGTTAAATGCCCGTGTACGGGGGACCGGCGCACGCGTGAGGGGCGCCCTCGAGCGTGGCGGACCCGGTCGACGGCGGGACGGACCCTCGAGCGAGGCGGAGCCCGCTCGAGGAGGAGCGGGCCCTCGAGCGAGGCGGAGCTCGCTCGAGGGAAGCGCTACCCCCTCGAACGGGCGGAGCCCGCCCCGAGGGGGGCGCGCATCTTCGAGCGAGGCGGAGCCTCGCTCGAGGGGATCTCTAAGGGGGCCGCCTTGATGGGCCGTCGGGGTCCCCTCGCGGCATGGGCCGTATCCTGCATGGTTAGGCAAACCGTGTTTTGGCTTTGTTGCGGGTTTTAAGTGAGGATTTCCCCGTTGTTTAAGGGGACCCCTAGGGCTGTCCCCGACGCAGCCCCCGCGCATCCGCGGGTTTGCCATTGAGGCTCCCGCAGATGCTGGAACCTACTGATAGGACGTTCTTCCCTCCTTGTTTTGCGAATGCTTTCCGTGGGGCCGCATCAGTGGACCCGCGGGTCCAGCCCCCGAAGCCCTGCAGGAGTGTGGATGCTCCTGCAGGGGTTAACCGCGAGAACTGGTCAGAGGGCGTGGCACATGTTTCAACCGGCATCGGCAATGTCTCAGCCGGCTTCGGTGACGCACGCGCTGCTGGCGCTGTCTCCGGCGGGTGCAAACCAAGGAGGTGTAGCCGTGCGTTAAGCCCCCGAGCCTGGGCCCGTTCGAGGCGATCGGGTAGAGCTTTACGACTTGTTTCTTAACGCGCCCTCGCCGTCCCTCCGAGGGACGGAGGGTGAGGTTTCCGCAACCCCCATCGAGCGGGTCGCGAATTGCGGATTCCTCTTTGAGCTGCTAGTGGGTGGTTCGAGTGGACGCCCATGCCCCGTTCGATAAGGGTAGGCCGCGTGGTCCGGAGACACGTCCATTGAAGCGCTTGCGTGGGTTTGCTAGGGTGGGGCTCGGCCCCGTTCGATAGGGACCGAGGGCGCGGAAGCTCTCCCTCGGTGGGATCCCCCGCTAGCCGCCCTCGGCCGGCTCTGGAACACGACATGTGGGGCACCCTCGTGCCGACGGGCTCGAGGAACGGCTCGAATGCGCGTGCCTTCGTCGTCCCTGACTCTGCGATCTGGGGCGCCTGTTCGAACTCGTCGAGGGTCAGGCTTCGAACCTCTGATCAGTAGGGCCGTGCGGGGCGGCGCCTGGGCGGCCCCGTCTTTTGCGTTTGCGACCGTCGAGGGGTCTGAGCGAGCCGGCCCTCGAGGCGCCGGTTGGTAGCACAGCGCGGCATGGGTGCTTGTGGTGCCTGCTTTACTTCAAGCGGGCCCCGGGCGACCTTCTCACGCATGTGCCCTTTTTAGAGAGTTGATATTGTCTCGAGCCAGGGGCTCGTGCCGCTCGAGGGTTTTGCGTGGCATGGGTGCTCGCGGTGCCTGCTTTACTTCAAGCGGGCCCCGGGCGACCTTCTCACGTTGATGTCCCTTCGAGGGCTGACATCGTCTCGAGCCAAGGGCTCGTGCCGCTTGAGGGTTTTGCATGGCATGGGTGCCCGCGGTGCCTGCTTTACTTCAAGCGGGCCCCGGGCGACCTTCTCACGCCGATGTCCCTTCGAGGGCTGACATCGTCTCGAGCCAAGGGCTCGTGCTGCTCGAGGGTTTTGCATGGCATGGGTGCCCGCGGTGCCTGCTTTACTTCAAGCGGACCCCGGGCGACCTTCTCACGCCGATGTCCCTTCGAGGGCTGACATCGTCTCGAGCCAAGGGCTCGCTCCGCTCGAGGGTTCTCCTTGCTTTGCAAGGAGCCCGGTCATTAAATGCCCCGCAGTAGGGGCTGCGATTTCGCAACGCGGGCGCGCCTTTTTAGGCGTTGTGGCCGCGCGCGCGCGCGTAGTGGGCGGCGCGGCGGCCGGACGTGACCACCGCCACGGCCCTCGCCGTCTTCACCGTGATGATGGCCCGTCCGCGGTGATGTGGCCGCTGCGGTTGTGGTGGGGCCCGTTCGTCAGCGTGAGGAGAAGATTCCCTGCAGTTAATGCGCGAGGGACATCCGCCTCGGAGAGCTCGCCCGGGGCTTATAAATCTGAGGGGAGGGGGAAGCGGCGGTTTTTTACCTTAGCGCTCCGCCATTTCAGCCCCCTGTGCCTTCGTCTTCGCCTCGCCTTCGCCACCGTGCGGCGTCGCCATTAGAGCTCTTCTTTCTTTTCCCGTCCTCCGCTCTCGCATTCCTTTCTCCTCTTCTTATGGCGCCGCTTCCGCCCCTCACGATCCTTGACCCGTACGCCTGGGAGCGGTCGACGGTGACTCCGCTGGCCCTTGACGAGCTGGTCGCCGCCGGCCAGCTGGCGGCGAATGAGGATGGCCGCTCGGCGGAGTGGATAGTGCCGCCGGCGGGGGACCGCGCGCCCAACCCGCCGGAAGGCTACGTGGTGAGCTTTATCCGCTTCCACGAGCGAGGCTTCAACGCGCCGGCGAGCCGCTTCATGCGAGCGCTGTGCCACTACTACGGCGTAGAGTTGCACAACTTTGCGCGCAACGCGATTTCGCAGGCGGCCACGTTTGTGGGCGTCTGCGAGGGGTATCCGGGGATCCCGCTCAGCGGGAGCTGCGGATACACCTCTTCGCGCGGAGCTCTTCACGCGGCCCCACGACGGAGCCGAGGACCCGCCTCGCGGTGCACGCCGGCGGGGATGTCACTGCCCCGCGGGGGGCAGTTCAAGGACGACTACATCCCCTGCACCATGACGATGAACAACGCCGGCTGGGAGCGGGGATGGTTCTACTTGCGCAACGCCGAGCCCGGCCTCCCCCCTACACCGGTCCGGTGTTCAAGGAGAAGCCCAGCTCTTGGGGCTACGGGGTGTCCACGCCCCAGCATCGGAGGGGGCAGGACTCAGTCCTGGCCGCCCTGAAGAGCCTGGCGGCGCAGGGGCTGACCGCGGTGGGCGTCCTCGCCTTCCTCCATCACCGGCGGGTCGTGCCTCTGATGGAGAGACCGCTCGCATCTACGAGATGACGGAGGCGGCCGACCCCGTCGCGCTGGCGAGGTCGCGGATGCTCCCGACCCCCTCGGGCGGCCGTATGCGCTCACCCGGGCGCGGAACGCCGTCGACACCCGGATGCCGATGCATCCGGACCGGACCCCGTGGGACCTCGAGATGCTCCCCACCGGCCCGCTGGTGAGTGTGATTCTTGATTTTGTTTTAGTTCTTGGTGTTGCTTCTGCCTCCTGACGCGTCCTTGATGTTCCTGTATGCAGCTGGTGAGCTTTACCGCCTCGAAGTCCGTTCCGCCCACCCCCGACTCCCGCGCGCTTGGTCGGGCGGCGCGAGAGCGGGCGGCGCGCGAAGGGAGCGCGCGAGGCGGCACAACGAGCGCCGTGAGCGGCGGAACGCGGAGTACCGGCGGCGCGAGGAGCCGGGGCTCTCCTCCCCGGGGACCGAGGAGTACTCGTCCCTCGGAGGAGGACGAAGAGGAAGAGGGTCGAGGGGCGAGGCCCCTCGATAGGTGGGAGCCTACGCCCCGTCGCCGGGAGCCGGCCCCGGCGGCAAGGGCGGCATCGCTCGGGGCGGGCGCGGCGGCGCCCGCCGCCGTGCAATCGACGACGAGGGACGGCGCGCGCCGCGCGAGGCGCCGGGCGCGCACTACGGGGGCGCGCGCGCGCGAGCGCGCGCGTGCGTGCGGCGAGCGCGCGCTCGCGCGCGCGGGCGGGGCTCGCGCGCACGGTGGCGACGTCGGGGAGGCGCGGCGGCGGGCGCGGCGGCCTCGTCTGCTGAAGCTTCGAGGAAAAGGAAGCGTGCCTTTTCCTCTTCGAGGTAGGGGGCTCGATCCTCTACTTGGTTTGATTTTTTGATGATCAGGCATTCTAACCCTCTGTTTGTTCCTGCGCAGGGTGGTGCCAACTGTGCCTCCCCTCGCACCGGCTAAGGTGCTGAGGGCGGACGCGTCTATCCCCACCAGGCGGCGCTCGTCGAGGGCGGCACGGGCGGGGGCGAGCACGGCGGCGGCGGGCGAGAGCTCGCAGGGCGCGGGCGGGGCCCCGAGGCCACGGCCGGTGGATCGGCACGCCATGGCGCGGCCGGTGGTTGCCGAGGAGCGGCCGGTGCCGCCGTGGTAGAGGCGCAGCCCCACGGCGGCGGTCGTGGCGGAGGTGCGGCCGATGGTGGGCGCCGCGACGGAGGCGCGGCCCGTGGTGCCAACCGCGGCGGAGGTAGGGCGAGGTGCGGCCCGCGGTGGCACCCGTGGTCGCGGAGGCACGGCCGGAGGCGGTGGCCGCCGCGGAGGGCGGTCGGGCGCTCACCGCCGCGGGGCGCGGCCGAGGTGGTGGGCGCGCGCGCCGCGTCGAGCGCCCGTGGCGCGTGGAGGGCGCAAGCGGAGGCACCGGCGGAGGCGGCGCAAGGGTCGGTGCCCGCCGGCGGTTCCCGGGCGGAGGTGGTGGAGGTCCCGGACGACGACTCCCCGCCGCCGGGTGGGACCGGTGGGCGAGCTTCCCCGCGCGCTCCCCCGAGCCCCGGGGGGAGGGGGCCCTCGTGAGGCGGCGCGAGGGTCACATGGTGGCAGGGGACCGAGGACACGGCGCCGAGGCCTCGTCCTCCCGCGCCGGCCACTCGCCCGAGGTGGAGGGGGCCGTTGGCGATCCGCCCGCGTTCGCCGACGCCCGGGGAGAGCGAGGAGCTGCGGGGAGAGCTCCGAGCCACGGCGCCACGCTCGACCACGCGCTGAACGAGGCGCTGAGGGTCCATGGCGGCCCCGCATGGCGCGTCTTCCAGGTAGGGCGTTGTTGTTCGTTTTTTTCCTTTCTTTCGTTTTTGTGTGCTGTTTCTGTGTCGTGGCGCTTACGGATTTTGAGTTGTGGGTGACAGGAGCTCGAGCGCCGCGCCCATGACAAGTACGGCGCCTTCGATCGGGTGAACGCCGAGGACCCCGGACGGCTGGTTGGCGTACCGGGCCGTGGTCTTGCGCAACGAACTCCCCGAGAGCACGGGGCAGGACCCGGCGCGCCGCTCTAGCCTCGAGCGGGTCTGCACGGCTCTCATCGATCGTGATGAGGCGCTGTGGCGGGCGCGCTCGGACCTGGAGAAGATGCGGACGCTGGCGACCAACTGGGAGGCGGAGGTGGCCGGCGTCCGCGGCGAGAACGGGGGCTCCGCTCGTCGCTCGAGGGGGCACGGGCGCGGCAGCCGCCGGGGCCGAGGAGCGGGCGCGCGGGGCCGGGAGCAGCGGCCAAGGAGGCCGACGACTTGAAGGCCGCCCTCGACGCCAAGGTCGCGGCGCTCGTCGTCGGCCGAGGAGCAGCTCCGCGGAGCGCACCGCCCGCCAAGGGGCCGAGGGGCGGCTCCGGCGAGAGCGAGCCGCCCTCATCGACGCCGGGACGGGCCGGGAGCAGGAGCGCGTCGCTCGCGAGGCGGCGCAGAAGTCGTTGGCGGAGCGGGACGCCAAGCTCTCTAAGACCGAGGGCGAGCTCATCGTGCTCAGCATTACGAGCGCAAACCAAGAGCTGGCCCTCCAGGAGCAGGGTGAGGCCGTCAAGCGCCTCGAGCCGGGCGGCGGTCGAGGCCGAGCGCCGCACTCTCGAGGTGGAGAAGAAACAAGTCGAAGGTGAGCCACCGTTTGACTCTTGTTTTGTTGGTTTTTCGTTAGAGGGCTCGCTTCCCCCTTTCGATTTCTTTCTGTCTTGGCGATTCCGGGCTTGCGCACCGCCACGGGGCATGCGGACCGAACGGGCCGAGGCGCTGCGGAGCTTCCTACAACTCCTCCGAGCGGAGAGCTGCGGGAGCCGCATGGTGCGGCCCTCGAGACCCGCCGTGCCGTGGAGGAGGGCGAAGCACGGGCCGGCGGCTCGGCCGGCCGCCGCCTACGCGCCCTTGGCGGTCACGTCACCGAGCGGATGCGCCGGCGCCGCATCCGGGCGTCCGAAGGCCCTCGGAGTGGTGCGGTCCCACTACGAGGTCAACTTCGAGGCGCTGGCGGAGGGCTACATCGTTCCCGAGGGCGTCGAGGACGAGGTGGCGATGGAACGTGTGGATGCGCTCGCCGCCGACGCCGCCGGGTCGCTCGCCGAAGCCTTCGAGGAGTTCCTCTTCCCGGACGCTGCTGACGCTGCCGCTCCTCCCGTCTGAAGACAGTTGGGCGCTAGGCCCGTTTTTATTCGTGCATCAGTATTCTGGCCATGCGGCCTTTGTAAATAAGCACATTATCCCAGTCGTAAACATTTGTTGATACGAAATGAAGTCTTTTGCTTATTGCGCTTTTTTGTTTCTCCTTCTTCCTGAGTAGATTCTAGTTAGGGGAGTTCGATTTTCGCGGGGGGCCTGCTGGGTTGGAGGCGAGAGAGAAGGGCCGTATCCTTGCGGCGTAGGCTATCTCTGACTCGCGCGCTCCTTCCGCTAGGCCGCCTGCGCCCTGTTCGAACCGTTGCTCGAGGTTGAAGTAGAAAACAAACTTAGCGCGTGTGAGTTGCTTTGTTTTTGCGCAAAAATGGGACCATTTTGGGGGGGTGCCCCCCACAGTAGCCCCCGAGGGTAACTTGGGTTTCAGGGGAAAGCCGAGTTGCCCTTTCTATTTGACTTAAGGCGTTTACATAGTTGTCACCAACTGGGGCGTTGGCCATATGATTTTTACAACAAAAAATGCTTGGGAATCCTAGCTAGGGGTAGAAACGACGTAGCTGTTGGATGTTCCAAGCGTTGGTGAGCTCTTCACCGTCCTCGTTGGCCAGCTTGTACGTGCCGGGCTTGAGTACCTTCACTACGACATAGGGTCCTTCCCATGGGGGCGATAGCTTGTGGCGCCCTCGGTTGTCTTGGCGTAGCCTTAGGACCAGATCCCCTTCGCTGAAATCCCGCCGGCGTATCTTGCGTGCTTGGTAGCGCCTGAGGGATTGTTGGTACCTCGCGGAATGCATTAAGGCCACGAGGCGTGCCTCGTCCAACTGATCCAGCGAGTCCTCGCGGGTCCGCTGGTTGGCATCCTCCTCATAGCCTCGAACCCTGGGCGATCCGTATTCTAAGTCCGTGGGGAGGACGGCCTCCGCGCCATGGACTAGGAAAAACGGGGTGAACCCAGTGGCTCTGCTCGGGGTGGTCCTTAGGCTCCACACAACCGCTGGTAACTCTTGGAGCCATTTTCGCCCGCATTTGTTCGGTGGGTCGAAAATTTCGGGCTTTAGGCCTTGCAAGATCATGCCGTTGGCACGCTCTACTTGGCCGTTGGTCTGTGGGTGTGCCACAGCTGCCCAATCCACTCGGATGTGAAACTTGTCGCGAGAACTCCAAGAACTTCCCGCCCGTGAACCGGGACCCATTGTCGGTGATGATGGAGTTTGGCACTCCAAAGCGGTAGACGATGTCGGTGAAGAATGTTACCGCCTGCTGCCGCCCGAGATTCGTGATGGGGCGCACCTCCACCCACTTGGAGAACTTGTCGATCGCGACCAACAAGTGGGTGAAGCCCCCGGCGCCTTCCGCAGGGGCCCGACGATGTTCGGCCCCCACACGGCGAACGACCATGTTACGGGGGATGGTCCGTAGGGCATGGGCGGGCAAGTTGGACTTGCGGGCGTAGAAGCGACACCCTTTGCGGGTGCGCACGATCTCGCTGGCGTCCGCGACCGCAGTGGGCCAGTAAAAGCCCTGGCGGAACGCGTTGCCGACGAGGGTGCGGGGCGCGGCGTGGTGGCCACAGATCCCCGCGTGGATGTCCCGTAGGAGCTCGCGCCCCTCGGGGATGGGCACGCACCGCTGCAGGATGCCGGAGGTGGCGCGCTTGTACAGCTCACCTTCGACGAGGGCAAAGGACTTGGCCATCCTGGCAATGCGCCTGGCCGCGGCCCGGTCCGCGGGGAGTTCCCCTCGAGCGATCCAGGCGATGTATTTGTCGCACCAGTCCGCTTTGACAGGAGCTGGCTCGATGTCCATCACATTGGCCTCGTGGGAGCCATACCCCTCGAGGAGGGAGAGCACGTACGCCTCGTTCGAGGGGTCCTTGTCCATGGGTTCCGCACCCGCTGGATTCGAGGGAGCCCCTGAGGGTTCGTCGCGACTCGAGGGGTGGGGCTCGAAGACGACCGAGGGCTGAGCGATGTCACGCGCGAAAACATTCGGGGGGACGGTGATCTGCCCGGACGCGATCTTGGCCAGCTCGTCCGCCTCCTCGTTGTACCGGCGAGGCACATGGTTGAGCTCGATGCCGTAGAACTTGTCCTCGAGGGCTCGCACGGCTTTGCAGTAGGCCTCCATCTTGTCGTCATGGCAGCTCGCGTTCTTCATGACTTGATCGATTACGAGCTGCGAGTCCCCCCGCACGTCGAGGCGCTTGACGCCTAACTCAATGGCGATTTTGAGGCCGCAGAGGAGGGCCTCGTACTCCGCCATATTGTTAGACGCGGGGAAGTGGAGGCGTACCGCGTACCGCATGTGTTCCCCGAGGGGTGACACGAAAAGCAGGCCCGCGCCCGCCCCTGTTTTCATCACCGAGCCGTCGAAGAACAGAGTCCAACACTCCGCTTGTATTTGCGGCGGCGGTAGCTGCGTGTCCGTCCATTCGGCGACGAAATCCGCCAAGATTTGGGATTTGACGGCCTTGCGCGGGGCGTAGGCGAGCGTCTCGCCCATCAGCTCCACAGACCACTTGGCGATCCTGCCCGCAGCGTCGGGGTTGCGGATGATCTCCCCCAGTGGGAAGGAGGAAACCACCGTGACGGGGTGGGCCTCGAAGTAGTGGCGGAGCTTGCGCCGCGCAAGGACTACCGCGTGCAGCAACTTCTGGACCTGGGGGTAGCGCGTCTTCGTATCCGACAGGACCTCGCTGATGTAATAGATCGGCCGCTGTACACGCAAGGCGTGCCCTTCCTCCGTGCGCTCCACGACGATCACGGCGCTGACCACCTGGGTGGTTGCGGCTACGTAGAGCTGCAGGGGTTCGCCGTCTTGCGGCGGCGTGAGGATCGGGGCGTGCGTCAGAGACGCCTTCAGCTTGTCGAGCGCATCCGGGGCCTCAGCGGTCCAGGAGAAGCGCTCGTGCTTCTTGAGTAGGCGGTAGAGGGGCAGCCCCTTTTCACCGAGCCGCGAGATGAAGCGGCTCAAGGCGGCAAGGCACCCCAGCACCTTCTGCACCCCTTTGAGGTCCCGGATCGGACCCATTCGTTCGAGGGTCGCGACCTTTTCAGGGTTGGCCTCAATTCCCCTTTGAGAGACAATGTATCCTAGGAGCACACCGCGCGACACTCCAAAGACACACTTTTCGGGGTTTAACTTGACCCCATTGGCCCGTAGGCAGCCAAACGCGACGCCAAGGTCGTCAACCAGGCCGTCCGCCTTCCTGGTTTTTACGACGATGTCGTCAACGTACGCTTCGACCGTCCGCCCGATGTGATCCCCAAAAACGTGCTGCATGCAACGCTGGTATGTTGCACCCGCGTTTCGAAGGCCAAACGGCATCGTGACGTAGCAGAACGTCCCGAACGGCGTGATGAACGAAGTCGCGAGCTGGTCGGACTCCTTCATCTTTATTTGGTGGTACCGGAGTAAGCATCAAGGAAGCAAAGCAATTCACACCCGGCCGTTGAATCAACGATGCGATCAATGCGTGGCAAAGGAAAAGGAACTTTAGGACATGCTTTATTAAGACTAGTGTAGTCTATACACATCCGCCACTTCCCATTCTTTTTCTTTACAAGCACGGGGTTTGCTAGCCACGTTGGGTGGAACACCTCCTTGATGAATCCGGCCTCGAGAAGCTTCGCGGCCTCCGCTCTCGATCGCCGTCGCCTCTCCTCGTCGAAGCGGCGGAGCGCGTTGTTGCACGGCGCGGGCGTTTGACGGAGATGTCAAGGGAGTGCTCGACGACTTCCCTCGGGATGCCGGCATATCCGAGGGGCTCCACGCGAAGATGTCGGCGTTGGCGCGGAGAAAGTCGACGAGCACCACTTCCTATTTGGGGTCGAGGGCGGAGGCCGACCCTCAACGCTTTGCCCTCGGGGGCGAAGGATCGAGGGGGACCTCCTTGGTCCGCTCCCCGGCCTCGAAGGTGCCGGCGTGCTTGGTCCGGCCTTCTCGGCGGCGGAGTTGAGGTCGTCGTTGACCATCTTCTCCAAGGTGGTTACCAGCGCTTCATGCAGCGCCAGTGCCTCTGCGTGCTCCACGCACTCGACGTCATAGTCGAACGCGTGCTCGATGGATGAGCCGACGGTGATGACGCCGTTTGGTCCCGACATCTTCATCTTCAGGTAGGTATAATTGGGGACCGCCATGAATTTGGCGTAACAAGGTCGCCCAAGTATTGCGTGGTAGGCCCCCTTGAACCCCACCACCTCGAAGGTGAGGATCTCCTTGCGGAAATTCTTCGGGGTGCCAAACCAACCGGGCGAGTCGATGCCCGAGGGGCTGGACTCGCTTGCCGGCGCAATGCCATGGAATGGCTTCGTGCTTGGGCCGCGCTCGGTCCCGGCCCGATCCCCATCAAGCGCAGCGTATGCGCGTAGAGGATGTTGAGGCTGCTGCCTCCGTCCATGAGGACCTTCGAGAACCGGGCGTTCCCGATGATGGGGTCGACCACCAGCGGGTACTGGCCCGGGTTGGGGACGCGGTTCGGGTGATCTTCCCGGTTGAAGGTGATGGCGTCCTCCGACCAATTGAGGAAGGCCGGAGGCGCCCTCTCCGCGGCGAGGACCTCGTGCCGCTCCTTCTTGCGCTGGCGGGTCGACATGTCGACGGTTGGCCCCCCAAAGATGAGGAACACGTTTTCCACGGCTGGGAAGCCGCCTGCGTCGCCATCGCCCCCGTCTTTCTTGGCCTCCGCCTCCTTCACGGCGGCGCGGCCATAGAACTTCTTTAGCATGTCGCACTGCTCAAGGGTGTGGTTTACTGGGGTCTTGTGGTAAGGACACGGCTTTTTTAACATGTCGTCGAACACCCCCGGGCCTCGAGGGGCCGGTCGAGGGCCCCGTCGAGACGGGTCAACAGCAAGGGCCTCGGCATTACCGCCGTCGCGCCCCTGCTCGCGCGCCTCGCGGCGCGGCTTCTTTCCCTTCTTGCCCCGCTTGTCGTTGCGGTGGGGCTCCTTGGACTTGCTGCCCTCCGCGGGCGCGTCCTCCGAGCGCTTCCCCTTCTTGCCGTCGAAAATCGCCCCCACGGCCTCTTCCCCAGAGGCGAAGCTGGTGGCGATGTCGAACAGCTCGTTGGAGTCCGCGGGCGGGCTGCGTCCCAGCTCCCGCACGAGGTCCCGGCATGTGGTGCCCTCGAGGAAGGCGTGCACGATCTCGGACTGCGCCACGCTGGGGAGCTCGGTGCAGCGCTTGGAGAAGCGCCGTATGAAGTCCCGCAACGACTCGCCGGGCTTCTGCGTGCAGGAGCGTAGGTCCCATGAATTTCCGGGGCGCACGTACGTGCCCTGGAAGTTGCCCACAAACGTGCGGACCAGATCATCCCAGTTGTGGATTTGGCTAGCGGGCAAGTGCTCGAGCCATGTCCGGGCCGCGTCACCGAGGTGCAGGGGCAAGTTGCGGATGATGACCTCGTCGGCCGGTGGCCCCGCCTAGGCGGCAAGCCAAGCGGTAGTCGTTGAGCCACACACGGGGGTCTGTCTCCCCGTTGTACTTGACGATGGTCGAGGGTTGGCGAAAGCGGCGGGGGGAACGCCGCCGCGCGGATCTCCCGCCGAACACACGGGTTCTCGGGGGCTCGGCGTCGGGGAGCGGTCCTCGCCGCCGTCGTAGCGTCCGCCCCGTCGAGGGTGGTAGCCCACCGCCGCTCGTGCGTCCGCCCGCTTGTGCGCCGGCGTTGATGACGTTGCGGGCGTCGCCATCCGGCGCCCTGCGTGCGTCAAGGAGCCGCTCCTTGGCGGCGTGCGCCCTTGGTCGGCGGGTCGCCTGCCGGTCCTCCTGCGTGGACCGAGGGGTTCGCCCCCCGTGCGGCTCCGTCGTCCCGCGCATCCCCCCCGTTGGCGTATGCGTGATGCCGAGCTCTCGGCCGCCGGACGGCCGCTTGCTCGATGAGAGTTTGCACCTCGCGGTGCGGGTCTCGTGCCTCGGGGGTCGAGGGTGCCGGCATGGCCCGCGGCGGCGTCGCGGAGGTGATGAGCTTTTGGCTCGCCCACGGGGATGCGTCCGTGTTGTCGATGTTGGGGTCGATGTTGATGCGATCACGGACTGTCGGCCCGGCTCCGCGCGCGTTCGCCGCGCGCGGGGCTTCCCCCCGCCATTGAGGCACGGAGCGGCCGCACCGTCCGGTATTCCTCCGCCGGCTTGGCCTCGAGCTCGCGGGCTTGGGCCGGCCGCGCGTCGGCGTCGGCCCCGGCGGGGGCGCTTGGCCCCGCGGCCAGGCGCGTGGCGATCCCAGGGGCAGGCGTGACCTCTCCGTCTCCCGGCGCCGCCGCCGCCGGCGGCGGCATTAGCTGGGTCGTTGGTGATGACGGCGTAGCACTCCCGCGCGGGATCGTAACTCCCGGTGCTAGAGTCGTCGGAGCAGCCGAACCAGTAGTCCGTAGCGTCGAGGAAACGCCGGAACATGACGGGGTCCGGCACGCCGGAGAAATCCCACTTCGCGTACCCGTGGCGGTTGGAGGGCGGCAACGCGTCGAGGGAACCCAGGGACGACTCGTCGCCCGCTGAGGCGCCGGGATCCCTGGCGACGAAGACGTGACGGCCAGGCGGAACCCTGCGCATCGTGGTGTTGACGTTGGCATTGTAGGCCGACGTAGCGCCACGCGGCCCCGATGGGGATGCGCGGTCGGAGACCGTGTGTTGTCCCCGCCGGGATGGTGGCCGTCGTAACGGCGTGCGCACCGCGCCGAGAGGCGCGCGCGCTCGGCCGCGCCGCTCGGACCGCGCCCGGCGTGAACGCCGCGCCCGGAGCGACGGCGGCGTCGTGGCGTCGATGGGCCCGCGGCATCCGTGCCCGCGGGCGCCGCGCTCGTGGTGGTGCGTGCGGCGGGGGCCGAGCGGACCCGGCTTTCGGCGCCGAGCGCGGAGCTCCTCACGATTGGTGATGCGCATGAGGTAGCCGTTCCCCGTGGCCTGAAAGTTCAGGTCCCCGAACCGGATTTCGAACCCGGCGGGGAGGGGGTCCGAGCCGCCCATGCGATGGCGTGTACCACGGTACTCAGTGCGGATCACCATGGAGGGAGTTGGTGGAATGACCTTAGGCGCTCAGATTGCCCCACGGTGGGCGCCAACTGTCGGTGCGGAATATGGTCCCGACACTAACCAGTAGAAAGCGCCGAGGTCTATCCCTCAATGGTCGATGCTAAGCAATAAGAGACACGGGATTTATCCTGGTTCCGGCCGAGGGGGCCGTACGTCCAGCAGTGGTGTGCTCAAGGCACTATATTGCTCAACACCGGGGGTGCCTGTAGTGGGGCTGCTACAAGCAAGGCGGGAGAGGAAGCGTGGCTTCCAAGTCCCTGGAGGAGAGGCTGAAGATATTGTGGGAGAATTGGAGAGCAAGTGCGCAGCTTGTCTCCTGTTGTGCTGTGTCTCGTGTGCTCCTGTCTGTCCCCTCGCGGCTGGGGGGTTCGCCCCCCTTTTATAGATCAAGGGGGAGGCGGATTACATGCGCGCCGCGCTATCTAGCTACGTGGGGAAGCACGACGTGCTATGCTGTAGAGTGGGCGGCCGTCCGGACGATCCTTGCAGCGATCTGGCCATGATGGCCTACCTTGTACCCGAACAGTGGCGGTTCGAGGGTAGAAGGGCGGCGGATGGTGGCGATGTCCTCTGATAGGCTCGAGGGAGGCGCTGACGTTGGCCTGTACGGGGCACAAGAGTAGGTAAAACAGCGTCCCTTCCCAACGCGCTTCACAGTGCTAGAGTCGTTGCTACAGCGTCTGGAGTACGCCCGCATGCGCGGGGACGGCGGCCATGCTGTTACTGTGGCAGGGATGGCGTTCCACCGTCCTAGCGCCTCCACCTAACCCTGTAGGGTCACAAGAAAGCAAATCGAGGATGCAACCGGCCCCCCTTCGAGGGCTCGGCGCGTTAGCCGTCATCGGAGCGGCGCACGGCGTCACGGGGCCCCGCCACCGCCGCGCCGCACGGTCCCTCCCCACGGTGATGGGGATGGGCTCCTTCCCCGGGGAGTTGGTGCGGCGGCACGGGCGCAAGCCCCGGCGCATGATGGCGCCGTCCCGCCGGTGTCGGGCGTTAAATGCCCGTGTACGGGGGGACGGCGCACGCGTGAGGGGCGCCCTCGAGCGTGGCGGACCCCGGTCGAGGGGAGGGACGGACCCTCGAGCGAGGCGGAGCCTGCTCGAGGGGGAGCGGGCCCTCGAGCGAGGCGGAGCTCGCTCGAGGGAAGCGCTACCCCTCGAACGGGGCGGAGCCCGCCCGAGGGGGGCGCGCATCTTCGAGCGAGGCGGAGCCTGCTCGAGGGGATCTCCAAGGGGGGCGCCTTGATGGGCCGTCGGGGTCCCTGCGGCATGGGCCGTATCCTGCATGGTTAGGCAAACCGTGTTTTGGCTTTGTTGCGGGTTTTAAGTGAGGATTTCCCCGTTGTTTAAGGGGACCCCTAGGGCTGTCCCCGACAATCCTGCAATAAGTACATTGGGTGAGCATGACTACTACCACACAATCAGTACTCGGACACTGAGTTCGGCTACTGACCTCGTTCGGCGGATGAGCTGCGGAGTACTCGGGGACCGGGCAGGGCGTGTACGGCGGCATGTCCTTGAAGATCCTGCCCAGCCTCTCGACGATGTCGTCATCATCGATCTCACCGCCGGGCATTCGCGACGTGTCGTCCTCGCCCGTGTACTGGTACCCGAGGGTATCACGCACCATCAGCGGCTGTACCCTCCTCTTCATGAAGCTGAAGGCCACGTGTTCGACCCTCAGCCCGACTTCTCTCAAAGCCCTGATCTTCTACAACAGCTCGGGTAGCTGGATACCCTCCTGCATGGTCGGCTCCGTGTTCCACCAGGGCCGATGCTTCGGCTGCTTCCCGCTTGGCTTCGGCAGCTCCGGGTGGTGGTGATGTAGAACCATTTCGTCTTCAAATCTTGGTTGGAGTCAATCAGCTTGTACGCCAAGTACTGCTCGGCGGCATCTTCGCGCATCTGGATGCCCGCCCCTCCGACTACTCTTGGGTCGTTGGCGCTCGGCTGGGGCTTCACGCGGAAGAACTTTCAAAACAGCACCCAGTGGGGCTTGATCCCCAAGAATGCTTCGCAGAAGTGGATGAACACAGAGATGTGGAAGATTCCATTGGGGTTCAAGTTGAGGTACTTGATACCGTAATAGTCGAGAAGGCCTTTGAAGAAGTCGCTCGCCGGAAGAGCCAACCCGCGCTCCACGAACCACGCGAACATTGGGATTTCGTCGGGGTTCTTCTCAATTGGATACGGATCTCCTGCGGTGGCGCGCCACATATCCACCTCCATCTCGCGGAGGAAACTGTTGTTCACCAGCGCCAGCAGGTCTTCGGTCTTCGCCTTGGATTTTTTCCACTCCTTGTTTGGATTCGGGCGCGGGGGAGACACCGGCGGCGTTGACCCTTCAGCGGATCCAGCAGCCTCTTCACGGGACCTCTTTTTCCCAGCGGCGGTCTTCATGCTCTTCGACGGGGATGGATTCATTCTCCAAAGGCAGCGGGTTTTCACTCGCATTCGCTCGGGGGCTGCGGCGGAGGCAAGAAGCGGCGGCGCGCGTGGATTTGCAGTCTACGGCGCGGTGGCAGTGTGCTTGGGCGGCTAAGTCTTGGCTAGATCTATTTCAACCAACTACGAATGCGGAGGATGAAAAAACCTAAGGGTTTCGGCTTCTATTTATAAGTCAACCGGTGGCTCCGCAACGACCAGATGGATATGTATCGGCAGCTGACTCAGCGGCGGCCGCCTGACCTTTCAACTTCCAGTAGTCGACGAGCTCTGTCTCGGGGGCTCGACTACGTCTACTCAATTCCCTGGGTGGCGACAAGATTCAAGAGCAACTCAGGACACATTCTACATCCAAGATGACCCTTCAATTCGAGAGGAAGTACTCGACTCAAGGTTCGGGGGCTCCGTGCCACGTGTCCTTCGGTTTTTTCTCCGGATTTTACGGGATAATCTTGCCAGAACTTAAGATTGACCCTCAGCCAGAGTCTACAACTCAACCTAAGGCTCAGGGGCTACTCCATATGGAGTGCAATTTTGCAATCGCACGTCCATATAAATTTCGGTTTCAAGACAACGCGAGTATTATTGAAGACCTTCAAGAGAAGAACTCGAGGACGCTTGGGAACTACTCGAGAAGACTTCAAGACTACTCAAGGATCAACTGGAGTACCTTCCAGCCTCGGGATGCTTCAAGTATTCTTGAGGACTTTTGGCTTGTAGTACTCGGGGACGCTTGAGGACTACTTGTCAAGGCCATCAAGACTACTCGAAACTATCCTGCTCAACTACAAAGTACTCGGGGGCTTGTCGTATGGACCTCCCTGGGCCCATTACCTTGGTGGGTACCAGGACCGACTACTTAGTGGGCCCCTGGGGCTACTCGGCTTGTGCCACACGGCACCTGATGGCTGAGGCGCAAGGACTACGGTGGAGAAGTACTTGGATAGGAAGCTATACATGTCCTGTACTGTGTAGAGAACTCCTAGACGTACCCGACTAGTACTCTCTCCCTGAACCGACTTGTAACCCTGCCTCCCGGACTATATAAGGCGAGGCAGGGACCCTTCTCTCTCATACGCATCATCTTGTAAACACACCCAATCAATCCAGAGCTACGCAACATACAGGATGTAGGGTATTACGTACCTCGCATCCGAACCTGTCTAAATTGTGTGCCACATGTCTCTTCCTTCGAGTTAACGATCTCGGCGAGGCCACATTCATCTACCTCGGGTACTCCCCTTGGTAGGTTGCCGGTCTAAAACACCGACAACACGATCCTTAACTTAAAAAACTAAATGTGTAGCTAGTTTTTAAGCGTAACATCATGTGTGTATTCATATGTAGGAGTCTAGAACTTTTTTTATACCAATTAATAAAAGGAATGTGTGTACACTTAAGATTGTAGTGGTTGGTTAGTAGTCATTCTTGATCCTAATGCTAGTATACTAATAAAATTGGAATGTTGTTGTGCTCTTACAATAGAAGAATACATAGCTCAACTAGTGTTTCCGTGGTGGGCATCTACCCTTGAAGTTGCAGACCAAGGTTCGAAACCCCTTCTTGGCCACTTTCATTGAGGATTTTTTGCAGACCGTGCATGCCACACACGGGGGTGGGGCTCAGTTCGCGGGGTGGCTGGCACCCTTAGCTTCCGATTCAAACGTTTTCCCCGATTTTGGTACCTCAAGCGCTAGTTCACACGATTTTTTTATCGGTTCATACAATGTTTTTACCGGTTCATGTTGACATACGAAATTTTGGGGTAGAAGAAATCCTTGTTTTAATATTAGGTAGAGATACATTAATCTACAACAATATTCATGAAGATCATGTGAAGCACATTGCCCAAGTGTTCAACATCCTCAAGCAGCACAAATCACTTCTCAAAAATCCAAGTGCTCATTTGCTCAGCAACAAATGTAATATTTGGGCAACATCATTAATGCCTAGAGAGTTGCAAATGATCCCAAGAAAATTCAAGTAATGGCTGACTGACCTACACCCACTGATCTCAAGCAATCGAGAGGATTCCTTGGGCTTTCTGGTTATTACAGGAAGTTCATAAAGAAGTATGGAGTCCTTAGCATATCTCTGATTGAATTGCTCAAGAAGGGAGTTCCTTTTGGCTAGACACCACAACACAAGGAATTCTTTGAAATACGAAAAGCCACTTTGGTATTGTTCATAGTGATGCTTGCTCTGTACCTGACTTGAAATAGTGTCTGGAAGAAAGATCAACTATGACTCAGCTAATTCAACATAATCTGGTAAGAGCTCAACACAGGATGGAGCAACAAGAAGACAAAAAAAAGACAAGAAAGAGACTTTTAAGTGTTCAACATTGGTGTTTGGGTGTACATCAAGTTGCAACCCCACATTCAACAGTTGGTGCAACGAAGAACTAAACATAAACTGAGTTTCAAATACTTTGGGTCGTATTTAGTTTTGCAGCGCATTGGCAAGGTTGCTTACAAGATATAGTTACCAGCCAGGAGCAAGATACACCTAGTTTTGCATGTATCTCAACTCAAGAAAGCCATGGTGACCAGCTCCAGTGCATGGCAATCGATGGTGCTACCCTCTACATATCAGTTACTAGTCGCTTGCCTTCACAAAATTGGACATTCTGTTGTTCCTTTTATGTTGGTTCAGCTGAATGGTGGCCTCGAAGCTGGACAACTTAGGAGCGGTTCAACTGCTTAAACTCTATTGTTTCAATTGCTCCTGCTTCAACTATTATTGCACCTTGAGAACAAGATGCAACTTAAGGAGAGGGGAATGGCACAGACTCAAACTCTACCGCTCCGCGACAACGACCCATAAACCGGCCCGCGTATCATTGGGCTTGTAACGGGCTCATCCCAATTACCGAACTGAATGTAAGACTTCCCGTGTGGGTGGATGTGATGAGGCAAGAAAGAACAAAATATCTAAATCTATCACTCCCCTCTCCTTCCTCTGCTCTGGGGCGATGCCGCCGTGTCCTTCTGCTGCGCGTGACACCGATGACCCTCATATCTGTCACGGGTTCATGATAGTGCCACTCTCCTTAGAACCATTTTTTTCATTTCTCACGAGCACTCTTTGGCTACCATCTTGGCATCTTGTGGGGCTACCATGGCTTCATGCCTCTACACAAACTACTTTGATGAGATTGTTTGACAAGTGTTGAAACGTCTTCTACTAATTGTATAGTTGATATGTTATGGGAGGAAAACACTAAAGAACCGAAACAGAACACTATTATGTTTTCTTTGGCGATCTCTCTACAACTAAAAAGGTCACGAATCTCCCTGAAATTACACAGAGCGTTAAGTCTAGAGTTGGAACGTTTTGATGGAGCATAGAGAAGATGAGCAACTTGCTAGACAAAAAAGGATGCACGATCTCCAATAAAACCCAACGTTAGAAATTTTGAAAGGTTTCTGTTGCTGAATCTATTGACACTTTGACAGATACACATCATTGTTTGTTTATTATACTCCTTATGTCCTACTTATCCATTCATTCCCTGCTCAAGCAAAAAAGAAAAAAAGAGGTAGATGTTCCTCTTTGTTGTTCCTCATTTCCTCAAGGCTTAGGAGTTACAAGGTGCTTCAGGAGAATACAATGGTTGTGCTGGCTTGAGTTGAGTTCACGAGACAACCCTCAGCTGAGCTCACCAGACCAAACGAAGAAATGTTCGGGAGCATGAAAACCACCGCCAGGGTTGCTTATTATATAATACTAGTACTTTTATTTAAGAACAAAATTTTCATACAAATCAGCACAAGGTCAGCCGAACAAAGCTCGGTTCGATGCAGGGCGGTCCGGCACGCAGCGGTCCATGTAAGCCATCACCCGCCACCTCAGCAAGCATTTTACGGGCCATAAAGCCGCCAGATAAGCAGCATACGTGGTGCACCAGCTGTATGAACGATCTAGCAATATTCGTTTTGTAAGGAACCCCGGGTCCCACAAACACCAGTATGGAAACAGAATATACTTTCCCCGAATGTAGCGCTCCTCCCACGGTCCCACCTCGCGGTTCCCCCACTTCCCCCTCCTTCCACGCATCCACCACCGGCAACTCCCGTCGTCTGGCTGCCAGGTGGACCGTAAGATCCTTGGGCCGACATGGCATAGACTTACTAGAACAAGAGAGTCGCACGATTGCCGAAGCCCTTTCAGCACGGCACGTTCCGGCGGCGTGTGTCTGGTTGGCACGCAAAAAGGGGAAGGCGCGGGGAGAAGTGAAGCAACAAGCAAACCGAGGGGCGACGGGTGGGCCCCACACACACAGCCTGCGTAATGGAAACAGAAAATAAATCCTCCTTTAATCAAGCTGCTGTAACCTCCGTCAGGCTCGCTCCGATGTTCTTCTCACTTCCAAAATCCTGCGCCGGAGAATCACGACGAGCGTGGCGTGGAGTAACCACCCCGCATTGGCCAATTTTCCGTTTCCGTTATTGAATCCGCATCCAAAACCCTCCTCTCTCTCCTCTCGCTGCGCCTTGGCTCCCTGGCCTCACCCTTTTTCTTGTCCTCCCCGCCGCCTCGCCCGTTCTAGCTTTCCATCCATCCCGTTCCCCCTCCACCCCCACCTCCAAAAAGCACCAGCCCGGAAGCCCCACCGCCCGCCCGCAACGCGCCCCCACGCCGCACGAGCGCGCGCTCTCTCCGAACCTTCGGGAACACCGACGCGGCGGCGGCGGCATGGGAGAGTACTGCGCCTCACCGGAGGGGGACTCGGCGCTGGCGGCGGCGTCCCCGGAGGCCACCCTGACGTTCCACTCTCCGTCCCCCGCGGCGGCGGCGGCGGCGGTCGCCAGGCCGGGGTATGGGAGCTGCGACCGCCGTTACGTGAAGCAGGTGTTCGACAACCTCCACGGGAGCATCTCGCTCGACCCGGTGCGCTCCGCTCCTCCGCTGCCTCCTTCCTTCCCTGTCCCCACCTCCCTCCTAACTCATTGCTCGTGGATTGGTTGACGATCCTTTGCTTCGCCCTCGCTGTTGTTTCGGGTGTGGAGAGGGATCGTTGGGTGATGCGTTCCTTTCTGCTATTCGTCGGTTTGTTTCGGGTGTGGAGAGGAATCGTTGGATGATGCGTTCCTTGCTGCTATTCGTCGGTTCGGCTTGCCGCTTGCGTTGGCCCCCCAATCGGCACTCCTAGTTCTTGGGTAACCCTGCGGTGCAGGATTACGAGACGCCCTCTCGGTTCTCGTTATGCGTCTGTTTTGTTTGATTCTACGTTGTCTGCTGCCGCTCTCTTTTACTCGCGATGCCGTTTGTTTTGGTCGTGTGGTAGCAATTATTTGCCACCCTGGAAGGGTTTGCTCCCCACCTTCAGTTCATTGCGCCACATGCCCTGATTAGATTAGTAGATTCCCACCTCTTCATGTGTTTCCAGAAGTTACGCATGTGCCATATTGTTTAGTTTCAGTATTTAGGCATGTTGAAGTGTTTGCACGTTGATGTTGGTGTGGCGCATGGACCCACATTGCATGATTAACTGTGCATGTAGCGTATTGTTTTTTCAATTAATAAATTCAATGGGGGTAACGTTTTATGCCCATGCTGAAACTGCTCCCAACATGCCTGTTTTAATCTAGGAGTAACCGAAGAATATTACTACTCAACTAATGCTCAGCAGCATGTATTAGTTTTGTTGACTTTTATTGGGTCATAAGTATCAGGTAGCTAGTTTAATTGTGCTTTGACTGTTACATGTGACTTCAAAGTAATGGGGGTGGCATGGTAACTAAAAATTGAAACTGCATCAGCATTCAATTTTCTATTTCTGGCTAGGTAGGCAGTTTCATATGTAACAGCCTTCCAATTCTCTATTTCAACCGAGGTGTACATGGCAACTTTGTTTTGGCCTCCTGATTTGGTTGATGTACACTTCACATCATACTTGGATGCTTGGCTTTCTACTGAGCCACTTGTATTCGTACTCTCTTGATTTCAGTGTTTTTGATAGCCCTGGTCCATGAACCCAATTCTTTTTTATAAATAGCATTACCACATTAGCACCAGGCTCATTTCCAGTGATAAGTAAAATACTATGACGATTGATATATTCATCTTTTTTGAAATTTGGACCTTAGCAGACTTCACCATTAGGAGGATCAATGTGAAATTTGTTTGTTCTATTTCTGCAGTTGTCATTTGGGCTGTTCAAAAACAGGTTGGCACTAATTGCACTAAATGAGCATGCATGCTTTTGCATCTGCTGAAGTTTGCATTCATGCCTTTGTTTGTAACCTGTTTGGCTTGGTTTGCATATCCTCAATAGTCATGCTTGGCACCTATGTTTTCACATTTCTGGCAAATTAACCATTTTAAGGTTTATTGCTTTCCATTTCTATTAAGGCTACAACACAATTTGGATGTGCTCAAACTGATGTCTGACATATAGTTCAGTCCTGTACTGGTTATGGTGTTATTCAAGTAATTTCTGCTGCTAAAAATAATATAGTTGTTGCAATCTCTGCTGTACAGCTTGCTCTGCAGTTTGTTGACACTGAAGAATTTCAGAGGTGACTATGGTTTTCCTTAATTGCTTCTGTACAATTTAGATATTCAGCTTCTTTGATTGCCTATCATGATTTGGTTTTAATGCATTCTTCCATTTAGGTTGCGGGACCTAAAACAACTTGGTGAGTTCACTTTCTCTGTTCCATAGAATCTTAGTAGTTATACTTGACAGAAATTATGAAAACACAATGGAGTTCTATTGCTTGTTAGTGAAGAGATATTGGCATTCAAGCAGAAAACACTGGTGGTTCTTTAGTGCCACTAAATGAGCATGCATGCTTTTGTCATTTGTATTTGACATTTACATAAGATGCTTTCAATAATTTTCAGGCCTTACATATCTGGTCTATCCTGGAGCTGTTCACACACGCTTTGAACATTCACTGGGAGTTTATTCGTTGGCCGGGAAGGCTATGAATAATCTTAAAACATATCAGGTGTGTATAAATCTCAATTCTTAAATTGATTGAAATCCTGGAATTTTATAGCTGAATAATTAAGGGTAATGTTTTCCTTCGACAGGGAGAAGAGCTTGGTATTGATCACATCGACATGCAAACTGTGAAGCTTGCAGGTTGGTGTGCGCTCATCTGGGGCTCCATTAACTATTGAATATCTTTATGATCTTTGTCATAATTTTGTTCAGGCCTCTTGCATGATATTGGACATGGCCCCTTCAGTCATTTGTTTGAGCATGAGTTTCTTCCTCGTGTTAATCCTGGCTCAACCTGGTGATTCTCTTTCAGCCTTTGGCACCTTAAATATATTATTTGAATTATTTCAAATTTCTACTTTTGTTATCCTAATTTTTGTTTTGGTTAGATACTTAGCTTCCATGTCCCAAAAGGCTACTGGCATAGCTGTTTCATGTGTATGCATGCATATTTTCTTCTCCGGTGATCATAGTTACAGTGAATTTTGTTTTGGTGCTACTTTAATTGCTACTCTTTATGCCTTTTGACATCCTGACATAGTCCCACGCTCATCGTTCATCCTTATTTGATGATGCCGCCATTTATGAAGACTCATGTTGCTATGTTAAATCTGCTTGAGATTCTGGTTGGTCTCTTATTTGCTTGTTTACGCTTTTCTTCTTTCAGGTCTCACGAGCATATGTCAGCACTGCTGTTGGACAGTATTGTTGACAAACATGCAATAGATATTGAAGCTGATTATCTCAAAATGGTCAAGGTATAAATTTTATTTTTTTCAGCACTGATTGTCACCTTCAAGCAAATTATCCTTTTGTTTCTTTAATTTAGGACGTTTGAAGTGTTTCAACCTCTCAATATTGATGAATTCACTTTAACATGTTATGTGATTTACCTGTTTTTTTTATATGTGGAGTAAGCAGGGTTTACATATGGAAAGAAAGTTAAAAAAATATTAGTGCATACAACTCGTTTACTAATCATAACATGCATATAGAAGTTACCAATCTACAATTTTATTGCAGGACATGATAGGTGCCAGCTCTAAGTCTGCCACTACAATAGTATGTATCTTATTCTCTGTTCTCAGCTCAGTTATCTATCTGTATTGAATTTGGATTGCATAATTTAGATGAATTTGAAATCTATTTCTTCAGAGTGCAAAGGATAAGCATTTTCTTTATGACATTGTTGCTAATGGACGCAATGGTATAGATGTTGACAAGTAAGGACCAACTTTCAATTGAACTCATGAAATTTCCTGCATGCCCATAGTGGTTTTTGCTATCATCTGGTTATGTTTTAAGATAATGTAACTGCGCAGGTTCGACTACATTGACCGTGATTGCAGAGCATGTGGTCTTGGCTCTAATTTCCAGTACTGGAGGTACATTTTGTTTCTTACCTGTGTTAAATTCTTGTTTCCTGCCCTCCTTTTTGAGACTAGGAATCAGTATAATCAACTTTTGTAAAATAATTTCACCTCCATGCGCTTTAGGTTCTGTACATTTCTAACAATGTGCCTTTCCCCCCTTCATTTTTTCATGGTCCAGTTGTAGTGTTGGTGTTGCCTTATTGTAATTGCAGCATTTAATATTTGAGCCATTTCTTCTGGGTGATTTTGTTAATTATAGATTACAAATTATCTCTCATAGAATAAAATAGTATGATTAAATGAATACAAAATAGAAGATAAACTAGAAACATGTTGAAAAATAGGTTTCCTTTTCCTGTTCTGTCATGATTCTTGCTGTGTCTCCCACTGAGCCACACATATGTCACTTTTGTCTACAGAGAGAAAGGAATCTCATTTCTCCATTGGTAATATTATAGCTAGTGTTAATCATACACTAGAAATTTGAACAAGGGCTTGCAACTTTTATGATCAAGTACCCTTGTCTTGCAAGCATTATATGAGACTTTGTTAAATAATTGTGGAAACTTACAGGTGTTAGATAGTTGGCACGTCCAATGTTTGTAGGAAAAGCTCATATTAACCTTTTTCTTTACTGCTAATACTGCAAAGTCATTATTACATCTTGTGAATTTATAGTGCCTTTTCCCTGCAGGTTGATGGAGGGCATGCGGGTGATGGGTGATGAAATTTGCTATCCTGCCAAAGATTGTAGGTGCTTTTTATATTAGTCCTCACCTGCTTAAATTTTATCTGTTTTATTTTTCCATAACATTAAGACATCATAATGTGACTTGTCATGTCTTACTGGGAATATAGACTTGAGCATCCATAAGTTGTTTTCAACACGTGCTGATCTTCACCGGACTGTCTACACCCACCGCAAAGTAAAGGTAACTTACTTTGATTTACTTATTACATACAAAAAAGAAACATGTTTGCATCATCTAACAACATCAGCAAGAAATGAAAACTATGAATAAGTCCAGCTAGGAGACAATATTTGCATAGCTTCTAAACCACTCAGGATTCAGATACAGCTGGATTTCCTGTTAACACTGGTATACAATTGATTCAAAGCTTTCCTTTCAATTCCTCAAGTGAACGAATATAGTGTTATATCATAAGGTTATAGATGAAGTCTAGTAGACATTTTTAGTTGGCCTAAAAGTAAATGAGTCTCATGTATCCAAAAGTTTAATTCATCGTTTCATAGATATTTGAATTGTAGGTGCATTTAAGTTATACTTATTTTTTTATGCACCCGAGTCTACATTCATGGCCATCCAGGGTTCAAATCCAGGTGGCACAAACAAAAAACTCCACTAGCTGGTAACCCAAAAATACTGCAGGGCTCCTGCAGCCTGTGGCACGTGTGGTTTGCCTAGAAGGTCGTGGTTGACCTAGATTTCGGTGCGGTCCTAAAGGGTGAAGCCAGATTTTGGGGGTTTCTTGGCCCTTGTGGTTGAGGCTTCTTTTTAATGATAAGGCCGGTGGTTGTCCCCCAGGGTTGAGTTTTTTTCTTCCATTCCTGTTATGGTATATTCTGGTTCATTTTCTAACATTCCTCGATCTTTAGGCTGTTGAACTCATGCTTGTGGATGCGCTCATTGAGGCTAATGATTACTTGGGAATATCATTGCATGCACCTGATGCAGAAGATTTTTGGAAGGTTTGGTGCCAGTCACTGTTATTCTGTTGTGTTCAGAGTTATTGTTCAGTCTATCTATCTTACTTTGTCTGAAATTCCAGTTGGATGACACAATCATTAAAAGCATTGAAACTGCTCCCAATGATGAACTGAAGAAAGCAAAAGCAATCATTCAACGTATTCGCCGAAGAGAGCTCTACAAGGTAGTATGTTTTTTTATCAATATACTGCTTCTGTATAAGTGCCATTTTTTCATGTCACTTGTTACGTGTTTGGTGTAAGAATATTTGCTTTAGGAGAATCTGTTTCTTTTTACACATATAGTGGCTTCTATGTTCATGAAATTAATTCAAATTAATGAACTCTGGCTCAGTCTTATACCTTGAAATCCTTCCAACTAGTATATCACAGCTTCCTTAGAGCACTCTATTTTGTAAATAATTGTGCTAGAACAAATCAAATTCTTTGCAAACGTATGTGAATCTAGTGACGAACCTGTTTCATCAGATCATGGCCGCAATAAAGTATACTCAAGAGGAAAGGTTGTTTTCATCTTGGGAGATCTGAATTTGCCAACGTGAAAACGCACACTACACAACTGATGCAACCTGCTTGTGCGTCATTTAAACTGTATAACTGTTCTGTTCTTACTACATAGATATTGACATTTTTTGTTGGGTGAGTTTGAAAACTACTTTTCTGTTGAATAATTGCACATATAGCATCAGCTCTGTTCTGACGTACATATTACTTAAGCTTATCTTTCTTTTTTAGAAGATTTACGTTAATCTATGTTGTTGAGTTGCAGTTTTGCAATGAGTATTCTGTTCCAAAGGACAAGCTGGAGCATTTCAAAAATGTAACTGCACAGGACATAGTTTGTTCACAGGTTTGCATCTACTTTTGCTCATTTTTAAGCTGGCTGCAGTAACCTGACCTCTGAAGAATCCACTCTTCATTTTTCTAATGTTGACGCTACTGTCCTTAGAAATCGTCTGAAGTGCTGCTGAAGGAAGAGGATGTCGCTGTGAGTAATGTTAAGATTGATCTTACTCGAGGAAAAGACAACCCGCTGGAAAGGTTTTGATGTTTAAATGCTGCTTACTTATTTTACTGATTTAATAGAATTTATCAAAACTCTAACCAGTTACTTTCCTTGATGTGCATACAACATTCTCCAGCATCAAGTTCTTTAAGGTAAAGAGCTGCTTTGGATAAACTCTTTGTGTCTTTGATTGATGGAGCTGTTAATTTAGTAACTAATGTGTTTTTTCAAAATTATGAATATATGTCACTATCCACCCTTTATTATTTGTGTTTTTGTAAACCTCAATCTTGTGGGCAATTGTTATTGCTGGCATGTATTTGATGAAAAAGTCTCACTCTTTCCTTTTTTTTGGCAACTTATGCATTTTAAATATATGTTGTCCTAAACGCCATCTATTTAAAAATTGTCATCTTTTTAGAGAAATGGATGGGGTGCTATTTTTGTAGCTGCTGTCAGAATATAATGTAGGAGTATTAAGCAATTGGCTATATATACATATCAAATCGTGAGCACCATATGTTTTTAGGAACCTTTCTATTACTTGTGACCATATTTTCTGGAAAGGCTGGGGCATAGCATAGCTCTTGAATGTTGAAGCACAGATGTGCCTTTTCTCCGCGTTGTTTTTCTGAGCTACATGATTAATGACTATAAAATGACTCATGTCCTGTAGGAACTCACTGAATTGAGATATCTGTAGTTTCCCATTTGACCTGAACTTGTTGCGCCAGGATTTTGGATGCGATGAGAAGTTCCCCATCACAGATGACCGGGTCAGCCACTTGCTACCTGCCTACAATGAGGATAGAATCGTGAGGGTCTATGCTAAGAAGCCGGAGCTGGTCAGTTAACCATTTCATTCATCTACTTGATTCCCCATAAATTTACAAGCAGTTTCGTAATGTTGGTGAAAACCTTGGCTACAGGTTGAAGCAGTGTCAAAAGCCTTTGAGAACCTCCAGGTGAAGATGTATGGCGAGAAGACCCAAGTGCACGATACACCCAAGAAGAAGAGGCTTAGATCCAACTAGCCAGTTGGATTTTGTCAAATATCAGTCTTTACATAGTATACGACAGGAAAATAGTTTTGACAAACGAGAAGAGAGCAACCTCTATAGCTACAACATCCCACTCAGTATTCACACGTTTTTAGGTGGTAGTCTGCACTGGGAAGGTGTGGATATTTTGTACAGCAGGTGACATACGGGCATAACCTTTTCTGAAGTGTAAAAAGATCTCCTAAACTATGCTACATAGGCTTAGGATGGCTAGCTAGCTGCCTAGCTCAATACCGAATGCTACGTGGTTGGCGTAATCTACTTAATACTCATCATGAACTATATTAAACTCTACGGAACTTAATCTTTTTTTTAAAAAAAGAGTAAAATTCATTAGCGGTCCCTGAACTTGCTCGGATGTGTCATCTGGGTCCCAAACTCAGAATTTTTGATATTTGGGTCCCTAAACTTGCACGGTTGTATCATCTAGGTCCCAAACTCATGATCTATAGTATTTGTGTCCCTAAACTTGCATGATACTGTCATCTAGGTCCCAAACTCAAAAAATTTTATTGGAAAAGGTTTAATTTACACCTAATTTGTAAAACTTTAAAGAAAACTATGTTAATCTAAAAGTCATAACTATTTTTTAATAATAAAAATATGAAACAGTATAAAAATGTCACTGGGTGTTCTATTTGAAGTTGTTTAGTTATTATATGTTCAAGTTACTATTTTTATTACTTTTTTAAAAAATAATAGGGTGAAAATTGAACCTTTTATTCTATATAAATGATGACATTGGGACCTACATGACATTATCATGCAAGTTTAAGGATCAAATATCAGACATTTTGAGTTTGGGACCTAGATGACACAACCCTCCAAGTTGAGGGACCCAAATTTCAAAAATCCTAAGTCTGGGACCTAGATAACACAACTGTACAAGTTTAGGGACCGCCATTGAATTTTACTCTTTAAAAAATCATGGTGAATTGGTGACGGCGAACGACCTTGCTCTGTTGTGATAGAAGTGCTGGCATCCTAGCAGTGTGCTGCGAAGTGGTAATTGCTAAATTATGAGAAAAAACACTCTTATTGAAGAAATTATTTGCAAAATTGCGGAAACAGGAGTCGGCTTATACTAACATTGTCCCTCCTGTACAGCATATGCCTTGAACTAACAGTTCCTGTCGTTCACCTCCATTATTTTGGCGCCTTTGGTTTAACACAAATGCTTAATCTTATAAGAAAAAAAACTTGGACAGTTCACTTATACTAACAATATCTGCCATGTGCAGGTTTCTCAAACATGAAAGCTCCAAGATCCTATGAAGTTATGTGTACCAACCAATTAAGCTCAAAGATTCAAGGTGACAAGGATGAGCAATTCACTCGTACTCTTCCTTGCTTTGAGCAGATCGCAGCTAACGCGCGCTTGTTTTCCCTCTCCTGTCTGCCTGCCAGCCTATCGGGGAGCAAACGAGCAGCAATGCTATATTGCTGTTCTTTTTGTGTATTGGAAGCTTCAAATGCTGTCTCAAAAGCACGTCACCTTGATTAGATATCTAGTATACTCAGAGGTTCAGGCCCATAAGATCATCCACACTCGTCATCATTCATATTCTACTTCAAAACAGAATATTTTGTCCTCGTCATCGACATTCTCCCTTTTATATTCATCTCTCCCGCATCCATCATTTATTATATCTCTCCTTCATCCCAACTACCCCTAAGGTTCAGGTCCATAAGACCATCCACACTCGTCATCATTCATATTCTACTTCAAAACAGAATATTTTGTCCTCGTCGTCGACATTCTCCCTTTTATATTCATCTCTCCCGCATCCATCATTTATTATATCTCTCCTTCATCCCAACTACCCTACCGTGACCCACATGTCACTCTCTCTCCCTCTTTTCTTTTCCTCTCCCCTTTTCGTTTTATCCTAGCGTTCTCTCTCCTCCCTTTACATCCTTCGCCGGCATCCCCTGGTTCCCAACCTCTACTGGCCGGCGGCGCACCCCACCTCCCTCCCCCTTCCTTACCGGCGGCCGAGACAGTGAGCCCTGCGCCCCTCCCCGGCGGCGGTCGCTGCCCTACCTACCGGCGCAGCGAGAGACGACAGCGAAGAAGGGCCTGTCCCCGGCGGCGAATCGAGAGACAGAGACGGCCGCCGCGCACAGGGGAGGTTGAGACGGCCGCCGCGCGCAGATCTAGAGGGTTCCAACGGTGATGGCGGCTGCGGCCCCCCTGCTCCTCCTCCAGCGGCGGCGGGTGTGGACTGTGGAGGTCCCGGCGGAGGAGCTCGCGCCCGGCCTCGAGCTCGCGCCGACGTGGATCTCGGGGCGAGGAGACTGGAGGCAAGGCAGCGGATCCGAGGTGCCCTCGCCGGCGACGTATCTCCGGCACGGCTCGGATGGCGAGTTGGAAGCAAGGGAGGCGGATGGCAAGCTGGAGGCGGGGAGGAGCAGGGCCCCCGGCGGCGGGCCGAGCGCATGGATGTGGGCAACGTGCGCGAGCTCCTTCTTGCTCGCCGGGGCAGCAGCTCCTCTTCCTCGCCGGAGGCAGGCGGAGCGTTGAGCTGGGGAGGTGGAGTCGGCGGTCTTGCGGCTCCTCTGCTTCGCTTTGGTCTTGCGGTGGTTGGGACGACGCGTGTGGGAGTGTGGGCCCGTGGGGATGGCGTCCCTCCGCCACCCCCCTAATATGGCGTCGACCGGAGCAACGGGAAAATGAATCACCCGCTCCAGGACACCACTGCGGAGCGAAAAACACCATTGCCGGTACGGATGGTCTAAGTCGAGTTTAGCGTGTTTGTTCATGGCCAAATTTGGCCACACCATCGGGTCACAATTTTTTAAGCTAGTTTTAGCTCACTTTGCCATAGACTTATTCCTTCGCTAAACACCGTGAATACGATTTAACTAAGACTAGCAACTATGTCTGTGCGTTGCAACGGGATAAACATGCACATGATTGATAAGAATATTTAATCTTTTAGCAAGTGTTTAGTTTTGAAATTATGTGTATTCCAACCTAATTTTTTATTTGGATGCTATTTTATCGCCATTTGTAACTATTTTATCTAGGGTCCCACATGATTAGTCATTCTTTCTTCCCACCTCCCTCCTCACGCAACATCCTCAACTGTGCCGTCATCTCCGCGGTCCCAGCGCCACAATGACCCCGTTCATCGTTGCCCACGCGTCCAAATGTCAATGTCAATGTCAACTGCTCGAACTCACTGTCTCTGACCACACCGTCGTTCTCGTCACGCACGCACCACCCGCCCTTGCCTGCCATTGTCTGTGAGACCTTTGTCTTGTTGTCGTCTGCCCCGGCCACGTTGTGACCCCACGTCCCACCTCCTTGACCTTGTCATCGTCTCATCACGCCTGCGCCATCCAAACCTTGCTTGCGCGGCTTCTAAACCTCGCAGTCATCTGCTCGACCGTCCTTTTCTAACCACATTGTCATTCCCATCATTCAAGTGTCACCCGACCTCACTCGCCATCATTTGTGCATCCCTAGCCTCTCGTTGCCCGCTCCAATCGCGTTGTCACCCTCACCACCCCGATACCACACAACGTCACCATCGCGTCCACGCCACCCCGACCTCGCCCGCGCAGTCATTTCTGTCATGCACCACCCTGATCTCACCCACCGTCATCCGCTCTGGTCGTGTGGTCATACCACCACTCCTACTTTCCCAACGACATCATTGTCCCCATAAAATCGCGCTACCCTAACATCACCCGCTACCATCCGTGCCTCCCGAACCTCACCATCATCTGCCTAGCCTCACAATTGTATGTTGAACCTAGCCTTTCCCGACCACATCGTCATTTCCATTGCATACCTGCCACGCCAACCTCAACCATCGTCTTCCGTGCCTCCCAACCTCACATCATCATCTGTGTTGCCTCATCGCTAGGTGCCCCCAGGCCTCGCTGTCGCAACCACGCCACCTAAACCTTACTCGATGTCATCCTTCTCAGCTCGTGAAATTTAAGGTATTTTTGCAAAAGGTCGAGACAGTTGGAAGAAAAGCAGAACATGTGAAGTATTACTTCTGAACTTTAATATTAGGTGTGCTATTTCTTTTGAAAGGATGATGTGCCATTTTCATATGTTATAAAATCATTTAAACATAAGATATCTAGTTGGTAAAAGAAGACACGAATTTTTTTATATTTAATTTGTCACGATTTTGCAAAAATATATGGTCCGGCACAAATTTAGCAAAAATATACATCTGGAGCCATGGCCCACGGCGTCAGGGACATAATGCCATGGGTCGCGGCGCTAGGTGCCGCCCCGCCAGGAGTGGGCCCTGACGTGGCCCAGACCTAGCGCCGTAAGCCGCGGCGTTAGGGGCCTAACGCCCCGGGCCGCGGCGTCAGGTCCTAGCGCCAGGGCCCACGGCACTAGGGTTCCCATGCCTATATAACACCGAAATTTAGCCGAAAATGTCATAGTAATTCGAAAAAAAGAAAAGAGAGGGAGAAGAGGAGAAGGGAGTGAGGAGGAGGGGGTGAAGGTGCGAAGCTCTGCCGGTTTTTCGTCTCGTTAGAGGTAATACTCTGAAACTTAATAGTTTTAGTGTAGATGTGCTTAGTAGATATACAGTTTAGTGTAGATCTGCGCAGTTAATACATAGTTTTAGTGTAGATCTGCTTAATGAATACATAGTACTAGTGCAGATCTGCTTAGTAAAATTACGTTTTTAGTGTAGATCTGTTTAGTAAAATTATAGTTTTAGTGTAGATCTGGTTAGAAAAGTTATAGTTGTAGTGTAGATCTGAGTTGATATATTTTGTAGTTGCAGATCCAATTGTTAATAGCGTTTTATTTTTTCATGTTGTCAAACATGTCAAATGATCTCAGTGTCAAGTTGTATTTCGGTAATGGGCAGATTAGATATGGTGAACATGGAGTTGACTTGTCAGAATTTAATTCTGTTGACCATGTGCTTAAAAAAGCAGCCTCAAGAAGTTTTAGGCCCATTGTCCAATTTTTTAAAGGGCATTTCATGTAGATGCAGAGCAACATGACTTGTCCATTATGGCTCTAATCAATAGAAGTGAGTCATTATGTTGGGAGCTTATGCCAGTTCAAGGCACTGAACATTGGAGGAGTTATACCAAAACAGCCTGTGATGTTGTTTGTCCAAGTTGTTCATAAGGCTGGGTCTAGCAGTCAAGTGCCTGTAAGTGATGCTCACCAGGGTGAGGCTGAAGTACAAGCAGGAGATGGTCCTGCAACTGAGCCACAAGAAGAAGGAGAAGGACATGGTGAGGAAGAAGAAGGACATGGTCACACACACTTTGAGGGTGCAATTGATGAGGGGGAAGTTAATGAAGAACTACTCAGATGGTTTGAAATGGAGGCCAATGGGGATGAACGTGGATTGGAAGAAGACTCCTCAGATGATGAGGATGACCCGCTAGTTCCAAGGGATTGGGACAGTTACAATTTCTCACAGCTATTTGTCAATGCTGGTGAGAATGTGGCCTGGGAGTATAGAGAAAATGCAGTTTCTGTTGGCGCCATGTATAAGAGTGCAGTAGAGGTGAAGGATGCAGTGAAGAGGTGATCCACCCTTACTCTGCAGAGAGAGTTAAGGGTAGTGAAGAGTTCTCCACATATATATGATATACACTGTCTGAAGCCCACTTGTCCTTTTCGAGTGTATGCTTCCAAGGGCAAGTGGAAAAATTATTGGGAGATCAAATCTGTTGTGGATCACACTTGTGTACTTGAGCAGCTGGATACAAGCCATCATAATTTGTCATCTGGTTTTGTGGCTAGCCAGATGTTTGCTAAGATTGTGGAAAATCCTGCTTTTGAGCCTGTCGGGGATAGCCCAGAGGGTCCCCTAAAACAACCAGGAGAATCCTGCTTAAAAACTGCAAAAAACCGAAATAAGACATCTCTCACTTAAGCACGCACCCAAGGACCGGCCCACACCGTGGTGGCCCCCACGGCCCAGCGGAGTGGCCCAGTCGAGGGCTCCCTCGAGCGGGCTCCGCCTCGCTCGAGGGTCTACACCTCCCTCGAGCGGACTCCGCCTCGCTCGAGGACTCACGCCCCCCTCAAGCGGGCTCCGCCTCGCTCGAGGGTTCATCTCCGCCTCGCTCGAGACCTCGTCACGAGCACGCCCGCTCCCGCACGCAGGTACGGGCATTTAATGTTCTGACACGGCGGGGCAGCGCCATCATGCGCCTGGGAATCATGCCCCGGCCCTGTTGCACCAACTCCCTAGGGGAACCCATCCCCGCTACTGTGGGGGACTGTGCGATACGGCCGGTGTCAGCCCCGTGACACTGCGTCGCTTACTCCCGTACGGCTAACGCACCGTGCCCTCGAAGGGGGGCCGGCTGCACCCTCGAACCGCTTTCTCGTGAACCTGCAGGGCCAAATCATGACGGTAGGCCGGCGGGACGCCATCCCCGCCACTGTTGGTCCTATGCGGCCGCCCCCGTGCTCGCAGAAACACGCCAGGCACTGTTGCAACCACTCCGGTGCTGTGAGGCGCGCGGGGAAGGGACGCCGCCACGCTTGCCGCTGTACCCCGTACAGATCGACGTCAACGACTACCTCGAGCCCGCCTGAGGACGCCACGGTCAACCACTACGCCCCGACCCTCGAAGCTGTCACTGTTCGGGTACAAGACGCGCCATGATGACTAGATCGTGGCAAGGACCGTCAAGGCAGCCGCCAACTCTGCGGCGGCGCAGGCCATACCTCCCCGTGTAGCTGAATGGTGCGGCATACTTGTAATTCACCCTCTCCTTGGCCTATAAAAGGAAGGTGAATTCCCCCCGCCGCAGGGGAGATCGACACGAATACTTGCAAACAACCACGCACACGCTCCACAATTCTCCCACAACATCTGAACTCATTCCGATCATTTCACCAGGGACCTGGAGGCCACGCCTCCTCTCCCGCCTTGCTTGTAGCAGCCCCACTACAGGCACCCCGGTGCTGAGCAATATAGTGCCCCGAGCACACCACTGCTGGACGTACGGCCTCCGGCCGGAACCAGGATAAATCTTGTGTCTTTAGTTGCTTAGCATCGACCATTGAGGGATAGACCTTGGCGCTTATTACTGGTTAGTGTCGGGACCACATTCCGCACCGACAGTTGGCGCCCACCGTGGGGCCCGCGAGCGCTGAAGGTCAATCTGTCATCAACTCCCTCCATGGTGATTCGCACCGAGTACCGCGGCACACGCTACTCCATGGGCAGCTCGGACCCCTCCCCGCCGGGTTCGAAATCCGGTTCGGGGGCCTAAACTTTCAGGCCACGGGGAACGGCTACCTGATGCGCCTCACCAACCGTGAGGAACTCCTTGCGCGACGCCAAGCCGGGTCCGCCCCGGTCGCCACCGCACGCGTCGCCGCGACGCAAGCGTCCGCCGACGCATAGACGCCGCGGGCCCGTCGGCGCCACGGCGCCGCCGCCGCTCCGCCGGCGCTCGCGCCGGGCTCGGTCGGAGCGACGGCATGCCGAGCGCGTCGCCTCACAACGCGGCGCGCCCATCGGCACGACGACGGCCGCCCCGGCGGGGAGCGCATGGTCTCGGACCGCGCTTCCCCATCGGTCTGCGCGCGGCGCCACGGCGGCCTACACCGCCAACACCAATGCCGGCGCCACGATGCGCAGGGTCCCCCCTGGTCGCCACATTTTCGTCGCCAGGGACCCTGGCGCCTCCGCCGGCGACGAGTCGTCCCTAGGCTCCCTCGACGCGTTGCCACCCGCCACCTTGCATGGGTACGCGGAGTGGGACTTTTCCGACATGCCAGACCTAGTGATGTTCAGGCGGTTCCTCGACGCCACGGACTACTGGTTCGGCTGCTCTGACGACTCCAGCACTGGAAGCTACGACCCCGCGCGGGAGTGCTGCGTGGTCATCGCCAACGACCCGGCGAACGCCACCGGCGCAACAGGCGCCGGCGACGGAGAAGTTCCGCCCGCTCTCGGGGACCCCGCCGCGCCCGGCCGTGGGACGAAGCGCCCCTGCTCATTCACCCCCAACGGGGGCCGATATTAACGCACAGCTGGCTCAAGCACGCGAGCTCGAGGCCAAGCTGGCAGAGGAGTACCGGACGGTGCGGGTGCTCCGCGCCTCCATGGCAGGAGAAGCCTCCGCACGTGGCGAACGCGCGCGTGAGCTGGGCATACAAGCCCGCGACCGCATTAACGCCGACTTCAACGTCGACAACCCTTAAACGCCTCCGCGAGCGAGCCAAAAGCTCATCGCCGCCGCGACGCTGTTACGAGCCATGCCCGCCCCTTCAACGCCCGAAGCGTGAAACCTGCACCGCGAGGCGCAGGCGCTCATCGAGCAAGCGGCCGTCCAGCAGGCCGAGAGCTCGGCGTCCTGCATCCGACAGCAGGGTGACGAGCAGGGTGATGGAGGAGCGCAGGGGCCCGAACCCTCGGTACACGCGGGTAGGGCGACGGAGCGCCCCGCCAACCCGGGACGCACACCGGCCAGGGAATGGCTCCTCAACACACGCGGGCAAGGACGAGACAGCGACGCCCGCAACGTCATCAACGCTCGGCGGACGAGCAAGGCGGAGGCACGGGCAGCGGCAGGCTATCACCCTCGACGGGGTGGCCGCTACGATAGCGATGAGGACCGCTCGCCGACGCCGAAGCCCCCGGGGACCCGCGTGTTCAGCCGGGAGATCTGCGCGGCGACCTTCCCCCAGCGCTTCTGCCAGCCCACGACCATCGTCAAGTACAATAGGGAAACAGATCCCCGCGTGTGGCTCAATGACTACCGCCTGGCGTGCCAGCTGGGTGGAGCTACCAGCGACGAGGTCATCATCCGCAACCTCCCCTGCACCTCGCCGACTCGGCCCGGACATGGCTCGAGCACCTGCCGGCCAGCCAGATTCACAACTGGGATGATTTGGTCCGCACGTTCGTTGGCAACTTCCAGGGCACGTATGTGCGCCCTGGGAACTCTTGGGACCTGCGCTCCTGCACCCAGAGGCCCGGCGAGTCGCTCCGGGACTTCATACGGTGCTTCTCCAAGCGCTGCACGGAGCTCCCAAGTGTGGCACAATCCGAGATCGTGCACGCCTTCCTCGAGGGCACCACGTGTCGGGACCTCGTGCGCGAGTTGGGGCGCAGCCCGCCGGCGGACTCGAACGAGCTGTTCGACATCGCTACCAGCTTTGCCTCAGATGAAGAGGCCGTGGGGGCGATCTTCGATGGCAAGAAGGGCAAGTGCACGGACGACGCGCCTGCGGAGGGCAGCAAGTCCAAGGAGCTCCACCGGAAGGACAAGCGGGGCAAGAAGGGGAAGAAGCCGCGCCGCGAGGGCGCGCGAGCGAGGACGCGACGCCGACGACGGCGAGGCCCTTGCTGTTGACCCGGCTCGACGGGGCCCTCGACCGGCCCCTCGAGGTCCGGGGGTTTTCGACGACATGCTGAAGAAGCCATGTCCTTACCACAAGACACCAGTCAACCACACCCTCGAGCAGTGCGACATGCTCAAAAAATTCTACGGCCGCGCCGCCGCGAAGGACGGCGAGGCCAAGAAGGATGGGGGTGACGGCGACGCCGACGGCTTCCCCGCGGTGGAGAACGTCTTCCTCATCTTTGGGGGGCCGACCGTCGACATGTCGAGCCGCCAGCGCAAGCGGGACCGGCACGAGGTTCTCGCCGCGGAGAAGGCGCCTCCCTCCTTCCTTGACTGGTCGGAGGACGCCATCACCTTTAGCCGTGAGGATCACCCAAACCGCATCCCCAACCCGGGCCAATACCCGCTGGTGGTCGACCCGGTCATCGGAAACGCGCGGTTCTCAAAGGTCCTGATGGATGGAGGCAGCAGCCTCAACATCCTCTACGTACACATGCTGCGCCTATTGGGGATCGGATTGGACCAGCTACGGCGCAGCACGACGCCTTTCCACGGCGTTGCGCCAGGCAAGCGCGTCCAGCCCCTTGGGTAGATCGACCTGCCTGTTTGGTTCGGTACTCTGAGCAACTACCGCAAGGAGATGCTCACCTTCGAGGTAGTGGGGTTTAGGGGCGCGTACCACGCCATACTTGGGCGGCCCTGCTACGCCAAGTTCATGGCAGTCCCCAACTACACCTACCTCAAGATGAAGATGTCGGGCCCCAACGGCGTCATCACCGTGGGTGCGTCCATTGAGCACGCCTTCGACTGCGACGTCGAGTGCGTGGAGCACGCCGAGGCCCTAGCGCTGGACAAAGCGCTGGTGGCCAACTTGGAGAAGATGGTCAACGAAGACCTCAACTCCACCGCCAAGCACGCCGGCAGCTTCGAGGCTGCGGAGCAGACCAAGGAAGTGCCCCTCGACCCTGCTGCCCCCGAGGGCAAGGCGTTGAGGGTCAGTTCAACCCTCGACCCGAAATAGGAAGTGGTGCTCGTCGACTTCCTCCGCGCCAACGCCGACATCTTCGCGTGGAGCCCCTCGGACATGCCAGGCATCCCGAGGGAGGTCGCCGAGCACTCCCTTGACATCCTACCTCACTCCCGCGCCGTCCAGCAATGGCTCCGCCGCTTCGACGAGGAGCGGCGGCGGGCGATCGGAGCGGAGCTGCGGAAGCTCCTCGAGGCTGGGTTCATCAAGGAAGTGTTCCACCCTACGTGGCTAGACAATCCTATACTTGTGAAGAAAAAGAACGGGAAGTGGCGGATGTGTGTAGACTACACTAGTCTTAATAAAGCATGTCCTAAAGTTCCTTTTCCTTTGCCGCGTATCGATCAGATCGTTGATTCAACCGCTGGGTGCGAACTGCTCTGTTTCCTTGATGCCTATTCCGGGTATCACCAGATCAAAATGAAGGAGTCCGACCAGCTCGCGACTTCGTTCATCACGCCGTTCGGGATGTACTACTACGTGACGATGTCGTTTGGCCTCCGAAACGCGAGCGCGACATACCAGCGATGTATGCAGCACGTCTTCGGAGACCACATCGGGCGAACCGTCGAGGCGTACGTGGACGACATAGTCGTGAAAACCAAGAAGGCGGACGACCTGGTTAGCAACCTCGGCATCGCGTTCGGCTTCCTACGGGCCAACGGGGTAAAATTAAACCCCGAAAAATGTGTCTTTGGTGTGCCGCGGGGCATGCTTCTAGGATACATAGTCTCCCAGCGAGGCATCGAGGCCAATCCTGAAAAGGTTGCTGCCCTCGAACGAATGGGTCCGATTCGGGACCTCAAAGGGGTGCAAAGGGTGCTAGGGTGCCTTGCCGCCTTGAGCTGCTTCATCTCGCGGCTCGGCGAGAAAGGCTTGCCCCTTTACCGCCTCCTCAAGAAGCACGAGCGCTTCTCCTAGACCGCCGAGGCCCAGGACATGCTCGACAAGCTGAAGGCGTGCTTGACCCACGCCCCAATCCTCACGCCGCCGCAAGGCGGCGAACCTCTGTACCTCTACGTGGCTGCGACTACTCAGGTGGTCAGCGCCGTGATCGTGGTGGAACGTACGGAGAAGGGTCACGCCCTGCCGGTTCAACGGCCGGTGTACTACATCAGCGAAGTCTTGTCCGACACTAAGGCACGCTACCCCCAGGTCCAGAAGCTGCTCTATGCAGTGGTCCTCGCACGACGCAAGCTTCGCCACTACTTCGAGGCCCACCCTGTCACGGTGGTTTCCTACTTCCCTCTAGGGGAAATCATCCGCAATCCGGACGCGGCGGGCAGGATCGCCAAGTGGTCGGTGGAGCTGATGGGCGAGACGCTCGCCTACGCCCCGCGCAAGGCCATCAAGTCCCAAATCTTGGTAGATTTCGTTGCCGAGTGGACGGACACGCAGTTGCCGCCGCCTCAGATCCAGGCAGAGTGCTGGACTCTGTATTTCGACGGGTCGGTGATGAAGACAGGGGCGGGCGCGGGCTTGCTTTTCGTCTCACCCCTCGGGGAGCACATGCGGTACGCCGTGCGCCTCCATTTCCCCGCATCAAACAACATGGCTGAGTACGAGGCCCTGCTCTGCGGCCTCAAGATCGCCATCGAGATAGGCGTCAAATGCCTCGACGTGCGGGGGGATTCGCAGCTTGTGATCGACCAAGTCATGAAGAACGCGAGCTGCCACGACGACAAGATGGAGGCCTACTGTAAGGCCGTGCGGGCCCTTGAAGACAAGTTCTACGACATCGAACTTAACCACGTGCCCCGCCGTTACAACGAGGAGGCAGACGAGCTTGCCAAGATCGCGTTGGGGCGGATCACTGTCCCCCCGAACGTCTTTGCTCGGGACTTTGCTCAACCGTCCGTCACGCTCGAGCCGCACCCCTCGAACCACGCGGAACCCTCGGGGGCTCCCTCGAGTCCAGCGGGCGCGGAGCCCATGGACGAGGACCCCTCGAGCGAGGCGTACGTGCTATCCCTCCTCGAGGGGTACGACGCCGGCAAGGTCGAAGTTATGGATGTCGAGCCGGCCTCCAGCCGGGCGGATTGGCGCGACAAGTACATCGCCTGGATGGACCGAGGGGAACTCCCCTCGGACCGGTCCGAGGCCAGGCGCATCGCCAGGATGGCCAAGTCCTTCGCCCTCGTCGACAGCGAGCTGTACAAGCGCGCCGCTTCCGGCATCCTGCAGCGATGCGTGCCCATCCCCGAGGGGCGCGAGCTCCTCGGGGACATACACGCGGGGATTTGCGGCCACCACGCCGCGCCCCGCTCCCTAGTAGGCAACGCGTTCCGCCAAGGCTTTTACTGGCCGACCGAGGTCGCGGATGCCAGCGAGATCGTGCGCACCTGCGAAGGGTGCCAATTCTACGCCGGAAAATCCAACCTCCCTGCGCACGTCCTGCAGACCATCCCCATTACATGGCCTTTCGCCGTGTGGGGGCTGGACATCGTCGGGCCCTTGCGAAAGGCGCCCGGGGGCTTCACCCACCTATTGGTCGCCATCGACAAATTCTCCAAATGGGTGGAGGTACGCCCCATCACGAACCTCAGGGCGGAGCAAGCGGTGACGTTCTTCACCGACATCGTCCATCGTTTTGGAGTACCGAACTCCATCATCACCGACAACGGGTCCCAATTCACGGGCAGGAAATTCCTGGAATTTTGCGACAAATTCCACATCTGTGTGGATTGGGCAGCTGTGGCACACCCACAGACCAACGACCAAGTAGAACGTGCCAATGGCATGATCCTGCAAGGCCTCAAGCCCAGAATTTTCGACCAGCTGAATAAGTCTGGTCGGAAATGGCTCCAGGAACTGCCTGCGGTCTTGTGGAGCCTAAGGACCACCCCAAGCAGAGCCACCGGGTTCACCCCGTTCTTTCTAGTCCATGGCGCGGAGGCCGTCCTCCCCACGGACTTAGAGTATGGGTCGCCCAGGGTGCGAGGCTACGACGACGACACCAACCAGCGGGGCCGCGAGGACTCACTGGACCAACTGGACGAAGCGCGCCTCGTGGCCTTGTTGCACTCCGCAAAATACCAGCAGTCCCTAAGGCGTTACCAAGCCCGAAAGGTGCGCCGGCGGGACTTCAGTGAGGGGGATTTGGTCCTAAGGCTACGCCAAGACAACCGAGGACGCCACAAGCTATCACCTCCGTGGGAGGGACCCTACGTCGTGGTGAAGGTACTCAAGCCCGGCACGTACAAGCTGACCAACGAGGACGGCGAGGAACTCACCAACGCTTGGAACATCCAGCAGCTACGTCGCTTTTACCCTTAGCTAGGATTTCCAAGTTTTTCTGTTGTAAATCACAAAGCCCAACACCCCAGTTGGCGGCTCAAATGTAAACAACAGCAATTCAATAAAAAGGGCAACTCGGCTTTCCCCAGAAAACCAAGTCACCCTCGGGGGCTACTACGGGGGGCATCCCCCCTAAAAAATGGTCCCATCTTTTCGCAAAAAACCCATGCGCACTAAGTATGGCTCGACCTTGGCCTCGAGCAAAATTCGAACACGGCGCAGACGGCCTAGCGGAAAGGACGTGCGAGTCAGAGATAGCCTACGCCTCCACGAGGATACGACCCTTCTCTCTTGCCTCCGGCCCAGCAGGCTGCTCGCGAAAATCGAACTTCCCTAACTCGAATTTACTCAGGAAGAGGAAGAAACAAAACAACGCAATAAAGTAAAGAACACTGTTTCGCTTTCACAAGTGTTTGAAACGAAATGATTTGTTCATTTACATGGCCACACGGCCCATGCACTAACATACAAACAAAAAGGGCTTGGCGCCCGACAATCTTCAGGCTGGCGGAGCGTCGGCGTCGGCGGCATCCGGAAACAGGAACTCCTCGAAGGCCTCGGCGAGTGCATCGGCGGCATCAGCGGCTAGCGCGTCCGCGCGCTCCATCGCCACTTCGTCCTCGACGCCCTCCGGGACGATGTAGCCTTCTGCCACGGCCTCGAAGTTGACCTCGTAGTGGGAACGCACCACGCCGAGGGCCTTCTAGACGCCAAGGCGCAGAGCGCGGCGCATGCGCCGTGACGTGCCCGCCGAGGGCGCGCAGGCGGCTGGCCAACGAGCTTCCGGCCCGCGCCTCGCCCTCCTCGACGGCCGGCAGTCTCGAGGGGCCGCGGCACGCAGCTCCACCAGCTCCTGCTCGGAGGAATTGTAGGAAGCCTGCAGCGCCTCGGCCCGGTCAGCAGCGCGCCCCAGCGCGGTGCGCAGGCCTGAACATCACCAGCGGAACAAATCAGAAAGGGAATGAACCCTTGAAGGGCAAATCAGCAAAACAAAAGACGAAATGGCGACTCACCTTCAACCTGCTTCTTCTCCACCTCGAGGGCGCGGCGCTCGGCCTCGACCGCCTGCTGCAGGCTGACGACGGTGGCGCTCTGCTCCTTGAGGGACTGCTCCTGATCCGCACTCGTGATGCTGAGAGCTACCAGTTCGCCCTCAAGCTTCGAGAACTCAGCATTCCGCCCCTCCAACGACTTTTGCGCCGCCTCACGAGCGGTACGCTCCCGCTCGAGCGCCGACCGGGCGTCGGCAAGAGCGGTCCGCTCCTGCCGGAGCTGCCCCTCAGCCCCTTGACGGGCGGCACGCTCTTGCAGAGCCGGTCCTCCGCGGCGGCCGAGCGCAGCCGACCTTGCCGTCGAGGGTGGCCTTCGGCTCGTCGGCCTCCTTGTCCTCGCTCGCCCGCACGCGCCCTCTCCTCGGCCTCGCTCTGCTGGGCCTGCGCCTCCCGGAGCCACGAGCGGAGCTCCTGATTGTCAGCCCGGACGGTGACCACCTCCGCCTCCCAGTTGGTTGCCAGCGTGCGCATCCTCTCCAGATCCACCCACGCTTGTTGCAGCGCCTCATCCCGATCGATGAGGGCCGTGCAAATCCGTTCGAGGGTGGAGGGGCGCGCCGCGGCCTGCCTCTCACACTCTGGAGCTGGTCGCGTAGGGCCTCAGCCCGGTACGACAGCCAGCTGTCCGGGTCCCCAAGGCGTCTGCGAGCGCGTCGAAGGCGTCACGCTGCTCCTGGAGGTGGCGAAGCTCAACGCTCATCTGGTCGAAGGCGCCATACTTGTCGCGGGCGCGGTGCTCGAGCCCCTGCCGCCAACAAATCAGAACCAGTAAGCGTCGCGCTGCAAGAAACAAAACACGAAGGCGAAAAAGTCGAAGAAAAAAGGGCAACAGCGCCTCACCTGGAAGACGCGCCACGCCGGGCCGCCGTGGATCCGCAGCGCCTCGTTCAACACCCGGTTGAGCGCGGCGCCATGGTCACGGAGTCCCCCCACAGCTGCTGCTCCTCTTGAGCGTCAGCGAAGGCGGGCGGCTCGTCGACACACCCCCCTCCCGAAGCAGAGCGGCCGGCGCGGGAGGAAGAAGCCTCAGCGCCGAGCCCTCGGCCTCCGGCCACCATGTGACCATCCCACCGCCTCACGAGCGCCCCCTCCTCCTGGGGCTCAGGGGAGGGCACAGGGAAGTTCACCCACTGGTCCCACCCGTGCGGCAGAGAGTCGTCGTCCGGGATCTCCACCGCCATCGCCTGGGAGCTGCCGGCGAGCGCGGGCTCCGCTGCGCCCCCCACCGCCGCCTCCGCCGCGCCTGCGTGGCGCGGGCTCTGGCGCGCGCGTCCACGACCGCCACCTCCGCCGCGTCTCGGCGGTCGCGGGCGCCGGGTGGCCCTCCACGGCCGGTCGGCGCCGCCGGCAACGTCACCGCAACCGGCCGCCGCCGGCCTTGCCTCCACCTCCGGCCGCGCCCCCGCCACGGCCGTCGCCTCGCCGCGCCTCCACCACGACCGGCGCCGCCGCTCCTCGACGGCCGCCGGCCGCGGCCGGCGCGTGCAAAACCACCGGCCGCGGCCTCGAGGCCTCAGCCGCACTCTGCGAGCTCTCACCCGCTGTTGCCGCCACGCTCGCTCCTGCCCGCGGCGCCCTCAACGAACGCCGCCGGGTGGGGATAGACGCGTCCGCCCTCAACACCTTGGCCGGTGCGAGGGGAGGCACAGTTGGCACCACCCTGCAGAGACGCAAACAAACTGTCAGGTTCTCGCCTGGTGGGCACGCGACCCCTCGAAAGACGATCCCTTACCTCGAGGAGGAGAAGGCGCGCTTCCTCTTCCTCGAGGTCCCCGCTGACGTTGCGGGTGCGGTGTGACACCCTAAAATTCCATCACTAAAATCACTTAGCAACTTAAATTAATCTTAAGGATTTAAAGAATTTAAATTGCTATTTAAATTGAGCTCTAAAATATTAAACATAATTTAATAAACTTAGAGACAACAAGTGTTTGTGCATCATCAGTTGGCTTGCATGGTTTTTGGTTGCTTGTGTGGTTTCTAAAAAGTTTATAAATTTTTGAGAAAAAGTTTGAAAGAGTTTCGATTTGAATTTTAAAAGAAAAGTGGTTTTAAAAAGAAGTTTGAAAAAGAAAAAGAAAAAAACAAAACCTTACCCCCTTACCTTTCGGCCCAGCCAGGCCTGCCGGCCCATCTAGCCATCCCGCGCCGGCCCGCCTCTCCCTCTCTCTTTTTCTTTTCTTTTGCTGACACTGACACCCGGGCCCCACTTGTCAGCCCCTCCGCCCCCCCTTCCTTTTCTTCTTCCCCCTGCTCGCCGGACCGCCGCCGCAGCCGCGCGGATCCCGCCCCGCCTTCTCCCCTTCCTTTTTCTCCCCGGCAAGCTTACCAATTAAGGCATTTAATCGCCCAGGCACGATTGGGGCCGTTTCCCCTTTCCTTGCACCGAGCCGTGATGGTCGCGGCCATCAATGGCAAGCGCCGCCCCGGAGCCCGCCTTCCTCCCTTCGCCCTCCCCCCTGCGCTCCTATTTAAGCATGCACACGAGCTCCTGCGCCTCCCTTTGCACCCGCAGCACACCAACGCACGCAATTGAGCCCAATTTCCCCAGCACCGCCACCTCGGTTCCCCGCCGCCGCCGTGCAAACGTCGCCGTCGGTGAAGGACCCCCTCCGCCGCCTCCCTTCTCTTCTCTTTGGGTTCACCAGGGGCTCATCAAGCTCAATTGGCTGCAGGTTCCCGTCCTCGGAGCCCGTGGGTGCCGCGCCTTGTCCACGCCGGAGCGCCACCCGTCCTGCTGCCGTTGCCAAGCCTCGCCGCTGTTGAATCTCTTTCGTCTTCGAGCTCGCCCGCTTCACCCTTGACCCGTGAGCAACTTTCCCGCCCAATTTCCCTTCTTTTCGTGCACAGCCGCGTGCCCACGAGCTCGCCGGAGCGGCCGCTCCGCCCCCTTCCGGTGCCGGCCGCCGGTGAGGCACAATATCCCCCATAAACCCCACGTACACGTGCGCAAGCGTCCCCGCGTCATTTTGCTCTAGCCCGTGGTCGGAAAGGTGGCCGGGAGCGCCGTCCGGGGCCAACGCCGGCGAGCTCCCCGCCGCACGCCGCCGCTCTCCGCAACGTCGCCGCCGCCCATCGCTTGCACGCGTCCAAGGCCGTCGGATCTCGCACGAGCGGCCCTGATCGCGTACCCCTTCGTTTGAAGCGGGCGGTCCACCGTGGACCCGTGCACCGGGTGCACGGTGCGGTCCACGGCGCACGCGCGAGTCCGTGGTCGTTGGATCTGAGATCCACGGTGCTGGGCTGGACGTTTTGATTAAGAGTCCCTGGAAGTTTTTAAATTCACATGCCGGTCCTTCCACCTTTAAGAACTTTTACGGTTAGGTCCTGATTTTTATGTTTTAGCCCCTGGCCAGCCTAGATTCCTTTAACAGAGGTCCTTTTCATTCCTTTTAGCATTTAGACCCCTCTGTTTTATTTTATAATTATGTTTTAGCCCTGATTTTATTTATAAAAAGCCCTGTAAACTTAGTTTTCTTGCAGATAGGTCCCTGTAACTTGTTTTAATCATATCTTTCTCATTTTAACTCCGTTTTTAGCGTTCTATATACCGAAATGATCGTCTCGACGAGTAGAATCTTTTAAACAGCAAATTTACCAGTTTTGTTACTGTTTGGTGTACTGTTTATTTATTGTTTGTTGTTCATGTTTGACTCGTAGATATCGTGCCTGTTTCGTCTGAGCTCCCTGTCAGAGGTGATCAGGAAGAGCCTGTTTTCGAGGAAGATTTCACCCAACTTGTAGAGGAAGGAAAGTGGCTTTCCCCCTCTGCATTATCTTTTTGAACCTATGTCACTGCATGTTAAACAAAGTTTACTATTCCTGTTGCTATGCATAAACCTGATGGGCAAACACCTAGTTAAGGACTTGACTAGATACTTTACCACTTTACCTTGATCAACCCTGTTTAACAAATGCTTGGGGTAGATAAATGCTTAGTTTGCTTTACATGAGTTTGGTTATGCTTTGTTTATGTTATACATCTCAGTTTCGTTTATATAATGTGCTTTGTGCTTAAAACAAGATAACTTGATTTATAATCGGAACATGGAGAACCACCCAAGATAACAGTACAACCACAGTCCACATGGCTCTGGCTTAGCCAATTAATTAGGAGAGTGGGTTAGCTGATAGCTCATTTCTGAGAGGGTTACAGGGGGCCCGGGTTGCAGAGGTATAGCCCGGTTCTTTTGGGGTAGCAGCCTTGGCTAAGGTGCTGACCACTAGAGAGGGTTATGGTCCGCCCTGGGCTGTAACTGTTGCGAGCTATTGGTTTCTCTTCTTTCCTTTGTAAAGGCTTCATAGTGGACCCCTAGCCACTCACCTTGGAAGTGTTTAAGGGTCTAGCTAACCCGGACAAGATGGGGAACACGAACTGTGGGCAAAGTGTACAACCTCTGCAGAGTGTAAAACTGATCGATCAGCCGTGCTCACGGTCAAGAGTGGCTTAGACCCTCACATGATTAATAAACTTGAAGATTAATGCAAATCATGGGTTTGTGGTTTGGTTTGAGGTTTCTTTTGTTGATAAGTGGGTTGGTATACACTTACACCTAGTAATTAGGTGCTTGCTAATAAAATTTGACCAACTTATAAAATGCTTACCGCTGTGAACCATAGCCTATCCTTGATAGCCTTGCATTGTTTCCCCCACTTGCTGAGCACCAACCATAAGTGTGCTCACCCTTGCTTACCGCTGTTCAGAGGAGAACGTCGGAGGCGAGGACGAGTACTGGAGTGACTTAGGGCATGCGGATCCCCGAGTCATCATGCCTGTGGAAGTCAAAGATGGAGCTGCTCGTCGCTTAGTTATCGTTGTGTTCGGACCTTCGAGTCCACCTCTCTGGGTGTAATAATGAATATCGTACTGGTTTGACTCTTGAACGATTTATTACTGCATTGGTATTACACTTGTTTTGTCTATCATGTGTGTGTAAAATGATCCTAGCGCACACGTGAGACGCATTCGGTTTCCTTGTAAAATCGGGTGTGACATGCGGCCTGCGCGACCGCCGCCGCACCGCCAGCCCTCTCCACCGCGCGCGCGGGCGCCCCCGCCGCGCGCGCGGGCGCCTCGAGACGCGCGCGGGCGCCTCCGCGTCCCGCGCCGCCTCGTCGTCGATTGCCCGGGGACGAGCGCCCCTGCGCCCCCCCAGACGATGCTGCTCCCGCCACCGGAGCCGGCTCCGGTGACGGGGGTGCAGGCTCCCACGTATTGGGGAGGGCCTGCCCCCCAACCTCTTCCTCCTCCTCGTCCGATGACGAGTACTCCTCGGTCCCCGGCGAGGAGAGCCCCTGCTGCTCGCGCAGCCGGTACTCCTCGCTCTTCCGCTCACGGCGCTCCCTGTGCCGCGTCGCACGCTCCCTCTTGTGAGCCACTCGCTCCCGCTCTCGCTGCGGCGCGCGCGCGCGAGCGCGCGAGAGCGGGGAGTGGGCGGCTCGGACGTCGCGGCGCTCACGCTCACCAACTGCAGGCGAAACATTAAAATGCATCAACAACTTGGGGAACTGGCAAAATCGAAAATAAAGTCAAGAACTCCACTCACCAGCCGGCCGGTGGGCATCATCTTAAGATCCCACAGGGTCCCGTCGTTGCGCGCGGACTTGGGGTCGATGGCGCTCCGCGCTCGGGTAGCCACGTAATCCCGCAGGAGGGGGCTCTGCAGCGTCCGCGACCTCGCCAACGCGACGGGGTCCGCCGCCTCGGTCATCTTGAAGATGCGGAGCGGCCTCTCCATCAAAGGGACGATCCGCTGATGGTGGAGGTGGGCGAGGACGACTTCCGCGGTCAGCCCGCGCCCCGTCATATCCCTCAGCGCGGCTAGGAGCGAGTCCAACCGCTTCTGGTGCTGGGGCGGAGACACCTCGTGGTGCCAGCAGGCGGGCCTCTCCCGGAGCACCAAGGCGGTGTAAGGGGGGAGGCCGGGCTCGTCGTTGCGGAGATAGAACCACCCCCACTCCCAGCCTGCATTGTTGGTCGTCATCATGCAGGGGATGTAGTCGTCTTTGCGCTGGCTCCGCACGGCGAGCGACAGACCGCCGGCATGCACCGCGCGGCGGGTCCTCTGCTCCGACGTCGACAGCGTGAATAGCTCCCCGCGAAAAAGGTGAACCCAGAGATCCCAATTCACCGGGATCCCTAGGAAGCCCTCGCAGACGCCAACGAATGTGGCCGCCTGCGAGATCACGTTCAGCGTGAAGTTGTGAAGCTCCACGCCGTAGTGGTGGCAGAGAGCCCGCATAAAACGGCTCGCCGGCGCCATGAAGCCCCGCTCGTGGAAGCGGACGAAGCTGACCACGTAGCCGCTCGGAGAGTTGGGCGCTTGCTCCCTTCCCGACGGCACGATCCACTCGGCCGGCCGTCCATCCTCGTTCGCCGCCAGCTGGCCAGCAGTTACCAGCTGGTTCAGGGCTAGCCGCGTCATCGTCGAGCGCTCCCACACCAACGGGTCGATGATGATGAGAGGCTGCTGGGGCGCCATGCGAGCGGGCGAAGAAGCGAAGGACAAGGAACAAGAAGAGCTTCGAAAGGAGAAAGGTGTGATGGCAAGAACGACTCGAGGGCTGGGGCGCAAGGAGCAAGAATGGCGAATGCTAAGGTAAAAACCGTTGTTTCCCCTCTCATCGGATTTATAGGCTGCAGGCGTGCTCTCCGGAGCGTGCGCCCCGCGCGCATTAACTGCAGGTGGAATATTCCCTCGCTGACGAATGGGCCCCACCACGACTGCGGCGGCCACGCAACCGCTCGCGGGCCATCATCACGGCGTAGTAACCGGAGGGCCGTGGCAGGCGGTCACATCCGCCTGCCCACACCGCCACTACACGCGCGGCCGCAGCGCCTAAAAAGGCGCGCCCGCGGCGCGAGACTACAGTCGCGACTGCGAGCATTAAATGACCCGGTCCCTTACTAAGTAAGGAAGACCCTCGAGCGGCCCGAGCCCCTGGCTCAGAAAAATTCGACCCTCAAAGGGTGCAAACATCGACCGGTAACCTCGGAGCCCGTTTGAAATAAACAGGCACCGCAGGTGCCCTCGATACACGAGAACTACTGATCAACGGTTCGAGGGCTGACACGATCAGGGACCCTCGAAACCTGCAGATGCAAAGACGGGAGCGCCTAGCTGCTACCCGCACAACTCTACTGATCAGCGGTTCGAGAGCTGACACGATTAGGGACCCTCGAAACCTGCAGATGCAAAGACGGGAGCGCCTAGCCACCGCCCCGCACAACTCTACTGATTAGCGGTTCGAGGGCTGACACGATCAGGGACCCTCGAAACCTGTAGATGCAAAGACGGGAGCGCCTAGCTGCTACCTCGCACGGCCCTACTGATCAGAGGTTCGAAGCCTGACCCTCGACGGCTTCGAACAGGCGCCCCAGATCACCAGAGTCAGGGACGACGAGGGCACGCGCATTCGAGCCTCTCCTCGAGCCCGCCGGCTCGAGGGTGCCCCACATGTCGTGTTCGAGAGCCAGCGAGGGCAGCTAGCCGGGGGGATCCCACCGAGGGAGAGCTTCCGCGCCCTCGGTCCCTAGCGAATGGGACCGAGCCCCACCTAGCAAACCCACGCAAGCGCTTTAATGGACGTGTCTCCGGACCACGCAGCCTACCCTTATCGAACGGGGCATGGGTGTCCACTCGAACCACCCACTAACAGCTCCATGAGGAATCCGCAATCCGCGACCCGATTGATCGGGGTTGCGGAAACCTCACCCTCCGTTCCACGGAGGGACGGCGAGGGCGCGTTAAAAACAAGACGGAGAGCTCGCCCCGATCGCCTTGAACGGGCCCAGGCTCGGGGGCTCGACGCACGGCTACACCTCCTCGCTTGCACCGGCCACGGACAGTGCCAGTCGCGCGTGCGTCACCGAAGCCAGCTGGAACATCGCCGATGCCGGTTGAAATATGCACTACGCCCACTGACCAGGTTCCACGGTAAAACCCCTGCAGGAGCACCCACGCTCTGCCAGGGGCCGAGGGCTGGGACCCGTGGGTCCACGCGACGCGGCCCCACGGAAAGCTTTAGCAACCAGGGGGAAGGATGTCCTATCAGTAGGTTCCAGCATCTGCGGGAGCCTGGCCGGCACGCCCGCAGATGCTCGGGGGCTACTGTCGGGGACAGCCCAGAGGGTCCCCTAACACAACCAGGGGAATCCTGCTTAAAACCTGCAAAAAACTGAAACAAGACATCTCTAACTTAAGCACGCACCCAAGAACCGGCCCACACCGTGGTGGCCCCCACGGCCCAGCGGAGTGGCCCAGTCGAGGGCTCCCTCGAGCGGACTCCGCCTCGCTCGAGGACTCACGCCCCCCTCAAGCGGGCTCCGCCTCGCTCAAGGGTTCATCTCCGCCTCGCTCGAGGCCTCGTCACGAGCACGCCCGCTCCCGCAAGCGGGTACGGGCATTTAATGTTCTGACATGGCGGGGTAGCGTCATCATGCGCCAGGGAATCATGCCCCGGCCCTAGGGGAACCCATCTCCGCTACTGTGGGGGACTGTGCGATACGGCCGGTGTCAGCCCCGTGACACTGCGCCGCTTACTCCCGTACGGCTAACGCGCCGTGCCCTCGAAGGGGGGCCGGCTGCACCCTCGAACCGCTTTCTCGTGAACCTGCAGGGCCAAATCATGACGGTAGGCCGGCGGGACGCCATCCCCGCCACTGTTGGTCCTATGCGGCCGCCCCCGTGCTCACAGCACCACGCCAGGCACTGTTGCAACCACTCCGGTGCTGTGAAGCGTGCGGGGAAGGGATGCCGCCACGCTTGCCGCTGTACCCCGTACGGATCGATGTCAACGACTACCTCGAGCCCGCCTGAGGACGCCACGATCAACCACTACGCCCCGACCCTCGAAGCTGTCACTGTTCGGGTACAAGACGCGCCATGATGACTAGATCGTGGCAAGGACCGTCAAGGCAGCCGCCAACTCTGCGGCGGCGCGGGCCATACCTCCCATTGAGGGATAGCCCTTGGCGCTTATTACTGGTTAGTGTCGGGACCACATTCCGCACCGACAGAGCCTAAGTCCATTATCTTGGCAATTGAGGAGAAATTTAGGTATCACATAAGTTATGTAAGGCATACATGGCAAAGAAGAAGGTAATGGAGATGAGGTGGAGAACTTATGAAGCATCCTATGACAATCTGCCCCGATTGTTGAACACAATTGCGGCGCTAAAACCTGGTAGTTATTATGATATCAAGGCTTATGATCATGTATCAAGGCCAGGGAAGCAAGTCTTGCAGCGGGCATTCTTAGCATTAGAACCTGCTATTGCTACATTCAAACACTGTCGACCAGTTATTTGCATAGATGGCACATTCCTAACAGAAAAATACAAGGGCACAATCCTTACAGTTGTGGCTGCAGATGGCAACAATCAGTTGTTGCCTTTGGCAATTGCTTTTGCAGAGGGAGAGAATGGTGACAGTTGGTATTGGTTTTTGAAGAGATTGAAGCAGATGGTGTTGGGAGATGTGTCAGACGTGTGTGTGTGATACACGATAGACACAAGGTATTTTGCAGGCCATTAGTGACATCAAAGAAGGTAGTCAAGAGCGTTACAGAGCAGCACAATGGCCAGATCTGCATAGCAGGTGGTGCATAAGGCATATGGGAGCAAACTTTCATAGCCAGTTCAAGAATAAAGACCTTACAAAATTGTTCAAGCGCCTCTATTCGACCAATCAGGAGAAAAAATTCTTTGACCTGTGGCAAAAATTAGATGATCTGACGAAGAAAGCATCAGAAGAGATAACTAAGAAGCCTATAAGTACTGAACCCGGGGAAGAGCCAGTTTATGTGGAGGACGTTGGGCTAGATGCTCCAAATGTCAAAAGGAGAAGGGGACATGCTATGAAGACCTTCAGCCAGTGGATTCAGAATGAGCCTAAGGAGAAATGGTCCCTCCTGTTTGATAAGGGAGGTGTGAGGCATGGGATAATGACAACAAATTTTGCTGAGGTCTACAACGTTTTTTTGCGAGGTGCCAGAGCTCAACCTCTAGTTGGTATCATTGAGTTCTTCTTGTACCGCACAATGAAGTACTTTCTTGAGCGTACTAATGCAGCACATGCAGGACCCTCAGAAGGTGTACTCAACATGGATGACTAAGTACTTGACCAAAAAACAGAAGGCTGCTCTCTGTCACAGAGCTTACCCAGAACCTATACGTCGTGAGCCTGGCGATGAAGTGCAGTGGAAATATCAGATAAGTTGTCAGTCCAAATCACAAAAGGCCAATGGTGAAATAACAATACAGAAAATAGTTATTGGGAATCATAATTCTCATGGTCTTGCCAGAAGCCACAACTCCTACACTACCCCTGCTCACATGTGATTGTTGCATGCCTTGCAACAAAGAATAAGCATTGGGGCCGCTACATGCCTAAATACTTTCTGAAGCAAACCGTTCTAGACACTTGGAACCACACTATTGAGGGTTACCTGCATCTTGGAACTTTCACTCAAGACCCCAAAGACAGTGCATTGTACATACCAAATCCAAATCCAACCATGTGTCAAGGTGTCGGTCGACGCAAGAAGAAGAGGATTAGGAACAACATGGATGAGGCTGAAGCTGGACCACAGGGGCAAATATGCTCCAAATGCAACAATCCTGGACACTCCTATAAGAAATGCACCGAAGCATCTTACTTTTCCACTGCCACTTCTACACCACCTTCATCTAGTGCACGTGGACGTCGTTCCAGTCGCTACAACGAAGGAATGCAGTGACCGTACTTGTTTGTGCTACCGTGTTGTAATAATTGAACTACTTATGCATGTTGTCGTCTTGTAATATTTGAACAACTTTATCTTGCAAGTTCTTGTACTATTTGAACTTATGCATGTTATCGTGTTGTAATAATTGAACTCCCTTTGCATTTGCTTGCTGTTTTATTCTTGCCGTTGAATTTGTTATCATATCCGGTTATGTTTTGTTCTATAATTTCAAATGAATCAAGTAATGAAATATCATATTTCTCATCTATTTTATAGGCTTTCAATGGCTTCAACGGGTCCTGAGTTGGATTTGGAGTTGCTCAACAGTAGGAAGGACAAGGTCGAGGTGCCAAAGGGGATCCACACTCCTATGTGCTACTGCGGTGACAACTATAAGCTTGTCAAGTGCAACGTTCTCGGGTACCGCTACGGGATGAGGTTCTTCGTGTGCGAGAACTACGAGCATGACCCCCTCCCACCGTGTCGCAATGTTAGACCAAAAGTAAGAACTAACTGAATTACTAAATAAATATTATGTCATTGCTATTTTAATATGTGCTAACTTGTCTTTGAAAAAAGACTCCACCTCCTCTCTGTGATTTTATGCAGTGGCTAGATTGTGAGCAGTCTGAACAAGACAAGCATTATGTCGAGGAGACGGGTTGTTCAGCACGTGAGAGGTGGCAAAGTATGGTTCAAGCAGAAAAATAAAGAAAAACAAGAACAAAAACGTAAGGAGCAACAAGAGGAAATTCGCATTCGGCGGGAGATTAAAGAACGTGAAGCGGCCGCGGCCCGTGAAGCAGATAGAGAGAGGAAGAGGGAGAGAGATCGTCGGGCTAAGGAAGCTGGGCCGGATGCTATGAGGAAGGGGAAATACCCCCGTTGTACCCAGTAGACGTAGAGTACTCGACGCCGAGTGCTACTGTATCCATAAAAAATTATGATTTCATTTTGTCATTCTCTAGAGTCGGGATGTATCTTTACGAACTTGATTTAAGATGCATTTCAGATGCGAACAGTAAAACTCGTACTAGAATGTGTTTTATGTGAAATGCTCAAAATATTGAACACATAGGGTGTGTTTTCTGTGAGTCACTGCACCAAACAGTGTACCTACTACTAGGGTGTGTTTCCTCTGAGTCACTGTCCGTTTTCTTGCCCCGAATCGAATGGCCCACCACCTAGTCTGCGCCCACATATATGTGAGCGCTCTTCTCAGGTCTCACTTCACAACACAACTAGCAAGAATGAGTTCCTGGACCGAGGCTGATGATGATGACTCCTCGGTCCAGCACTGTGGAGCCAGCAAGATCCAGAGTTCAACACCTACTTTCCAGTCTTAGACAAAAGAGATTTCAAATCCATGCGTGATGTTCGAAAGTACGCACCAAATCAAACGGTGAACTGACCAAGGTGTGCACACGGTGAGTTCTGTGTGATGCAGGTTTATCAGGGATGGGACAACTCTGGTTGCCGCTTCAGGCATTGCTCACGAGCATGGGTAGGCGAAACTCCATGACCTCTGTCCTTCATCATTTTATTTATGATTTACTAATGTAATCATGGTTTCTGTAGTACTTCGAACAATCAGATAATTGCGGTTTTGTGCAATGAGTGGATCCCTCAGCTATTCACCCGTATCAAGAGTACATCAACTACCTCGAGGATATTGTCATCTTCAACCTGAGGCAAGAACTCGTGTCGGCATTGGCTTCTCCAGATCCGACATCTACCAACAGCGACGACGGACCTGTGACCGGACCAATGGTGGTCAATATGAACACCGGCTGTGACGACGAGTACTGCTGCTGTTCGTGCCATGAAAAGAAGGACAACACTCCACCAGCAACTCCACCATCTGATCCAACTCCACCCCCGACGGGGTACTACATGCCCTCTCAGCAGTCCGGCGGGTTGTTGACGGTTAATAGTTGTATCAAAGTTCGTTTAGACTTGCAAGCGGACAAGTCTCCCATCGTAGTCAAGGGACCCTTCTTCCCTCGAGTGGTGAACCCAAGGTATCGAATCTGTGGAACAAATGTGTGACGCAAAAGATGATCTAGTAAAGCCAAGTAACTTCAATCTTCGAAAGGTCAAACCCTAATGCATCTAATCATAAGAACGAAAATGAATCTAATATACTAAAGACCGGAGGTAACAAAGATAGATGTGGTAGATAAACCGATCTAGAGAGATCAGGTTGAGCCTTTTGTTGAAGTTCCAAGCAAAAGAAGAAGTAGCAAATTGAATCTCATTAGAAGCCTCTTTAAATCATGGTTTCCCGTCTGACTCCGAAAACACCCGCCTTTCAGAGCCCCCGTTCTGTCACAACGTACTCTTATTCATGCGGGTAGTCTTGGGCGAGTCCAAGGACAAGTCGAGTTCTTTCGGAAGATCCGGTGTGTACCTCTAGCCACTGCGGCTACAAGAACACCCTATGTGATCTATCTCGAGAATAGATCTAGAGTAAGCAAAGCTGATAAAAAAACGAAGACATCGAAGAAACAGTTGATCGCTAGAAATCGGATTCAACTTGATAATTCAACTAGTACAATGATACATAAACAAGATCACCACCGGGATCCTACCTTGATCTTGCTTCTAGCTCTGGGAACTCCGACGTGGTCTTCCTTGCAAGGTTCCCACGTCGGCTAGGGTAACCCTAGTAAACTAGCTTGACCCTCTCCTCTCCGGGATGGTGTCCCTCTCTTCTCTGCTTCTCGACGGCCGATGACGAATTGATTGATGTGTGGCTCTCGACCCCGGGGCTATAAATAGCCCGAATGGCGGCTAGGTCAAAGGGGGAGGCAAACGGGCCCACGGACCCGGGCCGGGCCGACCGGCCTGGGCCGACCGGCTCGGGCCCATCCGGGCCCGGTTGCACCGCCTCCTTCACGTGGCGTCGGTTCCCGAGTCTTCTAGATCCTTCCCCCTTCTGCATGTGGGCCCTTGTCGTCGGTTTCTCTCCGAGTTGGACGTAGCTCCTTGTCCCGCAAGATTCGACACTTTTCTGGGTAGGTCCTCGGAGTTTGTCATCTTCTCGGGTTGGGTCCCTGGGCTTCTTGGAGTCAAGTTTGCTTCATTGCATGACTTGTACGGGGCTTCAAGGTCTTGTCACAAGGTTCCCGGAAGTCTTGCTTTCAACGCTAAAACCCTGCATAAACACAAAACTCCAAAACCGACATGCACGAATGAACTTGTTATACCAAGGGGGTTAGTACCAATGAATAAGGTATAAAACTTATGCCAACACCGAAGGTAAACTCATGACTAGGTTGACGGATTTTCACCATCAACACGGGTCTATGATATCTGGGTTCTCTGGGTATTATTCGTACAATTAGACTACAATTGTTGTAATCGTTTATCTAAATTCCCTAAGGCACGTTAGGACTAGCAGGAGCGACACAAAGTTAGGGTGATTGTGTCGCACGTGCCATTGCAAATGTATGGTTGATCTAAATTCGTCGTTAAGTATTAACGGTTGGTCATTCTATCAATCCATCAACAATTCGAATTTTTTAAAAAATAAAAATAATTCCTACCGCCGCAGCCCACGGCGGCAAGGAATACATACTGCCGTAGGCCGCGGCGTTACCTCAGCGGCACGCTGACGCCCTAACGCCGTGGGCCACGGCGTCAGGGACTTAACGCCGTGGCCCTTGGCGTTACGGCTAAGGGCCCACTCCTGGTGGCACCTGGCGCCGCGGCCCACGACGTTATGTCCCTGACGCCGTTGGCCACGGCGCCAGATGTATATTTTTGCTAAATTTGTGCCGGACCATATATTTTTGCAAAATCGTGACAAATTAAATATAAAAATAAATTCAGAAGACACATTTATTTTACATGGGCCCAGCCTGCCCTATAACAGTGTGTGATTTTTTTTTCAAGCACGAAAGCCTTGTTTTCTATTTCTACGGATTACATGTCTCCATCAGGGTGATTCCTGGGTGATTCCTCAGACCCATCGGCAATGTGTTCCGCAGTGTGCCAGCCTAAGAAGAACAACAACGAGACCGAGAGTGCTCACCAATAAAAACTATAAGAAAACTGGTTTTGCCGTTTTTCTCTCGGTTGTTTTATCGTCTCCTATTAGGATGTGACAACGACGGACCAAATTTTTGGGCAGAAACAATTCTCTCTTTAATACATGTAATATATATATATACACAAATAATCAAGGATGGAGGCAGCGACAGCATAAACTCCACAGCTGTCTCATCCAATCGCTTTCAGACGAAATAAACTGTACAGCTGTGGAGATATTGTTTCTTTCATCATCAACCCAAACTTTTTTTAAGAAAATGAACCCAAACTTATTTGACGTGGCACTTTTGAAAGCAACAAACAATACTTTTCCAAACGTGCTATCTGTTCGGTTCTCTATATCATACATTCATAGAATCATAGTAGAACCATCATCAATTAATCATTTGATTGGTGCCGTATATGGTGTACTTCTCTGCATTACTTTAACTTGATGGACCTTAACTAAATTGATCTAAAAGAATACAACTTTTGTGAGATAAATTTTATAAGTACTGTAATTTTTTTATTTTTGGGATAGAATGAATATTACTCATGAGTTTTTTTTTTGACAACAACTCTTGAGCAGTTAGCCTTCTCTCTCTTCGGCGTTCTCCATCACATAAATATAAGTAAAGAGTCTGCTGCGAACATATATATTTTTAGCTATAAATACATGTGCTAAGTTGTATCAATGAGAAAGGAAATATTGTGGATACCTTGGGCAACTAAAAAGGGGCAAAAGTACAATGACATGAATGCTTCTTTCTATGGACGAGCATGTATGCATATCACACTGAAAGAATAGCTAGTTAAATTTCGATCTTGAGATTGACAAAATTACTACAATCCCGTGCGTCATCTATTACTGAAAGAATACCATCATTAAATCTATATTATAAGGAGCGAAGACAATTGAAAACTTTTTCACCCAAATTGGACCCGCCTTACCCCTCCCCTTCCGCCGGACCCACCCGTCATATGTTTTTAAGAGTGGATAGGGTGGAAGGACTATGAAGTACAAAAAATCATAATTTGGAGAGCGTTTCTGCCAAAAAGTTAATTTTTTGTCACCCGACGGTCACCTTACCCACGAATGTACCCGCGATCGTGTATGTCGCTCCCGCCACATGACCCTTCCGTCCACGAGTTGGGTCCCGCATCGGTTGGGATACACCTAGAGGCTAGAGATCTTTATATGTTACAACCCCGGGAGGCCATGACAGCGTGTCACGCCTATGCCTGTTGTTTTTATCCATTGTCCATATTCAAATCCACACCCACCTAAAATATGGAGGGTATGAGTAGAAAATAATTATCCATTGAAGAAATGGGGAGGGTAGGGTGTGGGGAGGGTGCAAATAATCGATTGGGTATGTATAGAATCTAGTACAAAACTAGTTATCCATCGGGTATGGGTGAGAATGGGGAGGGTAAGAAGTGGATAATAATTATTTGGATTTGGGTATGAACACGAGTGGATTTGTCCATACCCTCCCAGCGGCAGGCTTAGTCACGCCCCATGTTTCCTCGCTCGAGACGTGGTGCCACTGATGCCTTCCGCGGGCTGCACACGTCCGCGTTGGTCCCTCACCTCGGCCTCTAAACACACTGATGCAAGCACACATACACCCCTGACGTGGCGCTCGAATCCAATCCTTTCGCCACTCGACCGATGTGGGCCGCCTTCACCAACTTCACCAACAACAAGCTTCATACATGTGTCGAACAGTTTTCCTAAGAATCCCACAAAGCACCAGCCGGTGCAGCATGGAGTACGGCTACGACCAGAAGGGGCAGCATGGCCATGGCACCACCGAGGCACCGACCGTGTCGACCAGTAAGGCAATCCGGTCGTCGTCGTTTGGCAGTTGGCACGACACCTAGAACCGGCCAGAACGTACGGCATATGGGGCCGCTAGGCGACGCATCAGTAGGGCGGCGGGAAGTTCCAGCCGGTGAGGGCACAAGACCTACTAGCTACTACTCCGACAGGCGACAGCTCTAGCTTCAACTCGGTAACCACTTCTGTCATACTTCTTTGTTTCCTCTGCGTTACTAGCTCCCTGCTTAATTGTATGGAATAGTTAATTGTTAACGAGAATCTGTTCTTCTCTGAGTGTATGTAGTTTGAGGACGAGAAGTTGACCGGAGGCCACAATGACGATTAGCACGCCACGGGCACTGGTGGGCGGTGGCGCCTACTACGAGCAGCAGACGGGACACACCGGCATGACCGGCACTAGAACTGGTGGCGCCTATGTTATTATATGTCTTTCTATTCGCATTATATTCAATTTTGATTTTAGAAAAAACTAAACATAACTATATTATGTGGGGAAGGGAGTACTTTTGAACTTCATATGAAATCTAACCAATTCATTCAAATAACGTGTGTGCCGCACGTGCGTCTATACTAGTTGTAAATAAAATGTACACAAATACTAGCACTTGTAATATGTTGAAGATTAAAACCTGATGGATAGATTATTTTACCAAAAAAACTAACCAAGTGTTTATACTCAGTTTACATACGTGCTCTTTATTTGTAAACATCGTGATGATTGTACATTTGAGTTAATTAAAGCTCACCTCATATAAAATGAAACGACCCGGATTTCCGCAAACGGAATCCCGAATCTTAGCACCTCAGTGGTAGTCCCAGGAGGGCTACCACGTGCAATCCCTGTCTCAGCGATTCCAAAATCCATACAAAAAGGGGGTAAAAACAGTAAAGTAGAGTACAACATTTATTTTATTACATTAATCAGAGTACAACTCTTCGGCACATGCCGGGTACAAGTCCATCAGGACTAAATCAAACGAAATAAAACGTCTAGCGGCGGCTCCATGAAAGCGCGGGAAACTCCATATCCGCGAGCGGCTCAAGTGTAGGAAGAGCTCTAGTCCACCCAACCGTCGTTGTCGAAGTCGTAGTCCGGCTCTGCGTCAGAGTCACCAGGGTCTACCCGATAAGCGGGTAGGTCATGTCAGCTTCCCAACAAAGAGGCAAAAGCGGTGTATATTCTACCATGCATGAGACATCCCTAGTCTGGCTGTAGAAAGCTTAAGCAAAGCAGCAGTGCAACATACAAGATAAGCAGAGTATAGCGAGGAGGTCCACACCTCGGGGAAGCTTCCGCTTCCGAGGTCCACACCTCAGGGGTCCACACCCCGCTCAAGGAATTCCACACCAAAACTCCGGATCTCAACCACGATCCAGAACCCAACTCTCATCTGCGATGTGGGGCCCACCGGCTCCTATCCCCACATCTCAACGGCCGAAGCCGGGCTCACACACTCGGGGGAGAGAAGAAGCACAAGAGGAGTGTAGCTAGTCAGGTGAGAGATCGAAAGACGTCCATAACTAGTGGACACGGACTATAGCTATAGGTTTAACACTGCGAGAGGTTGTACAAGCGTACCCGCCCGAATAGGTCGGAACCGGCCGTGCCACCGGTGTCCGACCCTACCATACGGGCGAAGCCCAAGTAAGTGGATAGTACCCTTCGCATCTCCGAGCCCGGCCCGCCCTCCACGACGAGCTCATACTACCCGCGAGAGGTCCCTCGAAGGCCGTGGAACCCCTTCCCGGCCTCGCCGGGGCAAAGTCTACTAAGGAGGGAAAGACCACTCCCGACACGATCACGCCGATCCTCCAACGGGAGGGATGCTATCCACTACAAGTCTCACCCCGCACCCCCCGCCCAAAACAAGGCGGGCGGTGCGTACGAAAATAGTCATCCGAATCAAGGTCAGCGACGATCGGTCCTTAAGGGGCGAGAGCGAGCACTCAACATCTCCATCCCACACGACACGACCCTCGGGTAAGAGGCCGGATCGCATCTTCCCTCGGCGGCCGTTCACAAGTTACCAGCGGCTCGCTCCCGCCAAAACACAGCAAGGAGATACACACCCGGAACACACGCTAGAAACACACCGAGATACCCACATCTCAGTCCAATCCCAGAGCACCATCCATAATCAAGCAACAAAAGTATGGATAGTTGAGGTAAAGGACTAGCTAGGGGTCTGTAGCTAGTCCCGCAGGTAGTAGTACAAGGATCAGGATATATCAAAACATCAAGGCATGGCTAGTAAACGGGTTATGCAATTCATCAGATCAATGCATTAAAGTAAAGCACTAGCAGCTCTATATCAACATGGGATCTATATGGTTGGGAGTGACATGACACCTTCGTTGCCGTTGAAGCAGTCGCTGTCCGGAGCAGTGTACTCGGGGTCCTCCACGTCCTCCTGGTCGAAGCTCGGGTCTGCGGCACGAGATTCGACGCGAAAATAAGATAACGGTGCACATCTAAGCAATAACTCCAAATAAAATCCAATTTAGAAGATCCAAATGAACCCAAACTACCTACAATCAGCAAGGTTTCGCAAATACGGATTTATAGAAATTAGTTTTGTATTTTTCTGAGCTCTCTATAATTTATTATGAATTTTTAAAGGTTAAAAACATTTTCTGGAATTTTTAAACAGAAGAGAAAAGGGATTTTCAGAAAAAGAGCTGCTGACGTCAGCATGACGTCAGCCTTCCAGGTTTGACGGGCTGCAACATGGCCAGAAGTGCTGCTGGGCCGTGGGCGGCCCAGCGGACTCGATTTCGCCCGGGGGTTGGTTTCGGCCCAAAACGGCACCGCCCGCACGAGCCCACTAGAGGAGGCGTTCAAAGTCTGGTTTACCCCCTCCTGCTCTTAACCCGTGCCGGGCCGGCGGCTGCCCGGCAGATGGGCCGGGCCTAGGGCCCAATCCCGGCCGTCGGCTTGTTTCCCCCTTTGTCCCGGCGCGGCTCGCCGGTTGCCCGGGCGAGGTGCTCGACGATATGCGGTGGCGGCGCGCGCGACCGCGCGGTGCGCCGCCGGCGTCGGGTTCGGGTGCCTCTCGCCCCGCTCAACGTCTCCGGGCTGTGGTGCCCGTCACGGCGCGGCTGCGGGGTGTGCCGGCCGGGCGGGCGCTCAACCCCGTAGCCTCGCGCGCGGCGAGCGGCGCGCCGGTCCCGTAGCCGGGGTATGATGCCGCCGCCGCCGGCGCGCCACGGCGCGACGGCCCCATAATCTTCTCTGCGCAGAACCCTCGGGTCGACGCCCGACACACGGCCCCACGCCACCGCTCGTCCGGCTCGTTCGCCGGCGCGGCCGCCACGGTATCCGCGCGCGCGCGCGGCGCGTCCCGGCGATGCTCGGCCCGCACGGAAAGTCCGGCGCGAAGGCCGGCCGCTCAACAACCACCGCACGGGGAGGTCCGGCTCGACGGCCAAACTCACAACCCTTTCACGCACGACGACGGCGCGCACCGGGAGGGCTCGCCCGCCGGCTTGGGGTAGCGGGTGGCGCGACGCCTCCCCTGCTCACCTATTCCATCCGAGCCCGCATCGCTCTTCGCGCGGCGACGGCGGAGCTCAGAGGCATAACCGGCCCAGGAGCCCCCATCCGCCGCGGCACGGCAATCATGCGGCACGAAGGCCAGCACACAGGCAAGACATTCCATAGCGATGCGTCTCCATACAAGGGGTGCCAACACAGGAAGAATCCAAGGGGGAGAAGAGAAGAGAAAGGCCGCGGTGCTCACGGTGGGGCGACGGTGTAGTCGTGGCCGGCCTGACGAAGGCGTGTCGTTGGTGTTCCGGCGTGAAGGCGTTCCGCGAGGTAGACGCTCCCCGGTGGTGCAGGTGTTCACGTCGTCGCGCTCCTCCCCTGGCTCGACGTCGTGGTTCGTGCTCCCGCCGCTCCTGGTTCCCGGCTCCTTCCCCTCCTGGTGCGGCGCGACGGCGATGTCACTCCTCCCCGGCGCGACGCCTTCCCCCAACGGCGCGGCGCGGCAGTGGCGCGCCCGCTTTCTCCTTCCACTCCGGGCACGCAGCCGAGCAGAGGTAGATGAAAACCCCAAGAGGGGTGGTTAGCCTTGCCTCCAACCCGCACTGCCTCCTCCCCTTTTGAATCCGTGCCGCGGGGCCTCGAGGGGGAAATCCCCCCGATACCCTTGGCTCGCCGCCGTCCCGGGGCAGGTGGCGCCCGCGGTGGAGTCTCGGCCCGCCTCGGATGCGCATGGGAAGGGGCAGTGGCGTCCTTTGCCTTTTTCCCCGGTCGCCTCCGTCCGCGCGCGCGCGGCGCGGTCCTTGGCGTGCGTGCCGGCCGGGTGGCTCGGCCGCGCGCGCCACCCCGCGCGGCGGGTGGGGGCTGGGCCGGCGGCGCTCCCTTGCCTGGCTCGGCCGGCCGGCGCGGTGGTCAAAGTGATAAGGGAAAGAAAGGGGAAAGAGGGGGGCGACGAATGGGGCCCGCGCGACAGAGTATGAGGGGAAAGAGGATGGGCCGCGCGGAGTAGATGGGCCGCTAGGGTCATGGGGGAAACAATTTGTTGTGAGGCAAAAGAAGAAGATAGCGGCCCAGCTCACCTATTTGACAATTTGCAATAGAAAAAGAGTAGGCTTTGAAATAGGATTTGATATATGGTTTGAATTTGATCCCACTTTCAAATTCCAACTTCACTCATTCGAACTCCAAATAAACCAAAGAAAATCCAACTCACTATTTATACCATACTTTAAATATATATTTTATAGATGGGCTAAAGTAGTGGAGAATTTAGAGAGAGGCTAGCAATTTTGGCTCAAAAATTGATAGCACCCAAATGCAAGCAAAAAGTTTTAAATTTTCGCAAAATTTACACACCTAAATTCCTGGGTTGTTACATTCTCCCCCACCACCGAGAATCTCGTCCTCGAGATTTAGTCCTCGACCTCCTCCGTGAACAAGTGAGGGTACTCTTTCCTGAGATCAGCTTCCTTCTCCCATGTTGCCTCTCGCTCTGTATGGTTGCTCCACAGCACTTTACAAAAAGGGATGGTAGTCCTCCTTGTTTCCTTGACAGCTCTGTCCAAGATTTTCTCAGGATATTACGTATACTCCGGGTTGTCTTGCAAGTCAAGCAACTCCATGGGCACTTGCTTTGCCTCCACTTTGCCTTCTCACTCTTCTTCGTGTGACACGTGAAACACTTGGGTGAACTCTGCCATCGTCTCGGGTAGTGCAAGCTGGTAGGCCAAACTTCCAATCCTACGGGTGATAGGGTACGGTCCCACGTACCTCGGTGCAAGCTTTCCCTTCACCAAGAACCTCTTAGTTCCTCGGAGGGGTGAGACTTTCAAGTACACCCTGTCGCCAACTGCAAAGGTCAACTCTCTCCTTCTCTTGTCGGCATAGCTCTTCTGACGACTTTGAGCGATTTTCAGGTTCTCGCGAACTTTCTCAACTTTCTCCTCTGCTTCCTCAATGATTGCTGGCCCAAACAGAGCTCGCTCTCCAACCTGCGACCAAGCTAGCGGGGTCCGCACTTTCGACCGTAAAGTGCCTCGAAGGGTGCCATCCAGGAGACTTGCTTGAAAAGTTGTTGTTGTACGAGAACTACGCAAACGGCAAGCTGCTCTCCCAATCGGTACCATAGGTGAGTGCACAAGCTCGTAGCATGTCCTCCGGGACCTGGTTGACTCTCTCTGTCGACCATCTGTCCGTGGGTGAAAAGGCGTGCTTGTAGGCGAGTGTAGTGCCCATAAGCTTGTGGAAGCTCTGCCAAAATTTGGAGACAAACTGTGGCCCTCGATCAGACACAATACTTCTGGGTGCCCCGTGCAGTCTGAGTATGTGCTCTACGTACAGTTCTGCCAACTTCTCGGTTGCATACCGGGTCTTCACCGGCACAAAGTGAGCCACCTTGGTCAACCTGTCCACTATGACCCATACCGAGTCATTCCCTTTTGGTGTTCGAGAGAGTCCCACCACAAAGTCCATGGAAATGTCCTCCCACTTCCACACTGGGATATCCAACGGCTTCAACAAACCGGCGGGTTTCGATGTTCAATCTTTACTTTGCTACGGGGTGTCGCAACGGGCCACGTAGTGTGCTATATCCTTCTTCATGTCCTTCCACCGGTGCACGATCTTCGGATCTCTGTACATCTTGGTGCTGCCCGGGTGAATCGAGTACCTTGAGTCGTGAGCTTCTCTCATGATCTGCTCCCGGAGTGCCTTGTCTTGTGGTACACAGATCCGTTCTTTCAACCACACAGTGCCCTATTCATCTACTCGGTAGTCCTCCGCTTTGCCCTGCTGCATTAGTTCTCGCAGCACTTTGATTTCTGCACACTCTTTCTGGGCTGTACGGATTCGCTCCCCCAGGTCATAGGTCACTTGCATCACGTTGACTTGACCCTGGTCCACAATCTCGATTCTCAGCTTCTCTAGCTCTTCATGCAAAGCAGGTTGCTCTTCTCTTACCATGAGGTTGTTGCAATATGTTTTCCGGCTCAGTGCATCTGCCACGACGTTAGCTTTGCCTGGGTGGTAGTTGATCTCGACGTCGTAGTCCTTGATCAGCTCTAACCACCGTCTCTGCCTCATGTTCAACTCGGTCTGGGTAAAGAAGTACTTCAGGCTCTTGTGGTCGGAAAACAGTTCACACTTGTTCCCTATTAGGTAGTGTCTCCAGATTTTGAGCGCATGCACAACGGTACATCGGCTCCAAGTCGTGTGTCGGGTAGTTTTCCTCGTGTTTCTTCGGTTGCACGGAAGCATAAGCCACAACTTTCCCCTTCTGCATCGGCACACAACCAAGTCCTTGCTTTGAAGCGTCACGGTAGACCACAAAGTCTTTCTTGATATACGGCAAGGTAAGCACTGGAGCTGTGGGGAGTCTCTTTTCTTCGGCTCTGGAAGCTCTTCTCACACGCTTCTGACCACTCGAACTTTGTGTTGTTCTTGAGCAACTCTGTCATTGGCTTTGCGATCTTGGAGAAGTTCTCAATGAACCTACGGTAGTAACCTGCCAACCCAAGGAAGCTTCTGACATCTGTCACGTTCAACGGCTGCTCCCACTTGGTCACTGACTCTACCTTGGACGGATCCACGGCTATTCCTTCTGCTGACAACACGTGACCCAAGAACGCGACCTTCTCCATCCAGAACTCGCACTTGCTGAACTTAGCGTACAGTTTCTGCTGCCTCAGCCTCTCTAGCACGACTCTCAGGTGCTCCTCGTGCTCCTCAGTGGTCTCAGAGTAGATCAAGATATCATCGATAAACACCACTACAAACCTGTCCAACTCTTCCATGAAAACTTTGTTCATCAAGTTCATGAAGTAGGTACGGGGTGTTGGTCGGCCGAAAGAAACCACCACGAACTCGTACAAGTCGTAGCGTGTGGTGAAGGTGTCTTGGGTATATCCTGCTCACGGATCTTCATCTGGTGGTAACACGACCTCAAGTCGATCTTGGAGAAGAACCTTGCCTTTTTGAGTCTATCCGACAAATCCTCGATTCTGGGTAGTGGGTACTTGTTCTTGATTGTCATCGAGTTGAGCGTGCGGTAGTCAATGCACATCCTCTTTGTGCCGTCTTTCTTCTCCACGAAGAGCACTGGTGAACCCCACGGTGAGGCACTTGGCCGAACAAACCCTTGCTCGAGCAACTTCTTGAGCTGTTTCTTCAACTCGTCCAGCTCGTCGGACGACATCCTGTACGGACTCTTTGCAACGGGCCCCGCCCACGGCATCGGCTCAATCACAAACTCCACGTCCCGTGCGGGGGTAACTCCGTAAGCTCCTCGCGGGAACACGTCCGGAAACTCACGGACCACGCGGGATTTCTTCAATCTCTTTCCCACTCATGTTGCACATCATCGTAGCAACCTTCGGACTCTGTGGCTCGATCCGCACTATAGTTCCGCTGGGGTGTTCTAGCTGTATCACTCTGGGGTTACAAGAGACTATCCCGTTGTGCTTTGCCAACCAATCCATCCCTAGGATCACGTCTATCCCGGTGGACTCCAAAACTGTCAAGTCTGCCGAGAACTGTAGCCCCTCAAACACCATCCTCACTCCCCTGCACTCTAAGGTACTCCTCTTCTCTCCTAGCGGAGAGCTAGTCAAGATAGGCCTTGGTCGAGGCTTAGTTGGTAAAGACCTTTCTTTAGCGAACTTGGTAGAAATATACGAAAACTGAGCTCCAGTGTCGAACAAAACAGTTGCCAAAACAGAGTCAACAAGGAACTCACCAAGTGTGACGTCGGGTGCGGCTGCTGCATCCTCGGCGGTGAGGTGGTTCGGACGGCCCCGAGTGGGCGGCGGCCGGCGGTCCTCTGCCGGGTACGAGGTGGTTGTCCTCCGGCGCGGTGGCTTGGGCGGGGTGCGGAACTTAGAGCTGCGGCTCTAACTCCCCGGGTGGCGCCTGCGTGGACACTCAAACGACTTGTGCCCAACCTCGACGGCGGTTGGAAGCAAGTCACCTTGGATCGTCGGTGGCCGATTGCGGTGGTGGTCTCGGTTTCCGGTTGTTCGACCTCCACTCCCGCCTTCGGGTTGGCTCGCGCTCGCGGGCCGGGACCGAGAGGCGTGGTGCCTCCGCGCGGTGTCGGTGGCCCCGAGTGTAACTCCGTCCTCTCGCCTCCGAGGTGGTCCGAGCGTCTGCCGGTCCGAGCGCTTGGACTTGCTCCCACGAACCTCCATGTACTCAAGCCTTGACCTCTCCACGATCGGTGCCTTGTCGATAATGGAGCGAAGTGTCGGGCGGTCGTGCGCGGACAAGTGGTGTGCCATCCCCTTGTGCGGCCCCTTTCGAACCAGAGAGACCTTCTTCTTCTCTCGTGTCGGTGTTGTCCGGCACGTACCTCATCGGCTCGGTAGCGGTTGGCGTACTCCCCGCACGCGACATGTTTCCCATCTTGAGGTGCACGAACTCGTCGGCCTTCCTATCCATCACCGCATCCGGAATGTGGTGACTCCCCGAAGGCCTCCACGAACTCGTCCCACCCGATGTGCAACGGGTCCCGGTGCGAGTCACGATGGTTGTCCCACCACGCACCGGGCCGTGCCGATCGGCCCGGTGCGCCGCCACAGTCACACACTCCTCCTCGGTAAGCTCGGTCAGCTCCAGCTTCTTCTCGATCTCACGTAGCCAGTTGTCTGCGTCCATCGGGTCTGCTGAGTGGTCGAAGGTAGGCGGTCGCAGCTTGTTGAAGTTCTCAACCTTCTTCTGGAAACCCTCTGGCGCGTAGCGGTTCTGACCCCTGGGGTTGTTGTTGTTGTTGTTCTGGGCTAGCATCTGAGTGATCGTCTGCATCAGCTGTGTTTGCACTGCCATCACGTCGGCCAAGTTCGGGGGAGGTGGCGGTGGTGGCACCTCGTGTCCCTGAGCCTGGCCTGCTCCTCCCTCGGGCTGGGGTACCTGCTCGTGCTCGGGCTCCTGCTCCTGAGCTCCCTCGTCGTCGTGCGCGGCTCCTCGACCGCCAACTCGGCCTCCTCGGCCTCGCGGCTTGCCAGGCCTCCGCGGAGCCCGCCTCGTGGCGCGTGACCTCCACGGCGTCCACGGCCTCTCGCTCCCGCTGGGTTAGGGGCATCCTCCCCTCCGTCGTCCCCAGCGACCTCCTCGAAACGGGCCAAGAGTCGCCCGGACCTCCTTGCTCCAGACATCTGTTCCAGTTGCAAGAGTTAGTAGCGGTAGGGAGAATGTATCTATTAAGGTTATTAACTATAAAGGAGTGATCCTGCTAACAGTCAAAGAATTTCAGACAGACATAAAGAAGTATGAAATCCGAAAGGAAAACCATGAAGATCCATGTCACTCAATCAATGCCACCATACAAAAGGGGTGCACCTCGAGGTTTACTCCAACGACCTTCGAGGGTGCACGGCAACACATCACGCTAACGCATGGTACATCATGGGGTAGCTGCTAAGGTCAAGACACATGAGCGATAACATCACATCTAACTTATTACAACATCTCAGAATCTACAGCGAAGACTCTACTCCCCTCACGGAGTACACTGAGGTGCCTCGGGGCTGGCGTCTGGTGGAACTGAGTAGAACGGCGGTGAGTGTGCCCCTGGGTATCCCGGCACCCTGATCGCCGGTCCTCCGTAGTAGTCACAGGTATCCTGAAGAGCACGGTCCATCTCTGTCGTGTCCTGGGAACCTCTCGGGTACGGGCGTACTCGTGGTAGGTGCGTCGGCGGAAGCTCGAAAGTCTCTGTCCTCAGTCGGGGTCTCTTCTTGGGTGGTAGGTGTGCGGAGAGCGCCTCCGGCTCGTCGGCCCTCTGGCCGGTCGGATCGCTCCCGTGCCGCGCGAGTCCCGGCCGCTCTCGTCCCTCTCCTCGTAGACCAGTCCTCCAAGGTAACACAAGTGGTGGTAGTTGTGTCGACTCGCCTCCCGTAGATCCCACACCTTGACTCGATAGTCGGCGGCGCGCCTCCGACCGACTCCAACCGATCTCTCGCCTCGCCGGTCTCACACCCCTGTCCTCACGCGAGGCCTCCACTGAAGCCCGGTGCAGCTCCCGCTCTGCCCTCAACCGCGCCTCCAGAGTAGCGATCCTCCGGGCGTCCCTCTCGGTGCTAGGCCGGGGCCGGCCGCCGCCAGTCCAAGCTGCACTAGCTCTCCGTTCCTCACGTGCGACGCCTCCAGCTCGTCAAGTATATCCTCTCTCTCCACCTCCGGGTCCCGAACCCGCCGCGGGGGCGGCGCACACCTCCACCGAAGGTACACTATCTCCCCGTCCGCCCCGGTACGGTGCACGGTCCCGGGCCGGGATGCACCGCCCGGCCGCGAGCATCACCTCGGTCCTCCCCCCTCCACCGAAGTCACCTCCGTGTACCGTGCCCGGTCGCTCGAGTCCCAGCGACCCTGGTCGTAGATCTCTGTCGGAAGCACGCTGAAAGGAGAGTCCTTCAGCCTCTCCCTGAGCTGGACACAAACCTTCTTGAGAGCCCTGCGTGCGCCAGTCTGGTGTGCCTCCATGACCGAACTCTCGAAACAGTACACCTCGACCTCCTCGAACTCCGGCACCCGTGGGTCTGCCGGCACCGTGACAGTCAGGTAAGTGGGGGTCTGCTCCAAGTGTCCCATGGCCCTCCCCTTGTAGCTGACTCCGTCGGTCTCCACTCCAGCTGCCTCCAGGCACTCTCTCAACAAGCGGCAGAAGCCTCCGTAGCTCTTGCCGTCCGACTCCAAAGGAACCCACGTAGACTCCGCCATCTGCACAACGTTGTTAGAGCGTAGTTAGTAAGGTAGTTAGTGAAAGTTAATGAAGGTAATGCATATATATAAGTATAGTTATATACATACGGAAGCCAAGGGGTTTATATAAGGTTTCAAGGTTCAGAAACGGCTTCCTATACTATCGACCATTCCTGGGGCTCGTCCTACAGTCAAGCATGGCTCTGGTACCAACTGAAACGACCCGGATTTCCGCAAACGGAATCCCGAATCTTAGCACCTCAGTGGTAGTCCCAGGAGGGCTACCACGTGCAATCCCTGTCTCAGCGATTCCAAAATCCATACAAAAAGGGGGTAAAAACAGTAAAGTAGAGTACAACATTTATTTTATTACATTAATCAGAGTACAACTCTTCGGCACATGCCGGGTACAAGTCCATCAGGACTAAATCAAACAGAAATAAAACGTGTAGCAGCGGCTCCATGAAAGCGCGGGAAACTCCATATCCGCAGGCAGCTCAAGTGTAGGAAGAGCTCTAGTCCACCCAACCGTCGTTGTCGAAGTCGTAGTCCGGCTCGCGTCGAGTCACCGGGGGTCTACCCGATAAGCGGGTAGGTCATGTCAGCTTCCCAACAAAGAGGCAAAAGCGGTGTATATTCTACCATGCATGAGACATCCCTAGTGCGGGCCGCAGAAAGCTTAAGCAAAGCGACGGTGCAACATACAAGATAAGCAGAGTATAGCGAGGAGGTCCACACCTCGGGGAAGCTTCCGCTTCCGAGGTCCACACCTCAGGGGTCCACACCCCCGCTCAAGGAATTCCACACCAAAACTCCGGATCTCAACCACGATCCGAACCCAACTCTCATCCGCGATGTGGGGCCCACCGCTCCTATCCCCACATCTCAACGGCCGAAGCCGGGCTCACACACTCGGGGGAGAGAAGAAGCACAAGAGGAGTGTAGCTAGTCGGGTGAGAGATCGAAAGACCGTCCATAACCGGTGGACACGGACTATAGCTATAGGTTTAACACTCGCGGAGGTTGTACAACCGTACCCGCCCGAATAGGTCCGAACCGGCCGTCACCGGTGTCCGACCCTACCATACGGCTGAAGCCCAAGTAAGTGGATAGTACCCTTCTCGCATCTCCGAGCCCGGCCCGGCCTCCGCGGCGAGCTCATACTACCCGCGAGAGGTCCCTCGAAGCCGTGGAACCCTTCCCCCCGGCCTCGCCGGGGCAAAGTCTACTAAGGAGGGAAAGACCACTCCCGACACGATCACACCGATCCTCCAACAGGAGGGGTGCTATCCACTACAAGTCTCACCCCGCACCCCCGCCCAAAACAAGGCGGGCGGTCTGTACGAAAATAGTCATCCGAATCAAGGTCAACTGACGATCGGTCCTTAAGGGGCCGAGAGCGAGCACTCAACATCTCCATCCCACACGACACGACCCTCGGGTAAGAGGCCAGATCGCATCTTCCCTCGGCAGCCGTTCACAAGTTACCAGCGGCTCGCTCCCGCCAAAACACAGCAAGGAGATACACACCCGGAACACACGCTAGAAACACACCGAGATACCCACATCTCAGTCAATCCCGCAGCACCATCCATAATCAAGCAACAAAAGTATGGATAGTTGAGGTAAAGGACTAGCTAGGGGTCTGTAGCTAGTCCCGCAGGTAGTAGTACAAGGATCAGGATATATCAAAACATCAAGGCATGGCTAGTAAACGGGTTATGCAATTCATCAGATCAATGCATTAAAGTAAAGCACTAGCAGCTCTATATCAACATGGGATCTATATGGTTGGGAGTGACATGACACCTTCGTTGCCGTTGAAGCGATCGGCCGTCCGGAGCAAAGTGTACTCGGGGTCCTCCACGTCCTCTGGTCGAAGCTCGGGTCCGCGCACGAGATTCGACGCGAAAATAAGATAACGGTGCACATCTAAGCAATAACTCCAAATAAAATCCAATTTAGAAGATCCAAATAAACCCAAACTACCTACAATCGAAAGGTTTCGCAAATACGGATTTATAGAAATTAGTTTTGTATTTTTCTAAGCTCTCTATAATTTATTACGAATTTTTAAAGGTTAAAAACATTTTACGGAATTTTTAAACGGAAGAGAAAAGGGATTTTCGGAAAAAGAGCCGCCGACGTCGCATGACGTCGACCTTCCCGGTTTGACGGGGCCGCAACATGGCCGGAAGGCGCCGGGCCGTGGGCGGCCCGGCCGGACTCGATTTCGCCGGGGGTTGGTTTCGGCCCAAAACGGCACCGCACCGCACGGCCCACTAGAGGAGGCGTTCAAAGTACGGTTTACCCCCCTCCCCGCTCTTAACCCGTGCCGGGCGGCGGCTCTGCGGCGGATAGGCGGGCCTAGGGCCCAATCCCGGCCGTCGGCTTTGTTTTCCCCCTTTACCCGGCGCGGCTCGCCGGTTGCCCGGCGAGGTGCTCGACGATATGCGCGTGGCGGCGCCGCGACCGCGCGGTGCGCCGCCGGCGTCGGGGTTCGGTGCCTCTCGCCCCGCTCAACGTCTCCCGCGGCCGTGGTGCCCGTCACGGCGCGGCTGCGGGGTGTGCGGCCGGGCGGGCGCTCAACCCCGTAGCCTCGCGCGCGCGGCGGCGCGCGCGCGTCCCGTGGCCGGGTACGATGCCGCGGCCGCCGGCGCGCCACGGCGCGACGGCCCCATAATCTTCTCTGCCGGGAACCCTCGGGTCGACGCCCGACACGGCCCCACGCCACCGCTCGTCCGGCTCGTTCGCCGGCGCGGCCGCCTGGTAACCAGTGCGCGCCGCGCCGCGTCACGGCGACGCTCAGCCCCTGCACAGAAAGTCCGGCGCGAAGGCCAGCTACTCAACAACCCTGCACAGGAGGTCCGACCCGACGGCCAAACTCACAACCCTTTCACGCACGACGACAGCGTGCACCAGGAGGGCTCGCCCGCCGGCTTGGGGTAGCCGCGGCGCGACGCCTCCCCTGTTCACCTATTCCACCCGAGCCCGCATCGCTCTTCGCGCGGCGACGGCGGAGCTCAGAGGCACAACCGGCCCAGGAGCCCCCATCCGCCGCGGCACGGCAATCATGCGGCACGAAGGCCAGCACACAGGCAAGACATTCCATAGCGATGCGTCTCCATACAAGGGGGTGCCAACACAGGAAGAATCCAAGGGGGAGAAGAGAAGAAAAAGGCCGCGGTGCTCACGGTGGGGCGACGGTGTAGTCGTGGCCGGCCTGACGAAGGCGTGTCGTTGGTGTTCCGGCGTGAAGGCGTTCCGGCGAGGTAGACGCTCCCCGGTGGTGCGGGTGTTCACGTCGTCGCGCTCCTCCCCTGGCTCGACGTCGTGGTTCGTGCTCCCGCCGCTCCCGGTTCCCGGCTCCTTCCCCTCCCGGTGCGACGACGAGAGAGAGGCTAGCAATTTTGGCTCAAAAATTGATAGCACCCAAATGCAAGCAAAAAGTTTTAAATTTTCGCAAAATTTACACACCTAATTTCCTGGGTTGTTACATAAAACAACCTGATAATGAGGTTATGTAAGTTGGAATTGATGCTGACATTTTAAAGGATAAAGTTCCAACTGACATGACCTCGTTATGACACCCTCAATCGTTGAGGGTGTCGTAATGCTAATTCAAATGTGTCTATTTATTAGATACGGAAACGTCAATCTAGACCGAGACATGGAAGCACCATTAAAGCATCTTCAACAATTTGCCAAAGTGAGTTGCCATAATTAATTTTTAGCAAAAAAAACTTTAAAATTGAAGGACCGAAAACGGCGAACTAGAGAGGGGGGGTGAATGGGAGTCGATAAAAATTCTTCCCGAAGGAGATAGAGGCTCCAACAAGATGAACACGGCTTCCAACACACGTCTCCGACTCAAGTACCCCAGTTGGCCAAGACCACGTAGCCACTGAAGTGCTACTGATCCTAGGAACCAACAAACAACCTTACGAGCCAAAACACACCAACACACACAACGGAAACATGCACAGCTTGCTGTCTGTGCTACACAGGTCAGACCGATGGCCTGTGCCGGTCAGACCGATAACAACGGTCAGACCGGTGAGCAGTGCAGTGCTGGTCAGGCCGATGACTACATCAGCCGCACAACAAATGTTCCAGAGAGCCTCAGTGACTTCTCTACGCCTTGGAACAAAGACACCCCAAAAACACAACCTACACGGAAGAAGAACCCTACACAAAGCCTAGCAAGACAACACCAAAACGACCAAGAACTGACTAGCAACGACACAACCCAAAGACACACGGATCAAGCAACTCACCCGAGGCAAAACCCACAAAGAGCTCACGCCGGTCAGACCGGTCAAGAGCACCGGTCAGACCGGTGAAACCTGGGCAACTCGGGATGAACACAACCCGCGGGTCAACTCCTCTAAATCCAACTCCCGATCTCCCGATTCGCTCCACGGATCCGAACAAGACTTTGGGGATAGTAGTAACACCTCATGGGAACTCCATAGCCAAGTTATGGTCCACCAAAACTTGTTGAATCAAGAGGAATCAAAAGATTTCCGCCAAGAACACCACAAACACTAAGACAATGAAAACCTCCAAAATCGAGCCCCTTTTCTCACTGATTTGGGAGGGGAATCAAAGGGAAAAGAACCACGAAGGGTTCATGCATACACCCCCCAACAAATCCCCAAGAGAAAGGCCTCGAAATCTCTCCGAGAAAATCGCCAAGAAAAGGCTCCGAAAATCACCAAAAAAGAAAAACCGGGAAGAACTCAAACAAGCCTTGAGAAACCACGCCGAATCATCTATACATACCATGAAGGTTCATACAAGGTCTAGCTTCCACTCGATCATCCTACCCTCTCACAAGATCTCACCATGAAGCTCTCAAGCTAGTCCTAGAAAATCCAAGGGAAAGGAAGAGGAAAATAGCAAGACAAAATGAGCTAGGGTTCCAAGAGTTGGCTGCCATCCTCTCACCTCTTGGGTTATATGGAGACAACTGAAAGTCTAAAATGCCCTTAGTAGCTAATTAGGGATACATGCCCCTCGAGGGCGAATTCGGAAATCTTTGTCATCGCTCCATCGGACGGATGCCCAGCGACCACAAACTTGCTTAGCCTCGACGCAAGCCTTGCGATCCTGACACGTGTCCTCCGCTTCGAAGTCTCCGGACTGCGTCGTCGCACACCTATCAGACCAGTGCTCCTCACCGGTCAGACCGGTCAGACCCACTGGTCAGATCGGTCTGGAGCTGCTGCACCTCCGTCTTCGGTTCTTCGGTCTTGGCTTTGTGGATCAACCAAGGAACCCAGTGGTTTTCTGGTGAACCACTGGAAACCCCGCGAACTCGGTGTAGCCTCCACCAATTGCCACTCATGACTCGGCTCCCACATAGTCCCGACTCGACCTTGGTTTTGAGGCTCAACCAAGAAACTGTCCATGACTTCGTCTTGCTGTTCTTGCCACAATGCGGGCCGCACTTGACTCCACTGGCCACTGGGTCCCTCGAACGAAGCCTACTTGCCTTCTCCACACTTGGAGGCCTCATCGGCAACAACCTTTTGTGCTTGTTCTTCACCTGCACCAACGCTACTCAAGCTGCAACCTGCACCTGTAGTACTTAGCCAAGAATCAGTCTACACACCGTTGTCAATCACTCATCACACCGGGAAGCGACCATCCACCGGTCCTTGAACCACACATGGTCCTCAATCTCCCCCGTGATGAGTGCATTGACAACACACACATATAGTAACCTGAGGGAAAAAAAAGAAAAGTAACAAATAAAAAGAAGCTCCAACACGCGATCGAAAACCAAAGAAAGGCAAAGGGAAAGATCACCTGAAGAAGACAAGTCCCGGACCAAGGGCAACGACTCGACACATCTGAGACAAACTATGCGCAAGCAAAGAGCTCAAACCACCAAACCAAAGCCCGAAAAGCACAAAGAGACCCCCTGCACACATGGCTCCCCCTGAACCAATGCAACTCTCCCTGGACGAATGCATGCAAACCACTTGACGAAAATAGAGCAGCTGCATCAGCTCAGCTCCGACCGGTTAGACCGGTCGACACCACCGGTCAGACCGGTACGCAACATGTGAACAGGGTCAGCACTCTGGCCGGTCAGACCGGTGACCTCAACCGGTCAGACCGGTGCACAACAGAGCCCAGAAATGGCTCGAAACCACCTGAAAACCTTCTAAATGCATTCAATAGCCCAAAACAATCTCAAACTTCCCCCCTTGTTGACAATGCATGAATCAATGCAAAAAATGCAACAACTTAGAGCTTCTCAAATAGACAAAATTCAACATAGAATGCTACACATGTCCAAATGAACAAGTTAAATACTCTATAGCTTCGTATTGACATCAACTACATGATCACCAAGTTTCACAACCATTGGACGAAGCTAAGATAGAATTGAGCATTTTTGCAAAAAAAATTTCCCTCTCATGAGCAAAGTCCTAAACATGAGCAAAACATGTCAAAATGGCAAAGCCACACAAACTTCATGCTAGGACGACCATTCTAATCATAAGACCATCACAAACACCCACAAGCACCTCATGTCATGTCAAAGCCACTGAGCCATGTGCCTACTTCTAGATATGAGACTTCTCATTGGTAGGCATCATGCAACGGTTTAGCACCCAAAGCAAAATAATTTTAGCACATATGACATGGGAGCACATTTTCCAAGCAATTACATTTCATTTTTTATATTCATATTTGGTACATGAAATGTCTTTGTGACAAAAAGGAACTTATGCCCCTCCACAAGATAAAGCATGGGAGCTAAACATTCATGATGGCAAATGAGACTTTGGCCCCATATGATCAAAATAAGCTATCCAACCACAAATTAAGCATAGCCAATCCACTAAAACATGTCAAGATCATATAAAGGCATTTACTCACAAGAGAGCATACATGTAACATTTTTCAAAACATAGCCATCAACCATTGATATAAGGGTTAATTGGCTGGACACCACTACTATTCTTCTTTTTTTGACACACACCACTACTGTTAGAGAAACAGCTCACACGCCATTACAATTTTCCAAATGTTTGAACCACGCCATTTTGTACTGCTTGGACCACGATGGTCACATGCGCAGGCATACTGTTACCATGCATAGATCTGTATGGTCGAAATTGCCCCTGTCCAAGCGCATAAACTGGCCACTTGTGACTTGCCTGTATCTTCCCTCATCTCACTCACTCGCTCAGTTCCTTACGCTGTTAGACTACCGGAGTCAAGCCATTGCAGTAGTGAAACAGTGTGACGATTGTGATATGTTGACAGATTAAACTTGATAAGTTTAGTTAGAAAACATTGTTGATCCATACAAATAAGGCAAATAACTGATTCAGATTCCAAGTTCACAAACATAGTTGAGAAGTACAGATATTCAGATAGATGGAAAACATAGTTTCGAAGTTCAGAAATCACAAACAACTTGAAAGTACATGCAGATCACAAACTACTTGACATTACAGCCAGGAATCACATAGTCATTCCCAACCAATCCTTGAGGCTTCAAACAACTCGAGGAGGTGGAGCACTTGCAGCCTTCTTCTGCTTCTTCTTGGCAGGGGTCTTCTTTTTCTTGGGTGTCCCCTTCTTCCTGACACCTACTCTCTTTTTCTTGTTTGGGGTCTTCTGCTTCTGTGGTGGAGAACTCATGGATCCTCCTTCATCTTCTTTTCCATCATGTTCTTGTTCTTCCAGTCTCTTCCTGAAAGTAAATAAGTGATAAATGAAGTTAGGCTTTGTAGATATAATTAAAACCACTATAGCTGATGAAAATATGCAATTCACCACTTTTTTGGCGTCTCAGGTTCCTCATCAGATGAGGTGAGTGGTTCTGGCAACTTTCAAGTCTTTGCAAAGTGGACAAAACCTTTGCACCTAGTACATCTTACTTTCCTTTTATTACGGTTTTCCTCTAGGCATCCTCTGATCCTTTGCTTTCTAGGCCTTCCTGGAGCCCTCTTCTGTTTAGGAGGGTATACCTTGAACCCAAGGTCCACTTTAGGCCAATCTGCCCTATCTGGCATTGCTTCCACTCGGCCTGCATAAGCTGCTCTAAACTTTTCGACGGAGTAGTATTCATGCACAAAACCTTCAATTGAAATGCCCCTGTTGGACAAAATCCATGCCAATGCATGTTTGCAAGGTTTTCGAGTGATCTGCCACGCTCTACAGGAACATTTCTTATTCTCCAGGTCCACTGTGCAAGGCTTCAGGGCTACAAACATCCTCTTGAACAACATCTTCTTGCCTGACTTCTTCAACTCAATTTCAATAATACTACCTGGAGAACTAATTTCCATTTGTGCTTTCCAGTTGAATAACATTTGATAACTCTCCTCATATTTACCATGGATCAGTTGCAGGGCTAGCTCCATACCTGAGTATGCCTTGGAATACTTCAGGTTTATTCCATAATCTCCCTCCACTTTCTCTTTCGCTTCCTTGGGTTTCTTGTCTGGATTCTTCTTCAGCCAATTTGTAAGCCTATCAGCAACCCAATCTTGTGTTGCCATCCTCCCTTGCCTTAGCTTGGTGGTTGC